>JAVUPR010000136.1:8760000-11245158 GCA_036785695.1 Gentiana straminea
ATGGAGGTTTTAAGCAAAAATAAAAAATAAAAAAAAACATAAAAAATTAGAAAACAATAAATAAATATTTAAAAAAAAAAAAAACAAAAGCAGAAGAGAACAATACCAGCATAATGAAGAGTATAAAAACTCTTTAGAAGCTCAAATAACAATAGTCTAAAATTGAGGTATAGACAAATGATATTACCATAGTGCATCTAATACAAAAGATTAAATGTCTTATTTATACTTATTAGAATATATAGACTAACTTTAAACATATAGTCGATGTGGAAATTTTAGTCCCACCGGCTTAACATTTTTATATAGAGTTTTTTATGCCTTTTTTTTTTTTTTTTGTTGCTTTAAAGATATCATGACTAAGCAAGTAGCAAAATGAAAATTCCATTCAATGGTACCTGCATTTGCATGCTCAATCCAATTGGATAAAAACGAAAACTGATACCTTTCCCGACATAAGAATTTCTCCATGTAGACCGATGACCGATATTATATATCTCAATAGGTATTAATTTGTGTCGAAATATATAAGAAAATATAACAGCACATTACTAATATGAATTGTTTTAGTAGAATGGTAAGTGTTTGATCCTAACATGGTATCAGCGCGGAATATCTTGGGTTCGAATCCCGCTGCAAACATATTTCCCCCATTTATATTGTGCAAGTGTTGGGCTAGCCAACTCAATCTACTCGTGTATCACTCTACGTATGCATTATAATGAAACAGACTTTCGTAGGCTTAAAGAACAAGAACCGACTTTATCAAAATTTGTTTTCACAATGCACATGCGAAAAGTCGGTTCTAGACTCTGGAACCGACTTTTACAATGTCGATTCTACTGTGGTTGACAGGTAGAATGGTGCACGAATAGATTCAATGTAGTGCAAATAATAACCCATCTATGAATAGGTTAAACAAGATTTATTATGTTCCGTTGATTCAAACTCTACAACATCCCAAAAAAATGAACTCCAAATAGTCCCATTTTGTAACGTTCTCGAGTATTTCCTGGACACGTAACATTTGGATATGTCTCGAGATAAAATTTCGTGAGACAAAAGTCTCTTTCACTAAAACCTGTTGGAGATATAAGTTAAACCCATTAAACGAGGGCTTGAAACATGTGTTGAAACAATTAACTTTAGCACAAATTTCGGATACGCTCCGGCATGATTCACCGGGAACTTATTACATCTAAAAATCCTACTCATGGAGTAGATGATATTTGGCTTTGGAATCATTCAATTTGGATATATATTGGGTGAATGATAAATTAATGTCTAAAGTTGGGGTAAAACATGTTTGAGAGATGAGTTGAATGTGTGATTAACTCCAACACTCCCACGTTGGTAAATGGGACACTTGAGCTCCATATTTAAGTGCTAGTGTGACACTACAGGATGTGCCCCAAAGGCAAAACACTTTTGTGCACGAGGGATGACTTAGATAATTCCGCACGCACTGCCGCCGGGTAGAAAGGAGGACTTTGATAATTCCACGAGCTTTTGTGCAGGAGGGAGATAATTCCACGAGCTTTGTGTAGAAGGGATGACTTACATAATTCCACGCGCACCGCTGCCGTTGTCCGTCCAGCTTGAGCTAGGTTTGGGTGTTACTATTAATTCTTTGAACGAAATTTCTTTATGAACTTAACCAAAAATTAATTTTAATAGACTGAATAACTTTTCTTGTGGGAAAAGTCAAGTGGAATGCGTGTGATTGAGTCATCTGACCAATCAGAAGTGAGGATGCGGTCGGCCACTGATGTAAGTCAATTAAATGATACATTTCACGATGTCTTATCCCCATTTATTATGCGTTTATTGATGATTTTGTATCAATTCGAGTCATTATTTACTTAGTTTCATCCAAATGTGTAGATAGTAATTATTATATAAAATATCATATTGTGATAGGTTTTGTACCGGTTTAGTAACCGGAACGTCGTTTCGGATTTACGCTTGGTATTCTAGTGATTTATTACATGATTACAGGTTGACCAAGGGCCCGAGTGACGACACGTGTTGAGCATAAACACGTCTTTTGAGGGCTAGAAGAGTGTGCCGGAAGCTTACGAGTCCAAACGGATCATTTGTCGTTAGTGTTTCTACCATAGCCTATCTTCAACGTACATTTTACCGCACTTAGAGGCATTTTTTGGAGAAGAATTCTGCATCAGATTTGTATATCAAGAAACGCGTTTTCCAATGCATTTTGAATCACGTCAATCAGAGGCCTACAACTCAAGTTATCGCCATTTTATTGAGATGTTGTGAAGGGCCAGTATGCACCGAGACTACTTCCGGTGCACGCCGGAAAGTTGCAGATTTCCACAGAGTGAACCCTGGTGCGAGCCGTGAAGACATTGGTGAAAACAGAGAGTTTCCCGGCGCAAGCCGAGACTACCCACGGCATGAGCCGCAACTACTCACGGTGTAAGCCGAGACATCGTTTCTGAGACAGTTGAAGCATTTAATGCTAAAGTCAAATCCCAACCACTTTGTCAGATCCGGCACAAGCCGTGGAAAACAGAGACTTTCACAGCTCAAGCCGTGAATGGCCCGGCTCAAGCCGTAATGAAAAACTCAGCAAATTAATAATGCTTTTGAACTCATTTTCGAGAAATATGAGAAAATACAGCCAAGAAGAAAAAAACATCCTTTCTCTCAAGCTTGAAGGCAACCACACCCTCAAGGCTCTTCTAGCCAAAATCCCTCGTATTTAGCATTTAAATTCCATTTTAAAACCTTAAGAATTCTTATTTTTATGTTTGAAGCACTTTGGTGGATGCAAGAACAACTATTTTGTGTAAAACTCCATTGAAATCCTTTAAAGATTGAATGAAAGTTTCCATTTTCAAGTTCATATCTTGTGATTGGTAAATTCTTAGCATTTACCTTGATTTAATTGCTCTTGTTGTTATGAATGCCAGCTTTGACATGTTGGTATCCATAACTATGAGTGGCTAGTTCTTTACCAGCCAAGGTGATGTAGTTGTGATAGTTAATCTCCTATTGTTGCCTGTGAATGATTGTTTATGTTTTCTAGTTTCTTTTGTGTTGAAATTCTTCTTACTTGTATTGTTTGCCTTGTGTATTTTTTAGTAATTAACCTACATATGCACCTACACATCTAGTAGATACCGAATGGAGACACTAGGTGTGAGAAGATGGTAAGAAGGTCGGAAGGTAGAATCGACCCTAGCGGAATTCGGTTCCTTATCCGGGGAGTCTTGCATTCAAGTGTGTATCTTGTCAATTCATTAGGTTTAATGTACTTAGACCAAAGAGGAGACAAATTGTGGTTTCATTCACTCGTATGAGGGAAAATCACTTGTTTAGGAATGCACCGTTCACACATTAGAACACCATTGGAAAGTGGTAGGTAGATCATTTCCAAGGAATTCAGGGGAGATAACTTGAACTATGAATCATCTTGGCTAGATTCTCTTATCATTTGAACAATCTTTGTAGTTAAGTATTACTTTCTTAATCAAACTTGTGGTTCGGATCAAGATACTAATAACTAATTGGTGTTTGACCTCACGTCCTTGTGGGATACGACATTGATCACCGTACCAGACTACAATTGACCAGGTACACTGCCGGTGAGATTGGAACCCTACCAAGTTGAACACGCCAGGATGACTTTTCTTGAGGGGAAAGTTGTCCGACTTGTGTCATACGGCCAATGAGATTCAAGAATTGGCTACTCATTTCTAGTATATAAAGAACTCAATGATGAAGATAAGTTGGAGCACTTTGTAAGTTCGCCGGAGCTCGGATTTTTGAAATGCCTCTAAATCCCAAACGTGAAGCCGTTGTATTCTGGGAGACAGTTGCTACTTATGGGCACCATACCGGAACAATTTGTCTTAAGGAAAGAGTAACTTACTTGCCTCGGTTTGATCTTCATTCCTTTATTATTTTATTTTCATGTTCTTTATTTTCTATTTTATTTTTCTGTAATTACTTCCGTTAATTACGTATCTGTTTGATAAATCGCTCCACACTCGATACGTTTTTCTAAAAAAATCTTCACATCAAACGATGCAAAATCCTCAAAATAATACTACCTCCGATCCTACAAAAATTGTCCACTTTTTAAAGATGACTTGTCTCATAAAAAGTGTCTATTTAGAAAACCTATTATCATTTAATGCATTTTTTTCCAAACATATCATTATCATAATATTTAATATTTATATATTCATTTCATATTCAGAAAAAACATTTATTTATTATATGATAGGGGTATATATGTTCATCACTACTTAAAATACAACACATTAATTGTATTTTTAATCTGTGTGCACCATAAAAATAGACATTTTTGTTGGACGGAGGTAGTAGTTTTGATAGCTACTCGGGATGGGAACCTTTATACATACACCATCATTAATTCGATCCATTTATGAGTCATCTATTATCCACGGGCGATTCTTGCATTATTTACTCCATTTGAGGAGTTGTACCGAGCTGCACGAGGAGTTGTACCGTGTGGATGAATCTAAACCACACAATTTGAATTCAAGTTAAAACTGTATGGTCTAGATCATTCATAAACATGTTTTATTATCACAAATGGAGTCGTTAGGAAAGAATTTCCAGTATCCATGGTATGAAAAATCATTGACATGTACTAACTCCTCCAATACATGTCTTCTACGATCAGATAAAGTATAGATAGAAGTACTGTAATCATTAATATCTTATATAATAATTATACCATGATCCACCGCATATGAACTATATCACGGTATATTATTGTCAACTCAATATATCTATAAAATATCACATTCTATATATATTTTCATGATCAGTATTGGAAATGAACGGAAAAAAATAAATAAATAAATAAAATAAATATATATATATATATATATATATATATATATATATATATATATATATATATATATATATATATATATATGTATGTATAATAGATCATGGTGTTTTCATGATCAGTATTGGAAATGAGCGGAAAAATGCTAGAACTTGCGGAATTATATTGGATCATTCCAGTGCTGCACGAAGCTGTTGATGCCGAGTCGGCTATTTATGCCACTAGCTATGCCCCGGCACGATGAATGTTTCATAGAGCTTAATGAGCACCGGCTAAAGGGCAGTTGAGCAACACAAACGAGTAACTATATATATATATATATAACATAGACGAGAAGCTTGCAGATTAAGAAGGATTAAAACATGGAAACAAAGAGAACCCAGTGATTTAACGTGGTTTCCGGCGTTGTGCCGACTACTCCACGGACAGAAAAGAAGATATTTTATTATACACAAAGTTACAAAGACACACTTGAGAAAGACACACATTGCATTGATTACAACATTAGTATTTATAGGCACAAATCCCTAACCTAACCGTCAAAAATCTTTGTCGGAATTGTCATGAATACCTCAGATGTGGACCCTAACTCCAGTTGTTATCCACCAAATGAAACTCAGTTCAAAACTGACTCTCCTAGACTTGTAATCAACTGCTCCGATGTAGAACTCAGGTATACTCAAGAAAAACTCGGTGACAAAAGCGGGCCGCTAACTCGTGAAGAAGAAACTCGCCGCACTTCATCAAACTGACTTTCACATAACTGAATATACTTAACTGAACTGATTATCATTCTCAGTTTTCCAGATTCGTCCCCCCAGTTTATTTAGCAGTTTAGAGATTAAGTCATCAAATCTCGCAATATATATATATATATATATACACACGGTTCAATATATCATTTTTCACCATCTTTAAGTTTATTAATTTACGTCGTCCTTCAAAAAAGAGTTTATTTACGTCGTATTTAAATGTCCTTTGTTAGTTGTAAAGTCCTCAAAATGAAAATTCCGATTAGTGGGTACCTGAATTTCAATACGGATCCAAACTGCATAACAACAAAAATATTTATTCTATTGCCGACATGGGAAGTGTTCAACGCAAATTAAATATATACATAATCAATACATATAAAATTTCACTTACTTTCTCAAATGAATAATTCAAAGAAAGAATCCTTTTTTTTTCTTTACAAGATTCTAATTACGTTTCAACAACATATTTATCTTGCGATGTTAACTTAGCATTAATGTTTTGATGAAAAATGATATAATCTACGTTAATTACGTCTCAATATGCTAATGAGCCTAATCTTAGTGGTTATTTTACTGCATGTGTGAGTTATATATGTCCATTAAATTTGCTAATTTCTTTTCTTGAAAAAAATTATGTCTCAAAATGTTTGATAAGGAAAATTTCTCAACAAAAAAAATATGTTTTTTTCTTAGGGGTAAAATAGAAAAATTTTATTAAGTAGAATCAGCAAAACAAGCCATAGTTATATGGGAGGGAGGGGAGCTATCTCCTTTGTTAAGAAACAAAGGAGATATTATAGGAGGCAAAACAAGGTATGACGATACCGAATCTCACATCTCCACGTGGTGTTACGAGATGGTCCTCCTGAACGAGAATAAGTGATAGCCCAAGGGTCGAATTACGGGTGGAGACATCGACAACTGACCTGATCAGAGAACCGAGACGATGGGCCCAGCTCGATACCGCAAGTCGGAAAGCTTGGGGTGCGGACAAAGTCCACTCTAAACACGCAAGCCCATTATCCATGTGGTTACTTGCATAAATGGGTAAAGCCCATATAAGCTGGTAAAAGCCCAAAGGGCTAATACTGTATTTTACCCAAACCGACATGGTTTAGGGTTAGGGTAATGAACTCCCTATAAATCTACACTTCCAGGAACTACGTGTGACTTGATTCCTGGACAATTACAGTATACGTAGGCAACCTGAGAGAGACTCTCAGGCTCAGTCTAAAATCACCCCCAAAATCATCCTTGATTCTATCATCCCTAGATTAAATTGACCTAAAATTATACATGACAAAATCCAGCATCGTCATTGGCGCTAGAAGGAGGGTCGTCGCGCTAAACTAGAATCCAACTTGAAAACCTCCCAAGACGAATTGTCAAAAGCACGTAAAGACTTATCTGACAAGGAAGCTGAGCCGCGAAGGTGATATCTGAGCTTGATGAAGTAAAGGCTGAACTGGTGGGATCTCAGAAAGCCCGAGACGATCTTCAATACGAGGTCGACAACTACACAGCCCGTCTTGCTTCTGCCAAAAAAGACTTCCTGCTATCCGAGGAGCTTGAAGTTCCTTCTCCCAAAATCAAGAGAAGGGAAATTCCGCAAGTTGGATCCCTCAATATAGCCAAAAGCAAAACGAGCCTGCAAGGCAAAAAATGCTAAGGCAAAAAATTCGACCAGCCAAAAAGCAGAACGAGCCTAATGGGCAAAAAATGCTTTGGCAGAGGGTAGGTTCGCAAAGTCGGACCAAACGCCCAGGATCGATACATCTATGGCAGAACTAGTCCGTGTGACAAAAAATGCTTAGGTGATCAAGTTGATCTCAAACAAACTAGACTCGCGAGTGCAATAAGAACCAAAGGTTCATAATACACTTGGGGGGCAACACGACATCGATAAACCAAATGGCAAACAGAGCCAAAGGCTCGACAAGCGAAGAGCTATAAGACATCGAATCGTGAAAGACAGACAACAAAAAGAGACAAGCAACATACTGCAAAAATTGAAGCAACAAAGTGTTTGACATCAAATACTTGTAAAAATTTCAGCAAAAATAATAAAAAAGCCTAGTCACGAAGACGGGCCAAATAGTTATAGCATTGCAAAGATGCGAATTCAGAAGTTTCAAAATCAGAACAAATTTAAGTTCAAATTACATAATATCATTGGGCGGTCATGTTTGTCGGAATTCTCAGTCGGTGGCAGCAGATCAGCAGATTCAGCAGCGACATCGGTTACGGCAGATCAGCAGATGCACAGCAGACAGGGACAGTCCGCATGTCGGACAAAGTGCACAGACAATCGACATCGTCAAGGCAAAACGAGTCTAAGGGACAAATGTTGCTAAAGTAAAAAGGTCTGCACTGCAGACAAGGAGAGTCTGCAGGTCGGACAACGTGCCCAATAAAGTACAAATATGATCCAAACCTAAGGTTCTCATGATAGTTGGGGAGCAGATATCGACATATATGCATCAACATGAGGGAAGCTGATGTGCGAATAAGGCCAAAGGCCGCAACAAAGAAAGATAGTCTATACCAAAGACAAAAGAAAAGAAGGAAAAATGTAACAATTTTTCAAGGAAAAAATAAGCCAAGTCCAAATGACCGGCTAAATGTTTATACAGATGGAAGCCAACGACAACGTTTGGTTAAAAAGGGCAAAGCCTAAGAAGAAGCATCATCTTTGGCGCTAAGGCAAAGTCTCAAGACTGTTAGACTGACATTCGAGATCCGCATGCCATACTCCAAAATCAGGGCAAATCAGATTCTTCAGAGAAGTCAATTTCAACCGAGACAGTCCCAAGCAGACATCTCATACATTCCTTCGACAGCTACGGCATCGAAGTCGATGTCAACTTAGCCACACATTATAAGTCCAAGGGACAGATAATGCTAAGGCAAAAAAGTCTGCAAAGCAGACATGGAAACTCCGTATGTAGGACTCCACGGGAAGTAAGTCCGCATGGCAGATTTAAGTTCAGAGCATTGGATGACAGTGGCCGAGATACACCTTTGACAGATCAGATCTGACCTCAAGAGCTCAGATAGATCTGGGGGGCTTATGACGATACCGAATCTCACACCTCCACGTGGCGTCACGGGATGGTCCTCTTGAACGAGAATAAGTGATAGCCCAAGGGTCGAATTACGGGTGGAGACATCGACAACCGACCTGATCAGAGAACCGAGACGATGGGCCCAGCTTGATACCGCAAGTTGGAAAGCTCAGGGTGCGGACAAAGTCCACTCTAAACACGGAGGCCCATTATCCATGTAGTTACTTGCATAAGTGGGTAAAGCCCATATAAGCTGGTAAAAGCCCAAAGGGCTAATACTGTATTTTACCCAAACCGACATGGTTTAGGGTTAGGGTAATGAACTCCCTATAAATATACACTTCCAGAAACTACGTGTGACTTGATTCCTGGACAATTACAGGATACGTAGGCAACCCGAGAGAGACTCTCAGGCTCAGTCTAAAATCACCCCCAAAATCATCCTTGATTCTATCATCCCTAGATTAAATTGACCCGAAATTATACATGACAAAATCCAGCATCGTCAAAGTAAAAACAGTTTAATGTCTTCAATGATGCCTCCCACCGGTGTCCGATCTTCCGATTGAGCCATAAGACGTTGATGTATGATGAATGAGTCGTCTTCAAAGATCACACTGAAGAAACCCTAGTCAATAGCATAAAAGACCGCATGGTAGATAACAAGAGCCTCTCCAGCAAGAGTATCAAAACCACCCTCCAAACGCATAGAGAATGAGTTAATGATAATTCCTTGGGCATTATGCAAGAGACCGCCAAATGCATCTTTACCATCTTTGAACGCAGAATCAACATTAAATTTAACCACACTTGATCCAGGCGGCTGCCAGGCCGTGCAAAGTGGGTCCGGTCTTGCATGAGAGATATGTCGCGAAGTAGCTACAATGTACTCATCCGCTTCAGTATTAGATTGGTTTAAGATCGAAGTAACATGGATTTCTTTGCTTTCGTGGATCCATGCACATCTTGCCTTCCAAACATCCACAATATGCATACGAAATGTACAGCATCTAGCTCATCCACATCAATCTTCATTAAGTAAAAATGATCATGAAATGATTGGAACTGATAGTTTTCCCAAAAACACCCCTGATAGGCCGGCACCGTCCCCGGCCCGCCGACCGCCGAGTACAGGGGTATGGGGGCCGGAGAGAGGAATCGCGGCCGGGCCCTCGTCGCCAGGTGCAATCACCATAGGAATAGGCTTTGATAGTAGGCCCATGATAAATAGAAGGGTGAGGGATCTGCTAGAGGTCCTTCACCCCCAACACTTGGAGAATACAGACTGACGACCCAGCAAGCCCGCTAAGGACAAGTGATGGAAACTTAAGGATCCGCACCGCTCTCAATTGGCCGCGGCCCAACTAGCCACCGCCGGATTAAGTCGTACTATGTCCTTAGTTGTAATTATATTGAATATAAGTCGGTTATGACCCTATAAATAGGGCTCCATGTAGCATTCATAAACCAAGTTGAATATATACAAAACAAGGAAAAACTCTGCCCATTTAATTGCTCTCTCTTTACTTACATTGCACCACCACTCACCACCGCCGGAGTTCTCTAGCTCCACCTCACACCACCACTCTCATACATAAATCACAGCTAGATATGCACTACAAATAACCATTAATTTACCTAAGATAATTTTGACATTATCAGTTGGCTCCGTTACCGGGAAAATCAAGGTTTTCAGCCTGATCCGGCGTACGGCTCACCCACAGCTTACAGGACTCACAGCGGCCCCAGGAAGAACTAAATCTTCTCCAAGCCATCCCTATGGTTTCTTCTTCAAAAGCTCTCAGCTCTCACTCGCTCGTGTTCATATTTTGACTCAGTGTCAAAGCCATCTCAAAACAAGGTAACCTCCCAGGTTTCTCGCTCAGAATCACGAGTTAACGTTTGAATCATCACATTTCTCGTGACTTTTGCGCAAAGAAACTCACCAGAGTTGGCATCGTACGTTTCCTGGCCGGAAACTTTGTTTTAGAGCTTCTATTTTGTTGTTTGTTGACGTTCATCAAAGAAAAAGGACTACGGACACGTGGATTTGTCGAGTTTGCTCTTGAGAAATCGACACTCTCGGCACTTTCACGTTAAGAAAAAAAAGCCAGGATCACGCTCGTTGTTTTTGTTGCTGTTAAACCATTGTTTTGATCTAGTTTTACGTACGTTCAAAATTTTTGGGCGGTGCTTCGAATATAGCTCGTTTTATTGTGTTGTGTTGTTGCTCTGAATCTGGAAAAAAGGCACGGCAAAGTCAGCAGGATATTGGGATTTTTTGGGACCTCACGCTTGAGAAATCGCAGTTGTTTCCTAGATTCCGGTACCCGTACGTCTGGATAGTAAAAGGTTGGTGAGTGTCAGAACGGTTGAGAGCCAGAATACTTTTTGGCGTTTAGCGCAGACAACCAATAAGAGCTTGACACATGGCGGGGCAAAGGACAGTCTCCATGTGCCGCCTACCCCAGGAAGGGGACCACGCAGGACCTCCCACACTAAGATAACTTGGACACCACGCTTGAAAACCCACCGCAGGATGGGACAACTCTTAGCCGGATAGGTCAAAACTCAATGTTGACGCAAGGACTATAATAAATCAAAGGAGGTCCGTTTCTAGGGACAACACGAGGAATTCGGCTCTGAACCGCTTCGGACCCTCACGCTGAAAAGGTATAGAAGGGAAAACAAAACAATATGAAAACAGAAAAGCCATCCCGGAAAGAATAGCAGAGGTAGAGGAGGCCTCAGAGGCAATGACCTCGAAGGCGAAAGCAACACTAGCCTACGCCGAGTATGTGAAGCAAGTATATTTGGTGAATCTGCTCTTAGCCACATGCGGTCTTCCCCTCATAACAGCTGGCGAGTAGCTACCCATCCCATCTGGGCGTGAGGCCGTGGCTCCCCATAAGGACCCGCCGTCCCCTACACGCGAACCAACGAGGATTGAGGTAGAAGAGAATGAATACTTGTCGGCAGGACAAAAGAAAAAATATGTGCCGGAGAAGAGCGCAGACAGGGGTTCAGCCCTGGATCGATTACACCGCCCCGAGAAAAGGGCTTTGCATCAGCGCCTAGGCCCTGCTCACCATGAAAGGAATGTGATCCCACGTCACGAGGTCAAAGATCTTGCGACGCACGGCAAATCTTGAACGAAAAAAGGGCAGAGCAAGATGGAGAGTCAATTTAATATACAGACTTGAAGGATATCATCCAGAAGAAGTTGGTTCCTATCAAGAATGCTGAGCCTGAGAAAAATGACAGGTTGGAAAGGATGGAAGATAAATTTCAGAGCTAAAAAAATCTAAGCAAGATGGAAAGCCCGAGCCGACTCATGGAATCGATGTCCTTTCGAACGAAATACTGGAGTCGCTTCCTTCTAGAGGTGTACAATACTCATAATATCTTTACTACAAAAGGACCACCTATCCTCTGCATTTCAAAGCCGAATGTTGTTGGCCATGAAAAACAAGTCTGCTTGGTGCGTGGCGTTCGTAAGGAGTATGCAAGACCGAGCCGCAGCCTGGGTCCGAAACCTACCCCGCGGGTTGATCAAAAGCTGGGACGAATTGAGGGCGAAATTTCTGAAAGAATTCGAAACAGCGGAACGGCCCAAAAAGTCCATCGAAGGTGTACGAACAGACAAAGAACCTCTCCAAGAATGAGGCCCAGAGAGGATTCTTGAATGGCATCGCCAAAGGGGCGATGAAGACACGCTTTGCCATGAATTCTTTGACGAATTTGCGAGATCTCCTCAATCAGGGCCGCATATTCGGATTGACTAAAATGACCCCTTCGCCCTCAGGGAAAGGAAAAAATCGAAGTGAAATCCAGATCCTCGAGGGACGATAAGAGGGAAGAGCACAGAGAGGAACGAAAAGATGATCGAAATAGAGGAAAGGATCGAGACAGGGAAGTCAAAAACCCGTTCAAGTTCGACGAGTCTGAGTTCATTCCCATCAATGCAAGCCTGTCTGAAATACTGTATGAAATTCGTGACAAGGTGGAGAGGCCGAGGCCTTTGAGGTCCGACCCCAGTTCGAGAGATGACACGATGTACTGCGACTTTCACGAGGATCATGGCCACCTCACCGATGAATGCATTACCCTAAAGAAAATCATCAACAAGATGATCAAGAACGGAGAGCTGGATAAGTATAAGAAGCATGGCAGAGGAAACAGAAATGATCGGGGACCTCAGAGATACCAAAATGAAATTAAGGTGATCATAGAGGAGTTCCCTAGCAATCAGCTGATCAAGAGTCAAATCAATGCCATCAAACGTCAGGGGTAGGGAGAAGCCAATCATTTTGGCTCCGGATGAGCAAGCAATATCGTTCACTCGAAGCAAGCTGGATGGCCCGCCTGGGGCAATGGAGTTACCGATTGTGGTGCAGGTTGGAATAAATGATTTTGGTGTTAATCGAGTTCTCCTAGACACGGGAGCCGCTCGAGATATCATTTACCTGGAAACTCTGAAACAGCTGAGGATCGGAATTTCAAGATTGAGGCCTTATCTGGGAATGTTGGAGAGATTCTCCAACGATTAAGTAACAGTCCTTAGCGTTATTGATTTGGAAGTCGAAATAGGCGACCACCCCCCATACCGGAAATAAAAATCGACTTCCTAGTGGTCGATTTCCATTCCTATTATACGGTGATCCTGTGGATCCCGTTGATGGCCAAAACAGTGACGTCCAACTTTAACCGGCAGAGTACCGGGTCGGTTGTACTACAACGGCAAACAAGGTCGTATCCCACGAGGAATTGGTCAATTATCACAATCACGGTTGTATTTAGTTTAGGATCACAAATGATGTGAAAGTAGTTATAACTAAGCAAATAAAAACAATAACTTTAATAGTATGATAAACGAATAGCTAAATTATGATCAGGACACTACTCTCAATACCCTTACCGAATCACTAGGGACGAGCCTTAACCTACCAGCCAACCAATAGTTTCTAATGAATGTGTTGTGGGTGCAATCTCCTAAACTGGTCCCTAGGCGCTAATACCACAACCTAGTTACCATATATTTGGTGCAACAGTCCCCTTTATGAGATTTAATTGACCTAATATGATTAAAATTGTGAGACGCTCCGCATCCACCGAGTTCACGGCTTAGCTAGAAAAACCTTACCAAGGAACAGGCTGCGAAAAACTCGACTAGTTCGTTCATGGCAATCCTAAAATTCTAATTCGCACACTCCCTAGCAAAATACATTTATAAAGTTCATGTGTTGAATCATGAATCAAGTGATCAGTTTAATTCAAGCATGAAGATCAAATTTTAGGACACAACAACTCAAAATATTTAATTTTTAAGCCCTACTCATCCCTAGATCATCGTTTAGGAATTAATTTCGCAGTTCCATCACATAATGTAGCTATTATAAAATTAGCTACTCATAATAAAATCAAGAACACAAGAAATCGTAAATAAATTGGTAAACAACATGATAAAAAGCTAAATAAAATTACCACTAAAAGACTGAAGCAATCCAACACTCGAATCGTCACTTCGTTGTGTTGAAATCGCAAAATAAAATAAATAAAATGTTGATGTTCTAAGGGAATTTTTGCAGAAAAATCAAATAGATCTATTCTAATGAAGGGAAAAAACTGGTGCAGAGAAAAAAAATAAAATTATTCTAAAAAGTCTGTGTGTTGAAATTTGACCTAAGTGACTTTCTAATAAACAATAGCCGACCTAATATATTTCCGGAAATTTTCCGTCCCGTTTCTGCTTCCCACAGCTCCATTAAAATGCATTAATATGTGTGGGCCCTCTTATTTTTTCCTTTTAATTCTTTCTTTTTTTGTATTTTATTATGAAGAAATGTGACCAAAATGAGGCCAAGGCTTCAATTGTGGCAGGCTATGGCATGGGGAGCCGAGGGAAATGATAAAAAGAGAGGCTTGAGCTTGAGAAATGAGGCTTGAGCCTGATGTATTTTTATTTTTCCCGAACGTCTGAATTTGAATCCTGCATTATTTTCTTATACGAACTTCGTTTTGAACGATCTCGTACTGTTGCGATCATCGTCACGCACTCTATCACGCCACACCTGTAATAAAAATAAACCACATACCCAAGCTTGACAAATACCAATAAAACACACAAATCACCCAAAAATATCGAGATTTTCGGACGTAAACGTCTTTCGTCTCGTGAATCGAACCGTGGTGAAAAAGGCCTATAAAACCATTTAACTACCCCAAAAGTACATCGAATATGCTACAAACAAGAGGTGAAATGCACATAAAATTATAACAAAGTTGACTCTCATCAACTACCCCTCACTTAGCGTTTGCTCGTCCTCGAGCAAATCAAGCGATTTAAAAATTAATCATGAGGTCAACATTGCGATCATATGGGAAATCAATATATTCAATGAGTAATAACTAGTCAACAAGCGAATAACCACGAGTCAAAACATATCTTATCATGGAAACAGAATGTGTGTGTGCATAGCTTCTCAATCATTTATTATAGTCCACGGGCTCAGATTATAGATGCATGATTAATGACGTTACACCATATGCTTATACTTCATAAACATCTCCACTAATCGAGGTCATACCAAGGCTAGCTAACTGAGGTCAGGCAGGACTTGCACGGTTTAACGTTAGGCTTGGGACGGGGCTAAACGAAAGGATAAAATTAATATCAAAAGAGAAAAACGAGTGAGTCTAATCAAAACATCTTGATTTTGCCTCATAACTCAACTCCTTCTTAGATGTAAGCAAACATTCTCCTTCTTTACTCTCAAATCCCAACATAATTCAACGAAAACTCATCCCACCAACGCCAATGGAAGAATTAATACATGGCCGTCATCAAACATACTTTGACTCAACTTTATTCAAAAATTTTATTCAATTTTTGCTTCCTTTTTTTTTCAAATGATTTTTTTTCAACTTTTTTTTTGTTTTCTTTTCTTCTTTTTTTTTTGATAAACCAAACACCAACACTTTCTTTACTACCCCTTCTCATTCGTAATGCAAAAGATACACCAACACCATCCATGAATACACATCTCCGCCACCCCACACTTATGCTAGCAAGTGTGCCCAACATACGATTAAAACTCACTCGTAGGGTGAGAAAGAAACGTAGACCACAAATAAAGGCTAAGGGTTGGTAATTATAGGCTAATCAACAAATGGCTAAAGTTCGGGTGGGGGTCTAACCACCCTACAAAGGCTTAGAGGGGTTTCTGTGGAAATTATGTACATGGCTGGCTATTTGGCTCTGGTCGGGTCAAAGAAATGCCAGGACCGTCATCCCTTAATCTATCAAGATTGACCTTTCTATTTCGCCTCGAAGTTAATGGTATGAGTTCTAGGTAACATATTAATGTCTATGGCATTTATAAGCATTCACTAACCAACCACAATTCATGAAAGCAAAGCTATTACGTGCATAAGAATTCCATTTCCACAACAAGATACAGGTTTGACTCGCATGCATTCAACCCTTGACTAATAATTAACCAAAGAATACCATGAATTCACATATGATTCACAACATCAAAGTCATGAAAAATTTTAAAAATGACCAAACACAAAGTATATAACTTATTCGATGCACGGAATTTAAACACAAGTAGTCAAGTGAAGCTAAGTCTACCACCCCCCTCCCACTTAAAATAGAACACCATCCTCGGTGTGTGAGTGATAAAGTAAAGAAAGAAAGACTTAGCTGAATTGGCAATAGGGCGGAACTCTGCAAAGTGACAACCTCCAATGTATCTCCCAGGGTACCTGTACAATCACTACAGAAACAACCAAGAATCCACTACGACGAAAGGCCGAAACCCTAAGCGTAGGTAAGCACAAGTATGGAGATGTATAGCACAAATAAAGTATGGATTATCACAAAGCATGAAATGGAATTCGAGATGCTCGGTCAAATTTTCATCACACTTCTAAAAAAACAAGCCTAAAAAACTAAGGAAAAAAGTGGGTTGCCTCCCATAAGCGCTTTTGTTTATTGTCGTTAGCTCGACTTATTAAGAAACCAACAGAATAACAAAGAAACACGAGTGAAAAGAAAAAACCAAGGTACCTAAAACATTCTAAGTTTAAAATCCTTAGTTCGACTTTCTACAACCAATTATGCTAAGGATAGTTATACCAAAAAAGAGCAAACCATTGCTTCTCCCTACAAAAATCATAAGAATTGAGCACCCCATCAAAATAGGTAAAGAAAAACAAGGGGCTCAATCCCCACCACCAAGATTGGTTCAAGGATTTCATCGTGCAACACAATGAAATCACTTTCCCAGAAACAGAGCATATGCCAATCAAAAGGGATTCACGCACCACATAGTAACAAGTTGGCTCAACAAAAGCATCGAAAGACTTAAAAGGACTCACCTCTACCTGTGTTTCAACAGGGGTCACTGAAGAGGGAATTGATAATTCAATGAGGACAGTACTCATACCTTCTTCATGGAATTCCTCAGGTGTGATTACCCCAGGGAGAGACGGTGGAGATTGAAAACCTTCTTCTTCTTTAATACTTCCCTCAAGCCTCCTCTTCTCAACCAACTGCCCTACCCGGCTTGCCAGATCAACCACCTCAGACTCCAAGCGGTGCTGGGAATCCTTCAATTCTTGTAGATCCTGACTAAGTTGCTCCAATAAAATCTCAGTTGTGCTCTTCGACGGTGGAGTAACCTGTGGCGGCTGAAAGTATTGCGGATAAGCGTTGGGGTGCTGAAATTGAGAGCTTGGAGGACTCTCCCACTCATTGTTTTAGGGCGATGTGTATGGGTTGAGCTGATAATATGGTAGTGTTCCAAAACCCATACCATCAAAATTGAATCCTCCAAATGAGTAAGGAAAGAGCCTCCTTGGCCATATGAATCCATACTCTGCAATTCAAGGAAAAAAACAAGAACACAATCAAGGTATCAAGTCATTACCACTACCAAAGTAGGTGGTGTGACTCTTCAATAAAACATCAAAATAAAAAAGAAAGAAAATGACCTAATCCTAAATACTCAAGTGATTTACTGATATCGACCAAATCCCCGGCAACGGCGCCAGAAAACTTGATGGCCAAAACAGTGACGTCCAACTTTAACCGGCAGAGTACCGGGTCGGTTGTACTACAACGACAAGCAAGGTCTTATCCCACGAGGAATTGGTCAATTATCACAATCACGGTTGTATTTAGTTTAGGCTCACAAATGATGTGAAAGTAGTTATAACTAAGCAAATAAAAACAATAACTTTAATAGTATGATAAACGAATAGCTAAATTATGATCAGGACACTACTCTCAATACCCTTACCGAATCACTAGGGACGAGCCTTAACCTACCAGCCAACCAATAGTTTCTAATGAATGTGTTGTGGGTGCAATCTCCTAAACTGGTCCCTAGGCGCTAATACCACAACTTAGTTACCATATATTTGGTGCAACAGTCCCCTTTATGAGATTTAATTGACCTAATATGATTAAAATTGTGAGACGCTCCGCATCCACCGAGTTCACGGCTTAGCTAGAAAAACCTTACCAAGGAACAGGCTGCGAAAAACTCGACTAGTTCGTTCATGGCAATCCTAAAATTCTAATTCGCACACTCCCTAGCAAAATACATTTATAAAGTTCATGTGTTGAATCATGAATCAAGTGATCAGTTTAATTCAAGCATGAAGATCAAATTTTAGGACACAACAACTCAAAAGTTTTAATTTTTAAGCCCTACTCATCCCTAGATCATCGTTTAGGCATTAATTTTGCAGTTCCATCACATAATTTAGCTATTATAAATTAGCTACTCATAATAAAATCAAGAACACAAGAAATCGTAAATAAATTGGTAAACAACATGATAAAAAGCTAAATAAAATTACCACAAAAAGACTGAAGCAATCCACCACTCGAATCGTCACTTCGTTGTGTTGAAATCGCAAAATAAAATAAATAAACTGTTGATGTTCTAAGGGAATTTTTGCAGAAAAATCAAATAGATCTATTCTAATGAAGGGAAAAAACTGGTGTAGAGGAAAAAGATAAAATTATTCTAAAAAGTCTGTGTGTTGAAATTTGACCTAAGTGACTTTTTAATAAACAATAGCCGACCTAATATATTTCCGGAAATTTTCCGTCCCGTTTCTGCTTCCCACAACTCCATTAAAATGCATTAATATGTGTGGGCCCTCCTTTGACCAATGCATGCGGCTTTCTTATTTTTTCCTTTTAATTCTTTCTTTTTTTTGTATTTTATTATGAAGAAATGTGACCAAAATGAGGCCAAGGCTTCAATTGTGGCAGGCTATGGCATGGGGAGCCGAGGGAAATGATAAAAGGAGAGGCTTGAGCTTGAGAAATGAGGCTTGAGCCTGATGTATTATTATTTTTCCCGAACGTCTGAATTTGAATCTTGCGTTATTTTCTTATACGAACTTCGTTTTGAACGATTCTCGTACCGTTGCGATCATCGTCACGCACTCTATCACGCCACACCTGTAATAAAAATAAATCACATTCCCAAGCGTGACAAATACCAATAAAATACACACAAATCACCCAAAAATATCGAGATTTTCTGACGTAGACGTCTTTCGTCTCGTGAATCGAACTGTGGTGAAAAAGACCTATAAAACCATTTAACTACCCTAAAAGTACATCGAATATGCTACAAACAAGAGGTGAAATGCACATGAAATTATAGCAAAGTTGACTCTCATCAACCGTCACAAATAAAGTTTCAAATGGTTATTTCGACCCCCCACCAGAGGGCGAAATTCTAAACAGACGAGGGAATCGGGATGGTCGTCAGCCGACCCAAACTCTGCTGAACCATGTAACGACAAACCGCAGCGACTATCCTGCGAGAGGAATGTATAAGAGGCCCCAAGTCGAGACATCCGAGTCGGCTTCCATACGGGCCCGTGTGGATACGATTGAGGTAGCGAAAGCTTAAAAGAGCCGTGCCTGCAATTGAACATCACCCAAGGGGAGATCGTCGAGCCTAGGGCGGTCATCTACGACACCCTTCAAATGAGAGATGAATCGGAGTTCATCGCTGAAGATAAACTGATCGAGATTGCAATCATTGAGAAATATCCTGACCAGAAAGTGAAGATCGGTGGACAAATGGAGGAAAAAGAAAGAGAGAAACTGGTGACGGTTCTCAAAGAGAATCTAGATGCATTTTCTTGGATAGTCACGGATATGAGAGGCGTGGAGCCCGAGATTGCACTACATCATCTGAATGTAGATCCTCGCTTCAGACCTATACAATAGATAGCCTGTCAGTTCTCTAAAGAGAAAGATGATGCAATCAAAGTCGAAGTGAGCAAGTTGGTCGAAGCAGGAATAATCAAAGAGATCCAATATCATACTTGGCTAGCCAACGTAGTGATGGTCAAAAAGCACAATGGAAAGTGGCGCATGTGCGTTGACTTCACTGACCTAAACAATGCCTGTCCAAAGGATCCTTATGAGTTGCCCAGAATCGACAGAATGGTTGACCGGATCGCTGGATTCAAAATGTTGAGTTTCCTTGATGCCTACTCCGGGTATCATAAAGTGAGGATGGCTGATGAAGAAAAAGAGATGACTGCCTTTAGGGCCGTAGGCGGAATGTATTACTACGAGATGATGCCATTCGGGTTGAAGAACGCTGGATCCACCTACCAGAGAATGGTCAACAAGGTTTTCGGTTCCCATATCAGGAAAAACATGGAGGCATACATCGACGACATGGTCGACAAATCTGCCCGGACCGATCACCTGGCTGACCTGCAGGAAACCTTCAATAATGTCAGGATGCATTCTATGAAGCTGAACCCTGCAAAATGCACTTATGGAGTTCAAGCCGGAAAGTTTTTAGGTTTCATGGTAACTTGATGGGAGTCAACTTTACGTGATTCCGGTACAATTTCCACCCCCGTTTATCCCACTTTTAGCACATTCTCGGTGTTTTTAGACCGTTTTCGGGTAATATCATGAGTTTATAGCACGGGGAGTAAATCCATCGCTTTGATGGTTTACTACCTCTTTTTAGTGATATTAACCCATTCCCGAGCACTTTTACCCTCCGGAATCGTTTGTGTGTGTTGTTCGTTCATGAGATTGTAGGGTCTAGGTGTCATGAGAACCCGGAAGGCGAAGATTTATGATGAGAAGTATGATCAAGGTGCAAGAATGAGCCAAGGAAGAAGAAAAATGAAGAAAAGGAAGAAAAATAGTTGGTATCTTCACGCTACGTTCTGTTCATAAGCAATTTGACCTATTATGGAGGCATTTTCTTGTCATGGACTCTTCATAAAAGTTGTAGATAATTGAAAGAGCTTTCCAACGCATTTTGAATCACTCAAATCGGAGTTCTACACGCGAAGATATCATGGTTTTACTGCCGCCAGAAAACTGTCAAATCTCAAACGCGCGTTTGAACATTTCAAACGCGCGTTTGGAGCTGTTTTTTTTCTGAACAGAGAGTCAAGGGTTGAAACGCGCGTTTGGGGACCTCCAAACGCCCGTTTGGAGTCGTTTTCTGCAGATTTTTTCCCACCTATATATACATTTTAACACAGTTTTTCATCACAATTCACCCTCCCAAGAACCCTAACTCTTAGATTAGGTCGACTCCTCCCCCTTTAGCTCTTCTAAACTCTTTCTTTCTTTAATTTCTCTTGTATTAAACTTAGTTTAGCTTAGATTCGTAGCTCAACTCTTGGATTTTGGTGTATTTTGGGTCTTATTCTTCCCCAAAGTGACATGGGTGTTGTTGAAGCTTGAAGAAACATCATAGCTCTGTGCTTTTTTTCCGGTAATTAATTTCGTTTTTGTTCTCATTTCATGGTTTTAATTTCTTGTTTGATGCTTTCTCTTGTAGTTATAATGAGTAGCTAATTTCTACATAGCTAAATCATGTGAAATTTGGTGAAATCACCCTTTGGGTGATGAAATTGGGAGTGGGTAGTTCTTTTTATTGTTGTATCTTGCATATTTCACGTCTTAGAACTTGTTATAACGGATTTGGGCTAGATTGATCACCTAGGTCAAAAATCACACACATCAATCTTGAGAGTTGTTCAGATAGAGAGATGTGGGAAAAGGGTTCTGGGATCACTTCTTAGAGTGAGGTTACTCGTTTTAACGTTTAAAAGCGGCTCTAGTGCATATCTTGTCTTGTTGATGAATCTCCCTTAGGGAAGGGTAGTTAACATGGCATAAGGTGTTAGGAGAGAGTTGTTCAGATCTTAACACCGGGATTAGGAGTACGCACCCGTGAAATTGAATGCAAGAGTTCGTTCGTTTAATGCACATTCCCGGTTTTGTCATTCCATTGGGTGAAACTAGCTATTTTGATCATGGTTCGGCTATGTCCCTTAATTTATCGTTAAAACCTAGTAATTTAATCTTCGTTCTTTCTTTTTTATCTTTAAACTTGTTAGTAGGGATCACTTTAGAGTCGTTGTAGTTAAAAATACTTTGAAAAGATTGTTCATCTAGACTAAGCAATACGTTCACTTTGGTACTTGCAAACACGATTCCTTTGGGTTCGACCTCGTACTCCTGTACCTATTCTAACAATCGACCCGGTACACTGCCGGTTAGAGAGTTAGTTTACCCACGGTTTCGAGTCTTTATAAATTGTTTTTGAAGGGGTGGATTTAATGCTCATCATAACTCAACGAGGAATTGAGGCAAATCCAGAAAAGATCGAGGCCCTGGCTAATATGAATGAGCCAACCAGTGTGAAGGAAGTTCAGAGGCTGAATGGGAGAATCATCGCCTTGGGAAGGTTCGTCTCCAAATCTGCAGAAAAATGTTTGCCTTTTTTCAAGATCCTAAAGGGAAATAAAACATTTGAGTGGACGGAAGAGTGCTCTCAGGCTTTCAGGGCCATCAAGGCCTACCTAGCGAGCCCACCACTGCTGGTCAGCCCGATCCTAGGAGATGAATTCTTTTTATATCTGGCCGCTTCGGACCGGGCCGTTGCAACCGTTATCGTCAAGGAGGACATGACCCTCCAAAAGCCCGTCTATTTTGTTTCAAAGGCCCTCAGTCCCGTTGAGAGCCTTTATCTTAATGCAGAAAAGTTAGCTTACTCGTTTGTTATTGCCGCCCGAAAACTAAGGGCTTACTTTTCTTCACACACGATTGTGGTCTTAACAAACAGTCCCCTGCGACAACTGCTGCACAAGCCGGACCTCTCAGGCCGCTTGCTACGATGGGCCATCGAGCTAACCGAGTTCGACATCCGATACGAGCCCAGAAAAACTATCAAGGCGCAGGCCCTTGCGGATTTTATAGTGGAGACGAGCTTCGATGAGGAAGAACCCGCCGGGCAGCTTAGTTCGCCGAACGTCGATGAATTGGACATCTCAGTGCTGGTCGAGCCAAAAAAGCCGGCCCACTGCTGGCATATGTACGTTGACAGCCGCGAGCTGAAATGGCTGTGGAGCAGGGATAATACTCTTGGACCCGGTTTCGTCTGAAAAGATCGAGAAGGCCTTAAGATTCAACTTCACCGCCTCCAACAACCAGGCCGAGTGTGAAGCAGTCATAGCCGGGATGGAATTGGCCAAAGCTATGAACGTCGAGAACTTGGATGTGTTTTACGTTTCAAAGGTAGGAGTCTGCCAAATAAACGGCACGTTTGAAGCAAGAGATGAGGTGCCGAAAAGATACCTTGGTCTCGTCAGAAAATTAAGAGGTGGCTTCAAGTACTACGAATTCCAAAACATACCGTGGGAAAAGATTGAGCGGGCATATTATTTATCCAAGCTGATCTCCAAAGATGAGTTCAGTGACCCTGCGGTCATGTCGAATATTTGGAAGAGCCCGCCGTCTGCCGAGCCGAAATAATGGATATTCAACCGTCAGCTCCGTGTTGGATAGATGAAATCAAAGCGTATATAGAAAATGGATACTGCCGGAGGATGCCAAGGAAGCTCAGGCTCTCAGGAAAATAGCAGCGCGTTACACGATTCTGAACGGAGTTCTATACAGAAGATCTTTTTCAAAACCGCTGCAGCATTGCGTCAGACCCGAAGAGGTACAAGGCATACTCACAGAACTGCAAGAGAGGGTGTGCGGGGGCACCCCTCCAGCCGCAGTTTGGCCCAAAAAGCATTATTGGCCGGGTACTACTGGCCAAAGCTGGCTGAGGACGCTGAAAGGTACGCTAAGAGTTGCGACAAATGCAAACGCTTCGCCGACATAACTAGGCTACCCTCGGTCGAACAGAGCATCGTTGTCACCGCGATGGACTTTCCACATGTGGGCAATCGATCTTATAGGTCCGCTCAAAAAAGGCCGATCGAAGTGCGAATATATGGTTGTCGCTGTGGATTACTTCCCAAAGTGGACCGAGGCAAAGGCGCTTGTAAAAATCTGTGCCAAAGGTATAATATACTTTTTGTTGGATCAAGTTTGGACTCGGTTTGGGGTACCACGAGCCATCGTATCCGACCACGGCTTGCAGTTCAGAGATGAATTCGATGAATTTTGCAAAGAGCATAACGTCAAACACTGGCAATCCTCGGTATGCTACCCCTAAGGAAACGGTCAGGCGGAAAACGCCAATAAATAGGTGCTGAAAGTGTTGAAGAAGAGCCTGGATGAGAAGGCCGGGAAATGGGTAGACTACCTGCCCGAAGTCCTGGGCGCTCCGGACAGCCCGAAAGGTAACAACGGGGAAGACGCCATTCACATTAACATATGGGTCAGAGGAAATGGCACCCGTAGAGATGGCACTGCCAAGTATAAGGGTTTCCCACTTCGACGAGGCCGATAACGTAACTAATCGCCAAATCGAACTCGACCTGGCCGAAGAAAAGCGTTTGAGGGCCCGTGCCCAGTTGGTTAACTACTAGAAGGCCAGGAAAAGATACCATGAAAAGCGAATCCGCGATCATTCTTTTGCGGTAGGAGACTTTGTCCGACGCAAAAGGCAAGCAACAGGCCAGAAAACTGATTAACAAAAGCTGGCCGAAATTTAGGAGGGCCCCTGGCAAGTATCGAGGATAGTCAAGAGGGGGACATACATCCTCAAAGACAAAGAGGGCCATGAGTTCAACTGGCCCTGGCGCGCCAACAAGCAAAGCTTGTCCGATACAGAAGGGGGCCACCCGAAATCGCTAAATTAAGACATCCGGCAGACATTGAGGATTTGAAAAATAAAACCAAAAGGCAAGAGCGAGCCAACAAAGTACGGGAAGGAAATTCATTACAAAATGAGAGAAATTTTACAAAGGAGCAAAAAAAAAAAAATTGCTCCGCTCCTCATGCGTCCGCCTCAGGATGGGAGAAATATTGGTCCGTAGTGGGGCAGACCGGCATTCCTCGGGTCATGATGCACATGGTGGAAATCATCCAGGTAAAGGGTAAGGGCAACTCGCCATGCATCAGAGTAGAATACTTGATCGCCTCGAAATGGATCCGACGACCCCCAGTTGATGGTCGTCTAGGGGACTGAAAGGGCGTAAAGAACGAACGCCTCGACATCAGTGACTCTTTGAAATTGGGCAAGCAGAAAGCTTGAGTATACATGAAGCGTTTCCATCCTTTCTCCCTCCGATCCAGCATGCCGGTTGTCACATCTGTGCCCTCCACCCACTCGTTCCTAAGCAAAAACTGAAAGGCATCGAACCGAGTGGCATAATAGCCAATCTATCCTCAAGATCAAAAAAGATATCGTAATCCTCAGCACGATTCGGAAGGCCATAAAAGTCTTTTATGGCGGCAGGGGTAAAATCCATAGTCACCCCACGAACGGAAACGGTGGTGGTGCGATCGACATGGCCGTTCTCAGATATGGCTGCGTAAAATTCACGCACAAGGGTGAGGGATCCACCAGAGGTCCTTCACCCCCAACACTTGGAGAATACAGACTGACGACCCAGCAAGCCCACTAAGGACATGTGATGGAAACTCGAGGATCCACACCGCTCTTAGTTGGCCGCGGTCCAACTAGCTGTTAGGAAATCTACGCGGGAACGTAGCGGAATTTAAAATTTTATTTCCTTTTAACCAGGATCGACTTCGTTTAAGCAATAAACAAATAAGTGGTAGATGGTGGTTACCTTGGTTGATCTATAAGATCGACGCTTTGACCGTCTAAGGAGAGTAGTTCTGCATAGAGCCGCCCAAGTGTTCGGCCTCTACCGCTAGTCCACACGAACACCCCGCCAGAATCCCATCATGGATTGCTATTGAAAAACCCCGGTTGCTAGACCGGCCCATTTCCCCTCTCTCCAACTCTCTATAGGATGCTCTCTATTTTACACAAGAACGATTAGTTCTTGGAATTGTGTCGTACAAAAGAGCTTGACACCCACCTCTTATTTATAGTGAGAGGGGCGCCCCAACTAGAGTGGAGGAGAAAAAAACATTTTCCCAATAAAATAAGGAAAATATAATTGATTGATTTATCTCATTAATTATAATATCTTATATCAAATAAATCTAGGATATTGTCAATATCTTATATTGAATATTCCCAAGATATTGTCAATATCTAATATTGACTATCTTTATTTTATTACCATAAATATTACACATGTGTATATATCACATATATATTACACAAATATATCTATATATATATATATATATATATATATATATATATATATATATATATATATATATATATATATATATATATAAATATATGCTGCGCATGAATCACCAATTTGAATTGGTGCAAACACACGCCGGCACATATATACTTTATTTATCAATATCTAATATTAATATATTTGGTAACACTATTAATTAAATTGCACAATCTAAGTGTATCTTATACACATACAAATTGCGCCACCTTAGCCAATAAATTGGTATCCGGAATATTCTTCAATTAATATAATATTATTAATATCTTGTATTTAATTTATTCATAATAAATAAATACCAGCATATTAATTTACCACTATAACCTTTATAGTACGAGATAAACTTTCTTAGTTGGTTATCAACTATAACTACATTTTAATCCGGCTAGATGTTCATATGTGTGTGACCCGATAGGCTTCCGAATATGTTGGCCGTAGACACAAAGTGTAAATTATGAAAATGCCCTTCATGCCTAACGATCACGGGATAGCGTCTAGCAACACGGAAGAGTCAAATGCAATGACTACTACCTTTCATGTGAAACAGTTACCGTGTAACTTACAATCCTATCGATGTAATAATATCCATACGGTCGTTAGTCGAGTGTCAAAACATCAACGACCGTATCTTATAATCTGGATATCATCCTCTCTCGAAGCAACTCGTTTACTCCCACTTTGCAAAGATTCACGAGAGTAAGACATTCCTTATAAGAAGGCCATTTCGGATATTCGATCCCAATCATAGGATACGCGATTCCCAGACGACCAATCATGTATACTCCGCATGCTTCAGTATCACACCCAATCACTACCGCATGATCGCCCCGTGGCTAGGGGAAACCTCAATAGTGTCAAAGCATGACAATCCACACCGTGATGCCATGAAGACTCCGATCCTAAGGATAATTACACAACCACCACATAGTGTGACACTTATCTGTGTAAGTGGGTCAGTCTAACGTACACATTCTCTAATACACGTCCACGTACAGTCCAAGTGTCTCTACACTTCGATAGTTGAGATCTATCCCTGCCCTTAAAGACAGAAGACATCTAATACGTGCTAGTCTGTTTATACTATCAATGCCCTGTTTAATAGTACATCAGCCTAGAGACATTTAAGTATCAAACTTATTAAAGTGATTAGAGATCTCATCAACCATAATCGCCTATCATGGTTTCTCTATCACAATTTAATACTAAGGACGTTATCATATAACAATTCATAATTGATTCACTAAAAGAACAAATATATGACAACAGAAAAGCCATTTAATATATGTATAAACATAAAGAAATAGTAGAAATGATCCGACCCGGTCGGATCCGGTCCAACCCGATTGGTTTTAGGACACTATTCCAACAATCTCCCACTTGGCCTAAAACCAATCACTCGCACACACAAGACCAAGTTGAAACACAAGAATCTCATGCAATACTCGCAACCAGCCCTAGCCATGAACGGATCGCTATCCGTGGGGACTCAAAGTATCTTCATATCATGTTCCAAATGACCAAGTCAAAGGAACCGCCTCAACACACACACGAATCTCCGACGAGACCCTGGTCCTTGCTTCAAGCAATGAATCCACTTACTATATTAGCTATATAGAAAAGGTGGAAGAACCGTACAAGGTTCAGGAATGAACCTTCTAGATCCATGTATTGCTCCCGCTGCGCCTCCAAGGCACTACTGTGTTTTGGCCTAGTTGTAGAATTTACAGTGACCCATATGCTAGAACATTTCCATCTCACTGTATCACTTAATCAAAGTGATTGCGAACCCAGACTGTAGCTCCCACTCGCCTTTATAAGACTTAGGATATACGTCTGTATAACTATATTTATCTAATTCCAAGTTTCGATAAACTAGGAACTCTTCCTTAACTTGTTTAAGGATATTCTCGACATTCACCAGATTTACTTTCATACTTGCTCATGACTCTTCATGGACTATGAACATCCGGCAATACCTTTATGATGGTTCCTATCGCACTAGCGAAGGAAACCTTCCATAAGCATCATCTTTCACCTTATCTTTAGGACCAATGTCCTAACATAGACAGATCTCGCGATCTATGCTAAACTTCTTTTAGCATCACATCTATATAATTAAACTATAATCTAACAGGAGTTAAATCTATCGCTATAGATTCTTATTTCTAGAATAAGAGCTGCTAATCCAAGTGCTTTCGTAAAGACCTTGAACTACCAAACATTAATTGACTGTGACATAGGGTGACAATTCTTGAGAGATATATCCAATACCTTACTCAAAAATCGTAACATACTCCCACTATCCATCTTGCACATGGGCGTATCCTTCTTTTGACTAAGTCAGACTCCTTTGATTGTCAAACAAAGAAATCATCTAGAGAAACTTGTTTGAGTCCATAAATGGATCTCGTGGGCTCACATATCATGTTATCGTCTATGAACATTGAGATGTATGCCCAACGTCTTCAACACTATCATATAGCCATGATACGAAGTTACAACAAGCATAGTCTGAATAGAACTGGGCTCAGCCTTACAGGGACATTCCCTATAGGTAAGACAGACTAGGTTCATAACCTGGTTGTCACTGATGGAATCTAATTCAGATATTATGGCTCCTGGCCATATCTCTCAATCTTACCTTTCAAACATTCCTTCTTAAGTCGTGAGATATTCATTCTTCAAGATGAACATACCGGCAGCCTTTTCAGGCTTGAGGTTATCCACAGACTTGCAAAACTTTTGTGTGCACTGAGCAGTGTTCTACACCTCATCGCTATGCGGCGTCTGCTCATGTTCCATTGGTTGAATATATCTTTGTGGTCCTCAAACTACATTTGAGATCTAAATCTACTCCCACTGTTTCTTTTGGAAGAAACACTTCCTCTAGAAGACAGCATGTTTGGAGACAAACATTTTGTTCCACGGACAAGTAGATAATATCCATCGTACTTGCTAAGACATTCCACAAAGTTGCATATGTCGTACTAGGCTCCAAGCCTTTCTGACTTTGTCTATGTCAACTTCAAATCATCGGTTAAGATAGATTCGACATTATCTTCTTCCATATCTAATATGGAATTTATTCAACCTTTATTCTTTGGAACTCGGTTAAGTATAAGGGCACTATCCCGAAACGGGTAAGGGGTACTTCGCATGGCTTGCATCACACCTTTATCATATAAAGTGTTGTTTCCATTTGGGAACACAATCTAATTGCGTATCCCAAAGATGGTATCATTCAAGGGAGAATCTTATTCCTTTTCAGACGACTTCTGAAACACCCTTCAGGTATTAATTACTTCAATCCAATTGAAGATTAATTCCTAAGTAGCTCATCAATCTCATATTCGTACTAGCTCGAACTTTTGGGCTTTTCAAATTATGCACTTCACTGAGTACACTTGACTATTTCTAAAAATAGTCGTAGAGACTAATAAACATTAATTGTCACAAGCCAACAAACATCGGTATGTTTAGGCTTTAGACAATTTTTCTAGATTTTACAACCTTTTCATAAAAGGGTATTTTAGTCCTCTTTGGATAAGATACGTATAACCCACATGATTCATAATCATATGGTTCAACATCATCAGAATGACGTTTAGTTACACGCTTTCCTTCCAGAGAGACTATGTCTAGAACAACCACAAATATAAAGGATAACAGCCTTACAAATATTTAGTTGAGATCTCATCACCTATATCAACTATATAGTGACATCAATCTAGTATGTTAGATTCAGTGACCTTTCAACTTTATCGGAATAACATTTATTCCTTACAATTGAATATGTCTACTAAATCCTAATAAATAACTGAAAGTATGTTCTTCATAAGAACCGGAATATAATAACATTTATTTAGTTCCCTTATCAGTTTACTAGATCCAGAGTATGGTAAGTGTCACAACGTTTACTTCACCTTCCATATCTGCATTTAATCTTTCTAATTTAATCACACTCGTAAGATATCATATATCTTAGAGTCGACTTTTAGATAGATTTATCTCAACTCACTTGCCTACAATAGAGACTTCAATAAGTTCTCTATTTAAGCACACACCCTAACTTCCTTTTAATCCTTCAAGAACTTGTAAATATTTCTTAGTGTAGTCTTCATAAGACTTAAGAAAGATCACAAGAGCTATGTCTTTAACTTCCTTTCATAAAGAAAATCTAAAGTTTATTAAATAGTTTATTTAACCTTTTGAATCGTATTCAAAACATTGACTATCTAATTAACCTTTAAGTAATGATAGAATTAAGTCGATACTTAAATATTACAATTTTGAAAACAATCTTTCCAAAATTCGGTCTGGTCATTCTTATCCAACGTTTGAATTATTTGTCATCGTATGACTGAATGATTATATTGGATCGCATCCAATATCATGAGCTTCTGTTTTTCTTTAATAATTAAAGTCTTGGAGTACTGCATTAAATATGTAGTCTCTAACTACTATAACGGGATTTCTCGTGTCATTGCTTGTTTAAAAGGATTAAGATTACTTAACCATACTTGAGAACATTTCTCAAAAGGTAGCAATCATAATTTGGTTTGTACTAATCGAGAAAAAACATAAATATAAAGTTTGCTAAAACTACAACATGAAAATGAAAATAAAAGAGTGTTGTTGTTTTATACACGCAAAATCAAAAATGGTCTTTTGGTTTATGATTTTGCTCCCACTAGTCAACTACTTCCAATTGACTTTCAAGAATTTCCCAAAATTCTTTAATGGCTGAGATCCAATCTTGTTACCTCGATTCCCGACGGTGGTCGATCAACCAAGATAATTTCGAAAGGTAGGTAACACCTTTACCATTCACATCTCTATGTGATTCTCAGTGGTTGACTAGTCAACTCTTTGGCGATACACATCACTATGTGTTAGTCAACCCCTTGTCTCTAAAGTCAGACGACCCTGACGGTGGCCAATCACCGAAGGACTCTAGTCAAGTCATAACCCAATATTCACGAGATCTCATACGATCATATCTCAATAACGACGATATACCCGAGGTAGGTCAACTCCCGGCGGTGGTCGATCAGTTGGATCCGAACACAGGCTCTTCACCGTCGTTATAATATTGGGAGACAATATTTCGTCTTGATTTTTGTTGTGGAAGTATTTATGTAAATTAATTCACTTAATTAATTTTAATTGCGGTCTCATCAAATACATCTATCTCTATAGACATACATCCTACACATTTATCTAGATCGTGCCTAGTCATGCATCTATCGTATCATATAAAATAAATACAAGCACAAAATAAACAAATGCGTAAAGTAACCGGTATGATCATGGATTTTTCCTAGGTGCGGTTTTGAATACAAACTGACGAAACCGCGGGTCACAATCTAAGAGTAGCTGCAACCGCCAATAGGATCTTTAATGCGCCATCTCCAATGGGATCTTTATTCTTCTTTATTTGGTCTCCATCTTCTGCTCCATTCTTATTACATTTAATTCTATCTAATAAAATAAATACGCCCGCCGCACACGGGGGGAGCTAACGGGAATGGGATAAATGCAGAAAATAAACTAGGTCACGTTCTTCATAACGGCCTAGGACAATTTTTAAACCAACAGAAAAATTAAATCATTCACATCTATCCTATCGGTCGAGTCCATGATCAATCGGGGTCCATATAATCATATTATATCTACTATATCTAATCCATACAATAACATCTTATGAAAAAGATAAAATTAAAATTTAACTACTTGCGTCTTAATTAATCAATTAACATTTAATCTATTAAATGATTTTATCCAATCAATTAACTAATTAACATTTAATTAATTAAATGATTTTAATCGAAATAAAATTAACGATTAATTTTAAACGATTTTAATTTTAATTTTAATAAATTAGAACTATTTCAATAATAAATCAAAATTAAAATTATGTCTCTTTTGTTTCTTTCCTTTGATTCATAATCAAAAGAGATGTCTTTGGTTTCCTAAACCAAAAGGCATCTTCCTAAACCAAATTTGGTTTAGGCCTAGCCACTTTTCAAAATCAAAATTTCGGAAGTGGCCTAGGCCTAGGCCTTTTACAAATCAAATATTTGAAAAGGGCTGCAAGCATATTCCAAATCAAATATTTGGAAGGCCAAATAATTTTGGTTTAGGTTTCGCCACTTTCCAAAATCAAAATTTTGGAAGTGGCACAAAGCCTAAGCCTTTTCCCAAATCAAATATTTGGAAAGGGCCTAGGCCTATTCCAAACAAAGTTTGTAAATGCCATTATTATTTTAATGCCATGTGGCTTCCCAATGGCCCAAACTATTTGAACCATTGGTTAGCCACATGACACAACTAAACAAAAGAGATTTTAATCACAACTATGAACAATATTGAAACACAAAATACACAAAACAAAAGTTTGGAGATCCGCCAGCATTGACCGGTCAACCAACTGCCGGCAGGAGGCTGCCCTGCCGCCGCCGCCGCTGGGGTGGTGCCGCCGCCAGTCGGCCGAGCACCACCAGATCTCGTTTTTTTTTTCGTGTATCAATTTTGCAATATCAAAAAAATCTTTCATCTTTTAATTACGTGATTTAAATGATAAAATTAACTACGCAATATAACATGCTTATTGCTTAAGCTCGAAGCTCGCTCTGATACCACTGTTAGGAAATCTACGTGGGAACGCAGCGGAATTTAAAATTTTATTTCCTTTTAACCAGGATCGACTTCGTTTAAGCAATAAACAAATAAGTGGTAGACGGTGGTTACCTTGGTTGATCTATAAGATCGACGCTTTGACCGTCTAAGGAGAGTAGTTCTGCATAGAGCCGCCCAAGTGTTCGGCCTCTACCGCTAGTCCACACGAACACCCGCCGGAATCCCATCATGGATTGCTATTGAAAAACTCCGGTTGCTAGACCGGCCTTTTTTCCCTCTCTCCAACTCTCTATAGGATGCTCTCTATTTTACACAAGAACTATTAGTTCTTGGAATTGTGTTGTACAAAAGAGCTTGACACCCACCTCTTATTTATAGTGAGAGGGGCGCCCCAACTAGAGTGGAGGAGAAGAAAACATTTTCCCAATAAAATAAGGAAAATATAATTGATTGATTTATCTCATTTATTATAATATCTTATATCAAATAAATCTAGGATATTGTCAATATCTTATATTGAATATTCCCAAAATATTGTCAATATCTAATATTGACTATCTTTATTTTATTACCATAAATCAATTTACACATGTGTATATATCACATATATATTACACAAATAAATAAATAAATAAATAAATAAATATATATATATATATATATATATATATATATATATATATATATATATATATATATATATATATATATATATATATATATATATATATATGGTGCGCATGAATCACCAATTTGAATTTGTGCAAACACACGTTGGCACATATATACTTTATTTATCAATATCTAATATTAATATATTTGGTAACACTATTAATTAAATTGCACAATCCAAGTGTATCTTATACACACAAATTGCGCCACCTTAGCCAATAAATTGGCATCCGGAATATTTTTCAATTAATATAATATTATTAATATCTTGTATTTAATTTATTCATAATAAATAAATACCAGCATATTAATTTACCACTATAACCTTTATAGTACGAGCTAAACTTTCCTTAGTTGGTTATCAACTATAACCACATTTTAATCCGGCTAGATGTTAATATGTGTGTGACCCGATAGGCTTCCGAATATGTTGGCCGTAGACACAAAGTGTAAATTACGAAAATGCCCTTCATGCCTAACGATCACGGGATAGCGTCTAGCAACACGGAAGAGTCAAATGCAATGACTACTACCTTTCATGTGAAATAGTTACCGTGTAACTTACAATCCTATCGATGTAATAATATCCATACGGTCGTTAGTCGAGTGTCAAAACATCAACGACCGTATCTTATAATCTGGATATCATCCTCTCTCGAAACAACTCGTTTACTCCCACTTTGCAAAGATTCACGAGAGTAAGACATTCCTTATAAGAAGGCCATTTCGGATATTCGATCCCAATCATAGGATACGCGATTCCCAGACGACCAATCATGTATACTCCGCATGCTTCAGTATCACACCCAATCACTACCGCACGCGATTCCCAGACGACCAACCATGAAGACTCCGTTCCTAAGGATAATTACACAACCGCCACATAGTGTGACACTTATCTGTGTAAGTGGGTCAGTCTAACGTACGCATTCTCTAATACACGTCCACGTACAGTCCAAGTGTCTCTACACTTCGATAGACGAGATCTATCCCTGCCCTTAAAGACATAAGACATCTAATACGTGCTAGTCTGTTTATACTATCAATGCCCTGTTTAATAGTACATCAGCCTAGAGACATTTAAGTATCAAACTTATTAAAGTGATTAGAGATCTCATCAACCATAATCGCCTATCATGGTTTCTCTATCACAGTTTAATACTAAGGACGTTATCATATAACAATTCATAATTGGTTCACTAAAAGAACAAATATATTACAACAGAAAAGCCATTTAATATATGTATAAACATAAAGAAATAGTAGAAATGATCCGACCCGGTCGGATCCGGTCCAACCCGATTGGTTTTAGGACACTATTCCAACACTAGCCACCGCCGGATTAAGTCGTACTATGTCCTTACTTGTAATTATGTTGAATATAAGTTGGTTCTCACCCTATAAATAGGGCTCCATGTAACATTCATAAACCAAGTGGAATATATATAAAATAAGGCAAAACTATGCCCATTTAATTGCTCTCTCTTTACTTACATTGCACCACCACTCACCACCACCGGAGTTCTCTAGCTCCACCTCACACCACCACTCTCATACATAAATCACAGCTAGATATCCACTACAAATAACTGCTAATTTACCCAAGATAATTTCGACGTTATCAACCCCCTATAATAATTCTTCCAACTAGCTCGAGGAATCTCGAATTCAAATAAGCATTGCCAAGTAGTCTCATCCACTGAATCACACACTTGACACCTTCCATCACCTATGCCCCTACTTAGCAGACCTTTTGCTGTAGGTAAGTAATTGTGCATGAGCTTCCATATAAAGTGCTTAATTCGCGGTTTTACCTTGAAATTCCACAAAAAAATTCCAAGTCCTCCCTCTAGAATTAGAACTTGAAGAATGGTGGTTATTAGCCGCCTGATATATTAATTCAAGAGGTAGATGATATCCCGTTTTTACTATGTAGACACCGTTATTTGAGAAATGCCACATGAACTTATCATCCCGAGGACCACACGGTAAGGGGATAGAAAGAATCTTCTCAACCTCAAGCGGATTAAAGTGAGAATTAATAGCATTCAATTTCCATCTTCTAGTTTGTGGTGTTATTAGGAAACTCACATTTTCAAAGAAAAACTCAAGCGATAAAGGGTGGGCCCGGAAGGAAGGAAATAGGGGCAGCCACGGATCTTCTCCAATTGTTACTTGATCGCCTTTACCGATACGGCATTTTAGCCCTTTAAAGAGTAGGTCTTTTCCTTTCAATATACTACGCTAAATAGCCGAGGGTTCGCGGTAGTGAATGCTTCTTTGAACTCTCATGTTTCAAAATACTTGCCTTTCAAGACACGAGCTGATATAGAAGATGGTTCAGTGAGGACTCTCCAAGCTTGCTTAGCTAATAGGGCCAGGTTATAACATTCAAGATCGTGAAATCCCAAACCTCCATCAGATTTATTTCTACAACAAACCTCACATGACTTCCAATGTATTTTATCATTCCCGTCAGTTGAGACCCAAAAAAAAATTCCGGATCTTGATTTCAAAGCGAGAAATTAAAGACTTTGGCAAAGCGAAGCACTGCATTACATATTGTGGAAGAGCCTGCACTACTAATTTGATAAGAATTTCTTTTCCTGCTACGGATAAAACCTACATTTCCAGCTGTTGAGTTTCTTGTGGATGCAGTCTTTTATATATGCGAAAATTTGTGTCTTGCTTCTACCGATCACAAAAGGAAGAGCCAAATATTTTTCCTTAGTTTGTTCCAAATGGTACATTAATAAGAGAAGAGAGCTCTATTCTAACATTCTGCTTGACGCTCTTACTAAAATAGATCGATGACTTGCTTAAATTTATCTTCTGCCCCGAGAGTTGTTCATAATTTACCATGATATCACTTATAGCAGTACAAGCCTCAATAGATGCCTCGAGAAAAAAATGAGGCTCAACTCGCAAGGATTATTTCGGCACAAAGAATATCCTTCGGCACAAAGAATAAATAGGAAGGGAGAGAGAGGGTCTCCCTGCCTAATACCCCGAGTAGGATGAATCTGGGGTGAGGGATTTCCGTTTGCGAGAACCTGATATGAGGAAGTTGAAATGCATGACATTACCAAATTAATTATCGTTGGGGGAAAATTCATACCCTCCATAACATTTCACAAAAAACCCCATTCCACTCGGTCGAAGGCTTTCATCATATCTAATTTTAAGGCTAAGTGATTATGGCGTCATTTCTTTCCCAGCTTCATCGAGTGGAAAGCTTCAAAAGTCGCAATCACATTAACTGTAATAAGCCTGCCTTTCACAAATGCTGATTGGGTCGGGGAGATGACATGGTTCATCACTGTTTTCAAACGGTTTGCCAGAGTTTTGGAGAGCAGTTTGTACACCGAGTTGCAAAGACTGATAGGGCGGAAGTCAATCATTTTATTTGCTTCTTTTACTTTAGGGACCAATATAATATAACTCATATTAAAAGAAGAAAAGTCGCAACCATTATTAAGGCATGCTAAAATAATATATGTGAGTTGAGGGCCTACCACGTTCAAGTACTTTTGCAAGAACACCATTTGCATACCGTCAGGACCCGGGGAACTTCTTTGCTGAAAGCTGCACAAGAGCTCTCTTTATTTCATCATTCGTAAACGGAATTGACAATTTCTCATAATCTCTTTCTATTAATTGGCTGAAAGTGAGACCAGAGGGTAGAGAATTAACATTCCCATTTGATTCGAAAAGTTCGTTGAAGTACCTTGCTGCTTCATTCAAAATATCACTCCCATTTGTTAAGCTCCGGCCATGCTCATCGATTAATTCATTGATGGTGTTCCTTTCCTTTCTAGAGGATGCTCTACGGTGGAAAAAATTTGTGTTTTTATTCATTGAAGCCAACCACTCCGCTTTACCCCGTGTTCGCCAAAATTCGTCTTCTAATATCAACACGTTTTCAATCTCTTCTAGCAAAAATTTATCTTCATGGGCATTGTAATTTCTGTCCTTAAATAGACCATCTAGCTGTTTTTCGAGCCTTTTCAATTTTGAAGAGAGAGCTCCATATTTTCCTTGGGCCCAAATTCTGAGCTCCTCCTTAGTGCTAATAATGACTGAATTTAAGCTTTGTCTAATGATTATGGGTGGTATAAATTTTGATCTCATACAATTCTAATTTAGCAATTAAGTCTAATAAGTTAAAGAAAACGTCCTAATTTCAGGACACATCTTGATACTGAAGAAATAATTTAGAATTTTCTGATCAGTTATACATGCTGGCGCTGCGTGGATTTGCTGATTGGGCAAAAGTGCCCCATCGGACGAAATTTGGAAGTAAGTATTAATTATCAGACTTTAAAAAATCATTAGTTTTTTCTTTATCTTATCCTTATAAAAAATACATATTCCAACATCGCACGGTTTCGTATCCCACGCAAAAATAGATAACATCAGTTTCAAGAAATCAAGAAACAGCCTTCTAAAAAAATCTTTTGAGAAATCATTTTTTTTTCCTGGAAGGGTTATCAAATCGCTCACGATAGAATGACGGTGGAAGATCCAAGGACTGAATCTGCCTTTGTATCACCATCTCCTTGTGTGATATCTCACACTGGATGTGGGAGAAGCGCATTACATCCATATAAGTGTGAGACATAAAAAAACGCGGGTTAGCATTTTTAGAACAAGCGAAGACGACGGTCTAAGCAGTTGACCGGATCCTATATAGATCACTTAGTGCCGCCTGACCCGGGGTTTCTGGGGTGTTACAATTGGTTTCAAAACCGACTATCATACGGGACTAAGTGCCACACCGTGAGAGGCGGTGAGAGCCACGTCTAGATTCCTCTAGCTACCAGACCCGGGGTTTTGGGGGCGATACAATTTGTATCAAAGCCGACTACCATACGGGACTAATTAAGTGCCACACAATGAGAGACGATGGGGCATTATCTAGATTCCTCTGTTGGGACGAGTCTAGGACAAATCCTAGCGATAACGCTAGTTGCTTATAAGGGGGAGAATGTTATATATAGCAACCAGACCCGGGGTTTTGAAGGAGTTACAATTGGAATTTAAGACGACTACCAGACGAGACTAAGTGCCACGATGTGAGAGATGGTGGGGCTACATCTAAATTTCTCTGGTAGGGACGAGTCTGAGACAAATTCTGACGATAATGCCAGTTGTTTATAAGGGGGGGGGGGGGGGGGAGGGGGAGAATGTGATATATATCCTATTAGATGCAGGAGAATCGCATTATCTTTTTATAAATGTGAGACATTCATAAAGATCTTGAAAATTCGAGTTAGATTTTTTAGACCAAACGACGATGACTGTCTAAACAATTGACCGTATCTGTTATAGCTTATTTAACGCTACCAAACTCGGGGTTTTGGTTGCGTTACAAAACACAACAATTATTTAAGAGGTAGTATTTTTTGGGTAGAATAATTTTCATTTCTTGACCGCCTTGCAATTTGTCTTTTCCCATAAAAGCATCTAGTCGCCTTTCGGCTAATTATTTCCTATTCTTCATAACCTTCCAATTAGCTAAATTACATATCACAGCCTTCCATATATTCTCCTCTTCTCCTTCTTCTTCTCTTCACATCACTCCTAAAATTTACCTCTCTCCCAAGAAACCATCATTCTACTATATCTCTCTATTTAGAATCATAGCTCTCAGTTTACAACATCTCATAGAAAACCCTGATGGAATTCACTTTTCCATGTATGATTTTCGGTGAAAATAATGAATATTTGAAAGAAAATGCTAAAGAAAAGGGGGATCTAGCAGTCTCACTTCCGAAAGTTGGAATGACTTTTTTATCAGAGAAAGAGATGAGAGAATACTGCTCGAAGTACGCGGAATCTACAGGTTTTGATATAGCAAAAAGAAGCACAAAATGTGGAGACAATGGAAAGCAAAAGTATTTCTCTTTGGCATGTTCAAGAAATGGGCAAACTTTATGCACTTCAAAGAATTCGTTACACCATCAAAGGTCTTCATCTAAGACTAACTGCAAAGCAAAGATCAACGTTTCGGTAAAAGGTGATGAAATCTTTATGATTAGCCGTGTATTTCTGGAACATAATCATGAATTGACACCCGGAAAAGCAAGGTATTTTAGGTATAATAAGGCTTTTAAGCCTTATTGTAAGAGAAAGTTGGATTTGAATGAGATTGATGGAGCTAGTACTATAAGTTTCAAAAAAAGTTTTACTTCTTCCAAAAGGGTTGAAGATAACATGAAATGTTATGAGAAAAAAGCTAAGAAACAAAGAGTTGAAGATTATACAAGAAAACCGCGGATTAACAAAGGCGATGTTGAAGCTTTAGTGAGTTTTTTCTCTAGTATGCAAGGTAAAGATCCAACCTTTTTTTATACTATTGATGTTGATGAAGAGGGTCGGATCAAGAACGTGTTTTGGGCGGATTCACGATGTAGGGCTGCGTATGAGTCTTTTCCAGATGTTGTCACATTCGACACGACTTATCTAAAAGGCCATTGTAATCTACCACTTGCTTCATTCTTTGGAGTCAATCATCATGGACAAGCCATTTTGCTTGGATGTGGTTTGGTTTTTAGTGAAGATATCAAGACTTTTACTTGGTTGATGACGTCGTGGCTGACGTGTATGCATGGACGATATCCGAAAACTATAGTTTTTTATGAAGGTAAAGTTATTCAATCAGTTGTAGCCAAAGTTTTCCCTAATTCAAATCATTGCTTAAATCTTTCGCATATTATGGATAAAGTTGAAAGGAAAGTAGAAAGGCTTCAAAAAGGAAAGGAAATCGAAAGAGCTCTTAAGAACGCGGTATTTGATTCATTTACTTGTGGCCGGTTTGAAGAAACTTGGAGAAAAATCATTGAGGGGTATAGTCTAATCGATAATGAATGGTTGAAATCGTTATACGAGATTAGGAGATTATGGGTTCCTGTTTATGTAAAATCCATATTTACGGCAGGAATGTCACAAAAAGTTGAAATCGCAAAGGAATTCTTTGACGGATTTATTCATGAAAATACAACACTGAAACAATTTGTTGAACAATACGATAAAGCTATGGAAAGAAACATCGAGAAAGGGAAAAACGCGGATTTTGCATCTTCGAGTTTTGTGCTTCCTACAATAACAAACCATCCGATTGAGAAACAAATGCAAAAAGTGTATACAAACGACATATTCAAACTCTTTCAAGAAGAATGGCGCGGTTTGATGTTCTGTAACGCCTCTCTTTTAAAAGCGGACGGATCCGTATCAATATTTGAGGTAACACAAAGTGTGTACAATGAAAATGGAATGTTCTCGAAGGAATTAACATGTGAAGTGCTATACAAGGAACCACATAGCCAAATAAATTGCTCGTGCTGTTTATTTGAATCAAGAGGGATTTTGTGCAGACATATCATATCTGTACTAATGAAACGTAACGTACATGAAGTTCCATCGTGTTACATTTTAGGAATATGGAGAAAAGACTATAAACGAAGTTCCATTGATGTATGCAACGAAAGAGGGTTGTATGACGAGTTAAATCTATCGATATTTGATGTTCCAAAGAAAGCTATAAAATCGAAAGAGCAATGCCAGCTTCTGAAAGAACTATTAATGGAGGTGAAGGCAAAGATGCTCCCTATGGATCATTAAAGTCTCCTAAATCATTAAAGTCTATATGCATGTATGTTATAGATCATGAGGTGAATGATGTCATATGTTATAAATTTACATAATGTACATTATTTGTTTTTTGAACAAAAATATATTTTTTATAAAAAAAAAGTTCAGAATTGAGTTCAATTTTCCTACACTGATGAGAAACCAAGTTCCATATATATCTTCCCTCCGCTTCTGCATCTCCATTTCGTGGAAATCATAACCAAAGCTGCATCTTCAAAGCTTGATCGAAACAATTACCTACTCTGAAAGTGCACTATTCTACTTGTTATCAAATGCTACAAACTTAATGGAAACATGTTTGGTACGAAACCTTGTCGTTTCCATGCATGTTTACACAAGTTCTTATTGAAGTGGTTGGTAGCTCGATCCACTTCGTACGAGGTTTGGCACGCCTTTGAATTATTGTTTAACAGTCAAGGTGAGTCTAGGATTCTAGAATTAATACAATGACTGCCCTACCAAAACTGCTAAAGGAATATGATCCTTGGCAACCTGACACAAGGTTACTTGGGTAATTTTTGACTTCCTAAGCATGAAAGTATATAGGCATGGAAATATGTTGGGAGGGATTGCCAACACTCTTGAATGCCTAAAGAAATATAGTAGCACATTTACTGCTATCAATTGGTTTTAATACAACGGTAAGCGCATGATCTTAACAAAATATATAGACATGATGAAGGATGGTTTTAAAATCATCAAAATATTCCCAACAACTAATGCAAGAACTTGTGTGCCCTCAAACAATGCCTCCAACAGCGAATCCACTAAATAGGGTGATCTTGGTTTTAGAGGAATATATATATATATATATATATACTACCTCCGTTCTAAAATATAAGTCATCATAGGTGTTTTCACACAGATTAAGAAAGTGGTTGAATGTCATAAATTTGATGGTTAATGTCTAAATTTAAGGATTAGGCCAAACGAGAACGACGGTCTAACAGTTAACCGGATCCTTTATGCCTCAATTAGCGCTTTTCCAAACACATGTTTGGGGGCGTAACAAATTGGTATCAGAGCTGACTACTAGATGGAACTACAATGCACCATAAGAAACGGTGTAAAGGCACCATAAGAGATGGTGCAAGGTTCACCTCCAGAAGCATCTGGTGGACGAATCAGGGAAAAGTCTTGGCAGGACGTCAGTTGCTTGTAGAGGTAGAATGTAATATCCCACATTGCTAAGGTGGGAGAAACATCACCTCCGTATAAGTCTAAGGCATAAATGACTTGTTAACTCGGGTTTACCCTTTTAGGAAAACGAAGAAGACGGTCTAAGCAGTAAACTGGATCATTTGTGGCTCAATTAGCGTTGTCATACCCATGTTTCGGGCGTTACGAATTGGTATCAGAGCCGTTTACCAGACGGAACTATGCGCTGCACCGTAAGAGACGGTGTAATGTTTGCCTCTTGTACCTCTGGTAGGGACAAGTTCGGGAACATTCTTGGCTAGGTCCGTAAGATACGGTGTAAGGTTTGCCTCTTGTTACCTCTGGTAGGGACGAGTTCAGGAACAATCCTGGCGAGAACGTCCCTTGCTTATAAGGGGGGAGAATGTAATGTCCCACACATAGTTAAAGTAGTGGAATTCTCTACTCCATATAAGTGTGAGACATAAATGTTTTGACAATTCTGGTTAACTCATTTAGGTCAAGCGATGACAATAGTTTAAGCAGTTAACCGAATGTTTTATGGCTCAATTAGCGCTGGCAAATACAGACTTGAGGCATTTCAGCATCCAGAATTATGTCACTATGTAGTGAGATCTGCAAATAAAATTAACTAGTAGCTGCATGCAAGGTAGAAGTGATCATATATATGGTAACCCTATCATTGTGTTTTAATAATTTTTTTTGCAAATTTTAAAATGATCCTAGAACAAGTGTGATTTTTTCTTTTTCTTTTTCTGCGAGAATCTCAGCTATAACAATCATCTGAAATCTCAGCTAGTCAATGTTCAAACAACCATGACTAGGAATATCAAAAAATTAAATTATCAGGAATTTCAACGCCATATATAGCTCATTCACTTCGAAATAAAATTGAAAAATTCAAAATAAGTTCACAAGCCGAACTTAAATAAGCATAAACTTCAGAAAATTTATAAACGGATTACAAACACATCCAGATTACCTTCAAACATACAGTAACATTTTATTATTATAATAAAGTAGCAAAAAAACCCGCAAAAACTGCAACACAATTACACCATCACACTCAAGTGTGTCACAGACTATAGGTTATCCTCTAGCTGTTTGAAGAAAGACAATGAGGGAAATGAACAAGATGAAGTGAACTAGTTTCAACATTTCCTTCTATATATATATATTGAAGAATATATGGTGTGAGTATATATATATTTGTATAAAGATGATATCAGTGGTATGACCAATTGGCTCAATTTATAACATATTTCCTTCAAGTGCGTGCATTGAGGAAAGCTCCTTACTCCCGGATATTATTTGAGGCTATTATTTGCAACACACGGATTTTACCGGTGCATCACATCGATTACACAGAATCGATATTGTGAAAGTCGGTTACGGAGCCGAAAACCGACTTTCCAAAATCGATTCTCACAATGCATCTACGAGGAATTGTTTTTTGACTTTAAAAACAGGTTTTTTAATGTCGATTCTACTGTGATGCATATGTAGTGTGACGCATCAGTAGATTTAGTATTGCAACGGCCCACTCCCGACCCCTAGGGTCACTGAGATTATTCTAAGAGCAGAGTGCGATGTTATCGCAAATACTTTACTAAAACCCCAATGTTTTATTGATCCATAAGTAAGTGTACATTTCTACATTATTGATTTAAAGGAATTACAACATTTAAGAATACCACAACTTTAACCAGCTAAAAGAAATGTATAGTATGATCTTCGTCATCTCGTGCCATGAGTAATATCAGCTACACCTTTTAACCAATCTCTTCGGTCTCCTTTCTTTCTTTTCTCTGGATCCACTACCTGGTTTATTTATAGAAGAAAAAAAACAACACGAACAAAAGAGCAAAAGGAAAAGAAAAGAGAGTCGTCAGCAAAAGGCTGGTACGAACCGTGTGTGAGAGTGTTATAACAAGTCTTAAAATCATGAATGAATCATCTTTTCACATTTAGAAAATTCATGTCATTTATATACGTATATTTAAGCAATAGTTGCTTGTTCAAGATCATGAGTGCATCATTTACCAGTCAAGCAAGTACATGCAAGTCCGTCAATTCCTCAAGTTCCTCACTACATGGTTTATGTCCAAGATCCTTCAAGGAGAACTTGGAGTTAAGAATAGCAATGAATCTTTCCACCATTTTTGAGAGCTTGTTGTCACCAAAATATCATCTACATACACTAATACATACATAATTTGATTAGGCCTTTTAAATAACCAAAAAAAAAAAAAAAAAAGGAATCGGAAATGGATTAATTAAGTGGAACCCCAAGCACACATATGTGATGTCAAAGAATTAAACCAGGCTCTAGATGTCGATTTGAATCCATAGAGGGATTTATTTAGATTGCACACATACTATGGATGTTTAGTGTTGACAAATTCTTCAGGTTGAGGCATATAAATCCTTCAAATTTGGGCGCACACATCTTAAAATCAAAAACGACTTTTCACCGTAAATTTCTCAATTCATGGGTTCGACAGAACCTATAATCTTCCAATGAAGTGCGAAAATACCGAGCATATCCCTGAAGGCAAAAGTTGATAAAATCCATCAAAATGTATATAATTTGAGTGTATTTAAAAACATATGTATAAAATACATACTAAAGTGTAAATAGTGTGATTTGTGGTCAAAATCAATGTACATATATGCATTTCAACTCTGAAATGGCAATTAATGTGTCTGAATATATCATATAATTAACTTACATCAGCTGGCTTAGTTTTTGCTTAGTCCCAAAAACATGTCATTTTCATTGTTCATAAGATTCGTGAGTATAATGCTACATTAATTGTATATTAATGTAGAGTGCTTAACATCTTCGTACGTTAGATTGGAATTTCTACTTTGTATCCTATGAATTGGGTCCGATCGAGTCTAACATTTTCGCCCAATTCTTTACCAGAAGCGGGATTTGATGTTGATGATCCTCGAGAGTTTACCGTCTTGTTAATCTAATACTTAACCTTGAATCATAATTTTTATTCCTTTCGTCACATAAATTCTAGAAAACGTATTAGACGAGTAGTCATAGAGTATTAAAATCTAAATATTATCTTGAGCGTGCTGTAAATCAGACTGCAAAATCTCTGCAAAAATTTAACAAACTTTGACTACAACAACAACAACTATATAGAGCATTATATTGAGATTTGAGACTAGTGTTATTAGAATTCCAACTTTAAATGTTGATTAAAACAAATGTGGACCTTTCGGGAAAAAAAATGTGGAACCCGGTCCATCTAGGGAAATACTTGTGTGGAGAGTGTATTTTTAGGTGAAATGACGGGTGAAACGATCAGAATCATACAATTTAAATACAGTATGAAACTGTAACACAAATATTTCTCGTCCACCTAAAGGGTCCTCAAACACTCTATTCCCAACATAAGTGGAATATTTAAAGAGTAATGATAGAGGCACAACCAAAGTTACACAACGGATGACACAACGTGATCTCCCACCCTTGATTTTGGTGAGTCTATATCACAATCAAATTAACACTCATTAAAATGGAGATCAATCCGTTAACTTTAGTTGTGCCTCTATCATTACTCATATTTAAATTTATCAATGGTACTACTGTGAGAATTTTAATAATTGATTGATAACTCTTACTTATTGTGTAATCGCACCTGGGGCGGACAGCGGGCCCAAGTTGAAGGAGGGTCAGTGTCTCCATCGAGATTCGAAAATTAGAGTATTTTTATTAGTAAAAAGTGTAAAAACACTATTAATGTCTTCATTCTATGTTCGAATTTGTTTTAGTGTTACCACTCAAATTACACCGTATTACTACTCCTGTTCCGAAATACAGTCATCATACACTTTTTGTTTGTCCTACAATATAAGTCATTCTATATTACCAATGCAATATTTATTACTCTTTTCTCAATCTTATCCCTAATTTATTATTAATCAAACCACTTTTCATTACTTAACAACTATTGTATTAATGATTGTCAAAAGGCATTTTAGACATTAACCATCAAATTCATGACACACAACAACTTTTTTAATCTATGTAAAAACACCTAAGATGAATTATATTTTGAAAATGAGGTAGTATACATTTTTTTTTTCTTTCTCTTTCTTAATCCATTTTGACTCTGTATTCGAATGCCGTTTGTCAGTTGTGTGGACTAGTAGAATGGATATACCAATTAATGGTACCGGTATTTAATTTTAATGTCCATCCAACTTACATATAAACAAGTATAATTATACCTTACTGACATGTGAAATGCTCTATGATTCTTTTATTAATATTATTTTTACAGCATAGAGCATTTTATTAAGAATCTATCAATGTGTTAGAAAAATACAAAGTACGATCAGCCACAAAGCACCATAAAAAACAAAAGTATGAATCAAACCTACAATACATGATCACTAAGGAGAAAATAACACAGGGCATTCAAACACTTTTCTTCCGGAAAAAGCACTGTTGGATTGAATTATATAAGTAATTTTGGTATAAAAAAATAATTTTCAGAGAGGACTTACCCCCTCCTAAACCTTCTTATTAGCTTCGTATGTGCCTAGTTATCATAATCTATGCAAAAAGAAATAAAAAAAATTATTCCTACAAAATAGTTAAAGCAAATTAAATTACGCTCTTTTATTTTTCAAAAAATAAATCGTGACGCCGATGAGGTTTTGACGTAGCGGTCAAACTCGAGGCCCCATGACTAGAAGGTCCAGGATTCGAACCCTACTTAGAGGGATATTATGTTAATGGTCATAGTTCATATCCCCACCTTTCGAATGACATCCCAAACATGAAAACGATTTCCATAACGTGCGGCACCACGCAAGAAATTAAGAACTGTAACGCCTCGATCTAAATCCCGTGTCTGGTAACACTAAGTGAGCCATAAGAGATCCGGTCAAATACTTTGACCGTCGTCCGTGCTTGGTCTAAAAGGACTAATCCGATTGACAAAACATTTATGTCTCACACTTATACGGGGGCGAGAATTCTGTTACTTTAACTATGTGTGACATTACATTCTAGCGTCCTCGTCATGATCTGTCTCAGACTCGTTCATACCAGATGAATCTAGAGTTGGCCCCACTGTCTCTCATGGTGTGACATTTAGTCTTGTTTGATAGTCGGTTCTGATATCAAGTGTAATGCTCCCAAACCCTGAGACCGTCGTCCTCGTTTGGTCTAATAGGGTTAACCCTAGTTGACAAAATCTTTATGTCTCACACTTAGATATCGGATGAGAATTCAATAGACAATTTTCGAACCCGTGATATTATAATAAGTAGTAATAAAACTTCAACCGGTTGAACAAAATGGATAATTACACAGGCAATTGTCTGAAATAATATACATACACATTTTTAATATTATTAAAGGGATATATTAATAACTTCGTCCGAAAATTTAAACGAGTCCATGAACCCCTTACCATGCTGGGTCCACCCTTGGATTATGCTGATGACGCTTGCAGTTCATTAGGAGGGGTATAAGTATCGTGTCGTATCCCACATTGTTAATAATGAATAAACTAATTTAGGTAACCATTTTAAAATCAAAGCAAGAATGATTGCATTGTGAAATACTCATATATATAATTCTCACCCTTTTTTTAATTTCTTTTTCAAGTTCTATTTATGTGTCCTTTGTAAGTTGTCAAATCTAGCAGCATAAATATGCCGGTTAGTGGTACCAAAAGCTTTGAATGCGAGACCAATTTGTCTAAACATACAGATGCTATAATTGATACCTTCTTGACATAGTAAAACCTTCCATTAATTCATAATTCTGTTTGACTGTGTCTATCTGATAATTGTATACCACATTAAGCTATTTGGTGATAATATAATTTGTGTTCAATATGTATTATAACCTTCACATTTCCCTTGTTACTAATAGCAATACATATTTATATTTAAAGTTGTACTTAAATATATTCATAAATATATATCCTAGATAATTCTAGATAAATTAAATAAGCCTAGAATCTTGACAAAACTATTTATCCACTATCAAAAATTGTCGAAACCGATATCGAAAATAGGGAGATTCACCGATGTGTTGCGTTTAATAATATTTAGTCCTTATCCCTAATTTTCCAAATTAAATAGCCTAGAATCTCCGCTTTTTATCCGTTTTTTATCTGTCGTTGAGAGAAACAATCACACAGATTAAAAAATTAATTAATATATCTAAAATATAGTATAAAAACTAGGGGGAAGGAGCTACAGGACAAAAAAATTAATAAATGGGTCTGGAAGGACAAAAGTAACATTTTCATGATTATAAAGGACAAAAATCACAATTGTTACTTTAAAATTGTTACTTCACGTGTTAATGTTACTTTGTGTTTCACAATTGTTACTTCATATTTACTCTATTCCACTTTTGTTACTTCATATTTGTTACTTCATAATTGTTACTTTTGTCCTTATTAAATTACAGTTTCCTTCTATCCCGATTTTTTGATAATTTTATCCTTCTGGACAAAAATCTATAAAAACTAAGTTCTCCTTTGATTTTTGAATATATGCACAGGTAATAGTGAGTCAAATTGACTTTTGGAGTTTTAGTATTGGAAATATAAAATAATAGATAAATAAAAACAGAGCGAATTCTAAAACGTGAAAGATAAAAAAAACGGAGGGAGTACTATACGGTTGCAGCATGAAAAATTTAAGAGTATAATCGTTGTATGCAGTTTTTTTTCTTGTTGGGATACCAGAGTAAAACTGATGAAATGCCGGAGAAACGAATGAAATTATTACATTTCTATTAGCAAATTAAACTACACCATTTCAATATAAAAAAATTAAAAAAAATAAAAATCTTGGATGTTAGTGGGGGAGCATTGACCCCACCCTACACGTTTTGGGACGATGATTTTATCAAATAACATACATATATGTTTTTATTTTTAATATCTTTATCTTCAATATCGTAAAAGTGTGTTTGATGAAAAAAACTTAAAATTGAAGGAAATCGTTGGAATGCTTCTTGTTACTAAAATCCGTCCTGGTGTGTTTTAACACAAATTAATATCTTCATTTTGGTGGAGTTTTTCTCCTAATTAGTTTTAATAGAATTTATTTTCTTTATACTATTGTTATTTCTCCTTAAGGGAGAATATTTTCTCCACAATTGGCTGTGTCAAGACACTTTAAACGTTGGGTCTAAAGGGTTGTTTCAACACATAACTTATGTTTACATCTTTGATTATGACTGTATTATCCCTAAATAAGAGTTAGGTTGTGCATGCGCGATTCAGACCAAACTCCGAATTAGCTGGGTCAATTGGTCTCAGATGCGGCACACTTACTTTAAGTTGAAAAAAGCCTCTCCCTTATTATATACCAAACCAAATGCCATTGGTTTTATAGCGGTGATCTTAGATCATCATATCATACTTGTTGCCAAACCTTTCAAAAATGGGGCAAAAAGGTGTTATATATTTTTATAAATAGGAGGTCTAATATTTTATCTTAAATTTTATTGAAGATGGATTTCATTTAAAATTTGTGACCAAAGCACAATAAAAGCTACATGTTTCATTGCACTGTAACGTGGATATGACCGGATCTCATACACTTCATGACACTTAAAGACTCAGTCTGGATTTTCTAATTAAAACGGGTCTAACAAGTTCAACACCACATCAAGCCCTGGACCGACTTTGATCAAGATAATTAAAGTGACTATTGCGAGGTGCATGACGCTCATAATATATCGATATTGGGCAGGTCCGTCTCATATGATCAGTTCATTAAAGTTGTCATTTGATCGGTTGTTATTTGTCTCACGTTAGAGACTTATATTGTTTCACCCGGTATATTTAAATTTTTACTTCACTCATCTCAAAACCGAGGTGTTGAAGTTAATTAAGTCTCTCATCCTATTTGTTTCTTGAGCTTGTATTTTCATCGTGTTATCAAAGTCAAACCCACAATATGGCAATGTTCATTCGGGTCAGTGTAAAAAAACTGTTAAAATCATTCGGTTCGGTGTAAAAAAACTGTTAAAATCATTCAGGTCATTGTAAAAAAAGGTTAAAATTGTTATGGTCAGTGTTATGGGGCATGTTAAAGTTATTATTTGTTTCATGCGGAGACTTTCTGTTGTCACACACACCATATTTACAAATAAATTCCCTAACCTCAAAGCTAGTTTTACAATCAAGGCTCAAGAAATTGGTGCAATATTAATTCTCAACACGAAAACAAGTAACATGAAAATATAAAGCTTTTGCAAAAGGAGAAAATTTCTTTTTTCACAGAAAAATAACAACATATAATGTCTCTTAAAACCTAATTAATTCTCCTTGTGCATATTTTATCTTTTGGTACATGTATCTATTAAATAAAAATCTTATATTTCTATCATACACTATGATTCTTAACACACATACCATCCAGTGGATGCATCTTTGCCTTCACCTCCTTCAATAATTTCTTCAAAAGCTCACATTTCTCTTTTGATTGTATAGCTATTTGTTGGACATCAAACAGATATGGACTCAACTCATCATACATCCCTCTTACATTGCATACATTAATGTAATCCGACACGTGTCTAAGACGATCTTTATACCTTCGTTTATTGTCTTTTCTCCATATTCCTAAAATGTAACATGATGGAACTTCATGTACGTTACGTTTCATTAGTACAGATATGATATGTCTGCACAATATCCCTCTTGATTCAAATACACAACATGAGCAATTTATTTGGCTATGTGATTCCATGTAAACCACTTCACATGTTACTTCCTTCAAGAACATTCCATTTTCATTGTATATGCCTTGTGTTACCTCAAATGTTGATATGGATTCGTCCGTTTTTGAAAGAGAGCGTTACAGAATATCAAACCGCGCCATTCTTCTTGAAAGAGCTTGAATATATCGTTTGTATACACTTTTTGCATTTGTTTCTCGATTGGATGGTTTGTTATTGTAGGAAGCACGAAACTCGAAGATGCAAAATCCGCGTTTTTCTCTTTCTCGATGTTTCTTTCCACAACTTTTTCATATTGCTCCACAAATTGCTTCAACGTCGTCTTATCATGAACAAATCCATCAAAGTACTCCTTTGCTACCTTTACTTTTTGTGACATTCCAGCCGTAAATACGGATTTTACATAAACCGGAACCCATAATTTGTGAATTTCGTATAACGACTTCAACAATTCGTTATCGATTAGAAAATACCCCTCAATGATTTTTCTCCAAGTTTCTTCAAACTGGCCACAAGTAAATGAGTCATATACCGCATTCTTAAGGGCTCTTTCGATTTCCTTTCCTTTTTGAAACCCTTCTAGTTCCCCTTCAACTTTATTCATGATATGTGAAAGATTCAAGCAATGATTTGAATGAGGGAAAACTTTAGATATAGCTGATTGAGTAACTTTCCCTTCATCAAAAACTATAGTTTTCGGATATCGTCCATGCACACACGTCATCCATGACGCCATCAACCAAGTAAAAGTCTTGATATCTTCATTAAAAACCAAACCACATCCAAGCAAGATGGCTTGTCCATGATGATTGACTCCAAAAAATGAAGCAAGTGGTAGATTACAATGCTCTTTCAGATAAGTCGTGTCGAATGTGACAACGTATGGAAAAGACTCATACGCAGCCTTACATCGTGAATCCGCCCAGAACACGTTCTTGATCCGACCCTCTTCATCAACATCAATAGTATAAAAAAATGTAGGATCCTTACATTGCATACTAGAGAAAAAACCCACTAAAGCCTCAACATCGCCTTTGTTCATCATCCGCGGTTTTCTTGTATGTTCTTCAACTTTTTGCTTCTTCTTAGCTTCTTCTTTCTCACAAGATTTCATGTTAGCTTCAACCCGTATCGAATTAAGGCTTCGCTTAAAACGTATAGTACTAGTTGCAGCCAACTCATTCAAATCCAACTTTCTCTTACGATAAGGCTTAAAAGCCTTACTATACCTAAAGTACCTCGATTTGCCAGGTGTCAACTCGTGATTGTGCTCGAGAAAGACACGCGTAATCATGAAGACATCATCACCTTTGACTGCAACATTGATCTTGGCTTTGCAATTAGTCTTGGATGAAGCCCTTTGATGGTGTACTGAATTCTTTGAAGTGCATAAGGTATGCCCATTTCTTGAACATGCCAATGAGAAATACCTTTGCTTTCCATCATCTCCACATTTTGTGCTCCTTTTTGCTATATCAAAACCAATAGATTCTGCATATTTTGTACAATATTCTCTCATATCTTTCTCTGATATAAAACTCATTCCCACTTTTGGAACTTGTATTACTCCATCAATATCACCTTTTTCTTTGTTCATAAATTCTCCTAAATTGCCTTCCATAACCATTTCTTGGGGCACAAGAAATGGAGGGGTTTTTTTTTTTTTTTGTTTGTTTGTTGAGAATTTGAAGAATTTTGTGAGGTGTGAAGATACATGAAAGAGAGAAGAAAGGGATTTATATAAAAGGAATTGGCCGAAAGGTGAATAAATGCTTGATGAGATAGAGCCAAATGAACTTAAGGACGGCTAATATAAATAAATAAATAATTGAATAAATAAATAAAATAAAAAATACTTTTACCATGTTATCAAAATCAAAGGTCGGCTAAGAGGGTATCGGATTACCTGTATAATTTGAATAATGGATAATGGGACAAAAAGTGGCCTTGCAAAGTTGCAGTCCTCGTATTAAACCTTACCATAGATTTATACACTGACACATAGATATCGTGAGGTATCGTTGGGGTTATCAGATACCCCAACGATGCTTTGAATTGGCATCATACGACAGGGACAGCTGTAGAAATTTTGACATAGATTCACACACTAACACATAGATATCGTGAAGCATCGATCGTTGGGGGTATCAGATGCCCCGACGATGCTTTGTTATGGCATCAATGGGCTGAGACGGCTACATAAAATTTAGAATACAGATCAGAGATTCAGCAAGTCGCGATTTCCCACAATGCTCGGATGCTTCGTCATGGGGTATGAGAGATTTTATGATGCAACGTATTAAAATAAAATATGTTGTATTTGAATAAACCGTAGTACAATGAGTTGTTTATATAGCTATTACACTGGGGATATAATCGGAAATAATTACAATAATTATGCCCTACACTATTCGTCCTTTTCTTCTTGTGCAAGATTCACAACTCCGTCAATACAACGGGTGTAGGAATGTTATATCAAGTGGTACACATTATAATCTTTTATTTTTACATTTTTCACGTAATACATTTTTATCGCATGTGAAATGATAGAAATAAATAATTGTAATGTATGCAACTTGATATAACCTTTATACAACGGTTGTACTATCAAATTTTCCCATGGGTATATATTATTATTATTATTATTATTATTATTATTATTATTATTATTATTATTATTATTATTATTATTATTATTATTATTAACCTATCGATATAGAAACCACATTTCCAAAAACTCCTACCTCTTGAATCCTTTGAGAAGCGACTCAAGCTTTGCTAATTCCCTATCTCACTTACATATATGACATTAATTAATAAAAACATAGTTCGTTTTTGTGGACCTTTTTGCTAATAAATAAACAATGAAATAACTTCACCCACGTCACACGATGTGCATCGGTTTAATAGGAAGATAGACTATAAATCTCTACGATGTGCATCGGTCTAATGGTGAGCTAGAATATAAACCTCTTTTAGAGAGAAAAAAATAATAATAAAAAGAATTCACCTATTTGGTATTATTATTATTATTATATTATTTTTAGTACGAGAGAGATGTAACATATTATTGTTTTCGTACTAGCATTATTTGACCATTGCCGTCAGTTGGGCTATTAGATCCTTTTTAATTTTTTAATAATTCGCATTGTAAATAACTACCATCCGATCTGAAGCTTGTAAGATTTTAGGAAATGAGTACTTTTTTTTTGTTTAGAAGAATGTACTACATACATATTTTTAATCGCAACATTTTTAACCGCATTTATTATTAGTAATTAATCAGTGTCATGACTTAACTATGATGATGAAAATATGGAAAAAAATGATAAGAGTCTTACCTCATAACCGCAATACTATACGCAGTCACGGATGCAAGATCTCAAGTAAGGGAGAACAATAAAAAATTTAGAGAAACAAATAAAAAATTAAGGAAGGTAAACAAGATGCATACTATATATATATTAGTAGATTTTTTCCGATTTGAGGGGTGGGCAACTGCGCGCCCCCTCGGGTATTAGCCATAGCTTGTATTCATTCAGTAATTATACCCCTTCTTCATTCTTCGACCAAACCGGGCACGACGGTGAGACGTGAAAAGACCCAATCTCATTACGACCTCGATATGTGGAATCACGGACCCTACGTGGACGTTATCGCTCATACAGCTCCCAGCCAGCAAACAACTAGCCTTCCTCTGACTATGCGAGACAAATGGACATGTGAAGGCTAAGTCAATGTGAGAAATATCCATCATTAAAAACTATGTACAAATGTGACCTTAGGATACAATCTATGTTCCCGAGATAAAGGCTTGCTTGTGACCTTAGGATACAATCTATGTACAAATGTGAGAAACAATAAAATTCTTAATACTTTTTTACCACCATTAAAAACTTGCTTATAGGTCAATTAAATTGAAATAACTCCTTGTTTTTATCCACAAAGTTACAAAAACCTCGGCCTTGCCAAATTACCATCACTCACAATCGACTATGAAGAGCATATACCAATTCACTAGTCAAAATAGGACTCTCTTCATTAAAAAAATTAATATAAAAAATTGCAGTCTCTCTTTACCATTAGCAGAACGAAAGTGACTTCAATTACATGCCAAAGTTTCGCCAGAGGACGGTGTCAGTAAAGTGACTTAAACTCTATATTTGGTAGAACCAATCTGAAGATTTAGTTGTGTGATGGACAGCTGAGAAGTGTATTCAATTTTGTGCATCAGTAGGGTGGAGTCTACTGAGCTTCGTCGACGGGGTGTAAGCCGCCGAGTCCGGAATACGCGGGGTCCCACATCTGATAATTCTGTTATGTGACAGCTATACAGTGTCATTAAAAGGAGGACACGTGTAAGGGTATTTATGGCAGATCAGACAAAGATTCCTGGCGGCTAGGGTTTAGGGACTTGTGCCTATAAATACAGTTGTTATTGCATTGTCTGTGTGTGTGAAATCTGTAACTCAGTGCATAATAATAAATATCTCTTTTATGCCCGTGGTTTTTCATCTCTCTCACTTTGAGAGGGGTTTTCCACGTTAAATCTGTGTTCTTCTTTTTTTTTTGTTATCTCATTTGATTATTTACGTTTGATTGCATCTGTTTCTATTTCTTGCATCTGAAGTTATCTCCATCAGTTTTATAACAGACGGATGAATACATATATATATACACAAGAAAATCAGAAGAATTAACAGGAAATGATAAACATGCAGCCCCTATAAAAAAAGAATGACAACTCAACAACAACAACAAACAACATGCACAATCAACACTGCAACCTTACACCCTAAAAAACAGCCCTGAACCCAGATAATACCCAAATCTAAACAGCCTATGCAATTGCAAGCGGACAAAACAGGAAAATCAAGAAATGAAGAGCAAAGGGAGTGACATTGGGCTAAGGGAACATGTAAACAGCAGAGTCACTAACCAGATGCGACGATTTCCGGAAACCAATTTCCGGCAGATGGGACAATTTCCGGCAGGACAAGAAAACGGACGTGAACACAACAATGGTCAGGGACAGATCCTATATATAGCCCAAGCCAGCCGAGGCGGTGGTGGAACTCCCCCGAGGCGGTGGTGGAGCTCCCCCAACAAGAAGCCAATGAGAAGGAAGCTCAATGGAAGCCATGGACACGTTTTGGAAAATAGAAAATGGACACGTTTTGGAAAATAGAAAACCGAAGAAGAAACAGAAAAGACAAAAAAATCTTCGTACAACATCCACAAATAATACATATGGTATTTTTTATATATATATATATATATATATATATATATATATATATATATATATATATATATGTTTGTATCAAACAATGAGGGTGAAATTGTAAATTCATGGAATATAAGTAAGAAATAATGAGCTAAGAGTATCTACAATCGTAGGTCGAAGAAAAGGTTTAAAGCTTTAGAAATTGGTTTATAATATTGGAGCAATGGTGACTATGCAAAGGTTTTTAAAAAAGGTTGATCAAAATCAACCGGTTCATCTTCTGCAAAGTTGTTTTTTTAGTTTGTGTGTAGTAGGTCAATGCTATAAAGTTTTATAAAATGTTTATCTATTGTAGAAAAAAGGTTTATATCGGAAAGATTTATACAAATATGATGTGGTATAAACATAAACCTTTTAAAAAGGTTTATGACCGGAGATGCTCTACGAAGTGACCAAATTCTAGGGTGGTTTTGACTTTTGAAATCCTACTTGGTGTGTCCAACTAACATGATTTGGGAGATTTCTGATGGATCCATATGTATAAAAACAAACTTCCAAACATATTTTCTTAAACTGATAACATGGTGGTCCAAAAATTTGGTCCAGGACCACCATAAAATTACTTTTTTTCAGATCACCCCATACCTAAGTAGAACATCATCTATTGGGACAGATTGCCCATACAATTGGTTTTAGTACAACGGTAAGCGCTTGATCTTTAACATGGTATCAGAGACAGAGGTCACGGGATCGAACCATGGTTGGAACATTTATTTTTTAAAAAAAATTGTGCAAATGTGGAGACAAATTGCTCACACTTGAGGGGGGGTGTTGGGACAGATTGCCCACATTCTTGAATGAAAATATGAAAATTGTGCTAGTGTTGGACAGATGCCAACACTTGAGGGGGGATGTTGGGACGGATTTCCCACAATCTTAATGTATAAGAAATAAATTAGCGCATTTTTTGGCACCAATTGATTTTAGTACAACAGTAAGCGCTTGATCCTAACACACGGACTAATCGTAGAAAAGTATTAAAAGAGATAAAGAATGACTGACGCAAGAATGACTCACTAATTTATTAATAATATGGTTATAGCCACCAACAACCGCCAAGCGACCAATCTCTCCTTAATTCGATAATCAAGACGCGACCGTTATTTATACTCTAACCGGAAGACACCCCTAGTCCCTAGACACGGTCATAAGAGTTTGGAATCCCGGAAGCATTAAGATTTGAGAGACTCAATTCAATGTATCAATCCAATCGGACTAATTTTAACCTAGATTATTCGTCTTCATGATAGCGGATTCTACAGACTACGAACCGGCAAAAATCATGTCACATACCACTATATCAAAACCAAGTGTAGGGCATCACTCTCTTCTAGGCCCACACTTCCCAAACAAAAAAACAAGTCAAGTGTTGGACATCTCTCCCATCTTATAGGCCCACACTTGAGGGGGCGTGATATAAGGAAATATAGTAGCACAAATACTAACACCAATTAGTTTTAGTGGAACTGTAAGTTCTTGATCCTAGTATCAGAGCAGAAGGTCCTGAGTTCAAATTCCGCTTTCAGCACAATTAAAAAAAAAACCTAGTGTTGGACCTTTCTCCTCTTAAAGGCCTACACTTCCTAAACAAAAAAACAAATCAAGTGGTGGGCCTCTCTCTCCTCTTATAGGCCCACACTTGATTGAGCGTATTAGATATATAATATTAATTATCTACCTCCCATTAAGCTTTTTGGAGAGATAGTGGTTAACAAAATAATACTTTACCACACAAGCTAGAACTCGAAACATGCAACAATAAACTAAAATTTCAAAACACTTCTATCTAAACTTGGGATTCATACCTATCTCTTTAGAGTTTAAAGTATATATGTATCTTGCATTTGTAAGAATTATCATTTAGTGAAAAGATAATTATGTGTGACCCTTAAGTTATTTAATAGTTAAGTTGGTAAATATATTATTGGTTTATTATTAATTAAACGGTATTATGGGAAATCCTATGATGGTTAGGGTTTTCACTCCGGAATATTTCATAATGTTTTAGGTCCCTAGTCATGCCTATATATAGATTGCATGTGTACCATTGGTTGGTGATCATACAGAAAATAGGCATAGACCAGAAGACCTAATAGCACCATATGCCACCATTGTGCGTACAGAGTTCTCCTTTTATGTTCTAGGGTTTGGATCCTAGCGGCAAACTGAGACGGAGTCGAATAACAATGGATGTAGGAACGGTCCTGTTGATTTCTTCCGCTTATGGAATATTCCGGAGTGAAAACCCTAGGGTACAGATGGTCTCTCTATACAGTTAATTCTACAGTCTTATTATTTATGATAGTAAATTCTATGTAGTGTTTACAGCCTCTACCCATAGGAAGGCAGTGAATTTACTTTTAAGAATTAACATTGGTTGATTCTTTCTAAGGCAACACATATGATTGATTTTGGAATGCATTGGTTAGGATCTTGTAATTCGTATGGGTTCTTCACCACTCACTACGGAATCGCGTTTATCAACTGGTGGGTTGATTAATGGGGAAATTGGTAAATCAGGTCACTCTAACGTCTGACATTTTTTTTCAGGTCAAACATTTTCTGACATTTTTTTTCAGGTTCCCCGTCCAAATTTGGACGATTTCGTCCAAATACAGTAAAAACCGTCCAAATTTGGATAACTTTTTGTCCCAATCCATTCACTAACCAAAATAGATGGAATCCGTCCAAATTTGGAAGGTTTCGTCCAAATTTCATCCAAAAGTTAACTCAATTTGGACGGTTTCGCTTCTCAAAAAACAGTTGGTCATAAACTTTAGCTTCCTATTCCACCACCCAAACCATAGATTGAACAAAAACAAAAATTGCAGAAGAAATGTTAAGCAGAAAGCAAATCTTATGATAGGTGATCATCTTTCCATATGTGTGTTTCTGTAACAATGTTGGATTTCTAAGTAACTTGTGAGAGTTTTAATACAAGAAGTTCATCAATGGCGGCTTCTTGTTCTTCTTCTATACTATCCTTTTGTATACCAAAACCCATCATTCCCAGCTATGTTTCTAGCTGTTTAGAAACTTCTTCTTCTTCTTCAACAACCACTGCTACACCCACCACTACCACTAACCCTGCTTCTGATAATCATCAAAATCTCGACCAAAAATTTGACGGCTAAATCCAACCACTAGTTGCTCGACCAAAATCACTTAATGGTAACTCAATTTAGTAGTGGGTGTATAGGTGAATGTATAGTTGCACGAAATTTGGATCTGTAATTGATATGCTGATAAACAAAGCAAAAACAGAGCAAATTTGGACGAAACCGTCCAAATTTGGATGAATTCCGTCCATTGTGGTCAGTGAATAGATTGGGACAAAAAGGAATCCAAATTTGAACGGTTTTGACTGTATTTGGATGAAATCGTCCAAATTTGGATGGGAACCTGAAAAAAATGTCAGAAAATGTTTGACCTGAAAAAAAATGTCAGACGTTACAGTGGCCTGATTTACCAATTTCCCTTGATTTATGAGCATTTTAGCGAATTAATCGCTTATGTTGGTGCTCTTAAAATAAAATTAAACAATTTATATATGTATTTCCATTAAGGATAAAGTTTATTTTGACCACCATAATATTAGAGTTGTCCTCAATGACATATAATAAAATTGTTCAGTACATACCCCTCATAGTAGAAATTGGGTTATTAGTGTTGGTTTGTAAATCATTTTGGATTACTAATATTATGATTTTCCTATAGTCTTCGGTGATTTCTATTTGTAATAGTGTACTTAAATGCACTTTTCATGTTCAGAGTGTTCATAATTTTTATGAACATAGAGAAACACGTGGTCTATAGTGTATTTGATCATTTGTATTCTGGCATGATGAGTGAATTTTGTGAGACATATAAAGAATATCGTATTGTCTCATTTTAAGAAATTACACTTGGAGGTAATCTTGTTCCTATTAGTTAAATGTCATCTTAATTTGGTTAGGGACATTAAAGTATGTTACCTCGTTGGTACGGAAATTGCTATGTGTTAGATCATATTTAGTTGTGATATAAGGTGAAGTGTTTAAGATATTTACTTCACATTATCAATTGTACGTAGGTAAAATTTTCATCATTAGATGAAAATATGAGGCTATCATCTTTTGGATAGTGAATCTCTTGTGCTCAACTTAAGATTTCAAATATTTATACTGTAGAGCATGGTAGCCTATTAAACTATATCCGACCTGCATTAGATTGTTGACGCCAATAAATATATCATTGTTTCGATATATGAAGTTGCAATATACTTCTTTAGAGTAAACTAAAATCATGGTGGGTTGTAGGGCTTAATAGCTTTATTTATCACCATGACTTGAGTGTTAGGTGTGATGCCCGAAAGACAATTTTGTAATTGTTTTATTTAATAAATGATATTATTATTCATATTTATTATTCTCATATTCACCGATGTGACAATAGTATTTACACTACTAGAAAACCCTAAAGTATATCGTTTATGTAATCACTTAACTCAGTGTATGGGATATACACGGGAGGATTGAGTTAGTGAATATGTACTTAAAAATACAATTAGCCCGTAGTGAAGTTAATCGGGAGTATCGGGTCTCTCCTTTAACGTGCTATTAATGCGCCCAGAACACAATAGGTGTGATTGTCTTATCCGGACTTTCGGTTAAGAGAACCTAGTGGGGCATTTATATGTGATAGATATATTATATAGGGCTGGACCGATTTGATTAGAGTTCACGATATAATTCAGTAATCGAGAAGTCTTATCGAATCAATCGATGATCATATTTATGGATATATCTTAATCCCGAGGTGATCACGAGTCAAGCGCTTGAATCGGTATGAGGTTTGACTTGACGGTTAAGGGTTACACTGAGTCTGTGATCTGAATTACCCCATCTTGGCATTGTACTGGATTGAGTGAGTAGTCTGTGTTATCACAGATACATAATCCATTCCTTCCATTTCTGGAAGTAGATAGACAGTTCCCTTATTTGTTAATCCTAGAAACTGATCGATCCATGGAGTTCATATTACACTGATTAGCTACCAGTGAGTTGTATGAATTAATTGATCACTACGGGGTTAATGGTAAATAAGGATAAGAGGTTCTAAAAAGGGTTAACGGTAACTTCCCGATTTAGAATGAACAGTCTATGGAGGATTAATCCATATGTAATGATTATATCAATGGACGCTTATTATTATTCTCGTGAGGAGATAAATATAATCTCATAATCGGAGGAGTGCAGTCACGGGATTATGGTGGCATATTCCTGTGATTGATTTATCGAATATAATTATTCTGTTCGTAAGATAATTATTTATTTGATTTATCGGAGCCGCTGATTATTAGTCCATGGTCCCCGGCGTGCCTCCAATATAGCATAGCTATTCTCGGACGTCGAGTCCTAATAATATTAATTTAGTTCTTATTAGAATTTAATTAAAACGATATGTGAATTAATTGTTTAGTGGACTATTAAATTAGTTGGGCTAAATAATTAAATACGTGAAAGACATTTTTCATAATCTTGGCCCAAAAGTGTATCATAGTCGAAAATTATTGTGACTAGGTCACAATAAGTAAATTTCGGCCATGGCATGTTTTGATGAACAAGAAATTGTTTTCTTGTGTATTAATAAGATATGTGCACAAAATATTTATTAGATAAATATTTATGGTAAGAAATAAAGATAAATATTTTTCTAGATTTGTTCTAGAATATTATGGCATTATCTTTTATTTATTGGATTTATTTATTTGCAAAATAAAATCATTGGAGGTCAAGGATTACTCTCCTATATAAAGAGAGTTCTCCAAGCCTAATACACTAGACAAATTTCGACTTCATCTCTTAGAGAGAGGAAGAGGAAAAATTCGGCCAAGGGGTGAGAGGGGAAAATCTTGGAGGTTTTCCGGGTAGCATATCGGAAGGATTCGAGACGAGGATTTCCTTCCACCGGGAGTTGCTCGGATCACACGTACGGAAGATCGTGGTGCTCTTCACACAATCTTTTATTCTTACGGTTCTTCTACTTGGATTTTGAGATCCAAGAGGTATGTTCCACAACCCCCCTTGTAGATATAGATCTAGTTATTTTATTACGTGTAATTTATAGATCTAGATCCTTAAATCGCTTCCGTTGCGGATGGTATTACTAACATTGAGTTTGTGGGATTTGTATATGTTCATGACAAACCATTAAGTTTACTCTTTATGTCAAATTTTCGTTGAGATCATGATATTTAGAGTGTATTTTGTTCAATATTTTGGATGGTTTGAGAATTTGTCTCGTATTTTGACATCATGCATTATTGTGGCTTCTTATCCATATTAAAGCTTATATTGTTCATAAAGCTTTTATACTTGAGGATAGAGCATGATATTTATGATAGTATAGAACGAAAGACATATATGGCAGGAAAAAATATGTGTCATTTTCTCCTTGAATTATCCAATCACACTTGTTTGTACTATCGTGTGATTGAGTGGGAGAATCCCGTCAAAAATGACATTTATTAATATCCTAAGGATTTAGAATCTATTTGAACATCGTGTATTATTGTTAGATTCTCTCCAAAGTTGTCATTTTGACAATATTATGTTGTGGAAAGAATCATGTTGGAATATTATACATCCGGGTTTGACCTTAGTGTGACTAGAGCTTAGGACTCTTGATGTATAATTTTGTCAAATGAAGTGTTCATATGTAAATAGATATATTTATTGATTCATTGGAATCGCAAGAGGTCAATCACATATAATATCTACTTATTTCTTTTTTTTAGGGGTAAAAGTCGTGTCATTAATTCAGATCTGCCAAAGTAGCAGATACAACATCAAAAGGTGGGGAAGAACCCCAAGCAGTCAAAGAGGCCACCGATAGTCCATGTCTAGCAAATAAATGCACTGGGACATTCCCCATACGCTTAACAAAATAAAATTGAATAGCAGAAAATGATAAAGATCTAGAAAAACAATCAGATGCTAAACAGCCAAATGCCGTTAGGTCTGTAGAAGGTTGCCAGAGTCGCTGAACACAAAGAAGGCAATCGCTCTCAACAACCAAAGTCATGATCCCCAGCGTTACCGCTTTTTGCATCACCAGATAAATAACATGCATCTCCAAAAAATACGCTCCGATGCCCGGATCGAACCGATAGGAAAACGCTGCCAACACTGTCCCGAGTTGATTGCGAAAAATGAGTCCAACACCAGAAGAATCTGTTGTGACTGATGCATCCACGTTACACTTAATGGTTCCCTCATGGGGTGGCTCCCACTTCGAAGGATGGGGGTGCCGAAGATATACTATAGGGAAAGCCACTAGTGCTGCTCCATATTCCTCCGCCGATGCCAAGGTCCGGGAACAGATGCTCCTCACATAAACCGCTTGACCCTCAAACACCGCACTGCATCTCGCCTTCCACACGTTCCACATCAACCATGTGATCAGAGCCATCTCATCTCGCCCTTTATCCTCCAGCAACCGCATAAACATATCCCTAAAAGAGGAAGCACGCAGATAATCAACCACGTAGGAATGCTGGGATGCCTGCCAAATACACTCAGCCTTCTCACATGCAAACAGAACATGGCGTAAAGTCTCCGTTGTTTCCCCACACGCAAGGCAAATCCCGTCTCCCAGGGAGCGACGAAGTAAACCCTGCCCAATGGCCAAACAGTCATGCATGCATCGCCAAAGGAAGTGATGAATGCGAGGCTGCACCTTTAGACACCAACACTCCCGCCACAAGCCGTCACCTTCTCCTGACATCGTAGACTGCGTTAGCAACGAAGGCCTATCTACTTATTTCTAAACCACTAATAATGAAAATAGTGGGAGTGAATTTCTCAATTATCAAATCCATTTCTATTTTGAGTTGTGTTCATTGATTTGTCTAACCACTGGTTTGATTAATGAAATTTGTTCTTTTAACATTATGAGCATGAGTTACATTGTTACATCCCAGGGAAATTCATGTTTGTACTAGTACTTTGTTGTCCATTATAAGTCTCATATTGATGATTTAATAAATCACTTGGGAGTTTATTATTGTTATGATGAGCAAAATAATGCTAGATTTGTTGTTGAGAATTTTTCTAGGAGGCACTTAAGATTATCATTTCTCCTATACAGTTAATGAAGAATTTTTTGCCCATTTTGTTGATTGTAGCTCATGATAGAAATATGGTTTATTTAACCATTATAGTGGTTGTCATTTGCGTGATAAACCACTAAAATGTACACAACATGTGTTGGAGAACAAAAGCACTGAATAATTGTTTTCGGTTTGCAAGTATTTATATGGATTTTGTAAGCTTCTGATTTTGTTATACTGGCTTACATCATAATGATGTTTTCAACCAGTGAGAGCATTGACCATATTTCATAATGATATACTTGCATTTGTGTTAGAGCTATACTTATGATAAATGAGTTTCCCTAAAAGGCTATGTTGTATGATTTTGGTGAATCTGATCGGGGTCAATCAGGTTATAATATACTTGACCACCATAAACCAATACTAGCAAGAGGACTAGGCCTATCGTAGTATAGCTATAGTGAATCAAGGTCGATCCCACAGGGAACCAATTGTGGATCATCTTATATACAAACAATTAATTAAACATGTCAAGGACATGAGGCGGTCTACGACCAACATAAGACAAGAAAAGTAAAGACACGACTCGACACAACGTAATTAACCTCCCCAATTATAGTCTTTATCGTTTGGACCTAGATAATTTATATAATAAAGCGAACTTATTAACTGTCAATCCGTTTGTATCTATCTTAGATTGGCTACGGGAGTCATCCTCTTTAACTTGACTTAGCACCGGTAAGTCACTAAATCACTGTGATATTGTTACGTGACTTCGCCTTTTAGTGCCTCCATCTCATATAACTCACACGCTTACGACTCTAAGGATGCCGATATTAATCGTACACCTCGTCTAGGCAACATTCCTGTGGTTAGGCGTACTTCCTAAACGATCGCATCAGTCTCTGTCCTATTAACAATTACCTGCACGATTTCATGTTAATCTACGATTTACGTATAACTAGGTGAGCTCAATTCCCAAATACAAAACCTACCTAGATCTCGGCGAAAGTCCCGGAAGATCATTCATGAGCCAACCTAGGAGCCCTATATTGGTATTCCTTTTCCTAATCATACGCTAATTAAAACGGACGAGCAACGTAGCCGTAGCCATACCTACCGAGATGATAAATTCTATTAAGTTAACCTAACCCTAAAGACGTGGCTATTTAACGGATAAAACGGGGCTCGGTCGACCGAATAGGTGGGCTCGGTCGACCGAGTGAACTCATTCGGTCACCCGAATCAATTTCGTTCCCAGATTACATCCCTGAACATATCTCTCAGCGTTTCGTCATACAGAACAGATTAAACAGTAATTCGCACAGCAATCATATAAACTAACATAAATACGCATTAATTAAACTAAGCAGATTCATGGATAGAAACTAAATATGTGACGTAGGTTATGGGATCCTCATAGACAAGGCTTCGCCACATCCATAACGACATAACCTAAATCTACATCATCTAGCTATGATTTGACTAACTCAAACAATAAAGCATAATTGGGGGGAATTAATTACTTAAAAGAAAAGAAACTGAAAATAAAGGCTTACATAATGCAGCCCTTAAATTGCTGGAGACACCCTCAATAAACTACATTGAATCAAGATATGAATAGAGTGATTTTATTGAATGATATTCTAAAGTATTTCTAAGGTGTGTATTACAATTCTCGTAGCTGCTTGCTTATATAGAGGTTTTTTGCCGACTTAGGGTGGTTCTAGAAGATAAGCACGATATAAGCCGGAAACCGACCCAAACCTAAGGCTCGGTCAACCGAAGAGCTGCACTCGGTCGACCGAAGCTATAGGCTCGGTCGACCGAACCTAAGTTTGCATGTTTAACACGTTTTCTTCGTCTAGCTTGTTCCCCACCGCACGCTTGCATGTTGATCCGATTAATCTTCCACTTAATGCTCCGATTTTCTTCCTTCCTTATCTTGAGATAATTGATTGAATGACATTAATCCTCTCGATTTGTTGTGATCGCAAAATCAATAATTATCGCACAATAAATCGGCTTTAAATAATAAAAACGACTAAATACCAAATATCATATGTCTTTTACGGGTATAATTTGACCGTCATCGAATCACATAACGATATAAGAGGTTCTATGGGTCATCTATGTCAAGATCTCGTTAGGCTTACATCAATTGTCTTTAGAGGCGAACTTGTGCATTGACTGGAGTAGCTCATTTATGGAATGACCGAAAATATTATGTAGTTAAGTCACAAGCTTTATGGGTTTTGACATATGGTTGTTAGTCGATGTTGCTTTTGGCCAAATTTTTGACACATCGCATCCTCACTCATATGAGGAATGATTTTGGTGATGAAACTAGCAAATCGACATTTATGAGACACGTTGTCAGAGGTAAGCTAGCTATAAGACGAGTGTCAAGTAAGTAGAATAATATGATAATATAGATTGTGTATTTTGCCGGCTTATGTTATCTCACAATCATATTGTACTCATATTTGACTTATTGACACATTGTTAATGGTGAATTTATACGGTTTATAACGCTATATTCTATGATATTTCCCCTCATATTCGTATAATTTGCATTAGAAACGAGTGTTTAATAGATTTATTAAGCAAATGAGGTTTTAAATGAGTTATTCGTAAAATAGGTTAATTTTGGTGTTTTAATTGTGATTTTTATGATTATTTGGACGATATTACATTTTGCGATGTTTTACTGTGTTATAGGTACATGTTTGATGCTCAAATGTTGATCAAAAAGAGATAAGAGTCGAATTTCATTGATGATAAAAAGATAATGATGATTGGATTTGATAAAAAGAGATAGAGATGAAGAAATCAAGATGAAGTCGATCCTGAACTAGCGTCCAGCATCTTGAAGCGCCGTCCGAGTGGACGGGCGTTTGACATTCTGAACGAGCGTCCAGGAGGAGCTTTTACATTCAGGATGATCAGATTTTTCCTGGACGAGCGTCCAATTTGAAGAAGGACGGGCGTCTGATCCAGCTCGGCCCGACTCGAATAAGTGTACATAAGCTGGACGGGCGTTCACCCTTTCCAGACGGGCGTCCGAACGCCGACTTAGCAGAACCGACCTGAAATTCTATATATAGCTGCGGTTTTCTCCACACAAATCATCATATATTCGAACCCTAAACCCTAGGGGCGGCTAAGCTGCGTTTTTCCTTAGTTTTCGCCCAGTCTTTACTTAAATACTTTTATGCACTTTTATTCCAAACAATTCGAGTTGCAAAGAGGATGATAAGAGGCTAGACCTCCATTGAACGAGCGTTGTGAAGCCATCCAATCAACAATTCAGTTTTGTTCTTGATTATCTTGTGAGTATTTTAATTCAAGTTGTTTCTTTGTCATGTTTTTCATGTTGTTATGCAATTTATATCGAAAGATCGTTGCATGTTGATTGCTTGTCTTGATGAAAATCATGTTAAACTTTAGATCGCCGTGATAAAAAATAGATCTCAAATATAATTAACGAGAGTTATTAGGTTAGATTTCTAGGTTAGAAATTGAGAGATTTCACACCTTGTCTTGAAAGCATTAATCTCTAGATCGAAAGATAGAAGATTGATAGGAGAACTTGTCTAAGAAATTAGGAGTTCATACCGTGGTTAGGTGAATCACAACTTGGTTAGAAATCACGAGATAGTCTAGATCGAAATTGATAGTTGTAGGATAGGTGGATCAATTGCTTGTTCGTTCGTAAATTATTGATTAAAATCCCTTGAATTGAATTGTTTAGCTTAGTTAGTCTTTTATTGCATATTAGGTTTAGTTTAGTTTAAATTGGTTCGCAACTATATTTTCCTGGCTTTAGATCTCGATCTTCTATCCAGTTTACGTTTGTTATCTTCCGTTTTAGTTATTCATTGTTTTGTTTTTCGTTTCTGTTTAGTAGTAGTAATCGTGACATAGTTAGGTTAGGAATAAAAACTAGAATTCACAACCCCGATTCCCCGTAAGATCGACCCGGTATTAACCTCTATACTACGATCCTTATACTTGAGGGAAACCGGATTTATAAATATTTATTACTTGTTTCTTTGTGTTAGATAAATCCGTGACAAGTTTTTGGCGCCGTTGCCGGGGAACCAGACGGTTGTCTAGTTTTTATTTTCTTGTTTTAATTTTATTTCCTGTTTTTTTTTAAATCTTTTTAGTTAGTTATAATCAGGATATTAGGGGTTTAGTTAAGGTTTAAGATCTTCTATCTATAACCCCTTGTGATTAGTTCGTTCTTTCGATCTGTCTTTCTGTTTTTTTATGTTTTCCTTTTCCTGCTGTTCTTCTCCATACCTGCTCCATTTCTGCTTCCAAACAGACGTCTAGACCAGTAGACGCCCGTCTGTTCTAAATTGTTCAACTCTGAGCCGTTTTTAACCTGCTAGACGCGCGTCCATCCAATTTGGACGTCCGTCCACTTCTTCAACCTTTTGGACGAGCGTTTGGATCTCCAGACGCCCGTCCAGGTCAAATTCCAGCCAGACGCCCGTCCAGGTTTCTGGACGTCCGTCTGTGCCCTTATCTTAACCATTTTCTTTTCTTTTTCTCTTCTTAGGTTTTAATTTTTAGTTAGGCTTTTAATTTCTTAGTCTTTAGGTTGCTTTCACTTGTTTTTGGTCCGGTTTATGCAAACTCGGAGTCAAAAGGGACCGTTACTATACACCCCGGACCCCGAGCGAACCGTAGTCCGGCCAAACAGGCGGATTTTCCGTTCTGCGGTTCTAGAAGGCAGAGCCGAGCAAGATCTTGAGGATCGGCTAGCCAAGGAAATCACCGACTTTGTAATAATGGTCGCTAATGATAGACGTACGTTGGCGGACTACGCCATGCACGGCGCGATCACGATCAACCCGGCTATTGTCATTCCAGCCATCACTGCACAGACCTTTGAGCTGAGGCCTGGCCTCATTCAGATGATGCAGCATGCATCAATCTTTCACGGTTACCAGTCAGAGAATCCACATACTCACTTGCATACATTCTTGGAGATATGCGGCACCACACGCATCCAAGGAGTAAGTGAGGATGCCATCAAGCTAAAACTTTTTCCATTTTCTCTCAAAGGAGAAGCGAAGGAGTGGTATACTTCTCTCCCCTCTGAATCAATTACTACCCGAAATTTGAACTTCGAAAAGGAGTTCTTGAGTCAATACTTCCCACCTTCAAAAACGACCCGGTGTTTGAACGAGATTTTCACTTTCTACCAGAAAGAGAATGAATCCTTCTTCGATTGTTGGAAAAGATTCAAATCTCTGCTTAGAAAGTGCCCCCACCACGGCTTGCCACTGCAAAGGCAAGTCAACACATTCTTTAGTGGATTGATCGAGCATACGAAAGGCATGGTCAATAGTTCATCTGGTGGGGCATTTTTGAAGAAAACACCTGAAGAGGGATGGGCATTGTTCGAGGACGTTGCTAAATATAACTATGCTCCATCTTATCAAGCTATTCAAGCACCTCCTCCTCCTAAGGTTGAGGAAGTAAACGTTCAAAGTTTGATCGCCATGCTGCAAAAGCAGATGGCAGCATCTCAAGTTTCAAATCCGATAAATCAAACATCTTCTTTTCCACAGAACCCTCAGGTTCTGTACTGCGAAAACTGCTGTCAGACTGGCCATATGAATGACCAGTGTCAATTTAATCCCCCTGCACCTTATCAAGTGAATGATGTTCATGATTATGGACAGTATAATCAAGTCACATGTCAAAATTATGACGAGGTGGGGCACACATCTAGATTCTGTCCTATGAACGGACGAATCGAAGAAGTGAATGCGTTCTATGGCCAGAACACCCAAAGGTCTAATCAAGTTGCTGGTCAGCATAATTTCCAAAACCACGGGTTTAATCAATCTTCTAGTTTCAATCCTAATTCGAATCTTAATTCGAATCAAAATTTTAATAGAAACCCCGGTTTTAATCAGAACCAAAACGCAAAATTTTCCAATCCTACTCAAAGATTCAATCAGAATTGGCCTTCCAATTCTAATTCTCAATTTCAAAGTCGGCCCAGCCAGCCCTATCCCCAAAACTCTCAAGGCCCCTCGTACTCAAGTGATATCAAAGCTCAATGGGACTCCTTTAGGGAGGAGCAAAATAGATCAATGAAAAATCTTGAGAGGCAAATCGGGCAGTTGGCTGAACAGTTAGCTTCTCGACCCCAGGGCAACTGCCCGTTTCACTGAGAAAAATCCCAAGGGTGGTCAAGTTGCTCAAACAGACTTGAACAATGGCCAATGTACTGACCTCGTACCATCAATTCCATACGGTAGAGAGGAGGCCAGTGCAATGAACCTAAGAAGTGGTACTCAAGTTAGTGGTCCTTCCCACCGGGGAAACCACTAGCCCCTCCTGTCATTGATAAGGCAGGAGGGGAAGCTGAGCACCTACACTCCCCTTGGCCGAAAGAGAATACTCAGGAGGCTGATCCCCTGAGAGGTGAAAAAGCTGAAAGTCCTCAGGTGGATGATCCCCTGAGGAATGAAGATTCAAGTGGAAGTCAGGAGGCTGATCCCCTGACTAATAAAAAATTGAAAAAGCCGTTAGGTGGAAGGATCTGGAAGACAAAGCTGTCAATGCATCTTCAAAGAAAGTCTTTTCTGAGAATGATCTGAAAAAGCTTCCATTTCGACCAAGAAAGAGCAACATCCCTTTGAGTGAAGATAAGAAGTATGAAAAGGTGCTAAACCTTTTGAAAAATACTCAGGTAAATCTTCCATTATCAGATGTCTTGGTTGAAATGCCTAAGTATACAAAATTTATCAAGGATGTTGTTTCTTCGAAAAGGAAGTTGTCAGACATGGAGAGGCGATTGGTGAGGATTGTTCAATGATCAATTACGAAAACTTACCAACCAAGAGAGGTGACCCTGGAAAGTTCGTGCTTACCGTGTTAATGGGAGGCCTGGTCTTCCCTAACTCTTTGTGCGACACGGGTGCATCTATAAGCCTAATGCCATTGTCTGTGTGCAAACAGTTGGGTTTAATTGATCTTCTAGAACCCACTACCATGAATTTGCAATTCGCTGATAGATCTTCTAAGAAAGCAGCGGGAATCTTAAAGGACATCCTAGTTCAAATCGATAGATTTACCTTTCCCGTTGACTGGTACGTCCTAGACATTGAAAAAGATGAAAATGTCCCCCTGATTCTTGGAAGACCCTTTTTGTCTACAGCTAGAGCCCTCATTGACTGTGATGGTGGGTGAGTGACGATCCGTGTTGGTGATCAAGAGGTAAGCTATAATGTCTCCAAATCCATTCAAATATCCTCTGGTCCTCCAACCGGTTTTTCCATTGAGGATACGTCTGATGACTTCGATGATTTAATGGAAAAGCAAGTCATGGCTGTTGCAACTGAGTATGAGCGACTGGTTGATAATTTGAATAATCATGGTGTGGTAAGTCTAGAGCAGTTAGGAGCTGAATTTGAGGATGAGTTGCTGGAAGGTGAAGCTTTGGCAGTGGGACCGCTCAGTAAACTCAGCGATGTTGAGTTGAAAGGTGGAGAGCTCAAATCTAGTTTAGAAGACCCCCCTTCAGATTTGGTATTGAAGCCGTTGCCTAAACATCTTAAGTATGTGTTTCTAAGAGAATGTGACAAGCTTCCTTTAATTATATCTGCCAAGCTGTCTCGTTTAGAGGAAATGAAGTTAATCAACGTCTTGAAGAAAAATGAGAAAGCCTTTGGATGGCAAGTAGGAGATATCAGAGGGATATCTCCCGACATCTGTATGCATAAGATAAAGACTAATGAGGGTGCGAAATGTGTTAGACAGCACCAAGAGGAGGCTCAACCCTCATATGCAAGAGGTGGTTAAGAAGGAAATCATCAAACTTCGGACATGGGAATCATTTATGCCATCGCGGATAGTGAATGGGTTTCCCCAACTCAAGTAGTTCCCAAGAAAGGTGGAATTACGATTGAGAAGAATGAGAAGGGAGAGGAAATAGCATTGAGACTTGTCACTGGTTACAAAGTCTGCATCGATTATCGAAATCTCAATGAAGTAACCATGAAGGATCACTTTCCCCTTCCATTCATTGACCAGATGCTTGAGCGTCTGGCAGGGCACGCATTCTACTGCTTCCTGGATGGTTATTCGGGATACTTTCAAATACCCATTGATCCAGCTGACCAAGAAAAGACCACTTTCACCTGCCCTTATGGTACATTCGCTTACAGGCGAATGCCATTTGGTCTCTGCAATGCCCCAGCTACATTTCAACGATGTATGCTGGTGATCTTTGACGGGCTAGTAGAAAAGTGTATGGAAATCTTTATGGACGATTTTTCGGTCTTTGGTCAGTCCTTTGATGATTGTCTTGACAACCTTGACCAAGTGTTATCCAGATGCGTGGAAAAGAACTTAGTACTTAATTGGGAAAAATGCCATTTCATGGTTGATGAGGGAATAGTTCTTGGCCACAAGATCTCCGCCAAAGGTATAGAAGTTGACAGGGCAAAAGTAGAAGCTATCGAGAAGATGAGTTATCCCAAGAATGTGCGTGAAGTGAGAGGTTTTCTTGGACATGTCGGCTTCTATAGAAGATTCATTCAAGACTTCTCCAAGATAGCCAAGCCCCTGTCTACTTTACTTAAAGAAGACGTTGAATTCAACTTTGATGAGAGCTGCAAGCAAGCGTTTGAGGAGCTTAAGGACCGTTTAATCTCTGCTCCAATTCTTATATCGCCTGACTGGAACCTACCTTTTGAGCTTATGTGTGACGCATCGAACTATGCAGTTGGTGATGTTTTAGGACAAAAAATCAAAGGGAAATTCCAGCCAATCTATTACGCCAGTCACACATTGAATCCTTCTCAAGTTAACTATACTACAAATGAAAATGAACTATTGGCCGTAGTCTTTGCTATGGACAAGTTCCGTAGTTACTTGTTAGGAGCTCAAGCGATTGTGTTGACTGATCACACTGCGTTGCGATATCTGATTACTAAGAAGGAGGCTAAACCACGCTTACTACGTTGGATACTGACCCTACAAGAGTTTGATGTCCAGATTAAAGACAAAAAGGGCAGTGAAAACGTCGTGGCGGATCATGTTTCAAGAATGATGAGTGAGGAAAAGGATGATCCAGATGATATAGATCTTTACTTTCCTCTAGAAAACATTATGCTTATTGACGGTTGTCCTCCTGATGTTCCATGGTATTCTTCCATTGTCAATTACCTTCATGCCCGTTATCTCGATCCAGAAATGTCTTATCAGGAGAAGAAAAAGTTCTTCTCTGATTTGAAATCTTTCGTTTGGGATGAACCTTATCTTTTTAAGATCTGTAAAGATGGTCTGCTTAGAAGATGTGTTCCAGAGTCTGAGCAACGCGATATCGTTGAGCAGTGTCACAGTGGACCCACTGGAGGTCACTTTGGTCCGTGGAAGACCGTTGCTAAGATCTTTCAATACGGTTTCTATTGGCCCACGATCTTTAAGGATACAGAAGCTTTCTGTAAAGCTTGTGATAGATGCCAAAGATCCAGTACTCTGACAAGGCGTTTTGACATGCCTTTGAAACCCATACTAGAATGCGAGGTCTTTGATGTATGGGGTATCGATTTTATGGGACCATTCCCATCATCTTGTGGTAACAAATACATCTTAGTCTGCGTTGATTACGTGTCAAAATAGGTGGAGGCTCAAGCCACTCCTCACAATGATCATAAGACGGTCATGAAATTTCTAAAGAAAAACATCTTCGTGAGGTTTGGATGTCCACGTGCCTTGATCAGTGATGAAGGGACGCATTTCTGCAACCGACCCCTAGAGAAAGTTCTTGAAAAGTATGGTGTTCGTCACAAAACTGGCACACCATATCATCCGATGACTAGTGGTCAGGTTGAAAGGAGCAACCAGAGTATTAAGAAAATCCTGGAAAAGACGGTTAACAGTCATAGAAAAGACTGGAGTTTGAAGTTGGATGATGTACTATGGGCTTACAGGACCGCCTATAAGACCCACATGGGCACATCACCCTATCAAATGGTCTATGGTAAACCATGTCATTGTTGGAAAGGTGTCCTAAACCCAATCGGGTTGGACCGGATCCGACCGGGTCGGGTCGTTTACAGTCTATTAAGTTCATGTAATAACTTTATTATGATTAATAAAAGCACTTATGTTATTATATATTGTTTATCTTCATATTATTTGTCGTATATATATAGTACGTCCCTAGTATCAATCTGTGATAGAGAAACCATGATAGTGATTATGGTTGATGAGATCTCTAATCACTATAACAAGGTTGGTACTTAAATGTCTCTAGTCTTATGTATTATGAAATGGGACATTGATAGTATAATCAGACTAGCACGTATTGGATGTCTTCTATCTTTTAGAAGGTAGGGGTAGATCTCGTCTATCGAAGTGTAGAGACACTTGGACCGTACGTGGACGTGTATTAGAGAATGCGTACGTTAGGCGACCCACTTACATTAAGTGTCACACTATGTGGCGGTTGTGTAATTATCCTTTTGACCGGAGTCTTCATGGCATCACGGTGTGGATTGTCATGCTTTGACACTATTGAGATTTCTCCTAACCACGGGGCGATCATGCGGTAGTGATTGGGTATGATATTGAAGCATGCGAGTATACATGATTGGTCGTCCGGGAATCGCGTATCCTATGATTGGGATCGAATATCCGAAATGGCCTTCTTATAAGGAATGTCTAGCTCTCGAGAATCTTTGCAAAGTGGGAGTAAATGTGTTATTCCGAGAGAGCATGATATCCAGATTGTAAGATACGATCGTCAATGTATTGACACTCGAGATACGATCGTATGGATATTATTACGGCAATAGGATTGTAAGTTACACGGTAACTCGCTTCACATGAAAGGTAGTAGTCATTGCTTTTGACTCTTTCGATAATTGGGGGTCACGGTGTGTTGCTAGACGCTATCCCGTGATCGTTAGGTATGAAGGGCATTTTAGTAAAATGCACTTTGTGTCTACGGCCAACATATTCGGAAGCCTATCGGGTCACACACATATGAACATCGAGTCGGATTAAAATGCGGTTATAGTTGATAACCAAATAAGGAAAGTTTATCTCTAGACTATAAAGGTTATAGTGGTAAATTAATATGGTGGTATTTATTTATTATGAATAAATAAAATACAGGATATTAATTATATACAAATTATATTAATTAAAGAATATTCCGGAAGTCAATTAGTTGACTAATGGGGCGCCACTTTTGTGTGTATAAGATACACTTGGATTGTGCACTTTAATTAATAAAGATTGCCATAATATTAATATAAGATATTAATTGATTTTGAAAAAATAGATTTATGGTAATAAGATAATTATAATCAATATATGATATTGACAAAATAAATTATAATTAAAGAGATAAATCAATCTAGTTGATTTTCCTTATTTTATTAGAAAAAGGTTTTCTTCTCCTCCACACTTGATATGGGGCGCCACCTCCTCTATAAAAGGGAAGTGGGTGTCAAGCTCTTTTGTACATCACAATTGCAAGAGTTCATAATTCTTGTGTAAAATAGAGAGCTCTCCATAGTGAGTTTGTGAGGGAAGAAAAGGTCCGGTCTAGCGACCGGAGTTTTTTCGATAGCAATCCAAGGAGGATTCCGGCGAGGGGTTCGTGTGGATTAGCGATAGAGGCCGGACGCGTGGACGGCTTGCGCATTGAACTACTCTCCGTTGGCGGTCAAAGCGACGATCTTGTAGATCATCCAAGGTATAACCGTCAAACTACTTAACTTGTTTATTGCATTAAACGAAGAACGATCTAGAAAAGGAAATCAAATTTTAAATTCCATTTGCGTTAAACTAGTGATTTCTAACGAGTCATCGCGCCGAGTCGAGTTAGAGCACAGAGCGTACTGGGCTACAAAGTTTCTAAACTTTGATTCCTAATCCTGCGGTAAGCATCGACTGCAACAGTTGCATGAATTAGACGAGTTTAGACTCCAGGCCTACGAAAGTGCCAGGATCAGTAAAGAAAAGACAAAACTCCTTCACGATGCTAAAATTAAGAAAAGAGAATTCCATGTAGGGGAACAAGTTCTTCTGTATAATTCCAGGTTACATCTGTTTCCTGGTAAGCTGAGGACACGATGGTCCGATCCCTTTGAGATTCTCCAAATTATTCCTGGAGGCGTTCTAGAACTACGCGGTTATGGTGACCAACCGTTTCGAGTGAATGGTCAGAGGTGCAAGCACTATATTGGTGAACCTAAAGAGAAACCTTTGATTGTCCGTTTCCTCGATATCCTCGGGTGTGGTGCTACAAAAGTCGAAGAATTTAACGAGTTTTCACCCGACCTGTTTTCAGAGGATGACGGTAGTGGTCAATCTGAAGAAGTTCTAGCCGGTAGTTGGGATATGGAAGAGTTGGAGAGGGAGCGTCAGCTGAAACGTCATAAGAAGGCTCAGAAAATGAAGAAGTCAACCATGGGGAAGTTTAAGCGTGTTTGGAAAGCTATTAAAGGTTTTACCCCATGTGTAAAGTGTTGTTTCTACAGCCGAACTACTGACCCGAGTCTAGACGAGGTAGTGGCTGGCAGAAAAGTCAAATGGCCTGATCCAGGTTGAGTTTAAACTGTGTCGAGCTAACGACATTAACCAAAAGCGCCACTAGGAGGCAGCCTAGATATCGTTAGCTTTAGTTGTTTTTGTTTTGCTTTTGTAGTTTTAGTATTCAAGTTTGGGTATTTAAGTTTAGTGTACTAAGTTTTGCTTTTGTTTATATCTGTCAGTTAGTTGTGCTTTCTAGATATGGATTTCGGAGTTCTACCAGAGGAGTTACATTTCCTTAGGAAGATCCCACTTATCACTGTAGATGATGGACCGGGAGGGACTATAGTGTTGCACGTAGACTTTGATATTAGTACCCGCGTCAGGACTGTCACCTATGTTCTTATTGTTCCCCGTTGTTCGGGAGGTGGAGACTTCACTACCGAGGAGTTACGGGAGGCTCTAGGACGTCCGTACACAATCCTCAATGATCCGATCGACAGATTTAGCGCTAGTGCTGCAAGCTGAGCATTTTCGAGGTGTTGATGTAGCTGGTGAGGACTGGGGTGTGCAGGATGAGTACGACTTCCCTCCGGCGATTGACATGCTCCGCCGTCTTATTCGAGTGATAGATTGGTCAGAGATTTACGATGACTAGCGTTCTTAGGTTGTTTCGTCGAGCAAACGACGTAAAACAAAAGCGCTTAGTGGGAGGCAACCCACTATTTTCTATCTGTTTTCTATTTGTTTTATAGTAATTTTATGTACTCCGTTGATTTCCATTTGTATTTTTGAAGTTTTGTTTCAGTTTAATGAGAAAATGCAAGTTTGAATTTAAATTGAATGCAATTTTATAATTTTTGCATTTTTCTGTCTTGGACGCCCGTCCAGTGAACTGGACGTCCGTCCACCATGCACAATATGTGAACGAGCGTCCAAAATTCTTGGACGCCCGTCTGATAAACTCCCTTCAACGCTGTACGTGATTTGGCCATCCGGACGAGCGTCTGTTGATGATAGATAAATTTATGATCATTATTACGACATTTTACCCCAATATTGATACCATTTTGAGCATTATTGTATCAAATCAAGTCAAAATTACTAAGTTTTATTCAAATGTATAAGTAGTAGTTATTATATAAATTATCGTATTTTTATAAGTTTTTTATTAGTTTTTGTACCGGTTTAGTAACCGGAGTGTCGTGTCGGATTTACGTTTGGTATTTTGGTGGTTCATTGCAGGATTATATATTGACCAAGATTCCACGTAACGACATGTTTTGAGTCTAAAAGATGTGTTTAGAGGGTTAGAAGAAGGTGCCACAAGCTTATAAGTTCAACGGAGCAAATTTTCTAAGTACTTAAATCGTTACATATTTTCGACGGAGATTTGACCCAGCTTAGAGGCATTTTCAGGGGATGACTTCTTAATGAAAGTTGTAGATCTTCACATAAGCTTTCCAAAGCACTTTGAATTACGTCAATTGGAGTTCTACAACTCAAGTTATGGTCAATTGACTAATCAATTCGGATTAGTAAAAATCCCGAAATATCTTCGTAATACGAATGGCTCATCAAAACGACATTTTCTGAAGAAGTTTCCTTAATAAAAGTTGTATATCTTCAAGAAATCTTTCCAATGGATTTTGAATCAAGTCAATCGGACTTCTACAACTCAAATGGTGGTCAAGTGACTAATTGATTCAATTTCGTAAAAATCCCGAAAAAACGTTCGGAGGAACACGAGGTACTCAAGAAGACGTTTTCTGAAGAAGAGTCCTTCATGAAAGTTTTAGAGTTTCTCGAGACCGTAATTTTGGCATTTCGTTTGCAATTTTTGGAGGTCTACAACTCAAGATATGAATTTTAGAAGTTTTAATCCAATATATATCAAATAATCCGAAGATTTGGTTAGGATTCGCAATGATGATTCCGGACCGGTCCGGCCCTCTCCCGACCCGGTCCGGCCCCTCAATTTGCCTATATATACAGAGCAAATGAGAATGGATCAAATGCCCCTTTCTTCTTCACCTCTTTCTCTCGTCCATTTCTTTTACTTTGAAGATCATATATATATACATATATATATATATATATATATATATATATATATATATATATATGATCTAGATTTTCTTTTTCATCTCTTTTGTCTTTTTTATTTTATTTTCGGGCCCGTATATACATATGTCTATGTATGTATATATGTTTTGATAAATAATAGTAGTAATGTTGTAATGCTCGAGAAAATTATCGAAGGAAAATGCTTTTGGAAAGGTTGCTATTTTCAAGAATACAACTTAGATCGAAGTAAACGGGTAATTTTATTGAGTTTTACTTTTTGTTGTTCTATATAATTATATCTATCTATATATATATGTGAGAATTTGATAAGTGTTTGGATCGAAAGGCTAAATTTGGTTTTAATAGAGTTTTGTCATCTTAACAGAAGGCTATTATGTAAAACTTCCAGCCATTTAATCCGTGACATTTTGATGAATTTGATATATATATATATATATATATACTATATCTATGTTAAACTAAAAATATATCTAGCCAAGATATGAATCTGAATTAGTTAATCTTTTGGTAAAATGAATGATCGACTCTGGTAATAATGATTAAAATCAATTATGATGAATCTCTTTCTTTCTGCGCTTAATGAAACGTTAAAATTGAAAGACCGGAGGGTAAAAATGGCCGTCTGATTAACGGAATCCTATTTCCTACCCGGGGGCAGATTTGTCTTGGGAAAGATAAATTTTATTGAAATTTGTACTCGAGATCGTAATAATGTTAAGTCATCAGTTAATTGAAACTTAAACCGGAAAGTTGAATCGTCCGGCCTTGACAACCGGAGCCTTTTAAATAAAATTGACCGTTTGACGAACGGAGTGATTCCTTTTTATTTAAAGGTAGATTTGTACTCGGGACCTGTTCAGAAAAACCGTAACAGTTGTGGACCTTGGACTGATGCAATGGACATATGACAATTTCATACGCTCATGTGAGGAGGAGTTGTCTAGCTTAGGAGTACACCGATTCATACATAATTTACACCTTGAATAAAGGAAGATCGTCTCATTTATTTCTACTAAAAGATATTGATTCAGTAAAGTATTCTTAGCTAGATCCAAAAATATATATATTATCTATTTTTATATTTATATATTTATTTCTTGTTTTACTAACAATCTAACTACTAACATAATCTAACCCGGGAAAAAGTAAAAGCTGCGACTTAGATCGAGTTAATAATAGCTTCTTGGTGTTTAACCCCACTTAAAAGAATTACCATGTTTTCCCGAGGAATACGACGACTCACCAGACTAGCACTACAATTTGACCCGGTACACCGCCGGTTAGGATCTGTATAGCCTAGGTAATGTCCGTCGACTTTTCGGCGCCGTTTCCAAGGTTAGGTTTAGGTACGTCGGCATTTTGGCGCCGTTGCCGGGAAAACGTCGCTAATTTCTTTCTTTGTGTCTAGGGTTACTACTTGTATTAGCTCAAAATTCTCGAGGATAAGTCAACACTCTTCTTATCACATTTCTTTTTTATTTTTCCGTTGGTATCTACCTTCTTTTAGTTACCAATTTTCTTCTTCTACCAATTTCGAGTTATTTTCTATTTTCGATAGTAGAAAGTAAACGTGGTCATAACAGCCGAGGATAAATCAACACTTTTCTCAATCTCATTTCTATTTTTATTTTCATTGGTACCTACCTATTGGTAAGATACCAATATTTTTATAAAAATACTCGGTAAATACCGAGTGGCTTCGGTAATTACCGAGAGAGAGAGAGAGAGAGAGAAGAAAATAGAAAAAAAAAAAAACAAAAAAAAAAAAACAAAAATTTCGGTAAATACCGAGTGGAGTCGGTAATTACCGGGAGAGAAAAAAAAAAAAATAATAATCAATGTGTGTTTTTTTTATCGATTTCGTGATCTTTTCTATTCGATATTTTTCACAAAAATCATCAAATCGAGTTATGAAAACGGCCGAAATCAGTAATGAAACACCATCTGATTCAGGTTTTATCTATTTCAAGTTATTTTTCTATTTTTCGATAGTTGATGACCAGAAGTGGTAAGGCCCCACTCACTCCTTATAGGCCTGATTTAAACACTTACGAAAGGCAGTTAAGAGTAGAGAGTAAATGCGGTCATATCAGTCAGGGAAATCCTGACCAAGTATCATTTTCAAATCGAAATACGAGAATGATTGAAACTAGTGATGAAACACCTGAACGAGGGCTTGATCATGCCCAAGGGAATATTAATAAATAAAATAAAAATAGAAATAATCAGAATTGGAAGCAGGTTGGAAGGAACCAAGTTTGAAAGGGCCAATTCAAACCGAACCTTATCCAGCTCAACCCAAATTCATCTCGGTTCAACCAGATAAGGCAACACCATATCCAATGCATAATTTGAAGAAAAAGGTACAGAATGATGAAACACAGTCATTCGAGGAAGCTTTACCATATTCATCTAATGACAAAGGTAAGAGAGGTATACATTCTATCCCTATTACAAAGATGAAGTTGGATAAAAAGTATGTATGTTTTCTTGATGATTTTAGTAAGGTAGAAGTTTGGGAGTTAATCATGAGAGCGTTGTCTTCAACATTTACATTTCATTAAAATATCCATGCATTACACTAGAATCTTGTTCTTGTGTGTACACTTTGTGTTTTTTTTGTTGTGGATTGTACTAACACGCAGGTAATTGAAGAAGATGACTTTAGCAATAATATGAAGGCTCACAAACCGAAGGCTCGAAAATCAAAGGAAAAGTTCAAGAATCGTGTGGATTGGTGGAAATTGTCTAACCTCTGTTGGAAACCAGTATTGAAGAAGGATGCGGTGCGTGAGGATGACCCACCACCAGTACATTAGAAAACTAAAGCACGATAAAGTCTAGCTATAGACTATAAATATAGTGAAATCACGGGTACTATCCTTCCTATTTACTCATTAAGTATTTATTTCTAGTTGATTCGTGTGCTTAGTTGCTACATGCTTTGGTGAGTAATTGTTAGAAGTATCCCATTTAGTTTAGTATATTATATTAGTTGCTTAAGTTTGTCGAGCAAACGACGTTAACCAAAAGCGCTACCGGGAGGCAGCCCGTAAAAATGTTAAATATAATAATTACTCATACTTTGGATAATACTTTGCGAATACTTCGGATTGATTTTCATTTTGTTTCACCAAGTCTCAAGATGAATGTTTGAATGACATTAAACGGGAACGATTAGGTGGTTATCCGAAAATCGATGGATAACAAAGATAAAATTCAAATGCATCATTTCTTGGACTTAGATTGTTAGAACGATTTGAAATAACCCTTGAGGATCCGGGTATAAAAGACTCGAGTTAATACTTTGCCATACGTTACATATCATGATCTAGTCGTTTTAAATTTCAAAAATAATGTGTGACATGTATTAGTTCAACTACGTGGAATATTGTGTGTTTTAAATCAATAAAAGTTTATGTGGTGTGTTTATCTACCCTTTTGCATTACACTTTGTCACACTCCACATACTTTTATTTTATTTGCACACACAACGGTCATAACTTTAACCCACCCACCCACCCTTTAATATCATCCGAGTATTTGTTTTGACTTGTTTTAGTGCACCATTGCTTTCCCAACAACTTATTTACACTCACTTTACATTGAGGACAATGTAAGTTCGTAAGTGGGGAGTGGAGTCGTTGGTCTAGCAATGGAATTAATGTTTATTTTGTATCAATAAAACCCTTAGTTTTTGATTTTTTTTTCGAGCATTATTTAGTTGATTAAAATAAACTGTATAAGGTATATATTTCATGGATTTGAAGATGTAATGATCAATTTGGATGTTTATAACCAATGTGAACCGTAAGTGCATTGTAATTCCAAATATATTTGTGTAACATGAATTCCTTCACGTAAGCCTTTGATATTGAAACGAAAAATTTAAACTGTATCCATTCAGTATCCTAGTGGTTATTCTATAGATAATTGCAGTAACTTAGTACCTAACTTTTGAACGTGTACTGTGAATATCTGAAGGTTTGAATGTGATAGAAAGGATATAAGTTAAGTTTAAAAAAAAAAAAAAAAAAAAAAAAAAGAGATGAACTATTTATATGTCGGTTGTAGCTACCAATGATTTGAGTGCAGTAGGGCGTTATCACGAAACGTCCTATATCACTACGAGGTTTAAAAGCTCCCGACTGCCTGATGATAGAAGTCCAGCTAGGGTGTTATCACGAAACGTCCTATTGCTGGGAATGAAGGCATATGCTACACATGTGAAATTTAGTTCAAAAAAAGAAAAAAAAAAGTTTAAGAATGGTTGAAAACTTAGTTATCTTCTGACTATCCCCAGTATAAACTGAATGATATGCTTTAGGGATTATCCTAATAAGTACTCGGAAGAACTTTGTGTGGAAGCTATTCTATCGCTTATACCTAGGAAAGTCATTAGGATTGTCGTCGAATGGATATTTGTGCGTTTGCTTGAATTATTCAAGAGAGGATAGTGGAAATAGAAAAGGCTTGTCACACACACACCGTTATACATTTATATTGAGGTTAACGCCTGGTTGTAATTCTATACGGTTGCAACATCGGTTGTCTCTTATATCTTCTATCTTCATGAATTTATCTCTTATTCATTTTGTTTTATCGCTTGTTTTGATCCGAGGACGACCAAAAGCTAAGTAGGGGGTTGTGATGAGAGATAAATTTATGATCATTATTACGACATTTTACCCCAATATTGATACCATTTTGAGCATTATTGTATCAAATCAAGTCAAAATTACTAAGTTTTATTCAAATGTATAAGTAGTAGTTATTATATAAATTATCGTATTTTTATAAGTTTTTTATTAGTTTTTGTACCGGTTTAGTAACCGGAGTGTCGTATCGGATTTACGTTTGGTATTTTGGTGGTTCATTGCAGGATTATATATTGACCAAGATTCCACGTAACGACATGTTTTGAGTCTAAAAGATGTGTTTAGAGGGTTAGAAGAAGGTGCCACAAGTTTATAAGTTCAACGGAGCAAATTTTCTAAGTACTTAAATCGTTACATATTTTCGACGGAGATTTGACCCAGCTTAGAGGCATTTTCAGGGGATGACTTCTTAATGAAAGTTGTAGATCTTCACATAAGCTTTCCAACGCACTTTGAATTACGTCAATTGGAGTTCTACAACTCAAGTTATGGTCAATTGACTAATCAATTCGGATTAGTAAAAATCCCGAAATATCTTCGTAATACGAATGGCTCATCAAAACGACATTTTCTGAAGAAGTTTCCTTAATAAAAGTTGTATATCTTCAAGAAAGCTTTCCAATGGATTTTGAATCAAGTCAATCGGACTTCTACAACTCAAATGGTGGTCAAGTGGCTAATTGATTCAATTTCGTAAAAATCCCGAAAAAACGTTCGGAGGAACACGAGGTACTCAAGAAGACGTTTTCTGAAGAAGAGTCCTTCATGAAAGTTTTAGAGTTTCTCGAGACCGTAATTTTGGCATTTCGTTTGCAATTTTTGGAGGTCTACAACTCAAGATATGAATTTTAGAAGTTTTAATCCAATATATATCAAATAATCCGAAGATTTGGTTAGGATTCGCAATGATGATTCCGGACCGGTCCGGCCCTCTCCCGACCCGGTCCGGCCCCTCAATTTGCCTATATATACAGAGCAAATGAGAATGGATCAAATGCCCCTTTCTTCTTCACCTCTTTCTCTCGTCCATTTCTTTTACTTTGAAGATCATATATATATATATATATATATATATATATATATATATATATATATATATATGATCTAGATTTTCTTTTTCATCTCTTTTGTCTTTTTTATTTTATTTTCGGGCCCGTATATACATACATAGATACATATGTCTATGTATGTATATATGTTTTGATAAATAATAGTAGTAATGTTGTAATGCTCGAGAAAATTATCGAAGGAAAATGCTTTTGGAAATGTTGCTATTTTCAAGAATACAACTTAGATCTGAAGTAAACGGGTAATTTTATTGAGTTTTACTTTTTGTTGTTCTATATAATTATATCTATCTATATATATATGTGAGAATTTGATAAGTGTTTGGATCGAAAGGCTAAATTTGGTTTTAATAGAGTTTTGTCATCTTAACGACGAAGGCTATTATGTAAAACTTCCACCATTTAATCCATGACATTTTGATGAATTTGATATATATATATATATATATACTATATCTATGTTAAACTAAAAATATATCTAGCCAAGATATGAATCGAATTAGTTAATCTTTTGGTAAAATGAATGATCGACTCGGTAATAATGATTAAAATCAATTATGATGAATCTCTTTCTTTTCGCGCTTAATGAAACGTTAAAATTGAAAGACCGGAGGGTAAAAATGGCCGTGAAAACCGATTAACGGAATCCTATTTCCTACCCGGGGGTAGATTTGTCTTGGGAAAGATAAATTTTATTGAAATTTGTACTCGAGATCGTAATAATGTTAAGTCATCGAGTTAATTGAAACTTAAACCGGAAAGTTGAATCGTCCGGCCTTGACAACCGGAGCCTTTTAAATAAAATTGACCGTTTGACGAACGGAGTGATTCCTTTTTATTTAAAGGTAGATTTGTACTCGGGACCGTTCGAAAAACCGTAACAGTTGTGGACCTTGGACTGATGCAATGGACATATGACAATTTCATACGCTCATGTGAGGAGGAGTTGTCTAGCTTAGGAGTACACCGATTCATACATAATTTACACCTTGAATAAAGGAAGATCTGTCTCATTTATTTCTACTAAAAGATATTGATTCAGTAAAGTATTCTTGGCTAGATCCAAAAATATATATATTATCTATTTTTATATTTATATATTTATTTACTGCTTTACTAACAATCTAACTACTAACATAATCTAACCCAGGAAAAAGTAAAAACTGCGACTTAGATCGAGTTAATAATAGCTTCTTGGTGTTTAACCCCACTTAAAAGAATTACCATGTTTTCCCCGAGGAATACGACCGACTCACCGGACTAGCACTACAATTTGACCCGGTACACGCCGGTTAGGATCCGTATAGCCTAGGTAATGTCCGTCAGCTTTCTGGCGCTGTTTCCAAGGTTAGGTTTAGGTCTGTCATCTGTCTCTATGGACGCCCGTCCAGTTCTTATGCTATCCAGCTGAACGCCCGTCCATTCTCATGGACGCCCGTTCGGACCTGCGTTTATATATACCCCCTGCTTTCTTTTTTTATTCGAATCGAAAAATTTAAATTGCAAAACCCGACTTTTTGCCTACTTTTGCTCGTAAATCCTCATTTCTGCACCAAATTGGGTGATTCAAGGCCCTACAAACAGCTCTCAATCCCCTCTTTTTGGTTTTTCAAACGCAATCCACCAACATCCAACCGTTGTTTCGAATCAGTAATCTAGAGTGTGCGGTTTTCTTTTGGAAAAATCCGATCTTTGGTCTCGTTTGTTCACATTTGGGACTTCTAATCAGCATCCTTTCAACGTACTTGGTAAGATTTTATAAGCTTTTCGTGGATTATTTCACATTTTTCCCGTGTTCGATCTTCGAGTCGACTCTTTTGCATACACTTGTCTTATTTGTTTTCTTCTCTGTGTTTTGTTTATTTTTCTTTCTTGGTTGATGATATGGGATGGTTATGGATGATTATGGATGGGTTGCATTGTGGTTTTGATGTTGGTTTGGTGTTGCTTTGTTTGGGAAATCCCGTTTGGACGGTAAACGGGTGGTTGTGTTCGATTTTGGGGCTGGGATTGTTGGTTGTTTAGTCTTCGGTTAAGATGGTGCACAAACAGGTTCAGAAAAGGCATGGTAAGGGGGTAGCTAAGGAACCTGCTAAGAAGAAGAAGGGTGTGGATCCCACTTTAGTCAATCCAAACCAAGGTATTCGTATTGGGGAGCGTCGAATCCTCCAGAGGTCACTCAGAGTTCCTTTACGGGATGAGCCCGAGTCCGGGTCCGAAACCGCTTGATGAGCCGTTAGTGAGGATGCAGACTAGGGTGACAGAAGCTCGGGGTGAGCCAGTGGACAATGAGCCTGAGGGAGATGAGCCGGCTAGACAGAGAGTGAGACCCGCTATCCCTATTCCCTTTGCTCGTAGATTCATCACCCCTACGGCGATGGAGGTCTATAATAAGCATTATCTAACGAGGACGATGTTGATCGAGCGAGCTATCCTTGAGCCTCAAGTTGATCCGTTATTTGTGAAGTTATTGAGGGATAGGAAGTGGGGAGCTTTGATGGTAACCCCGAGGACCCCGGTTAATGCTACGTTCGTCCGTGAATTTTTTGCAAACTGTTCGGAGACGGATTTGAGAACTAGGGTGGTTGCGGTTCGAGGAGTTAAGGTGCCCTTTACACCGGCGGTTATCAATGGGAAGTACGGGTTAGATCCTTTTGAGGGGTTGGACTACAAGGAGGCGATCAAAGCTAAACAGGACGCCGGTGAGGATCCATTGGAGGAGTTACGGTTGTTGGTCTGCCCCGAGGTGCCATGGACACTCAGACCGGGCGGGGCTAGGAAGGAATTGGTGACGACGAGTTGGACAGAAGATTGGAAGGTCTAGTGTCGGTTCATCCAGAACAGGTTGTTACCTAAGAACAACCTGACTCACTTCCACATTGGCGACCTGGGGATGCTATATGCCTTGAACTTCAAGCTCAATGTTGATGTAGGACAAGCGATTTTCGATGAGATTTCTATGAATCAGAAGGTATACACACGGTGTTTGATATGTCCACATTTGATCCACGGTCTCTGTCAGGATGCTCGAGTTCCCGAATACAAGACCGACCACAAACCGAAGAATCCTAGGTTCTTGCAGAGGGAAAAAGTAAAATCTTCGGGTCAGACTGAGACTGAGGCTGAGATAGCACGTGAGCCTGGTTCATCTTCGGCACCGCCTCGCCCATCCTCCCTTCTTACTTTATCTCCCTCGGTTCGGATGAGATTACGTATGGGCAACAGTGTAAGGAACTGGCTGGAGGACATAAGGACTTCTCAGAACAATATTTTGACTATATTGAAGTGCATGAGTGAGGGCCGGCAGCCGCGAGACGCCAGAGTCTTCGATCCGAGCGTCATTGATTATCTTTATTCTGATGAGATCGAGCAGGCTATTGCGGATGTTTTGGAGGAATCTGAGTCTTCTTCGGATGAGGAGCAGTCTGACTCTCCTTCGGGTGATGTACCTCCGGCTGATGATTCTGCGGCCCCGGGGCAGTCATGATTTTATTTGTCTATTTTTCGATTTTGATTTGTCCTAGATACTGTGCCTCTATATTTTTGCTACTTTTGATTACTTGATTCGTTGTACTCCTGGTATTGCTACTGTTTATTTTTCCGATTGGATCATGTAAGCCATAAGGCATCAGTACTTTCGTTTCTATTCTGTTTCAACTTTTGGATGTATTGAATGCTTTATCTTTTGCTATTACTCGATTTTGCTATCTCTTGTCATTTTGGTATTATTCCCCGTTTTTCCCCGAGATGTTTCCGTGTTTGTCAAGTCGTGCAGGTATATTTTTAGCGGTTTTGTCGAGTTACATTGTATGGTTACGCGTTCTAAGTGTCACGATGTAGGCTCCGGCCTGACCGACGATTCGAGTGTCTGTTCAAATCAGCTAAGTTCTTTCTCTATTTACTTTCTGCACAACATGAGGACATGTTGATCTTTAAGTGTGGGGGAGGGGATGATTTAATAGTTATCTACACATTTGCTTAACTCGTTGTGTTTTATGCAAAATGAGCTAGAATTTTCAAACTTTTCCAACATTTTTGTTTTTGTTTTGTCCCGAGTAAGCAATGTATAATCGATGTTCGTTATTTTTATAGTCATCCAAGCTATATATCATATGTTTGATAAGTTAGTTGTTTCACCTGAGATCTATTTTTCACGAGCCATAGTAAGCGATGAGCTAATTTATAAAGTTATACCCCTTTTTCCGACGAGTGATTTCTGATTTTCTTATAAGTCATGTGCTTAGTGCTACGTATGTATCTTGAGATTTATGATAGTTTGTATTTAGATCCGAAGTATGTTATACTGTGAATATCTGAAGGTTTGAATGTGATAAGTAACACGTGACTTATTGTCAAATGAAAAAGTTGAATTTTAGATGAAGTAATTGGGTGTGTCGAAAGCTAGTCGATGATTTGAGTGCGATAGGGTATACCACGTATGTCCTATACCACTATGATGACTAAAAGCTCACGACAGTCAGAAGAAGCTGCCTTATGATTGGAGTAAGGTAGGGTATATCTCGAATATCCTATTCTGCTATGACAGGGCAATAGCTCATTCTGATGTGTGTTTAAAGTGCAATAGTTAAATCAACTAAAGAATTGGTATGAAATGAATGAAAGACTAAGTTATCATCTATCTTATCCCCAGTATAAACTGATAGATATGCTGTAGGGATTATCCTCTGAGTATTTCAGAAAGGCCCTAGATATATTCAATCATCCTTTTCGGGATATTTTACGTTTGTAGGGTACATCTTATGAGTGTCATTTATTACTAGTCTACGAGGGGGTATTAGCTAGTTTTGCTTTGAGTTTCTCAAGTTTGGACTTAGTGGAAGTTTTCTATGGCTTTGCACACACACAATGGTGAACCTCTGATTTATTGGATCTATGCTATATTGTCTTAGATGTCTGTTTTTTGTCTCGAGCCTTGCTCGGGACGAGCAAAAGCTTAATTGTAGGGGAGTTGTTAAGGGTGAATTTATACGGTTTATAACGCTATATTCTATGATATTTCCCCTCATATTCGTATAATTTGCATTAGAAACGAGTGTTTAATAGATTTATTAAGCAAATGAGGTTTTAAATGAGTTATTCGTAAAATAGGTTAATTTTGGTGTTTTAATTGTGATTTTTATGATTATTTGGACGATATTACATTTTGCGATGTTTTACTGTGTTATAGGTACATGTTTGATGCTCAAATGTTGATCAAAAAGAGATAAGAGTCGAATTTCATTGATGATAAAAAGATAATGATGATTGGATTTGATAAAAAGAGATAGAGATGAAGAAATCAAGATGAAGTCGATCCTGAACTGGCGTCCAGCATCTTGAACTGCCGTCCAGAGTGGACGGGCGTTTGACATTCTGAACGAGCGTCCAGGAGGAGCTTTTACATTCAGGATGATCAGATTTTTCCTGGACGAGCGTCCAATTTGAAGAAGGACGGGCGTCTGATCCAGCTCGGCCCGACTCGAAGAAGTGTACATAAGCTGGACGGGCGTTCACCCTTTCCAAACGGGCGTCCGAACGCCGGCTTAGCAGAACCGACCTGAAATTCTATATATAGCTGCGGTTTTCTCCACACAAATCATCATATATTCGAACCCTAAACCCTGGGGCGGCTAAGCCGCGTTTTTCCTTAGTTTTCGCCCAGTCTTTACTTAAATACTTTTATGCACTTTTATTCCAAACAATTCGAGTTGCAAAGAGGATGCTAAGAGGCTAGACCTCCATTGAACGAGCGTTGTGAAGCCATCCAATCAACAATTCGGTTTTGTTCTTGATTATCTTGTGAGTATTTTAATTCAAGTTGTTTCTTTGTCATGTTTTTCATGTTGTTATGCAATTTATATCGAAAGATCGTTGCATGTTGATTGCTTGTCTTGATGAAAATCATGTTAAACTTTAGATCGCCGTGATAAAGAATAGATCTCAAATCTAATTAACGAGAGTTATTAGGTTAGATTTCTAGGTTAGAAATTGAGAGATTTCACACATTGTCTTGAAAGCATTAATCTCTAGATCGAAAGATAGAAGATTGATAGGAGAACTTGTCTAAGAAATTAGGAGTTCATACCGTGGTTAGGTGAATCACAACTTGGTTAGAAATCACGAGATAGTCTAGATCGAAATTGATAGTTGTAGGATAGGTGGATCAATTGCTTGTTCGTTCGTAAATTATTGATTAAAACCCCTTGAATTGAATTGTTTAGCTTAGTTAGTCTTTTATTGCATATTAGGTTTAGTTTAGTTTAAATTGGTTCGCAACTATATTTTCCGGCTTTAGATCTCGATCTTTCGTCCGGCTTTACGTTTGTTATCTTCCGTTTTAGTTATTCACCTTGTTTTGTTTTTCGTTTCTGTTTAGTAGTAGTAATCGTGACATAGTTAGGTTAGGAATAAAAACTAGAATTCACAACCCCGATTCCCCGTAAGATCGACCTGGTATTAACCTCTATACTACGATCCTTATACTTGAGGGAAACCAGATTTATAAATATTTATTACTTGTTTGATGTGTTAGATAAATCCGTGACACACATAAATATGCTTTGTCTAAATTCTCTTAAATTTGTCAAAATAGACATCATAGTGATGTAGCAATTACATGAAAGTGCACCGAGTTCATGTGTGAGTGAATCCATTTGGATTCGGGGACCCCGAATGACATTTTGATTAGTTCATTCATAAAATATTTACTTGGCTGGTTGATATTGCACATTGTACCTTTAGAAGGGAGTGTTTGTTTTTATTGAGCATAACCACCATAGTTCTTGTGTTAGTATTGATCAGTTGAAGTTATGTTAATAAACCAGAGAGTGGCATTTTGTGCATGCCAAATTTTGTTGTCAATCATTAATGTTGTGCCGACATAACTTTTCGGGCCAATTCGGAGAATGTCAGAATTATCATTTAGTGAAAAGATAATTATATGTGACTCTTAAGTTATTTAATAGTTATGTTGGTAAATATATTATTGGTTTATTATTAATTAAAGGGTATTATGGAAAATCCTATGAAGGTTAGCGTTTTCACTCCGGAATATTCCATAATGTTTTAGGTCCTTAGGCTTGCCTATTAATAGATTGCATGTGTACCATCGGTTGGTGATCATACAAAAAATAGACATAGACCTGAAGACCTAATAGCACCATATGCCACCACTGTGTGTATGGAGTTCTCCTTTTCTGTTATAGGGTTTGGATCCTGGCGGCAAACTGAGACGGATTCGAATAACAATGGATGTAGGAACGGTCCTGTTGATTTCGTCCGCTTCCGCTTATTCAGGTATCTTGGATCTATTATTTTTCTATCAGCATTAGCCTCCTTCAAACGGTACCGGGTTTGGGGTTGAATCGGCCATTATACTTCACAATTCGTTATAAACAAGTTAAATTTAGTACAAATACAAATACAAGTATAATTTATTTATTTATTTCAAATTTCGGGGTGGTCTTGCGACCACCCAAGGGAACACCTGGGTCCGCCCTTGCTTTCGAGAACACGATTTTTCTGCTCTTTTGGAGCCTTTTTGTATTTGTGGCATCTTCAATAACTGACGGACATAAACTTTCAGTGCATATATTTTTCAGCACTTGCAGGGTTCTTTCGTGTTTGTGCATTGATTTATCGACGCATGTATTTCCGGCTATTTTTCAAGAGTATTTGTTTGTTTTGTTGATTTTTTTTTTTTGGATTTATGACCATGATTGTAATATAGTCCTAATAAAAAGTAGTATCGTCTTTTCTATCAAGAAGTTTTTAATAGGTAAAATAATTCACCGATATAATTAATTGACAAATTGTAATAATGAATTGATTTTATGTTGATTTCAAACATGTGTACAATAGGTCTTAATATTGGTGTAAGTGAACACACAATCACAAATATACCCCTATGAATCTTAACAATCTTTGGGACTAGATAGAGACTCATCAACGCGCCCTTTCTATCCATGAAAATGAAAGGGCCATAAAGATTTTTTTTAAATTTTCCATACCCCCTGTTTTTACAGAATTTAGAAGTGCCTCCCACCTCAAATATAGATGGACGGTACCACTCAAGAGATGAGCGGTACCTCCTATACCGCCCTAATTCGAAAATTTTCCCCTATTTTCCCTCGTTTCTTCCCCTCCTCTCTTCCCCTTCTTCCATTTCGCCTTAATCCCCATTTTCCATTGTGGGTAGTATGGGCGGTACCGCTCTAGGTATCTTATGAGCGGTACCATCCATCTTATGAGCGATAAGGAAGGCGGAGACGAGCGATACCATCCATCTTTTAGGCATGAGACACTGCTAAAATTCTGTAGAAATAAGGGCAAGGAAGAAATTATATTTACCCGATTGAGTATTTCTCTTTTTCAAAATTCATTAATATGGGTAGGTCTAATACTTGAATTTCCCTATTTCAAAATTCGTTAATGTTGGTAGGTCTAACGCTTGAAACCAACTACTTGTCGACAGATTAATCATATTCCGAATCATTTAGGTTGTTCCAAAGTCTTTTTTACTTAGGTCCACCCTATACTTTGGATCGAATAAAGATTTTTCTTCAACCGGACATACCTGAAATATTCTAACCATCGATAATTTTCTAAATCCTTTTACTCTTGCTTCTTTTTTTTCCCGGTCTTTATAAAAAAAAAAAACATCCTCCATAGTAGCACAATTCATGTCCTCGTAGCAGATGATCCCAAAAATGAAAAAAAAACAACTAAACATTAATGATTCTATATATATTCCCTAAAAGAAAAAGTCATTCTATATATATACAAGAGCAGAAAACAAAGCAGACTTTAAGCATATGACTAAAGTACTGCAATAACAAACAGTTAATGCATAGTAAATGCTAAAAAGGGGAAGGCTTTTGGTATAAATGCAAGAATATATATGAAAGCAGCAAATTCAAAAGATTTCACCGAAGAAAGAACAAACCAGAGAAAATCTGAATGTGCAATGACTCAGTTAGACGAAATGAAATATATATATCAGAAAGAGAGTACATGAAGCCACTATTTTAACCGGTAGATTTTAACATGCAATACTTTCAGAAGTACAAGTATGATTCCCTTGTATATCCGGTGGGTAAAAGAAATTCTATTTCCTTGAACCCCTAAGATTGACAGCTAAAAACGTGTAGGAGTATAATATCGGGATTTTTTTTTCAATATACCACCCATTCTATGTGCTATTTGTCAATATACCACTTTAAGGCAATTTTGGTTCTCGCCGGAAAAACGCAGTCTTCACCCCTGCCACATGAATGTGCACGATCTTAAGGTAGACAAATCCCCTATTGGGGTTCCCTTCCCAATTAGGGTTTAGAAGGCTGCCGGAAACAATGGAGACGCGAAAAACGCCGGAAACGCGGAGTGGTATTTTGACAATGGAGTGGTAGTCCAACAAACGGCATTTCTCAAAAATGGTATTTTGACAAAGCTCCCGGAGTATATCTAGGAGAGAAGAAATTTGTACACTTTCTAAAAAAAGAACTCAACATAAAAATAAAACTAAAAAAATTAAGAAAAGAAAGAGTCTGAATGTCTTATTTGTCATTCGAAGTCCAAATCCAATCCTCCCCGTATCCTCCATCCTCAGAAGAAGCTGTAAATCCGACCTTTTTTGTCAAATCCGACCCACCCCACACGCATCTAGCTTTTGGATGATAGAAGAACGTCATCTAATATCGAGAAGCCCGCCGGAAGACGCCAAAAGGCAATTGAATTTGTGGTGAGGAAGCAAGAGAGGGAACCCGCTGTTTCCACAAATTTTATGTTGGACCTGGTTCAAATCCTAGTTGGTGCACCAAAACCAATAGGAATCCAACATTCTAAAATGGGCCCCTACCTGTAAAAACTTTCCACCAATTTATTTCTTTGAAAGTGCTGACTTGGTAGTCCAAAACTTGCACCTCGACCACCCTAAAATTTCACCGCCGTTTCAGGTACCGTGGAAAATACAGTCATATGAATGAAACCCTTGCAAAGCCTACCAATGTATTAGATGAATTACAATTTGCTGGACCTTTTTTTTTTTTGTTGGGATGGTTAGAAACAAAGCCCAAACGGAAATTAAATCATATTACCATCGACGTGGCCCTGTCTTTGAAAAAAAGCACAACTTTGTTATAAGTAATGATGATATATTGAGAAACACTACTACATATCGTATAATCCGAACACATTAATCATTCTCCCATAAATAAATATGTCACTCATTAAAAACAATTTTTTTTAGGGAAACAAACAATAACACATTAGAATTATTAGTATATTCCTCAAAACAAAAACAAAAAAAGAATTATTATTATAAATTTTCAACAAAGGGAGGTAAAAAAATATATAATATATATATTAGTGTTTTTTTTTTTTTTTTCAAATCCGAGGGAGGCGACTGCCCCCAACCCAAATGGTGCATCTGCCGCTGGAGGTCAGGCTTGTGGTTGAGTTTGTCTTAATTTTGAAGAGCATTCATCTTTTTTTCCAATGCGACTGATCTTTATTTTTCAAAAAACTTGAACTTTGGTATACATTGTCCTGTCCAAAGGTGCTCCAGTCAGGGCGGGCCATGCCATTAGGTAGACCAGAACAACGTCTTGTAGTCCCCAAAACCTCATTTGATAAAAAATCTAACCGGCCTACTAACAACAAGACATCCAACACAAATTTTATGCTCAAGCCTGCCCAATATATGTGTATTAAAAAAAAAGCCCAACGTCGAACTTCAAAAGGCTAGCATAATTGCCAAGAATTTTTTTTTTTTTTTTTTTTTTTTTTTTTGAGGGGCAAGAAAATTTTGATATTGTCAAGATAAAATGTTGGATAATAGAAAAGTAGTGTTTATAAAATATTTTGACAATGCCATTTTTAGCCTTGACAACACTATTGGCACTCTAAAAAAGTATTCTAAACAATTTTAAACAAAGGTTGGCCAACAACTTTCCACCTGTGGTACTAGAACATGGGTTTTATGGCATAAGGACCATAACTTTAGGCCCCATAGCCTTAATGTTCCTGTTGAGAAGGGGTAGTTATTGTGTGGTGAGGTAAATTGACGGATAAAACGATCAGAACCACACAGTTTAAATATAGAATGAAAGTGTGTAGTGTGTGGTGTGCCATACGGTGTCTCCACACCGTGTGGAGACACCACACAATAACCTCCCGTTGAAAAGAGCAATGTCTAAGGGCATAGACAACATATTATCTGATGCACCACAGTTACTGCCACCACACTGAATTGATATTTTAAAAGTTGTTAATCGAATTTTGAAAAATTGAATATAAGAATCGAATTTTGAAAAGTAAATTAATGTCTCAAAAATTGATTTTTAAAAGTTCCAACAATATGATGCAAGATAAGTGTGATGCTCCTATAAACCGCGACATAGACAAAGGTCTTAAAAATTGTGTTGTTATTGGCACTGCATCGTGACACCACATTTTTAACGAATTCGATTATATAGAGTTTGAAAAAATAAAGTTCAACATCTACAAAGTTGAATCTAGAATATTGAAATTATATTTTACATTACAAAACACGAATTCAACGTGGTGAATGGAAAATGTATTTTGGCTTCAAAAAAAAAAAAAAAAATGGAAAATGTATTTACTCTTTATAATTCCCTCCCAAAAATATTGGCCGGAATATTCTGCTTAAACTAACTCTGTAACAAAAAAAAAAAAAAAAAAAAAAAAAAAACGAACTCTTCGTCTCCCCTGTTTCTGTCGGTCACTCTATTCAGAAGCGTCCACAGCTTTCAACCACAAAAACTCTACAAAAACGACTCACCAAGATCTCAAATTCAGAAATCTAGCAAAAGAAAAGCAATCATGGGTTCCCTCCCCAAAGTTCTCTCAAATCCAGATCTCAATGTTGAGCAAGTAAAACAAGTAAACGAATCAAATCCATCAGCATCAAAGCTAAATGCAGAAAATCTACTCAATCTATTCAAGACCCAACAAAAGTACCTCAATCATTTCTTCCAAAACCTTAACCTTGATCAAGCTCTCAATTTCACTCAGAAGCTTCTCAATTCGAAAGGCACGATTTTTTTCACCGGGGTTGGAAAATCCGGATTTGTGGCGCAGAAAATCTCTCAAACCCTAGTTTCGTTAGGGATCAAATCCGGGTTCTTATCACCTGTTGACGCTCTTCATGGAGACATTGGCATTTTGGGTCGTGATGATGTTTTGGTGATGTTTAGCAAAAGTGGTAACACCGAGGAATTGTTGAAGCTTGCGCCTTGTGCTAAGGCGAAAGAGGTGTATTTGATATCTGTAACTTCTGCAGAACCTAATTCTTTGATGGGGATTTGTGATATGAATGTGCATTTGCCATTAGAGAGGGAATTGTGTCCTTTTGATTTAGCTCCGGTGACATCAACGGCGATTCAAATGGTTTTTGGTGATACGGTTGCAATTGCCCTTATGGGGGCTAGAAACTTTAGCAAGGAAATGTATGCAGCTAATCATCCTGCTGGAAGAATTGGAAAGAGCTTGATCTTTAAGGTAATCTTCTGATTTTGCATTTTATTATTTCAATTGCTGCAATTTTGAGATTCATTTTTTGTCCAAGAAAAGATAGAATTTGTGGGCTCTGTTCTGTATTGGCTCCGGTTTTCATTTTCTTATATGGTATACATTGTGATTATATGAGCTCATAGCTAGATTTTAATGCTTATTGTGTGGTTTTGAAAATCTGATAGTTCTTGTGCAGAGCATTAGGCGTTAGCCTACCTTTAGAAGGTTTTCGAGGGTAATGCTAACATAGAACGAATGCCGCAACCTAATGTGGCATTGAAACCTATGATGATGTGGCATGTACTTAAAGAGGGGTTCCATTACCACTTCATGAATGATCCCACTAACACATCAAGTTTTGACATTGTGTCTGTGTGGTTTTAAAAGTAGCGTTACTCGTTTTCCAATAGATTTATTGCTTATTTGTACTTGGCTTATTCGTCTGCGTTCTAACATGGTAACTTAGCATTCTTGAAAGCAATCAAAGAATTAAAGTAAGTCCCTTTATTGTGATATCCAATATGATTCAAGAAGTTTTCCTTTTCTAGGATGAAACGGAGATTTTTATTGGATTCTTGCATTTTCTCATAGAATGGTGATATCCATAATGGTCAAAGAGATGCATTTTTTGCTGTATTGTGATTGAGTTCGATTATGCTGCAGGTTAAGGATGTAATGAAGAAAAAGGAAGGACTTCCAGTTTGCAGAGAAGGGGATCTTATAATGGACCAATTAGTTGAGTTAACTAGTAAAGGATGTGGATGTCTTCTTGTAATAGACCAAGATTATCACCTACTAGGTACATTTACTGACGGTGATTTGCGTCGTACTTTAAAGGCTAGCGGCGAAGGTATATTCAAGCTTACCGTTGGAGAGATGTGTAATCGGTAAAATTTAAAGTCATTGCAATAAGATAATCAAATTCTTGTGTACTTGGAAGTTCAATATTTTAGTGTGTTGTAATATATATAATGTTTCAGGAAACCAAGGACTATAGGACCTGAAGCTATGGCAGTTGAAGCAATGGAGAAGATGGAATCTCCACCCTCACCTGTACAGTTCTTGCCTGTTATTGATTCTGATAATGTCCTTATCGGGATCATAACGTTGCATGGCTTGGTTTCTGCTGGATTATGAGTATTGTTGTTTTGTAGTATCTCTTTCGTTGTTTTCTGTGAAATTTTGTGTAGTGGTCTTTCCAATGATCATATTTGAAACGAGTGTTTTAGAATCTGCAGAGATACAAGTTAATGTGAAAATGTGGTCACTGGAGTGATCACTGCTTCATTTGGTATTGTAATCATTTGTTTCTAACTCGGATCCTCTGCGGTGTGTACGGTATTGTGAAGGATATGTGCATATGGTTAACAACACCGTGCAATGCACTGCAGAGGATCCGGGCTCCATTTATTACTTGTCCTATGAGTGTAATAATAATCTGTTGTTATACTGTACAAGTGCTTATGAATTTGTTCAAAAGTTGTATCAAAGGATCCCACATTGGGATTTTTCTACTATACAGTATTCATTTATTATATCAATAAAAGATCTTTTTTTCCTACTAATTTTTTTTACTACTAGAGTCAACTATATCAATAATTCTGAATCTCATTCAACTATTTTAATCAATATATTGATAGACAATGAAAGATAAAGCAAAAGTTATGCATTTTCTCATTAATACAAGTTTTCTGATAAAATGTAGTTTCCTCCACTTCTTTGACCAGTCCTCCACCTCACATTACACAAGAAAATGCTTGCCTGTATACGCGCCCCGCGCTCACACACACAACCCTTTATTCTGCATCACTGACTGTTTATCTAGACAACACACTACTTGCGTACCATACATAATCAACCTTCGAAAAGACTCAAGAATCCACTTTCCAAATGTTGATTTGAGGATCGACTTTTTTAAAGTCGATTCTTGACTTAAAAGAATCAACTTCTAGAAAGCCGATTCAGTGTGGTGTCGTTATGTGATGCTCCGGAAAGTTGAGTGTGGTCTAAAGGAGGACACACACACACACTCTCTATAATCTATATATATATATATATATATATATATATATATATATATATATATATATATATATATATATATATATATATGTTTAGGTCATAGTAGCACTCTTCATGCTCCAAGCATCCAAGGTCTGAATGGTGATGGTTTCAGAGCCATTATTGAAAACAAAGAGATGAGAATTGGTGGAAACTGCTAAAGTTGGATAAACCCTTGATGTTATGCAAACCATTCCTCCATTACCAAAGCTTTCCACCACTGAATTATCAATCTATATATGAAAAGAATTCAATAATAAATAAATGAATTTTACTGTCAATACAAAAAAAGAAAGTAATTACAGAGTATGGAATTGGAAATATTACCAAGCTCCGAAGGGAAAGCTTCTTATTGTTTAAATCTACATTTAGAAAGCCTGCATAAGAGGGACTGTATATTCCTTTCTTTAAAGAAGATCTGCAGAGTAATTATTTATAATTAATATTTCTTTTGTTATATTTATTTCTTCATAATTATCATAAAGTTACTCATGAGAAAAAGAAAAAAAGAAGAAGACGACGACAATGTGGTCTGATGAGTCGGTGAAGTGTATAAAGCATTTGAAATAAGACAACTTTGTAAAATCGAGATTTAAATAATTCGAATCTACAAAAGCCCGTAAAAGGGAGATTATCAAAATTCTACAGGTACAGGTACTGTATATAATACTAATTCTCTGTTCAAATTATGTGTGTACATATTGAGATGCATTTATATATGATTATAGATTCTGTATAGCAAATTTAAGTTTTTTTTTTTTGTTTTTTTTTTTTTTTTTTGACCCTGTAAAATAAAGAATTTATTAAAAGAAACTGATGCAAGTGCTTTCAGTAGTCAATTACCTGGATGCATCAGAGCATAGTAGGATCTTATGTTTAAGTTTTTCCTTAAAAACCCTAAAGAAAACCGGAGTATATTCTTCTAGGTTGCTAGAAGCAAGAGTCAATAGGCCGAATGGCCCGAGTCCACCTTGAATAAAAGAACCCTTTTGCTTACAAAGCTCTTGTGCGTCTATTTCATTCCATTTCCTTTTGAAAGGTTCCGCTTTTTCTAAACTAGAAAACGTGAAAACTACTTCAACATCAGCCTGCACAAAATTAGAACCAATTAAAGTCAAACTAGCACGGAAATTTTCTTCTTGTTCGTCCAATTCTACCATTCAAATCTTTGAAACGTTCACGTATAGTTTTCTCAATCAAAACGTGTCAATGTTTACAACATTGATCATACACCATTGTATCATGCAGTGTGACGTTTTAGAATGAAAAACACTAAATAATCAGAAGCGTAAAACTAACCTGTGCAGCAGTAATTCCCTTAACCTGCACAAGTTCACCTTTTCTCATCTTATGATTGCTTATTCTAACCTTTTTTGCTCTTAGGGTTTCCACTTCTTTGATAGGCCTTAAGATCAATTGCTTTCCATTCGGATGAAGCACAATAGTTCTTGGAATTGCCTATAAAAGTGAAAATTAACAACAAAAAGTAAATAAAAGAAAGAGCAAGTAAACATTGGGAGGAAGTGTGACACGTGTTTTATTATTTTTAACGGGGTTCGAAATATTTTTCTATAGATAAAATGTAGAATTTTATTATTTTTAACGGGGCCCGTGGACCCCTTTTACATACATGTAGATCCGCCTATGAATACAATCATTGAAGTAAAATTGTATCATATAACATGAATAAAAGTGTTTTATTCCAACGGTCTTTACAAGAGGTTAAGTATTGTTATATATATACTAGATGTGGGTATGATGAAAAAAAAAAATGTATAAATAAAAGTAGGACCGTCCCGGAATTTCTAGAGGTCTCACGCAATTAACAAAACAGAGCCTACTGGAAGAAACAAACGACTTTCAAAGGATGTCATACATGTTTGGAGTAAAAAAAGCTCTTTGTACTAAAAAAATTGGAGTCCTAGATTTTGATCATTTTTCAAGGTCACATAGGTCATACCTATGCCCTTGTAGGCCTATGCCTAGAGACAGACATGAAAAAAAGAACATGATGCATGTCACTTGAACACATAAACTGTTCGTTAAAAAAGGAGACACGTATATGTGAAAGTATATATACGGAAAAAAGACAGTACATGTTTATCTTTTTAACGTATATGCCAATCATCTAACAGTCTGATACAATACTTAGTCTAATCTACCGCTACATAATCTCTAAATTAATTAATAATTATGTACCTGAATACCAGCCCAGCCTTTCATAACATCATCCATTTTGGTATCAGATTCATTAGACCAACCCCAAAGGACCCTCCTTTTCTTGATTGTATCATAAAATGACTTTGAAGCATAGAAATTTCCATAGTCAAATCTCAACCCTCTTAAACCATCAACCATATCTTTATCAGGAATATACCTATCATCATCATCATCAAAAGTACCTATAGTGTAATAATCATATCTTGTCATATCAAGGCTAACTTTCAGTACATGTTTCAAGTCACTTTTCCCATTTAAAGAATAGTCCATTCCTTTATTTATTTCCACTGGAAAAAGATCTGGGCATTCCCAGTTCCCTGTCCCATAAACTGAATGTAATGGATATTGAGCCTTAGCCCATTTCTTGAAATCTTTGCTTTTATATAAATACACTATTCCCCTTCCATTTCTACTACCACCTATCAATATTCTCCAGTGTCCATCCGGGCCCACCCAAGCCGTCGTCGGGTCCCGGAATAATGACGCGTTGATATCCGGGCCCGGCATGATTATCGGGTTGTCATTAGGTTTGATCCAATCTTGCAGATACGGGTCGGAGAGATTAGCTGGTATCGCGTAGTTTTGGACCTCGGTCATGTGTTGGTCCGTGACGCCTGTATAGAGGATAACGGGCTTGTTGTTTGAAAGAATCGTGGCGGAACCAGACCAACAACCGTACTTATCAAACGGCTTATCGGGCTGAATCGCAGCCTTTAAGTGCTTCCAATTTATCAAATCTTTAGAAATGGAATGACCCCAAACAATGTTACCCCATACTGCTCCTTTGGGGTTGTACTGATAGAAAAGATGGTATATACCATTATAAAGCATTGGTCCTGTTATAAATATATAATTATATATTAAATCTTTATAACATAAATGAAACGCTTATATAAACGCTACTTCGATTTTTCAAAGACCAGACATAACGTACAGTCTATGTTTGGTCTATAAATAATCGTGTAAATGAGTACTTGAAATGATTTTTAATTCTGGTTTTTCATAGAAAATATAGTTACAAATCTAATAAAATTTTGATAAATTTTTGTGTGTTAATTCCATGTTAGTTGATGTGACATACATCATGGGATCTCGATCTCGATCCCCGACTGTGCACCTTGCACGGCCTCTGTTCCCCATCGCATCAAAACGGTGTCGTTTCGATCCGAAACGATGCCGTTTTGGCTGTGTTTTTTTTTTTTTATTTACATCAAATCGAGACGGCGTCGTTTCGGATCAAAACGACACCGTTTTTGATCTGTGATGAGGAATGCGAAGCGCGCAGTCGGGGATCGAGATCCATACATCATGACATTGCCATCATGTGTGTCGCATCTGCCAACTCATTTTCGGAAGTTATCGCACAAAAATTTGCCGTAATTTTGTTACATACCGTTAGGGTCTGCTCTTGATTTTGACGTTCCAAAAGTCCATATGCAAATGTCAAAGCAATATATATAGTTAATTAATGAAAACATTGACAAAAATACGTTATTGAGTTGAAAAACATATAAATGCCAAAATTGTGTAAGAATCTAACATGTATGTATATATATATATATATATAAAATCAGGTGGCATGCATGCGCACATTTACATAAAAAAGATGACTATGATTATGACCTTACCAAGTCATGAAGGTTTGATATGTTTTAGCATTTATGTATAAATAATCTAAGAATGCTTCTTCATACCTCCTATGTATTAGTTTTTTTCTTTCTTTCTTTCAATAAAATTTAACAATGGCCTCAAATCACTCGTTAGGCATTTTGTTCATTGTTGATCGTATAGTATGATGCCTATATTCAGGGATGACCCCGTTAAAATCGGGCTATAGGCGGTTTGACGGCCTAGGACTTATATTCAGTATTGAACCTGTTCAGAATATGTATATATAGGCGAAGCCATGCCTGATCTAGAAAATTTTGGGCTAGACTTGGACCAGATGGTTAAAAAAAATTATTAAAAAATAAAAAACAAGAACGGATTTCGTTGACCCATAAAAATCGAGGGCCCAAGGCCAAGGCCTATGTTGTCTTTACCCAGGGCCGATCCTTTCTAAACTAGAATATTTCAGTTACATCTATATCATATCTTTATTTTCAACATCATTTTTATCTTTATATGTGTGCTGTAATAGCCGAGTAGTTGATTCCGACCGGTATAAATTAATTTTTTCAATATATATAGTTAATTTATGGTTCAAGTTCGAGTTTCAAAAGTAAAAACACAAATCACTCAAACTAGTCATTGTACATAATAAGAATGTTAAAAAACACATAAAAAGTAGTTAATTATATATGGGCAGTTGTGTCTAAGAGTTCTTTATGTGTGTGTAATATTAATGTTTGAATGTACTCTTTGAAACAGAACAAAGTAAAGATATATACCGTTGATCCAATTTCTCATAGGCTGAAAATGATAGCCAGTTCTATGGATTTGTATCCTCTTTGAAACATAAACTGATTGGTAAACCATGTCTAACTCATGAAATGCATTGACAAAGTTGATAAAGAATAAGAGAGGCAATATTAGGTGTATAAAAGCCATAAGGAATTTGTTATGAAGCTAATTTACTCTATGCTATGGGATAGAGAAAAGGTTTGTTTGGGAGCTTATGTTGAAGGATATGCTATGGGCTATATATATAGAAACTTGAGAAAACATTGAAGAGTATATTATAAGGGCATGATTGTAATTTGATATCAACTAGCTAATCAACGGCATATCCGGAAAAATGAATCGAGTGGGAGCACAAAAAATGATTTAAGAAGCCCTTGAATAAACGTATGGTTCATATATATTTTTTAACAGTAAAGCTACGTACGTCGTTTCAATATTACGAAAAAGAATAAATATCGGAATGTATAGTGGGCCCGTGCTCCATTGCATGTACCTTCTGCCGATGTATTTAACAAATGTGGATACGTTTAAAGACCTACCGGTATAGGTAAATATTCTATGCTATGGGATAGAGAAAAGGTATTACTCTATATATATAGAAACTTATGAGTAACTTATAGGGACATATAATTTGATATCAACTAGCTAATCATATCCGGAAAAATGAATCGAGTGGGAGCACAAAAAATGATTTCGTTAACGTAAAATACGTCGTTTCAATAATACGAAAAAAATAAATATCGGAATGTATAGTGGGCCCGTGCTCCATTGCATGTAATGTAATAACAAATGTGATAGTTTAAAGACCTACCGGTATAGGTAAATATATATAACACGTAGAAATCCAAAAAATACTCTGCGAATGGTTAAAATAAGCGAAACGTACGTCGTTTCAATAAGTACGAAAAAAAGAGGTCGATATAATATGTCATAACATCGTGGTTATAAAATAAATGTCACAAACTCTGGGGGTGGAATTGGAGGGGGCCGGGGATGGGGGGGGGGGGGGGGGGTGGAGAATCAAGCTGTATACTATAACTTGATTGGCAGGTAAATGAAGACATCATTGATTACATTTCTAGCCTCAAGCAAGACATTAGTATGAACTTAGAATGAAAGTCAACCCTACCACTTAAGCAATTAATAAAGCAAAAGTTAAAAGCCATGCCTTTTAATTCTACTGGATTTCCTATCTTTTGTTCCCTTCTTATGCTTTCAGAAAGAAAAACACATCACTTTTCACGTGATGTTGTGACATTTATAGATATATAATGACAATATCGTTACTTTATGTTTTGCGACTTGGAGGGTTTCCTGATTAATTAGCACATTCTGGTAAGCAATCCATTAATTTATGCTGCACACCTTGGTTGACAATGAAGTAACAATTCAAATGGTAAGTAGTAACATTTCAATTTGCCTGCCCTAATAGCTACAGATGATTCTTGTCCAACTAGAGCGGTGAAGCTCATCAATCGCGATATATCGTCAATGAAAAAGAAATTCTAGTGCGAAAAGTCCTTATAACATAGCTTCAGAAATAATATATAAAAACCCTAAAAAAAATTAAGTTAAAACCAGCAAATATCGCCGTATTGTAACTATATCTCAATCAATAGTAATGTGATACATAGAACATTATGTTTATGTTAAGTGTCCTAAAAGTGTAAAAAAAAATGAATGAGGTGTTTGATCTATATTATCCCAAATGATGTCACATTTCTTTGTTTTAAGAAAGGGGTATTTTTTCACACAACATACACTGTTCTGACCCAACATAAGTCAGCATATGGTTGATTATTACGACTTAATTTCAGTCAGAACTTAAGTATTTTGTAGGCCCAATACCTGTCAGAAATCCTTTTAATACATTCTGACCTAAATTCGGGCAGAAAATATACAATATTCTGCTTAAATTTGAGCGAGAACAAATATGCAAGGAAATTCGAAAGATAAAAATTGGAAAAAAAAACTATGTGTGAAGATATATTAATGTGTGAGAAGACATTCACTTAATAAAAATTTAATGGATATAATATTTGATGTGTAAGTATCATTTCACATATCCTTTACTATTCATAACAAGTTACATTTAAAACACAATATTTTGAAGGGTTAAGCCTATAACTTTTTGCTATTATTGCAAGAAACACAACTTAACAAATTTGCATGCACAACTCAGTATTTTTTGGGCAAGCCCATTAATATATAACCAAAGATAGAAAGTTTGACTAATGCAGACACGTGTGTATTACTCTATGAATTTCAATGCTTATAAGGGGGATACGACTTTTTCCTTTTTCTTGTTTTTAAAGAGATATGATGGTTCACATAAGTGGGTACGTAGTGCCCTCCACCCCGTAAGCCTCCAATTAAACTACAATATAAAATAAAAGAATAAAGACGTCGTTTAAAGACGTAAGACACCGTAAACGATTTACCGTAGAATCACATTTTGAATTTGGGTTTGACTGTGCAAAAATCGAACGTCAATGTTATATCCCAAAAAGTACGTAGTAATTCCGTTCGATCCATAAAATATTCTCAATCCACCCCACCCGACAAATTCGATATAGTTCATTGCCACCCCCACCAGTGAAAAAATCCCCCAAAAATAGATCGATTAGGTATGGTGCTTTTAATAAGTGTCCAGGAAACAATTGTAGATGGCTAAAATATGGAAATGGACAATTCAACGTTCAGAAAATCGTTGTTATTCCATCCTATGCACGTTGCACGGGTAGAGATACGAGGTACTTATGCAAAGAAGCCCAAACCAGATTAGGTACGGTGCTTTTAAATAACTATTTGAGGTTGAGGTCACTTTTCTTATATTGATTTGGGCTTGTATTTTTAAAATGGTATTAGAGCATGTACAATAGTCTTAGCTATTTACAATGGCACTTTCTATGAGAAGGAGAGAAATATCCTACGTGGCACACACATATCATTTCAAAGCCAACCCCAACTACATCCAACACCACAATAGCATTATATCATATCATCCCTTTTTTTTTCATTATATTAATTTTCCTTTTTGTTTCTCCTTCTTCTATAGTTAAAGTATACTGTTGTCTGTATAAATATTACAATTTGTTTATAAAAATAAAATAAAAAAAACATATGGAGCAAAGCTAAAAAAACAGCAACTCGAAATTTATCTTCATTAAACAAACTTTCCGACTATAATTCAAGAAATATATATTGGAAGCATTTCCCAGTGAAGATGCCCCAGTTCTACCAGGCCTTCCGGCGGTTGGATTGTGAAATTAATGAGGAGCAATATTCAATTTGAAATTAAAGAAAACAAGTGAAACTGAAGATACCTTGAAGTGGCTAAAAAGTGAAGGAAAAAAATTGTCGATGAAGCAGATGGAGATTCGGAGGTTGATGAAAAAAGGCAGAGCAGAATCGCATTCGCCTTTGAAGAAATTAAAAAAGAAAAAAAAAAAAAAAGAGAGAAAGATATGCTTCTCTCCGGTAAGGCTGAAGTTCATTTGGATGGAAGAGAAAAGTTTAATTAGATACACGAGGTAGATGATTAGGGAAAGGAGAATTGGTTTTCATCAGAAAAAAAAAAAAAAAAAAAAAAAAAAAAGAAGAATTGAAGAAGAGAGAGAGTGTTAGCCGTGAACTATGAAGCACGGACACGGACACGGGAACGACGCACGACACGACACGGACACGGCGACACGGTTACTTTCAGAATTTGAGGGCGCGACACGCCGTCGACACGTTTTAATATATATATATATATATATTATATATATATATATATATATATATATATATATATATATATATATATATATATATATATATATATTAATATATATATTATAAAAAAAACATAGACGTAGGTTGGCACGTATATTAATATATATATTATAAAAAAAAACATAGACGTAGGTTGGTGCGGTCGCGCGGGACGACCGTTCGCTGCGTGTCCCCAACGTGTCCCGCCGCGTGTCCTCGCGTGTCCCCGTCGTGTCCCGCCGTGTCCCTTGCGTGTCCCCGCCGTGTCCCGCCGTGTCCCTAATTTGAATTTAACATTATTTTAATCGAGTGACACGTTTCCGACACGTGTCGGGAGCGTGTCGGGCGCGTGTCGGGCTGAAAATGTGTCGGACACAGCGCACGGCGATCTAATTGAAATGTCGGTGCTTCATAGGCCGTGAATGAGGAAGTGGTTAGAGTCACAACCACAACCCCAACCAAAAACTCCATGTCATCAAAAGTTGAGCTATTGTAGCTTGTTAATAAAAGTGAAGTTGTGAATACTGACAAAAATGCAATAACAATGTCAATAAAAGAGCTATTGTACATGCTCTTACGTTATCACTGTCATATCAGGTCGTTGTGTAGTGATGTGTATGTGTGATCATTCGTATGAATGATTACGACAGAACATTATTTGATGTTGTTGTGTCTAAGTGATTACGACACTTGCATTACTTTGTGTTAAATGTTGGCTAAGTGTTTATTTAGTTTATATTAGTGGAGGGCATATTAATTTTATTGTATCAGATGATCATATTATATAATGATCAAATATATGTAGCTGAAAAGCATATGATCTTATTTCTGATTCCAATAGAATAGGACGCAGATTGTTTTTTGTGATGATTATAAATGATAGTTATGTTCTTTTTATTTTCCTTTGTATTGGTCTAGTACTACTTTTATTTATTTTGTTAATATACTTCATTTATCCTCACTTACAACTTCTTTCAACTTATTGAAGTGATCCTTTGAATTAAGCTTTAAATGAGCCTTATGGTGATACTGTTACTGTGATACAAATTACGAATTGAAGGATTCTAGGCAACCAAACAAGGCAAAACTTGAAGATTACCAACACTAGGGCAAAACTAACCTTTCTCAAAACTCCAACTTTCTTGTACCAAAGCGATCCTCTTGTCCCGCTGATTCCAAATCTTCAATTCTTTCTGAAAACCGACCAAGAACTTGAGAGAATTTTGGAAATGTCTCTCTTAGGCTTTTCTAATCAATTTTCTTTGCAGAGTTCGACCTCTTTTTGTTTGTTGTTGATTTCTAACAACTTCTAACTCACAAGGGAAATTTATTTAGTCAAAAATAACTCCCCAATGAGTTATTGCTTATTAAATCACTTAACTTCAAGTAAATCCCCAAATTTCCCTTAAATCCTTTTTCTTTTAAATCTTAAATCCATAATAAATAAAATATTCCGTGTTTCGTAAAAAGACACGTCTGCCCTTGTATCGGGATATTACACCTTTATTTTTTGACCAGAATTTATTTTCTGGGTATTTGACATTTTAAATTGCATTTGGTCCGGTTATTGAAGATGAAAACCAAGAATCGAAATGTGTCGATTCGTGATTAGGAAAAGACGGTGACAGTTTTTCTTTCAGATAAATATATGCGTGACCAACTGTAACTAACATTAGCAATATGATTTAGTGTGCGATTGAAATTTGAGTTTCATTTACAGCTGTGACATATTTAGGATTCAAAAGAGTTTGTAAATGTGTCATTCTTTTTTGTATGCCATGATCAAAGAGCCTCCTAAATCGTCATTCTTCTCCATTTTGGTCTAAAACTTATCTCCACTTTCTTAGACCTTGAAGAAGACTTTTGAGATCATAACAAACAAGTCTTTTGGCTTTCAAAGGGCGGTCAGTTCATCTTCTACTTTTTACTCCATAGACGTCGGTTTTTTTTTTTTTTTTTTTTTTCAACCCTTAATAAAAATCAGAACAAACTGACTAAGAAAAAAAGATGGAGACAAATATGTAAATACTTGTGTTTCCAGTACTGCATGTAGGGAAATTAAATTGTTGGGTAAGGATTTGTCGACTTTCTATTCTTTTTTTTCCTTTTCTTTTGATTGTATAGTGTATACATACAAACATATAATTTGATTCTAAGAAGTGTTATCCAGCATTATTCCATTATAAAATTATGATATCACATCTTCCAGATGTAACCAAAAAATTGAATAATTGTTAATAATTGATCAAAATGTCAAAGTTAGTTCCCCTGTTTGAAAGGCCATCACAGTCCTAATGTATTGGGATTATAAAATTTTTGATTAATTTTAATTGTGTAGCGTCAACACCAGGAATTTTAATAAATCCATAAAATTGGAAAATCGTGAATAAGTGACACTAGTTAGACGGTGTTTGGAACCGATAAACTAGTGTGAGGATTAATTTAAATATTCATGATTTATTGTTTTTCGGATAATTAAGAAATTCTGAAAATCCTAATAAGACTATCTATTTTTCAAAATAACGAGTGGGAGCGGGGAAGGTAACAACCGACCCCACGGCCTCTACTATTGGCACAAGCACGTGACAGAAGGGTGACGCCTTGAGCCGCTTTGATTACGGCTCCCTACGGATGGCCTTCACCCCTATCAAAATTCAATACTTGGTCTCCGAAATGATAGGATTTTGGGTACTCGTCGAGTCACTGACCGACCCTGCGGCGGCACACTCGGGGCGTAATTTGAGATCTGAAATAGTAAGTCACACTCACAAGGATATTTTTGGAAATATCTTGGCTGAAAAAGGAAGGTAATCAACAATTAAATGAAGATGTCTGATTCTTAATTGTTAATTGTTGAGAAAGATTGTCTCAATTTAATCGTCATTATGCTGATACCGACCCTGCGGCGGCAACATGATGTGAGGTTAAATCCTTGGAATGGTAGGATAAACTGCATGCATGACATCACGTTAATTTATAATTCCTAAAATTTCTTATTTGTTGTGGTGTATGATTTGATTCATACTTCTGTCATAATTTATTTTACAACTACATATCATCTCAATGTATCTAAACTACTAAGTACGATAAATTGACTGAGTAACGACTTCGTAAAAGTGGAAAAGTAACAAGAACGTTAAACTCAATAATCGAGAATGCAAATTAATTTTTCGGAAGAGGAAGTTCCTCTTGAGCCTACAAACTTAAGTGACATTGATAAGTATGTCACTGCTGTCACTCGTGTTAAACGGGAGACAAATTAAATTAGTTCAAAGATGACGAGAATGATTTGGTATCAATCTCACTAGACATCCAACAGTTCATCAGTAGTGTCTACTCAAATGAACTGCCAGTTCACGGCCATTCCCTTTAAAGAAAGCCAAGAATGGGAAGGTAAATGTCTACAAGTATAAGTCATCTAAACTAAATAATTTAAAGGATAAACCGAAACATTAATCAAAGAAAGTAAAGGATAAGGAAAGTGATTTCGGATCACTAACCTATGAATCCTTAGAGACTTTCAAAACCAAGTAATTTGACTCAGAAGCTGAAAGTTTTTTTGTTAGAACAATGTAGCTGGGCATTCATGATGAAGAGTAGACAACGGGAAATCATTCCAGCTGAGATAGTGGGAGTGATATAAGGAAAGAAATTTCGGATTTTAATCCTTAAATATCAAAGAAAAGAATTTTGTTTTCAGATTCGTTGGATCAAATGGACTCACTTTCACATCGATAATATAGTTGCCTTAAAGAAAGTGAATATGACAATTGTATACGATTCTGAGACTCGGACTTTTGTCTGATAAAGTCAAAACCACTAAGTAATGCTGATAAGGTATATGTAACACATTATAAACTATTAAGACAAATGGTTTCCGTATTTAGATAAACGTTTTTTTTTTCAGCATCTATTAATTAATGCATATATCCTAGAGATAAGATCTGAAGACAGGCTAAGGGTGATTCCTATCTCCCAGTCTAAGAACACTATCTCAAAGGAAAAATGACTAAGTAACCTTTCAATTGGGAAAGGGTAATAGAGCTAAAGAAGTATCATAGCTTGTTCATATTGACCTTCGGGGTCTTATGAAGGATACAAGATAGTGTGAGCTTTTGAGTAATAGACATTTTGTCTAATGACTACTCGAAACGCTGATTAGTTTATCTAAATATTTGGAGGAATCTCTGATACTACCAGAGAAGAGAGTATTCCATGCTCAGATATAGGCTATAGCATAGTATTTGGAACTGATGCTCGGCCTATCTCCGAGTGAAATGATTTCACTGAAAGGATAAACCATGTATCGTCTTGTATAGTTATTGATATGCTACATTACACCCGCTTAACTCAATTAAGATATTAGTTGCAAAATAACGGTTTACATTATTATGTAATACCGAGAAGTCTACCTAGAAGATGTTTATGAATTTGTGGATAAATAGTGAAGTGCATTTACTCCACTTCCGTAAATAGAGACATTTAGCACTAGTGCTTAAAGGTAGGACTGGAGATTTAACATACACGTTCAGATGGTGACTGTTCGTGAAATATCTTAATGCAATGAGTAATGGTTGGTTATAAGATTATTAAGATCGGATAGTGACGGTTACACTGTTACATCCTTTCTAAAAGAATGTTTAGATAACAACCTTGGACCTTGAAGTAAAGATACTCAAGGAGTTACTATCTGATTTAATCAGACCACATCCAACATTGGTTGTTGGGTTTACACTGATAAATAAAACTATACTATATCAGAATACCAATCCACCCAATTGCAGTGGGAGTATGGTTTAGCCATTGACCCGCTGTGATTATGCAGACTTAACAATCCTTGGGTAATTGATAACCTATGGTCTTTTGCAAGAACTGTATAGGATTTTGATAAAAGAGGTTGGTTTAAAGCCATAAATCCTGAAAATGGAGTTTTGATACTCCATGACTGTTCACCCTCTTGTAGAACCGCCTGAGTGTCTCAGGCCCAGTAGGAGTAATTTGATCAACATGGAAAAGAGTCGAATGAATAGGAAAGTTTATCTTTTTCAATGCAAAACTAAGTGGTCTAGGGGTAATTCCCTGACAAGTAGAGAGTTAACTAGGGGTGATTCCCTGAAACTCTCTCGCCACTCGGCCTTGCTTGACTTCTTGGAAAGCAGAAAGATTAATATGGGTGATGCCCTGAAACTTTCTTGCCCAACAACGGAGCTTGAATTCATTCGGAACATAAGGTTTTAGCTTAAAGCCAATGGCGGATTGACTGTCTATGCTTATATCCATTGGTGGATTAAAGTAAACCTTTGGTCATTAAAATTCACATGTTTTGAAATGTGTAGGCTTGACTAGAATATTGATGAGTCTTTTGTAGACTAGAGAAACAATATTGATAAAGTGGTAGACGTTAGTGAAAATGCAAGGTAACACTGCAACAATTGTGAGCAAAATGGGTGTGTTATCTAAAGTCAAACTGACGAGCCTAAGCTTCTCAGAATCAGATAAGTGGACTATATTCTTAGAATTTGATTCGGTCGAATTCATGAGAACAAGTTGTTGGCGATATCCCATTCATCTTTTGGTTAAAGATGATAATGCATTTTCGAATGCTAAATTCAACGAGAGGATTCCTACCCAACCCCTCACGGAATAATTCTCTTAGTCTTCGGATATAGAGAAAATGGGAAAGATTCTCTTTTGGATTGAGAAAGTCAGGTTATTAAAAGTCAAATACAGTCGAATCTTGGATTCAGGCGTTGAGTACCAGTATAGTGCATCCTCAAGTACCTTCGGAGAACGAGCACTAATATGCGTCTCTATTCAGGTGCATACATGAGTATTGTTGGCTACATTGATTCTGACTTACAGTCAGATTAAGGATGATCGTTAGTCGATCTCAGGCTCAGTGTTTACTCATTGTGATGGAGCTACAGTCTGGAGCAATCCGGCACTGCCAATTTGACTCTGTTAGTCAAATACATAAAGCTTTCGGAGCAGCTAAAGAGGCTGTGTGGATTGAGAAGTTCTTTTGTTGGATCGGGAAGTGATTTCAGGTCTCGATAAGCCGATACCATTTTACTATGAAAATAGTTGAGAGGTAGCTCATGTAATTGATCTTCGCAGTCAAAAGAGGTCAAAAGCATATTGAAAGTGAATACCACCTGATCAGACAGACCGTGCAGAGATGCGACATTTCGGTCCTAAAGGTCACCTCGAGCCGACAACCTAGCTGATCAGTTTACCAAGTCGTGTGGCATCTAATGTCACCGATAAGCGCTTGGCAGGTATGAAATTAGGAGATATGTCTCATCTGCTTTAGATCAAGTGAGAGAATGTTGTGGATAGAAAGAATAAGGGTGTGGTGCTCTAAAAACAATCATTGCTTGTCTTTACGGGCAAGTGGGAGATTGTTAAATATACTGTGCCCAAAAGACAATTATTGCTTGTCCTTACGGGCAAGTGGGAGATTGTTGGAAGTAGCGCCCGAAAAACAATTTATGTAATTGTTTTTATATTTAATAAATGACATATTTTATTTCATCTTATTATTTGCTTTGTGCTTATATTTAATACACTGCTGAAAACCCAAAGTTGTATCATATGTAGCCATATAACTTAGTGTGTGTCACATATGATGATTAAGTTTATGGTGATACACTTAAACTATTAGTCCGTGGTAAACTTAATCAAAGTATGGGGTCTATTGATTAAACCACCATTAATGCGCCCGAACAATTTATGGGGTGACCGTCTTATCCGGACCGTCGATATTGGTTATCTAAGTGGGGCATTTATATATGATGTAGTCATATAGGACTGGACCGATTTAATATGAATTTCTCATATAATTCCGTGATTGAGAAATCTTATTAAATCACATGATGATCATATATGGATTAACCTTAATCTTGAAATGATTGCAGACTCTTGCTTGTTTCAAGATAGGGTTTGATGTGTTCGTTAAGGATCGCTAAGAGGCGCGGTCCGAATCACTTTCACGTTGGCACTATTCTGGAATGAGTGAGAAGTGTGTGTCTCATAGATATGTAATCTATTCATTCCTGCGGGAAGCAGAAAGACAATCCCCATATTTGTTAATCCTAGAAACTGATCGATCCGCGGAGTTCGTATTGGTTATGAACTAATTGATCACTAGATGGTTAATGGTAAATAAGGATAAGATGTATTGAAGAAGGTTTACGGAAATAATCCCGCTTCATTATGGATAGTCTATGGAGGGTTAGTTTATATGTAATGATTATATCAATGGACACTTATCGACTCGACTCGACTCGACGATTTGAGAATAAGTTATATCTATAATCGATAGAGTTCAGTTTCAGATTTATAGTTGCATAATTCCGAAATTAATGAGTTGAGTAGAAATATTATGTTCGATGAATATTTTATTCAATTTATTATAGCTACTGGTTATAGGTCCATGGTCCCCGGGTTGGCTCCTAACACGCGAGTGTTTTCTCGTTTTATGGAACCTCGAAAATAAATTAAATTGTTGGTCTATTTAATGAATATGCAAATATTATTTATTTGGTAAATAATATGTAAAATAGAAAAGACATTTTCTATTAAAAATAATGACAATGTGGCGCCTCACTTTGTGATAAGTTAGGAAAACAAATTTTCCTAGATTATGTCACATGTGTAATTAATTAATTATCTATTTGTTGGATAATTAATGGAAAAAAAATAAGAGATTGATTTTTTGAGAATTATCTCTTATCTTTTGACAAATATATTTTCCTTATGGGAATAGGTAATTGTGGTGTGAAAATGATAACTCTCTTGGCTAGTTATTTTCCTATATAAAGAGAGTTCCTCCCAACACAATTCAACATATTAATTTGCACCACATTCATTAAAAATGGAAGAAAAATTAGTTTATTGCCATAGTAATTAAGAGAAGAAAAACCTTGTGCATATTCAAGGAGGTTCTGCGGCGAGGATCGACGTCCATCAGTCATCGCTAGAAGATACAATCCGGAAGATCACGGCTTCTCCATTTGGTCGATTGCCTATTTCTCTCCATTTAGGTAAATCTTTATCCTTCTCGTAGTTGTATTAATTAATTATGTGAATTAAATCGTGGTAAAAATCGCATGCAAATTTATTCGTAGCTTCCGCTGTGCATGATCAAGTGTCTCGATCGGTGCTGTGAATCAGATCTGACGATCCAATTGTGGATCGGATCGGGATTCAGGTTTCTGTATATCTAGCACTCTCCACATGTTGTTCCTATCAACACAGATCACTCATCATCTACACCACTTACCTCTACTCATATGTGTCCTTCACATATTCATTCAGTACCCTCTGTTTCTATTAACTCACCAGCCCCTGTTGTTCAATCTTCTTCTTCATCTTCTAGCAGGAATGTCTCCAAAAGTCTATCTTTATCTCCAAGCCCTGAGCCTTGCTCTCCTTCCTTCTCTAGTGATCCAGGGTATTCTTCTTCCAGTTCTCCTTCTATCTCTCCTGATCCTGTCCCTCAGACACAGCCTATATCCACCTCCATTAACAATCACTCTATGCAGACCAGGTCCAAGAGTGGAATATTCAAGCCTAAAACCTACTCTTATCTTTCCACATCTCATCCTTCACCCTACTCACCAGAACCTACTACAGCTGCTGCTGCTGTTCAACATCCTGCTTGGAAGAAAGCTATAGAGGAAGAATACAGTGCCTTAATGATAAATCATACATGGGAACTGGTTCCTAGATCTCATGCTCATAACCTAGTTGACAACAGGTGGTTTTTAAGCTCAAACTTAACCTTGATGGTACCATTAACAAGCATAAAGCAAGGCTTGTAGCTAAGGGATTTCATCAAACACCAGGTCTCGACTATACTGAGACCTGTAGCCCTGTTGCTAGAGCTTCTACCATCACGATTATCCTTGCCATTGCAGTTGCTCAAGACTGGTCAGTTAGACAGATTGACATCAATAATGCTTTTTAAAATGGTACATTGCATGAATCTGAATTTATGAATCAGCCTGCAGGTTTTGAAGATCCCACCAAGCGTGGATTTGTTTGTCACCTCAAAAAGGCCATTTATGGTCTCAAGCAAGAACCTAGAGCTTGGTTTTCAGAACTTAGTCAACATTTACTATCTTGGCAATTCACACAGTATAAAGCTGATACTTCCTTGTTTATTTTTAAAACTGATAAAGCTGTCTTGTATGTACTGGTGTGTGTAGATGATATTTTGATCACTGGGAATGATAAGACTTTGATTCAACAGTTTATTAAAGCCTTACATATAAGGTTTTCTCTCAAAGACCCGGGGGAACTACATCATTTTCTGGGGATACAAGCCGTGAGAGATCAAGCTGGGTTGTACCTGTCTCAGCATAACTATGCTAAACAACTTCTGGAGAAACTGAATTTGCAGCATACCAAGCCCTGCAATACACCTATGGTTGTCACACATCAAACTCCTCAATCCTCAGAACCAATGACCCATCCTCATTTACAGGAGAACTATTGGAGCCCTACAATAATTGACACTCACTACACCAAATTTGTCTTTTACTGTCAACTCCTTGAGTCAACACATAAAGGCACCGACTGTAAGTCACCGGTAGCATGTAAAACACTTGCTGAGGTATGTTAAAGGTACATTATACTATGGTTCTCACTTTAAACCAGCTCATCCTTTGATTCTGTGTGGGTTTAGTGATGTTGAGTGGGCTTGTGACAAGAATGAAAAGAAGTCCCTTGCTGCATATGTCTATTTCCGGCAGGTTCTCTTGTTTAATGGTCTTCCAAAAAGAAACCTGTTGTGTCCAGATCCAGTACGGAATCTGAATACAGAGCCCTAGAAAATGCTGTTGTTGAGGCTCAGAGGATACTTAATTTATTATCTGAGATGCATCTTCAACTTCCTACCAAGCCTGTGTTGTGGTGTGACAACTTGGGAGCATGCTCTCTAGCTCATAATCATGTCCTTCATTCCAAAGCCAAGCATATAGATTTGGATGCACACTTTGTGAGAGAGAAGGTGTTGACTGGTGCAATGGATGATCATTACATTCCCTCATTGGAACATATTGCGGATGGCTTAACTAAGCCTCTGAGTCCTACATTGTTTTCCTACTTTAGAAACTAACTAAATGTGGTTGTCACCCCATTTGGTTTGAGGGGGATGTTAAAGTATAAGGACTATTATGTATTAATTAAGAAGTTATGTCCTAGTGTTGGTATTATTCCTTGTAGTGACACTTGTCACTATGTAGTAGATTTGGTTGTTAGATTGTGTGGTATAATATACTAGCACAACACCTGCATTGTAATTCAATTCATTCAGATAATATCAATCTATATGTTTCTCTAACTTGCAACTATCGTATCATATAAAATAAATACATGCACAAAATAAATGAATGCGTAAAGTAACTGAATGCAAACTGACGAAACCGCGGGTCACAAATCTGAGGGTAACTGCAACCACCAACATGCCGATCTCTATGTCGTCTTTCTTTGGCCTCCATCTTCTGCTCCATCTTGTTACATAATATTTATCTAATAAAATTTACACCTGCCGCACACGGGGGAGAACGGGAATTGGACAAATTTACACCCACAGAAAATAAGCTAGGCTCGTTTTTCGTAATGACCTAGGACAAATTTATACCAACAGAAAAATAAATCATTCACATATATCCTATTGGTCGAGTCAATGATCAATCGGGGTTCATATAATCATATTATATCTACAACATCTAATCCATACAATAAAAATCTTATGAAAAAGATAAAAATCTAAAATTACCAAATTGCGTCTTATTTAATCAAATTAATTAATTAATAAACATTTAAACAATTAAATAATTTGTTAATTGATTTTTTTTTGAGAAAAAAGGTATTTATTAATCAAGATCCGCCAGACACGCGGCAAAACGTCTCCTGGAGGCGCAAGGCCCCAGGATGTACGAGCAGAAACAGACAAACCGTGTCTAGCCAACAAATGCGCCGGACATTTCCCAAGCATCGAATAAACAAAAAAGAAACGGATAGAAAATTAGGCAAAAGGGCCAAGCATTCTTGAACAAAGCAGCTATGAGCTGTGAGATCCTCCCCAGGACGACTAAGGCGCGTGATGCACGTCAAACAGTCACTTTCCACCTATAGCCTCTGAATCCTTAACCGCACCGCCTCCTCCAGTGCCAAAGAATAGCCATAAGCTCCATATACTCCACCGGGTCGCCTGGTCAAAATGATTTGCATAAGAGTGAAGCACTAACCCGGTCGAGTCTCGGAAAACCACCCCTACACCTGCCGCACCCTCAGTAACTGATGCATCCACATTGCTTCGAATCACCCCGTCTGGAGGCGCCTGCCATTTATTCGGTAAATGAGGCACCAAAGTTTGAGTCTGATAACTAGTCATTGCCTCCACGTACTCATCAGAAGCAGCCAAAGACCGTGTGCAGACAGCAGAGACATAAACTGCATGATTATCAAACACCGTTGAACAACGCGCCTTCCAGATTCACCACATAAGCCATACAAACCAAGCCACATTCTCAGGACCCTGCTCATCCAACAACCTCACATAAAACTCCGCGAAAGTAGCAGACCGAAAGTGGCGTAGAACCTCTTGAAATTGAGACACCCCCTAAATTCTACCAGCCATCTCACATTCAAATATCACATGCCGCATCGTTTCCAAGGTCTCTCCACATGCCAGACAAATACCATCGCCAACATTCCGCCTTTGCAGACACTGCCCGATCGAAAGACAATCATGCAGACATCGCCATAAGAAATGATGTATGCGTGGCTGCACCATTAACCGCCATCATTCTCGCCAAATCCGTCCCTGCCCAGTCGATGTAGACAGTCCAGCCCCCTTCGGCCTACGCAGCGACACAGCCAAGAAGTACATTGACTTTACCGTGTAGACGCCCCTACGGTCATAATGCCAAATCCGCCGATCCGGGTGCCCCCCTAGCTACTATTGTTTCCGATATAGAATCTGCTTCCCAGGGCCTAAACAGTTGTCGAATGTTAATTGAAATTTTAAATTAATGTTTAATTTTAAAAACAAGTCTAATTTTAATTTTATTAGTTAGAATTATTCCAAAAATAAAATCAAAATAAAATGGTCCTTCCTTCCCTTCTAACCAAAATGGTGCATTTAGTTTGATCCAAACCATACCAAAAGGCATCCTAAGATTTTTTTTGAAAGAAATTGGAAAATGCAGCCTATTCGAAAATTTTGGAATGGACTAGGTTGACCCTAGGTCCACAATTGTGGACCATTGTTGAACCCGCTGCACATCCCACACTCTGGAGTTGGGAATAAACAAGTCTGAAACCCTCATATCTGTAGGGATCTCATGCCCTTCAAAGGGTATACGAAACGTGGGTTGTCGAATAGTCCAGGCATCATGAATAACATACACCCGACTCTCCATCACCCACCCTCCAGCGCATTCCACTGAGTAAAAGATCCCGCCCCTCCAAAATACTATGCTAGAGAAAAGATGGCCGAGTCCCCAACCCAGCCGCAAGAATGGTACTATCCTTAAAATATTTTGCATACAAAACTAAGCCGCCAACGAACCCGGACTGTTAAGAATCCTGCAGGATTGCTTTGCCAATAAAGTCAAGTTGAAACATTCCAAATCACGAAAACCCAAACCCCCCAGATTCTTAGGTAAACAGCAGGCCTCCCAGTTCTTCCATTGGATTCGACGCTTATTCTCTGTATCTCCCCAAAAAAGCTATGGATCGTTTGTTCAAGTTCCCTAATCAGTGTAATGGGAATCTTAAAGAATTGCATAATAAACGTCGGAATAGCCTGGAGGGCCGATTTGATGAACACCTCTTTTCCTGCAGGCGAAAGTAATTTATCCTTCCAACCAGCTACCTTTTTCCGAATTTTATCCCTCAAGAACTCAAACACCTAGCGTTTATTCCTCCCGATCATATACGGCAACCCTAGGTACTTTCCCGAACTTCACCCAAAGGAATTTGCAACAACTCCGATATCTCCTCACATTCCCCCTGCCGGGACTCTTTCCGAGAAGTATGAACCCGACTTATAAAAGTTAATAGCCTGACCAGAAGGAGCACCATGCATATCAAACAGTTCTATCAATGTCTCCACTGCCCCGACTACCAGCTCAAAGAACACCATGAAATCGTCCGCAAAATGCAGATGATAAATAGACACCTCTGCCTCTCTGCCGAAACGGATACCTCGAAGCGCACCCCTGTGTACATAATCATTAGATGATGAAGAGGAAATATGACAAAGGATCTCCTTGCCTAATCCCACGTGTCGGTACAATTCTGCGGCTGGGCTTCCCGTTGATTAGAACCCGATTTGAAACTGAGGTCACACACGCCGTACCAGATCAATGAAGGACACCGGAAACCCCATACGCTCCTTAACTCTCCAAAGATATTGCCACTCTACCCGATCAAAGGCCTTGGCCATATCCAAGTTTAGCACTGCATGACGATCACATCCTTGTACTCCTGCCTGGAAAGAGTGAAAGGCTTCAAAGACAATAATCGCATTATCCGTAATAAGGCGACCTGAAACAAAAGCACTTTGATTCTCGGAGATCACATCACCAATCACCCTCTTAAGACGGTTAATAATCACCCGAGAGATAATCTTATAGACCGAGTTGCATAGAGCAATCGGACGAAACTCGGTCATAACAATACGAGTAGTAACCTTCGGAATCAACGAAATGTAGGTGTCATTCAACATTCCTATGGAGGCTCCATTATTCAAGACAACCAACACCACACGTAGAACATCCGCCCCAACAACGCCCCAAAACTTCTGCAGAAATATCACATTCATGCCATCAGGCCCTGGCGACTTCCTCCCTAGCAGTTGCTTCAAAGCAGCACATACCTCCTCTCGGGTAAAAGCTGCAGCTAGGTGCTGCTGCTGTCCAGCATCAATCTCAGCAAAATGTAACCCATCAAGATCAATAACGGTGCCATTAGACGAATAAATGCCCTGAAATTAATCAACCGCCACAAGCTCCATGTCCGCTGGTTCATCACACATAACCCCTTGAGCATCATACATCAAATAAATAGAATTGCGCTTCCACCAAACCACCGCCTTATGATGAAAATACCGTGTATTCATGTCCGTCATTACCATCCACTCACTCCTGCCTCTCTGCCACCAATACTCCTCCTCCATAGTCTACTATTGATCTATTTGCTGAATGAGAAAACGCTCATGTTAGACCGAAAACCAGATGATTCCCGCAACTTGCGTAGGTCCTCATCTTTCTCTGCAATTTGTTTCCCAAGATTCCCATGCCGTTGGGAACTCCAACGCCGCAACTCCCTACAAACCCGTGTCACTCACCCTACGAGAGAAAATGATCCTCGAATAGGGCCATGCTGCCAAAACTCTTTGATACACTCCTCAAATTCCCGATCCCTAATCCAGAATGGATCATAGCATGGCATCGGAGTCCACCTTACCAGGCCTATATCAAACGGATTAACTGACGAGATTAAGATAGGAACATGATCTGACATGGAACTGGATAAATGATATACAGAATGCTGTAGAAAGAGAGTCCGCCACTCCAGATTAGCCACACCTCTATCCAACCGAACTCGAGTCGCCGAACTAGTACACACTATAAATGTTTTGAACTAGTACACACTTTCTTATACCAATAAAAGAAAAATACGATAATTGGAATCGACGCGCGGATAATACTTGCTCGTTCGTTCGCTCGTGGCATGAAAGTGTCGAAGCTCTAGGGGTTAAGGGGATTAGAGTTATTGCTCTAGAGAATGGCTGGTCACCAGTCTCAGGGTCTTTTGACTCGAAGTATTTCCGACAGTAGCTAGGGTGGTGCTCACTCGTAAGAGCGGGGATGGTACATGTTCCCTAAAGATTCATGCTACAACCGGGAAAGCAAGGAATGATGGTTGGTACGTGGGTCCTAGGGCATGGATAGGTTTAGCTAGAACTGTGTGGGAGGTTTTCACGGCGAATGTTGATTCATTTTCCCTGACAATCGGCCAAAGTTTTCACGTATGGCTTGTTCTCGTGGTGTGCGGTTGAAATCCTTTGGTACATATGGTGTTTAGGCGGTACTTGACTCATCGGCTCGGCCAAAGCTAGACCTTGTAAATGAATTGACATGTTTTTTTAATACTCGTGCATTTAAATGTAAAAAATGTTCTTCCTTTTCTTCTATCATGAAATAAAGACTTCCGTTGTTATTTCTAAAAATTGTTCAAGATATATTTTTTATGCATACTATTATATAAATAATATAACACTCTCACACACGGCTCATACCAGCCCACTTTTGCTGATCGAGTGAGATGTAATTATGATGGAAGCGATGACATGGACCGAGATCTAGTCCATGGTCCGCAAATTAAGTTAGTGACTATTGTGGTATTTCATTTGTTGTAATATTGTAATGGAAATAGTTCGTGATTGATGTAAAATTAACTTGGGACTTTATTTTTGTTATATTGGGAATATAGTCTTGTTATTGAAGTCGCGGCGAGATATTCATAACCTCACCTAGAATGACCAATGTGGATCTAGCTAGGGGCCGGGAGTAGGGTACTACATTACGAGTGGTGATAAATGTACAACATGTGAGACACAAGTGGGGGCGCAACCATAAGCTGCTACTTGATTATGATAGTCTACATCATGATCACTATGGGGGAGAAACCATAATCTACACCCTTGGTTATGATAGTCTACATCATGATCAGGGATACCGATGATGATTGTGTCACCCGATATGTCTCACAGGTTGTGTCCGCATCATTAATCATTATATTTATTCTAAAAAGTTAATGACATTATCAAACTTTTTTCTTTATAGGCGTGAAAATCTTTAAAATGACCATTATTGTGACGCATGTAGTAGATCTCAGTGGGGACACAACTGGTATTTTGTTTTTTGTTTTTTGTTTTTTCTTTTCTCCTTCTCCTCTTATTTTGATAGTAAATTTATATCTTTTTTTTTTGTTGGACATCGTTTTAATACATACAAAATTTTATTTTGTAGATTTCGGAAAGGATTATTAAAATTATAGATATTTCTTTATTTTCAGCTAATCTGTATCTTTTATGGTTATGATAAATATTTTTATATAAGCGTTTTTGACACGATAACCATCTTTATTTTTTATTGTTACGATAAACAGTTCTATCATTTATGTGCTTGTTACGATAAACACACCTCAGTTGTCCTATACATAATTATAACCAAAACACATTCGTAATGCGCTTATCATAAAACACAATGCATAGAACAAAAAATAAATGCATATGAGTTTTTTATCGAAACAATGAAAGAAATATAACATTTTTGAAAGAAAAAAAATATAAAAACATGTGAAACTAAAAGTGTAATACTCCGATTTCATAATAACTTCAAAACATAATTTGAGAATAACAAACAATAATACAAACACGCCAAGCCACAGCCATATATGTCTATAGTAATTACCATATTTGCTATTCAATCACACATTCAATAAAATTCATGATAACTTCAAATTAACACAATGCAAATTAAATAACCAATTAAATTAAATAGACAGCTGAGCAAATTAAGTTGAGAATAACAAACATTGTTACTTTTTATTTTAATTAATTAGAAAAAAAAATAAACAAACAAACGTTTCTCAAAAAAAAAAAACAACATTACTGAGAAAAAACTTTTTTGAAAAACAAAGTAAGAGGGGAATACAAACTAAACTACACTTGTTGTATGATCTTGGTCTGATCATCTTCATCTGCATCTAGAATTCCAGCACGACGTCGTTCCCTAGGAAATTCCACCAGAAGAAACCACACAGCCATAACGCTGGAAACCACTGCATAAACGCCGGAACCCAAGGAACCCACAATCCTGAACATGGCACCCTTGAATAATTCCCGATCATCAGTTTCTTCTTCTTCTTCTTCTTTAGATGAAATCAAAAGTTGAACAGATAGAAAACTATAAAAGAAACTCAACAGCAAACAGAACACCACTTTCCACCATATAACAAACATAGGTTTGCTACAAGTGGGTTCGCTAATTCCTGATCCTTTTTCTTGTTCCATTCCTAAATCAGACCCATCCAAACAAGTCAACGACAATACAGATGGAATCATGAAGCAAAAGGTGAAAATTAGATCGGCATAATCTTTGAGAGGTGACTCCTCTGGAATAGTAACAACAACAATACCCAATGTTGAGGTGCTAACAAGCAAGAAAATTACGAGTTTCATCTTCACCGAAAAGGATTTTCCACGCTCGATTCTTTCCTCCGCCACAACGGAATTTCCAGAATTTCCACTACTCTCGATTGTTTTCGTCGCCATGGATGGATTGTTGAATTTTTTTTTTTTTTTTTGGATGGAGAGATAGTTGATTTTTATTGAGCAAAATTGTAATAGTATATATATAATAAAGGTAAAGAGATATAATTGAGAAAGGCTGGCTTGTTGTACAAGTAATAAGTATACAATGAATGAAAAGAATCTCGACACTAAATGTGTAATATATGGTAAACTAGGAAACTAAATCATTGTCCAATCAATTAAATCGACACCCGATTCCGACGTTTCCGGCCTCGGCCTTGTATTTCTCTGACGCCTTAAAAGCAAAAGCCATCTCCGCCGTTGAATCCATCGATCAATTGAAAAGATCGAATCCGGAATGCCATGACAGAGAGTCGCCGAAAGTAGTCACCGGAGCTTATAAAACAGGAGGGAGGTTGGTTAGTAAAAGGAGACGCAAATGAGGTTTTCAAGCATCTCCGTTCCCGTAAAGAATATACGAACGAAGGATGATGCTGGTATCAATCTCAATAGACATCCCGAAATTGTGCACAAAATCATTTTGAGCCATACATTTAGAGAAGACTTCTCTGACATTGACTACTGTCTAATATCTGATTTTGAAAGCCGATGTTCTGGTCGCCGTCGGCGGTCTCCGGAAAGGTGTTCCTAAATTTGCTGAAAACAGCATGGATGATGCCGATGTGGAGGTGAGAGGCTGCGACGAGAGTTTCAAGGAGGATAACGGTGGAGCTCCGGCTGCTCCGCTTCGAAATGTGAATCAAGATGTTTATGAGCTCTCTGTTGTAGCTAAATCTATAATCAGGTTGCTTTTATGAGGTTTTAATTAGCTTATCAATTGGGTTTAATTACATGTTATAGAGTAATTAGTTATGTTTAATTAGAAGATCGGGTTAAGAACTTCTCATATGGACTAAAGGCTAACGCTACCGTCACAACCACTCAGACACAACGAGTGATACAATTTATTTTTACATTATTGATTGCGTCCTATGTCATGACCACTATATAGTATAATCAATGATTTAAAAGTATGATGTGTCATTCGTTGTGGTTGAATGATTGTGACAACAATATTGCACAAAGACTAATGTCTAATGGTATTGTCGAAATCATTATGACACAAAGAAATTAACATCACAATTTGCATTAGGACCAATCATGATGTGTGTGTGGGAATACTCAGAGTCATTCCTTTATTGTGCATATGTTGGTCTATTTGTTGGCATTATAGTGCGTGCCCTTTATATATATGTCTTGTGTGTCATTTAACCAATGCTCTTTATAGGCCCACACCTGAAATGACATGTTAAAGTTTCTCACATTGAGCACTTGTGATTATTTCATCCAATATATTAAAAGATGAATTTCTCTCATGTTAAACACAAGACAAGTGGGGAAATGTTCATACTTTGTATTACGTACACACAAGTATTCGTAGTACAATAACCACCAAACCCTAAATACATCAAATATACACAATGTTATAAATCTACCATCACTAACACTTCCCCTCAAGTTGGTGCATGGGGATCACGAATGACCATTTTGCACAACAAGAAACAAAACTATTGTTTCCAAAGCTCATTCGTCAAAATATCCGCCAACTGGAAACTAATGACTAGTAAGAATATGTGCATTGACTAGGTTTCCAGGCAGCAGCTCATCACGAACAAAATTACAATCCGCTTCAATATGCTTAGTACGATCATAAAGCATTAAATTCCGGGCAATTTGAAGCGCAGACTGAGTGACTATCACAGACTAACTGCATCGGCTAAAGATATGAGGAACCCCGAGGGAAGATAATAAAGACTTCAACCACTTTAACTCACATATAGCAAGAGCCATGACATGATACTCGGCTTCAGCAGATGAACGAGACTCAATAGTTTATTTTTTGTCTTAAAAAAGACATGAGAACACCCAAGAAACTCCAAATAACCAGTCAATGCAATGACCGGGGCGTCGATCAAAGGGCACGTTGTGATGTATCACGCTGCCCAATCACTAAGGCTCCGTTTGGATTGAAAGAATTAGATAGAAAGGAAAATGAAAGATAGTGACAGAAAAGAAAGGAGATGTGAAGGAGAGATTGTTAGTTCTATTTTGGGTGTTTGGATAATTTTAGACGGAAAGGAAAAGAGATACGGATATTGTCAATTAAAATTTTATTAAAAATGAACTATTTCCTTCCGTTTCTCACCTATTTTGGACGGAAATGAGACAGTCAAATTTGTGAAGAATGTTATCCCTTCTTCTCCCTTGCTCTCCTTTCCTTTCTTTCATGCTAAAACATACTAAACACCTAAATTTAAAGCTTTCCAAATCATGTCATTTCTTTTCCATTCAATACTTCTCATCCAAACAGGGCCTAATAGAAAAAGCCTTGAGGTGCAAATCAGTCTTAGGACGCAACAAAATCAGTCTTCAAACGTAGAGTTGCGCCCCACTGGTTGACCAACAGGGCGGTTCGTATGAAAAAGATGTATTAATCTTGTTCAAAAAAGAAAATCCTGTTGAAGCCTATTTCGTACAGAATAAAAAAGATAATTTAAAAAAAAACTCTCGATATGATCTTTTCTCATATCAATCTAGTAATTCTGAAAATAAAAATAAATGGGACTTATCTATTTATGGATCAGCTACAAAAATGGTCTTTTCCTTCTAATTGGCTAGATTTTTGTTCCTTCTCGCCACTGATCATGGGGAATAGCAAGGTACATTGGCTCTCGGAAGCTGTTAAAAGAACACTTATACAGCTGATTTGGATCAAACGGAATGAGATTGTCTTTCGCTCTAATTTTTTTACAGTTGAAGTTGTTTTTAAAGAAGTGCGGATTTCTTCATATGCTTGGATCAACAGGAGATGCTATAAACTGAATTTCGAGTAGAGCTCTTGGATTTTCAACCCTTTCAAGGCTTTGATTCCTGATTTATGTATTTTGTTTTTCTATGTTGTTTCCACAGGCTTTATTCATGTTTGTTGTGTTTTTTGATTTTTTGATTTTTTGTTGTCTGTATTTGTTTTTGCTCGACTCTGGTTTGTATTTTGGATTATATCCGAGTTCCTTGCTGGTTATATTAATATATTTGCTTTTCGAAAAAAGAAAAAAAAAAACAGGGGCACATGATAAGTCCACCATATATGATTATTCTTAGATCGCTTTGACCTGTTTTGATGCGTATTTTTTTTTATTTTGGTATGATAAATTGCCTCTTTTGGACTAGATTACTGCTGTGCCTTTGATATTTTGCAGATATGATGAATCCGAGCATAAAAGGCAATGAAAATAAACTAAAAAGAGTCAAAATCATGATGCATGAGGAATCATACCCAGGTATGAAAGAATGATATATGGTGTGAAAAAATACGAAAACTATTCAGATTTTTCAAAAATATGGAATATTGCGCCATTATCTTCCTATTTTCTAGGAATTTTATTTTAGGAGATAAATTATACAATTTTAATTAAGGAAAACTCTTATTTATCATTTATTTAATCCCTCAAGTCGTGTAATTCAGTTTTCACGCCTCCAACATCATATATAGGATCAGAACAGTCGACTATTTTTCCCATCTTTCTTCATCATCATCTCTCATCCCCAAGAATGAAGGTTTTAGATTCAAGAACGAGGATTTTTCATGGATTCAATTATTTTATGAAAAATATATTGACGGGTTTATTTTCTTTCTCTCTTATCTTTTTCCTACTTTTTATTTTTTCTCGTCAAGATATGAATTTTATGATTGCTTCTTGCAATCTTGATATGTTACGAGAGTAAATATTAGTTTCTTGGATTATGAGAAGCCCTTCGATGATTATATAGTTCTAAAGATGCAATCTTTTCATTGGTAAATGATTTCTTTCATGTTTATGAATTTGATCTTGTATGCTTATTCATATAATTTTCCGGAAATAATATCTCGAATGAGTGAATGACCGTAGGATTGCATGAGAAATTTCATTCGGTTAATTGATGACAGAAAATGTATTACTTAATCGATAACCTATAAACAAAGATCAAATCTTTAGGGATTTCTTCAATGAAAATTAGGTTGTACCTAAAGTGGCCCAAAATTATGGTAATTCAATGCATCTAATTTTATTCTCCATTGTAGGAAACTAAATATAATGTAGGATAAAACTAGGTAAAATCACGATAATAGTTCAAAATAATGTTTACGTGTAATATTTGATAATTGACTTTCATAAATGGAACATTCATATTGATAGAAAGATTGTTGAAATTCTGTGTAGACAACGCTGTGGTGGATCCGAAATCCTAGAAATGCCTTTAAATCTTGAATTCTCTTAAAATGTTGAAGTTCTTGGCTACTGATTAGATTTTCTTTATTTTCTTTAATTTTAGGATTTTTAGATAAAAACCTCCGAGAATTTGATTTTTCTAGCTAATATAAATCAAGAATTGTTTGGTGATTGACTAGAAGTCCCTGTGGGATCGACATCCTAAGTATTACTCGATAAGCCGTGTGCTTGCGATAGCATTTAGTGATTAATTATATATTGAAAATCACACATCAGCATACAAAAATTGGGCTAGGGTATGAACAAAATAACTCAGCTCAGGACAAGTAAAAGAGAAATAAACCGAACGCCCCACAAGACGACGATATTGAGCTGGATGAAGAAACGGCTTCCCCTGTTATGTGGCGAGACGATGATTTTGTTCTATGAGCGTATCATTCAAAATATCCAAGGCATACTTGCGCTGGGAAAGAAAAATGCCATCCAGACTACGTGCAACTTCAATGCCAAGAAAATATTTCAAGGATCCCAAGTCCTTCATGTGAAAACAAGAGCTGAAATAACGTTGAAAGCGAAGAACCACATTATGTGATGAGCCTGCAAGAATTAAATCATCGACATACACAAAGAACATGCAGGGACACCCCATCCTGATCATAAATGAACAATGAATAATCTATGTAAAATTGCTTAAAACCGTACGCCTTCAAAGCAGAAGACAATTTAGCAAACCGGCCACTACTGAGGGGCTTGTTTCAACCCATACAAAGACTTATGCAAATGGACAGCTTCCCCCAGGGCAACACTATGGTACCCTGGAGGGAAGTTGCATCTAGACTTCCTCCTCCAAATCACAATGCAAGAAAGCATTATGGACGCTCATCTGATGCAATTCCCAATTGAGAGCAACTGCAATGGGAAGAAAAACACGATCAATTCCCTTTCTCGCTATGGGAACGAAAGTCTCATGACACACAAAGACACTACAAGACCAACAAAGAAACACAACACTTACACAATATAAATGGAGAATAATTATATGTTGGCAGCAAGGTTTGAACGCATGATCTCCTGTTCTGATACCATGTAAAACACAAGTTGGGGAAAATTCATACTTTGTATTACATACTCATGAGTATTACTTTGTATTACATACACATGAGTAATTATAGTAGAATAACCACCAAACCCTAAGTACATTAAATATACACAATGTTATTAATATACCCTTACTAACACCTGGTCTTACAACCTTGATTTTAAGAATAATGTCCCACCTCTTATATGAAAATAATTTTGAGATAAAAAAAAATTTAAAAAAAAATACCTAGCTTATTATGCAAAGAATTTACACCATTAGAAATGAAGTGCCAAAATAAATACGTCAGACAAAAATTTAACCATATAAAATAGCTATAACTTAACAAAATTAGTAGCGTGACAGATGTTATACTTATACATTTACTTATACAATAAATGAAAATAGGGTAAAAATGAAGAAACATTTATTTTTTGAAAAAATATATGAAGAAACATAAATAGGGTAACACCCTTTTTAATAGTTAATGTCCCATACCCTATATATAAATTTCCCTTTTTTTTATAAAAGATTCTAAATGATTCAAAAGCAATTCAACGGGTTCATGTTTGTGGAAAAGAAGGAAATATATCATTGATGTGGAAATAAATTTACAGGTCTCTTTACAAAGGTCCCTTTGAGTTGAAATAAATAATTGTCATTTAAAGGGATCTTAATGAAAAAATGAAAATTTTAAGTTATTATAATTTTTTATACACTTTTGAATTCTTGCATCTGTCCTTCAATATATGTTTTGGACGTATGATTCTTGCATTTGTCCCTCAATATATGTTTCCGTTTAAAATATGATGTATCCTTGTGACAAAAAAAATGATGTATCCATATTATCTTTTATTTTAAAAATTAATAAAGAGATTATTATAAATTTTCCCAATTTTATTAAAAAAAATCATCCAACAACTTTCAAACTTTACAACATTTATGTATTCTTATGGTGCGTTTGGATTGTTTGAATATAATGAAATAAAATAATTTTTTTCATTCTATTCAATCATTCTGACGTGTTTGGATACGAGTAAATGAAATTAATCTTTATTGCATTGGAATAAATTTTGGCCAATTTCATTACATCATAAATGGGATGGAATTGATTGAATGGTTAGATGAAATTAAATTTTAAACATAACCTAGTGATAATAAATCAACCACCGTCCACCCCACCACCCACCTCCTGTACCACCTGCCTACCACCACCACCACCATCGCACATCTCACATCTCACAACATCCTCTGTCACCCACCACCGCACTGCACACCTCATGCACCATCACCGCCTCCACCATCTCTACACAGCCTACCGCTACCTGCCACACTAATCAACACACATCACCATCACTCATCGTATCGATTGCCGCATTTTATAGAATCTCATATATTTTATTCCGTTGCTTGTCAAACGTAGAAGTGGAATCACGTTAATTTCATTCCATTCCATAGAATTATATTCGATCAGCTTCATTTCATTTAACCAATCAAAACGCACCATTAATGTGTGTTAAAATTTAAAATAGACAAAAATTGAACTGGAGATACTATTAACTAATAAATGTATGGTGGGGTGTGTGTGTTTGTGTTTTTTTAATTTTTTAATTTTTTATAATTTTTTTTAATTTTTCTTTAATTTTGGATAGCGTGAATGTGTAGACTATATGACTAAATCTAGAGGTCCAACATAAATCAGTGGTCATTCACTACCATGTTTTATTTGCTTATTCAATAAAAAAAATTGGGAAATGTTTAAATAAGTTTATTGGATTTTTTTTCCAAAATCAGCGGTTATATCATATTGTGGTAAATTACTTATTATATAGAAGAGAAAATATGACATTCTCATCAATTAATAGCCACTTAATGTGTTTAATCTAAAAAAATTACATTCGATGACATGATATGACATGATACTCAATGACCATCTTAAACTTTTTTCTTGACGAAGTACGAGATATCCTAGGGTTTGTTTTATTAATTAATGGAGTATAAGTATGTTATTTTTCCGTTCCTTGATATAAAGTTTTTTTTTAAAAATATTTATAACAAGGTTAATTTATAACAAGGTTAAGATATCCGCAATGAACACCACATTCTTAGACTCGGTGATGACATGTTCATGTACATCATCGATGTCTGATTTATGCACCAAAACCAATAGGCACTAGTGATCTTAGGTCCTATCACTCACTTTGGTTTAGGTACTTCGACCTTAGCCAAACACCCCCATATTTCCAAGAATCTGTAGTCTTTCCACAGTTCATATGGGGTAGCACCCTTCTTCTTTGAAGGGATGTTGTTCAGAATGAATTCCACTGAGAGGGCATCTTCCCCCCACAAGTTCTGATGTAAACTCGAACTTATCAACATAGCATCCATCAACTCTTTAAGAGTTTGGTCCTTGCGTTTAGCAATACCGATTGGTAGAGGTGTGTATGGTGTAGTTGTTTGATGAATGATGCCGGGCCCTTAGCAAGACTCATGAAACAATACATCATATCCACCATCACAATCACTACGGATACATGTCATCCGTTTGCTATGTTTATTCTCTTTCACCTTCATTCTGATAATCCTCAAGGCATCACGCGCCTTATCTTTGCTTTTCAGCATTTAAATATCACAATCTTTGGTGCTATAGTCTACAAAAGTAACAAGATACTTTTATCACCTCTAGTTTACACGAGTCTAGAGGTTCTGTGTTCCTTTCTACCGGTCAACCGGTGAGTTAGCCAACATGGCTTCAACACATACTAGACACTTGTGATTAGGATCAAATTTCAAACTTGGTAACAACACCATGTTCATCAATGGACAAACGAATTTGAAATTTGCAAGACATAGTCATAGTGTCACAAGCAAATATTACTCAAGCATGTAAGCAGATTTTAGAGTCAATGTCATTGGCTCTTTACGGAGCATCACTTTTGTGCTCAACAGACAGCTTCACTGTCAATATGCTGATCAATCCGGTTTGATCATTCAAACCATCATTCGTTGCACCACCGAACTTCTCCATCCAAGGGATGAGATTAACCGGTCACTGGTGCTACGTCTCGTGCTACTACATGCACTTACACTTGTGTCACGAAAAGACACACTAATATTTGGATTCACCTCGATATATCCTTACATTTCTGTTCAACGAACAGAAGATCGACATACTACCCAAGTATTTGGTTTGTTCGTAAACAAAACTACAAATAAAAAATAAGAATTTGAGCAGTGCAAACTTCCAAAAATTTTAGCCAATCAAAATTTCACAATCTTACAACAATGTTTATCATGTAAAATTGTATATTATAGCAACAAACTACTATACCCTTGGAATGTAAAAACTTCCAAGCACCGACCAGAAAATTTACGGAACCAATTCCGAGACACACAACTAAATATATGCCCTAAATATAATTGGGATTCAAATATCATTTTATTCATCACTTGTAAAGCACAAAGCATCCAAAAAATTAATAGTAACACCCGAGCTCGAGCACGAGCTGGCTGGACGGCGGCGGCGCGCGCGCGCGTGTGGAATTATCTAAGTCCTCCCTCCTGCACAAAAGTGTCTTTCTCTTTGGGACACATCTATAAGAGCACACACTAGCTCTTATTACTTGAGCTCCAAACACTCAAGTTTCCAATGTGGGAGAATGGGGCGAGGTCCTCCATTCAACTCCCATCTCCTACATATTTTCTACCAACTTTAGTCATTAATGTCACATTCATCCGACATCCGAATCGAGTGATTCAAAAGCCCATCATCAACTACTCCGTATGGAGTATTTAATGATATCATTAACTCTCGATGACATACATCGGAGTCTATCCGTAATTATCGCTAAAGTTGACTATTCAACCCTTCAAAAAGGGCTTTTTCTCCAACACTACCTGCCACACTCATCAACACACATCACCATCACCCATCGTATCGATTGCCGCATTCTATAGAATTTCATATATTTTATTCCGTTGCTTGTCAAACGTAGGAGTGGAATCACGTTAATTCCATTCTATAGAATTCTGTTTGATCGGCTTCATTTCATTTAACCAATACAAACGCACCATTAATGTGTGTTAAAATTTAAAATAGACAAATATTGAAATGGAGATACTATTAACTAATAAATGTGTGGTGGGGTGTGTGTGTTTGTGTTTTTGTTTTTTTAATTTTTTATAATTTTTTTTTTAATTTTGGATAGCGTGAATGTGTAGATTATATGACTAAATCTAGAGGTCCAACATAAATCAGTGGTCATTCACTACCATGTTATATTTGCTTATTCAATAAAAAAAATTGGGAAATGTTTAAATAAGTTTATTGGATTTTTTTTCCAAAATCAGCGGTTATATCATATTGTGGTAAATTACTTATTATATAGAAGAGAAAATATGACATTCTCATCAATAGCCACTTAATGTGTTTAATCTAAAAAAATTATATTCGATGACATGATATGACATGATACTCAATGACCATCTTAAACTTTTTTCTCGACGAAGTACGAGATATCCTAGGGTTTGTTTTATTAATTAATGGTGTATAAGTATGTTATTTTTCCGTTCCTTGATATAAAGTATTTATTATTATTATTTATAACAAGGTTAATTTATCAATACAACATTTACTACCACTCTTCTTAATAAACCTCTTTATTTATGGAGAGAAGAAATATTTAGGATTTTAGGAATATTTTAGTCATTTAATTTCTCAATGTAATGTTCTTATTACCTTTCTTAATTAGCATGCATGTCCCAATATAAGGAAGTGTTTATGATTTTTTGGGTCATGCATTTAGGGTATGATATTACCTTCTATAATTAAATTCTCATCATAATTCCTAAATCATATAAGCTATAAATAGGGTAAAGTTTCAGCAAACAAATCACACCTCAAATTCTCTTTGGAAAATATCAAAGATCCTTTCTTCGAAAAAATTCTCTTTGGAAATGGCAAACAACACAAACAGATTCCCAATGCTTTCTCAAGAGAACCAGAGGAGGAAGGAAAAAATCATAAGTAGAGGCAATTCCATCTGCAAAAAAATGAACGATTTGGTCACTTTGTGCGACGTCAAAGACGCCGCGGTCATCATTCAAGACGTACAGAATCAGGAAGAATATGCTTGGCCATCTCCCCAGGAAGCACGGAAGACATTTGTGGAGTTCATGGAGAAGCCATATGGGACTATAAGCCCTAAAATGACTACTCAAGCATCATTTCTTGAGACAAAAAAGAAGCATCTCATAGAAGAAATCACCAGGATTGAAGCCAAGAATATGGAAATTGAGGCGAAACTTTATTTCCATTGCCTAGAGCAAGGTATGTTTAGCCGCCGTGGATCTTATGCTACACATATACATGATACATGGTTGCAGGAATTTACAAAAAATAATAATAATAATAATAATAATAAGTGGTGCATAAATCAATTCTTAAAGTGATTTTTTTTCAACGAGTGCATAAATTTTCCTATAATGCAATATTATTTTTTAATTCTTATTTTAACGGGGTCCATGGACCCTTAATTATTGTTTTAATTTCCCTCTGCTTCTAGGTCGGCCGTTTCCGGAACAACTCGACTTAAATAAAATTGAGAATTTGATTAAGTACACTGAAATGAAGAAGAAGGAAATATCCGAGGGGATGCCTTATGTTCCTACAATGTCAAAGGAACCAGAAAAAAATGAAGCACTTACTGCAGAGGCTTTGGCTACTTTTAAAAAGATGAATATGGTTGATAAGGTGGATCTTGATGAATGGTTTGAAGGGCATTCTGGTACTTTTACTGATGGAAATGGTGAAAATAAAGAAGAGGCTTCTGAATTGGATTTGGAATTAAGGCTTTGATGTGAGGGCATTTGCAAGGAATATATAGTAAAAGTTTTATAAATTTTAAATCCTTGTATGGAGGATTATCTGCCTTTACCTATTTTTTAATTATGTTTTTTTTTCTCAATTTTTTTTTTTATGTTTTTTTATTTGCTTATATGAAAGAATTATCTACCTTATATGAAAGGACTTGTCTACCTTATTTATTTTATTTTTATTTTTTTATGTAACTCCTTATTCTTCTTGTGTTCAAGTTTACTTAAATAAAAGTGTGCAATGCATTATACTTATCTTTGTGCCTCTTATTTTTTTGAACCCTAGAGTCACTAGGTTTTTTCTTTTTAAATTTAAGAAAAAAAAAAAAAAAAAAAAAAACAAGACACACAATATAATTAATAAAACCTCAAGTAGAACTCACTGGAAACAAAATCCTACACTTGTGTCACGAAAAGACACTAATATTTGGATTCACCTCGATATATCCTTACATTTCTGTTCAACGAACAGAAGATCGACATACTACCCAAGTAATTGGTTTGTTCGTAAACAAAACTACAAATAAAAAATAAGAATTTGAGCAGTGCAAACTTCCAAAAATTTTAGCCAATCAAAATTTCACAATCTTACAACAATGTTTATCATGTAAAATTGTATATTATAGTAACAAACTACTATACCCTTGGAATGTGAAAACTTCCAAGCACCGACCAGAAAATTTACGGAACCAATTCCGAGACACACAACTAAATATATGCCCTAAAATATAATTGGGATTCAAATATCATTTTATTCATCACTTGTAAAGCACAAAGCATCCAAAAAATTAATAGTAACACCCGAGCTCGAGCACGAGCTGGCTGGACGGCGGCGGCGCGCGCGCGTGTGGAATTATCTAAGTCCTCCCTCCTGCACAAAAGTGTCTTTCTCTTTGGGGCACATCTATAAGAGCACACACTAGCTCTTATTACTTGAGCTCCAAACACTCAAGTTTCCAATGTGGGAGAATGGGGCGAGGTCCTCCATTCAACTCCCATCTCCTACATATTTTCTACCAACTTTAGCCATTAATTTCTCATTCACCCGACATCCGAATCGAATGATCATCATCAACTACTCCGTATGGAGTATTTAATGATATCATTAACTCTCGATGACATACATCGGAGTCTATCCGTAATTATCGCTAAAGTTGACTATTCAACCCTTCAAAAAGGGCTTTTTCTCCAACACTACCTGCCACACTCATCAACACACATCACCATCACCCGTCGTATTGATTGCCGCATTCTATAGAATCTCATATATTTTATTCCGTTGCTTGCCAAACGTAGGAGTGGAATCACGTTAATTCCATTCTATAGAATTCTGTTCGATCGGCTTCATTTCATTTAACCAATCCAAACGCACCATTAATGTGTGTTAAAATTTAAAATAGACAAATATTGAAATGGAGATACTATTAACTAATAAATGTGTGGTGGGGTGTGTGTGTGTTTGTGTTTTTTTAATTTTTTAATTTTTTTAATTTTGGATAGCGTGAATGTGTAGATTATATGACTAAATCTAGAGGTCCAACATAAATCAGTGGTCATTCACTACCATGTTATATTTGCTTATTCAATAAAAAAAAAAGGGAAATGTTTAAATACGTTTATTGGATTTTTTTCCAAAATCAGCGGTTATATCGTATTGTGGTAAATTACTTATTATATAGAAGAGAAAATATGACATTCTCATCAATGGCCACTTAATGTGTTTAATCTAAAAAAATTATATTCGATGACATGGTATGACATGATACTCAATGACCATCTTAAACTTTTTTCTTGACGAAGTACGAGATATCCTAGGGTTTGTTTTATTAATTAATGGAGTATAAGTATGTTATTTTTCCGTTCCTTGATATAAAGGATTTTTTTTATAATATTTATAACAAGGTTAATTTATCAATACAACATTTACTACCACTCTTTCCTACTTAATAAACCTCTTTATTAATGGAGAGAAGAAATATTTAGGATTTTAGGAATATTTTAGTCATTTAATTTCTCAATGTAATGTTCTTATTACCTTTCTTAATTAGCATGCATGTCCCAATATAAGGAAGTGTTTATGATTTTTTGGGTCATGCATTTAGGGTATGATATTACCTTCTATAATTAAATTCTCATCATAATTCCTAAGTCATATAAGCTATAAATAGGGTAAAGTTTCAGCAAACAAATCACAACTCAAATTCTCTTTGGAAAATATCAAAGATCCTTTCCTCGAAAAAATTCTCTTTGGAAATGGCAAACAACACAAACAGATTCCCAATGCTTTCTCAAGAGAACCAGAGGAGGAAGGAAAAAATCATAAGTAGAGGCAATTCCATCTGCAAAAAAATGAACGATTTGGTCACTTTGTGCGACGTCAAAGACGCCGCGGTCATCATTCAAGACGTACAGAATCAGGAAGAATATGCTTGGCCATCTCCCGAGGAAGCACGGAAGACATTTGTGGAGTTCATGGAGAAGCCATATGGGACTATAAGCCCTAAACTGACTACTCAAGCATCATTTCTTGAGACAAAAAAGAAGCATCTCATAGAAGAAATCACCAGGATTGAAGCCAAGAATATGGAAATTGAGGCGAAACTTTATTTCCATTGCCTAGAGCAAGGTATGTTTAGCCGCCGTGGATCTTATGCTACACATATACATGATACATGGTTGTAGGAATTTACAAAAAAAATAATAATAATAAGTGGTGCATAAATCAATTCTTGAAGTGATTTTTTTTCAACGAGTGCATAAATTTTCCTATAATGCAATATTATTTTTTTATTCTTATTTTAAAAGGGTCCATGGACCCTTAATTATTGTTTTAATTTTCCTCTGCTTCTAGGTCGGCCGTTTCCGGAACAACTCGACTTAAATAAAATTGAGAATTTGATTAAGTACACTGAAATGAAGAAGAAGGAAATATCCGAGGGGATGCCTTATGTTCCTACAATGTCAAAGGAACCAGAAAAAAATGAAGCACTTACTGCAGAGGCTTTGGCTACTTTTAAAAAGATGAATATGGTTGATAAGGTGGATCTTGATGAATGGTTTGAAGGGCATTCTGGTACTTTTACTGATGGAAATGGTGAAAATAAAGAAGAGGCTTCTGAATTGGATTTGGAATTAAGGCTTTGATGCATGTGAGGGCATTTGCAAGGAATATATAGTAAAAGTTTTATAAATTTTAAATCCTTGTATGGAGGGAGGATTTATCTGCCTTTACCTATTTTTTAATTATGTTTTTTTTTCTCAATTTTTTTTTTATGTTTTTTTATTTGCTTATATGAAAGAATTATCTACCTTATATGAAAGGACTTGTCTACCTTATTTATTTTATTTTTATTTTTTTATGTAACTCCTTATTCTTCTTGTGTTCAAGTTTACTTAAATAAAAGTGTGCAATGCATTATACTTATCTTTGTGCCTCTTATTTTTTTGAACCCTAGAGTCACTAGGTTTTTTCTTTTTAAATTTAAGAAAAAAAAAAAAAAAAAAAAAACAAGACACACAATATAATTAATAAAACCTCAAGTAGAACTCACGACCTCAACCCTACCCTGGAAACAAAATCCTACACCAACCACTATTAGTAAACTCACACCACCAACCATACACAAACAAATTAAATCCAAATCCCTGCCAACCGAAACATCAACCACAAAACACACACCAGGAAATTACGCGAAAAACTACACACGCAAATTTTCGATAACCACTTTCCAATAGAACCCAGTATATATGTTTCACGGTCTGACAATGAGCAATTGGGCTTGGAACAAATATCCCCACAAATTTCCTAGGTTGCTGATCGATTGGCCTTTTTAAGTGTCCAAAACTCGATCACCGACAGTTGCTGGGTCAAATGTAGTCTGGAATTGCCGAGTCAAAGTCGAATCCACATGAATGTGAGGTTAAGTACGAAATGATTGCGTTATCTTGGTCCAAGTCAACATCAAGGTGAAAAGTATGAGATTATAAAATGAATTACAACTCCAAACTATAGTGAATCTAACTAGTAAGCAATTAGATTGTTTGTGAAACAAGTGAAATAAATCGCTAGCCAAGATATAATAAAATTTCAAGTATATATCCTCTACGGTTTCATGGGATGAATCCACCTTTGAACATTTCAATGATGATCTTGTGATAATTGATGATGCAAACCTAGATTTTAGTGATTGGCCCGTTAGGTGCACAACAATCACACTATGCGCGCATTCTCTTTGGTCTAGCTACCATTATGTTAGCCTAATGACTTAGCTTGCATTTACTCTCTAAGGTTGCATTAAACAAGCTATAAACCCAGGGCCGGCCCACCACTAAGGCGAATGAGCCAGTGGTCTTATGCCCAACGGTGTCCGGAGGCCCAACATTACATGTTTCGATAAAAGAAAAAAAAATTGTGTAGATCCAACCTAATATAATGTGTTAAAAAAATTATTTCAATTGATAAAGGCCTAAAAAAAATTTACTCGAATAGATAAAAGCCAAAAAAAAATTTGTTTGGATGAGGAGGAAGATGTGGCTACATAAGAAATTGAATTCCGGTGAAGAAACTTCGAACTAAAATGCCTAATTCGACAGCTTGGCTTTAGGCCCAAAAAATGTCAGGGCCGGCCGTATATAAACCCTGCATAAGAAATTGAATTCCGGTGAAGGTCGACTTTTGGTATCGTTCTCTTTACCTATTTTCCCCCACTATCTTCTTTCAATCTCACTATAGATACTTTCAACGTACACCGGGGTTCAAATCTTTCACTCAATGAGAATTGAAACACTGTGACTAGATCATCCTGAAGACGGATGCGACGGGAAGAAATGGCATTTTGAAGTGTTGCTGACTTAACATTTAGGTTTCGGCAGAACAAATCTTGCACTGTCTTTTCGCACTAAGGCGCACATCGTGCCATTGGTAATGATTATACTACGGTGCCAACAAACATTTTTAATCACGTATTATGTTGACATAGATAATACAGTCGTAACAACGAACATTGCAATAGGCAAATACTAAAGCAAAATTGTTCTTTGGCTAAACACGAGAACTTGTTTGATAGTCGTAACAACAAACATTGCAAAAGCCTGACACTAATGCAAACTGTTCTTTGGCCAAACACGAGAACTTGTTTGGTATTCAGTTGATTTATCGATAGTTTGATCGTGAAGGATGATGTCTGACCATGGAAAGATCGACACTTGATCGTTAATCATATGTACGAACCCTCTAATTATACGATCTAATCATATAAACTTCAGATCGGATCCATTAAGTTTTAATTATGTTTGTGTTCAGCTCGATTATGCTCGGTAAAAATTTGATCACTTTCAAACTCGAAAGAAGGATAAGCTTGAACATGTTCCAGTTTGATTCGTTAAAAAATACAAAACAAAGCTCGATAAATTAAAGCTAGTGAATATAATGTGTTAAAAAAATTATTTCAATTGATAAAGGCCTAAATTTTTTTTACTCGAATAGATAAAAGCCAAAAAAAAAAATTGTTTGGATGAGGAGGAAGATGTGGCTACATAAGAAATTGAATTCCGGTGAAGAAACTTCGAACTAAAATGCCTAATTCGACGGCTTGGTCTTAGGCCCAAAAAATGTCAGGGCCGACCCTATATAAACCCTGCATAAGAAATTGAATTCCGGTGAAGGTCGACTTTTCATATCGTTCTCTTTACCTATTTTCCCACACTATCTTCTTTCAATCTCACTATAGATACTTTCAACGTACACCGGGTTCAAATCTTTCACTCAATGAGAAGTGAAACACTGTGACTAGATCATCCTGAAGACGGATGCGACGGGAAGAGATGGCATTTTGAAGTGTTGCTGACTTAACATTTAGGTTTCGGCAGAACAAATCTTGCACTGTCTTTTCGCACTTAGGCGCACATTGTGCCATTGGTAATGATTATACTACGGTGCCACAAATTCGCAAGCTACGTAATCGTTGTTTAGCCAAAGAAGTCATCAAAGCGGCCACAAAGGCATGGGACTTTGCTATCAAGTGGTGTGCGGAGCGAATTCAATATAATTAAGCTAAGACGATGAACAACTAAAGAGAATCAAATAAACAAGATGCTTGCATGCAATAAGATCTACCATTCTCGATCTACCATAGAAGATAAAACACTCATACTCTATTATATTATTATTTTGACTAGACGAGAAGATTACCTCTTAATGGCTATGGAACTCACAATGTCACTAAGGAATTCCATAACTATGAATTTAAGACCAACGTAATAAAGAAGAAATCGGATAACAAAGAAGAAAGATAATTACATTAACTTCATAAGAAATCTTCAATATAGTGATTACACCAAGACATGGTTTTCTACCACAAAAGTTGACCCAAAAGATCATACAAAAGATTCTTCAATGATTACAAGTAGAAATAATGATAATCTAAGAGCTAAACTTTGGCCTGAGGAGCCTTGGAGGTGGTAATATCTTCAAGCTCTTGGTAGGTGAATAGTGAAATGAATACTACATTTTGCCAAGAGAGAAAACTAGATTTCATATGCAGGTTGACGGACTCCAGGAGTGTTATGGCGGGGTAATTCTTCCCTAGCCACTCAATCATCCACATGTTTTACTCCTCAAATGGACTCACCATAGAAAAAGTTCCGCGGATGCCACACTGACAGCACTTCAGCCCCATAAGTCAGATATATTAAATTAGGACAATGATGGAGGTACATAATTACTCTACACAAATTGACACACTCATTTTGTGACCACACATCAATGCCTAAAATTAAAATAAAATAAAAAAATACATAAAACATGGACCACCAATATAATTTTTGGGGGATTTACCGGTATAAAATCCCGGTGCCTTTATCATTTTCCTTTTAAATTATGGGCAGACTTTATATGGTGGGTGCGAAAACGGGTATGAAGGCTGTCAAATGTGACCATTCAAATTATGCCTTCCATTTCTCTTTCTAATCTGAACTACGAATCGAGCCAAGTTCTTGAGGCATCACGAACCCGGATTTTCAGGGACTCGGTGACTTGTATACGGTAAAAACAATACACGAAACATTGTGTGAACTCGAAAACAAAATTGACCTTAATGGCCTAAGGATCGTAAAAAGAATTATATTTATCATAATATTTACTCTATACAAGTTCCGGATGAAAACATGGATCTGTCCCTCGATATATGTTTCCATTTAAAAAAATTGGTGTATCCTTATTATCTGTTATTTAAAAAATAACTAATAGAGAGTTTATTATATTTTTTTGCCTATTTTATTAAAAAAAATCATCCAAATTTCAAACTTTTCAACATTTGGATTACTGACGATACAGTGATATTTATACAATATAGACAAACATTTATGATAATTAATCATTTTCTTAATGTGTTTTAAAATTTAAAAACAGACAAATATTTTAAAAAGGAGATAGTAATAACAAATAAATGAATAGTGGTAACTTTTTTTTTAGGAAATAATAAGTTTTATCTATCAAGTTTTTCAAAGTCAATCAATCGATCAAAGACATCATTCCATTGGTTGGAAAAAGAATTTAAAATTTGTGTAGGAAATAATAAGTTTTATCTATCAAGATCCGTCAAACAATCGATCAAAACATCACCCAGAACTTAAAGTCCAAAAATGTCCGAGTGAAAACATGTATTGTGGTAACTTAAGTGTGGTCAAATTAAAATAGTGTGAATGAATAAATTATAGGACTAAATCTAGAGGTCCAGCATAAAACAATGGTCATCGATCACCGTATTTTATTTCTTTATTCAATAGAAAAAAATTAACTGGGGAAATGTTTAAATAAGTGGGTTGGATTTTTTTCCCTAAATCTGGAATTATACCATATCGTTGTAAAATAAAATAAAAATTATTAGATGAGCAAATATGACATTCTCCTCAATAACCACTTATTAATTTTTTTCTCAATAGTAATCTAAAAAATAATACTGGGGGGATGAACAAGATACCCGAAAAATGCACACTGTGGCATGGGAAAAAATTTGCAAACCGAAAAATGAAGGGGGTCTAGGCATCCGCAAACTCTTTGAGATGAATATGGCATTCTTGGGTAAATTGATTTGGCAGCTCATACATCAGAAGACAAACTGTGGGTAAGAGTTCTATCACATAAATACACTGAGCTGGGTATAAAGCCAAAACCGGGCTGTTCACCTCTTTGGAGAGGGATTTGCAAAGCCTACTCCAAACTGTGGAAAGGTTTAGATTGGAGAGGAGACACCTTTATATGGAAGAATGTACCCAATGGGAAATACACGGTTGCCTCGGGATACCAAGCTCAAATGACTGATTTTATACATAGCCAAGAAAACGAAGAAGAGGCCACGAAATGGAGACAGATATGGAAACTCAAAGGCCCAGCTCGAGCCAACTTCTTCCTTTGGAGCCTAAAACATGGAGCAGTGCCTACTTATGGCTTCTTAGCCAAACGACATGTGATACCATCACCCATATGCCCCATGTGGGATAGAGAACGAAGACCTCCTTCATGCCCTTCGGGATTGTACTTGGGCAACACAAGTCTGGACCCTATTATTACCTCAACATCAATGGAGGGGATTTTTTGCGTATAACGATATAGATAAGTGGATGCAGGATAACCTTCAGACTATGACGCGCTTCGGCGAACATGGATCCCATTGGAAGTATATTTGGCGCGAAGCTGTCAACGGTATCTGGATATGGAGAAATAAAGAACTCCATAATGATGATCTGAGACGACCACCGGCCTATGTTTTCATAGCGCAAACAGTGGAACGAGCGAAGAATCTGCGCCTTGCGTGGCAGGAGATTTGATTAATTTTTGTTACTACTTAGCCTCTCGGGCGAGTCATTTTTTTTTCTGCAGTTTTGTGTTTTCCTCTTTTAGCAAGTTAAAACTGTATATCTTTTGTGTGTTACACACCCGTTGATCAATAAAAAGCTCGTTTCCACAAAAAAAAAAAAATAAAAAATAAAAAATTAATACTGGACGAGCTAGCCAGTATGACATGATGGTCAATGGCCATCTTAAACTTTTTCCTTGACAAGTACGAGACATCCTATTCCCATAGACGGATCTACCCTTAGCTAAAGGGGTCCGCGAATCCCGTTAAATAAGTAAACTGTACATTTTATATGTAAGAAAATATTTCGGACCCCGAAAAAGTTACGGGCCCCGATTAATAATATTTCTGGATCCGCCACTACCTATTCCTATGTTTTTTTTTCCTTCCCGTTTCTTGATATAAAGCATTATAAAATATACTTTTCTTGTTATCTATAACAGAGTTAATATACCAATAAAACATTTAGTATGATTATTTCCTACGTAAACCTCTTTCTTTTCGAGTGATTTTATGGTGCAACGGTTGTAGCAAAGTTATACCAAGTGGCATACATTAGAGCCTCTCATTTTTACTCTTTTTCACATAATACACTTTTATCGTGTGTGAGAGGTTAGAAATGTGTGGTTGTAATGTATGCCACTTGGTATAACCTTCCTACAACGATTGTATTTTAAAATTTCACCTTTCTTTATGGAGAGAAGAAGTATTACGGTTTATAAGGATATTGTAGTCGTTTAATATCGGAATTTAATGTTGAGAAATGTCTTTATTACCTTTCTAAATCAGCATGTGTGTCCCAATTAATTCAAAGTGCCGTATATATAAGAATATATGAGTAAAGTATTATGTATATACTATAAATTATAAGATAGATTAGTCAAATATTGCATTTGACTGTCTCGTAAGAGATATAAAACTTGAGGTGTGTTTTGTAAATGTAAAATGTCAAATATATATAACTAAATATTTTGGACAACTTTCTATCCTAATCTTCTTCAAAAATAACTTTCTAACCTAATAAGTAAGTATTTATAATTTATCGGGTCATGAACTTAGGGTATGATATTACCTTCTATAATTAAATTCTCATCATGATTCCTAAGTTATATAGGTTATAAATAGGGTAAAGTTTCAGCAAACAAAACACACCTCAAATTCTCTTTGGCAATGACAAACAACACAAATAAGTACCCAATGCTTTCTCAAGAGAACCCGGGGAGGAAGGAGAATATCATAAGTAGAGGCAATTCCATATGGAAAAAGGTGAATGATATGGTCACTTTGTGCGACGCCAAAGGCGCCGCAATCATCATTCAAGATGTTCAGAGCAACGAAGAGTATGCTTGGCCATCGCCCGAGGTAGCACAAAAGACATTTGTGGAATTAATGAATAAGCCATATGGGACTATAAGCCCTAAAATAACTACTCAAGCATCATTTCTTGAGACCAAAAAGAAGAATTTGATTGAAGAAATCACTAAGATCGAAGCCAAGAACAAGGAAACCGAGACGAAATTGCATTTCCATTGCCTAACACAAGGTATGTTTAGTGGTGAAACTTTATAATTACAAGGTATGTTTATATATCCAAGTCCTATATCCAGCATTTATATATAATTACAAATGTACCCTCAGGTATGTACCTCAATATTCGGTACGTATGTATGTTATATTCGGTACGTATGTATTTTGGATATATAATGGTTACAGAACACACGCTACTATAAAAAGTTATTCGTACATCATAGTTGGATAAAAAATAAAATTAAATGGTACGTGCATAAATCAATTCTTTAAGTATTTCTTGATTTCAACGAGTGCATAATTATTTTTTCTAATGCAATATTATTGTTTTTATCTAATTTAAATAGGGTCCATGGACCCTTAATTATTGTTTTCCATCTGCTTCTAGGTCAGCTGTCTCTGGAACATCTTGACTTACAGAAACTTAAGAATTTGATTAAGTACACTGAAAAGAAGAAGAAGGAAATATCAGAGGGGATGCCTTATGTTCCTACAATTTCAAAGGAGCCAGAAAACAATGAAGCACTTACTACAGAGGCTATCACTACCTTGAAAATGATGAATATGTTGGATAAGGTAGATGATAATGAATGGTTTTTAGGTACCATTTTTGGTGACACAAATGAAGGGTTTGAAGGGCAATCTGGTACTTTTACGGGTGAAGTTTTTGGAAATAATTATGGAAATGAAGAAGAGGCTTCTGATTTGGATTTTGGAATTATGCCTTTGATGTGAGAGCACATGCAAGGACCAATAAAAGTTTTATAAATTTTTATATTATAATAAAGAAAGGAATATAAATCCTTGTATGGAGGATTTATCTACCTTTACCTTTTTTTTTTTTTTTATAATGTTTTTTATTTACTAATATGAAAGATTTATCTATCTTATATATATGAAAGGACTTATGTATCCATATGAAAGGAATTATCTATTTTACCTTTTTAACTCCTTATTCTTCTTGTGTAGCTAAAGTTTATTTAGATATATAAGCGTGCAATCCATTATATATTTTGTTGTGCCTCCAATTTTTTGGGGAACCCTAGCTAGGGTGATCGCTAATTAAAAAATAATTAAAAAAGAAAAAGCAAGACACACAATAAAACTAGTAAAACCTCAATTAAGTAGGGGGAAGGGGGAATCAAACCCTGTTCCTCCCACTGAGGCCAGTAAAACCCAGGTGACTAACCACCTAGGATGAGCCTTATGCTCAAGTAGAACTCACGGCCTCAACCATACACCGGAAAGACCTCAATTAGTAAATTCACACCACCAACCCTATTCAAACTAACTAACTAAACCTAAATGCTGACAACCGAAACATCCACTACAAAACACACACCATTAAATTACACGATGAAATTAAATATGCGCTCCAAATTTTCAAAAACCATTTTCAGAGAGAACCCAATATGTTTCACCGTTCGAGCAATGGTATTAGGGCCTAGAACAAAGATCCCCGCAAATTTCCTAGATTGCCGGTCGGCCTTTTTTGAGTGTCAAAATCTCAACAGTAGTGTACGTATCGGGTCAATTGTAGTACTCTAGAATTGATGAGTCAAATTCGAATCCACGGGGACATGAGGTTAAGTACATATATATATATATAATGATTATGCTCTCTTGCTCCAAGTCAACATCAAGGTGAAAGGTATGAGATTTTAAAAAGAATTACAACTCCAAACTATATTGAATTTAACTAGTAAGCAACAGATTGGTTGTGAAACAAGTGAAATAAAGTGCTAGCCAAGATAATGCAATTTCAATTATATGTCCTCTACGGTTTCAGTATATCATTTGGGTATTTTTCACAATAATTACTTTATACAAGTCCAAATGAAAACATGAAAATTGAAGCCCGAAAAGATGTAAAGCTACTAATAAGATCTTGGAAAATAAGGATCAAACACCATGACATGCATCATATAGTTGACTTATATCGATCGCCTAACTCCCGCTACCAAAGACCTATTGATAGAAAAATCATTTCAGACGCATTCAAATTATCACAAAGATTTTTTCCCTTAAACTCGCTCAAAGCTTTGCATAAAAAAGGTCTCTTCTTTGGTCCATATAAAAAGCACACATGTTCACATGAATCAATGAGTCTACAATCATCAATGGTTCTAAGATGATATGGTATTGATGGAACTAATAGTGTCAACATTTACGACATTTGTCACTATACACGTTATTATCATTCATCTTGGCGATAGTAACTTTATTCAATAGATCTTATACTGAGACAGGGACGGAATTAGGGTTGGCTAGGGTGGGCTCATCCCACCCGGTTTTATTTTCGGTACAACAACTTTATATAATTCAGTCAAACATATTTAGTTATCTTAATCTAGCCACTCGATCATACAATGTAATTTTTAGCCCACCCGACCATCAATTCATGATTCCGTCCCCGCACTACGTCATTTCTCAATGTGAAGTAGGTCAATTATAAAGGAAATCACATGAGATGATCTTCTATGCAATTAATAACTATAACAACATAAGGACTAGTTAATTAAAGCAATTGGTTTGTGATGCAAACCTACGACAATATTTTAATATCTTTAAAATAGAAGGAAATAAAAGCTCATTCGAATAAACATATTGTCAGTAAAGTGACTTAAACTCTACATCTGGTGGAACCAATCTGAAGACTCAGCTGTGTGATGGACAGCTGAGAAGTGTATTCAATTATGTGCATCAGTAGGGTGGAGTCTGCGAGCTTACGTCGCGGGGTGACTATCGGCGGGGTGATAGTCCGCGAGTCTTGGAATACGACGGGGTCCCACATACGTTAATTTCGTTATGTGACAGCTATACAGTGTCATTAAAAGGAGGACACGTGTAGGGGTATTTATGGTGCATCAAGACAAAGATTCCTGGCGGCTAGGGTTTAGGGATTTGTGCATATAAATACAGTTGTTGTCTCATTATCCGAGTGTGTTGAAATCTGTAAAATTCAGTGCATATATAATAAAATATCTCTTTTCTGCCCGTGGTTTTTTACCTCTCCCACTGAGGGGTTTTCCACGTTAAATCTGTGTTCTTCTTGTTTCTGTTATCTCTTTTGATTGTTTATGTTTGATTGCTTCTGTTTCTGTTTCTTGCATCTGAAGTTATCTCCATCCGTTTTATAACAAGTGGTATCGGAGCCAGGTTCTGGAGAAAACAATCCGTACGATCAACTTCATCTTCACCAAGGCCTTCGACAAGGTGCTAGGATCCGTGATAAAGTTGTAATCTTTAGCAAGGAAAGATGTCGGCGGTAAACGTAAAAATCGATAAATTTACGGGAAGGAACAGTTTTGGTCCGTGGTAAATCAAGATGCGTGCCTTGTTGAAACGAGCGGGGTTTGTGGAATCCTTTATCGACAAACCAAATACAAGTGCGAGCAGATTATGCCGTCTGGAAGAGAAAGCACATTCAACCATCATGTTGTGCTTATCGATGATGTTATCACCGAGGTTCTTTGAGGAAGACACCGCGGCCAAGTTGTGGAAAAAGCTTGAAAGCCTGTATATGACCAAGTCACCGACCAACAAGTTGTTGTTGAAACGAGAGGTTGTTCGGTTTGAAGATGCATGAAGGGAGTCCGCCGAGGGAACATCGGACCGGTGAACACAATATTGCTTGATTTAAGGAATATTGATGTTAAAATTGAAGATGAAGATGCGGCTCTAATCTGTTGGTGTCACTACCGGCATCATATGAAAACTTTGTGCGATCTTTCATAGTTGGAAAGGATACGATAGCTTTGGAGGATGTGAGGTCCGCCTTACATGCCGGGGAGCTTAGACACAAGGGCTGTCGCCGGGTACAGACGGTCAGTGGCTGGGCTAGTAGCCGGCGGCAATAGTGGAAAAGGATATGGACGAGAAGAAGAAAAAGAAGTCGGTGTCCAAAGGTCCTAAGTCTACCGATGTCCGTAATTCGTAAGGAGCGGGGACATTGGAAGTCCAATTGTCCAAGGAAGAAGAAACGACGGGAAGGCAATTCGGCACGGCGGCTTTGGCTGCGAGCAATCGATGAGGATCCGGTTCTAGTTGCGGGGGACTCTACACACCATAATGATGTGTGGATACTTGATTACGGAGCATCCTACCATATTTGTCCAAACGGGGAGTGGTTTTCTACTTATGAGCGAGATAGATGGTGGTCAAATTTATATGGCCAACGGCAAGGTTTGCAAAGTTGTGGGAATTGGCTCGGTAAAGTTAAGGACGAGAGGATGGTAAATTTTGTACACCGAAAGATGTAAGACATGTTCCACGAGATGACCAAGAATTTGGTATCTCTTAGTCTACCTTGGACGACAAGGGTTCAATTTCAAGGGTGAAGGTGGACGGTGAATGTCTTCAAAGATTCGATTGTGGTCCTCAAAGGCATCAAGAGGGGAACCTTGTATATATTACAAGGATCTATCGTATGCACTTCTGCTCGTTGCATCCTCAGTTCACCGGATCTCTCGACGGACTCACGAATTTGTGGCACGTGAGACTAGGTCACATGGGTGAAAGGGGTATGCGATTCTTTCTTCGGCGGGTTTTCTTGGGGGATATAAGGTCAAGAATCCGGACTTTTGTGAACATTGTGTGTTTGGGAAGTTGCATAGAAGTAAATTCTCGGCGGGGTTGCACAACACAAAGGCAACACTTGATTATATCCATTCGACCGTGGGGTCCATCAAGAGTTGAGTCGTTGGGTGGTCACAGATACTTTGTGTCATTCATAGATGACTATTCAAGGATGACTTGGGTGGTGATGATGAAGAACAAAAGTGATGCATTCAAGTAACTTCAAGCGAGTGGAAGGCCCTAGTGGAGAATCGAGTTAGGCAAGAAAATCAAGAAGCTTCGTACGGATAATGGTCCGGAATTCTCGCCGGACGGATTTTGATTCATTTTGTGCGTACCGAGGGTATTGCCGGACATCATATCGTAAGGAATACACCTCGGAAGAATGGTGTATTTGAAAGGATGAATCAAACTCTACTTGGAGAGGGCAAGATGTATGCTTTCTCAAGGCTGGTTTATCAAGGAGATTTTGGGCGAGAAAGGCGTTAAGACGGCTTGCTACTTAATCAATAGGAGTCCTCACACGGGGATCAATCTCAAGACACCATTTGAGATGTGGTCGGGCAAGCCCGCGACTACTCGTTCTAAGGGTTTTTGGGAGTACAGCTTACTATCATGTTAGTGAAGGGAAGTTGGAACAAAGAGCCAAGAAGGGAGTATTTGTGGGGTATGGTGATGGAGTGAAGGGATATAGAATTTGGTCATCAGCAGAGTCCGAGTAATCCTCGACGGGGACGTTGTGTTTGATGAAAATTCTATGTTAAACTCATCGGTGGGGAGGTGCGAGTCCGAAACCGATCGAATCCGATAGTGTTGAGAAACGAGGTGGAGCTTCGGGTGGAGTCTACCGATATGCAACAATCGGTGGATCCAAATCAACACTATACCGATCCGGATAATGAACCGAGAATCCGATCCAAGCCCCTGCCGAGACCTCGGCGGGGCGTCATACAAACATTGATCGGCGAGTCTAGGCGCCGGCGGCAGCTAGAAGATCTAATGTTGGGATACCTCCAAGGTGATATGGATATGATGATTTGGTGGATATGCACTCCGGTTGTTCTTTGAAGAGGTAGAGGTTGCTGAACCTACTACTTACAGGGAAGCAGTGACATGTATAGAAGCATCTCAGTGGCATGCAGCCATGGGAGATGAAATGGAGTCATTATTGAAGAATCAGACTTGGGAATTGGTCAAACAGCCTGCTGACAAGGGAGTTGTGACTTGTAAATGGATTTTCAAGAAAAAGGAAGGAATAACTAAGGCAGAAGGGGTCAGGTATAAGGCACGTTTGGTTGCAAGAGGATTCAGTCAAAAGGAAGGGGTTGACTTTGATGAAATATTTTCACCAGTGGTCAGACACACTTCAATCAGGGTGTTACTAGCAATGGTGGCACGGCGGGATCCGGAACTTGAGCAATTAGATGTGAAAAGCGCTTTTCTACATGGTGAGGTGGATAAGGAGATATACATGACACGGCTCGAGGGTTTTCAAGTTCCCTGGAAAGGAAAATTATGTTTGCAAGTTGAAGAAATCATTGTATGGTTTGAAGCAAGCTCCAAGGCAGTGGTATAAAAGGTTTGACAGTTTCATGCTTCAGCAGGGTTACAACAGAAGTCCCTATGACTGTTGTGTATACCACAGTCTGCTGAAAGATGGATCTCATAACTATCTTGTTCTGTATGTGGATGACATGTTGATTGTTGCCGCAAGGAAGTCTGATATTCAAAATCTGAAGAACCTTCTTAGTGCCGAATTTGAAATGAAGGATTTGGGTGCGGCCAAGAAAATCTTGGGGATGGAGATGCGGAGAGATAGGAGTCGAAGAAGTTGTTCTTGTCTCGGCGGGGTTATGTGCGAGAAGATATTGGCCAAGTTTGGGATGTCTGCGTCGCAAAACCAATAGATACTCCTATGGCATCAAATGTTCATTTGTCCGTTTATGCTTCACGATCGGTGAAGAGAAGGAGTATATGTCAAAAGTTCCCTATGCTAGTGCGGTTGGCGATCGATGTATGCCATGGTTTGCACTAGGCCCGATTTGGCTCGGGCGGTCGGTGTTGTCGCGGGTTTATGGCTCAACACGGAAAGGAACACGGAAATTTGTTAAAAGGATATTCGAGTACACGAGAGGTACGGTGATGTTGGTCTCATTTATGGAGGTGATGCGGTCCGGTCACAGCTACCGTGATGCGATTATGCGGGTGATGTTGACGGTAGAAAATCAATGACCGGGTATGTGTTTACATTGGGAAATACGGTGGTCGGTGGAAAGCTACTCTTCGGGCTACGGTAGCCTTATCAACTGCGAAGCGAGAATATATGGCTCTTGCGAAGCGGCTAAGGAGGGTATCTGGTTGAAGGGGCTAGTCAGTGATTTGGGGTTGCATCAGGATCAGGCTGAGATATGTTGTGACAGTTTAAGTGCAATATGTTTGGCCAAGGATCAGGTTCATCATGAGAGAACCAAGCATATTGATGTCAGGTATCATTTCTTGAGGAATGATAAGAGGGTTGTGGTGAAGAAGATTGGCACAAAGGAGAATCCTGCTGATATGTTCACTAAACCAGTTCAGCAGAGTAAGTTTCAGCTTTGCCTGGACTTACTGAATATTCAAAGCTTGTAATCTGTTTCTGGAAACTTTGCGAGGCGGATCGGTGGAGTGGATGCTGTGGAGATAGTCTGGTACAAGTACATCTGGCATTGACGAATGCATCTGGTACAAGTACATCTGGTTATGCAATCTGTTTGACTCTAGGGAGAGTTGAAGTCAAGGTGGAGATTTGTCAGTAAAGTGACTTAAACTCTACATCTGGTGGAACCAATCTGAAGACTCAGCTGTGTGATGGACAGCTGAGAAGTGTATTCAATTCTGTGCTTCAGTAGGGTGGAGTCTGCGAGCTTCGTCGACGGGGGTGACTATCGGCGGGGTGATAGTCCGTCGAGTCTTGGAATACGACGGGGTCCCACATCCGTTAATTACGTTATGTCACGGCTATACGGTGTCATTAAAAGGAGGACACGTGTAGGGGTATTTATGGTGCATCAGACAAAGATTCCTGGCGGCTAGGGTTTAGGGATTTGTGCATATAAATACAGTTGTTGTCTCATTATCCGAGTGTGTTGAAATCTGTAAAATTCAGTGCATAATAAAATATCTCTTTTCTGTCCGTGGTTTTTTACCTCTCCCACTGAGGGGTTTTCCACGTTAAATCTGTGTTCTTCTTGTTTCTGTTATCTCCTTTGATTGTTTATGTTTGATTGCTTATGTTTCTGTTTCTTGCATCTGAAGTTATCTCCATCCGTTTTATAACACATATGAAGTTTCCTTTGGTAATTGATGTATTGAATCTACTCAATAATGACGGAAGAATCCCAATTACAGCAATTCGAGTAAATCAGCTTACAAATGCATTACTTCTTTCTTAATTGAGCTTGTAGGAGTTAAATTAGGCTTAAATAGATACTATCCTAATTATATAACAACCTGTTACCGCCTTTAACTACTACAACTAACGTTTAACAACTTATTGAGACAAAGTGTTTGATCTTTTGTCTCGATGAATTGTTTCAAGTATTTTGTCTCAATAAGTTGCTAAACGTTTCTAGCTAAAGCCGGCGGCTCTGATTAAGTAACAACTATTTTCAAAGCCGGCTTTATCTACAACACGGATGAAGATTGCTCGCACGTTCTTCTAGCTAGGCCCGTCCCAGTGATATCAAAGGTCCTAAGCCAAAATATATTCAAAGCCTTTAACCGTGTGAAATAAATATGTAACAACTATTTTTGGAGTATACTAGGTTGATGAACAGCGTATACAAAATGTAACGAAATTCGATTAGACTTTTTAAACTAATTTTTTGTATGAATTTGGGCTTTTAATGATATTTTAGATTAAGTGAAGAAGAAAATTGAGCCTAAAACACACGGCTAACACATGAAAATAAAGGCCCTTAAATTACAAATTTTGAAGGGGGCTCTAGGTCGTGGCTTTGTTGGCCTGTCCCTGACGGGCCTGCGTGCTTCTCACTTGCACGTTTTTCTATCTATGCGTGTTTGGATCAAAGTAATTGCTTGGTGTTTGATTACGTTTGGATGCTATAACGAAGGTGGCTTTGTGGATGATTTGAAACAAGAGGAACAACATTAATTGTGCACAACTCTAAAGTCTCTACCGTTGACAACACTTTTCAGTAACTTTCTCTGGATTACAGGGAGAAATAACAATTAACCAAGAGATGGATTGGGATTAATGGAGGTGAAATCCACTTACGGATCAATTATGAAGGTCAACCACCATGCATGCAACAAAGGCTGTTTACTTGGAGTTCTTGTTTGAAGAGTTTTCCTTTGTTCTTCGATTTACCTCATCATTTCTTAAGGAAATTCTTAGTTTTTGGAAACATATGTACTCTATCATCTACCATTGATTTTCATCTGGGGCGGATCTAGATATTATATTCAACGGGGTCCGTAAATATTTTATACAGTAAATAATTTTTTTTACAAGGTTCGAAATATTTTTCTATAGGTAAAATGTAGAGTATTCTTATTTTTAACGGGGTTCGCGGACCCCATTTATATCTATGTGCCTCCGCCATTGATTTCCATACATTGTATTTGTCACGCATAGGTTTAAGGAGTCTTGATTATGTTTCGACTATGTCTTTTAGTGAGAGTCGGGGTATATAAGTGATGGGAGTCAACTTTACATGATTCCGGTGCATCTTTTACCCCCATTTATCCCACTTTTAGCACGTTTCTTGGTGATTTAGACCGTTTTAGGGGCAATATCGTGAATTATTAGCACGGGGAGTAAATCCGTCACTTTGATAGTTTACTACCTCTTTTTAGTGATATTGACCCTATTCCCGAGCACTTTTACCCTCCGGAATGTTTTGGATGTTTTTGGTTGTTGTGATGATGTAGGGAAATGGTGTCTCGAGAACCCGGAAGGCAAAGAATTATGATGAGAAGCATAGTCAAGGTGCAACAATGAGTCAAGGAAGGAGAAAGAGGAAGAAAAGGGAGAGGAATGGTTGGTACCCTTGTGGTCTGTTCTGATTCAGCAGCATTTTGACCCATGATGGAGGTATTTTCTGGTCATGACTTCTTCATGAAAGTTGTAGAGAATTAAAAGAGCTTTCCAACGCATCTTGAATCACCCAAATCGGAGTTCGGATGAAGAAGTTATGAAGGTTTTACTACAGCAGAAAAACTGCATCATGCGAAACGCACGTTTGGAGCTTTAAACGTGCGTTTCGGACGTTTTTTTTTGAATACTGAGAGCAGGGGACTGAAACACACGTTTGGGAACCTTCCAAACGTGCGTTTGAGCAGTTTTTAGCCATATAAACCCAATTTGGATCGAATTTTTGGGGGAAGAACATAGCAGCCGCGAAATGGAGTAGTTTTAGGTTAATTTGGGCGATTTTCTTCATCCTTAGGAGTTAGAATTAGTGTAATATACCGTTAGAAAGCTCTTTCAATCCTCTCTTTGATTCTCTAACTCTTAGCTTCGGTCTATAACATTTCATTGGGCAAAATTCGATCTTTTGTATTCAACTTTTGTGCTCTTCTTCTCCAAACTCGAATTTCTGCACTTTAATGGTAAATTTCTTCTCTCTTTTACTTGTTATGTCTCTTATTTACTACTTTCATTGCATTTCAACTAGTATAATGTGTAGCTAATTCCTCCCCATAGTCGAATCATGTGATATGTGGTGAAATCACCCCTTGGGTGATGAAATTGGGAGTGGGTAGTGCTTTTTATCATTATATCTTGCATATTTCATGTCTTAGAACTTGTTATAACGGATTTGGGCTAGATTGATCACCTAGGTCAAACATCACACACACCACTCTTGAGAGTTGTTCAGAGAGAGGGGTGTGGGAAAAGGGTTCTAGGATCGCGGTGTAGTCTCGGTTTAGTTGTTAAACCGAGCTCATCGTGAGGTTACTCGTTTATACGTTTAAGCGGCTCGAGTGCAAAACATGACTTGTTAGGAGAGAGTTGTTCGGACCTTAACATGGCATAAGGTGTTAGAAGAGAGTTGTTCGGACGCTAGCACCGGGTTTAGGAGTTCGCACCCGTGAAATTGAATGCAAGAGTTCGTTTAGTATAATGCACACTCTCGGTTTTGTCTACCTTAGGGTTGAGATTAGTCACATTGATCATGGTTCGGCTATGTCCCTTTCTCCCTTTAGACTTGTTAGTTTAATTTACTTTAGTTTAATTGAAGTGTACAAACATTCCAACAACTTGTTTGACTAGACTAAGCAATAAGTTCACTTTGGTACTTACAAGCACATCTTCTCTGTGGGTTCGACCTCGGACTCCTGTAGCTATACTAGCAATCGACCCGGTCCACTGCCGGTTAGAGAGCTAGTTTACCCACGGTTTCGAGTCTTTATAAATTGTTTTTGAAGGGGTATATTTTATGCTCATCAATAAGATATTATACGAAAGCTTTCAGTTCATGTTAGGTATTGTACCCGAAGGATCAATATTTTATTATTTCCTATCATGTTTTAAAAAGAAAATGAAAATCGATGAATTGGTTTGGGAATGGGTTTGGTTTAAGAGATTTTCTTTAGTACCAAGAAATGTGGTGAGAAATTATGGTGCTTAAGTTATTAAGGAAGTGATACTAAGTGGAGGGATGCGATGCATCCAACTCATCCATTTTCACATAATAGGAGTGTGTAGGTGTGAGTTGGATGGTTCTCATCCCTCCACTTGGTATCACTCTTCAATAACTACTGTACAATAACTCTTCTCGAAAATGTGTCGGTTTGGACTAGGCTTTGTATTATATGATTTTTTATTTAAAATTAATGATGATTTGCGGGACGAGTTTGGCTTGGATGATTTTTCTAAGTAGCCAAAATCGGTTGGATTGGGCTTGGATTTAATTTTATTTCAATGAATGATTGACAATCAGGATGCGCCTTATATGATATTTTTAAGAAACGTTTGTTAAAACTGATCGATGTCAAAAGTCTGAAATCTGAAAACTTAATATATCAATCTTTTGTTACATTAATTTGAAATCTGAAATATGAATATTTGAAGAAATGAGACAATTATTCCGTGAAGATCAGTTTTTTTTGTTACATTAGCCATAGATATAAGATGACATTTCATTCAAAAATATGAATGATTAGAGAAATATTTACTTATATTAATAAGCGGTATTTAAATCACTTAAAATTCGTTAATAAAAATCAAATTTATTTATTTAATTTAGTGGATTTGTAAAAAAATTATGATGTATCGGTGATTTGACGGGTTATACCAAATGGATGGATGAGATGCATTCAACTCATCCACGTTCACACAATAGATGTGCGTAGGTATGAGGTGGATGTATCATATCCATCCACCTGATATAACTCCCCGATAACTGTTGCGTATTAATAACTCTTCTCTTAATTCTAACTACCTCAAATCAAATAAATTTAATTAAATGATAAGGGGTGTTACAATCAGACCCTTAGACTTAAAAAATTGGAGCCCTAAAATATATGTTTATTCTTTTGAAGCCCCAAACTCGGGCTTCTTTGAGTTACCATTAGGCCTGCCCTATCCCTGAAAGGATGTCGTGTAGTAGTAATCATGCGATGTCTTTATTTGTTTTTACCTGGAGAACAAATTGTTCTCTCATTTTCACTTACCAAAGACCTAGAAATATATATTTGACAACTTTCACAAATAAAAATAGTAAGTAAAACAAAATAATAAACATAGATTTGGGATTGACCAACGAAAAAATTGGTTCCACGTACGTATGAAAAATATAGGTATCCATTCACTAAAAACACTCGCGCTATATACTATAAAAAAAAAAAAAAAAATGTAAAATAGTACTATTGATTTAAATAATTTACAAACATATGATTGACTATTAAAATAAATGTATGATGCTCTATTAAATTAGTTGAATCTTTTAAAGACACTATAAGTGTTTTACTATTACAACAAATTTACCTCGGCCCCATGTTCAAAAACGACATTTAAAATGTTGATTATATTTATCGAAGAAAAAAAAATGATTGCCACACATTCGAATACTCAAACAAAAAACAATGTTGATCATATCTATATATGTGAAATTTCAATAGTCTTTTTATTTTTTAACATCATCTCGTATATTACACTGGTTTTTCCATTAATTAAAACATATATAAGACATTCAAAAAATCAAATTTTAACTTCTTGTCACAATAGACAAAGTGGGAAACTAGGTGTGATATAATGCTATTAAACACTCTCCAAAACAATTATTGTTGACCATTGACCAATTAGGAGGCATGTTAGAGCACTCCCATCTACTTTGAATTTTTTATTTTATATATAATTTTTATTTAATGTGAAATACATTAAAATATTTATAAGACATATTTCAAATAAATAATATGTATTATTATAGTATTTGTAATACAAAATCTAAAGATAATATACTCTACACTAATAACACTTACAAAGTATTTTATATATTTTCATTTATTAACAAAAAAAATATTTTTTCATTTAAAGTTAAATAAAAAAACTTTTTTTTAACCTTGTAAAAACCTATAAAATAAACATTTATTTTTATTTTAAATATTTGTAAGAACCTATATAAATAAATAATTATTTACGGAAGGAAGGTAGTATAATTTATTTAATCATTTGACATGTGAAAGTCACGTGCTATAATCATGTGTTTTGTACATACTTGAGAATAGTGAAAGAACAGCTAGTTGACAAAATAAAATTATAATAATGTCATAACTATATTGACATAATAATGATTTTTTATATGGTCTCAAAATTTATTTTAGTTTTTTAATTTTGTCTCATAATATAAGTCCAATTAAAAAGCTTATGACGTATTTGTATCATTTTTCTTCTTTTACCTTTTATTTATTATATATCATCCGTTTTTTACTATTTTGTATTAATACCAATTAAATATTATTTTATATTTTTTAATCAAAATTAATAACACATAATCAATTTAACAAACTTTCTTAATCTGCGTAAAAAAACTCCAAACAGACTTATATTTTGGAACGAATGTAATATTTTTTTTTACAGTACAACAGCCGTACGAATATAATCTCTCAAGTGACATACATTATATATATTCTTTAATATCTAGTCTCTCTCTGACACACAATAAAAGTATATTCTATGAAATAAAGTAAAGAACATTAATGTATATAATTTGATATAACATTCATCCAACCGTTATATCATAAATTAATCACATCTTTTCGCTTTTTATAACATAAAATTATTGATGTACCCTAATTTTTCTTAATTATATGTTATTTGATGTCATACCTTAGACTAATGTTATTATCATAATGTGACACTAAGAATGAAACAACATACTTTTTCACTCTTTATTATTGTGTGATTTATATAAATCAATATATACAACACCATTATCAAATATATACATATGGTACAACCATTATACATGATATAATGCATAGTGACCATACATTTCTACTCACTTTCACCGTATACACTCATACTTTGTCCAAAAAACATTTAAAATGTGTGGATATGATTAATGTACATCGTTAGCAATAGGTTATACGTCATGTTCAATGATGTAAAAAACATGTTTTATCACTCGTTATATCCGAATAGTTGTGGTTGTAGAATTAGTTGTGCAATTAGTAGCTTGTCACATGTTACACAAGGGTTGACTAATAATGTAACTTACTAATTACATTTGTACCTCCATTCAAAAAATATACTTGTGCTAGGATTCTTATGAACAAGTTTGCTATAAATAGGCTGAGTATCATCAAACAACACACCACAAACAAAAAGTTTTCAAGCAAAAACACACCCCTAAAAAAAAAGTCATTCACATTAATGGAGAGAAACACACACATGAATTTTCCCATTGATCCAAAAGTAGCAAGTAAGGCATTACTCAATAAGAGAATAGATTCATTGTTGAAAAAAGTTAAGCAGCTAAACATTTTATGTGGCTTGAAAACTGTGGTGGTCATACAAGACGAGCAGCAGCGCAAAATGTTTTCATGGCCGTCGTACGATGAAGCAAGAACTGCACTTGTGAAATTAATGGAGATGCCGGAAACGAAAAGGAATCAAAAAATGATTACTCAACATGATCATTTGCAGGGGAAAATCAATCGTTTGACAGAACAAGTCGAGAATATTGAAGCCACCAACAGGGAAATGGAGGCCAAGCTTCATTTGCATGGGCTGGAAAATGGTACGGTTAAGATTGAAAGCCTCGATTTCATGCAACTGGTGTCTTTCATTAACTATGGTGAAGAGAAGATGAAAAACTTGTCTGAGGTGGTCAGGAGTTATGAACAAGGCGGCCCGAGTTCTGGGGTGCAGGTAGGTCAGCACTCTCTGGCCGGACCGTCGGGTACAAGTCATGTCCCGGGCCCAAGTTATGGGGTGGTACAACAGCAGTCTCAGGTCGAACCTTCGGCTATGACTCATATCGGAATGTTGATCCCAGCTGGCCCAAGTTCTAGCGTGGTACGGCAGTATTCTCTGGTCGGACCTTCGGGTACACCTCATATCGGAACATCAATTCAAAACCCAAGCTCAGGTGTGGTACAACAACCATCTCTGGTCGGACCTTCCGATATATCTCATATCGGAATGTCGATCCCAGGCTCAAGTTCTGGTGCTTTGTTTGGAACGCATATGGGAAATTCGTTTGGAAATCATTTGGGAGTGCCGATTCTAAACCAAAGTTATGAGACTTCACATCAGACTTTGCTACTCGGACCAGAGGTGCAACCTCGGACTGACACGCCAATGCCGGTGGAGCTAGCTTCAGGGGGTTCGATGGAGGTTAGTGCTCATAATATTCATAATTTATTCGTAGAGCAAGCTTTTGATACGGAAGGGTTGAGAAGCATAGAAGATTTGTACAGAATAGAAAGTTTCTTGAATGATGACATGTCTGGCTACACAAATGAAGAATTGTCAAGTTTTCTAGATACTTATGAAGAAGGGGTTGAAGAGCTGGAGGCGGCGATATCAACTTTAGTGACCGGTGGAAATGAGGCAGCAATGATGTCAGCTATAGTCACCGGCAATTATGAGTTACCGCCGTCATCAGCTGTTGTTTCTGGTGATGAAAATGGGGTGGAGCCACTAGTTACAGTTGCTGCAGATGCAAACGAGGTGGCGCCACCAACTAGATTTACTGGTGGGTTTCAGGCGGCCGTATTTGGAAACGAGGTGGAGCCGTCAACAATTGGTACCGGCAGAAATGAAGTGACAGCAGCACCTATACTGATTGATGGGAATGAGATGAGGTTGTCGGGCATATATACAGGTGGAAATGAGGCATCACAGTATGCTATACTTTCTGGTAGAAATGAAGTGGCGGCATCAGCTATCGTTACTTATGGAAATGAAGCTGCACAGCTGCCACCTTCAGATGTTGGTGGAATTGAACTGATGTTGAGAGGTATAGTTCCTCGACGTGGAAACGAAACAGCACCGTAAAGTTACCGGTGAAAATAATTAATTAAAGCGACGCTGCCGCCGGCTAATCTTTGGAGGTAGTAATAATCAAGGCCGCAAGGGCTTCAGAATCACGTACGTCAAAAGATCCCAAGCAAGGGTGGGGGTGGAAATGTGATGTCTTTATTTCATTTTTATTTCTTTTTGTGGCATTTAATTTTAATATTGTTTCTTTTTACGTTGCCATGCATAGGCTATAGCAACTAAAATGTAGCGACTTGGTTTTGAGTTTAATGAACTAATTTATTCAGATGAAAGCATTCAATCCATTTTATTTATCTTTTCTTTTCTGTTAATCTGTATAAAATAAAGGCAACTCTTTTGTTTTTTTAGTGGAAATAAAGGCAACGATCTGGAACGGATAAATCAAGAAAAATTACAGTGCACTAGAAGGGGGTTTGATGTGTCCTACTCATCCCTTGTGAATAGATAAACCATAATCCTCTTCTTTATATATATATATATATATATCATTAATAACTATTACATCATAATTATTGTCGCTTAAACAAATAGGTTGTTTTTGGATTTTGATTGATTCAGTTTTTTTTAGTTATTATAAGTAAATTTGGTTTGAAAAAATGCTAACCCAAACAAAACTGAAATACGTACTATATGAAAACCAATGGAATGTATCGGTTTTGTTTTGTTTTGCAATTGTTTATATGCATTTTTACAGGATATGTATATATGTATGTATGTATGTATACGCCTACAAATATAGAAGACGGGGAGACAGTACGTGGGTTTTGTCTGTGGGGCTCATCATGCCTGTGAGAGTTTGGAGAAAAGAGGGATTGAGCTCTTTAACTCCTTTGGGTGGAGAGTGGGTGTTGGATACTAGAGTAAGGTTCTAGAGGGAACTTAGAAATTGACAAAAGAGATTTTCATTTAATTATCCTCAGCATTCATTGCAGTACATCACAGTTTATTTGATACACATAGATCCTACGCACAGTACTAGATTAGGTTAACATTCATTTGGGCTTGGTCTTCATTGGGCCTTGTCTTCAGTGGGCTTTAGTCCATTATCCTCAACATCCCCCCTCAAACGAAAGGGGGAGGTATCCACATTGAGTTTGGCTCGAAACAAAGAGAATGGGACAGCAGCTACAGGTTTTGTGAGAGGGTCAGCTATCTGATCAGCAGAGGCCACATGATGAACTTGAATGTTACCCGTTAGGACATGATGACGAATAAAGTGAACATCAATTTCAATGTGTTTCGTACGGGAGTGAAACACAGGATTTTTTGCCAAGGATTCTGCTCCAATATTATCACAAAAAGCAACAGGTGCACTTGGTATAGTTATGTGCATCTCAGACAGAAGTGACTGCAACCAAATCAGCTCTGCTGTAAGATGTGCAAGAGCTCGATATTCGGATTCTGTACTTGAACGTGCTACTACATGCTGTTTCTTTGAAGACCAAGAAACCAAGGACGACCCCAGAAACACACAGTATCCAGCAATGGATTTTCTGTCATAATGATCACACCCCCAATCGCATCGAGAATCCCGGGAGAGTCGGCCGGACACTTTGAAGTGCAAGCCATAGTGCATAGTTCCTTTTATATACCGCAGAGTCTTTTGAGAGCTTTCCAATGCAACTCTGTTGGGGCATGCATGAATTGACTTAGTGTATTTACGGCAAAGGCAATATCTGGCCTTGTGAAGGTCAGATATTGTAGTGCCCCAAGAACACTTCTGTATAAAGTAGGATTATCAAATAACGGCCCATCATCAGGTCTCAACATAGTGCCTGTAACCATTGGAGTGGGACAGGGTTTAATGTGCATCATGTTGATTCTATGTACGTAGAAGCTGAAGTACATACCGTTTTTGGGACAGCACCAGCTCTTTAGCATCTCTATAAACCTCCATCCAAAGAAAGCTGGAAAGAGGACCAAGGTCTTTGAGAGGAAACCTCTTGTTCAGGAGACCAATGAACTTGCTGATGGCAGTGGTAGAATTCCCAGTGATAATAAAATCGTCAACATAGATAAGAACATATAGAATAACAGACTGATGATGAAAAATAAACAATGAAATGTCTGAAACAGACTGAACAAAACCCCAAAGAAGAAGCTGAGACTTTAACTCATCAAACCAAGCCCTAGGTGCTTGCTTCAGGCCATAGAGAGCTCTTTTTAGGTGACAAACATGGGTAGGTTTGGAAGGGTCAACAAAGCCCTCAGGTTGGGGCATATACACAGATTCTTGGAGTTTCCCATTCAAGAATGCATTGTTAATGTCTACTTGTTGAATGGGCCGGTGAAAAGTGATCGCACAAGTCAATATAACTCTAATGGTGGAGGATTTTGCTACAGGACTAAAAGTCTCACCATAGTCTACTCCCGGCTGTTGAAGAAAGCCTTTTGCAACAAGTCTTGCCTTGTGCTTGAGGATGGTCCCATCAGGCTTGAGTTTAAGTTTGTAGATCCACTTGTTCCCGACAAGGTTCTGAGAGGGATGAGAGGGAACTAGCTCCCAGGTATGATTGTCCATAAGAGCTTGATATTCCTCCTTCATGGCATTGTGCCAGACAGGATCCAACAAAGCTTCAGAGACCTTGGTAGGTTCAGATTGGTGACGGTAAGACTCCTGACTTGCTAGACCTACGAATCTCTTAGGTTTGAAAATACCACTTTTAGAGCGGGTTTGCATAGGATGAGATGTGGGTGGGGAAGGAACAGGCTGGACAGGTGAAGCAGGCTGTGGTGAAGGGGATAAGGAAGAAGAGGAAGTAGACTGTGGTGGGGAAGGGGAAGGGGAAGGGGACATAGATGAAGGAGAAGGGGAAGGGGAAGATGAAGGGGAAGCGTGAGAGGGGTGAGACAGGAGTGGAGAGGAGGGCTCGGCAAAGATCGGTGTGGGGGAAAATGTGTCACTTGCACACCCTGTGTCAGGATGAGTAGAAGTTGGTGTAGGTTGTGGAACTGAGAGAGTGGATGAGGAAACAGGAAGCACAAGAGTGGTTGTGAGGGGTGTGTGAGAAGAATTGGAGGGAGTGTTGTTGGATTTATAAGGAAAACTGGTCTCATCAAAGGTGACTGTTCTAGAGATATAGATGCGTCCATTGGGATCCAGACAGATATAGCCTTTATGGCAGGGGCTAAGACCAAGGTAAGTACACTTTTGGGTGTGAAACTGAAATTTGGTGGTGTGGTAGGGTCTGAGAAGAGGATAGCACGAGCAGCCAAAGGTCTTGATCATGGAATAATCAGGGTGTTTATGATGTAGGCAGTAGGATGGGGTTTTCATATGAAGGACAGGGGTGGGGAGATTGTTAATGAGGTGAACAGAGTACTGAAAGCTGTGCCACCAAAATTTTAGGGGTAATCCTGCCTGTGCAAGAAGAGTTAAGCCAGTTTCTGTGATGTGCCTATGTTTCCGTTCTACTCTCCCATTTTGGGCATGTGTGTGGGGGCAAGGATGCCTAAAGGAGATGCCAAATTCTTTGAGTTTGGGTTCAAAATTCCTGTATTCACCACCCCAATCTGATTGGAGTTGTTTTATAGTGAGGTTTAACTGGTTCTCAGACAGAGTTTTAAAATGCAAAAAGGCATTCAGTGCCTCAGACTTGTGTTTTAGGGGATATATCCAGGTGTACCGACTAAAATCATCAACAAAAATAATGTAATAGAGATAGCCATTCACAGAAGTAACAGGTGAAGGACCCCAGAGGTCAGTGTGGACAAGTTCAAGAGGGTGTGTAGTATGATGTGTGGAACTGGGAAAGGGAACAGAGTGCAGTTTACCAAACTGACATGCTTCACAAAAAGAAAGTTTGTCATTCACAGAAACATTACAAGAGTTCAAAACACACTGTAAAACTTTTACATTGGGATGTCCTAGTCTTCTATGCCAAAGATCTACACTATCCTTGGAGGAGACAGCAGAGGACACAAGAAAGCTGGTGCTAGTGCTTGACTCTGACTTGATATGATTATTGGATTGAATGAGGCTCTTTGTAGGCTGAAACTGACTCTGAGATAACTTGGTACTCTTGACTTGGTAAAGACCATTCCTAAGATGTCCTTCCAGCAGGATAGTCTTGGTGGGTTTGTCCTTAACATAACACAAACCATCAGTAAACTCGACAAAGATGTTATTATCAGCTATAAGTTTAGATATGCTTAAAAGGTTTTTGGTTATGTCAGGAACGTGGAGAATATGACTAAGATAAAGAGTATAGTGATTAGGAAGAACAATGGATGTGGAACCAACATGAGCTATTGAAAGAGTCTTACCATTACCAATCACCAGGGAGTCTGAACCATCATAAGGAGTCCGGAGGCTGAGATTTTTCAAATCAGATGTGACATGATTGGTAGCACCGCTATCCAAGTACCAACTAGGATCAGCCACAGTATCGGCAGAAGCAAGATAAGCAGATACCTGTTTAGCATTAGACTGATTTGAGGAAGACTCTCCATAGTCAGATTCAAAACGATGCCGCACTCAATAGCAAGTGTGTCCGGGCTTCATGCAAATTTGACATACAAGCCGTGGTCCGAGTTTCCGAGGTGGAGTTTGTCTTATTGTCGCTCGTCCTTCCTCCCCCGCTCCGTCCTCTTCCTCTACCACCTCTAGATGAGGTGTTTCGCTCTACCCGGTGAAGTATTATTGGTTGGGAATCTAGTTCCACCTCTACCAAAGACCTTGGTTTGGGTATAAGCAGCATTTGCCATAGGACCACCAAGATCAACAGTGGAAGAGGAGGAGTTGAACCTCATCAACATTCTTTCATGGGTAAGTAGCTGCGCTTTAACCTCTGGCCAGGACAGAGAAGCAACCCGGGATGTGATGTTAACAATCACAGACTCATAATTCCTGGAGAGTCCACCAAGAGTTGCCAAGATCAATTCAGAGTTGGGTAAAGGACAACCAGCAGCAGCCAAGTTATCTGAATAGCTTTTCATTAAAGCTAAATAATCGGACATGGACTTTCCTCCTTTTTCAGTTTTTGTCAAAGCATCTTTATACTCAAGGATCCGAGATTGTGCTTGGCTATTAAACAGGGTTTCCAGTGTTTGCCATACCTCTGCAGCCGTGTTACAGCCAACAACTTCCATTAAAGCCTGCTCCGTCATTGATCCAGTGAGCCACCCAAGGAGGAGTTGATCCATGGTTTCCCATTCAGTAAATGCCGGGTTTGGTTGAGGTCCATAACCTCCAAGACCCGGAAGTAGACGCAGTGGAATTTCATTTGCAAAGAGGTGATTCTCCAGTTTATGACCTCGGATGACAGGTAGAACAGTATATTTCCACAGTAAGAAGTTATTCCGGTCAAGTTTGACATGGCAAGTCTGGGTCAGATTTCCACCAAAAGGAGCTGCCGGAGGTGATGCAGAAAAGGGTGAGGTCGGAGCTCTGAGCATAGCTGGTGCTGTCATATACGAAGAGAGAAATGGGAAACTTCCCGGAAACGATGGCGATGGAAGTGAAAAGGAAAACATTGAGCTAGATGGAATTTGAGTGTGGGTGGAAACGCTGCCACCGGTTGTTGAGGGCGGCGGAGCAGCGGCATCTGCAGTCACCGGCGGTGTTTGATCGGTAGGTGGTGCGGTGGACATTTTCCACCGTTTTCTCTCTCTGATACCAACTTAGAAATTGACAAAAGAGATTTTCATTTAATTATCCTCAGCATTCATTGCAGGACATCACAGTTTATTTGATACACATAGATCCTACGCACAGTACTAGATTAGGTTAACATTCATTTGGGCTTGGTCTTCATTGGGCCTTGTCTTCAGTGGGCTTTAGTCCATTATCCTCAACAAGGGACTTATGGGTACGTGGATGGAGACACTTTGATGAAAAAAATTTCTAGACTATACCAGCTTGCTATGAATAAATTTTGCAGTGTGAGTGAGAGGGGAAATTGGGAAGAGTGGGAGTGGGAGTGGGAGTGGGAGTGGGAGTGGTAAGAGGGAGAGAAGTTGGTGAGTTTTCTAAACTTCTTTGCTTTCAAATGTCTGCATTTCTTCATGTACTCCGGGTAAACCTTTGTGGATGCACAAATCCAAAAGAGTGTTCACAGTGGATGCTCTAAAAATTTAATTTATGTATCTTTTTTAGTCATTAATCAGCCTGGTCCTTTCAAACCAAGTGGTGCAAAGTATTACCCTAAAAAATTAATATTTTTATATGGAAAATGTACCTGGGTCGTATCCCAATTAAGGTGAATGTCGGTAGGAAAGGTATCATCTTGAGTTCGTGGTTGTGTCCCTTTTGTAGTTTAGAAGACGAAGGTTGAGCGCCCATTTATTTTATGGAGTAAGGTTGCAGTTTTGTGTGATATTCAGCGGTCTTTTCCTTCTAATTGGCTTCATTTTTGCTCCTTCTCGCCACCGATTATGCGGAATAGCAAGGTGCCTTGGCTCCGGGAAGTTGTTAAAAGAACAGTTCTATGGTTGATTTGGATCAAGCGGAATGAGTTCGTCTTTCGCTCTAAATCTCTTACGGTTGAAGTTGTTTTTAAAGAAGAGCAAATTTCTTCTTATGCTTGGATCAACAGGAGATGCAATAAACTGAAATTTTGAGTACGTGATGCTGTTGGTTTTTCAACCCCTTCAAAGCTTTGATTCATGATTGATGTTCTTTTGCTTTTCTCTGTTGTTTTATTTAGCTTTATTCTTATTTGCTGTGCTTTTTGATTTTTTGTTGTCCGTATCCTTTTACTCGACTCTGGTTTGTATTTTGGATGGTCTCCCAGCTCCTTGCAGGTTATATTAATATATTTGTTGTTCAATGAAAAATGTAGAATTACACACACATACATACGTACATACATACACATAATATTTTTGTTTGATATATATGTATGTACGTATGTATGTATGTATATGTGTGTATGTATATATATAGTTTAATCAACAAGATGAATCATTGAAAAGGTGTTGTAGTGCTTTGAGGTTATACCAAGTGAATGGGATGTAATCAAGCTGCGTCGAGTCAATACTCCGAGACTCGAGTTTGACTCAACTAAAAAAATCTCAGCCTTAAGCTCTATCGAGCCATATAAAGGTAAGATCAAATTCAACTCGTTAATTAAGTACTCAACATAACTTGACTCAACTCGTAAACTCGATTATCTTTTTAAAACTCATTTAATTTTCAAGAAACATTGCAAAATCAAGCTCGGCAAGTATAATACTTGATTCAACTAATAATTAATGACATATATAAAATAGTATTATTTAATTATAAATTTTATAAAATTAAATAGTAATAGTATTGCTCGATTAACTAACGAGCTACTTGATTACTACATTTTCAAGCTTCTGATCGGCTCATTAATTATTCAAGTAGCCCGAACCCGGAAACAAAACGAATTGAGTCAAGTAGTATAGTCGAATCGATAAAGCATAGTAAAAAAAAAGGGTATTCTGATCGAAAACTCTTGTAAAACACGAGCGTATGCTCTCCAACCTTTAAGAACATTGTGATTAAGATAGCTGCCTCTTTTTGTTACCTTACTGCATATCTAACTCTTTTTGTTACCTTGCCGATGATCGCTCTGCGGTCACGAATGGACAGCCTTCAAGATCTTGTCTATAAGTCGGGTGAGGAGCTTCGAATGAGCTCCTGATCCCGTGGTATTCTTGGATCGAAGTCCCCGAGCTCAGGTTATAGAAGAAGAAACCGAGAAGTAGCCTGATTCATTTATGACTAGTTGTAATTTTTTATCTCTACCCTTCTTCTATTTGGGCCTTCATGTATATATATATACTAGTTATAAACCCGTGCAATGCACGGGATGGTACTAAAAATGAAAACAATTATTAAAATTTTATATATATACGTCTGTCCAACAACCGTGTATATTTCAATCGTGTCATTTCTAACCTCTCACACACGATAAAAATACATTATGTGAAAGAGATTAAAAATGAGAGACTCTAATATATGCTACTCAGTACAACTGTTATAGCGTAAAATCTCTTGTGATTGAATATAAACCCACGGAAGTTTAGTGCACGTGATCATTTGAATGTAATGTAAAAACAAATATTTAGATTTCTAATTGAAAGACACCTTCGGCCGACCAAGGTGAATGCAAATAAAAGTGAACAAAAGATCGGACATGTTGAATGCAAATAAAAGTGAACAAAAGATCGGGTATGTTGATCGTATTCGAAAACACCAGAATAAATTACATGATTGATCTCTTGTCACTGTCTAAATTTCAAAAATATATAAATTTTACAAATACAAAGACCAAACATGTTTGTCAAAGATGCGAAAATTGGTGTTGAATACTCCATAATGAGGGCTACTCACAGCCATAATCATCAATGGAAAAGAGTGGCATTACTTCCGGAAAAAACTTTAGCAATGAATTTCTACAATAAAAAAAACAATTCAAATGAATTAATTGCTAAAATCCAAATTGAGGAATAAATATACAAACAGCCGACAAAGACAAACCAAGTTGCAGAGGGCAAGGCATTATTCAGATTCCAGACATATTTTCAAGCATCACCATTTACCTCAATAGTAGTGTCCATGTAATAACCGTACAAATGTAGTATCCATTAGGGCATACAAAATCTGCATAAAGCCATGTGCCCAGAAGATAACTCTGCTCATGCGGTATTTCAATTTTGATGATTCCAAACATGTTGATGATAATTTGAAATTTGAAATTAATAATATAGTAGTTAACAACTGTATGGAAAGCCAATACAAACATATATACGGAATGGTCCTCACTTCTGCATCTTTCCTGCTCCTTCCTCACATGCACAGCCACGTTATCTGAATAAGCATAAAAATTATGATTTTAGGTTCTTTGCCTCCCCAGAGATTAGTTTCTCCCATCCCCTTAGGCCTTTGACATCTCCTCGTAACCAAAAAGGAAGCGCTAGATTTAGAATATAGGTTGTAAAATAAACTATCAAGTGACAACAGTAAACATTACAACTTCTGAGCGCAACAATCATCAACAAAGTAGCTACTTTCTATGCTTCTACCCATAATCTGCAGATTAAAATTAAAAAATGAAAAAAAAAGTTATAAAATGTGGAAAAAGGAAAAATACCTGAGAAGAATTCAGTGAGGGTTATTTGTTTCCATTAAGCTCTATATTTATAAAGTACCACAACAGAGAAATTGAATCAGTGGATGTGGCATGAGCAAAACACTAATTTATATCGTACTCGTAGTCCCATGACAAATGCTACATCAATAACATAAGTAGCAATAAATTATCCTCAACTAAGATGCACACCATTATTTTACTCGTAAACCGTAATCATTAGCAAACTAAAACACGATGAGGTAAAACCAAAAGATAATCAATATTCGTGTATCGTTTCAAGATGTCCGTTTTGATCGTTAAGGGAAAAACATAAAATTGATAGCAGAAATAGAGTTGAACTCAACTCCCCTATTGTGTCTGTCCAAAGAATCCTCCAGTAAAAAGAAATCCAAAATGGTGTGTATAAGTCAAAAAAGGCGAAAGAACATAGAAACTATTGGCCTTCCAATTGTAAGTATTGTACCTACTTCCCATACACAACACTTTTCACCTTATTCTGCAATAGTTTCTCTTCTTCTCCTTGCATCTTCCCCAAACATAGAAACTGTTGGAATTTCAATTGTTCACTTTGCTTGTATGGGGATGAATAATAAATTGAGATTATTTCTCCACTCTCCATTTCCCAACGAAAATGATGACAATATCATAAATTTCTTAACAAAGAAGGACATCGAGATGGTCTAATTTTTTATTCACACAATGTTCACAGTACAATGACAAAATTACATGCAACTTGACAAAGAAATCTAAGTTGAACTGGGTCATGCAAACCAAAAGTTACCGAATAAGAGATAGAAGTTCCAAGTACAGATACGAACTGTTGATAGGCCGGTAATGGTTGGGAGTGGAAATGGTTGAATAACATTTGTAAGGCCTACCTTGAGGTCAATTGAGGAAAACATGCAAGTGTTGGTACTAAAGGAAGTTAACTCATATATGTAAATAAGATGCAACATCTTCTTACCAATGCTGCCTTATGCATCAATATCGTCTAAAAATGTACATAACCTAAAGGTCTACATGCCGCTACAGATGGTGAAAGACATTCATGAAAAGCATATAAAGCATCCCCTCACCAACGACCATCAATTGGAAAGCATATAAAGCGTTCAATTGAAATCAGAAATGATTAGTCGTTAGTGGGAATTTAATGGGAGCATAAAACACCAAACCACCATGCAACTGAAAAAAATAAACGTTCTCAACAATTTTGCAAACATCAAACCACCATGTGGGAGTTTAAGCGGAGAAAAAAAAAACCACCAAAAATAACATCAAATCAAACACATTCCAAAACAGAAAATGTACTTACTCACTTATTCATTTAGGTGCAAATAAGAACGTCCATCAATTATCGGTTGTAGGACATGTACTCGCGTCCATTAAGAAACACTTTGAATCTGCACAACTTTAAACTGAGATTTTTTATCCCGGGCCGCAGCAGTACACAGCGAAAAACAATTTGATTAGATCACAATATATGCATATTCACTCAGCTTCAGGCTTCCTCAAAAACTTGTTGATTCATAAGCACACCAAAAACAGATATAGTTGCAAAAATATCTATTAAAATAAAGACATATAATTAAGGATATGCTGAACAACGACTTACCGGAAAAATAAAGAAGCTGAGTAACGTCGATCACCCAAAATTAGAATATCACATCCTTTCCGCGAACAAAAGAGAGAAATAATTTTTTTTAACTTTTTCCAACTTATTCGCCGCCTTCTTTCAAACCCTCAATGAATCCTCTTGATCATCTGAATGCATAAAGGTACTTTACAATCCACAAAATCCATAAAATTAAATAAGAACAGAAGAAATGAATCCAAATCAAGAGAAAAAATCAGTCTTATATTTATTTTTGCAAAAGATTTGAATAGTTTTTGTACTTCATATATTGCTCCGAATTAATTGTTTGTTGTGTTTTGTGCCTCTAGCCATGTGCACCTGTAACAATCCATAAAATGGATGTTGCTGGACAAAAACAAAAGAAATGAAAGGAGTCGTGGTAAGAAATAAATGCAGATTGACACAACTATAGGTGATGAAGCTACTGAAAGTGAAAATAAGCTAGAGTTAGTAGGCTGTTCATGTAAGGTTTACGTAGGTATTATCATATTCTCTTTCTTTTCCCCTCCATTTGCTGCATTTAATTTATTGTTATATGAAAATTGAGTAAAATCAAACAATGGTAGCATTGCAGCACATCATATACGCAACTTGCGGCTATGTACTTAGTAGATTGTGAATTAGAAAAAATGTATCCACCTTCAACAATACCATTTTACAATGCCTTTTGTGACATCAAAAAAACCGAATCCTAAACGTTCTCCATCTGCAAGGACTGCATCTTTTGAACTAAATCAATGCTTACAATGAACCAAAAAAAATGTTACAACAACTGTATTAGCAGGCAAACATAAGGCAAATGGTAAAAAGAAAAGAAGAACGGATTGTAAACACAGAGTGTATGAAAGAAAAAAAAAGTGAGCCTTCATACTCCACATAAAGGCATGGAGTATGGACAGAGGTAACTGTCTCTCTATCAAACTCACAAATCACACCTGCTTTCTTTCCATCCATTCTGAGGAGGCTACAATGTACTCTTATGTTACACTTATGTTTATTCGGGATTATGTATGACTTACCTGGATCGAAAAGCGTCTCACATTCATTCTTGAATTGGAAAGATCTAATGGAAAGCGATGTGTTTAAATATCATTCTCCTCTGGTGGCTTCTTCTCGGTTGATACCTTCACGTCGGTCGTCGGGCTTCAATATCACCATAAAAACTTATGAGATATTATACCAGATGTGAAAATAGAACAACATCATAATTCAGAAAAATGAGAATGATATTAAACGCCAAAGCGATGCTCTCCTTATAGGAATCTGAATCAGTAGCAATCTCATACCTTAATCGCAAAAAATCTCCTGTCGGTTTCTTCCTTGCTAATCTCTTTGCAAACGGGTTGTGTACCATTAGAATATCAATAATAAGCAATATAACGCAGTATATTATGCCCTGAAAATTAAGGAAGCAAAAACACTTTCAATTAAACAATAACCGAAATGAAAAGCACTGTCAATTAAACAACATCATAATTCAGAAAAATGAGAATGATATTAAACGCCAAATCAAGGCTCTCCTTACAGGAATCTGAATCAGTAGCATCATACCTTAATCGCAAAAAATCTCCAGTCGGTTTCTTCCTCGCTAATCACTTTGCAAACGGGTTGTGTACCATTAGAATATCAATAATAAGCAATATAACGCTGTATATTATGCCCTGAAAATTAAGGAAGCAAAAACACTTTCAGTTAAACAATAACCGAAATGAAAAACACTGTCAATTAAACAAAAAGCAAAATCGGGAAAGAAAGAAAACCACAAATGTCGAGCAAGAATTGGATGTTAAAAAGGAGTGCGAAAAATAAAATGGTAGGAAATAACAGAATAACCTTGCAAAGAAGAAAATTTGAGAATAGAGAAATGAAATACATTTGGTAGCAGCCGAGGGGACAATGAAGCGGAAACGCTAAAACTGTCATCGCCCATGAAAATTTGAGGGCTTTGCTGCAAACCTGTCAATGCCAAGAGACGTGGTTTAGAAAGTAACATAACGGTGGATCAAAATTTGTAAGTGTGAGTTTAATTCGTGGAAGGAAGTAGAAAAACAAAGAAAACAAAATGTAGCCCCCTGCACATGAGATCAAAGAAAACAAAATGTAGATAATGCTAGTAGTCCAGGTACAAAATGACGTCTCGCGTTCTCCATTAAATTAAAATTTCAGATTGTTGGCATATATCATTAGCATATGGAACATAAATCAAAGAATTTACGAAACTAATGCACTACAAAAACCTACCCATAATGCCACCAAAAATCAGGAAGCCATGACAATTCTTCCACAACGGTGACGCTGCTGCTCTTTCCGATTTCCCAACCCTTAACGCCGATGCCGCCACCAAACCCAAAAAAAAAAAATCAACTGAAAAATATGATTGGACGCATGAATGGAACCGTAGAGGTTGTATTTTAGGAAATAGAAAAACCTACCCATAATGCCACCAAAAATCAGGAAGCCATGACAATTCTTCCAACAACTGACGCTGCTGCTCTTTCTGATTTCCCAACCCTTAACGCCAATGCCGCCACCAAACCCCAAAAAAAAAATCAACTGAAAATATGATTTTGGACCCATGAATGGAGCCATAGAGGTTGTATCGAAGGAAATAAAATATGAGTAACTGTTATTTCATGGCTAAACTCCATAGTCTACGATGTGGGGGTTACAAATGGGGAAATTTTATCAGAGAGATGGGGAGCGGAGACTGGAGACGTGGGAGGGAAGTGGGGTGCGGTTGTGAGAGAGGGTTTTATTAATTTATTGTTTTTTATATTATTTTTTTCCCATGTTCCCACGTCCCACGTTTGCCTGAAAAAAAAATTCAAATGCCAAAGTAGTAAAAGAGATAAGAGTGAAAGAAATTAAAAAAGAAATTTTAAGCTATCACCACTAATAAAAAGAAATTAACCAACCCACTATTACCACAACTTTCATTCTAACTCCCCACTATTCCATGATCCGTTTTTTAATAAGATTTATCTTTTATTTTTAACGGGTTATCGGATATTGGAAACGGTTTTTACAGTGTATTTTCCGGGTCAATTAACGGGTAATTGGGTTAAAACCCTTCCTCTATATATATTTTTTTAATTTTAAGCTATCACCACTAATAAAAAGAAATTAACCAACCCACTATTACCACAACTTCCATTCTAACTCCCCACTATTCCATGATCCGTTTTTTAATAAGATTTATCTTTTATTTTTAACGGGTTATCGGATATTGGAAACGGTTTTTACAGTGTATTTTCCGGGTCAATTAACGGGTAATTGGGTTAAAACCCTTCCTCTATATATATATATAGTATATATATATATATATATATATATATATATATATATATATATATATATATATATGTGTGTGTGTGTGTGTGTATGTGTGTGTGTGTGTGTGAGTGAGAAAAAAGGCTACATCTTGGCAACTTGTGATCAACAAACTCAAAGCCTATTTAAAAAGGTAATTTATTTGTTAGTTCAATAAAGGTTGTCAATTTTGAAATCCATGTTCCCATCGTTTCAGATTCACCTTGTTTTACGATATTAATATCTATCAATATCCCGTCATTTAGGGCTAAGCTTGGATTGATTTGGGTAGGATTGGGTTGGTTTTGAAAGGCTCGGGTCGGTTTAGGGCGCCATTATTTGTTCTCCAAACCAAACCAAAACGAAGTCAACCCCAATGGTTTGGCTCGAAATGGTTTCTGTTTGGATTGGTTGGTTTCGGTTTAACAAGCCTAATCTTTAAAATAAAAAAAAAGACAAAACCAACATTCTTTACATAAACTCTAAATAGCTACATCCAAACTAAAATAAATTACAAACCAAAATGACAAAAAAAAAAAAAAAAAAAAAAAAAAACCCAAAAACAACTAACAATTAACAACACATTATAATATAATTCAGCTGCAATCAATTCTCTACAGTTGCATACTTACATACATGTATTTACTGATTTACATATTTACATCAAATGAGCAAAATGCTGAATGTTGACACAACAAAATGATCAAAACATCATGAGTATATTCCAACCAAACAATATAGCAAAATGATAAAAAAAAAAATTTGGGTTATGTTGGGTCGGTTGGGTATTTATGAGTATATAATATATATAATTAATGTATAAAATTTTTGGTTTGGTTTGGATTGGGTGTAATTAAAAATACCCGAAACCAATCCAATGAAATTGGTTTGGTTCGAAACCAAAGCAAACCAAACCAATTCATTTGGTTTGTTATTGGTTTGGTTTAATCGGATTGGTTTAAATCGATTTACAGTTTGATTGGTTTACTGGTTATTTTGTTCAGTCCTACCGTCATTACAGATTTACCTTCACAGTATTAATATCCTCTCATTACAGATCTACCTTCACGGTATTAGTATCCTGTCATTACAGATTTACATTATTTTGCAGTATCAACCGCAAGTGCACTGCAAGATGGTTGAGTCTCGAAACTCTTAGTTCCAAGTGACCCTTTAAAACACTAATAATTATATAATACATACACACAGACACACACAAACCGAAATGTGGAATCAATATTCACACTTAAAAGTTCAGACATTATGTTTGAGCTACAAATCTGGAAACAAGTGAAATCAAGATTCTTAAACATGGTATAAACAAATACAATCTAAAACCCCCAGTCTTCAAAAGCCTTCACGCCGAATTTGGTAATTTATACGTGCGGATGATTCGAATCTGGATCCAAAATGATAGTAACATCATGTATTATTAAACAGGGAAAAAAAATAACCGAAGCCGCGAGCATTTTCTAAAATATTACCTGTGCAAAGGCATAAATGGCACATAAGATTCTTGCATAATCAGTACCAAGCATTTGAATAACAATATCTGCTAGAAGTGTGCCCCAAAGCCTGTGTATATATATATATATCAAGTAAATATCACATCAATTTTCTGTCGATGCAAGTGGTACATTTACGACCTATACCGCAAGAGAAAGAAAATTTGTAAAATAGAGACTCAAATCATTCAGATTAACCAAAAAAAAAAAAAAAAAAAAAAAAAAACCGTCTGTAATAGAATCTCTACTAAAGTCTGTAAAAATATAGAATCTCTAAATATTGCATTCGATGTACGGCATAAAATACATATTCTCTATTCAAATTATGCGTTTTAGAGAATCTGATGCAGAAATAGAGAAAGGTGGTATCCGAGCCTGTAAAATAGAGAATCTAAGGGAAAAAAAAAACCTGATGCACATGCCGAGCATTGCTAAAAATCATGAAGTCAAACAAAAAAAAATTTGCACAGATTCAACAAAGTAAAAAGGATTCATGGAGTAGAAAACTATTTACTTAAAAAAAACACACAAAAACAAAAAGAGAGACAGAATTACATTGGACCAAGTAATGTCATCATGCTCCTTAGCCCAAAATAACGGGTGGCTGCACCTGCTACTCCCTGTGTATCAACACGTGCATAAGCTTTCGAGCGTTCCTAAAGTACAGCAGGGGGGAAGGGGAGGGGGGAAGAAAAAAATAACCTTCTTTTTATCGATCATTACAAGATTCTTGAATTTTCTATCATTTTACCTGTTTTGCAGCAAGCAAAGCCATTCGGGATTCAAGGTTTACAGCGGCGATGTGTCCACCCTATAACCAAACAAGTAAAAATATATATACATATATATTACGAAATCAGAAGAGAAAATTAAATAACAGAGATGATCATCTGATTACTCGCATTTTATTTCACCAAAGAATCATTTCCCGTCAATAATGTATTTTACTTTACAGCAAAAGCCTTCATGCAGCAGCTAGGTTGCACGGGTATGGATACGCGAATACGGGAAACAGAAAACCAGCTTCTTAGTATTATATATATGTATGTTTGTACGTACGTATGAGTTGGTGTGTCTGTCTGACTTATGTATATGCACATACTAGATAATAAGTACCTTTTTAATCATTTCGTTCTTTATCTGATATTTGGCAGCTTCACGTACCATCTTCCCGGATAATTTTCTTGCCAGCTACGATAAAAAACATCTCAGTTGTAGATAATGAAAGAAGATAACATCGAATTATATGGTACTGCATTCTTACCAACTCGTATATCTTCCCCAATGTAAGCACTCCTCCGCCCTAAAAGTATGGAGCAGAATAAATATACACAAGTAGAATCAAACAAATAAATAACTAGGGTAAAGACACTTTAAGTCCCTTTTGTTTCATGATTTTGCACTTTTACCCCTCATCTATGCATTTTTTTTACCATTTTCACTTCAAAGTGCCATGCGTCCAAACACTAGTATTGAAGGTATGACATGCTTCAGCCAATATAAAGTTGAGACGAGGCGAAAATGGATTGACAAGGCAAAGAAAATGCATAGATGACGGGTAAAAGTGACAGGAAAAAACGCAGGGGGATAGAAATGCAAAAATCGTGAAACAAAAGGGACCAAAAGTGTCTTTAACCCTGAATTAAATGAGCAATAACGATAACTAAACCTTTAATATCATTGATTGGACGCCACCAGCCCCGTCCGTCAAAGCAGAAACTGCGTGTACCTTCCTCTGATTTAGTCCGTTTCCAAAATAAACGGAGTTTGTGTTTTCATTTGTATCAATAGGGATATCTAGAACATCTCTACACAATACCAGTAAAAATTACTTGTTACAAACTCGATATTTTTCAATATATTTAACATCGGTCACTATTGTCATCAAATGAACACTTAAAATTTCAAAACTGTTGCAGATTAAATATCTCCAGTTTCACAATTAAAAGTCAAAATTCTCATTAAAATCAGAAAAAAAGAACCAACAAAAAACTCTATCACAGAAAAACAAGTAAATATATCACTATAGTATGTCTGGTTGCAACATGCCTATATGAAAATCATTGCGAAATAATACCACCATACCATAACTCAGTACCTTGAATAATTCTGTACTAGATAAAGAAAAATCTCGGCTTCTAGATCCTCGGTTGATAATTTAGCTGAACAAGGTAGACTAAACTTTTTCCGCACATTAAGCAGTACACTCCTGTAGGATGGTCTCCAGCCCCTAAACAATAACATGCCCAAAAGCAACTTAAACATGAATGCTAACACAATAATGTGTCCACTTAAGAGTTCCTGGAATTGAATCAACACTCTCAATTAACATTTTGAAGCATGCTTTACAAAGAATACTTAGTCAAGAGTGTAACATTGGAGCCCAAGATGAAGTAAACATGTTAACATATAAATAACGGAAAAAAAATATGTTCTCATTGATAAAATGACAAACTATGTATCATTCTTTTTTATGTTAATGGACAATTGACAATGCACAACCAAGCTCAAGCTATGCAGTTAAAGTCATCTACTTTATGCAAGGACGTATGGACTACAGAGAAAATCAACAAAAATAAAGCACAGGCTAATCCTCATTTACTCTGCAATTCAATATCATAAACGTAAATTTGATCTCAATAGCAATTATATGACCTCAATGTAGACCGAGCATCAGCTGCAAGGTACAAGAATCTTGATTCCAACATGGAAATGAACTCTTCCCTCTCCTCTAAATCCTCACTGATCATCACATTCTCGATTTTAGACTGTCCAATCAGAGACTTTAACAATGGACTAAAATAACTGCAAGAAATCACCATTTTAGAACATCGAAAAGTAACTAATGTGTAAAGAATGATGCTTTACGAAACATTTGAGAGAAAGAACAACCTGGGACCAAACAATATATTCTGAAGATCATACAATTCAGAATCAGAAGCAAGTTCAAGCACATAATGTAGCTCCGGATCACAAACACTCTTACAATTAATCACCCCTGTAAACAAATAGAAAGCAAAGATGAACCAATTTTCAAATTCACAAACATACAACCAACATTTAATACCTTCTGATTTTCTTGATTGAGCAAGATTGAACGAGAACCTCCATTTACATTGCTGAATCCACTTCCTGTTCAGAATACTCTGCACCATCACAAAAAATTGCTATTAAATTAAAACCCTTTTCATGCCCAGTTATTCCAAGCTGATTCTACTATTAAAAAAGACTTCTTGATACTTACTGGAGCATTAAGAAAGATTAAGAGTGAAGGGTGAGATTGAACGCAAGATGGTCGATGAAAAGTCGAATGGAGTGTACCAAAATCTGTTGCTGTTGCTACTGGAAACATGGTATTCACAGCTGATGAAGCTGAGGAAAACTATGGCCGTGTTTCATTACTCTCAACAATTTCTCAGCCACTCGCAGATTCTCATTATCGTAGCTCGTAGCCGGAATTCAACTTGGCCGCTATACAAGATTCTTTTTTATTTTTCTTTTTTCTTTTCCCGAATATTTGACAATTAGACAAAATAAAAGTTACACACATATCCTTGGGCCTTGGGCCTTGGGCCATTGAAAAATGCACAATTTTCAGGGCCTTGTCCAGTTAAAGCGGATTCTATTGTCGTCCGGTTTTATTTTCACCACCACAAATACAAAACACTCTAAAACATACCTTAAAAATCATTGTTATTGACATTACTTTTTCGAATCATCAGAAACAGTGACTTTTTTTTTATACAGAATAAAGGCAATGGTAAGAAACGTCAATGATATTACTAATGTTTCTTATACAAAAGGAACGCCGGTGACAATGATGCTAATAAGAACGTCAGTGAGTTGTATCCATATATGGCAGGGTGAATCTAGCATATAGAGGGTGGGTCACGTGACCCCACCGAGATCCGAGAATTTTTTTTAGTATTAAAAGATTTAGTTTTGTTGTTAAAAATTGTAGTTTTAGGTTTCAGTGACCTCACTAAAACAAATTTATAGACAAAATAATATAGTTTAATTCTTCGGTGACTTCACTAAAACAAATTCATGGATCCGTCCCTGATATATGGTGATGTAGCTTTCTAAAAATTTGTTAGGGCTTATATATGTAGTTTGGTCTACTACCATTGTGGATGTTGGGTCCAACCCAAATTTGGACTTCTTGGTAGATGATATGTGCAGTTTGCATGCAGCTCTTGTGTTGAATATTGACCATTATAAAGGAGCTTTAGGTAATTGATTTAAGAACTTGTTTTCAATGTCAATGCAATTGTTTAAGAAACTATATATTTACTAGATCGTCAAAAAAGAGAGGGGTTTGGCCAAAAGGATAGAAACAATAAGTTCTTAGATTAAAAAAAAAAAAAAAAACTCTATAATATGTTCAGTAATACCATAACTCAGATCTAGCGACGTTATTTGAACTATAATGAATCCAATCATTATTTAGGCTCATCGTCATCACTTGACTTAAAATGCTTAACTTAAGTTATTAACTCTATTATGTCTCAATCTCACCCCTCATTTTTCCAATGTGGAACGTTACATTTTCTCCCTCTTATGAAAGAGACGTCATCGCCCGGACACTACCAAAGGATTCTACAGGTGTCCCCAAACACATCCACAAACAAAATAAGCGATTCCATATATATATATATATATATATATATATATATATATATATATATATATATATATATATATATATATATATATATATATATAGTCAACACTATCACGGTGTGACACTTAATTTCGTCCGGTAATCGACTCAGATATCATTGATAACACTCCCAAACTCAGGTCTATCAGACCTACTTTAGCCATAATTGATCCAGTAACTAGTTAGGGTCATCGTCCTTACGAGGCCTAAAATAGTTGACCCAAATTACCAAATTCATATGTCTCAATCTTATATATTTATATAAATTTTCTCCCGTTTTTGGTCTGCAGATGCATGCACAAAGAGATGTGCATTGATAAATCTCTATCCACATAGAAAAATTGACTAAAAAATCTCCTTCCATAGAGAAAAATGACACAGAAATGTGCATGCACACGGAACAGCCCACAAAGAAATTGGTTTCGTAGAGAAAAGCCACATACAACATAGAGAGAAATGTCCACAAGAAATACATTTTTCTCCGTGCAACATCGGTTTCTCTGTCATTGTTCTATGTGAATCACGAACTAAAAAATTAAGGAAATCGTGACATTTTCACATGTCTTTATTACCAAAAAGAAATCTCACATGTTCTTTTAATCAAATAAAACTTTGAAACTAGAGGGCTTTTTTTCAATTTCTTGTGAAAAGAAATTACTAAGGCTTATGTTTTACCAAAGATTTTGGGTCCCTCTCTAAGCATAAGAGACCAAAATCATAATCTTCCCCTAAACTGCAACCTAAAAGAAATGAATAAGAATGAGAAGATGTTAGTGCAAGTAATAATAATAAAGTAAATAAAATAAAGAGAAAGAAGAATAAACTCATGACAAAATTGGAATAAGCCAAACAAGAAAAAGACATAAAGAGAAATAACTCTTGTTTTCCCCTTGGATAAAGTTTGTCACTTGCAAGAGAAATAAAAAAAGTTATATTTTTACCCTAATCTCATAAGAGGAAAGTTGTATTTATTTGCATTTTCTTTTGTGTTAGGGATTGCTGTTTCTTCTGCAACCTCACATGCTATATTTCCTACCTTAATATCTTTCTCTCAATAAAAACACTTTTACAAAGCATACTTGATGCCTCCTTTATTCTTCTCTAAAGGGAAATTTATATAAGAGTTATTTTACTGTTACAGTCACTCTGAAATGATAAATATTGCATGCCACCGGACGTGAAAATAGGACGTCTGATGACATCTATTTAAAGATTGGTTCTACTATCACATTATGAGTGATATCGTTGACTATCAGATTTTAATTGTCGTTGTGTTAGAGTATTTATGTTAGTTACATATATTACTCTTTAAAACATCTGATGACATGATATCTATATAAAAATGGATTCTACTGCAACAATCATGGTGAGTAGTCGATCTCACTGATACATCAAGTTACGACATTTATCGTGTCAGAGTATACGTGCCTGTGAGAGTGTTATTACTCTCCTAATGATTACGTATGAAGGGTCAAAGTACAATTTTTCCATTAACAATAGGACATTGGAGCATGGGTTGTTCTTGCTTTTCTTTTGTTTTCCTTCTTTTCATCCACTTTCTCTTTTTCTTTTTGGTTGCAATGCCTTAACCTTATGTGGAAGAAGACCCTTTATTAATCTCCATGTGCTTCCTATCTAAATCAAACCTTTGCTGGTGGATCAACTCATATGAAAGACAAGTACACCTAAACATTAACATTTTAGATTAATTAAACTTTTGTGGCTTTTAATATGACTTATTTACCTCAATTCACAAGTTTTGAATTTTATTTTTTTTGGAGGAAGTTTTGAAAAGGTTGATATGTAATCAACTCCCAATTAATATACAACTCCCAAAAAAAAAAAAAATATACAGGTCATCATAGAATCTTGAATATATTGTTTTGGTTTTTGTTGAATTACCATCTTGAAGCCTTTGTTAGGTTGTTATTTTTCATTTAGCTCCTTCATGATAACTTGTGGAATATTTCATTTTGGTTTTAAGTTGTACGTTTTTTTGAACCAATATATAAGTTGGACATGTAAACTTACAATAATGATATGTCTACATTAAATATTTACATAATGACTATTTAAAACATCGATTTTGTGGTTGAGAGTATTTTTACCATTTTAATATATATTTAATGTAGAGTTTTAATGTTGAAATATCGGTGATAGTCTCGGTGACTGCATCACCATAATGGGATGGTAATGCAGTCACCGAGACTATCGCCAAAATTATCACCGATATCTTCATCTTAGCCTCTGATTTAATATATGCATTTTTTTGTTTTTGTTTTTATCCTCAATCAATGGTCAGCAGCTCATGTCGGTACTCAAAACTTGCACAGGGTCGGTGCATTAATCATTCCCGTTAATGCACCGACCTTGTGCAAGTTTTGAGTACCGACATGATCTGCTGACCATTGATTGAGAATAAAAACAAAATCAAAAAATGCATATATTAAATCAGCGGCAAAGATGAAGATATCGGTGATAATTTCGATGATAGTCTCGGTGACTGCATCACCATCCCATTACGGGAATGATTAATGCACCGACCCTGTACAACTTTTGAGTACCGACACGAGCTGCTGACCATTGATTGAGGATAAAAAAAAAAAAAAAAATCATATATTAAATCAGTGGCTAAGATTGTTAGAGAGATGACTTCATGACTTGACTTCTCATCTGATCTGGCGGAGTAATAAGTCAGCTGAGTACTCAGCAGGGCTAAATCAGCTGATCAAAGTCAATAGAGTAAAGTCAGCAGGGCAAGTCAGCAGAGCAAAGTCAGCAGGGCATTTAAGATGAGCAATGTCAGCAGGTTATGTCTAGTAGAGTCAGCTGAGCTGAGTTCATCAAGGGTATTTTAGTCAATCTTCTAGCATGTCTTTATGTCGGCTAGGTCTAGGGTTCTGTGACTATAAATATTCATCTGTTGTAATCTAGAATATTTGGAGCGATAGCAGAAGTAGCAACAGCAATTGCGCAAGCAAATTGCAGAGTCTGTAAAATCTCCAGTGATAATATATTCTCCTCGTTTCTGCCCGTGGACTAGTCGGCATATTACCGGAAATCACGATATATCATGTGTTATTGTTTCTTGTGTGATTTATGCTTTCTCATTTATTCTTGATTATTGCAATCCATTTTTGATCCCTGGCGGTCCTGTTATAACAAAATGGTATCGGAGCGTCGAGGTTATCATCAGGGAATCATAAATTTGTTTGAGTTGGGTCGATTGGCACCAGGGTCGTAATTGATGCTAGGTTTAGGGATCAACGCTAGCCTTCCGGCGAGATCAATATGTCTGGGTTAGATGCAGAGACTGATAAATTCCCAGGTAGGAACGATTTCAATCTATGGAAAATCAAGATGCATGCTCTATTGAAGAAACTAGGGCTCTGGGCTCCACTGACAAAGGCAGTGGATGCAGGAAACGCTGAGATGGCCAATCTGAAGGAGAAAGCACATTTAATAATTTTGTTGTGTTTGTCTGATGATGTTATCACTGAAGTTGCTGAAGAGGATTCAGCAGCAGGGCTGTGGCTAAAGCTTGAGAGTTTGTATATGACAAAGTCGTTGACCAGCAAGTTGCTGATGTAGCAACGTCTGTTTAGTTTTAAAGATGCATGAAAGAATGCCTCTCAAAGATCATCTGGAAAAGCTTAACACAATATTTCTTGATTTAAGGAGTTATTGGTGTTAAGATCGAAGATGATGATGCAGCTCTAATTTTATTGGTATCACTGCCAGCATCATATGAGAATTTTGTGCACACTTTTGTTGTTGGGAGAGACACAGTGTCATTAAAGGATGTGAGGGCATCTCTCCAAAAGCAAGAGCTAAGGCATAATGCAGCTGGCACATGTATAGAAAATCGGGCTATTGGCTTGGTTGCTAGTAGCAGTTGCAAAGGGAATGCGAATCCTGAAAAGAACACATTCATGAAGGGTGATTCCAAAGACCTTAACGCAAATCTGGACTGAATCTGAATCTGGAGTGTTGACAAGCAGGTGGAGCTTCAGGACCATACTCAGCTAAGTTTGCAGAACTCAGATGAGAGCATTCAACACTAATCAGGCACTTGGTTATGCATATGAGCCAGAAGAATCAAGAGCTGAATCTGAGTGGAACCAAGATCTATTACCAGCTGAGTGAAGGTCAGCTGAGTAGAGTGGAATGTTCATGTCTAGGAAGTCTGCTAATAAAAGTCAGCTGATTCCATCTGTCAACCGAGTGGCATCTGTTGAATCTGTTGAACATGTCTGTGTTGGTTCTGCATCGGTGTCTGGAAGCCTCAGCTGAGTGAAATCACCTGGGCATCTAGTAAGCATGTCTGAGTTAGAGTCTCATCTGGAGTTAAGTCTCTTCTCGAGGAGTCTAACCTAAAGTCTGTTGTGTTCACATCTGGTCAACTCAGAATCTGAATCTAGAAATCTGTTTGGTTGAAGTTGAATCTGAAGAACTCAGCTGAGGTGATTACATCTGAATCTGGTGATCACATCTTATCTCGTTATCAATATGTTGATCATATCTATTCTCAACTCAATCAAGTCTGAATCTGTTAACATCAGAGGATATCATCTGAATCTGGGAGGTTCTCATCTGAAGTTGGTTTTTTCATTTGGAGTTAACTCTCATCTAGAGGAATCACATCTGAAGCTGTTAAGTCTGAAGAAAGAGGAGGAATCTGGTACAGTGCATCTGGAATTGATGAATGCATCTGGTACAATACGTCTGGTTATACATATGTTTGAACGAGAGTTCAAGTCAAGGTGAAGATTGTTAGAAAATGTGACTTGACCTCTAATCTAATCTGGCTGAGTACTTAGTCAGCTGAGTACTCAGCAGGGCTAAGTCAGCTGATCAAAGTCAGCAGAGCAAACTCAGCAGGGCAAGTCAGCTGAGCAATGTCACCAGGGCAAATGTCAGCAAGTTATGTCTGGTGGAGTCAGCTGAGCTTAGTTCACATCTAGGGTATTTTAGTCAATCTGCTAGCATGTCTTTATGTCGGCTAGGTGTAGGGTTTTGTGACTATAAATATTCATCTGTTGCAACCTAGAATATTTGCACCAGTAGCAGAAGTAGCAGCAGCAATTGCAGAGTCTGTAAAATCTCCAGTGATAATATATTCTACTCGTTTCTGCCCGTGGACTAGTCGGTATATTACCGCAAACCACGTTAAATCATGTGTTATTGTTTCTTGTGTTATTTATGCTTTCTCGTTTATTCTTGATTATTGCGATCTATTTTTTATTCCCGACGGTCCTGTTATAACAAAGATGAAGATATCGGTGATAGTCTCGATGATTGAATCACCATCCAAATCATTATGGGTTAACTTAGCCAATAAACTTGGTCAGTAATTAAGACTCGGTATGAAATAGTGTTTCATCTACATAATCTAATCTGGAAAAAAACACATAAAAATATCAATACCACGGATTTTTCCTTAAAAAATACGAAACCGAAAATACATAAAACCCTGTCTCTCATTCCGTAGTTTTTGGTGCACAGAATGTAGCTTTTGCAGTCATTATGAGATACTGATAGTCTAGCATATAGAAATTGATGTACATGAAGTTTACATTAAAACGATCCAATGTTGTCAAAATAATTAAAGAATATTCAAAATAAAGCGCGTCGCTGTTTTAATATTGATCAAACCAAATCCAAAATTTGTTCTAAGAAAAAAAAATCCAAAATTTGTAATTAAAACATACACATTCTTGTTGAATATATATAAATATTTCTATCTAATGTAAAAACAAAACAAATAAAAGTCTACATGTCTAGGAGCAAACTCTAGGTATAAAAAATGAAGACGAATATGAAGTGCATATATGCCTTAAAATCTTTTTGAAAAAAGTTAGGGGTTAAGGGGTAACATGACACACAGTGGAAAGAATAAAGATAATAATTAAAGGAGTATTGCATTTACAGCCAAAAAGATCTTTGTTTGAATCAGCTAAGAAGAAGGATCTAAAGAAAGAAATGCCTATAGTACATAGTGCTTTCTTGCCCCCTTAGTGAATCAAATGGTCCTTCAACTATCATTTGTTTCCATGTTTTTTTCGATAAATGAATATTTAAAATGATATAAATAAAATTGTCAAGTGAATATTGCTTTTTGAGCATTGATCTGTACTAATTTGTGCTCAGAGTCTCATTCCATGGGTTTCTAAAGGCCCTAATTAGTCAATTTATTAAAATAGGGCATCCGAAAAGAAAACAAACAGTTTTTCAAGGATGTGATACGTAGTTAGAATAATAAACTTATTGAACCAGAGAAAATTAGGGCTCAAAGTTTTGACGATTTTCCAGAGCCCTAAGTCATGGTTTTCTAGGCCTATACCCAGCTGGGACAAGTCTATTTGTGCACGATACATACTTAAATTTGCACCAGTTAATTTACTCAGCAAGGAGAAACTACTATGTAAGAAACTAAAAAATATTAAGGGTACTACAACAACAAAATAATAATAATAATAAAGGGTACTAAAAAAAAAATCTTGCAAGAATCATGTTATAGTTTTTGAACTATCTCCCTCCCTCCTAAAGATGAGTGACTTTTTTTTTTTTAAACAGTGAAAGTTTATTTTTATTTTTTAAGGGGAAAAGTTTATTACTTAAAGGACTAATAATAACTAAGGTGCACATGGTTCGTTTTTCCGATTTTTAACCACTTTTAAAACCAAACCATTTTTTACGGTTTCAAAATTTACAAACCAAAACCGAATCATAGCTAGGTAAAACCATTTTGTTCGGTCCGGTTTGGATCAGCTTGGTTACGGTTTTTTTCCGGTTTTAGGTCCTTTTTTATTACAAATATTTCACTGAAAGAGCATTATCACGGTTCAGCGAATTTATGTCATTATCCATACAACAATCATACAAGATTCTCATTCTCCATCTATCATACACCATAACTCAAATGTCACCTGGGTTCCCTCTCTCCTTATATATATATATATATATATATATATATATATATATATATATATATATATATATATATATATATATATATATATATATATATGTGTGTGTGTGTGTGTGTGTGTGTGTGTGTGTGTGTGTGTGTGTGGGCGCGCGCGCGTACACACAACATTATATTATCATATATCATATTTTCCAATTAAGATGATCATATAAAACCATGTAAACTGTTGTATTTCAGCTTATCATTGGTCCTATTAGAATGAGCATCAAACTACATGTGTGAGGTGGTTGACTGAACTATTAATAGATCATGGATTGATATTAGTTATTTACATGCAGTGATAATTGAGGGGGACCGACGAAAAGTCGGTTCACTGTGGTGATCAGTTCTTACAATGTATTGACAAAAAGTCGGTTTTAGTGTGGTGCACAGATAGATGAATAGATTGGTGTGGTGCAAATAAAGACCCATTTTATTACTAGTGTCGATATTCATAGACATATACATTCACACACGTGTGTGTGTGTGCGTGTATATATATATATATATATATATATATATATATATATATATATATATGGGGGATTGAGGGAAAATGACAAAAAAAATTACAATATGAATAAATAGAACACTCCTTTTTTAGTTGCAAAAATGACAAAAAAAATTCAGACGGACAAAAATACCCCTTTAAAAGGGACGCGCGCATATCTTCAATTCCTTCCGCTTCCGCTTCAGGTTTGGTTTAATTTTTTTTTTCAAACTCTCGTAACTTTTGATTTATAACTCCGATCATCGAAATGTTTTCACCAAAATTCATATTTTTTTTGCTCTTTAATTTGAGCCCAAATACGATACCCTTCCGACGTAAATTTTGAAAGCCGAAAAAATATTTGCTTTAACCGGAGTGTTTTTCTTATAAACGACCGAAAATTTGGATTTAGAACACCGATCATGCAAATTGTTTCACCAAAGTTCATGTTTTTTTTCTCTTCATTTTGAAACCTCATTTGATACCTTTTCGACGTAGTATTTGAAAGCCGAATTTTATCGCAAATAACTTACAAGAACACGATATGAATACAAGATAACACGGTAATAGTAATACCGTACAAAGAACACGTTTTATTAACAGACAATATATCACCATTAAAATTGCCTAATAAAATAATCTATCAAAAATTGCTTCATAACGTAATGAAACAATCTATCAAAGCATTATGAAGATGCAACTCCCGGGGAAACAAGAGAATAAAAGCCTAATAATATTGGATATAATCAAAAAGTCTATTAGGAGAACTAAAACATTCTTCAAGTTGTTGAAGACCAAAGCAGTCTGTTTTACCATCTATAGACCTTTATCCTTCAAACCAACACCACATCAAACTTCATGAAAGATATATATATATATATATATATATATATGAAGCAGAAAATGCATTAAGCGGCAGCAGCCCGGCCTCATCAATTGAGAATCTAGGCTCCTCCATTTTTCTAAAGGCAGAAAACACCAACATTGCCTCACCATTTGAATCAACAACCTTCAATCACCTAGGCCAAAACCACACCACAACAAATAGTGGAAAAAAAAGGAAAGATTAAAACCAAATAAAGACACCATATGCCTGCCATAACACCTTTTACGAAGAATACATAGCGATATTAACTGTAACACATCCAATTCTGTTTTCCTCTTCAACATCTCAAACATTTCTCAGTACTAATAACCACAGAAAACAAATATACATTGTATTTCTTATCCATTAATGACTGAAATATCATCATTAGTATGCTCCCCAATGTAAGGGAGGGGGTTTGAAGCACACTACAACCGATTCTTTTTTGAAAAAAAAAACTTTGCATCTTTTTGTATATTTGAACAAAGTAAAAGAAGGCAACAACATGAAGTCAATAAAAGCATTTGAAGTTTTTCAACCCTGAAACACTTCTTTTTCTGCTCCAAAATCTGATTTTCAACCTTATGCTTGGCGTATATATGGCTGAAAATCTCACAACACATTGTGATATTAACAGTAACACAGGAACACAGCAACACCCCCAAAACTAGTGTATTAGAAAGTTTAATGATATGAACCAAGTGAACAACACAATCAATCATCTTTATAACATCATAGATGCATCCTTAAACCAACCCTTAAACTGTGCGATAACCAATATTATCAACCACAACAGATGTACCATTATTTGTGTTCTCAACAGAACTATTAGTTTCAGCTCCATGGTTATCAAAAGAGTTGACAATGGTAGCTTCAATATCTACCATGGCAGTTTCAATACCTGCCTTGGGATTTCCTTCAACCCCAGTTGCCCGAGGAACGGTCCCTGACTCAATATGCAGAAATATGCACATCGTTTATTTAATACCCCACCTTATGGCATGTAATTTTCTTTTCGATGACATGCACACACACGCACATGATGCATGCATGCATAATACATACATAAACATGGTTTCTCATACCATAGGTAAACAATGTTTTCAACGTGTAGTGAAAAGACTTTGATACCATGTCAAATATGAGTTGCATGTGAGCACATTGACTTGTGACCCTCCTCCATTTTGATCATTATATAGGTATTGGATACATACAATAAAGGCATAGGATAAGTAAAAAGTTACCTGAAACGTCTCTATCCTTTCAGTGAGGATATCGAGATTATTTTTGTCTCTTCTTCTGCTCACTTTTATCTCTTAATATCGTGCAACTAATACAGACTTGATAACTCAGTAACATGTATCAGTTTTGCTTATAATGTATGATTTCCAAGTATAAAAGGATGAATGTAGTAGTAGAATTATGTCTGTGTTGATCACTTTTATCTCTTAATATCGTGCAACTAATACAGACTTGATAACTCAATAACATGTATCAGTTTTGCTTATAATGTATGATTTCCAAATATAAAAGGATGAATGTATTAGTAGAATTATGTCTGTGTATACCATAGAATAACTTTAGGTACACAAATTATATGGAGTGTAACGCCCCCAGACCCCAGGCCTGGTAGCGCTAAATGAGTCATAAATGGTCCGGTCAACTGCTTAGACTGCCGTTCTCGCTTGGTCTAAAAGGGCTAACACGAGTTGACAAGACCTTTATGTCTCACACTTATATGGGGGTGAGCAGCATTTTACTTCCTCCCCTTATAAGGGACTGGCGTCCTCACCAGGACGACCAAAACTTGTCCTAGTCTCACACTTATATGGGGGTGAGCAGCATTTTACTTCCCCTCCCCCTTATAAGGGACTGGCGTCCTCGCCAGGACGACCAAGACTTGTCCTAGTCTCACACTTATATGGGGGTGAACAGCATTTTACTTCCCCCCCCCCCCTTATAAGGGACTGGCGTCCTCGCCAGGATGACCAAGACTTGTCCTAGTTCGTTGATGGGAGTCAAATTGTAGTGTATTTCTTATATGAGATAACCTCCTTTTACGAGTTATTCATGGTTATTTTGGGCTATTATGGGTAGGAAATGAACGATATTCACTTATATGCATGTTTTGAGACTAAAGGCGTTTTCGTCCTAAAAACTCGTGTTTTATGTGGATTTCATTACGTTTCCGTCAATGTATATTATGCCTTGGTGTTCGTGTCTTTGTTTTTAGGCTTATATTGATGTATAAGTTCGAGAATAAGGAAGAGAGTCTCGAGAAAGAACGAGATTTGGGGCCAAGGAGGAGAAAAGAGTGAAGAATCATTGACGAAATCTGAACCAGTCACTTCAGGGGAATTTTGGTCACACTTGGAGACATTTTCAGGAAGCATTGTCTTGATGAAAGTTGTAGAGCGTTGAATCATCTTTCCAACTCATTTTGAATCATCTCATTTGGAGCCCTATAAGTGAAGTTATGATGCAAATATTGAAGCTTGGTGCAAACTGGCGTCTGCACATTTCAAACGGGCGTTCACAGAAGCAGCGTTGGTACTGAAAGTTGGGTTTTCAGGCAAACTAGCGTCCAAATCACCTCAAACGCACGTTTGGATGGGTTCATCCCGACTCGTATAAGGCAAACTGGCGTTTGGCCCCGACAACATCAGATTCGCCATACATGTGCATTAATCTTTATTTTGACCCATCTTGGAGGCATTTTCTGGCCAAGTCGTCTCATAAAAGTTGTAGATAATTGAACGATATTTCTAATGCATCTTGAATCGTCCAAATCGGAGCTCTACACAAAAATTTAATGCTGATTTACTGAGGACAGCGAGTTGGCTTTTCAGGCAAACGGGCGTTTGCCTTGCCACAAACGCTCGTTCGCAGTCGGGATGCGGCAAAAACCTATAAAAACCCCCTTTTTCGGTCCCATAATATATCTATTCAGTACTTAGACGTTTTAGGGTTTCTTAGGGGCGATTTCCATTAGTTTAAACATTGTTTCAATCCTTAGATCATAGATTTAATTCCTAGCAACTTTATACAACTTTCATAGCTTAGATTTTCGATTTTTTATCCAAGATTTCATCTTTTGAAGGAGATTTTCATACAATTCAAGGTTTCATCTTTTATGGTAATTATTTCTTTGTCTTTAAATTATTTGATTATGTCTTTGATTATCGCTTTCATTATTATTTCGTTTTTCAATTCCATCATGAGTAGCTAAATAGTTGTGTAGCCGAATTATGTGAAAACGGGTGAAAATCCTTAGGGAGATGAGACGGGAGTTGTGTAGTGCTTAATTAAACTTTTGTATGATTATTCCATGTTCTAAAACCTATTTTGATTGTATTAATGGCTTTGAGTTGGATTGACAACCTTGTTCTTAGCTACATACACACCAAGCTGATATATGTACTTTGCGGTGAGGTGTGGGATACGGGTTTTAGAATCACTAGACATAGCCTTGATTGTTAGATTGACAACCTAGCTAGATGTTAGGACTATGCCTATGTGAGGTTCTTATCGGGTTCCCGAGCGGCTCATTATTCGGTCAACCATGTTAGGTGAGTTAGCTTTCTAAAGGCAGGGTTAATAAGCCTAGTATAGGGGGTTAAGCGAGAGTTGTTCAGACCTTAACGCAAGAATAAGGAGTTGACACCCGTGGATGTCATATAAACTGAATTGGATAGGTAGGTCGGTTAAAACACACTCCTTGTCTAGTCTTTCCTGTGGGGTAAAGGTAACCTGTTGGATCATAGTACGGCTATGCCTTTTAATCACCTAGATAAATCCGTTAGAATAATCTTTATTTTCTGCATTAGCTATAATACTTTTAACCTAACATTGACATGAACCAAGTTTAGACGTCGACTTTGGTACTTCACTATTATTCCCTGTGGATTCAACCTTGACAATACTATACTACCGAGTCTACCGTTGACCCGATACTCTGTCGGTTAAAGTTAGCGGTTAAGTATTTTGCTATCATTCGTCCCTACCATAGGATTCTAGATATGGCCCCCACCGCCTCTCACGGTGTGGCACTTAGTTCCGTATGATAGTCGGCTCTGAATACCATTTTGTAACGCCCCCAGACCCCGGGCCTGGTAGCGCTAAATGAGTCATAAATGGCCAGGTCAACTGCTTAGACCGCCGTCCTCGCTTGGTCTAAAAGGGCTAACCCAAGTTGACAAGACATTTATGTCTCACACTTATATGAGGGTGAGCAGGACTTTACTTTACCAATGTGAGATTTTACATTGAGTTTCCACCGAAGCACATAAGATGGTCTATAATTTTAGACGCTACATCAATTCAAAAGCGGATTCACTGCACGACAAGTCATGTTATTGCTATGCCATTTCAAAGAAGTATACGGGGATGCTAGAGTTTGAACAGAGTTTTGTATTCATTCAAGATCTTGAATTATCAAATAGAAAATGGTCTTTCATTCTGCAGCACTACTAAAATGATATGAAACATTTTCGAAAGTATATATATCATTAATTGAAGCTGCTTAATAAATGTTTATGGCTGCAGGGAGAACATGCTCGTCCCCTCAACCCCAGTTGCGCAAATACTTAATCATACACTCAAATCAGGGCGAGTGAATGCATATAGAGCCGTGAACAACTATAAAGGGGAAAAAAAGCAAAAAGAAAGCTGAATAGCATAAACAATTACCGAAACGAGCTCCACTAATCAGATAAGCTATGATGCATGGATACGTGGGTTTTCCGACGTATCGCGTAGCCAATACGCCACGGATACGGATACGCCGGATACGTGATGGGATACGTATGAGTTCGGATCCTCTGCCGTAGGTCATTCACGGCAGACGCTGCTGTGACGCCAAAACGGCGTCGTTTGGTAGGGAGGCGACGGTGTTTTGGTCCTAGCTTAAAATTAGGGCAAGGACGGATACACTTGGGAAGCGTCGTGTGGAGGCAAAACGACGCCGTTTCACATCACAGCATTCACGGCAAACGCGGATTCACGACAGACGATCCCAATTCGGATACGTATTGGGCTGATTTGTAGTTTTGAAAACTTCAGATACGGCATTTCGGATACGCGAATTCTGATAAAATACGCGTATCCGTCTTCGGATACAGCTACAATGAGAAAAGTTGGTTTTTTTTTCATTTTTTTTTCATAAATGTCGTGAAGATTAAGTTCTACGCCCTTTCAAAGTCCCAAAATTCTTCCGTCCCAAGAATTGTAACTTTTCTTTCTATCTATTAATGTAAAATATAGTTGTATTTCATCGAATAATCTGTTGTACAATAGTTGTTTATATAGCTAACACACTAGGGACATAAACGGAAATAATTATAATGATGATGCCCTACACTACTCAGCCCTGGTTTCTTGTGCAAGGGTTTCACAGCCTCAATATGCCCCCGCAATCCCATGGGAATGAAATGAACATGGAGATTGGCCTTCAAGTCAGTAAAACGAACGTGACCGAGCGGTTTGGTGAGAATGTCGGCCAATTGATCTTTGGAGGAAGGCGACATGCAACTTGTTGAGAGCAACCAACTCACGAACATGATGGAAATCAATTTCTATGTGCTTCGTCCGAGCATGGAAAACCGGGTTGGCCGTAAGGTAAGTGGCGCCAATGTTGTCACACCACAAAGTAGGAGGTTGTGAAAGATTAATTGACATATCACGAAGTAAGAACGTGACCCATTGCAACTCAGCTGCAGCATGGGAAATGGCTTTATACTCAGCTTCGGTACTACTCTTTGACACAGTGGCCTGTTGCTTAGAGCGCCAGCTGATTAAATTGGAGCCAAGAAAGATGCAATAGGCACCAATGGAACGACGATCATCAGGGTCGGAGGCCCAATCAGCATCAGTGAAGGCCTGTAGAGCCGGATTAGGAGATCGTGTCAATAGAAGTCCATCAGAAATTGAGTGTTTGAGATACCGCAGGATGCGTTTCACTGCCGCCCAGTGCGTGTCCCGAGGAGCGTGCATAAATTTTCTAACTTTGTGTACAGCAAAGGCGATGTCAGGGCAAGTAAAGCCAAGATACTGGAGACCGCCAACGATACTACGGTAAAGGGAAGCATCCGCAAATGGTTGACCATCAAGGCGGCTCAGACGAAGATTAGAGGCCATGGGCGTGACACACGGTTTGGACGTTGTCATGCCAGCACGCTGTAATAATGTGTGGATATATTTGCGTTGATTGAGAAGAAGGCCATCAGGAGTAGAGATTGCCTCGACTCCAAGAAAATAGGATAAGAAGCCAAGATCCTTAACCGGGAAATGCCAAGATAAATAATCAATAATCTGCTGAACCAGATCATCGGAGGTACCTGTAAGCAAAATATCATCGACATAGATTAAGACAAAAATAGAGTGAGAGCCATGACGATAGACATATAGGGAGGTGTCAGCCGTGGAAGGCCGAAATCCAAACTTCCTAAGAACATGAGTGAGTCTAGAAAACCATGCACGGGGTGCCTGCCGAAGACCGTAAAGACTACGTTTGAGCTTGCAAACGTGAGTAGGATAATCAAGATGACGAAATCCCTGGGGCTGCTGCATATACACATCCTCATTAAGAAATCCATGTAGAAATGCATTCTGAATATCAACCTGTCGAACAACCCAATCATGTGAAACCGCAAGAGATAAAAGAGTACGAATAGTGACCGGTTTGACAATCGGACTAAAAGTGTCTGAAAAATCAACACCGGCTTCCTAATGAAAGCCCTTCGCGACAAGACGAGCTTTATAACGCTCGATGTGACCATCTGCATGTCGTTTAACGCAGAAGACCAATTTATTACCATGAAGATTCTGAGATGGAGAATACGGAACAAGGTCCCAAGTGTCATTTTAGACCAAAGCATTAAACTCATCTCTCATGGCATCCCTCCATTCACGGTGTGTCAAGGCTTCGGTAACTCAGGTAGGCTCAAGGGCATCGGTGGTGGCAATGAAAGCTTTAGGAATGGGATAGCGGACGAAGTCAGGGTCCAGGCGTTTGGGTTTAAGAGTATTGGTTTCGGATCGAGTAACCATTTGATGTGGAGCAGGAGACGGAGGGGAATAGGAAGAGGAGGATTCATCATGGGAGGTTTCGGATGCAGATGCTGGATGAATACTAGGAGTAGGAGAGGAGAGGGCAGAGAGGGCTCGGGTAAAGGGGGAGGAGGGGCCGAGGGGGCAGCTGGAGGTGGAAGGGCTAGTCCCGAAGGCAGGACAGCTGTTTTGGGAGTGTAGAAGGTGGTGTCGGGTGGGGAGGTATAAGGGAAGGAAGACTCGTCAAAGACTACGTGACGGGAAATATAAATGCGGCCCGAGGAAAGGTCAAGACATTTGTACCCATGATGACGAGGACTGTAACCAAGGAAAATACAAGTTTTGGAGCGGAAGTCGGTTTTGTGTTTATTGTAGGGACGAAGATAAGGCCAACAAGCACAACCAAAGACACGGAAAAAGGAGTAATCAGGGACACGATGATGAACCATTTCATAGGGAGATTTATAGTCGAGGACTTTAGTAGGAAGGCGGTTAATGATGTAGGCGGTTAATCTCTATATGGACTCTTGGGTATTTATATTTACAATTTTATCCTCTCATTTTAATTATTTACATTTTGGTCCTTATATTTTCATTATTTACAAATACACCGCATATCCGTATTCTATATTTTACGAAAATCCCGTATCTACGTATCCCGTATCTACGTATCCCGTATCCGCGTATCTCGTATCCGCGTATCCGTATCCGTGCATCCTAGCAGATAAGCGCAGATATATAAACTATACACATCAAATAAAGAACACAAAGTCACCTGTTTTACGGTAGATCGTCTGAGAAGAAGGCAGAGAATCTCTACGAAACTCTCTAAATCGATTAAGCCACCACTGCAACGTATCAGAAAAATAACCCTCCGACACAATCAACCGTGCACGTTGACTATCAACGGCGACTTTTAAATGGTTTTTTAACCTAAGCTGCAGCATCCGTGCTCCGTCCATAAACACATCTCCTGTCGCCGTCTCTATCCACCTGTTCGCCACCATTGCGATCAGAAAAGAAATGCATCTTCAGATGAGTAAAATACTGGAGAACAGATTTAAAAAATGGAATGTCAGGGATTAAAAGAAAGGGCAAAATAGTTCGAAGAAAAATGTTTTTGTCCTTAAATGAATAAAAAAATACAAACTGGATTAAAATTTATATAGAGGGCAGAAAGTGGACTAAAGCCCAATATTTCCATATATATATATATATATATATATATATATATATATATATATATATATCCGGTTCCGGTTTGGTCCGGTTTTTATCTAATAAAACCAAAACTAAATTGTTTTTAACGGTTTGGTTTTTTACAATACAAAAACCAACAAAAAAACTCATGGTTTACGTATTTTCCGTTTGGACTGGTTTGGTTCGGCCGGTTGGTTTGGTTTCCGGTTTCTTTTTCACCCCTAATAATGACAAATAAATTTGCTCGCGATCTAAACTGTTATTATACTTGTTTACTCATTAATTAATGTAGATCACGCTGATTGAACCACATAAATTTGTTGTTTCCATGTTTTATGTTTTCTTTTGCCCCTCTCTTCTTTATTTCTCATTATTATTATTGTCGATAAGGTTATGACTCGGAATTTATATTATTAAAGGTAATCATAACACATGGAATTTGTTCCCAAACAAATTCAGGTCAACATGGAGAGGTCTATTGATCGAAATCATTAACTTTTTATCACGTCATAGTCAAGGTTTCAAAGTAGATGTAAGAATATATATATATATTAGGTTTTTGCCGAAAAGGACGTATTTATTCAATTATCCGACTCCAAGGACACAAGTTATTAATCAGGACAAAACATGTGTAAACTTACCAAAATACCTTTTTTCTAATTTAACCTAATTAACCTAATTAATACATCCCTGAAGCCGCCGTCCACAATTGAAAATACGGTGATATCCTTCCAATTTGGAATAGTCATGCTGTTGATTTGATCGCCGGAGAGGGAGTTTCGTTTTTCGTTTTTCGTTTTGGAATAGTCCTGCTGTTGATTTCGTTGTTGTGCACGAGTCCTGCTTGTTCATTTCGTTTTTCGATTTTGGAATCGCCGCCGGTGAATTTTCGTTTTTCGTTTTTGGAATAGTCATGCTGTTGATTTGATCGCCGGAGAGGGAGTCATTGATCGCCGGCTTCCTGCTGTTGATTGTGTGCTTGAAGCAAGACGGAGACGCCGGATTGCCGGATTGCCGGCCATGGTTGCCGGAACAGGCTGTATATGTTTTTATTTTTATTTGTGTGCTTGAAGCAAGACGGAGACGCCGGATTGTGTGCTTGAAGCAAGACGGAGACGCCGGATTGCCGGATTGCCGGAACAGGCTGTATATGTTTTTATTTTTATTTTTTTAAAATTGTTTAAGGTACGTTTAGGGTTGTTACTATTAATTTTGTAACGTTACTACATTTTTTGATGTACTTTATCTATTTTATTAACGCTACTACTTTCGTTTATTGGATTTTACGACATTTTACGGGTTGTTACTACTTCTTTTTAGGTAATTATTACTTGTTTATGGATGTTACGACATTTTAATGTTACGGTACATTCTTTCCGTTACGACATTTTACGGTACATTACTACTTATATTTTAACAAATAAGGGGTACACTACTTGTTTTTAGACCGTTACTACTTTTTCATTGGATGTTACGACATTTTACGGGTACATTACTACGTGTTACTATTTGTAGAAGGGTAAAAAGTAACAAGGGGTATTTTTGTCCAAATATTTTGTTTTTGTCCTTTATAACAATTTGAAAAATAAAAATGTCCTCGCAGACCCATTTTATGTGTTTTTTTGTCTTGTAGCCCCTTCCCCTATATATATATAAATATATATATATATATATATATATATATATATATATATATATATATATATATATATATATGTATGTATTCTTACAGTAGATTGATATTAATCATCAATTATCTTTTATACACTTGCTTTTAACATAAGAAGTTAATTCGAATTATGTACACCATATGTTTACCCTCCAAGAATGTGATTTGCCTGAATTTGTTATTTATTAAAATCACAAAAATGATAATAAAAAGGTTATAAGGCTGGCACAACATACCCTAATCATTAAGATACATGAAGATTATGGGGTCCAATACATTTGGAAAATCTTTTTATCTCAATACTGGAAAAGAAGGATACTGAGAAGAGAGTTTGTTGGGGGGGGGGGGGGGGATGGAGGAGGGGTGGGTAGGGGGTTGGTTAGGAGGGTTTGTGATAAGCCAAAAAACAGACCATGTGAGTGGGGTGAGTTGCCTTTAAATTCCAAAAAGAGGAGTTTCCCTGAAAAAGTCCAAAAGTCAAAGCATCAAATCTAAAAGATTAGAAAAAGTGCCTTTAGTAAAGAGCCAAAAACGTGCCATTATGCCTTACTTGCCCAAATGAGTTTCATTTCATGTCTGCACTAGGACTTGGTAAAAATAACTACTATACAAAGTAAATTCACAGAGTTAATTACTTCTTTGATTGTGGGTGGTAAATTAGAGTTGTTAAAAATTGAATGAAAACAATTGAGTTAAGTGATAGGAGATCACAGATAGATTAAAGACCACTCGGTTGATCACATGTAACGATCCATTCCGGAAGCCGAGTCCACAGTCGGAAATAAGACGTCCGGCATGCATTAAATGAACTAGAGTCACGGAACACGTCAGTCTCTTTGAACAGAATTTCAAAACAAAAGCTAGATAAAAAGAATATAGCATAAGCTCGATGTTAGACATATGTTAGTTTTAATGACGAGTGCCAGACTAGATGTTATAGAGCAAAGACAAAAAGATGTCTAGATTAAATGTATATGTTTACTAGAGTTTGATCTTTATATAGGTTTGATCAAACAAGCACTGTAAAGAGGTCAGCTGACTTGATCAGCAGACCTGTCTAGGTCAGTAGAGTGTCTAAGATAGTAGAGTCTAGGAACTTGCTGATGATTGAAGGCCGAGGGTTCAAACTCAATAATTAAGGCTGATGGTACAAACTCAGTATTGAAGGCTAAGGGATCAAACTTAGTAATTAAAGTCAAAGATATGGGATCAGAATTTAGGGTAGTCTGTGATGACCTAGACTGATCACATATACCTTGTGTAGAATGTCTAAGTTCCATTAAAGATAAGTGATTATTGGAACTTGGTTATGTTAAAATGGTGTACTCTAACTTCATCATAAAAAGTTAGATGAGAAGCAGTCAGCTGAAGTGTTTATCAAAACACGGCAGACTAAAAGTCAGCTAACAATCAAGTACATCAGCAGACTTACACAACAGGTGTCTGATGAATGTATAATTCGAATTAATCCAAGTTTTTCTGAAAGATTAAATGGATAAGGATGATTAACAAGTTTTGGATTAATTAATCAATCAATGGTCAAGATGATAGAGATGTTGTAAGGAATTCAAAGCCATATCAAAAGGAAATAAACCATTGGTTGACAGTCTGGACTGTCGAAGGACAATGACAGTGTCAAAATGTACAGCAGAGATATTTTCAGGGATATTCAGTAAAATCCTGTAACGGTTATCATTCAGATTCAAATTCAAATCAAAGGATCTACACTTATAAATAGAGGACTCCTGATTCAGATTGCAACACACACAATATCAAGAATTTACAAGAAGCAATCAAGTTTTTGAGCAAGAATTTTATCAAGAGCAATCTGACCCTGCTGAGCTAAATTGAACAATCAATTTACTTATCAAGTTTTTCTTCAAGTGTTTTCCTGAAAATCAAGACTTATCTAGTTTACACACTTGAAGAACTTAGCTACTGATTCATTCATCCTGATCTGAAGTCTACTTAAAGCAGAATCGCTTTCTTGATTCGACCCTTCTTTTTCAAGAAGTTTACTGAAGACAGAGAAGCACTTTTGGGTGTCAAGAACTGTTGTTTGTGTGGTGGAGCTGGTGAAGAGGCAATCCTACCCTTCAAGGACCAGTGGAAGACTTAGGAGCAGCAATCCTACCTGTTTTTAGTTTTCAGTTTGTGAAGCCATAATCATTGGTCAATGACAAACAGTTTAGGGATTTTTGTAACTGGTACCTCAACAAACATTTACATTCTGCATTTACTTTATCTGCATGCTTATCACATCAAATCTATTGAACTAGCTACTGAATCACACCACTTGCACTACTGAGTATCTAATACTTAGTATCATATCTAAATCAACAAGTAACATGGCTTAATTAATTATTCCCCTGCAACAAACTCTAGAACCTCAATAGTCAGCAGACTACTGACCTTGCTGAGTTTGTCCACTCCAAAAGTTTTAAGTGTTAAGTTTATTCACCCTCCCCCCTCCCCCTCTAAACTTAACCAAAGCATTTTCAATGGACCAACACTCGAACAGTCAAACTAAGACATGCATCTTGTAGGTGTCTGGAAAGATAATGTGTTGAACTGCACAAGAACATCAAGATTAAACTGATGCTGCCTAAGAGAAAACTAGTGTCAAACATGGGATCTTTTATGCAAGGTACTAACTACTAAGGACACACAAGGAGAAACACAAAAGATAGATGGAAATACTAACGGCTTCACCTTAAAGGAAATGGGTCAACCGACCCGCTGAAAAAAATATTACAGTGGAAAGAAAAATAGGTACACGTATACACGTGAGTCTGACCCGCTTATTTTTATATTGATCTGTATTGACCCACACTGAGCTATAATATATAAGACTAAGTTTAGTAATTATAGAATATGACAAATTTCCGACCTGTATATCTAAATTCCTGGAGATGTCCCTGGATGGAAAGGTAGAAAAAGAAGTTAAACAAGGGGCAATGATACCTTTGATGACCCCCCGCTTGCTTCAACTTGTATAACATCCAAAGAGAAATCAATAAAATTACCTCTTGTCCTAGCCCTATTATGGGCGGCTATAGATGTTGGCTTTCTGGTGGGACAAACTTAGAATTAAGACCTTCTTGCCCGCAGTTGTAGCACACACTCGAACCAACTATGCATTCCTCAAAGTGTTTCCTTTGACTTTTCTGATAAACCGGTCTAGAAGAGTGTTGTGTCTGAACTGCAGGTTCATGCCTTCTGCTTGAGCCTTATCATGGTCGCTGGGATCTAATTACAAGGGTTTTTTGCTTCCCACCTTCTGTGTTGGTACGCTACACAACTCCTACACTATGTGGGCTTTGTCCAACAACTCTATCATGGTGCTAGATCTGAGTACTCCTCTTATGAAACTCTTGATGACATAGTTCAGACCATGCTCGAACTTATTAACTTTGGCCGTCTCATCCCTCTTGATGATATGTGAGAACCTTCCCGACTCATTAAACTTTTGTACATAATCTTTCAGAGTCATATTTAGGGGCGTAAAACGAGTCGAGCCGCTCACAAGAAGCTTGACGCTCGATCGTGAAATACTCGCTCAAAAAAGATTTTTTATCAAACTCGAGCCGAACTCGAGCAGTTCGTCAATGTTATCAAACTAAACTCGAGCAGTGTAATGCTTGATTCGAAATGCCGCAAGCCTTATCGAGCGGTACTTATATATATATATATATATATATATATATATATATATATATATATATATATATATATATATATATATATATATACTTAAATTTTTTTTTTAACATATTCCTTCGTTCTCATTTTTTTTAATAAAATTACTTTGCTCACTTCTAGAATTTATTTTGAGTTTTTCAAAAAGAAAAAAAAAAAAACAAAACTTTTGAGTCGCCTTTTACGAATATAAAATCAAGCATTACCAAAACCCTGGCCTAACCGAGCAGCTCGACGCTCACTCAAGGAATGCTCGCTCAAATAAGATTTAATCAAACTCGAACCGAATTCGAGCAACTCATCAATATTAACGAGCCAATCTCGAGCAACTTTTTTCTTGCTCTAACGAACTCGAGCCGAGTTCGAGCATCATTATTTTTTGGGTTGCTCGACTCGATAAGTAAATATTTAATTCGGTTCGGATCGGTTACAGTGTTACACCCCTAGTCATATTTCTTTGTTTCAAAGCAAAGATATCATTGGACTTTTTCTTTTGCTCTACTTGAGGGAAAAACTTGTCATAGAAGAGCCATTTGAACTTCTTTCAGCATGTAACATGACCACAAACATCTTTCAGATTATCAAACAAGTCCTAAACTTAACCTGATAAGAAAACAATAGGAAGGGTTGTCCACTTATCATGAGGAACCTCTCCTGAACACCTTCTATAAGTCTCTAAGCCAACCAGATCCCCTAAACTTTAGAGATGAGTCATAATTAAGTTTTGGGTTATGACATAGCAGATTTAAAATTCATAAATAATGGTCAACCTCTAGTATAATTATATTTTTTTCTTATTACAGAATTATTATCAGAATAATTGATAGTCCGGATCAGATGGTTACACCCAACATGTTCAATGGCATTAATGGTGTTTTAAATGAAAGATATCGAGCATCAAATAACTTCATCGTGGAGTTTATATCTAGAATGTACGTAGCTCCATAAAAATCAATCACCTTGCACATAACACCTTATTCAGTGAGTGTTGTGGTTAAATAGCGAAACTGATGTAGATTAATTTGACACCTACATTATCATTCTCACTTAAACTATTGTCATTACCAGAGCAATTCCATTAATGTCACAACCCTCATTGTGTGACTATTGACGAAGATGTTTTTATACTATTATCAAAATTGCTTTGACAATAGCCATTACCTTACGATTTATGGAGCGATCTCTCAGTTCGATTTTTTATTTTATTTTAACATAGTGTATGCTCTGTATAAGTTTACGACAAAGGTCAGTAAGGTGACTTAAACTCTACATTTTTGGTGGAACCAATCTGAAGACTCAGCTGAGTGATGGTCAGCTGAGAAGTGTATTCAATTCTGTGCATCAGTAGGGTGGAGTCTGCGAGCACGTCGACGGGGTGACTATCGGCGGGGTGATAGTCGCCGAGTATCTTGGAATACGACGGGGTCCACATCCGTTAATTACGTTATGTGACGGCTATACGGTGTCATTAAAAGGAGGACACGTGTAGGGGTATTTATGGTGCATCGGACAAAGATTCTGGCGGCTAGGGTTTAGGGATTTGTGCCTATAAATACGGTTGTTGTCTCATTATCCGAGTGTGTTGAAATCGTAAAATTCGGTGCATAATAAAATATCTCTTTCTCGTCCGTGGTTTTTTACCTCTCCCACCGAGAGGTTTTCAACGTTAAATCGTGTTCTTCTTGTTTCGTTATCTCCTTTGATTGTTTATGTTTGATTGCTTCGTTTCGTTTCTTGCATCCGAAGTTATCTCCATCCGTTTTATAACAAGTGGTATCGAGAGACGGGTTCGGAGAAAACAATCGTACGATCAACTTCGTCTTCACCAAGGCCTTGACAAGGTGCTAGGATCGTGATAAAGTTGTGATCTTTAGCAAGAAAAGATGTCGGCAGTAAACGTAAAAATCGATAAATTTACGGGGAAGGAACAGTTTTGGTCCGTGGCAAATCAAGATGCGTGCACCTTTGTTGAAACAAAGCGGGGTTTGTGGAATCCTTTATCGACAAACCAAATACGGAGTGCGGCAGATTATGCCGGTCTGGAAGAGAAAGCACATTCAACCATCATGTTGTGCTTATCGATGATGTTATCAACGAGGTTCTTTGAGGAAGACACCGCGGCCAAGTTGTGGAAAAAGCTTGAAAGCTTGTATATGACCAAGTCACCGACCAACAAGTTGTTATTGAAACGAGAGGTTGTTCGGTTTGAAGATGCATGAAGGAGTCCACCGAGGGAACATCTTGACGGTGAACACAATATTACTTGATTTAAGGAATATTGATGTTAAAATTGAAGATGAAGATGCAGCCCTAATCATGTTGGTGTCATTACCGGCATCATATGAAAACTTTGTGCAGTCTTTCATAGTTGAAAAGGATACAGTAGCTTTGGAGGATGTGAGGTCTGCCTTACATGCCAGGGAGCTTAGACACAAGGCTGCTGGGACAGACAGTCAGGCTACTGGGCTAGTAGCTAGCAGCAATAGTGGAAAATGATATGGGCAGAAGAAGAAAAAGAAGTCAGGGTCCAAAGGTCCTAAGTCTACTGATGTCTGTAATTACTGTAAGGAGCAGGGACATTGGAAGTCCAATTGTCCAAGGAAGAAGAAACAGCGGGAAGGCAATTCGGCACGTAGCCTTGGCTGCGAGCAATACGATGAGGATCCGGTTCTAGTTGCGGGGGATTCTACACACCACAATGATGTGTGGATACTTGATTCGGAGCATCCTACCATATTTGTCCAAACAGAGAGTGGTTTCTCTATGAGCGAGATAGATGGTGGTCAAATCTATATGGCCAACAAGAAGGTACGTAAAGTTGTGGGAATTGGCTCGGTAAATTTAAGGACGAGAGGATGGTAAATTTTGTACACCGAAGGATGTAAGACATGTTCCAGAGATGACCAAGAATTTGGTATCTCTCGATCTCTTGGACGACAAGGGTTCAATTTCAAGGGTGAAGGTGGACGGTGAATGTCTTTAAAGACTCGGTTGTAGTCCTCAAAGGCATCAAGAGGGGAACCTTGTATATATTACAAGGATCTATCGTATACGCACCGCCGATGTTGCATCCTCGGCAGTTCACCGATCTCGACGAGACTCGGTGTGGCACATGAGACTTGGTCACATGGGTGAAAGGGGTATGCGGTGTTCTTTCTTCAAGCGGAGGTTTTCTTGGAGGATATAAGGTTAAGAATGCGGACTTTTGTGAACATTGTGTGTTTAGGAAGTTGCACGAAGTAAGTTCTCGGCGGGGTTGCACAACACAAAGGCATCACTTGATTATATCCAATCGGGATCTTTGGGGTCCATCAAAAGTTGAGTCATTGGGTGGTCACGGATATTTTGTGTCATTCATAGATGACTATTCAAGGATGACTTGGGTGGTGATGATGAAGAACAAAAGTGATGCATTCAATAACTTCAAGCAAGTGGAAGGCCCTAGTGGAGAATCGTTAGGCAAGAAAATCAAGAAGCTTCGTACGGATAATGGTCCGGAATTTATTTGGACGGATTTTGATTCATTTTGTACGGTGAGGGTATTGCCGGACATCATCGTAAGGAATACACCTCGAGCAGAATGGTGTAGGCGAAAGGATGAATCAAACTCTACTTGGAGAGGGCAAGATGTATGCTTTCTCAAGCCGGTTTATCAAGGAGATTTTGGGCAGAGGCTGTTAAGACAGCTTGCTAATTAATCAACAGGAGCCCTCACACAGGAATCAATCTCAAGACACCATTTGAGATGTGGTCAGACAAGCCTGTTGACTACTCAGTTCTAAGGGTTTTTGGAAGTACAACTTACTATCATGTTAGTGAAGGGAAGTTGGAGCCAAGAGCCAAGAAAAGGAGTGTTTGTGGGGTATGGTGATGGAGTGAAAGGATATAGGATTTGGTCATCAGCAGAGTCCAGATTAATCCTCAGCAGGGATGTTGTGTTTGATGAAAATTCTATGTTGAACTCATCAGCGGGGAGGTCTACTGAGTCTGAAACCAGTGCTGAATCTGATAGTGTTGAGAAACAGGTGGAGCTTCAGGTGGAGTCTACTGATATGCAACAATCAGTGGATCCAAATCAACACTATACTGATCTGGATAATGAACCAGAATCTGATCCAAGCCAGCCTGCTGAGACCTCAGCAGGGCGTCATACAAACATTGATCAGCAGAGTCTAGCTGCCAGCAGGCCTAGAAGATCTAATGTTGGGATACCTCCAAGGAGATATGGATATGATGATTTGGCTGGATATGCACTCCAAGTTGCGAAGAAGTAGAGGTTCTTTGAACCTACTACTTACGGGGAAGCGGTGACATGTACGAAGCATCTCGGTGGCATGTTGCCATGGGAGATGAAATGGAGTCATTGCGAAGAATCGGACTTGGGAATTAGTCAAACGCCTACTGACAAGGGAGTTGTGACTTGTAAATGGATTTTCAAGAAAAAGGAAGGAATAACAAAGGCAGAAGGGGTCAGGTATAAGGCACGATTGGTTGCAAGAGGATTCAGTCAAAAGGAAAGGGTTGACTTTGATGAAATATTTTCACCAGTGGTCAGACACACTTCAATCAGGGTGTTACTAGCAATGGTGGCACAGCAGGATCTGGAACTTGAGCAATTAGATGTGAAAGCGCACTACATGGTGAGGTGGATAAGGAGATATACATGACACGGCTCGAGGGTTTTCAAGTTCCTGGAAAGGAAAATTATGTTTGAAAGTTGAAGAAATCGTTGTATGGTTTGAAGCAAGCTCCAAGGCGGTGGTATAAAAGGTTTGACGGTTTATGCTTCGAGCGGGGTTACAACGAAGTCCTTATGACCGTTGTGTATACCACGATCTGCCGAAAGATGGATCATATATCTATCTTGTTACGTATGTGGATGACATGCGATATTTGCGACAAGGAAGTCGATGTTCAAAATCGAAGAACCTTCTTAGTCTTTGAATTTGAAATGAAGGATTTGGGTGCGACCAAGAAAATCTTGGGGATGGAGATGCGGAGAGATAGAAGTCGGAAGAAGTTGTTCTTGTCTCGGCGGGGTTATGTGCGAGAAGATATTGGCCAAGTTTGGGATGTCTGTTGCAAAACCAATAGATACTCCTATGGCATCAAATGTTCATTTGTCCGTTTATGCTTCACGGTCGGTGAAGAGAAGGAGTATATGTCAAAAGTTCCCTATGCTAGTGCGGTTAGCGATCGATGTATGCCATGGTTTGCCTAGGCTCGATCTGGTTCGGGCGATCGGTGTTGTCGCAAGTTTATGGCTCAACCTGGAAAAGAACACGGAAAGTTGTTAAAAGGATATTCGGGTACCGAGAGGTACGGTGATGTTGGTCTCATTTATGGAGGTGATATCGGTCTAGTCACGGAGTTCTTGTGATGCGATTATCTTTGGTGATGTTGACGGTAGAAAATCAATGATTTGGGTATGCGTTTACATTGGGAAATGCGGTGGTCACCGGAAAGCTACTCTTCGGAGCTACGGTAGCCTTATCAACTGCGAAGCGAATATATGGCTCTTCTTGAAGCGGTAAGGAGGGTATCCGGTTGAAGGGGCTAGTCGGTGATTTGGGGTTGCATCGGGATCAAGCCGATATATATTGTGACGATCTTAGTGCAATATGTTTAGCCAAGGATCGGGTTCATCATGAGAGAACCAAGCATATTGATGTCGGGTATCATTTCTTGAGGAATGAGAAGAGGGTTGTGGTGAAGAAGATTGGCACAAAGGAGAATCCGTCGATATGTTCACTAAACCGAGTTCAAAGCGAGTAAGTTCCAACTTTGCCTGGACTTACCGAATATTCAAAGCTTATAATCTGTTTCTGGAAACTTTACTGAGGGCAGATCAGTGGAGTGGATGTTGTGAAGATAGTCTGGTACAAGTACATCTGGCATTGACGAATGCATCTGGTACAAGTACATCTGGTTATGCAATTTGTTTGACTCTAGGGAGAGTTGAAGTCAAGGTGGAGATTTGTCAGTAAGGTGACTTAAACTCTACATTTTTGGTGGAACCAATCGAAGACTCGGTGAGTGATGGTCGGTGAGAAGCAGTGTATTCAATTACGTGCATCGTAGGGTGGAATCTACCGAGCTTCGTCGACGGGGTGACTATCGGTAGGGTGATAGTCCGCGAGTCCGGAATACGACGGGGTCCCACATCCGTTAATTACGTTATGTGACGGCTATACGGTGTCATTAAAAGGAGGACACGTGTAGGGGTATTTATGGTGCATCGACAAAGATTCTGGCGGCTAGGGTTTAGGGATTTGTGCCTATAAATACGATTGTTGTCTCATTATCCGAGTGTGTTGAAATCTGTAAAATTCATTGCATAATAAAATATCTCTTTTCTGCTCGTGGTTTTTTACCTCTCCCACTGAGATGTTTTCCACGTTAAATCTGTGTTCTTCTTGTTTCTGTTATCTCCTTTGATTGTTTATGTTTGATTGCTTCTGTTTCTGTTTCTTGCATCTGAAGTTATCTCCATCCGTTTTATAACAGATAGCTAGCTAATTAATATGGCAAACATTTTATATTTCCTTCAAGAAAATATTAAAAAATGGTCAAAGGTAGAAATATGAAGGTTGGCAAGTACACAAAGCCTTAGGCTGTTTTGAAGCATATATCCAAACTGTGAGTTGTAGCTTTTTCACATTAGTTTTAAATCATAATAGGAAAAGATGCTATGCTATAACCCTATAACCCTTCCCTCTTTCTTTCTCTCTTTCTCTCTGCAAGTTGGCTACACTGATTCTTATGAAGATGGCCAAAGCATGAATGAATGAATGAATGAATGAAGTTTGTTTTTATCTGTGTGTACTAATAGATGCTTGAGAGTGACGAGTCTAGCATTTAAACTAGCCTATCAATAAAAACTTTGGGCACTGAAAACCATGGTGTTATTTAATTTTACTTTACTACAATTTTTTTTGACATTTATATGGGCGCAGTGCATGCTACTTTTCAGAGCCATTCCCTACTGTTATACATGCTTTTATGGAAATATATAGTAGAGTCAGATCATAGCACTTTATTTTCTCAGAGCCATTTGCTCTTGGCCCCGACCATTTCTTTTCTTCTTCTTTCTTTCTTACAAAATTTGTTTTTTCACTACATCATGATATACACAATATAGATAACTTTCACAATTGTCTTCAAAGGCAAAATTCAGTAGTTAAAAAGTTTGAGTGTTGTAATGATAATCTAGCTTAGAGATTCGAATCTTGTATGAAGCGCACATTTCAGTAAAAAGTATGCAAACAAACTGAGTACATTAATTAATTGGGTCACGCTTTATCATTGACGATAAAATATGTGATTTATTGATTTTTTTTTTATGAGCCATGATCAATGTTGATTAAAAATGTGAAGTGAAAGATGTAACGTAGATTCGAGTAGTGTCAATAGGTCTTAGGTATGAAGGTCATCTCTAAAATCTTTTGGTAGACTCTCAAACCTTTGGTAGGGTCCTGACGAGGTTGAAAACGTGAGGAAAACATTACGTGTCATTTTTAGAATTATTTGGTAGAGTCCTGAAAATATTGAAATTTGAGAGAAACATTAATTACAAGTCACCCCTAGTATCCTTAATTTGTTAGGGTCCTGGCGAGGTTGAAAAAGTGAAAGAAATGTTACTAAGATATATGGTTGACCATAAGGGACTTAGTAACTTGAGTTAACCATTTGAGGATAGACCTAAGTAGTTGCTCAGAGTAACATTATTAAGTTATAAGGTTAACCATAATGGATTTAGTAACTTGAGTTAGCAATTTGATAATAGACCTAAGTAGTTACTGAGAGAAACATTACTAAGGTATAAGGTTAACCATAATGGACTTAGCTCAAACAGTTATCTAATTCCGTCACTAAAGTAAATTCGGTGCGTAACTAATGAAGACACTGAAAAAAGAATCTTCGATATTTAACGGGTGACTATTTATGAAAGTTCTCAGGTGGTAACTCCATAGTAGTTTTATTCTGATTCAGGCACACCATGTCAACACTGGTTCACAACATAAAAATGAGGGCAATATTGTAAATTTGAGATAATTTTTTCCACAAAGAAGGGATCCATGTCATATATTATTCCTAAATTTGATTGGATTTGATCCACCATTTCATATCTATGAATGTAGCTGAATAAAATTTTCGGCAACTCCATATTTATGCAGTTACTACGTGAACAAATCTGAAACACAAATTTTACACTCTAATAAAAGTGTCTGGTTTAGATTCATCCATATACTAACTCCACAAATAAAAAGTTACCACACAAGAAGATCCCTACTATTTAGATTATAGCTAGCTATATAGAGCAAAACTCAAAAAATACATAGAGCCAATACTTGACATTTGGCTTGCATGCCACCATTGAAACAGCCTGAAGAATCATTATTATCAATTATTATGTCATGTGGGAAGAAGTTGTCCTACCCTCGTCACGGATAGTAAGAGTCCAACGTTAATATTTATTTTTGGTATTAATTAATAAAAATTAATTATAAATGGCATGAATTTTTGAATATATGGGATCGTGTGTGATTCTACTGTGTCATATGTATAGGAGTGCGGTTTATATTTATAATTATAATTAGAAGAAAGTATATTAATTAAATTATACTGAAATGAGTAGTAATAAAATACTTATATTGTATAATTATAAGTAAAAATATGAAGGCCACCTTATAATAGCACTAATATTTATTGCTGTACTGTGCTTTAATGCCTGACAAAGTTGCAGAAGTCACCTCATATTTCTGACCACCTCAGCCAACAAAGATCTTCAATTTGGCCAAACCACGTAATCTAATTACACCGCCTAAAAACTTATTAAAAAGAGACCACATATTGACTAATTTCTCTTTATTAAAAAAAAAAAACCATTTACATACTTTTAGTCTCTTATAAAAAAATAACTTTAAATGAATGGGCATTTAAAAAAAATATTTTTTCCACACGTCACATTATTCTGACATAATAATAATAAGAAAAAGATAATAATTTTGGCTCAAATTGAATCAGATGTTAAGTATGTAATATACTCAATACCGGTCAAAAATATATATATACTTCGTGACTATAGGAAAACTCTTAACAGTCTGCTTATATATGATTCAGTCAGAATCAATGATTGCGAAAACTATACAAATTTAAAGAGCAAAAATGAAAATAAAATGCTATGTATTGAGTTCTTTTTACAGTGTGAAAATCATTCCCAATTTTTTTAAGAAAAATCAATTTGGGGACAAATTAAAGGAGACGCGGTTATTGAAGGTGGAGCCCCCGCCCAGAGGGATCATTAGCCTGCCCCTAAAGTGTCGTATTAAATGTAAATTGAGGGTTCTATTTCGGTTGTCCAGTGTGTAATTAAAGAACTGTATATACACATTTTATTGTTGGGAGAAGACAACCATTAAAGAATCAAACTCACTCACACAAGCTCAAAAGCAAGACTGTTATTACAACATCCCGTTATTTTACTACTAAGCTACGGTACTAAGGCAAAACGTCATTATTAATTGAATGCTCGGTTATTTTGTGCTCTTATTAGACTATATTGTAGATATATCTTAGTATATACGCATTTATTATAGGATATACACATTTATTATAGGTAGACCGTATTTATAGTAAATCTTCTAGAATCATGTATTTGTAACTATATATACTCCTTACACAAATGTAATATACACAATTGTTTTTATACTCATTTCAATATGGTATCAGCCCACCCGAATCAGGCTCCACCCACCCTGCAGGCCACGGTTCAGCCCACCCGAGCTCCTGCACCATGGCAACCAAGAAATCAGCAAGCCCATGTTGCTGGTTTGACCCCGTCTCCCTGGCTTTTAGACACCGGCGCTACAAATCACATAACCTCGGACTTGCAAAATCTCTCTCTTCATACTCCTTATCCTGGTCATGATGGTATGATCATTGGTGATGGTACCTCCCTCCCCGTTACACATACTGTTTCGACTCCTTTACCACTCTCGTCGTCTCATACTTTTACTCTTAATAATGTTTTGTGTGTCCCTCACATGGCTCGTAATTTAGTTTCTATTTCCCAATTATGTCATGATCATAATTTATCTGTTGAATTCTTACCCGATAAATTTGTTGTGAAGGATCTTCTGACCCAAACACCCCTGATGCATGGACCGGTTAGAGACGGACTATATGAGTGGCCCTCTCGGCCCTTACTTGCTTTTGCCACCAACCGCACCTCTCAACACACTTGGCATCACAGGCTTGGGCACCCCTCTCGACCTATTTTTCAGTCATTAGTCTCGAATAATAATTTAGATATTTTGCCTTCATCTTTTACTCATTGCTCGGCCTGTCTAGAGAATAAAAGTCACAAACTTAGTTTTGGTTTGTCTACATTACATTCCTCTCGTCCCCTCGAAATAATTTTCTCGGATGTTTGGACTTCCCCGGTTTTATCTTTTGATGACTTTAAATACTATGTTATTTTTGTGGATCATTTTACAAAATATGTTTGGTTTTATCCCTTACGTCGAAAATCTGATGTTGCCACTACGTTTATACAATTTCAATCTCTGGTCGAAAAATACTTTGATTTGTCTATAAAAATACTCTACTCAGATAATGGAACTGAATATATTGCTCTTCGTCCTCATCTAGCCTCTCACGGCATTTCTCACTACACGTCCCCCCCGCACACCCCGGAACACAATGGGTTCTCGGAACGCCGTCATCTTCACATAGTTGAAACCGGTCTTTCTCTTATGAGCCATGCTGCTCTTCCACTAAATTACTGGCCTTATGCCTTTGCCACGGCAGTTTACCTTATAAACCGATTACCCACACCTACTTTATCTATGCACTCACCTTATTTTTGTATTTTTGGTCAACACCCAAACTACGCCAAACTGCGCTCCTTTGGATGTTTATGCTATCCATGGCTACGCCCTTATACCGATCACAAACTTCAACCTCGGTCCGTTCCCTGTGTCTTCTTAGGCTATTCGCTTACACAAAGTGCCTACTACTGTTATGATGTGTCCAATGCTCACTTGTATGTATCCCGTCATGTTAAATTTGTTGAAGATGTTTTCCCATTTCGCAATAAAACCCAGCCCACCCACGCTGATCCTGTAGCTCCTACCTCACATACGCACACTCCCAGCCCATCTCATCCCCCCGAACCAATCATACCCGATCCCCCTCATTCCCAACCAACCTCTCCGCCTTCATCCGCCCCTCCCTCTCCATCTCCATCCTCATCCGACAACATCTCTTCCCCTACACCTAGCTCGTCCACATCTTCCTTCCCGTCTTCTACTTCGTCTCCTCCTACACCTTCGGCTTCTAACTCACCCACTCACTCCATGATTACTCGTGCTAAAAATAATATCCGTAAACCCATCCAAAAATTAAATCTTCACACTCATCTTGCCCCAACTTCCGAGCCATCCTCCATCACTCAAGCTCTAAAAAGCCCTCAATGGCGTAATGCTATGCAAGAAGAATACGATGCTCTAATACGTAATCACACCTGGGAATTAGTTGCTCCGGATCCTCAGTATCATGTGGTCGGTTCCAAATGGATTTATCGGATTAAATATCACTCAAATGGATCACTTGATCGTTACAAGGCTCGGCTCGTTGCACGTGGTTTTACTCAACGACCCGGACTTGATTATGTTGAAACTTTCAGTCCAGTTGTTAAATCAACTACTATTAGACTTGTTTTATCATTAGCTGTTATGCAGGGGTGGAAGCTTCGCCAACTTGATATTAATAATGCATTTCTACAAGGACATCTATCTGACACGGTTTACCTTTCTCAGCCTCCAGGATTTGCTGACCCTTCTCGGCCAGACTATGTTTGCAAGCTTCGAAAGGCCATTTATGGTCTTAAACAGGCCCCTCGGGCCTGGTATGATGAACTTAAGCGCTATCTAGTTTCCACCGGCTTTCGCAACTCCACGGCTGACACATCGTTATTTATATATAACTCTAACGGTTCTTTCATCTACGTTTTGGTGTACGTTGATGATATTATCGTGACAGGGAATGACTCAACAATTATCGACAAATTTATTGTCCATATGGCTGGCCGGTTTGCACTTAAAGATCTCGGTCAACTTTCTTATTTTTTAGGGGTGGAAGTTTTGAATAATACTGATGGATTATTATTATCTCAACGCCGCTATGCTTTGGAACTACTTAATAAGCTTAATTTTCAGGAAGCAAATGCTACACCTACACCTCTGTCGTCGGATATTTCTACTCTCACCTCCAAGTCCGGTGTGCCTCTAGCCGACCCGAAGCAATACCGCATGGTTCTTGGCAGTCTACAATATCTTCTTCTCACACGTCCGGACCTTGCATTCGCTGTCAACAAATTATCCCAATTTATGCATCAGCCAACTGATGTCCATTGGTCTCATGTCAAACGTATCCTTCGTTACCTTGCAGGCACTTCTCACTATGGACTTCAACTCTTTCGTGACTCTCCATTTCCATTACATGCTTATGCTGATGCAGATTGGGGTGGAGACAAGGACAATTACGCTTCCACTAGTGCTTACATTGTTTATCTTGGTCGAAACCCCCTTTCTTGGAGTTCTAAGAAGCAAACTACGGTAGCCCGCTCGTCTACTGAAGCTGAATATCATGCCGTTGCCGCTGCCACAGCTGAGCTACATTGGGTTGCTTTTCTTCTACATGAACTGGGCTATCCATCCACTCAAACCCCCGTTGTCTACTGTGATAACTTAGGCACCACGCAATTTTGCGCCAATCCTGTATTCCACTCGCGTATGAAGCATGTGGCGATTGATTATCATTACATTCGGGACAATGTTCTCTCTGGTCGTCTACGGGTTGTCCATGTTAACTCTCATGATCAACTTGCGGACTCACTTACCAAGTCACTTCCTCGTCCAAGTTTTGTTCAACAGCGTGACAAGTTGGGTCTGCGTCCGCGTCCCACTTGAGGGGTGGTATTAGACTATATTGTAGATATATCTTAGTATATACGCATTTATTATAGGATATACACATTTATTATAGGTAGACCGTATTTATAGTAAATCTTCTAGAATCATGTATTTGTAACTATATATACTCCTTACACAAATGTAATATACACAATTGTTTTTATACTCATTTCAATAGCTCTAAAATAGGAAAATGCTAGTTTCACCGCAAAGTAATCACCACAAAATGACATAATACTCTTTTTAAATGATTGATTATATATGATGAAAGTATAATATCTCACATTAGGAATGTGGGAGAAACATCACATTCATATAAATATGAGACATAATGGAATTGTTAACTCAGGTTAACCTTTTTAAGCCAAACAATTACGACGGTCCGAATAGTTAATTAAATCCACTATTGCTCAATTAGCGCTACCAGACCCGGGACTTGATGGCGTTAACATTGGTATCAAAATCAGCTACCAAACGAAACTAAGTGTTGCACTATGAGAGATGGCGTGGGGGCACCTCTAGTTACCTATTGTAGGGACAAGTTCAGTTTAAATCCTGGACGTCAATTGCTTATAGTGGGCAGAATGTAATATCTCATATTGAGAATGTGGAAGATACATCACATTCATATAAGAGTGAGACATAATAAAATTGTTGGGTTAACCCTTTTAGGTCAAGCGAAGACGACAGCCTAAGTAGTAATCGGATCCATTATATCTCAATTACCGCTACCATAGCTGAGGTTTGACGGCGTTACAGAATCATATATCAAATAAATAAGCTACTTTATTTTATATGCATTGTTAATTGCTATGTCCCCTCTATAGAGTGATATGAAAAAAATTGCTTAATGCTTACAACTTAGAAGTTTATGATGTGAGTAAAAGGCATGCGCTAAGGCTAGACAAGAAAAGCAAATTTCAAGTGAGTTTGGCTATGATTCACAATGCTATGTTCATGTGTGCATTTAGAAACTTACTGAACAAGGAATCATCCAAAAGTAATTATTTTTTTATAGTATGAACTAGGTTACAATTTACATTGAAGATTAAATAGATAGATAAAGAAAAGTAAAACACATATATAAAGCTAATAAAACACTAACATATATATACTCTTTCATCTAACTTTTTAGTATAGTATGCCACAACCTATGTTGCACGGACACGGATACGGACACGCCGCACGGCACGACACGGACACGGCGACACGGCTAATTCTAAAATTTAAGGACACGACACGGCCCCGACACGTTACATATAATATAGGGGGAAGGGGCCACAAGGACAAAAAAATTAATAAATGGGTCTGGAAGGACAAAAGTAACATTTTCATGATTATAAAAGACAAAAATCACAATTGTTACTTTAAAATTGTTACTTCACGTGTTAATGTTACTTTGTGTTTCACAATTGTTACTTCATATTTACTCTATTCCACATTTGTTACTTCATAATTGTTACTTTTGTCATTATTAAATTACAGTTTCCTTCTATCCCAATTTTTTTTTATAATTTTGTCCTTATGGACAAAAATCTATATAATATATATATATACACACACACATATATATGTATATACACACGTATATACATCTATATATACATCTCTCTCTCTCTCTCTCTCTCTCTCTCTCTCTCTCTCTCTCTCTCTCTATATATATATATATATATATATATATATATATATATATATATTTTCCGGAAACGAAAGATTCATTATGCAAAGCAAAACGTGATTACGGGGGGTTACAATGTTTGTAACATAACATATATATATATATATATATATATATATATATATATATATATATATATATATATATATATATATATATATATATATATATATATATATATATATATATATATATATGTATATATATATTCAAATTTATAAAATAAAAAAAATTCGTACAAGTCTAAACAACTAGACAAAATAAGATATGTAATACTTAAATTCTATCAATATCTAAAATAGATATTTGTTATCTATACGATGTCAAAAGTAAAAAGAAAATTATGATTGACTTTCAAAATATTACAAATTAAGTGTAAAAACGATTGTCGTCTATAACAAAAAACATATAAACATAATACATAGTAATCAAGATAGAAATTGTATATTTTCAGGTTTCATAAAAAAAGATTGAAAAAATTGTGTTCAGGGGTGTCGGCGTCGTGTCGGAGGTGTGTCGACAACGTGTCGGATATTAAAATTTTAAATAATATTAATTTAATCAGCCGACACGTGTCAGACACGGTGTCGGTGCGTGTCGGAACGTGTCGTGTCGTGTCTTGTGTCGGACACGGCGCACGACGCCCAGATTGAAGTGTCGGTACATCATAGGCCACAACGAATGATAATGAATCTTACGTCATGATTAATAAAACACTAACATATAATAAAACACTAACATATATATACTCTTTCATCTAACTTTTTAGTAGCGTATTCCACAACGAATAATAATGAATCTTACGTCATGATTAATTATTTAAAAACGATTTGTGTCATTCGTTATGACAGAACTATTATGATAATAACATTTTCTTGAAATATATATATTAGAGCCCCAGAATCTTAGCTATATCTATTATGATGACTGAAACTCAAAATCTTTAAAAACAATTATGTTATTGTAAAAAGGACAATAATTACATATCTTTTAAGTAATATATAAATCAAAATATAGACCATACTCTATCTGACAACCACTTTAAGAAAATAATAATGAAAAAAACAGAAATTATTAGTAATTTAATGTTGCATTTTAAGTAAAGATGAGTAGGCAGTGTACAAGCTAGTAAAACCCTTAAATATTAATGCCACTATATATATTTTTTTTTTGGTGATTGAATCATGCAACATGAGACAAAGCATAAAATACAACAGCATCATACCTCAGTACTGCTAATCATCATAACACTCCACACTTTTACAGCTATTACTAAAATAGAAAATCATAATAGTCTATGCTTTTTCTTTTTTTTTTTTTTTTTACTTACTTTTTCATCTTAATTCAATAAACTTGATGAATAATACCATTATATTTAATCCATAACCCAATGTTTTGACGGGGCAAACCGGTCGCTTTTCTCGGGGTTACAACCTTGCGTTAAAGCAGATGAGACATAATTCAAACCCAATGAGTTCTGATCACGAGTGTTTGTAACAGCGGCATTAGCTTGAAACTTCGTTTTGCAAGAATGGCAAGTGATTTTCCAAAGGGTTGCATTGATTTGCCTTGTGGCTTGTTCTTTCAAAGCTTGAGCCTTTTCCAATTCAACTTGTGCTTGTTGCCTAATTCTTTTGGCATTTTCAAATTCTTGCTCAGCTAGCTCTATCTGCCTCTTAGCTTGTCTTCTTGCCTCTTCGGCGTACGCCTTTTCCGCCATACAAGCCGCAAGTTCTTGGTGACTCGATTCGTCACGAGCCCGCGATGGCGATGCAGCCGCCATCGGAGATTTCTCACTAAAATCTGATGATCCAATAGAAAGTTGTAAATGAGTGGAATGTTCTTCATCTTTTCTTGATCTTAATGTATTATTCAAAGGATTTGATGTAGGTAAAAGTTGAAGCTCTAGATTATATTGGGGTGCTGTAGTAGTATTCTTCCTGATCTCACTCGAAGGGCTAACCAAATTTCTTGAATCCATTGGATTTGGCATCAGTGTTGCTGCACCACGCCATGGTGCAGTAGCGCTGATATTTGTGTTGTCACTGGACGGATCACTAGGACTCGAAGTTGTACGAGAATGGCAAAAACCGGCGGTGCTTGCTGGAAATGATGGCGGTTCCGATCGTATATGCTCCATGTTACAAGCATCTTGATGCTCAATGAAACTTTCCACCCTAGAAGAATAAAAGAATATATCATTTGCATTATACCTTAACAGTATACGATATATTATAATACTTTACCAATTAATATGAATGCAAAAGCAATGATATATGTAGTGGAAAAGAGAAACAAGTATGTCTCGGAATTCCAAATGAGCATTATATAATTCCATTTTATATATCCCAAAGCAAATGGCACATTTTAAAAAAAAAAAATTTAATTGTTTCATTTTTTATTTTTTATTTTCAGAAGTACTGCACACTCATCAGAAACAAATTACACGAAATTCTAGGAAGGCCAGAAACATCTGTGTATGGTAATGAAAATTTGTCATATTTTGTCAAGAAGTTTGAAAGAAGGCAAAAAATATCTTAATTTAAAAAAAAAATTTGAAACCAAAAGATGAAATATGTGAGCTTTAATAATGAGTATGGGGTACTGTAAAAAAGAAAAAAAAAAAAGGTGACAAAAAGTGATGAAATTGCAGGCATGCAACAAAGCACAAGATGACCAAGAAATGAGTACACTTCTATAGTAAGCAATAGACTTTCTTGAAGACTGTTTTAAAGAAAAATAGAATCATTAATTACTGTTTATGAATCACATCTTGATTAATAAAACAAAATTTGAATTCAGTCCAAGTTTTTTATTTTATTTTAAAAAGAGGTTTTAAAGTCATTATCAATTATTAAAAATAAGTGTATAACAAAGGTTTAACCAATCAATTTAACATGCAATAAATAAAAAATTGTTTTCTTTACTACTTTATGTTAATTAGATTTTCAAACAAACCACTATCAAAATTGACCTATCAAGGACCTCACTTTGAGAACATGACTAACTGCCAGTAAACTGTCATATATAATAAAAAACTAATTAATCCTCTATTAGTCAAAACATTAATTTTCCCTACTAAACTAAGCTCAAAACAAAAACTCACTACCAAAATTGAATATGGATGAAAACCCACCAAGAAAATATAATAAAGATTGGATATTTACTTGTAATAAAATCCTCTGTTAGTCAAAGCATTAATCTTTATTCATAAAACTAAGCTCAAAACAAAAACCCACCACCAAAATTGAATAAAAAAGAAAACCCATCTAAAAATACAATAAAGATTGAATTTTTACAAGATTTGAGTATTAAAAAATAAATTACCTAGAGAATACACGGCCACAGTCACAAGAATGGCCTCTTGTGCCACAAGTTTTGAGGTGAGCTTTGTAATCAGATTGAACAGCATAGCCTTTAGAACATTTCTCACAAACCCATTGTTTATGATTGCTATGTTTCCTTCTGAAATGCTTCTTGATTCCAACAAGATCCCCTAATGCATGACAAGGATCATGATGTAAGCAACTAGGTTCTGGACATACAAATACCCTTTTCCTAACCACTGGTGTCTCCCTCTTTAGAAGCTTCCATGGTACTTTATGTCTTCTTCTATGCATCTGTAAGTTTTGGTCTCTTTGAAAACCTTGGTTGCAGATCTCACATACATATCTATCAGATTCAAGAAGTGTCTTTGGTGATAGTGATACAACTTCTGCATCTGGATCTATTATATTATCATCATCATCAATCAACAATAATTAAACACCATACAATTCAACAACAACAGTTATGACACAACACTGTCATTAATTAGTTATGTCATACCAGAACTAATTCTACTACCACAACAATTGTGACAGAAGTATGCTATTATCACAATTGTAGGTGTGATAATATCATTAATTGAAAGAAAATGATGAAAACAAATGAAATTGTTACCTGGGGTACCAGCTGGTCTTCTTTTTCTCTTGCTGGTGCTACCATTTTCAAGATAAGTAAAGGGATCAGAAGGGGGAGAAGAGGGATTTATAGTATTAGACATAGGGAAGAATTAAGAAGAGGTTTATATAAGTTATAAGTTATAACTTATATATTTTTTTTTTTTTCTTGGTTTCTTCACCAAAGATATTTATGGGGTACTGAGAAAACCAAGGTTTAGACCACTAGAGCACTAAAGAAGTAGAGATATAGAGGAAAACTGAGCAAAAGCACGAGGGGGAGGGGGAGGGGGAGGGGGGTGAAGAGAGAAATAATGAAAAAAGGCTCTTTCTTTCGGTTTATCAACAGCTTTTTCTATAGCTTTTTAACTGTCATAAGTTTTTCTTTTCTTTTTTTCTTCTGAAAATTAGCTTCTTTCTTCTTCTTCTTCTCTCATCTTCATACTTGACTACCTCAAGTACTCTTGTATGGTGGACTTTAATAGACTCTTTTTTTTTTTTTTTTTCTTTTTGCTTTTTGTAAATGGCCTTTATAGGATTTGTCTAAAGGAAGGTGATTTTTCTTTGTGATTAGGATTCTCTCTCTTTCTTTACCTTTTTCTTTTTGTGTCCATTTAAAAATAAAAATGAAAAAGCAAAATGATTTTTTTTTCCTTTAGTTATTTCCTGATTCAAGAATTTGAAAGCCTGGTGTATATATGCTTCATGGAAATATATACATTTCATTGATCATAGTGATTATTAATTATTATGTAACGATCCGTCTTTAAATCTAAGGGTGCGTTTGGATTGCTGGAATAAAACTGATGGAATGGAATGCAATAGAATGGAATGAATCCGATTTCATTCCTATGTTTGGCATGCAATGGAATGAAATATGCAAGATTATATTAGATGTGACACAAAACACGGTAGGTGATGAGCGTCAATGATAACAAGTGTAGCAAGCGGTGGTGGGTGGCGGAGGATGATGTGAGGTGTGCGATAGTAGTGGTTGTGGTGGTGGGGATGGTGGTGGTTGTGGTGTACGATAGTGGTGGTTGAGGTGGTTGTGATGGTGGTGCATGGTTGTGGTGTGCGATACCATTGGTTGTTATGGCGGCGGTGGTGGTGGTGGTGGGTTGTGATGGTTGTGGGTTGGGTTATGATGGGGGATGGTGACGAGTTGTGCTGGGGGTGGTGACAGGGTAGGCAGCGGTGGTGGAGGGTGGTGGTGCGGTGGAGGGTTGTGGCGGTGGATTGCGGTGGGGTAGGCATGTGCCACGGGAGGTTGCGGGCGGGCGGGCGGTGGGCGGTGGTGGTTGATTTTTTATCACTAGGTTATGCTTACATTTCATTCCATCAAACCATTCCGTCCATTCCATACATTTTTTGATGGAATGAAATGGTAAAAAATCATTCCAATGGAATGAAAACCCATTACATTCTCTCGCAACCAAATACGCCAAAATGATGGAATGGAATGAAAAAAGCATTTCATTCCATTCCATTTAAGCAATCCAAACGTACCCTGATTGAAAAAGTGTCGATCGATGTATGTAATAACATTAAACATAAGAGACAAGTCAGTCTTACTAACAAATTCGGACTAAATCACAAAACAAAAGCTACACTGTCATAATTTACGTATCGAAAACAATAGGCTATAGCAAAATCACGTTGCTTCGACAATCATCTTGATCATATACGGCGATGGCCAGAAACCTTGAACTCCTCATCTGTTACAAAACATTCGCTTTGCAACTTTATAACACACTTGAATCCCCAGAAACTATTATCCAATATATCATCCACCTTAAACATGAAAAATCACCTCAAAGGGAAAGGGATGAGCATTAGCTAGATGCCTAGTATGGTGTACAGACCATGAAATAGAAATTTATGCCTTATTGTCGGGAAGGCTAAAATTGTTTCCATTTCAATAATCTTGTAGTATCAACATGAGATTGGTGAGAGAGGGTATAATGTTGATATGCATAACCCGTTGCAAAGATCTAGAGAGACAACTTGTCAGAAGCTAGGACACAGCCTATATGTCCTTGGCGATAAGATGCCTCAACCCAATTCATGTAAGAGATATCAATAATATTGTAGATAAAATCCATGCCAAGTAGTTTAAAGGTTAAGACGTGTCACTTAACATTATGGGTGTTCCAAGGACTTAAGTCCGGACGCACACCTTGAGCCTTAATGTCTCTAGTGGTTGATATATTTGAGACTTGAAGCCGTTAAGTGAAGTGGGTCTTTCTGATTTCCTGAGGCCTTGAGCTATGAGCTCTTTGATGACTCATTTGCATTGAGAGGGCATGATGTTGGAAATCCGAGTCAAATGACCGTGTAAGAGAGTGTTCTTTATCGACCTATATCAATCACATTGCAACTCACCAATTAAGTCTCACTAAATCACCAATATTCTAGTGAAAACAATGATCAAAAGTAATAAATGAGTACACATGATTTATTTGAAAATGAGTTTCACTTAAAAACCATCATATTGTGCTCTTGTGATGATTAATATATAGTACGATTCCAGTATAGAGACTACTCACTCTCGCATAATAGTTTCCATATGTCATGTTCAATGGCATAAGGATCAGTTCTAACCGACTCAATATGCTTTAAACTTTTTGGAATGCTAGATTTTTCCCTAGCTTGGGAAAATGAGTCTATCTCTGGATCGTTTTACCAGCAGTTGTGTTATTCTTTTTCCTACACGCAATACCAGTGTTCGCAATGTCGAAACGAGTATTAAATCATGCATTAATCAAGAAAATTAACACCATGATAGAGAGCAAGTAACAAGTTTCACAAAAGGCTTTAATAAAAACTAATGAAATCTCTCAAATCATACAGGAAATGTAATCTTAAGTGATAGGGATCAAAATCCAATCTATAGAACTTAATGTAACGCCTCCAGGCCCCGGGCCTGGTAGCGCTAAATGAGTTATAATGGTCCGGTCAACTTCTTAGACGCCCGTCCTCACTTAGTCTAAAAGGGCTAACCCGAGTTGACAAGACCTTTATGTCTCACACTTATATGGGGGTGAGCATTCACTTACTTTATAGATGTGGGATATCACATTCTCCACCCTTACAAGGGACTGACGTCCTCGCCAGGACGTCCAAGACTTGTCCCTGTGGACTTGTCCCAGTTCGTCTTTACCAGAGGACTCTAGAGGTGGCCTATCGCACTTAAGTTCATCTAGAGGTGGCCTGTGGCACTTAGATCCGTTTGATAGTCGTCTCTGATACCATTCTGTAACGCCCCCAGACCCCAGGCCTGGTAGCGCTAAATGAGTCATAAATGGTCCAATCAACTACTTAGACCGCCGTCCTCGCTTGGTCTAAAAAGGCTGCCCAAGTTGACAAGACATTTATGTCTCACACTTATATGGGGGTGAGCATTCATTTACTTTACCGATGTGGGATATCACACTTAACGACAATAACATAAAAGCAAAGGAAAGGGACGAAAACAAACAATGAGACAAGGCATCAGAATTTACGTGGTTAAGTCAATCTGACATACATTCACGGGAGAAAGAGAACAACATCACAATTGTGGAGAATACAAAAACACTTTTGCATCCAAATAATAACAGCTCAAACATTGGTCTATATGTAAATAAAGTATATCTTATGTGAAATATCTCACTTGTGCATCTAATACAAAAGTCTGAAGGTCTTACTAATAATAATTCTAAAAGCCAAAATAAAAGCCGCTTATGTGGGATTTTTTATCCCACCGCCTAACAAAATTCTACATTGGGACAAAAGTCCAACGTCAAGAAGTAGTAATAATTAATGCACCACCTTCTCCACAAGCTCTCAATAGCTGAACAAATCTAAGCACTGCTATAGAAATTCAATCTATAAATGGAATGATAGTGAACTATGCTAGAAATCAGGTAAAAATGAGTAGAAATAGGTCAAAATCGGGTATAAATGAATCCAAATTAGTAGAATATGGATTAAAAAGGTGAAACATTAATTGAAAGGAATTGTCTCTGGTATTAATCTTCTAAATGGATTCATGCCTCCTAACAATCGTATCTCTGAACTCTTCTCTTTCCTAAGCAAGACAATGTTGAAGTCTCCATCATAAGCCACCGCATCCAAAGTTGAAACTCGGTCAAACTTATCAAAATAATACTTAAATATAGTCATGATGTCTAATTTTTCTAAATTCAGACAACCAGACTCTGATATCAGTTTGTTAGAAATCGAACTTCGAGCTATAGCCTTTTACGACTAACAAAAAACAAAGGGAAAGAGAGAGGAAAATTCAATGAATAGACGAGACACCAAATTTACGTGGTTTGGCAAAATTAACCTACGTCCATGGGCAAAAGGGAGTAATATCACTATAGTGGAGAATACAAAACTCCGATGAAGCCCAAATCACAAAAGGCAAAATATTGGGCTATATGCAATGATGTTTATATTAAGTGATACATCTGTTAGGTATAGTGCCCGAAAGACAATTTGTGTAATTGTTTTTAATGGATGAGAGAATTTATCTCACCTTATTACTTGCTTTGTGCTTGTAAGTAATACACTACTGCAAACCCTAAGTATATCTGTATGTAACCACTTAACTCGGTGTATGGATTACATGTGAGGATTGAGTTAGTGGAGATATGCTTAAACTGTTAGTCCGTGGTGAACTTAATCAGAGTTTGGGGTCTCTTGATTAAAACACCATTAATGCGCCTGATTGGAGCTAAATCTACCCCTTCAAAAACAATTTGTAAAGACTCGAAACTGTGGGTAAACTAACTCTCTAACCGGCAGTGTACCGGGTCGATTTCTAGTGTAGCTACAGGAGTACGAGGTCGAACCCAAAGGAATCGTGCTTGCAAGTACCAAAGTGAACGTAATTCTTAGTCTAGGTGATCAATATTTCGAAGTATTTATAACTACAACGACACTAAAGCGATCTATACTAAAAAGTCTAAAGATAAACTACTAGATTTGAAAGATAATAAAGAGACATAGCCGAATCACGATCAAAATAGCTAGTTTCACCCCAAGGAGTGACAAAACCGGGAGTGTGCATTAAACAAACGAACTCCTACATTCAAATTCACGGGTACGAACTCCTAATCCCGGTGCTAGGTTCTGAACAACTCTTCCCCAACACCTTATGCCTAGTCAACTAACCTTCCCTAAGAAAGATTCATCCACAAGACAATATATGCACGAGAGCCGTTTAAACGTTAAAACGAGTAACCTCGCACTAGAATGCGATCCTAGAACCCTTTTCCCACATCCCTCTCTCGAACAACTCTCAAAAGTGATGTGTGTGATTTTGACCTAGGTGATCAATCTAGCCCAAATCCGTTATAACAAGTTCTAAGACGTGAAACAAGCAAGATATAACAATAGTAAGCACTACCCACTCCCAATTTCATCACCCAAAGGGTGATTTCACCAAATTTCACATGATTCGACTATGTAGATGTTTAGCTACTCATTATACTAATCAAAACATGCATAAAACAAGTAAATAAGAGCCATAACAAGTAAAAGAGAAGAGAAATATACCATTAAATTGCGTAAATTCGAGTTGAGATCCAAAAAGTACAAAATAAAGAAGTAATTAAAAGGTGGTCTCTTAGTGTTTGGAATGAAAATCTAAGCTAAGAAATGGAAAGATTAAGCTAAGATGTTGTTGATTTACACTAAGAGAGAGTATTCTAAGCTATTACAAAATTCGAGCCATAAATGGGTAGAGTTTTGCTAAGAAAAGCTTGATATATAAGAAAATGTCTAAGGGGGTATTTATAGGTGAAGGGAAAATCTCGTGCAAAAATGGTCCAAACGCGCGTTTAAAAAGTCTTTGGAACGCGCGTTTGGGATCTTCAAACGTGCGTCTCGCTTGGCCGGAACGTGCGTTACACATAAATTCTCGGGCGGGGACTTGATCTGTTCTTCATTCGGAACGCGCGTTTAGGAAGGTTCAAACGCGCGTTTAGGATCTTGGAACGCACGTTTGGCCCGGTTCCCAAACGTGCGTTTAGAGGGTTTCAACTCGAATCGGTCCGAACTTCTGGAACGCGCGTTTAGGGATTCAAACGCGCGTTTAAAGGGCTGGAACGCGCGTTTGGGGGATTCAAACGTGCGTTTAAACCCCTGTTTCCCCAAATCTTCACTTTTTTTCCTTTTTAGGCCCTCGTCTTGCCTCGGTCATGCTTTTTCACCACAAATCGTCACCTTCCGGGTCCTCGAGACACCAATACCCTTCAATATCACAAACCACCACAACATCCAAACAATTCCAGAGGGTAAAAGTGCTCGGGAATGGGGTTAATATCAACAAAAAGGGGTATGAATTCATCAAAGTAATGGATTCGTTCCCCGTGCCATAAGCTCACGATATCACCCCGAAAATGGTCTAATTTACCCAAAATTGTGTCGAAAGTGTGATAAACGGGGTTAATTAGTGCACCGGAGTCACGTAAAGTTGACCGTAACACCTTAGGGTGTGATAGTCTTATCCGATTTGTCGGTGGAGGGTACCTACGTGGGGCATTTATATATGATGGCATTCATATAGATTTGGACCGATTTAATCGTATTTCTTGGTATAATTCCGTAATCGAGGAATCTTATTAAATCATTAGATGATCATATATGGATCAACCTTAATCCTGAGGTGATCACATGGTGCCGCTTGTCTTGGGGTAGTGTTTGATGTGTTAGTTACGGTTCACTTAAATATGTGTTCCAAACCACTTCTCATTGGCACTATCTCCTGATGAGTGAGTAGTTTTGATTTTCACAGACATGGAATCCATTCCTTCCTGCGGGAAGTAGAAAGACAGTCCCCTTATTTGTTAGCCTTAAGAAAGTGATCGATCCCGGGAGTTCATATTAGACTAATTGATCACTAGTCGGATATGTGAACTAATTGATCATCGGGGGTTAATGGTAAATAAGGATAAGATATTCGAGTCGGGTTCACGGAGACTTCCCACTCAGAATGGACAGTCTATGGAGGGTTAATCCGTATGTAGTGATTATATCAATGGACGCTTATTCACTCTATGGGTTGAGTATCAGTTTCGGGTTTATGGTGGTGTAATCCCGGAATTAATAATTAATGTACTTATTCTGTTCGATGAATAATTAATTATTGGAGCTACTGGTTATAGGTCCATGGTCCCCGATGTGGCTTCTGTAATTCGGACTAATAATCTTGTTGTTTGGGCCTCAGTGATAATTAATTGGTACGGGCTAATTAATTGATATGCATGGATATTATTTAGTTGGACTAAATAATACACATAAAAGACATTTTATGTGGGCTTTTTAAACCCTAATGGTGGCGCCAATTAGTGTCTCTTTTATCACAAGAATTAATTTTCTTGTGTTATGGAAAATAAAAGATATTCTTGTTATATGATTGGTTGGATGACTTGTTATTTGATTTCCTATTGGTCAATACATGTCACAATTAGTCATTAAGGAAAATATCCTTTTATTTTGTTTAATTAATTATTTATTTAATTAATTAAAACTTGTAGACCAATGATTTACTCTCCTATAAAAGGAGAGTTATTCCAAGTGTATTGGGAGATTGCAAATTTCGCATATACCACCAAAATAAGAGAAAAAATTAGTTTTCTTGTCTAGGGTTTTTAGAAGAAGAATAACTCTAAGTTTTTCTTGGTGTTGCATATCAAGGAGGTTCGTGTATCAAGAAGTGTGTCCACCAACCGCCGTTTGGAGAACACATCGGAAGATCTTGGCTTCTCTTCCTACTATTGGTAACATGATCTTAACCCCCTTGTAGTAGTTAAATCCTTTATTTATGTATTGTGATATATAAATCGTGATCCATCCACTGCGCGTAGATCTAATTCGTTTAGATCTAAGAACCTGCATCCTTCAACATCTTCATTGTGCATCCAATTACAAAAAACTTAAGGCCTTATCAAAATGAGAACCAAAGGCCATGACAAAAGTAAATTAGCAATGTGGGATTGAGTCTTACATGCTTATCCAATCTCCATATTGGGACAAAATCTCAAATTCAGCAAATAGAAATATCGCTGCACCTGCTTCACAAAATTCTAAATCATGCCAAACGAGTGTCTCTAGTAACTATATATGGACAAAAACATGCCTCTTGACCATCGTCTCTCTCTAAACTCTTCTCCTTCCCAAGAAAGACAGCATTGAAGCCTATTAGGATCAAGCGCTTACCGTTGTAATAAAACCAATTGGTGTTAGTAATGTGCTACTATATTTCCCTATATCACGACCCCTCAAGTGTGGGCCTATAAGAAGGGAGAGAGACCCAACACTTGACTTGTTTTTTTTTTGTTTGGGAAGTGTGGGCCTATAAGAAAAGAGTGGGGCCCAACAGTTGGGTTTTTTTGTTTTTTGTTTCTAATTGTGCTGAAAGCGGGGCTTGAACTCGGGATCTCCTATTCCGATACCATATTAGGATCAAACGCTTACCGTTGTACTAAAACCAATTGGTGTAAGTAATGTGCTACTATATTTCCTTATATCAAAGCCTCCATCATAAGCTTCTGCACCTAAAGTCAACTCTCTGGTTGAAATTTTCAAAATAATACATAATTAATGACATGATGTATATTTTTCTCAAACTCAAACAACCAGACTCTGATATCAGTTTGTTAGGAAACAAACTCCGAGCTATAGTCATTAACAACAATAACAAAAAAACAAAGGGAAGACGAAGGAAAAATACAATGAAAAGATTAGACACGGTTCAATCCAATTGACTAACATCTACAAGCGAAAGATACAATATCATTCTAGCGGAGAATATAAAAACTCTTCTGAAACTCAAACAACAATAGCCCAAACATTCATCTCCTACATGCACATATAGTATATCTTAAGTGATACATCTCACCGATGCATCTAATTCAAAAAACTGAAGGTCTTATATATAATATGAACCAAAAGGCCAAGATCAATACGTCACCACTGTGAGACTTTTGATCTCACGACTTAACATTAACTCATCATATTTCTTTGGCTAAACATAAAAGATTAATTAGTGGTGCAAATTGATCTAAACTACTTCTTCATCTTCACCTCTCCTATGGATGTTCTTTTACAAACAAGATTCATATTTTCAAGCACTTAACTACAATACAATTCTTTATCTAAACACTACTAAATTAATATATATATATATATAATTCCCAATATAGACAATGAGTAAATGTAAATTTTTCTAACGACAAAGGGTAGTTTATGATGGAGTGAAAAAGGTAGTGGTTTGAAAGTTTCTTGACCCAATAACAAGGTTCCAAACCATATCCAAGCCATAAGCAATTGGACCCGACAAATGAATAAATCCAGACAAAAAGAAACAAAAATAATACTAACACATTATTATTCAACCAACCCATAAAATCAATTATGTGCCAGAAGAATACAGGCCTTATGCTCTAAACTTGTGTCTCTTCATGTAGCTACTAGAACTTTAATCAATACATTTACTGTACAAGGGCCTATTTGGACAATTTTCTGTCTTTCCAAAACTGCCCTTTTCATTCTCTTTCTCAAATTTTTAATCATCATAAAATTTCTATATAAGCTTTCTCTGCATGCAAATGTGATCTCAGCTACAGTATTGTTTGCTTTAAACCTAGGCTTTCTGTAATAGAGACAAAGGTAATTAAGTGTTTTGGTAATTTCACAATCTTTAGAATGTTCATATATATTGCATTAACAGTGTTCTTCATTATAAAGATAGGTGGCAACAGTGGAATTGCCTTTTGCAATTGACTGTTTTTGTGTTTATGTAGAACCCACATCAGTCATCACCCGTTAGAGCAGTCTAATCAAATCATCTCAGGCAAAATTTTATATATATGTGTGTGTGTTTTTTTTTTTTTTTTCCCCCTATTTGCATGCAGTGGCGGAACCAGGAATTTATTATGGGATGATCTTGGTTATTTTGGGATGGTCTTGGTTATCAGTTTGGTATTTATTATTGGGTACTACAAACATATTCTCACTGTTTTTTTTTTTGGGTGGGCTTCAGACCACCCCGACCATCACTTAGTTCCGCCCTTGTTTGCATGATGATACATGTATTTTCTATTTGCATGATGCATGGTGTTATACTACGTGCAATGGTCGTGACGGATTCAACAATTATTTTAAAGAGGTTTTGAAAAAAAATTCAACGTAATTTTTCTTTTCACGGAGTCTAAAAATCTTTTATAGGTTAAATGTTGTCTTTTTTTAGTGGGGTCCATTGACCCCAATACCGGTAGATGCCTTATTCCTTAACAACGATTGTAATATGATTACATTAAATGACATACCGTAACAAAAGAGAATAAAAATGTGTGGCTGTAATGTATTATTTGGTATAATTATCTTACGACCGTTATACGATAAAATTTCTCATTTAAAGGAGCATTTCTAAGAGTTTAACTTCTCCCTATCTCAACATTTTGGAAAGGAAAAAGAAAAAAGTGTGCATAAAGCTACTTGAAAGATAACAGATTCTTGATCTTTGTCTTTGTGTATTTGATACTCTATGTGCTATGATAGGTAGTTGAGATTTTACGGGAAAAAAAGTATCTTATTGGGATGATGATACATTCACTGTACATAGTATATAGTGAATGTATCACTACACAATCTTGACCATTTATTTTAATGGATATATTTTAATCGTTGAGAGATGTGACGGTAGTGTATATGCACTACACAATGTGTGTAGTGCACATATCATTTTCTATATCATTGTATCCTCTATGGTGGTTAATCTTAATGTATGGAATGAGATGGGATTTTAGGGAACGACATAATATCAAAATGAAATTTTGTTTTGGAATTTAGAAAAATCGGGTTCTCAATAAAATCGGAATAATCATCATTATTATCACACAATTATGTAGCAATACATTATTTAAATGATTTTAGAAGATTAATTTGCTTAACATGGGATCTTCTCAATGTATCTTCTAGTGTACCATATACAGTTATGCAAACAAAAAAAACAAAAAAAAACAAATAAAAATACATTAATGTACATACCGATCATACGCAGTTATGATACAAAGTTAGAAAATGTAAGACGGGTGGATTAGGAACATCTTCTTTGTTAAGCATTTCAACGGTGAGAGCCTTAGCTCTTAGACATCATAATAACATAGCTCAAGGAGTACACTGTGTTACATATATCATTTAACACTTGTCACTTCCGCGTTGGTTCATCTCGATATGAGAGGAATATACGGAGCTTTACTTAATTGATAAGCTATATATCCTACTTGTAGTAACAACTTACCAGCTATAAGTAAGATGACGTTATCGCAATTTTATATCTAATACTTAACAACACCCCACCCACATAAAAAATAGGGATAACTCCGGTTTGCCACGAAAAGAAACAAAATTAGAGGTAGAGAGAGACCTACTCAAACTACCTTCAACTAATCATATGATGAAACATAAGAGACATGAAAACTTCTATCCTCTGTTGGATGGAAGCTAGGCATGGGAAATAGAGTGAGATTTTGGAAAGATTCTTGGGTTGGGGAGCGTACTCTTGAGGTAGATTTTCCGAGACTTTTTCGACTTGAGAAAGATAGTGAGTGTGTGGTGAGTGATAGGGGGAGGTTTGTAGAGGGGGTTTGGTGTTGGGATTGGGAGTGGAGAAGAGAGTTAAGAGGGAGAGAGTTGGGGGAATTTATTGATCTTAATGCTTTGCTCTCTTATGTATCACCCATTGCAGGCAATGTCGACACACCATTTTGGAGGCTTAGTTTCAATGATATCTTTTCAGTGGCCCGGTTGAAGAAGATCATGCTTAATGTGTCAGCATTCGACGATCGTTCTATTTATTTTTCTTGGAGGTGGAATGATGTTGTTCCGTCAAAAGTTAACATTTTTAATTGGAAGGTTGCACACAATCGAGTTCCCACACGCACTCATGTTGCAAGCAGAGGTATTGCGGTTGACGATCAATTATGTCCTTTCTGCAAGGAGGTGGGTGAGGATATCTCACATTTATTTCTCTTTTGCTCATTTACCTCATATATTTGGTGCAAGATTTTTGCTTGGACTTCGATACCCAGATTGAATTTTACGGATTGGGATTCATTCTTCCGTTATATTCCTTTAGCAGCAAGACATGGTCAGAAATCTTTAATATGGGATGCTAGCTATCAAAAAGGTTGTTTTTTGGTCTATTTGGACGGCTAGAAACTCTGTTGTTTTTAACTCCAAAGTTTCCAATGCCAACAATTTATTTGGAGAGATTCAAGGAAGAAGCTTCGCGTGGATAACTACAAGAAAAAGCAGCATCAACAACGATTGGACGACTTGGACAAACAATCCTCTTTCTTTGAGCAACAGTAATGACTAGTTGGGTATTGAGTCGTTGTTTGTTCAGCTTGGAGTTGTTGAGTTTGTCTTGTTTGTTTTTTAGTTTGGTGAATTGGCATTTCTACGGCTTGGATATACTTTTTGTAATCTGAACATTTTGTTATCTAGCGTCTTGCTAGATTTTTATTAATAATATTTCTTGCTGTTCAAAAAAAAAAAAATACTTGGTTTCTCATAAGAGACATGAAACACTAGATTTTGTGTGAAGGAACCTACACCTACTTACCATCGGGAAGAACTAGAGATGGAGTTCACCAAGTAGATATTTAAGCAAAACAATCTCAGATTAAGCATGAGCCAAACTTCAGTATTTAGATTTTGTATTTGATAAGTTTCCCTACTTGTATAACTGTTAAAGATTATTAGTCGTCCCACATTAGAGACTTGTTATTGTTTCACCACCAACATATAAGATATAGACTTCCATCACCTCATAGCCTAGGTTCTGAGGTTGATGCCAGGGATGGAACCAAGAATTTTTTTTTAGGTGGGCTAGTGGATTATATTTATAAGGTCGGGTGGGCTAAATTAACACAACTAATTGTGTTGGATTGGATTATATAGGATTTTTAATGTACCGAAAATTAAAATCGGGTGGGCTGCGCCCACCCTAGCCATGGCCTAGTTACGTCATTGGTTGATGCCTCATCTCTTACATGTTGTTGGGCTTGATATTCTACATAGTATCAGAGTCACCCATTTGTATTGTTCAAGTTCTGGGCCTCTTTGCTCGTATTGACTTGTTACAGACCCACACTTGACGGGACGTGTTAAAAAATATTATAGTCGTCCCACAATAGAGACTTGCTACTGTTTCACTCATCATATTAATATATAAACTTCCGTCACATCTAGCATCTAGGTTTTGAGGTTGAGATTCTATTCTTGTACGTCGTTGCGTTTTGTTTACTACAATGACAACTATTTATACTAACGCATCACGATTATATGCTAATTAACGTCAACCAAACATTAATTTTTGGCTCCTTAATTAATTAATAAAAGCGGTTGGATAGCAATCTCACTAATTATCAGATAATTGGAATTTAATGTTTCAAACTACTATTTGATGATATGGGATGATAAGATGTATGAGAATAATTGTAGTAGTTATCATCGTACAAACATGAAGCCCAATGAAATTTCATTATCAATGAAGAAGACAATTGCATAGAGTCTAGCTATATAGTGATATTTTAAATTATAAGGGCCTAGTTATGGTACCATCAAAGTCATATTGATATAATTAGTTTCTCCATTGTAACAACTTGATTTATATTTTATGGTCTTAATATAACAAGAAAAGAGTGTACATGTGATGTGGTCCTTTTCTTTAACTTTATCTAGGAGGATATATATAGAAGTTTTTTATCCAATTTCTTTTATTTTTTATCAACAGATAATGAAATTGATCTAATTTATCTATATCATAAAAATTTGGAGGCCCTATATGTGTGCGTTATTGTTGAATTAACAAATCTCCAAAAAAATTAAGTTAATCAAATTGTAAATAATTAAAATTGTATATGCCTCAACAGGCACCTCAAATATGGTATATTGTATAGTTTTGAGAGATGCTCAACATTTAAAACAATAAGACATATCACTGTGATAAATATTCATGAATTATCATCTCTCAACAACAAACTTCGTGGAAAGGTAGATAAATAATTAAAAATAGACATCAAATTCTATGCTAGCTACCTAGGGTGATCTAACTAATATACACAAATTTTAAAATAGTCTTGCTCGGTGTTCAATGATCAATAAAACAAAACAAAAAGATGAACCTCTAGCATATCTATATGGGGAAGGGCCAAAAGGTCCCAAAAAATAAAAAAAAAAAAAAAATCATAAATTGGTCCAGAATGGCGTTACTATATGTTATGTGATTAAAAATGATAAATTCTTAATAAATAGACAAAAATACCCTTTTACATATTAAACACGTAGTAACGCTAGATAAAGTGTAGTAACAGCCAAGAAAACAAATAGTAAGAGCGTCAAAAAAGTAGTGAAGTACCTATAAAAGTAATATAGATGAAAAAGTAGTAACAGCCAATAAATAAGTCGTAACAGCCAAAAAACAAATGGTAACAGCTCATAAAATGTAGTAATGGCCAATAAACAAGTAGTAACAACCCATAAGATAGATAAAGTTACATAAAAAAATGTAGTAACGTTAAAAAATTAATAGTAACAACCCTAAACCCTAAACATTTTCAAAAAAAATAAAATCAATGAATCAACCGGACTTTTGATCGGAGCTTGAAGCAGCAGCCGGATTTATGATCGGATTTTTGCAGTTGATCGGAGTCCGTCCGTCAGTAACAATCGATATTAACACAAAGACAAAAACTTCCCCGAAGAGGATGCTGGAAAACTAGGGATTCGAGGCTGCGAATCTTCAGTTGTAAAAACCTTCGATTTTGACCACATCCTGAAGATAGCCATCCAGCTTTAAACGGTTGCGTATCTCCATCATAAAAGCTTCAAACTTGCCTTCCGGAATCAATGATTCGGTTTCCGTAGCTCGGTGATTCGAATTGAAATCGAATCAGGACGTAGCCTTCACGAAGTCGGAAATCGTGTTGCAATTGACTTTCCAAACAAAATTCACCACGTGAATAAGGTGAGAAATGAAGGAGAAAGGATTCTGCAATCAGACCTCAAGAATCGGGCCAATTGAATGGAAATTAATGGCTAGGAGGATTTCAAGAAACGTTTCAGATACAGAGAAACGGTGATAGAAAAGACGGAAATTGTGATTCCATCTCTGTTCTTCTTTGTTGATTCAAGAATTTGATTCAAGGAGATGATTCAAGAATTTGATTCAAGCAACGTTCAATGGTGGACGGCGGCTTTAACACACAGGCGGCCAAAATTTGGGGGTAAGGAACGTTGATGCCTTTTTGAAGGTATGATGCAAATCTGGCTGTTAAAACATGTAAAGAGGAAAGGAAAAAAAAAGGATAATTTAGTCAAATAAGTTATATTTTGTCCTTATAAAATAAATGTGTCCTGGAAACCCTATTAAGTCACAAATTAGTCCTTTTGGACAAAAACCTATATATTTCGCCCTCATTTCATAATATTTGATTGATGCAACAAATCTATATCTATATGTATATATATTTGAAAGCACAATTTAACTCTATTACCCAATTGACCCGCTCCATTTCTAGAAAAAAGAAAACAAAAACAAAAAAGGTATTACTCAAAAAAAAAATCAAAAAATAATAATAATAATAATACATTTCCTAAAATCACGTATCTTTTTCAGTTCAAAAAAAAAATCAAAAAAAAAAAAAAAACAACTCAATATCTATCTTCAAAATAGATTCTGATCGGCCAGTTTTTTTTTTTTTTTTTTCCACAAGAAACGAAAGCTTTCATTAGATCAAATTAATTGTTACAAAGCCAAAATGGAACAGAATTATGCCAAAATATCCCTACATCCGAACGGAACGAGAAAGCAGCAAGATTGTGCGCCATCTTGTTGCTTTCACGCTCAGTGTACAAAATATAACAGCGTTCGAACTTACTGGCTAACAACTTAATATCATCCAAAACTATAGTAAACATCACTGGAGGGGTCTTGAACTATTACAAATATTTACCAAGGTTAGACAATCTCGAATAACAAACTATACATTTAAGCCCCATCGCTAAGCATCTACTCATACACCATCGTAAGGCTTGGGCCTCAAGCAGCCTAACGCCGAGCCGCACCGCGACCTCGGAGAGACCCTGTGCCTCCAAACCGCATCATTCTCCCGGAGAAGAACCGCACCATATCCCGCAAGACCCGAATCCGGCTTCCGGCCGCATCGACAAAGGCTCGCACCTCCACAGAACGGGCGTCCCGCGCCGCAAGACAGAGAGGAAGAAAAAGAATCGGGGGTAGCCCTCTCCTCATTATGTACCCGCATATATTCGGACCAGCCTCACCGGAAAATTTTGCGCTTTCCTCAAAAGTCCAACATAAATTATCAAAAGTACGATTGCATCGAGCTTTCCAAATATACCATAAGACAAAACAAGATAAGGTGATCCCGTCAATAAGAGTAATTGAAGGCTTTCCCTTCGAGATTTCGTCCCACCAACGTGGTAAAGAAGCATTCAGAGACCCGAAAGTGCTCCAAGATAACCCCACAAGCTTCCAAACATTTTGAGCAAAAGGACAATGTATGAGAATGTGCTCAACAGATTCTACCTCCCCGCCTACGTAAACTACATAAAGAAACAGAAAGCCAAACCTTTTATTCAAGACCTCCGAGGTGGGAACCACTCTTTTCAATAATTTCCAAATAAAAATTTTTATTTTTATGGGCAAAGGGAGAGCCCAAATTCTCTTCCAAAATTTTTCATTCAGCCATTATTATGTAGTGATGATGAACTATGCTTCAAGCTTATTCTATATTGTACACAAAAATCATAGGCCGCCTTGGTGACAAATCCGCCATTATTCGAAAACCTACAACTTCTTTTATCCGGCACATTAGCTATACTAACCGGAATTTTAATAATTTGGTTAACATCAACTGGCCAAAAATGCTGTAGAAGCTTGTCCCGGTTCCAAGCATTGTTAACCAAAAAATCCCTAACTCGCAAGTCATTAGGATTATCCCCCATAGGAGTTATTGGCAAACATTTAGGATTATTCGGAAGCCAGGGATCCTTCCAAACATTTATCGACTCACCATTACCAACTATGTAGTATGTGCTATTTTTTAAGAAATCTTGCGCCGACATTAAGCTTTTCCAAACAAAAGAGGATGAAGACGGGGTTTTACAATCAAAGATAGTACCCCTACGAAAATACCTACCCTTTAGGACTTTTGAAACCAAAAGATGCGGGTTAGAGTGGATTCTCCAAAGAGTTTTTGCAAGGGCTACTATGTTCGCGACCTCCAAATTCTTGAAGCCAAGCCCACCCCTACCCTTCGGAACGCATAAAGAATCCCATTTTACCCAATGATACCCGGCAAAGTTCTTATTAGAATTACCCCACCAAAAATTAGCCATGAGGGAATGAATTTTATTGATGATGCCTTTAGGAAGTTTGGCAACCGACATAACCAAGTTAGGAATAGCAAACAAAGTTGAGGAGAGGAGAATAGACTTACCGCCTAGACTTAGAGATTTATATTTCCAGCTTTCTAGCTTTGCTTTACATCTGTCTAACACATAAGAAAAAATTTGCTTTTTTGACCTGCCGATTACTAAGGGAAGCCCCAAGTATTTGGAATGACTCACTTCTGAAAGACCAGCGAGAAAAACCATGACTTCATTTTTAGCTTGAGAAGAAGCATTTCGACTAAAAAAGACCGCTGATTTTTCTAAGTTTATGGACTGACCCGACACCATTTCATACTTGGAAAGTATAGCAGTCAGATGAGAAGCACAATCAGCATTAGCACTTGTCATTAACAAAGAGTCATCCGCAAAAAACAAGTGATTTATTCTAGGGCTATATCTAAATACGGATACCCGGGACCGCTCCATCTCGATTAGCTTTATATAGCAAGTGACTTAAGGCTTGCGCACAAATTATAAAAAGATAGTGACAGAGGATCTCCCCGCCTAACTCCCCGCTTAGGTTTAACAAATCCTACCCTTTCGCCATTAATAATGAAAGAAAAGGAAACCGAAGTAATGCATTCCCGTAATAAGGCCACCACTTTATCGCAAAACCCCAACTTAGCTAAAATGAAGAAAAGAAAATCCCATTCAACTCGGTCGAAAGCTTTAGACACATCCAATTTTAACGCCATATAGGCGTCTTTACCTTTTCGTTTATTCATCATGTAATGCAAGGTTTCATGAGCAACAATATAACTATCCAAAATTTGCCGGTTGGGCACAAAAGCATTTTGACTCTCACCGATGCAATTGGGAAGGCAAAGTTTTAACTCGTTAGCTAAGATTTTTGAAATAATTTTGTAAAGCACATTGCATAAGCTAATAGGCCTAAAATGAGACGGCTCCGAGGGGATATCCTTCTTAGGAATGAGAGCAATGCAAGTATGATTCAATTCCTTCGGAAGCTTAGCCTTTACCCAGAAATCGTTAATAGCTCCTAAAATGTCATGCTTTATGATGTGGAAACAACTTTTAAAAAAGCCAGGAGACATACCATCCGGTCCCGGGGCCGTGCTTGAATGCATCTGAAAAATTGCCGTCTTTAATTCTTGCTCATCCACCCTCCTCAAAATGTTGTTGTTCATCTCCCGGGTGATGCACGCCTCCATATCGTCAAAGTCCTGCAAAGCATCATTATTGACACCAGAAGAAGCAAAGAGACCATCATAATAATTTTGAAATTCAGCTACAATATCTACTGGAGAGCATCTCCAAGTATGATCAGAGGTGCTTAAAATTCCGGTGATAGCCTTTTTTCGCCTCTTCCCATTAGCAACTGCATGGAAAAATCGTGTGTTCTTGTCTCCCTCTTTAATCCATCTCACCCTGGAAATCATTTTCCAATATTTTTCTTCCTCTAAGTATGCATCCCTAAGCTCGCTTTCAACGCACTTAAGGCGTATGCTTGCATATTATTTTCAACTCGAGTAATTAATCGATCTTTTAAGGATTTTATTTTATTAGCAAAATTAGGCATATTATTTTGTTTCCAACAATTGAGTTTCATACGAACGTCGCTTTATCTTGCATATTATTTGATACAATTTCGTTCCTCTTATATGTGTGTTCCAACCCTCCCTAACGGCATTATGAAAACCAGGCTTACTTACCCATCCGTCATCAAAAAAGAACATTCGACTTTTACGTGGGGCCTTACCAAAGCAAACTATATCTAAGACAATGATCGAGGAAGCCATATCGACATGGGTAACGGTGGCGTTTTTAAAAAGATTAAACCAACTCGAGAAACCAAAGCTCGATCCAACCTCTCTAAAATACGAGCTTCCCCATCCCGAATACGATTCCATGTCCAAAAATGCCCAATGAAACCAATATCTACGAGTCCATTAGCGTAAATGAAATTATTAAAATCGCCAAACGAGGATTCGCATCTAGTTCTTCCCCCAACTTTCTCCTCGTTAGAACGGAGATCATTAAAATCACCAAGAATTATAAACCGAGTATCCCAAAGAGGCATCCTATTTTGCAAAAACAACCATTGCTCTCTTCTAGTATTTGGATTAGGACTAGCATATATGCCTATAAACCACCAGGAAGAGTTAGGAAAGTTACCTTTAATACGCGCTTCGATGGTACACGATGTAGACGTAGTAGATACAACATTGAGTCTTTTTTCCAAAATAGAGCTAAGCCACCCGATAACCCCACCGGATCGACGGTATGTACATGATCAAAATTAAGCCTTCTACATAGCTTCAAAATAAGTGGGGGCTGATTTTTAGTTTCTGAAAGAAATAAAATATCTGGGGAGTGGAGCTTGCACATCTCCTCAACTGGGATATTGTCAAGGAGCTCCCCACCCCTTGACAATTCCACACCATGATCCTCATTTTGAAAGGTGGAGCCATTTCGGGCCGGGCCGCCTCCACCCTCTCCTCTTGTTCGTGTGCCGTATCGATTTTTAACTTCTTTTCAAAAGGTTCGGTGATCTCAACCGAAAAGCATCGGGGATAAGATATCCCAATTATTCTCTTTACGCCTCTCTATACAAACCTCCGTGTTAAAAACAGTAGTCTCGAGGGCCGCAAAGCACAATTTTTTTAGTTGCGTCCAACTTTCTTTTCCTTAACTGATCGGTCATTTTCACCTTAAGGTCCCTCAAATTTTTTCCAGGGCCTGCTCAAAATTAGCATTTTCAAGCAACTTCGTAGCTTGGAGCGCCGTAGTTTGGCACTTCGCAATCCGCCGAATACCACTCTATCATTAGCTTCTCCGGAGACCCGAAGGGGAGATGTACTCTTCGATAACAATAGAATGCGGCGCTTGGTGTGGAATGTCTTCCCAAGCAATTTCTTCATCCGATTTTTGCATAAATACTTCGTGCCGATTGCTTGCTCGCCCGAGCTTCTTCAACCACCGGTTCCGAACAATTTCTTCAACCGGTCGCTTATCCGTTATTTCCTCGCTCAAAAGTCCCTTTCCTTTTCCAAGAAAACCGCTTTGGCCTTTGGAGATAGTTACTTGTGCTCTCTCCAATACTCTTGGAAGCTAAAATTTTTCCTGCCTTCGTCGCGTTGATTAGTCACCTTTACTCCATTGCTCGATGATGAGTCTTTTTGGTTAACCTGCCGAGCCGCTGCACCAGGAGCCGAATGATTTCTTATAGAGCTAATAGGTAAAGCTGTTAATTCAGGTCCATAAAGTTCTGCTCTGTAAATCCCCTCACGCTGATCAAGCACCTTCAAATCGCAGTTAGCTGCCTTATGCCCAACGATGCCACGGTAAGCAGTTACGTAACAAAGAAACATTCTCATACCTCAAGATCGCTTCAACCTCCAATCCATCCTGTTCAACAATTAGACTGGGGACAAGAGGTTGAGTGAGGTCTAATTCCACCAAGCATCTCAAGAATTTACCATATTTAGCACCCCCTAAAACCACCTCACTTTTAAGAACATTCCCTAAAAATTTGCAAATATGTTCACCTGCCTTATCCCCCGCCCAATTAATTAGAAGATTCCAAACCTGAACCCACACATGAGCGAAGTTGAAGGAGGTATCCTCAATTTCTATTCCTGGCTTCCATTTCTTGATTATCAGGATCTGAGAATCGAAATACCAGGGACAACCTAACAACACTCTATCCGCATCCAATTCAGATTTGAATAGCACTTGGTAAAAGTTAGTACCCAGAGCCACTACATCAAATTTCTCCTTACACTTCCAGATTTTGTTAAAAGTGTTGAGGAGATTCCCATACCCGATAAATTTGTCCGTAATAACCTTAACCACCAAGCTTTTCCTGCATTGCTCTTCGGAATCTGCAGTGACCTCTTTTGGCAAGTGGATTCTGATTTTGCTGGGCCCTGAACCCGCCGTACTTTTCTCTCTCGCGCCGGATCAATAGCGTCCATATCGAAGCTCGAAGTTCCGCACTGTGCAAAAATAGGGTTATCCTAAAAAGAATAGACAAAGCAAGAAGCAAGAAAAGGAAGATATGGTAAAAAGAAGACGAAGAAGCACAAGAGAAGGAGATTTTCTAGATCAAATAGGGATTAAGAAGCAGAAGACAAGAAATTGGACTGAAAGAAAGCAAGGAACTGGAAATCGCGCACTAGACCCTCTCTCTTCGAGAACTTTCCGCAGCATTACAAACTTGACTTGAAACAAATCTGACTAGGGGCTAATAGTATTAAACCTTTAATTTTTTTTTTTTAAATAAATGATTCCAATTAAAATACTAGTTTGAGAACTGTACTGGAGGAGGCACGGAGATGAATTATATATTGATCGGCCAGTTTGTTTAGCTAGCAATTAAGATTCTTTCTCAATCTCACAAAAAATCAAAAAAACAAAAAAACAAAAGAGTTTATTGTTAAAAATGACAATTTGAACATAGAAATATGCAAAGAGGACAGTGGAATTTTTTTCGGGTAAAAATGACATGTTTTTATTCCAATGTGATAGTGAAACATTGGATTTGAGGTCAATTCAACTGCAACAAACAGTAGATTTGGGGTTATGAACATTGGATTTGTCCTTAACACCAAATTTATATTTCCACTGTCCTAATTCTCATTTTCCCCCTCTTTTTTTGTCCTTTTAAACCACTCCCCCAAAACAAAAAAACAACAACTCCATATCTCCTAAAAATCTCTCAAACTTACTATGCAATACAATATCTTCGAAATAAATTCTGATCGGCCACTTTGTTTCGCTAGCAATTAAGATTTTTTTCAATCTCACAACATGTTTCACTTTAAATTGTGAAGATATTTTTATTATAGCTCTAAATAAATCATTAAATTCTCTAATTAAACCTCCTATTAAATTATTAATCTCCGTTGATGATATATAATTCTCCAATACCGGATTATTATTAAATTAGATTTATTGGACAAAAAGAACTCCATATCTCCTAAAATTTCTCAAACCTATAAACAGAATATCTTCTAAATAAAATCTAATCGACCAGTTTGTTTTGCTAGCATTTAACGTTTAATTTTCAAATTCTCGATATGATTTCTTTTTCAATCTCACCACCGGTTTCACTTTAAATTGAAAAACACAAGTTATTCTTATTAAACCTCCTAATAAATCATTAATTTTTGCTGATGATATATATATTTTTTCCAATATCAGGATTATTATTTCAGTAGATTTATTTTATGTAGGCTGTTAGGTCACCGCAAAATTTGCAGTAGCAACTTCTTCTTCCAGTGGGTTTGCATTAATGAATTAGGTTGGCCTCAATGATCCTCGATCTTATGGTTTATTCTTGATTTTTTATCAGTTCTTTAAGGACTATTTCAGGTCAGATGTTATGAGACTTCTTTCTTCATTTGTTCTGATTCTGAGAGTGGTTTTTTTTTGGGGTGCATTTGAAAATTTTCATTGCCTATAAACATGCAGTAGAAGAAATGAGGAAGAACTATGATTTTTCCCCGATCTTTAGATATATGATGATATTACTAAACCTCTCACAATTGTTGCCTTTCAGCCTCACGGAGGAAATAACTTTCCTACAAGATAAGGCAACATGGACGAATCTAAAGAATACATGTACCTTACACTTTCATCAACATAGAGCTAGCACACAATACGCATATATAGAAGGTAACGAACATAATTGAGTATGTAAGTGTAAATATTTTTTTTATTATTTGCCAATGCCGTATCCAGATTTTGTGTCTATTTTCTTACTTTCTCATTTGATTTTTTGCCTTTGGTTTTTTTTAATTGGATGGTTTTTTTTAATTGGCTATTTTTTATGATTAGGGTTCTTGGTTTTAATTAATATTAATATGCTTTGATGATTTTATCTGCATCGGTTTTATGAGCTGGTGTAAATTTCTTCATGAATCTATTGCATTTCGTTAAATAATGGATTCACGGTGCTCTTATGTTAATGCAACAGTTTGTAATATCGAGGTGTTATTATTTTTTGATAGATGATTTTTTTTTTATCTTTATTGAATGAGGTTTGCATGTTTGTGGATGAAGTTTTTTCTTGGGATGGATGAATAAAGCTTTTTTGTATTTTTAATATATATGTTGTTTTGATATCGTTTCTTCTTCATGGATAACATGATAAAGATAATATTTTCCAGTTTTTGAAATTTGAAGGATTGAATATTTTCCTAAATTTTTATTTCATTATGTCACATGATCAAAAGGATTTTAGCTCTCCGGCCAAAGGAGAGGGATTTTAACAATGCAAAATTAGGAAAATAGTCCTCTAAGTTGGGATATTATAGATTTTAGTTCTGCTCCTGCTTCGGTGAGGAAAATGGTCTATAAGTTGTCTTTTTTCTTAAAAAATGGTCATACACGCCGGATAACGTTGACTGGGCACCGGAATCTTTTAAAATTGCTGATACGGCGCTCGTTGGATCCTAAGTGGCAGTGGGGTACCCTTTCTACTCCATTTAGTGAAAAAAAATTGTGTTGCTAACATGATTTGAACTTGTGACCTAATGGTACTATTCCAAGCACTTATCCATCCAAGCTAAAGCTTAAATGTATATACTATGACACAATCATTACTTATGCACAATAAAACTGTTTTGTGTGAGGGTGGAGTTGGAGGTGTCGGAGATTGAGTTTTTTTTTAGATTGCATTTGGCCATGTCTAATTGCACCTATTTGACAATAAAATTATTGTTCATATAATTGGAAATTGAAAATCTCATTCGTTTCAAAATAGATGAACACATTCTTTTAGGAAAAATAATTAAAAATTCACCCACCGGATTGAACTACAAACTAGAAATTAAGAATTTATAATTTGCACAAAAGCTTAGGCCTTATGGGGTGGGAAAAAGAACTACAAGATTTAATCATAACTGCAATACATCAACTTCAATCCTCGACCCGAATGCAGAAATAAACAAAATAAATTAGAAAGAACAGATCGGAACAAAGTAACTATGAATAAGAAATCCCTATCCAAAAACAAAATGCGGCCAGACAGAAAGATTAAATAGAAACATGAAAAACTAATTAAACACGGAAAAAAAAACAGTGGAATTGTTTTTCCAAACCAAACCTACTCAACATTGAAATTATCGAAACTCCGTTCGGAATGAAAAAAATGCAAAATAAAAACAAAAAAAGGAAAACTTACACCCCCTAAATTGTCCTAGCTAGCTTAATTGCCGGTGGTGGAAATGGGAGTGGATGAAGTACTAGAAACGGTGGAATATTTTGTATCAGCTGCATTGAAAAGAAATATATTAGTGGAAAATAAGAAATTATAGTGACCAAGTAATAGATTGTGTATATTAGTGGAAAATAAGCAATTCCAAGCAATGAATAAATAGCAAATTGTGTAATAATATGTACTTTCAAGCTTTAGCTTGGATGACCAAGTGTTTAGAATGTTACCAGTAGGTTGTAGGTTCGAATCTTGTTATCAACAACTTTTTATTTTCACTAAATGGAGTAGAAATGGGACTCCACAGCCACGTAGGATCCAACGTCGCCGCCACGTAATCAATTTTAAAAGATTCCGGTGCCCGGTCAGCGTTATCCGGCGAGTAGGACCATTTTTTAAGAAAAAAGACAACTTAGATGACCATTTTCCTCACCGGAGCAGAAGCAGGACTAAAATCCATAGTAGACCAACTTAGATGACCATTTTCCTAATTTTGCCGATTTTAACAATAAGGCTTTCAAGCATCGCAGTTGTTTGGAATATGAGAGAGCAAGGAAGGTGGTCGGGTCGAGTTGTACAAGAAAGATGGCCCATCATGTGGTTATTACTATCCTCAACTTATTTATAAGAATTTTTATTTTTATGGTTATTATGGATATGCACTCATTTGATGGCTTTTTGGTAGGCGTAATTCACTACTACTGGAAATATATACTCAACATGATGTTATATAACTTGATAGCTTTTTGGTAGGCGTAATTCACTACTACTGGAAATATATACACAACATGATGCTATATAACTCTAACCCAAGCTCTTGAAATTTCTTGGCTGGTATATTGTATTGTATTTTAAAGGTGTGCGTACATTGTTTATTATTTTTGTTTGCTGGACTTATTTTAAAAACATTGTTGCGTCATTTGATGATGAAGGATTCAACAATTACCCTTTTGTTTCTCAACTTTATGGGACAGCTTCCATTGAAGGAGTCTTCCAATTTAGTTAGTTAATTAGTTGTTCTTTTTAATTTTTTTTTTGGGTTTCCTTCTTCTTTACATTGCTCTTTTTTAGATTGGAGCGGTTGCCATTAATAATCTTAATTGTGTATGTTTTGCAAAGTCTGTCTAAACTTAAAGGGGTGCGATGACGAGGCTAAAAAATGTAATGATACTATTAAAACCTTTTCATTTTAGTTTTTTTTTTCTATTGGATGACATCTCACCAAAGGCAGATCCAAAAATTCGTTTCAGTGATGTAATCGGAGTCTCAAATTACATTTTTAACAACAAACTAAATCGTTTTAAAACTAAAAAAATCATTGATTTCAGTGGGGTCACGTGAACCCGATATACATAGACCCCCTGCATCTTACTGCCATTATGTATGAATTTGCTGGATCTTTGTAGAGGGTAGATGATATGATGCTTCATAAAAATTTAACTTTAGGTGCTAATATATTAACTATATATATATATATATATATATATATATATATATATATATATATATATATATATATATATATATATATATATATAGGAGTAGTATAGACCCATATATATTTAATCTCTCTCGCCGTGGATCGCACGGGTAAAAGGCTAGTATGCAATATATACATGATCACCATAAAATTAATGACTAATGTATCATATATAAATAACTTTGTGAAAATAATGAGATGTGTGTTGTCATATCTTATGATCTTATAAGATTGATTTGATATTTGTTATAAAAAAAAAGATTGATTTGATATTGTAGCATTATTATGAATTATTAATTTTAAAACATCAAGTGAGGGTGTTTGATCACAATCCAAAAGTAGCAAGAGTACTACTAAACGAAAATAATTCAACTATATTTCACTTTTAAGATCACGCTTCACACATCTTGCAAATGACTTATTAAAGTGTGGAATCTTTTTTTAGGACCTACCAACATAAATAAATAAATAAACTGACCACCCATACTTATCCAAGCTATATTTTTTTTTGAATTAAAGTTATTAATATACTATCCAAACCTTCTATATGCCCTATGCAAGATGATAGTCAAAAGAAATAATTAATTCTCTTCTTCTATGACAAATAATGGATCATTATCTACTTCATCATTTTAGACTGTGATCTCTATCTCTATATTTTTTAGTGCAAGTTTGGGGCTTAGCCAATTTGTCTTTTGCAATAGGAAGTGGCCAAAGGGGTCAGGATATCGGAGACGGACAAAGATTGCAATTTACAACACATCATTTCACACAAAAATGAAATGCATGGAATCTGCACTAGTGCACAAATGGACGCACCTCTCCGACAAGTAAAATGTGCCCTTCTGTTCTGTGGCTGCTTGTCTCAATGGAAATGTGGGTTCCATTCTTTTTATTATAGTTGAAATGATTTTTCGACTTGATTTGACCGGATAGGAATAAGGTTAAATGGTTATTTGATTCTTATTAGATTCCGTACTTAACTTACGAGATGTGATTTTTTCTTTAAGGGAAAAACAAATTTATTAAACCAAATCAGCAATGCAAGCGTTCCCCAAACGAGCATGCCCCTTGCAAACAGACATGCTTGGGCTAACAAAAGAAAACGAACAGTAACGAAACGCCATAGCAATACTTAGACAATCAGCTACTAGGCAACCAAGAGAAGATGAATCGTTCGTGGGAGCTTATAATCGATGGATGCACGACATGGAGTCAGGTTCAATCACCATTGATCTCACACACCGGGCCAATGGAGACACGACAAATAAGGCTTGTTGCATGATAGTAAGTGCAAGTGCTTCAACGTCAAGATGATCCATTATGCGTTGGGACAAAGCGTGTTGGATTGTTCACGAGTGATCACATACTACAACTCCTACTGCTGAGGAGTCATTGGAGCTTTCTTTCCACATCAGTATTGCATTTGATACTACCAAACGGAGGTGGTGACCATTGAGATGAATAAATGTGCTTCCTAAAGAACAAGTAGATGTGATGTTTGTCAAGAAAAAATAAGAGGGGAAATTGATTTATTCAAGAAGAACAAAAGTGTTTTATTTGATTCAACTTGAATCATGGGTAATTAAATCATGTGAAACGCCAAGTCGCCAACTTATAATCATCCAAACTATACCTGATATCCACATATACATGACTGCAATATATAAATATCTATATATAACAAGAGATATATGATATGTGTAACACTTAAGAACTCAAACCTAAAAGTGGTACTTGAGAATTGAGATATATGATATGTGTAACACTCAAGAATTCACCCATAGAAGTGGTACTTGAGTTATAATGGATTAAGTAACTATTTTGACACATTGTCATCTCGAGTCTAACGGTGTTACTTTAGCCATAATGATTACAGTAATTGTAACTGTTTAGGCTCATCGTCATCACTTGTCTAAAGCTAACGCATGTTACTAAGTTCATTATGACTCATCCTTATAACTTGGTAATTAATGTTTCTCCCAATTTCAGACATGGGATATTACATTCTGCCTTCCTAAAAGCTAAAGTCCTAGCCTAGTCTCTATCAAAAGGTTCTAGATATGGCCCTTACTGTCTCTCACAACGTGACACTTGGTTTCGTCTGATAGCATTCTTTAAAACTGCATGTAACGCCTCAAAAACCACTTAGAATCATCGTTCTAGCTTGTCCTAAAATTATGATACTTGTAATTACCGCCATTGATTGCAGGCTTAACGGTGATACTACAGTCATCGTGGATCCATTAACTACTTAAACACATGGTCATCGTTTGTCCTAAAATATCTGATACCACATGTATTGCCCAAAAACTCAATAATAGCATGCAACACAACTTGAACCATAATATATCAAGTGACTACTTAGGCATATCACAATTGTTTTTCTTAAACTGGTTAATCCAAGCTATCGAATTTATTTTGTATCAACTTTATATCGTGATTATGTTTCTCTCACTTTTTCCAACGTAGGATATTGCAATATGTGTACGATAAACGTAGACATGGGCAACTAAAGGAGTTGCCACACATATAAGTTATAAAAAAATTGGCACACAAAATGTAGACATGGGCAACTAAAGGAGTTAGGTAGCTTTTAAAATGATTAAAAATTGATTATCCTTTTAATTCCCGAGGATGATTACATTGTTGAGATACATAGAAAGAACAAATGGGAGTGATGATTGCTAAAGCATATTCTCATATGAATATGCATGTGTGAGAATCCAAATGCCATCATTTCCCCATACCTCTTTCAAATAAATAAATATAATAAACTTAGGATGTACTTTTTTTCTTCCTTTGCATATGTTACCAATTCACAATTTGATAACCCTAGGGCATCACATGTGCTTATTAAAGAAAAACAAAAACAATGGCACCCTACACAGCTGCACTATTAGTTTATATATTAAATATTATTATCACAACGGTTCTATCAGAGCTACGAAACACACTTTTATACTATTGATTGAAAAATGTTACCGTCATAATTCTCAGACATAACAAATGATACAACATACCATTTAGACCCTTGATTAAAACCGATCGACATCATGATCCAGTCGACCTATATGCATGATGATCGATAGTGTAAAATGTGATGTGTCACGCGTTGAGTAGTTATGACAGTAGCATTATCCATGTGGCTTTATTTTAAAACTCGAGATCGGCTTGGCTAATTATTCGAGTAGCTCGATTCGAGCTCAAACTCGAAAAAATCGAATCGAGTCAAACTCTTTTGAGAGTCGAGTATGAGTAACTCACGAGAAGCCCGACACACTTACGGCCCTACTTTACATAACCATATAAAAACATGTTAATTCATTCCCTAAACCATGCATCACATGCCACAAAAGTTAATATTAGATATTGCGCCGTGTTTCCAACAATGATGATGGTGAGTGCGATGCTACAAGATTGGACCAGCCCAAAGGATGTTCCTCAAATCTCAGCCCAAGTTTGAGTGGACTCTAACCATTCAAGTTATGATTTATTACTACCTATGGTTTGAGATCCGGGTTGAATCGGCTCAAAGGTTAATCATGACATATTAATCATGGAAAATCAGAAGTTCATAATGAAAATATAGACTCAATAAACATATGCTACCTTAAACTCAAAATATAAGTCATCATACCCTTTTAGTTTTGCCTCACAATATAAGTCATTCTACATTATCAATGCAACATATATTACTCTTTTTTTCTATTTTAGCCCTAATTTATTATCGATCCAACCACTTTTCATTACTTAACAACTATTACATTAATGATAGTCAAGGGCATTTTAGACATTAACCATCAAATTTATGATATTCAACCACTTTCTTAATCTGTGTGAAAACATCTATGATGACTTATATTTTGGAACGGATGTAGTATTAAACTTAAGCTATGATGTGAGGGAAGAGGGCTTCTTCATATGGTGAGTGAAGTTCTTGTGACATGTCTTTCTATATTTGGAGCAAGGTGTATCGTTGGTGCAATTTTCCAGAATTTTCAGCAGTCTCTTTGGTTGACATTCTTGGATTCTCGCCTTTTCTGAAGGTCAATAGTGTGGCAGTTACTCTGTGGGAAGCAATTAAAGGGGTAACCTTATGGATTGTATGTTTAAATAGAAATAGGGTGATCTTTAAGTCTCAAGCATTGGCGGTGTCCGAAATCCAACAATTATCCTATATCTGGCTTGCGGGTGTTGATAAGCTTAGTATTGTAAGTTGGGAACGCTGGTGTGAGGATCCTTTTCACTCGGTGAATACATGAGTTATCTTGGTAGACTCTTGGAAGTTTTTTTTAATTTGTCGTTTTTCAGATTTTTGTTCACATGAGTTCAAAGTTTGGTGCAGTTGGTCGCTTTGGTGCATTTTCCCGTTGAGCAGGTGGAGCAAGGTTTATGGCATGTTTGAAGTGTTATAATTTCTGGTTTTCGTATGCTTCTGCTTTATATAGCTTCTAGTTTTCCGGATCGATTATCTACAATTTTCTCCGATGTTATATGCACGGTTTCCCAGTAATTTTTCTAGCGTCTTGCTAGAAAACCTTTGATATATTATATTATTGTTGTTCCCAAAAAAAAAAAAAACATGGTGAGTGAAGTAATAGTCGGTATCCAGTACGGTAGAAATAACAAACTTAATAGGCCCAAATGATCATAGGCAAAGCGTAGACTTAACTTTGATTCAATGATAACAATATAAACGTAACAACATACATAAGATGAGGAGTCTCGACCTCCAAAACTTAACTAAGAGATAAATGAACTTCATATTTTTGTATACTAAGTGAAATATAACAAGTAAATAATTAGTGTATTAAAATCTTTCATATCCAAAGAAAAAAAAGATCTCCGACGTGAGGTAAATAACAGCTTTAAAATAGTCAAAGGCAATACATAACCAACGTACACTTTGTAAACCATTTACAACAATGGAAATGCTATTGCCACAACAAATATATCACAATAAATGAGTAAACACAAATTTACACCATTTATCATTCATAGACGCATATCAATCAATCGTACGTTGTCACACATTTGTTAATAATGTAAGAATATATTATGTCACTTCATTTCAGAATTTACCGGCATTACTCTTGCAACAACTCTTGAGGCCTACTTAATGTGGTTAGAAAGAAAGAACATGTCCTACAACCGTTGTACGCAAATTATACCAAACGACATGTATTATATCAGTTTTATTTGTCTATATAGTTGGTAGGTAATGTTGCAATCACAAGCATTCAGACACAATGAGGGACAAAAACCATTTTTACACTATTGATAATTATATATGATGAGTCTACACCATGATCAATGAGTATTATATCATTATCAATATTGTAAAAGTATGTTATGTCGCTTGTATCGATTGACTGATTATGAATGTATTGTTAAATCCTACAAATTTCACCATGGATAGAAGCTAAAATAATGAAAAGATGGATCTTTACTGCTCTTGAGTTGAAGATGAAGTTGCATTTTCAGCAGGTGTTGTAGTAGTGGAGAGAGAATTCTTGTGATTATGCATCCAAACTTTGAAAACCTTCCTAGTTAACCCAACCCTTTTACAAAACCCTTCCACTTCATCATCATCATCATCTTTCTCTCTCCTCTTCATCCTCCACCCTAATTTCTCAGCAAAATCCAGCATCTTTTCCTTCTGTTCTTCTGTAAACTTTGTTCTACACCTCTTCTTGTAGCCCATCATCATCCCACCGGATTCCAGTGAAGGTTCCGGTATAACGCCGGCATTGTTGTTGTATGTATCTGGATTAAAGGATGGTTCTTGGGATGTGATTCTGCGGTGAAAATTGCGATGACAACCACATGCAGCACAGAGTAGGGTAGGTGGAGGAGATATGTGGTTGGGATCTAATAATAATGAGAATTCACCACAGCCGTCGATGGCGTAGCTGCCAAGGCTTGCTGCATGGTTTCTAAGACACTCTTTGTAGAGGATTATTTCATTTGTAGTGTTGTCTCCTTCCATCTCACTTTTGCATGCTTTTGAACTTTCTTTTCCTCAAGTGTCTCTTGTATTATATGCACAACAAAATGCCCAACAAACATATTTAACGGATGTTAGAAAGTTTTTTTTTATTATTTTAAAAACGGATGTTAGAAAGGAAAAAGATTATGATGGAATGGTGATTTGACGGGTTATATCCAAGTGAAGGGATGGATGCATCCAACTCATTCACTTTCACATAATAGATGTATGTAGGTGTGAGGTAGATGTATCACATCCATTCACTTGATATAACTTTTCAATACCGCAATAACTTTTCTTGAAAGAAAGTTGACAATATATATATATATATATATATATATATATATATATATATATATATATATATATATATATGTGTGTGTGTGTGTGTGTGTGTGTGTGTGTGTGTGTGTGAGAGAGAGAGAGTGTGTGTGTGTGTGTGTGTGTGAGAGAGAGAATAATGTTACTGACACAACCATCAAGCCCTGATTAGTAACACAATCTGATTTTGCATTTGCATCTGCATCATAGATCATCGTGCAGGACTATTGATCATGATATAAGCTAATGATGATCATCAATGGTGTAAAATCAGGTTGTGTCACTCGTTGTGGTTAAATGATAATGTCAGTATAATTACCATATACTACCTCAATCCCATAAAAAATATCCACTTTTTGTGATTTACATAGATTAAGAAAATAATTAATGTATTGTAATTTATAACACTAATGGATATATTTACCTCTATTTCATAATAAATGTTTGTTTTGGAATATGAAAAGAGTATAAAAGCATTAAATGTATGATAGAGTATTTTTGAAAATATACATTAAATGATGTGTTGATTTTCTAAATGGACACTTTTTATAAGACAATTCATTTTAAAAAAATAGACACTTTTTATGGAACATGGGTAATATATAAAGTGATGAATAGCAGCTATCATGCACAACGAGTGACTTTTGTACCATTGATTATGGTGGGATTACATCATGATTAATGTATATTAAATTACGAGTAATGGTGCAAAATGTATGTCATTTGTTGTGATTACACGTTTGAAAATGGGGAAAACATTACCATTTATACAACGTTGATATGTATAAATATAATGGACTTGATAGCTTAAATTAACCATTTTCAGTCAATTGAAGATGAGGAACCTAACCGGATCCATTATGACTCAAGTACGCTCCTAAACACGAGTTATGTGCGCTACAAGTTGTATCAAGTAGCGTTGTTAGACACGAGTTATGGGTGCTACATGTGGTATCAGAGTGCCGACTATCAAATGAAACTAATTAAGTGTGTGATCATTAGAGATGGTTAGGGCTACGTACCTCTAGAATCCGATGATAGAATCCTAAATTCTAAGGTCACTCCATTAGAGATAGTTGGGTCTACCTGCCTACCTCTAGAATGCTCTAATAGAATACTAGCGATGACTTGAACTCCTTAAGAAGGAGGATATAATGTAATATCATGTATTAAAAAAGATACGAGAAACACTAGAGTTGTATATATAAGGTTCATACATAATGGACTTAATAACTTAGGTCAATCATTTTAGTTCAAACAAATACGAAGCCTAAGTAATAATTGAATTCATTATGTTTCAAGTAAGCTCCGTTTAGATCCGAGTATTGGGCGTTACAATGTAAATACCACCCCAAATACCTTCTCTTTTGTACTAGAAAACAAATGCTAAAGGAGTTCAAATATGGACATAGTTGACTATCAATATACAATCATTTGCAATGACATTGAAGTGTCAACCCTAAAAAGGGTATAAAAACAAGGGTTGTGAAACTATACAAATACCAACTCAAAATCATGGAGGTTTAAAGACAGCCCAATCCTTACAATAACAATTTGGTAAATAATATTATGATTATGGGTTATATACTCCTACTATTAGAAGACAATTAATTTAAAATCCATATTAATTGATTACGTCGAAATCTAAAACCCTAATGTGAAGCATGTTAATCCCTTAGGAGCTAATTTTTTTGTTTTTTTAGCAGAGCATGCACATGACCTTGATCAGAACATCTATAATTATTGTTAAAGATATATAAATGCCATAGTAATTGGAGGAAAAGTCAGAATGTCCTAGTTCATGAACAATAATATTCGATCCAGTGAATATGTTTGTTGCTGAGTTTGCTAATATTATTAAATAATTCCCTTTTCGTTTATACAACAAAATTTACAGCAACTCTTGTCTTCTATTTTTATGTTTTCCAACAGCAAAATTAAAGGGAGCATGATATATAATTAAATCTTTCATATAAAAAAAAAAAAGTACTACTTTGACTAGATTTGTGATTATCAACATATATATCAGTTTCATATATCTTGTGTCAGAAAGTTAATATAGTTAACCAGGATAGTAAATATGTTTAGACTCGATCAAATCATATATTACTAGACAATGTGTGATAAAAGTATGTATTATAAGAGCATCTCGAATGGTGGTCGGAAAAAAGGTTTACAAAACCATAGGTTTATAACCATTGTATAAGTGTTTAGTAGAAGAGGCGGATGTACATTTTACCTATACGGGTGTGCAACTGACACCACTAAAATGATAAAATAGTGAGATGAGTTCTTACGCAACAGTTATTGGGTAATTATATCAAATGAATGGATGTGATACATCCATCTGACATCTACACACATCTATTGTGTGAAAATAGATGAGTTTGATGCATTTTATCTCTTCACTTGGTATAACACATTAAATCATCGATGCACGATAATTTTTCTCTAAAATAGTTAAGTTTAGCTATAAAAAAAACATTTATGGTATCGCTAAAAAAAAAATTGGACGTCGTTGAAAAATTTTATAGATCCACTCCTACTTAGTATGTGAGATCATTGAAAAAGGTTCATGTTTATGAACCGGTTCATACCAAGATTTCAGAGGTTTATGCATTGTGAGGAGAATGCTTGTACAGAAAAGAAAACGTTTATAAAATGGTTTTAGAATAATTTTTTTTAAAGGTTTATGATTGTTGATGTTCAATGGTGCATTTTTTTTTTTTTAAGGGAAAAAGAGAGTTTTATTTCATCGTATCAATATACTACGACATGATTACATGAGCGAGTAGTTGAGCCACATTATTTAAGTCCTATCAAAGAACGACCCTCCTTAAATAAGATGTGAGCCGGAGTATTTTCTTCTCAAAGAGAATGCATTTTAAAAAAATTAAAAAAAAATTTAAAAGAAAAAAAAAGGAGTACAAACAAACAAACACGGAGCTTAACTTTACAATCATTAATAATACTTCCCAAGTGGGATAAGTCCATCTCATCCAAGGTTAACTTGTGGTATACTATCAGAGAGTCTTCTTCAAAGACAACGCTGAATAAACCCCAACACGTATAGCAAAAACGATAGCTTGGTGAATCATGAGAGCCTCATGCACCTTTAACTTGTGCTGCAGCTTTTTGAGGTATATGTTTTGATGAGTGATGGATGACTTTGAAGTTGTAACACGAGAGTCTCACCATGATCAATACCGTAAAAGCGTGTTATGTCTCTTTCTTTGTCGTGACAATTTCGTAATAGCACTAACATTATTGGTCGAGTGTATCGAATCTCATACAAAAAACCACCGAGTGCAGGATCCATATCCGATTCGCCTTCCACCTAGCTTTTTCTTAAATATAGATAGACGAGAGTGGAAACCAATTCATGCTTCAAGTAGTACATGTTTAGCTTCATCATCAAGTATTTTACAGAGAATCTCATAATTTGCATCCACTCTTGTCTATGAAAAAAATTGACAAAACAAAAACACCTTTTAGATGCATATGAAGTTAAAAAGGATAACAATACAGCTAAAACTCTAAATAAAATACAGCTAAAACTCTAATTTGCAGCACAGCAGAAACGACTTTGTGAAAGTCGGTTCTGGAGACTAGAACAGACTTTTCGTAGGTAAGGCACAAGAACCGACTTTATCAGAGTCGGTTCTCACAAAGTCGGTTCTACTGTGGTGCACGCACAAGTAGATTGGGGTGTGCAAATGCAAATAAAAGGCCCCAATAAAATGCCTACCAGGTGACGGAATTTCGAAGGTGAAATTGCAGATATACTGTATCTGGACATGAAAAAGAGAAAAATATTACAACTGCTACTAATAACTGATAAATGCAAGAAACCTACTAATTTTTCCAACAATTTTGTAATAATAATTGCATTCAGTTCATCGTAAATGGCTGTGGTTTGCACACCATTTTCAAGAATGCAACTATTGTCCCTATTCCCCTGTTTCCAAAAATCTAGGTTGCACGGGTACGAATATATAAGAAACATAAGGACCAAAATGTACATAAAAAAATCAAAAGGGCCAAAGAATAAAGCGTAGTTCATAACGAAATTCAGATGTTTATAACAGGGCAGGTAAATGCATACACTTACCCAAGTTTATCTGTGTAGAATTTCATGGCTTTTGGATTAGCCTTTTGGACTGTAAGCAAAACCGCAACCATTCTGTTCTGCAAAAAGATCAATGATTCTGAATATAAACACAAAATATATCAGACATTCTTAAAGATTTTACACAAACAATTGCAAGAAATACTCACTTTTTGAGCAATAAGTTCGACGAGCTGCATCAAGAAAATCCCGAGACCTTTTCCCTGAATGCGGCTCTCGAGCTGTAATTCATAGACATAGAGAACCGGAACCTCTTCTTCAACTACAAACCGATAATGTAAAAATCCAGCAATAACACCGCTATCGTGGCTACAATGCTTGTTCTCTTCTGATGCATACATTGATATATCATACACGAATATGTACCGTGCTTCTGGAGAAGCCATTTCTTTTTGTTTCGATTTTTCTTCGGTTGGCCAGTCTGATCCAAATGCTGCCTTCATGTTTACCTGCAATGTGAAGCTTAATATGGTAATAAAAAAAGAAATGATATAAAGAAAAAACTAACATACTAAAAATCATTGATGCACGGATACTTCTGTCGGGTAGCGTGTCTCATATATCCCATACGTATCCAACACAGCTTCACACCGTTATTTAGGATACAGGCTAAAGTGCAAAACTAGTCTTGTAACTTGATCTAGTTAGCGTTTAGACAAGTTTTAGCTCCGGTTACAATTTTAGTCCAGTAACTTCAATTGTTTTTGCTATTCTAGTCCTCTGTCGCCGGAGAAGAATGAATTCGGGGGAACATCAAATTTTGGCAGGAAAATGCCTTTACGGGGAGCTGACAAGACAAACAAATCAGGAAACAATTGCAAACTTAGTAGTCCTATAACTTGGCCTAAATAAGAGATTAAGTCCTTTTTTATGCAAGTTAAAGGATTAAATTCGCGCCAACATTTGACATTTTCCCTAATTTCAAAGACACATCAGCAAAATCAAGCAAGAGTTTTGCCACGTCAACATCCTCCGGCGACGGACTAAAATTGCAAAAAAAAAAAAAGAAAGAAATCCAAGTTACAAGAATAAAATTGCAACCAGGACAAATAAGACTAAAACGCTAATTTCGCAGTTTTGCCAAGGATACACGCCTAGGGACAAATTTGTAATTTTCGAATTAGGATACAGGAGTCGTATATGCAAATTTTCTTTTAAATTGGGGAATTGGGAATGGAATTTTTATTTCATCTCATCAGGAAGTGCAATGGCATGTACCACTAGGCCAGATCCGACCAAAAAAATGTTTAGTTTTTTAACAAACAAAATTACCACGTTCAGTGGACTATAACTCACACATTCACACCGTGAGTCGGGACTCGAACCTAGGACCTCTAGATCCTGAAGCCTCAGCTTAACCAGTGAAGAAAACCTCATTCGTATTTGTATATGCATATCCATAACTCGGATATGCGGAATGAAGAGCCATGTATAAAATTGAGTAAATACCGCCCGATAATAAATGAAAACATGTCTAAAATGATGAAAATTTACCATAAATGAAGGGAACCAGTCCTTATATTTTTATATTTACACATATGCCCTCGGTACCCATGTCCTATATTTTTCAAAATCCTACATCCACATATCCCGTATCCGCATATCCACATCCGTGCAACCAAGCTTATCATTCAGTGGACTAATTCATAATTTTTAAAAGTCGGATACGTGAATTGTATACGCATATCCATAACTAGGATATGTCAAACGAAGAACCATGTTTAAAATTGAGTAAAAACCGCTCAATAATGAATGAAAACATGTCTTAAATGATGAAACACTACCAAAAACTGAAGGGAACCAATCCTTATATCTTTTACAATGACACATACCCAGGTCCTATATTTTTCAAAACCCCGCACCCGCATATCTTGTATCCGCATATCCGTACCACAATATCATAAACATTAGTTTCTCTTAGAATTCACTACCTTAAGAAGCATCTTTATGTACTGCTTCAGATGAGAAGAAAGCTTATCACCACTTCCGAAATCCAAATGTACAGACAGTCCTACAAAAAAAAAAAAAAAAAAAAAAAACAATAATTCAAAGGATTCATAAAATGCAAGAAAATATCAACATTCAAGCAGGATCATACAGAAATTAAATGAGTGTATTATGGCAAATTGTTGCTTGAAATATCGATATGTCAAATTGTTGTTCATGAAAACTTACGCTATTAGTTTTTAGACATCAAGAGAGTGACCTTGGCTACAGAAAAATCGAACCAAAAACAGAAAGGGAAAAAAAAATATCGATGAACTTAGCAAACGATTTTTGAACTATCGATTTCTACATCCAAACAAACACACAAAATTCCAGACGACTCTTGCAAGAGGATCAGAACAATGCCAAAATCAGCATACTAGCAAGCTCATTAAACACAAAAATTAATCGCACTTCTAATAAAGTAATTAACATTATTTTCTATGATAATATATCAAACTAACCATTTTTGCAGTAATGTCGAAAAGAGGGAAAACAAGAAAGAGGATCAATTCGTGAATTTGCAGCTTTGATTATTCCATCAACGGCCGCCATACGTTCCAGTACCTGCCTTCATAAGAAAAAAAATACATCCTTTTTAGCTTAATTTTTGCATTTTCAATCTTGAATCGTTTGAAAAGTACTATGTTGCTGGTACCTTTTATCTACCTGTTTCCTTTTTACGCTTCTCCTTGCATTTGAGCTGGCGGTACTGTCTTCACTGGAATCCATAGCTAGCTCGGAAATTGAATTGCTCAGGCTTCAGCGGGAATTGAACAGATTTATTGGATGATAATAGAGCCAAAATTGGAAGCTTAAGAAATTCAAATTCCAGGTTAAGAAGAGGAGACCGGAATCTCACCTCCCGACCATCGTGTTTGTTATACGTCCCCCGGATTTGTTTCCAGTGGCTGGTTGTATGTGCGGCTGGTATTTGTGGGTCGGGTAGTTGTATCAATTTGATTGTATCACTATTATTACTCTCATTAGTCGTGGATGGATGTGATTAACCCTTACACAATAGTTGTATCATAACTTTCTCGTATCGGAGACCTTTTATTTTAAAAGAAATTTGTCAAACACAAAATTCATGTATTAATTGATATTTAATAAAGTGGAATAAATATAATAGCAAATAGGACAAATTGTTATTCCACTGAAAAATTATGTCATTCTTACATTTTTTATGATTTTACTTTTGTTTTAGTTGATTTGCTTTCATATTAAAAAAGTTTAATTGGTTTCTAAAAAAAAGTTTTATTGGATTTGTTAGTGAAATTAAAGTCGTTAAATATGACAAAGGTAATTTCATCATTTCATCTTTTTCTTTTTTCCTTTTACACTATTTTTCAATCCACTTGTCTTTTTATAAATATTTCTCAACTATCGTCATTTTTTAAACTTCACATTGACTTATTTTTTTCTTGGAGAGGGTGTATTGTACATGTTTCTTTAATTAAGTTTTTAATAAATATCCGCAAGAAAGAAAAAAAAATCAAAAGCGACTAACTATCATTCTCATCAAAATTTCGAGCACGGGCTATAATACTTTATATTAGAAAAACAATCCATTCCGGAGATCCGGTTACGAATAATTTGAGAAAGATTGAAATCAATCCGCATCAATATTCTCTCCTGTAAAAAAAAAACATGAACATGACAAGTTCCGGGAAAAGCACTTTCCTAGACATCATTGGTCCAATCGCAAGCTCTAACTGCATGAAGTCATCAACTATAAACAAGGGGTATCGAGTTTATAGCAGAGAAAGTAATTTAATTTAGAAACAAATTAACAGAGTTAAAGTGTTAAAATATAAAAAATAACAATGAGGATATAAGTGAAATTTAACTAAATTAGAAGGACTGAAAATCGTGATTATCCCTAGAGAACTTTATTATTGTGATAGAGCGACACTTATATCGTTGCAGCGGAGAATAAGCATTCAATGGCGGAATTAGAAATGATGTGGCTTCTGATGCATTCAGTGATACTTGCATCTTTGCAGAACGAGATTGAAAAAATATTTTCAATGTTAATGTTATTTTTTAATTCGCTAGACACCACCCTCGGCCAACAATGTGGGGTGAATCTGTCTCCTTCTATTGCTTGCATTATATAAACCTTCATATATTTCTATACTTTACCTACACAGAACATTTGGACGCCAATTATGATATTAAATTCATCAAAAATCTGTCCCGCCGCACTCATCTAATCAATAAGAAAAATTTAATCTATATTTGAAAAGAAAAAAAAAATCAATTGCTATAACTTAATTACATTTTATAGAACACACAATAATAAAAATCAATTGCTATAACTTAATTACATTTTATAGAACACGCAATAATATTGGTCAGATATATATCTCCGGATGACAGAGCTTTTAACCTCAGGAGAAAATTATATATGGGCTCAAATGACAGAAGCAACATAGCGTTAAAATAAATTTGATTAGAAATGTGAATTTGGTAATCATAGTTATCTGTTTGTATTTAAAAATAAATGAAAATTTAATAGTCGTAGATGTGCTGTTATTGATGTAGATATAAAACAACACGGATAAAATGGAAAAAAACAATGAAGGCGGAGCCTTCTTGGTCCAAAGTACATAAACCTTCTTGGTCCTAACAGAGTGTTTCAACAAAAATGTTACCTTGTCCTTCGGGAATACTGTATAGCATTTTGATTAAATTTTTAATTTCATATACTTATGAATTCGTTTGAATTTTCCAAGAACATATGGATGAAAATATGGTGCATAGTAATATTTCGATTTTCGAGAAAGGACAGACATGTCATTTTGCGAAAACGAAATATTGGGTTCGGTTCCTTTTATTCGGAGTTTGAGTATTTGTTAAATTATATATATATATATATATATATATATATATATATATATATATATATATATATATTTCGAGATATATATGTATATATTTAGGGAGGAAAATCTGATTTTTTATGATTAAGGAAAATAATAAGATTTTTATTATTTTTGGGATTTGTTATTTAAGGAAAATAAATCCCCACAACTCTTATAACCTACTAGAAATCAGATTTCTCCACCTCCTAAATTCATCATCAGCGTGTGTGAGCAAGAAATTAGGGCTGAGGGATTTTCAATCAGTTGCTAAGTCAATTCATAACGGTTTTCAGATCAGAGTCGAGCACCGGAATTGTTGTGAAGAGAGCAACGTTTTGACATCAAAAAGTTGAAGCTTTGATAAGGTATGATTAAGCCCTAGTTTTGTTCTTGTTCGAGTTTGATGTATTCAAACTCATCAATTCGTAGTTTTACCGTTTAGAAGCGTATGATCGAATCTAATCTATGTTTGGATTTATCACATGTTTTCCTGCAGAAAAGGATCAGTTTTGCTGCTGTTTCTGCGTTTTTGTTTGGATTAAGCTTGCTAAAAGGTAAGAGGATCTTCCTACGATTTCAATTATCTTTATTGAGGTTTAGATCAAGATTTAAGATGTTTAGATGCAAGAAAGATGTGTTTTTTTTGTTGGTCAATGATCCTAGATGCTATGGTATGATTAGATAAGTTGTTATGTGTTTTTCTGGGTTATTTTTCGGTGTTAATTAGGTTAGAAACGGTTTAGAGATCGCGTTTTGAAGATTTTAGCGTTTTGGGAAAACCCCGGCGAACGGGCGTTTGTGATCATAGCAGCTCAAACGGGCGTTTGCACAAGGCCGACGGGCGTTTGAGGTTAGACTTTTGATTCAAGATGTAGCCTTTTTTGACGGACGGGCGTTTGGGGTTAGTGGACGGTCGTTCATAGGATGTCAAACGGGCGTTTGACCTGTTTTACCTTGTTTTTACTGTTTTAGCGTTTCAGCTTGGTTTTCGGCTTCATAATCGTGTTTTCACTGTTTTAAACCCTTAATCATGATATGTTAACATTAATTAAACATGAACAAGCTTCGATTGAACTTCTGATTCGTTCAGTTAAAACACCGAATGTACTCTTAAAGGGAGTTGAAGTTCGGATCCGTCGGAAGGGCATGAAAGGGCTTGTGCTTTGATGAACTAGAGTTCATCAATGTATGTGTAATGGTTAGGATGTGATGTCTAGCTGTTTAAGTGAGGGAGTAGAGTGGTTAAGGTGAGTTTTATTCTGAAAACACTTAGGTGGTTAGTTAATTCACATTAATAATTACATACGTGTAGATAAAAGCTAAAACGTCATTTATTCTCGGTTAGGCACTCTTTCATATCGGCGATGTGATACGTTCATAAAAGGTGAACAACGCTACTGGCCTTAAACGGCTGAAGGGTAGTGGAGGAAATTCATCGGACGTATACGCATACCGGGGAGACCCCGGAGCTAATCGGTGCTAATCACCGTTAGTTAGCAAGTATATCTTCAGGCTGATGAATGCCATGCGCAGTGTCCTTGAATAGTGATGTAACAAAGATAAGTTAAGTAGAAACGTTTAGTCATGACGTGTCGATGGGCATGGAATGAACCCTAAATTGAGTCGGTCTCACTAAGACATATCTTTTAATAATAAACCCTAATTAAATTATAGCTTCTACTTCTTACTTTGTACAATGTACTTATCTCAAATGCATGTTTATTTATGTGTTTGGGGGAGAGAAGACGAACAGGTAAACGAAGAGTACGAGAAGGACTTTGATGACGACGTTTGAGGACGTCGGAATTGAAGACCTTGATTGTTGATCATTCATTTCTTATATTTATTTCCTAGACTTGGATTATTATTGGATTTTGTAGTTTATTTTTAGCACTTTGGAATTCGTACATTTTGGATTCGTTGGTTTCATTTTCCAATGTAATAATATTACATTTCCTTCTTTAGTTCTTGATTTCTATTCTTGGTTGTTTGGAAAAAATTACCCGAGTTTTTTTAGCTTCCGTTTGTTTTTATTTGATACGACGTAGTAGAGGCTTTCGTGTAATATTATTTATTTAATATTATGTGTGCCGAACGTTGCGTTGCCGGATAAGGACTTGATGTCCGGGAACGAGGCGTTACATAGTATGCAATTATGCAATCTGATTTGCACTTTCTGCTCAAAAACCTATTTAATCAATTGTAAAATAATCTCTAATCTAAAATCGATATATCAAATCATAATTTGTGAATATGCTACCGTTTATGCTAATTTTGGGATTTATTCTTTTTGTTGAATTAAAATCCTGAGTTTGAATATGATTTTTTCGTACAAAATGTTTTAATTTTTCGGGGTATAAACACATCATTTATTTTATCGGTGTCAATGATGTCAGATTTCCTTTTGTTGAATAACAGTCGGTTGTTTTGCTTGTGTTTTGAAATGACTAAAAGGAATGGTATGATTATACCAGAATGTTATATAATATGAATGTAATCTGAAAATAGAAAAAAAGATATTAAAAAAATTCAGAGAGAAAAAAGGATATATAAACCTCAAATCAATCCCAATAAACTCCGGAATTAACGAAATTTTGTTAGGATAAAAATGTAAAATCAATTGTGATAAAATATAAAGTCGGGTATAATTAACACAAATATAATCCTTCTTCCCACTTAACCCCTATTTATAGTATAAGACTATTTTCTAAACAATGGCTATGATTTATTTAATTCAACATCCACAATTCATTCTATAGAATTATCCTATGAAATATTCGTCTCACTAAAAATATCTAAAAACTTTTTGTGTAGTGATTGTATTCACTTGATAATTAAAGTGAATACCGTAGAATAGAATTATATATAGTTTGTCACAAATAAGAATGTTATGTTTAGTTTGTCCGGGTAAGGTTCCATATCCTAATGGTTGCCACTATGATCTACCCGGGCTCTCGAGTGAGATGATTCGGGTTCGATCCCCCTCTCTCGTAGATTAAAAGAAGCTTTCATCAAAGTGGGGGAAAAAAAAAATTTAGTTTGTCCAACTTATCACCATGGCTGACCCTTCTATTAGGCAACCTAGGCTTGGGCCTTGGGCTCCTTATCCTCTCCAATTCTGCAATTTTGTGAATTAACATTATCATAGGTCAATTTTCTCTTAAAACTTTAGACATCATTAAATATTTTTTAGTTTATATTTAAGTCTAACGATGATAACCTATTTATGAAATACCAATAATACATACTTTTTTAGAAGAAAAAAAAAAGATAATATTATTACAAACACATATAATTTCCCGATCAGTATATTAGAAAAACTGAATTGTAAAAGATAATCTCAATTTCGTGGTAACAATAGAACACTTTTTACTGAATTGTAAAAGAGAATCATATATAAAAAGTGTAAAATATGTGGTATGTCACGATTGGAAAAAAAAAAAGTAATGTATTCATGATTCGTTTTTCTAGAATTTCTATTCTATATTTATATATTATAACGGGTATCGTTTGACCGACTAACCGGCCCGCCTAACAGATCCGCACTTAAAACAATATAAACGAAAAGTCAGTTGAAAAACCATCTTAAAAAAAGTCGGTTGAAAAGGCTCCACATTTAAAACAATATAAAGTTGGTTAAACAAACTCTTACCCAGAATCTGTGTTGAATTATCATATTTTTCAAAAGATTGCATTGATGGAGATTTAAATAATTAACATTTGATACACTTTCTTACTGGTTTACATACAAACTGCAGGTAAGTTGGACGCTACATTACCTTAAATATTGCCATATTGGCAACTACGAAAAAACAGAAGAAAAAAATTGATTGAATTTTTTTTCATTACATAGCTGAATGTAGCTGCATAGAGATCGTCCATTTATGTATTGGTGCCCCAAAAACATCATAGAAAACAACCTCTAAATCAGTAAATGTCAATTTAATTGACATAAAACCTTGTCCATCATAAAAGAACTTTACATCATTACTATTTGAATCTTTCACATCTCCTCTCCATGCTTTTGATCCTGCTCCACTTGTTAAAAATTGGATTTGGCTACAACCAAAAAAATAATAACAATAATAATTAAGTTTTTAAATGCTTAACCGCGCCCTCTAATTATACTTGTATATGAAATAAACATGTATAAATACCTATTCCCCGTCACGATCTTGTAATTTAAAATTACAAGATCGTGATTGTGGGTGTAAGTTGAGTTTTTTTTTTTTTTGTTGCCAAGTTAAAAAAAAAAATGAAACAAGGATTACCTTTGGTCATCACTTATATGCTCCAAGCAATGGTCATGGCCATTGATATATAGGTCCACATTATTAGCCTGACATTTTTTCACACAAAATTTATAAATATTTTTTAGAAAAAAATGGATAAAAAGTTAATTACAAAGCAAACGCAAATTTTAAGATCGTGTTATAATTACCTGAAGAATCGGAAGAAGCCGTTGTTTAAGCTCCGGGGTATCACCATGATGGCCAATACTTCTAATTGCATGATGCCCGATTACAAATTTCCATTTTGCAGTAGATTTCGACAGAGCGTTTTCAAGATCCTACAACACCATATTTGTAGCCGTTTCATATGTTATTGTTGTTAAAAGTTATAATAAAAGTTATTATATCTTATGAAAATAGTGATATATATCTCATCTATCGAAGTCTGCCGACACTTACCCGAAGTAATTGTGAAGTATAACTCTCATGAGGCATCACACCTCTCCAATCATATTGATGGTTTTCTGGATTCTTTATGTAATCATTCACAAATGGTGTTGTATCCACGAAGAATAGTTCTGCAATCCCTGTTTTTTTATATACAACAAAATATAACTCAAAAAGAAAATTTTAATTTGCAAGATTTTCATAACATAACTGCATTTCATTTGACGAGTTATTATACGTGACATGATCCTGACCATACATCGGAAATCATCAGACTGTGTATGTGTGGCTAGGAATGGATATTGTCCCGTATGTTAACTCCCTAAATGGGGTCACGACATACCGAAAAACGATATAAATAAAATAAAAAAAAATAAAAAGGGTGGAATACTGACCTGCATTGACTATAAAGGACCTAAGGCAGAGCCATCTTTTATCAATAATTTGAAGTAAAGGACTCATTTGGGCCTCTGCATCTCCTCTGTAATCGTGATTACCTAAAACTGCAAAAATTATGATAAAATGAAATGAAGAAGGGTTATTGACTTATTTCACATTGGCCAATTAGAATTTTCATTAAAATGAAGTTCGGTGTTATTGGCATCACAGTGAATCTGCCGTGACAACACATTTCAGGGCAAATTTGAATATTATAAAATGGACATTCGACCTTTGGAAAAAATTGAATCTTGAACCTACATTTGAAAAATTGAATCTTGAACCTACATTTGATTTTTCATAAGTGGAATGTCACTGTGGTTATTGACACCACAATGAATCCACACTGTGTCATTTCAGGCTAGGTTCAACTTTAATTTCTAGAGGTCGAAAATAGACATTCGATTTTCAACAAGTCAAATGTAACGGTGATGTCCAGAAAATAGATCATTGTGGTGTTATTAACAATTCCAAGTGCATTGTTGTTTGGCACCACAATGAATCCACACCGTGGCACCACACTTCAAGATAGGTTCAGTTCTCCAGAGGTCCATCTTATCTCTGGAAAGTCCAATGTTGAGTTTATATCCGATTTTCCACTTGTCAAATGTTAATATGTTGCCCGAAAGTCCGTAGATTCGTTGTGGTATCATTAACAATTCTCAAAATATATATATATATATGCTTGGGAATAGAAATTAAAGTGATGTGAACTTACCACTATACCATTGTTTTTGAAGGCTATTGGCAGTGTAAATATTGCTAAATGAATCTAAAAAAGCAGGATCATCTTCACCCTTTAATCCATCATCATAGAAATTGTCTCCTGTTGATACTACAAAATCTATATCTAACTTCTCTCCAACTATTCCCATCTGCATTTCATAATTAATCCAAAAACAAATTAGAATTTAATTAACCATTTTACTATCATCATTGGAATGTTATAACAAATAAACATAATATCCTTTCATTTTAATTCATTTTGCATTGTAGAAATATGTACGATGAAAGACTGATGAAAAAAAAATATGAATGTATGATGCATATCGTTTAATACAACTCGAAAAAAAAAAAAAAAAATTTATCTGAGGAAATTAAAAAGAAAAAGCACCTGATGAGCAACAAGAGATTGGTTATAATCTCCACTTCGTCCCCAATCACCAACAACAAGAAAGCTTAAAGTCCCGTCGCCTTTCGACGGCTGTTCAAATCTCTGTAGCTCCGTCGCCGTCGTAGCTCCGGCGAGAAAACTAACGGCAGCCACCATTAACCAACACCATAGAACCATGGCTTTCTTCTTCATCATTACCATGGCTCCGCCACTAAACACCAAATGAGCTTTTCCAAAACAACAAAATTCAAGTACTAAGAGAAAAAAAGAAAACGTTATAATCACTTTCTGAATTTTGGGTATTTTGATGAAATATTTATAGAAAAAACGTATGGATGATGGTGAGAAATTTAAAAAAAAAAAAGGAAATAATAAAAAGAAAAAACTGGGAATTTGTGTGGATTAATTAAGGGATCGATTGTGAATAAGCAGGAGGTTATGAATTTGTGTTTACTTTTGGATATGGATTTTGGGAGTAGAAATTTTCGTTTAACTATATTTGCGCATTTACATTAAAAGATTCAGTTTTGTGTTAGGTGATGAATGTATAGGATATTAAGGAGCTGCTGTGTAAAATTAAGGCTAGATTATACTTATAAATGTAATTAATTAATATATTATTATTACTACTTATATACTAGTTCTAAGATTTGATTTATCTTTCTAAATCCATTCAAAATCTAAATGTGCTGTAAGATTGATAATTATATGAAAACATTTATTTAGAAGTGAGAAAATCTATAGCGTTATTTGACTTATTTTTATTCATGTTTATCTAGATATGCATGTTCGGCTTGTTTCTTAATTTAAAATTTATTGGGAAATTATATTTAGAGAATTGTTGTGCGAATATTCCGATGGAATGTTCTTTGGGATTTGCTTTATGAAAGGAAGATGGAATCGGATATTCGGGGAAGTGTTTGATTCCTTCCTCGTGACTTGATAATAAAGTGAAAAACAAATATTACCCCATTTCAAAATATACAAGTCATGTATGTCTTTTTAAATAGATTAAAAAATAATTGAATGTCATAAATTTGATGATTAAGATTTAAAATGTCCCTTTACTATAGTAATGTATTAGTTATTAGGTAATGAAAAGTGGTTGGATTGATAATAAATTAGGAGTAAGATAGAGAAAAGAATAATAAATGTTGTATTGGTCATTTAGAATGATTTATATTGTAAGACAAAACAACATTGTAAAATGACTTATATTTTAGAACGAAGATATTCGAGATTTTATTTGCATCCGTCTGAATTAATCAATACATCATATTTATCATGCTACCTCCGTCCCACAAAAACTATTCAATTTTTATGGTGCACATAAATTTAAAAAATAATTAATTTGCTGTATTTTAAGTAGTGATTAATATATATCCCTATCAAATAATAAATGTTCTTTTACATATGAAATAAATATATAAATATTAAATATTATGATAGAGGTATTTTAGATAAAGTGTATTAAATTATGTTATGATAGAGGTATTTTGGATAAAGTGTATTAAATGATGTATTACTTTTCTAATTGAACACTTTTTATGGGACACAATTCATTTTTAAAGAAATGGACTGTAACGCCCCCAGACCCTGGGTCTGGTAGCGCTAAATGAGTCACAAATGTCTGGTCAATTGCTGAGACCGCCGTCCTCGCTTGATCTAAAAAGGTAATACGAGTTAATAAACATTTATGTCTCACACTTATATGGGGTGAGCGGGGACTTTAATTTACCGATGTGAGACTTTACATTTCCCCCCCCCCCCCCCCCTTATAAGGGACCGACGTCTCGCGGGGAGGACCGAGGCTATCCGGTTCGTCCCTACCATAAGATTAGAGGTGGCCCCCACCGTCTCTGTTGTGTGACACTTAGTTCCGTATGATAGTCGGCACGATACCATTCGTAACGCCTCGGACCCCGGGCGCAGTAGTCTTAAATGAGTCATAAAGGTCCGGTCAAGCTTGCTTAGACCGCCGTCCTCGCTTGGACAAAAAGGATTAACCCGAGTTGACAAGACATTTATGTCTCGCGGCTTATATGGGGGTGAGCGAGAAACTTTCTTTCCGATGTGAGGCTTTACGTGGGACACCTTTTATAGGACGATGGTAGTACAACATATTTTAAAATAACTGATTTTTTTATGGTTGATTTCCAAATCGTCGATTTTTGAATCTAAAAAAGTCTAAGGAAATGTTAATTCATTGTATTGTATAGAAAATATAGTGCACTAGTAGAATTGTTTAATTAAAATAAAGGCTTCCAAAATAAAATTGAACTCATGTTCTTCTATTTAAACAAAATGTATTAATATTAAATATTCAAACGGTTTTGAATAAGTCAATTTGGACTCTTTTTCAGGCCTTTAAGCCTAAAAAAACTGGACTGAGTAGTTCCGCTAGCAGCTTACGTAACATCATATGATGATTGCACCGAGCAGGCCCTATTACTAGTGTGCTTCCAATTCCAAGAACTTGAAGAGCTATTCCATATAAGGCCATCACGCAGAGTCTTATTATGCCCAGGATACTACGCCAGGCAAGGAACATATTAGTTGCTTCGTATGTATCATTCAACAAATCGTCATACTTGCATTTGAAAATTTGAACCAACATGGCATTAGGTTTGCTGATGAAGCAGCACCCCAGCTTACATAAAAAAACTGTTAAGATCAAGCGGTGGACCAGATGAGAATACGCTTTGTTGCTTTGGATGCCGCTTCACTTTCCAACCAGAAAGCTACAAAGGAGCCTTATCAATCGAAAAATCAAAGTGACTCCTTTTAAGCCTGAAGTGGAAAAACTGGAAGACCCAAATTCTTGCCCATCCTGGAAGATGTAGTGTCGAAGATATTATTAATAAAGCTTAATCCTTTATGTATTTATCTATTAGTTTGTATTTATCTATTACTTGGAGGCCAAGATAGTTGAGCCTATAAATACACAATGTAATCAATTGTTGAATCAATGGAAAATCACTTTTCTCTATTGTTATAATTACAATATGTAGGAATCTTAAGCATAGAATTAAGCATAACTCGAGGATTTTCTAGAAAATAAGAGCCTACTCTTACCAAAATTAATGCGTTGCATGTCTTGAAAGCAAACATAAGTTCGACATAACATTATCCATAACCTTAACATTGTAAGAGGAGGCTTCCCAAAAGAGGAAAAGATCACCGACAAAGTATGAGAGATGCCCATGACATTCCTAGCAATCTTGTACGGTTTCCAACCCATCCGATCTACAATATTTTGAACGTTTTTCCCAAGAACCTTCATACAAAGCATGAAAAGGTAAAGTGAAAGCGAATCTCCTTGTCTCAACACTCCACAATGAGGCTCGAAACTCTCATGCATACTACTTGCCATTCCACGGAATAGTTAGAGAGGCCGTGTAACGGGGGCCGGCCCAACCAAACCCGAGGCTTAAGGCGAATCGGTACGGTGGGCATTTGCGGTTAAATTTTTTTTTTCTCTTGAACACATACTTACAAAATATATCAACATTGTATTTATAACATCCGTAAATACAAAATTCGAATTCATTAATAGCCTCGAAACATACCTAGAAGTAATAATTCAAATTCATATCATCATATGCATAAACAAAAGTACAAAACATACTTGTTGGAGAAAATGTGGAATTGAATTAAAAATGAATTAAAAATGATTTTATAATCATTTTATTCAGTGACTTTGTAAGCGTATTTCAGATATATTCTTGTATAGAATATATGTAATGTTTTATTAATTCTGAAAACTACGTGAGTCGTAGATGAATTCAGGATTTGGAATCATTCAATTCGGATAACGAGTGAATGAGAAATTAACGCTTAAAGTCGGTTTGTTGGAAAATTGATGATATGTCGTATTGGAAACATTGGGCTTAAGTGTGTGTTATGAAAAGGAAAAATGGGAAGAAACTTTTCTCCCACATTGGTTGGAAGAAGGAAAAAGAAGCAATATTTATATGATATTGTTTTAGTGTAGTTGGAATAAGAAACCAACATTATACACCGTTCTCTACGCGGGCGCAGGGGGGGTGCAAATCCAATCCAGATTTACCCTTGGGCTTGTGCATGCCCGCGTGTCCTGCGTACACGAATGCGGCTCGATTTGAAGGTTTCACAAACCAACATTTCTTTCTCGTACGGTACCTCATGTGATGAATGATTTCCTCGTATATTGAATAAATTCAAACTCAAAGATGTTATTCGAATCGACTCGATCTTGTGTTCCAGAAAGTCTGGATATTCTTATGCCCACCTCTCCGACCCAAGCCCATTTAATAGCATAGCTCGAAAAATAACCCAAATTTGGCCCATAAAAGTGATATATACATTTGAACGAAATTTAGTACTAAGTTGTCATCTCCATAATACATTCTACAAATTACATTTAACCATGACATACAACAATTTAATAACATGTATTTTAAGACAATTTATATAAGCAATAACTAAAATATTCATTTCATATTGAAATTAGGTTTGATCACTTCAAAGTTTAAATTTGCTGCTTTTCAGTGTGGATATAAACAATGTCTTGGTTAATAAAATAACATTATTTAGTGATAATAATGTTTACATCTAACTTATATAAATCTAATCAGATAAAATTAATCGTAATCCACTTTTATTTTTTATCCCTTTGGAAGAGACTTGTTTGATTGACAAAAATGTCAACGTTGCCATTATTTTTTTTTGTTTTCTTTTGACAACATAATAATATTGTTGCCCTCTGGCATGTTATTAAAAAACATCTTCATCCATCCTTAATTCATTGTGTGTGTGTGTGTATCTATATATATATATATATATATATATATATATATATATATATATATATATATATATATATTAATGGTTTTTCAATAATGAGTTAGAATTATAGTAATATACACAGAATGCTAGTGTTACATACCTTTAATCACAGAATTAATGTTAATATATTTAATTGGAAAAAAATTTATTAAAGTCAACCAGGAACCTGTCAAAAAGCAGAACAATAGACATTATGCACCATTTAATTAATTAATCGTTGGATAACGCGTTGTATATAATTTTTGCCAAACTCTTTAAGTCAACCAAACTGTAGGACCTTTTCATTAATAATTAGGATCATAATTAACAACTTGCAATACATATAATTTTTGCATATCATACTAAATTGTTATTGAAATAAACAAGATTAAACTCATTATAATTGATGCAGTTTAAAGTTTGTAGAGAATGGAATACAAAAAGTGGTATAAATTTATCAGATTCTTAATTGCACGTAGCTTGAAACACATATATGCAAAATTAGATTAACTATAATGCATGTCACAAATCTTGAACAACCGATTTTACCGCCGCAACAAAGTAAATACCGCCTTCGTGACGGTGGCTACCCACGAAATTCAGAACACAATTTTAATCATCATATTGTAAGTCTAAACCTATGTGAGATTAAAATTGGGTGATTAGAAGCTATAGAAATAGACCAGGACTTTATAAAATATAATTAATCAATGTATGTGAGATTAAAATTGGGTGACTAGAGTTCATCAATGTATGTGTAATGGTTAGGATGTGATGTCTAGCCGTTTAAGTGAGGGAGTAGAGTGGTTAAGGTGAGTTTTATTCTGAAAACACTTAGGTGGTTAGTTAATTCACATTAATAATTACATACGTGTAGATAAAAGGTAAAACGTCATTTATTCTCGGTTAGGCACTCTTTCATATCGGCGATGTGATACGTTCATAAAAGGTGAACAACGCTACTGGCCTTAAACGGCTGAAGGGTAGTGGAGGAAATTCATCGAACGTATACGCATACCGGGGAGACCCCGGAGCTAATCGGTGCTAATCACCGTTAGTTAGCAAGTATATCTCAGCCGATGAATGCCATGCGCGCAGTGTCCTTGAATAGTGACGTAACAAAGATAAGTTAAGTAGAAACGTTTAGTCATGACGTGTCGATGGGCATGGAATGAACCCTAAATTGAGTCGGTCTCACTAAGACATATCTTTTAATAATAAACTCTATTTAAATTGTAGCTTCTACTTCTTACTTTGTACAATGTACTTACCTCAAATGCATGTTTATTTATGTGTTTGGGGGAGAGAAGACGAACAGGCAAACGAAGAGTACGAGAAGGACTTTGATGACGACGTTTGAGGACGCCGGAGTTGAAGACCTTGATTGTTGATCATTCATTTCTTTTATTTATTTCCTAGACTTGGATTATTATTGGATTTTGTTGTTTATTTTTAGCACTTTGGAATTCGTACATTTTGGATTCGTTGGTTTCATTTTCCAATGTAATAATATTACATTTCCTTCTTTAGTTCTTGATTTCTATTCTTGGTTGTTTGGAAAAAATTACCCGAGTTTTTTTAGCTTCCGTTTGTTTTTATTTGATACGACGTAGTAGAGGCTTTCGTGTAATATTATTTATTTAATATTATGTGTGCCGAACGTTGCGTTGCCGGATAAGGACTTGATGTCCGGGAACGAGGCGTTACATAGTATGCAATTATGCAATCTGATTTGCACTTTCTGCTCAAAAACCTATTTAATCAATTGTAAAATAATCTCTAATCTAAAATCGATATATCAAATCATAATTTGTGAATATGCTACCGTTTATGCTAATTTTGAGATTTATTCTTTTTGTTGAATTAAAATCCTGAGTTTGAATATGATTTTTTCGTACAAAATGTTTTAATTTTTCGGGGTATAAACACATCATTTATTTTATCGGTGTCAATGATGTCAGATTTCCTTTTGTTGAATAACAGTCGGTTGTTTTGCTTGTGTTTTGAAATGACTAAAAGGAATGGTATGATTATACCAGAATGTTATATAATATGAATGTAATCTGAAAATAGAAAAAAAGATATTAAAAAAAATTCAGAGAGAAAAAAGGATATATAAACCTCAAATCAATCCCAATAAACTCCGGAATTAACGAAATTTTGTTAGGATAAAAATGTAAAATCAATTGTGATAAAATATAAAGTCGGGTATAATTAACACAAATATAATCCTTCTTCCCACTTAACCCCTATTTATAGTATAAGACTATTTTCTAAACAATGGCTATGATTTATTTAATTCAACATCCACAATTCATTCTATAGAATTATCCTATGAAATATTCGTCTCACTAAAAATATCTAAAAACTTTTTGTGTAGTGATTGTATTCACTTGATAATTAAAGTGAATACCGTAGAATAGAATTATATATAGTTTGTCACAAATAAGAATGTTATGTTTAGTTTGTCCGGGTAAGGTTCCATATCCTAATGGTTGCCACTATGATCTACCCGGGCTCTCGAGTGAGATGATTCGGGTTCGATCCCCCTCTCTCGTAGATTAAAAGAAGCTTTCATCAAAGTGGGGGGGAAAAAAAATTTTAGTTTGTCCAACTTATCACCATGGCTGACCCTTCTATTAGGCAACCTAGGCTTGGGCCTTGGGCTCCTTCCCCTCTCCAATTCTGCAATTTTGTGAATTAACATTATCATAGGTCAATTTTCTCTTAAAACTTTAGACATCATTAAATATTTTTTAGTTTATATTTAAGTCTAACGATGATAACCTATTTATGAAATACCAATAATACATACTTTTTTAGAAGAAAAAAAAAAGATAATATTATTACAAACATATATAATTTCCCGATCAGTATATTAGAAAAACTGAATTGTAAAAGATAATCTCAATTTCGTGGTAACAATAGAACACTTTTTACTGAATTGTAAAAGAGAATCATATATAAAAAGTGTAAAATATGTGATTGGAAAAAAAGAGTAATGTATTCATGATTCGTTTTTCTAGAATTTCTATTCTATATTTATATATTATAACGGGTATCGTTTGACCGACTAACCGGCCCGCCTAACAGATCCGCACTTAAAACAATATAAACGAAAAGTCATTTGAAAAACCATCTTAAAAAAAGTCGGTTGAAAAGGCTCCACATTTAAAACAATATAAAGTTGGTTAAACAAACTCTTACCCAGATACCATGTTGAATTATCATATTTTTCAAAAGATTGCATTGATGGAGATTTAAATAATTAACATTTGATACACTTTCTTACTGGTTTACATACAAACTGCAGGTAAGTTGGACGCTACATTACCTTAAATATTGCCATATTGGCAACTACGAAAAAACAGAAGAAAAAAATTGATTGAATTTTTTTCATTACATAGCTGAATGTAGCTGCATAGAGATCGTCCATTTATGTATTGGTGCCCCAAAAACATCATAGAAAACAACCTCTAAATCAGTAAATGTCAATTTAATTGACATAAAACCTTGTCCATCATAAAAGAACTTTACATCATTACTATTTGAATCTTTCACATCTCCTCTCCATGCTTTTGATCCTGCTCCACTTGTTAAAAATTGGATTTGGCTACAACCAAAAAAATAATAACAATAATAATTAAGTTTTTAAATGCTTAACCGCGCCCTCTAATTATACTTGTATATGAAATAAACATGTATAAATACCTATTCCCCGTCACGATCTTGTAATTTAAAATTACAAGATCGTGATTGTGGGTGTAAGTGTAAGTTTTTTTTTTTTTTGTTGCCAAGTTAAAAAAAAAAAAATGAAACAAGGATTACCTTTGGTCATCACTTATATGCTCCAAGCAATGGTCATGGCCATTGATATATAGGTCCACATTATTAGCCTGACATTTTTTCACACAAAATTTATAAATATTTTTTAGAAAAAAATGGATAAAAAGTTAATTACAAAGCAAACGCAAATTTTAAGATCGTGTTATAATTACCTGAAGAATCGGAAGAAGCCGTTGTTTAAGCTCCGGGGTATCACCATGATGGCCAATACTTCTAATTGCATGATGCCCGATTACAAATTTCCATTTTGCAGTAGATTTCGACAGAGCGTTTTCAAGATCCTACAACACCATATTTGTAGCCGTTTCATATGTTATTGTTGTTAAAAGTTATAATAAAAGTTATTATATCTTATGAAAATAGTGATATATATCTCATCTATCGAAGTCTGCCGACACTTACCCGAAGTAATTGTGAAGTATAACTCTCATGAGGCATCACACCTCTCCAATCATATTGATGGTTTTCTGGATTCTTTATGTAATCATTCACAAATGGTGTTGTATCCACGAAGAATAGTTCTGCAATCCCTGTTTTTTTATATACAACAAAATATAACTCAAAAAGAAAATTTTAATTTGCAAGATTTTCATAACATAACTGCATTTCATTTGACGAGTTATTATACGTGACATGATCCTGACCATACATCGGAAATCATCAGACTGTGTATGTGTGGCTAGGAATGGATATTGTCCCGTATGTTAACTCCCTAAATGTAGTCACGATATACCGAAAAACGGTATTAAAAAAAAAGGGTGGAATACTGACCTGCATTGACTATAAAGGACCTAAGGCAGAGCCATCTTTTATCAATAATTTTAAGTAAAGGACTCATTTGGGCCTCTGCATCTCCTCTGTAATCGTGATTACCTAAAACTGCAAAAATTATGATAAAATGAAGAAGGGTTATTGACTTATTTCACATTGGCCAATTAGAATTTTCATTAAAATGAAGTTCGGTGTTATTGGCATCACAGTGAATCTGCCGTGACAACACATTTCGGGGCAAATTTGAATATTATAAAATGGACATTCGACCTTTGAAAAAATTTGAATCTTGAACCTACATTTGATTTTTCATAAGTGGAATGTCACTGTGGTTATTGACACCACAATGAATCCACATTGTGCCATTTCAGGCTAGGTTCAACTTTAATTTCTAGAGGTCGAAAATAGACATTCGATTTTCAACAAGTCAAATGTAACGGTGATGTCCAGAAAATAGATCATTGTGGTGTTATTAACAATTCCAAGTGCATTGTTGTTAGCACCACAATGAATCCACTCCCTGGCACCACACTTCAAGATAAGTTCAGTTCTCCAGAGGTCCATCCTACCTCTGCAAAGTCCAATGTTGAGTTTATATCCGATTTTCCACATGTCGAATGTCAATATGATGCCCGAAAGTCCGTAGATTCGTTGTGGTATCATTAACGATTCTCAAAATATATATATATGCTTGGGAATAGAAATTAAAGTGATGTGAACTTACCACTATACCATTGTTTTTGAAGGCTATTGGCAGTGTAAATATTGCTAAATGAATCTAAAAAAGCAGGATCATCTTCACCCTTTAATCCATCATCATAGAAATTGTCTCCTGTTGATACTACAAAATCTATATCTAACTTCTCTCCAACTATTCCCATCTGCATTTCATAATTAATCCAAAAACAAATTAGAATTTAATTAACCATTTTACTATCATCATTGGAATGTTATAACAAATAAACATAATATCCTTTCATTTTAATTCATTTTGCATTGTAGAAATATGTACGATGAAAGACTGATGAAAAAAAAAAATATGAATGTATGATGCATATCGTTTAATACAACTCGAAACAAAAAAAAAAAAAAATTAAAAAAAAATTAAATAAATAAATAAAATTATCTGAGGAAATTAAAAAGAAAAAGCACCTGATGAGCAACAAGAGATTGGTTATAATCTCCATTTCGTCCCCAATCACCAACAACAAGAAAGCTTAAAGTCCCGTCGCCTTTCGACGGCTGTTCAAATCTCTGTAGCTCCGTCGCCGTCGTAGCTCCGGCGAGAAAACTAACGGCAGCCACCATTAACCAACACCATAGAACCATGGCTTTCTTCTTCATCATTACCATGGCTCCGCCACTAAACACCAAATGAGCTTTTCCAAAACAACAAAATTCAAGTACTAAGAGAAAAAAAGAAAACGTTATAATCACTTTCTGAATTTTGGGTATTTTGATGAAATATTTATAGAAAAAACGTATGGATGATGGTGAGAAATTTAAAAAAAAAAAAGGAAATAATAAAAAGAAAAAACTGGGAATTTGTGTGGATTAATTAAGGGATCGATTGTGAATAAGCAGGAGGTTATGAATTTGTGTTTACTTTTGGATATGGATTTTGGGAGTAGAAATTTTCGTTTAACTATATTTGCGCATTTACATTAAAAGATTCAGTTTTGTGTTAGGTGATGAATGTATAGGATATTAAGGAGCTGCTGTGTAAAATTAAGGCTAGATTATACTTATAAATGTAATTAATTAATATATTATTATTACTACTTATATACTAGTTCTAAGATTTGATTTATCTTTCTAAATCCATTCAAAATCTAAATGTGCTGTAAGATTGATAATTATATGAAAACATTTATTTAGAAGTGAGAAAATCTATAGCGTTATTTGACTTATTTTTATTCATGTTTATCTAGATATGCATGTTCGGTTTGTTTCTTAATTTAAAATTTATTGGGAAATTATATTTAGAGAATTGTTGTGCGAATATTCCGATGGAATGTTCTTTGGGATTTGCTTTATGAAAGGAAGATGGAATCGGATATTCGGGGAAGTGTTTGATTCCTTCCTCGTGACTTGATAATAAAGTGAAAAACAAATATTACCCCATTTTAAAATATAAGTCATGTATGTCTTTTTAAATAGATTAAAAAATAATTGAATGTCATAAATTTGATGATTAAGATTTAAAATGTCCCTTTACTATAGTAATGCATTAGTTATTAGGTAATGAAAAGTGGTTGGATTGATAATAAATTAGGAGTAAGATAGAGAAAAGAATAATAAATGTTGTATTGGTCATTTAAAATGATTTATATTGTAGGACAAAACAACATTGTAAAATGACTTATATTTTAGAACGGAGATATTCGAGATTTTATTTGCATCCGTCTGAATTAATCAATACATCATATTTATCATGCTACCTCCGTCCCACAAAAAGTATTCAATTTTTATGGTGCACATAAATTTAAAAAATAATTAATTTGCTGTATTTTAAGTAGTGATTAATATATATCCCTATCAAATAATAAATGTTCTTTTACATATGAAATAAATATATAAATATTAAATATTATGATAGAGGTATTTTAGATAAAGTGTATTAAATTATGTTATGATAGAGGTATTTTGAAAGTGTATTAAATGATGTATTACTTTTCTAATTGAACATTTTTTATGGGACACAATTCATTTTTAAAGAAATGGATCGTAACGCCCTGCCGCAGGGACCTGGTGCAGTAAAACGAGTCACAAATGTCCGGTCAATTCCGTCGAGACCGCCGTCCTCGCTTGGTCTAAAAAGGCTAATACGAGTTGACAAGACATTTATGTCTCACACTTATATGGGGTGAGCAGGACTTTAATTTACCGATGTGAGACTTTACATTTCCCCCCCCCCCCCCTTATAAGGGACTGACGTCCTCGCCAGGAGGACCAAGGCTTATCCCAGTTCGTCCCTACCATAAGATTCTAGAGGTGGCCCCCACCGTCTCTCATGTGTGCGCGACACTTGGGTTCCGTATGATAGTCGGCCCGATACCATTCTCGTAACGCCTCGGCACCCCGGCCCAGTAGTGCTTAAATGAATCATAAAGGTCCGGTCAACTGCTTAGACCGCCGTCCTCGCTTGGACAAAAAGGATTAACCCGAGTTGACAAGACATTTATGTCTCACACTTATATGGGGGTGAGCAGAACTTTACTTTACCGATGTGAGACTTTACATGGACACCTTTTATAGGACGATGGTAGTACAACATATTTTAAAATAACTGATTTTTTTATGGTTGATTTCCAAATCGTCGATTTTTGAATCTAAAAAAGTCTAAGGAAATGTTAATTCATTGTATTGTATAGAAAATATAGTGCACTAGTAGAATTGTTTAATTAAAATAAAGGCTTCCAAAATAAAATTGAACTCATGTTCTTCTATTTAAACAAAATGTATTAATATTAAATATTCAAACGGTTTTGAATAAGTCAATTTGGACTCTTTTCCAGGCCTTTAAGCCTAAAAAAACTGGACTGAGTAGTTCCGCTAGCAGCTTACGTAACATCATATGATGATTGCACCGAGCAGGCCCTATTACTAGTGTGCTTCCAATTCCAAGAACTTGAAGAGCTATTCCATATAAGGCCATCACGCAGAGTCTTATTATGCCCAGGATACTACGCCAAGCAAGGAACATATTAGTTGCTTCGTATGTATCATTCAACAAATCGTCATACTTGCATTTGAAAATTTGAACCAACATGGCATTAGGTTTGCTGATGAAGCAGCACCCCAGCTTACATAAAAAAACTGTTAAGATCAAGCGGTGGACCAGATGAGAATACGCTTTGTTGCTTTGGATGCCGCTTCACTTTCCAACCAGAAAGCTACAAAGGAGCCTTATCAATCGAAAAATCAAAGTGACTCCTTTTAAGCCTGAAGTGGAAAAACTGGAAGACCCAAATTCTTGCCCATCCTGGAAGATGTAGTGTCGAAGATATTATTAATAAAGCTTAATCCTTTATGTATTTATCTGTTATTTTGTATTTATCTATTACTTGGAGGCCAAGATAGTTGAGCCTATAAATACACAATGTAATCAATTGTTGAATCAATGGAAAATCACTTTTCTCTATTGTTATAATTACAATATGTAGGAATCTTAAGCATAGAATTAAGCATAACTCGAGGAATTTCTAGAAAATAAGAGCCTACTCTTACCAAAATTAATGCGTTGCATGTCTTGAAAGCAAACATAAGTTCGACATAACATTATCCATAACCTTAACATTGTAAGAGGAGGCTTCCCAAAAGAGGAAAAGATCACCGACAAAGTATGAGAGATGCCCATGACATTCCTAGCAATCTTGTACGGTTTCCAACCCATCCGATCTACAATATTTTGAACGTTTTTCCCAAGAACCTTCATACAAAGCATGAAAAGGTAAAGTGAAAGCGAATCTCCTTGTCTCAACACTCCACAATGAGGCTCGAAACTCTCATGCATACTACTTGCCATTCCACGGAATAGTTAGAGAGGCCGTGTAAACAGGGCCGGCCCAACCAAACCCGAGGCTTAAGGCGAATCGGTACGGTGGGCATTTGCAGTTAAATTTTTTTTTCTCTTGAACACATACTTACAAAATATATCAACATTGTATTTATAACATCCGTAAATACAAAATTCGAGTTCATTAATAGCCTCGAAACATACCTAGAAGTAATAATTCAAATTCATATCATCATATGCATAAACAAAAGTACAAAACATACTTGTTGGAGAAAATGTGGAATTGAATTAAAAATGATTTTATAATCATTTTATTCAGTGACTTTGTAAGCGTATTTCGGATATATTCTTGTATAGAATATATGTAATGTTTTATTAATTCTGAAAACTACGTGAGTCGTAGATGAATTCGGGATTTGGAATCATTCAATTCGGATAACGAGTGAATGAGAAATTAACGCTTAAAGTCGGTTTGTTGGAAAATGATGATATGTCATACGCCTATTGGGCTTAAGTGTGTGTTATGAAAAGGAAAAATGGGAAGAAACTTTTCTCCCACATTGGTTGGAAGAAGGAAAAAGAAGCAATATTTATATGATATTGTTTTAGTGTAGTTGAAATAAGAAACCAACATTATACACCGTTCTCTACGCGGACGCAGAGGGGGTGCAAATCCAATCCAGATTTACCCTTGGGCTTGTGCATGCCCGCGTGTCCTGCGTACACGAATGCGGCTCGATTTGAAGGTTTCACAAACCAACATTTCTTTCTCGTACGGTACCTCATGTGATGAATGATTTCCTCGTATATTGAATAAATTCAAACTCAAAGATGTTATTCGAATCGACTCAATCTTGTGTTCCAGAAAGTCTGGATATTCTTATGCCCACCTCTCCGACCCAAGCCCATTTAATAGCATAGCTCGAAAAATAACCCAAATTTGGCCCATAAAAGTGATATATACATTTGAACGAAATTTAGTACTAAGTTGTCATCTCCATAATACATTCTACAAATTACATTTAACCATGACATACAACAATTTAATAACATGTATTTTAAGACAATTTATATAAGCAATAACTAAAATATTCATTTCATATTGAAATTAGGTTTGATCACTTCAAAGTTTAAATTTGCTGCTTTTCAGTGTGGATATAAACAATGTCTTGGTTAATAAAATAACATTATTTAGTGATAATAATGTTTACATCTAACTTATATAAATCTAATCAGATAAAATTAATCGTAATCCACTTTTATTTTTTATCCCTTTGGAAGAGACTTGTTTGATTGACAAAAATGTCAACGTTGCCATTATTTTTTTTTGTTTTCTTTTGACAACATAATAATATTGTTGCCCTCTGGCATGTTATTAAAAAACATCTTCATCCATCCTTAATTCATTGTGTGTGTGTGTGTATCTATATATATATATATATATATATATATATATATATATATATATATATATATATATATATATATATATATTAATGGTTTTTCAATAATGAGTTAGAATTATAGTAATATACACAGAATGCTAGTGTTACATACCTTTAATCACAGAATTAATGTTAATATATTTAATTGGAAAAAAATTTATTAAAGTCAACCAGGAACCTGTCAAAAAGCAGAACAATAGACATTATGCACCATTTAATTAATTAATCGTTGGATAACGCGTTGTATATAATTTTTGCCAAACTCTTTAAGTCAACCAAACTGTAGGACCTTTTCATTAATAATTAGGATCATAATTAACAACTTGCAATACATATAATTTTTGCATATCATACTAAATTGTTATTGAAATAAACAAGATTAAACTCATTATAATTGATGCAGTTTAAAGTTTGTAGAGAATGGAATACAAAAAGTGGTATAAATTTATCAGATTCTTAATTGCACGTAGCTTGAAACACATATATGCAAAATTAGATTAACTATAATGCATGTCACAAATCTTGAACAACCGATTTTACCGCTGCAACAGTAAATACCGCCTTCGTGACGGTGGCTACCCACGAAATTCAGAACACAATTTTAATCATCATATTGTAAGTCTAAACCTATGTGAGATTAAAATTGGGTGATTAGAAGCTATAGAAATAGACCAGGACTTTATAAAATATAATTAATCAGGTAACACATCCAAACACCCATGCGGAGACATTTGTTTTCCCTATTTTGTTACGCGGATTCTCTTTTTTTCGGCTAGTTGAGTGTATTTTCTCCTTTATCGTTTAATGCGTTGTTTAATGCACACGGTTCTAGTTATCTACGACCGATTACATTATATGTAGGCAGTACATTAAATATTATATAACATCATGCTTCATCAATTAAAAGCAGATAATAAAAAAATGTAACGAATTCATGACATGTATAATAAACCAATGTTTATGATCATGTGAATATTAAATCTTTAATCAGATCATAAAATATGTGTTACATAGGCTAACAGCTAACAACCTTGCATTTTAATTGATGTGAACAACTGGAATTATAACAAGCTACAAGAAAAATAGTGTTGTGATTCATTTACCGGTCTTATTTCAATTTTGAAATTCGAGTATCTTAACGTGTATTTTTGTTATAGAAGCATTTATGCGTAAACGTTATAAATGAACGGATCACTGCATCGATTTCTCCAGAAGGGATTATAGTGTTCTGTTTCTTTCGGTGATTATATTTCAACGTTAAAATTAAGACTTTTTTTTTCCCGTGGGATAAAATTAAGACTTTTTTTTCTTTCCCGTGGGATACGAAAGTTTTTTAATTAAACTACGGGGAGGGGGATTGAACCCTAGACCTCCCACTTGAAGGCAGAGTAAGCTCTAGTGGCATACCACTAGGATGAGCTTAAGCTCTAAAATTAAGACTGTTTTAACTTGTTTTATACCATCAACAATAATATAATTAACACACCCATGTATCAGTGTAAAACAAAATTAACATCAATTTTTTTTGGGGAAAACCGGATCTTTATTAATAGTCAAAAACGCAAAAAACATGTAAGAGTTGTGTTATTGCTACAACAAAATCACACAATACACTTTTGTGTCATCAATCGTGGTGTAAGATCTATTGTGTTTATCGTGTGTTAATTCCACCATAACTATGGGTGATATTGCCACTACTACTCTTGCCACGACGAGTGACGCAACTTACTTTTACATTTTTGATTATTCTGCGCCTACACCATGATCAATAAGTATAACATCATTACCAGTGGTATAAAATTGTATTATGTCACTCGTTATGCAACAAATGTTATGGTGGTAGCATTTCTCTAGTATAAATGTTTGTTTTGTTATTTTGTTGTGATTATTTTACTGTGTCACTAGTGTTGGGGTGTACCAGCATCCTCTGCGTAAGATGATTCGACTGAGACGTAGAAAAACTGTATTGTGTTAAGAAATAAAGTAGCACATTTACTATCACCAATTGGTTTTAGTAGAATGGTAAGCGCTTGATCCTAACAACTGGTAGCAGAGCGAGGTCACCGGTTCGAATCCCGGCAGCAGCATGCTGCGTAATGATTCCACTGTGTAGTTGCAGATGCTGGGGGCATGCTGCGTAATGATTCCACGGTTGCAGATGCGGGGGGGGGGGATTGTTGGGGTGTACCAGCATCCTCAACCGTAAGAGGATTCGACCGAGTCGCAAAAAAACTGTATTGTGTTAAAAATAAAGTAGCACATTTACTATCACCAATTGGTTTAGTAGAACGGTAACCACTTGATTCTAACAACTAAAGGTCAGATAACATAATCCAAATTCTAGTACACTTATGTTACAACATAATGAAAACACACTCACCATTGATCATAGTGTAAGATCTACCGATTATCATATGTTCCACCATGATGTTACTACCGCAACGAGAGACATAAAACACTCTTACACCCTTGATTATGCTGCTCGAGTTTACATCATGATCAATGAGTCTAACATCAACATCAATTTTGTAAAAGTGTGTTATGTCACTCGTTATGTTAGAAACGTTTGTGGTAATAGTATTTCTCATGATCAATGAGTCTAACATCAACATCAATTTTGTAACAGTGTTATGTCACTCGTTATGTTAGAAACGTTTATGGTAATAACATTTCTCTTGTGTAAAAGTATGTTATATTAGTTTACTGCGACTGTTTTATTATGACACTAACGGTTCAAATAACGGAATCAAAGTTACAGTACAATAGTTATCAGCCGACTATGTCCAACCTCAGATTACTGCTAAAAGTCAAAACCATCACCGCTTTGTATATCATAAGACTTGGCCAAATCTCACAAAGTCAACGTGTGTTCTATGATCTATATCTTCATTCATGGTACTATTTCACTACCACATTTATTCCTCTTCAACTACCTTTAGTCACCATAATATATATATATATATATATATATATATATATATATATATATATATATATATATATATATATATATATCCAACTCAAAGGGCCCTAGGTGTCTTGTCTCTAAAATTTCATTAGGGATATAAATTGAAAGTTATGTCTTAGTGATCTAGTTTACAATGGTCGTATGTACACATTTTATCTAGATTGCATTGATACGGGATATACGGATGTAAGATTTTTGAAAAATATAAGATACGAGTACGGGGAGCATTTACGTATAAATTACAAGTATAAAGTATTGGCTCCCTTCATGTTTTTCATTCATTATCTGAAGGTATTGCTCAATTTCCGACATGGTTCTTAATTTCAGATATCTGAGTTATAAATATGCATATACGAATCTTATCTCCAATTTTTTAAAATTACAAATGTATCCATACAGAAGTATTAGTGTATCATAGTCTGGTTATTGTTGAGAGAATTGGACAATTTACGAAATCAAATCTCACACCCCAACTGACTAGCACAACAACCTCTTTTACCACTAAATTATGCTTGTGGGGGCCGCTACCTTTAATTTCCTCACCATCGACACTATATATATATGCCATAAACCAAGTACAACAAAATCATATTGTCCATCCACAAAAAAAAACAAAAAACAAAAAAAACTCAGAAACAATGCTTCATTTCAGCCATTTGCATTCACTAGAGCTTTGCAATTCATCACTTCAAAACCAAGTTGATGGCCTAACATTCACCAACCCTCTTTGTGAAGCTTGCAAATTAATCATCTTTGAAAATGTTTACTACACATGTAAACTTTGCAATTTCAACTTCCATTTTAACTGTGCCCAATTCCCTGAACTTATGAACCACCCTTCTCATCCATTTCACACCCTTAAGCTCCGACCGACCGCCGCCTACAGCGGAGGCGTGTTCAACTGCGACGCCTGCAACCGTCCCGGAAACGGGTTCAGTTACCATTGCAGCAGTTGTGAGTTTGATCTCCATATGTTATGTGCAGCAAAGCCATTGAAGATCATACATGAGCTGCATTCATGTATGCTTGAGCTTACATACTTGAAGAACCCTTATGGGGATGCTAAAGGGTTTTCATGTAATGTTTGTGGGAAAATTGGGGTTAAGGAGTGGATGTACAGATGCGGTGGTTGTGAATTTGATGTTCATTTGGATTGCACCGAATCTAGAAATGTTTTTGGGTAGGTACATACTCTTTTTATTTTTATTTTTAAATGACGTGACTACGACAACAGTTATGACACAATGAGTGACGCAACATGATTTTTTCATCTATGATTATGATGTCATACCTAATTGAGTTACGTTACGATCAATGGTATAAAAATGTGTTGCGACATTTGTTTTGACAATTCTGTTGTATTTATAAGTATTTTCGATTTTATAAACTAGTTTTATTTCAAGCGGTGCATAAATTTCTTTGAAGGTATTAATTGGTTTTCTTTTCCAGCGGGGTTCAAAGACCATCTCCAATACACGGAGATCTGTATATGATTCCAAGTCCTATATCATTACTTCATAACCGTCCGTTTTCTGGTTTGACGGGTCACATTCATGAGTCTAATATGCCAAATCAAGCTGCAAATCATATATTGCAACCGAAAGTTACACCGACGGGTTCTATTCAGAGTATCCAACAACCCAACGTTGCACTGAACAACTCGATAAATGTTGTTAACGAGGTCCCCCAGCCAGTAGATGAGGTTTCAGTTTACGACTTTATGGAAAGTGGTGGTGCTTGTGGTAGCAATTGGGAAATCGATGGATCTTTAGGTTTCGACAACATGTTTCGGGACTTCCCGGATACAAATAATTAGGAGAAGAATTACGATGCAACAATTATTGAAATATTTATACTTAGTGGAAAGACGTGATAAATTCAACTCAACTTTACACATATAGTATAAATCTTCTAATAACTGTTGCTCCGTAATTTCTCTTTATAATTAGAGGAGGAGGGTTTATTTTTTCGGCAGAGTGGTTTTAGCTATTGAAAATGCTAGTTTCATAATAATATAATCATAACAAATTGTCATAATAAAATTTTACATCATTGTGGGGACTAATATTAATCCATAGATGAATTATTATTACCAATATTGTACATTTGTGTTGTGATTATTTGTTGTAATCGTATATTATGAAATTATCATTATCCTTTTAGATATTATATAGTGAGAATTTGTTATCTCAAAGCCGTTTGGATTAGCTGGATCCAAAAATTACAATATACATTATGCATTTCATTTGTCATGGGTATGTATGGGTTATAGTCCTTTGAATTAGATAATTTAGTTTCGGTAAAAAAAATTGAATATTTGTTTCTCTACATCATATATTAATCAAATCATTATTTAACGCAACTAACCAACTACTTTAATCGGTAGACTTAGTGATTGGTTAAAGATGATCCAATACAGAATTGTCTGACTACGTACCTAGATGATTTGAGATCAAGTTATTAACGTAGTTTTGAAAATTGAGGATGATAATCCTTTGATAGGCTGCCCTCGTGGGGGTGAATGCTAAGTGGTATGTAATAAAGGAATCGCCAAGATCATTGAGTGGTTTAACTGCTAATCATGCCATAAGGAAGCGGGAATCATGAGACCATTATTGTTGCAGTTATCATTGTGGGGGTGTTATCTAATAGATGGTCAGATTACTCACCTCAAACACTTGAGGTCAATGATGATGACATGCCCCGAGCTGAGAGTTCTGAACCGAGGCGAACATGCCCCATGTCGATTGAACGAGCTGAGAGATGTTACATGACTAAGTGTTTTATCTCAAAGTTATTTGAAATGCATGACTCATTTTTAGGTTGAACTCCTTTGACCCACTATGTTGAGAAGATCTAAAACATCATAGAAGTTATCACATATATGACATCGGGTCATACCCACGTCAATTATGTTTACGATAATAAAAAAATTACAATGCAGACATGGAGTAAATGTTATCTAAACTTGAAGAATTATCAATAATGGTCATAGTTGTAATAAATTGATGAAATTATACATGTATGATATTCTTACGAAGGAACATAAACCTCTATCTGTAAAAATTATATAAAAAAAAAACCGCATTCATTTATTCTTATAAATGATTCCGTTAGCCGGAAAAACGGATAACAACACTCTTTACGACCGCATTTAAATTTAGGAAGAAAGAAAAACGACCGCATTTACGACATTTAACAAACAACAATAAACGCGTAAAATATTATTTAGACGGTGGTGAAACACATTTTCTCTGCATTTTATTGGAAAATGTTTGTTTTAAAGATTCAATAAATATTGGTATATCAAGTTGCAGTGAATGTATCTTTCTTTTTTTAATCATTCTATCGGATATCAGCATTAAACTCCATACACGGTAAACATTTTCAACATACACAGAATTATAAACTGAGTTTATAAATTATTGTTTGGGCCGAACGAAAATCAATCGATCCAAACCAACAATAAACCTAGCCTGAAAAAACCCATACTTTTTCGGTTGTGTTTCCCCCAATAGTTTAAGTTAGAAGCACGTGTAGTATACATCGTATGATAGATAACAATAAACTTATAGTCCTAATGACATAGGTAAGTAGGTAACAATTGTGGCAGGATTGTCTTTGACCTAAAGTCTGGAGTTCGATTCTGTAAAACGATGACTCATTCCAGCAAAAAATTTGGTATACTAAGCAACCGAGACACATCTCTCAATTTACATTCTTTAGGATGTTATGAAATCGTGACAATCGAGCCCTTCAGGTTCAACCGCAAGTAGGATGTAAGTGAACCAAACTACTCGTGAGTTGCTCGTATTCGACTTGAAAAAGAGTTTGACTCGATTCGTTTTTTCATCTTGAGCTCTAGTCGAGCTACTTGAATAATTAACCTAGCCCACCTCAACTCTCCCAGTACCCACATCGCTTTCTACTTGATAGATTTGCAATTTGATTATTAATTGGTGATGGTTGAGGATGTAGAAACGCCTTGATGATGAAATGAAAGTAATGTATGAAGAGTTGTTTGCACTCAAACTAATTCCCTGTGTTCTTTCTCATTTCCATCCCAAGGAATTTGGGTCTGTAATATGTATGTGGGAAGGAAGGGGCAAAGTTGCCATGCTTTAATTAATTTTATAGCCCTGCAATACCAGCTCCCGTTCCTTTTTACTATAATTAATTTGTAGAATAGTCCCAAAGAGTAAAGGGATCAGGAGGAAACTTACAAAATTAGCCGAGGAAAGCATACGTAACGAGATAATCCGTATGAACAACTCAATATCCTTTAGTGATAGCTAGAAGGCATTTGAAAATGAGTGTTAAGAAGGAAAGAGAACATAAATGAAATAAAGGCTTCTTTAGTTCATTGATCTTCTCTTTCCTTCTTAACACATTTTCAAATGCTTCCTAGCTATCTCTACAAAATATGATATTGAGTTGTTCATATGGATTATCGTTAGTTGTTACATATTTGAAATATACATACCAAAAACTACACTACACTCAAAAGATTCCCAACTTTTCTCTGGACTCACACCAATACCTCCTCTGTTGCTGATCCACTTGTTCGAGTCTGTCCAATCATCGACAATCTTTTGCAACGGATTGAAGAGGAATGGAGCAAATAGCCACGTGCCCACCATGAACCACATTGATACTGTGCTTAAGGTGTAGGCAACTGCACCTCTATACGATTCACCAAATATTCGATAAACTATCAACAAGTATCAACAGTATCATTAGTTCAAGCCCCTTGACAAAGTTGTTACGGGAGTAAAATCGATAATTTTCTGAAAATTTCGCATGAAAGACAACAAATCCCCTCCCTGCAGGCCTGTATTTTGCACCTCCGTGAAGCAACGTGCTCCCTATAGGCATGTATTTTGCACCTCCGTGAAGCAACGTCCTTCCAAAATAATTGGTTTTCGTACCAAGAGAAAATGTGAGGACAGTTATCTACCAGAAAATGGAGCAAGACATTCAGTGTATTGACACAAACACACGTGAACATATATATAAGAGAAAGAAAAAAAAATGTATGTAAGTGAATACCAATGTACCAAAGTAGAAGCCGATCGTGGTGAAGTAGGAAGACATCATTCAGAAAAGTCAAAACGATGCCCAGCCTATACAGATCACGACATAATGTTTGCTCTTCATTCCCGTTAGCTATTTTTGCCTCGAACAAGGAAATTTGGTTTAGACCCACATCCCTGCCTTTCCTAAATGTATTTGTGGCGAGTCACATTGCCATCACGGAGAGCTGAATTGAATCCTGCAGTAAAAAGTAATACATGTAAGGATGAAATTTTCTTCAAAACGGTCCTAAACTACTATACTAGCAAATATGTCTTCACTTAAGTTAATAGTTTTGGAGGCTTTGCTGACCCTGCCTCTAGTAAGGTGGAAAAGTCTATCGAAAACATCAAGATGACCATAGTGAAATCGAACCCTGGATGATCACATAGCAACAAGATAAGAATGCAATCAATTGACAAAGAGAATTAATGTTGAATCACATCAAAATTAACTTCTTAAAAAAATATAGACCGTTCACCGATAAAGCAAAGGAGATTCAGCTTCTCTAATTTCCGCACTCAATGTCACTTATCTACATCATTTTCCCTTGATTTGGTGAAATGGGTTTTCTAAGTTCTAGAAATAGAGAAAATCAAACAGCCCAAATCTAACTCAAGATTCCCTGCAAAAACCTACCCTACACTCTTTTGAAGTAAAATACATAACACTTCCCATTAATGATTGGATCATGGTCTTTAACAGATTGGCATTTTCCAAGTTCTGGATGCTCTCATTTGAGTATGCATATGACTTCGAAATAAAAGAAACACTTAAAAAGAACATAAATGCCATGGAGGAAATATTTTATTCTTGAGTAAGAATTGATACATTGCAACAAACATACATAGGTGGAAGAGTAAGATGAATAAGACAAGTTAATATGATGATGGACAAGTGTCAAGTTAAATACTATTTGAAATATTGATATTATACTATATTATTTCGGACTACATCGATATTTCTCGTGTTTTTATCTTTAGTGTAAAATCCTCCTCCATGGTCATGTCCATAGTTTTCAACCATGTATTTCCGGAATCTGTTGCTACCATACGCCAAGAGCATGTTTATGCTAGGACATGAGAGATACATGCCACGTTTTAACAGATATATATCAAAACCTGCACCATAATTAAATACATGAATTTGAAAATCTAACTAAATAAATGAAATGAAGTAATAACAATAGAATATATACATCCACCACCAAGTATTAGGCTTAGCAATATATAGCTTTATGACTCAAAGCAGCATTTATTATCTTCATTTTCAAGCCTAAAACGGGAGACAATGAAAACCAAATCATCCCTTTTGATCTCCTACAATTTTGGACATGTAGAAAAGAAAGAATAGAGAAATGATTCTTACCAAGAAAAGAAAAAAAGAACCGAATGAGCTCAAAACAACACCTTCCAACACTTATAATCCTGTTGCACACAAAAGAACCGAATGAAATACGACGTTTATATTCGCTTTTCATAATAATCGTTTCCCCCATAAATCATAACCATTGCATTCTTTGCCATATGTTTTGCAAGATCAAAGACAAATTAGAATCTTACTTGAAAGGATTAGCCAACAATCTCTGGTCAATTGATACAAAACTCATCTCTTGATTTGACATAAACCAAGCAGGAGAAGAAACACTGCGTTGCATCACAAGACAGGGGATTATTAATTGCAAACATAATAATAAAAAATAAAAAGCTAATTTTTTTATAATTTTTCCATAAGTTAATTACCTTCCTCCGGTGAAGATGTGCTCTCTAAGACCAACAATTGAAGGGTTCCGCAAGCCATCATGCTTCTTAAGAAATTCTTGAAGTAATAAGTTCCTCATTTTTAAGGCTTCTTCCATGTAATTTTCCTGTGAAACATTACTGGTGTTAGGTGGAGATCGATACGTGACTGGCCCAAACATCATAAAAACAAAATCAAATCTTAAAAATAATAAATAAAAAAAACATACAAACCTTCTTCTTATGTTCTGGGTTTGATACCCAACTTACAAGTTATTTAAAGAAAAATTAATAATAATCAAAAGCAAACTTCCAAACAACAATACTAAATGAAGAACAGAGAGGAAAAGAAAAATAAGAGATGAGGAAAATAAAAAGAATAATAATAATAATGCAAGAATTGAGGGTGAAGATGAGGAATTTGTGTGCAGAGGAAGGAGGAATTGATGGGAAGAGAATTGATGGGAAGAAGGACAGAGTCACAAGAGAAAGGACGGCTGGGAAGGAAAAAAAAAATAATATGCAGATTAATGTAACGAACCTCCGTCCAAACGAATTATTTGAAAATTTAGATTATATGACATTGATAAAAATGATAGAACATTATAATATATATAACCTGAAATGATCTAAACCAAATAATATATCATAACATAATTCAAATATAATTATAAAAACAATTCAATCAAAGAAAATGTAGAAACTTTCTTCTTCACTTTGATTTCCAAAAAATATTCACAGTATCAAATTTTCGTCTTCAATTTGATGTCTGAAAAAAAAATCACACTATCATATTGGAATTTTTGTTGCAATTGATTTTTTTTCTAGTATGATGTGATGAGATTAAAATGAAAACATCGAGAAGAAGAAGAAAGGAAATAGGGCATAGGGGGAGGTGGTGGGTGGTTGTAGTATTTTTCACTTTTGCAAAGCCTCTATTAAAAGGGTATGATTTAGCAAAATTGGTGATAGAGGGTCATTAAAGCAGCCATTGCAGGCTTGAGGTTGGGGTTGATGAAGGATCCTTAAACTCATTTTTAAAAGGTATAAAAATGTATCATTATGGTTACTCTAAATTGGCATCTCCATAATACATTCTACAAATCACATCTAACCATATGACTTATAAAAATTTAATAGTAACATGTATTTTAAAACAATTTATCCAAGTAATAACTTGTAATAACTACTCGTAATTTACTCTTAATTTTTTATTCCTTTGGAAAAGACTTTTTGATCGACAAAAGTGTCAACGTTGCTATTATTTTTTTGTTTTCTTTTGGGCAACATAATAATATTGTTCCCCTTTAGCACGTTCTTGAAAAACATCTTTTTCCATCCTTAATTCATTGTATTAGTATTTAGTAATGACTTAAAAGTATAGAAATCTACACAAAATGCTAAAGTTACATTACTTTAAGCACATTAATTTGATCTCTATATTTTTTTTTTTTTTTTTGGAGAATATTAGTTTTTAGTTAATTTTTCGTCGTATATAAATTTTAATCTAGTTTGTACTTTTTCTTTATTGATTTAAAGATAAAACATTTTTCTTCGGATTATATTTTTTTTTTTTTTTTTTTTCTTTTAATCCCTTTCCGCGTGTATATTACTCCCATTTTCCGCCTTTTCCCCTGTTGCTGCTGATGTTGCTCCCCTCCGCCACCATCCCCGGCATTTCACAACCCGCCTCCTCGTACAATTCTCTGATTAACGTTGGATCATTTTCAGCTGCCGTAGCAAGAGCTGAGCTCCGGCCATCGGGAATCCGTCAATCTAATCAACAGAAGAAGGAAAATGCTAGGACGGCTCTATTCTCTACGCATTCTTGAAATTCGTCAAGCCTTCGGGAAAATCCCTCAGGTCACCTACACTTTCCTATTTTAAGTGTTTTCGTGATGACTGAGTATCTTGATTGTTTGTCTTTGACTGAGTATCAGAATTTTAATGAGTCTTCATCAATTTCTGAGCATGTTCTTCGATTTATATTCCGTTTCTTGAAATTTCAGTTTCTGGGTTTCTCTGGGTCGTTTTCTTGTTTCTGCATTATGTTCTCTAGATCCTTTTTGAATCTTCTCCATCTTGATGATTATACTTGTGGTGATCGAACAAGATTACCGAAAGTCATGACTGTTCCTGGTATAATTTCAGAGAATTCTGAGACCGAGACTGTTTCGTCAGTGAATCAAGAACGAAGGAGCTTATGTAAATTCCTCAACTACCACTCTATTTCCTAAATACAACTTTTGAGGTATGTAAATTTCTCAACTACCACATTTTTATATTGATGAATATTTAAAAAAAAAATAGCGAAAATCCCTTGGACTAAAATACTGAATCAAAATGGTATTCTCACAAATAAATGTTTAAAGTAGTGGTATTCTAACAAATTTCCCAGGGTTATCGTTTCAAATCAGTTGCCTATAAGGGCATACAGGGATGAAGAAAATAACAAGTGGTGTTTGGTTTTACAATTGAAAGATGGGTTCTCTGCTAATGTGGAAGTTTTTTACGTTCGCTGTTTAAAAGTGGAGATTGATCCAATGGAGCAAGATGAAGTGTCTCATTGATAAGTTCAACTGTGTGCCCACTTTTTTGTCTGTGGATTTGATCAACAAATTTTATCATGGTTTCTGTAAGCATTACCTTAGGCCTTTATTTCATTATATGTTACCTGTTACTCGTAGTCTAGGATGCACGGATACGGATACGCAGATACGAGATTTTCGTAAAATATAAGATACGGATACGGTGTGTATTTATAAATAAGGAAAATATAAGGACCAAACTGTAAATAACTAAAATGCAAGGACCAAATTGTAAATATAGATAACTTAAAAACCAATTCACAATATAATATTTTTTCAAAGCTTGAAGTCATATGCTTAACCGAAAAAACAACAAACTTATTCAAACATGTTTTTTTTTAGCAACATTCAAGCTTAATACATATAGGCTAAAAGCAAAATTATCCAGTTGAAGATTCAACAAATTAAGATAAAACCAAACAGGACTCATAAAACAACCAAGATAGAGTATTTCAAACATGTTTAACATTTTATTACGCTTCATCGTCGACGTTGTCTTCACAAAGTGTATCTTCCACATTGACATCGTCTTCACAAAGTGTATCTTCCACATTGAAAATTAAGAATAAAAAATACACATTACATGATGAAGAAAAAACAATCTGCACTTTTCATATAATAATAACAATATGAAAACACATAAATTATTCTCTGCAGATCATTAAGGTGAAGAAAAAGATGCATCACAGATGCAGATGCATGCTTACCTGGGTTCTTTCGGAAAAGAGTATCGTGGCTTCCGGAATAGCCTGTCAAACGGGAAAGCACTGCTGCCGCACCGGAGCTTAGCCGGTCAGCCACACCTTCGAAATCGGGGTATAATTTTGGGAGTGAAAGAGTTTATTCAAAGTGATAATTTTAGGAGTGAAGAGTTGATTCAAAGTGAGTTAATGAGTTTAATTGCTATTTGGTTGTTTCTTTTTATAGAGTTATTGTGATTCATATAAACCCAAGAGTGTATATTGGGATTAACAGGGAAGATGGAAGGAAAAGCTTGGGACGGTGGAATTTTTGGGGATTGAAAGGGCACAGACCTTTTCTTTTCCGTCTGTATGAAGAAAAAAAAATCTCACAATGGGCGTATCCGAAGGCCGATACGCGTATCCTATCAGAAATGCCGTATCCGAAGTTTTCAAAACTACAAATCAGTCCTGATACGTATCCCATGGCGTATCTTGCGTATCCTTTCCGTATCCGTATCCGTGGCGTATCGGATACACGATACGGCAGAAAACTAACGTATTCATGCATCATAGCTCGTAGTCATGGAGTTAGGTTTGATAGGAACATGTGGCGAGCGTATGTTCAAGCTATTAAAATCTTTGCAGATAAAGTAATGGAGGTTGGTAATTTAGATGAAGATTGTATTTGGGTTCATGATTATCACTTGATGATCTTGCCATCTTTCTTGGGGAAAAGAAATCATAGAGTAAAGCTTGGTTTTTTCCTCCATAGTCCCTTTCCCTCTTCTGAAATGTACAGAACAATATCTGTTAGGGAAGAGCTTTTAAGGGCATTAGTGAACTGTGATCTTGTTGGTTTCCATACATTTGATTACTCTAGGCATTTCTTGTCATGTTGTTAGACTATGAAGCTTAAAAAATGGCACTTTCAGAACAAATTCGAGTTTCTACATGGGCTGTTGCTAGTGGAAATGTCAATTCAGAGTCTACTATGGGTACAATTTTGACTAATTCAAAGGTAAATAATACTTCTAATGTTTCTGTTTTGGACATTTCAAGTGGTATAAATTCTGAAAATTCGTGTATTGAGTCTCAAAATTCTGGAAATTCGCGTATTGATGAGTCTCGGACCGTTCCTCGGGCAACTGGGGTTGAGGGGAATCCCAAGGCCGGTGTTGAAACGGCCATGGTAGATATTGAAGCTACCATTGTCAACTCTTTTGATAACCATGGAGCTCAAACTAATAGTTCTGTTGAGAACACAAATAATGGTAAGTCTGTTGTGGTTGATAATATTGGTGATCCCACAGTTTAAGGGTTGTTTAAGGATGCATCTATGATGTTTTAAAGAAGATTTGATTGTATTGTTCACTTGGTTCATATCATTAAGCTTTTTAATACACTAGTTTTGGGGTTGTTACTGTGTTACTGTTAATATCGATATGTATTCTTCGTAAAAGGTGTTATTGCAAGCATATGGTGTCTTTATTTGGTTTTAATCTTTCCTTGCATTCCGCTATTTGTTGTGGTGTTGTTTTGGCCTAGGTGATTGAAGGTTGTTGATTCAAATGGTGAGGCAATGTTGGTGTTTTTTTGTCTTTAGAAAAACGGAGGAGCCTAGATTCTCTATTGATGAGGCTGCGCTGCTGCTATTTAATACATTTTCTGTTTCATACGTCTTTCATGAAGTTTGATGTGGTGCGGGTTTGAAGGATAAATGTCTATAGATGGTAAAACATACTTATTTGGTGTTCAACAACTTGAAGAATGTTTTAATTCCCCTGATATGCTTTTTGATTATATTCAATTATATTATGCTTTTATTCTCTTGATTCTTCGGAAGTTGCATCTCCATAATGCTTTGGCCGTGTTGTAAATTCTGTTTATTCGGTTATAATAAAACTTTCGTGGAAAAAAAAAAAAAAAAAAAAAAAAAAAAAGACATTATGCAGCATTTAATTAATTGTTGGATATAGCGTTGTATATAATTTTTAACAAACTCTTAAGTCAACCGGTGTACTTGTAGGACCTTTACATTAATAATTAGGATCATAATTAACAACTTGCAATACATATAATTTTTGCATATCATCTATCTATCTATTAATATGTTGGGGTCAGAGTCCATAAGGACAGGTTTTAAAACCTGTTTTTTTTCAACCTTTAACCTTAATATGTTTTTGGAGGTGTTTAAAATCAAATACCTAATTACCCGCTAATAGCCCGACCCAATCCCTTGCCATATATTAATGCATGGAAGTTTTTCCTAAAATATAAATTCAAGTTTTACTTTTAAAAAAAATATTATTACATGTTTGACTTCCTTAAATTAAGCCCTCGCATTTATTGTTTCACAAGAAAAAACTACAAATCACTCAGAAAAAATTACTATGTTAAATTACTGCACACATCAGTTTTCTTAGACCGAGTATCTAACATTAAGCAATTACATTCACTCCTTTTGACTCATTTTGAAAACGAAAAAAAAAATGTGCCAAATCTGATTCTAATTCAAAAGCCTCGTCAGCGAATATTTCGATCAAATCTTACTTAAATTTAAAATTCGTTACTACTAAAATTTCGGGACCTGTCAAATCTCATCATCAATTTCATATATATTTTTCAGTTTCAATGGTTACATACGCGCGTAGATTTACTTTGAATCTTCAACCAAGAAGACAATGTTACAATATGATAGAATGAATATTTTGTTTTACATAATATTTCAATCATTTTGATTTTCTTTTGTTCTTTTTCGCAGAACAATGGCATCTTTTATGTTCACGTACAAATGCGAATGGTGAGTTCGATTTTTTTTTCTTTTCATGATCATATTTTCATGGCGAAGAAGCTTATGACGATAGAATGAGATATAATGCTTCTAATTTTTTTGGTCTTTTTCTTTTTATTTCCGGCATTCTGTTAGTGGTTTTTGAACAACAAACCATATGGGTTGATAATATTCCAACCATGTGGACTTTTTTTTTCCCCTTTTTTATGGCCATTGTACATTGTTTATAAATTATTATTACAGGGAAAATTCCTTTATATTTGAAACTTGCATCCGAAGTTATCTCCATCCGTTTTATAACAAGTGGTATCGAGAGAAAGGTTCCGGAGAAAACGATACCGTACGATCAACTTCATCTTCACCAAGGCCTTCAAAGCAAGGTGCTAGGATCCGTGATAAAGTTGTAATCTTTAGCAAGGAAAGATGTCGGCGAAAGTAAACGTAAAAATCGATAAATTTACAGAAGGAACAGTTTTGGTCCGTGGCAAATCAAGATGCGTGCCTTGTTGAAACGAGCGCGGGGTTTGTGGAATCCTTTATCCGACAAACCAAATACAAGTGCAAACAGATTATGCCGGTCCTGGAAGAGAAAGCACATTCAACCATCATGTTGTGCTTATCCGATGATGTTATCACCGAGGTTGCCGAGGAAGACACCGCGACCAAGTTGTGGAAAAAGCTTGAAAGCTTGTATATGACCAAGTCACCGACCAACAAGCCGTTGTTGAAACGAGAGGTTGTTCGGTTTGAAGATGCATGAAGGAAGTCCACCGAGGGAACATCCGGACCAAATTTGAACACAATCGCTTGATTTAAGGAATATTGATGTTAAAATTGAAGATGAAGATGCAGCCACTAATCCTGTTGGTGTCACTACCGGCATCATATGAAAACTTTGTGCGATCTTTCATAGTTGGAAAGGATACGTAGCTTTGGAGGATGTGAGGTCCGCCTTACATGCCGGGAGCTTAGACACAAATTTCTTTGGAACGGACGATCGCCGGTCAATTTCTTGGGCTAGTAGCTAGCAGCAATAGTGGAAAAGGATATGGACAGAAGAAGAAAAAGAAGTCAGGGTCCAAGGGTCCTAAGTCTACTGATGTCTGTAATTACTGTAAGGAGCAGGGACATTGGAAGTCCAATTGTCCAAGGAAGAAGAAACAACAGGAAGGCAATTCTGGCACAGCAGCTTTGGCTACCGAGCAATCGATGAGGATCCGGTTCTAGTTGCGGGGGATTCTACACACCATAATGATGTGTGGATACTTGATTCGGAGCATCCTACCATATTTGTCCAAACAGGAGTGGTTTTCTACTTATGAGCGAGAAAGATGGTGGTCAAATCTATATGGCCAAACAAGACAAGGTTTGCAAAGTTGTGGGAATTGGCTCGGTGAAGTTAAGGACGAGAGGATGGTAAATTTTGTACACCGAAAGATGTAAGACATGTTCCACGAGATGACCAAGAATTTGGTATCTCTCGATCTACTTGGGACAAGACAAGGGTTCAATTTCAAGGGTGAAGGTGGACGGTTGAATGTCTTCAAAGATTCGGTTGTGGTCCTCAAAGGCATCAAGAGGGAACCTTGTATATATTACAAGGATCTATCGTATCGGCACCGCTCTTCTTGTTGCATCCTCGGCGATTCACCGATCTCGACAGACTCAGTTTGTGGCACATGAGACTTGGTCACATGGGTGAAAGGGGTATGCGTGTTCTTTCTTCACGGGTTTTCTTGGGGGATATAAGGTCAAGAACGGACTTTTGTGAACATTGTGTGTTTGGGAAGTTGCATAGAAGTAAATTCTCGGCGGGGTTGCACAATACAAAGGCAACACTTGATTATATCCATTCGATCTTTGGGGTCCATCAAGAGTTGAGTCATTGGGTGGTCACAGATATTTTGTGTCATTCATAGATGACTATTCAAGGATGACTTGGGTGGTGATGATGAAGAACAAAAGTGATGCATTCAGTAACTTCAAGCAGTGGAAGGCCCTAGTGGAGAATCAGTTAGGCAAGAAAATCAAGAAGCTTCGTACAGATAATGGTCTGGAATTCTGCTGGACGGATTTTGATTCATTTTGTGCAGCTGAGGGTATTGCCAGACATCATACTGTAAGGAATACACCTCAGCAGAATGGTGTAGCTGAAAGGATGAATCAAACTCTACTGGAGAGGGCAAGATGTATGCTTTCTCAAGTCTGGTTTATCAAGGAGATTTTGGGCGTAGGCGTAAAAAACGACTTGCTACTTAATCAACGGGAGTCCTCACACGGGGATCAATCTCAAGACACCATTTGAGATGTGGTCGGCAAGCCCGTCGACTACTCGATTCTAAGGGTTTTTGGGAGTACAAACTTACTATCATGTTAGTGAAGGGAAGTTAGAACCAAGAGCCAAGAAGGGAGTGTTTGTGGGGTATGGTGATGGAGTGAAAGGATATAGAATTTGGTCATCGGCAGAGTCCGAGTAATCCTCGGCGGGGACGTTGTGTTTGATGAAAATTCTATGTTAAACTCATCGGTGGGGAGGTCTGCGAGTCCGAAACCGATCTTGAATCCGATAGTGTTGAGAAACGGGTGGAGCTTCAGGGTGGAGTCTACCGATATGCAACAATCGGTGGATCCAAATCAACACTATACCGATCCGGATAATGAACCGAACCGATCCAAGCCGCTTTCGACTCGAGACCTCGGCGGGCGTCATACAAACATTGATCGGCGAGTCTGGGCCCTGCAAACAGGCTAGAAGATCTAATGTTGGGATACCTCCAAGGAGATATGGATATGATGATTTGGTGGATATGCACTCCGGGTTGTCGAAGAGGTAGAGGTTGTTGAACCTACTACTTACGGGGAAGCAAAGTGACATGTATAGAAGCATCTCGGTGGCATGCGCCATGGGAGATGAAATGGAGTCATTATTGAAGAATCGGACTTGGGAATTGGTCAAACAAACCTACCGACAAGGGAGTTGTGACTTGTAAATGGATTTTCAAGAAAAAGGAAGGAATAACAAAGGCGAAGGGTCGTATAAGGCACGTTTGGTTGCAAGAGGATTCGGTCAAAAGGAAGGGGTTGACTTTGATGAAATATTTTCACCGGTGGTCGACACACTTCAATCGGGGTGTTACTAGCAATGGTGGCACAAAGCAGGATCCGGAACTTGAGCAATTGGATGTGAAAACGCTTTTCTACATGGTGAGGTGGATAAGGAGATATACATGACACAAATTTCGAGGGTTTTCAAGTTCCTGGAAAGGAAAATTATGTTTGCAAGTTGAAGAAATCATCGTATGGTTTGAAGCAAGCTCCAAGGCGGTGGTATAAAAGGTTTGACAGTTTCATGCTTCGACAGGTTACAAATGAAGTCCTTATGACCGTTGTGTTTACTTCGGATCCGTGAAAGATGGATCATATATCTATCTTGTCCCGTATGTGGATGACATGCCGATAGGCAATGCAAAGCAAGGAAGTCGATGTTCAAAATCGAAGAACCTTCTTAGGTCGAATTTGAAATGAAGGATTTGGGTGCAAACCAAGAAAATCTTGGGGATGGAGATCCGGAGAGATAGGAGTCGAAGAAGTTGTTTTTGTCTCGGCGGGGTTATGTGCGAAGATATTGGCCAAGTTTGGGATGTCGCTACAAAACCAATAGATACTCCTATGGCATCAAATGTTCATTTGTCCGTTTATGCTTCACATCGGTGAAGAGAAGGAGTATATGTCAAGAGTTCCCTATGCTAGTGCAGTTGGCAGTCTGATGTATGCCATGGTTTGCACTAGGCCTGATCTGGCTCAGGCAGTCAGTGTTGTCAGCAGGTTTATGGCTCAACCTGGAAAGGAACACGGAAAGTTTGTTAAAAGGATATTCAGGTACCGAGAGGTACGGTGATGTTGGTCTCATTTATGGAGGTGATATCGGTCCGGTCACGAGGTTCATCGTGATGCAGATTATGCAGTGATGTTGACGGTAGAAAATCAATGACCGGGTATGTGTTTACATTGGGAAATGCGGTGGTCACCGGAAAGCTACTCTTCAGCTACGGTAGCCTTATCAACTACCGAAGCGAATACATGGCTCTTCTTGAAGCGACTAAGGAGAGGTATCCGGTTGAAGGGGCTAGTCGGTGATTTGGGGTTGCATCGGGATCAGCCGATATATATTGTGACGAGTCTTAGTGCAATATGTTTAGCCAAGGATCGTGTTCATCATGAGAGAACCAAGCATATTGATGTCGGTATCATTTCTTAAGGAATGAGAAGAGGGGGGTTCTTTGTGAAGAAGATTGGCACAAAGGAGAATCCGGCGATATGTTCACTAAACCAGTTCAAACAGAGTAAGTTCCGGCTTTGCCTGGACTTACCGAATATTCAAAGCTTATAATCTGTTTCCGGAAACTTTGCGAGGCGGATCGGTGGAGTGGATCTTTGTGGAGATAGTCCGGTACAAGTACATCCGGCATTGACGAATGCATCCGGTACAAGTACATCCGGTTATGCAACTGTTTGACTCTGGGGAGAGTTGAAGTCAAGGTGGAGATTTGTCGTAAAGTGACTTAAACTCTACATCCGGTGGAACCAATCCGAAGACTCATTTGGGTGATGGTCACCGAGAAGTGTATTCAATTACGTGCATCGTAGGGTGGAGTACTGCGAGCTTCACAGGTAGCTTCAAGGGGGTAACTATCGGCGGGGTGATAGTCCGCGAGTACTTGAATACGGCGGGGGTCCCACATCCGCTAATTACGTTATGTGACGGCCTATACGGTGTCATTAATATATTTGAAAGTTTACGTATGATTATTTCTGAATAATTCAAGGGTTTCAAAGGTAATTTTATCCCAAGTTATTTTACGGTTTTTGATTATAAGGATCCAATAATATTGTTTCTTCCCATTTTATTTCATAGAGGATGTGAGAGAGATTGAAAATATGCAGTTCATTGGTGTCAAATCACCTACAACTGGTTTGGATGCTGGTTCGACCGTGCCAGACATAATTTTGATGAAGAAAGGATAATTGGCGATAATCAGACACCAAATGCATACATAATTTTTTTATGGTGTTTGTTTCTTACATTCAAATGGTGAAAATGAAATCCGATTATTGGTTGTTTCTTTGACGATGGTGCTTCGTCTGTTCTGTTTTCTAAGCTTAGTGTTTGGTCTTCATCCGACCGGTGCTTTAGGTTGCTGAGGTTTTAGGGTTTGTAAAATGTTGTTGGGATTTTGTGGTTTTGTTTCAATTCTATCCCACATAGAGGGCATATGGGTGATGGTATCACATGTCGTTTGGCTAAGAAGCCATAAGTAGGCACTGCTCCATGTTTTAGGCTCCAAAGGAAGAAGTTGGCTCGAGCTGGGCCTTTGAGTTTCCATATCTGTCTCCATTTCGTGGCCTCTTCTTCGTTTTCTTGGCTCTGTATAAAATCAGTCATTTGAGCTTGGTATCCCGAGGCAACCGTGTATTTCCCATTGGGTACATTCTTCCATATAAGAGTGTCTCCTCTCCAATCTAAACCTTTCCACAGTTTGGAGTAGGCTTTGCAAATCCCTCTCCAAAGAGGTGAACAACCCGGTTTTGGCTTTATACCCACTCGGTGTATTTATGTGATAGAACTCTTACCCACGGCTTGTCCTTCTGATGTATGAGCTGCCAAATCAATTTACCCAAGAATGTCATATTCATCTCAAAGAGTTTGCGGATGCCTAGACCCCCTTCATTTTTCGGTTTGCAAATTTTTTCCCATGCCACAGTGTGCATTTTTCGGGTATCTGGTTCATCCCCTCAAAGAAAGTCCCGACAAACTTTTTCTAGCGCCGCAATACAGGATAAAGGCAGATTAAAGGTCTGCATCTGATAATAGGCTTGAGAGGCAACTGAACTTTGTATCAAGATGTTTCTTCCTGCTTTAGAAAGTGATTTAGAGGACCACGATGACAGTTTCTTTTTCATTTTATCAAGGAGAGGGGTGAAATGTGATACCTTTAATCGCCTTGGATAAGAGGAACTCCAAGATAATTGCCAATAGTAGGTGTGTATTGCATAGATAGTGCATTGGCAATATTCTGTCTACACGCAACTGACACATTACCCGAAGTATAAAAAGTTGATTTAGCCAAACTCACCTTCTGTCCTGAGCAGTGGCAGAAAAGATTCAGAATGTCTTCCATTTTCTTTGCTTGTCTCACTGTAGCCTCCCCAAAAAGTAAGAAATCATCTACAAAGAAAGTGTGGGATATGGGAGGTCCACCCTTGGATAAGTGTAGGGGTTTCCAGCTGCCATCTGCGACTGCCTCAGTAATAAGCCCATTGAGAACTTCCATACATAGTACAAATAAATACGGAGCTAGAGGGTCTCCCTGTCGAATGCCTCTACTAGGGGAGAACGCTTCAAGTTTTTGACCATTCCACAGTACTGCTAGATTTACTGATGTGATGGTGTGCATAATAAGATTCAATATATTCGATTGGATTCCAATTGTTTTCAGAATATTAGCTAGGAATTGCCAATCCACTCTGTCATAAGCCTTTTCCAAGTCAATTTTAACAATCATATAGCCCTTCTTCCCCTTCTTGTTGTGTAGGAAGTGTACAGCTTCTTGCGCAAGTATGATATTATCGGCACTTCCTCTTCCTGGTATAAATGCGCTTTGGCTACTATGTACAAGATCACCAATAATCAGTCGCATTCTATTGGCTAGTACTTTAGTAACAATTTTCACTATCACATTAGCCAGAGCAATCGGTCTGAACTACACTTTTACATCAATAATAATAGTGTAAAATCTACCTTTCATCATGTGTTAATACCACCATAACTATGGGTGATGTTACTTTGTTGTGATTATTTCACTGTGTCAGTAATATTTCTATTCAGACAACAGAAAATCCAAATTCTAGTAAACTAGTGTTACAACAGAATGACAACACATGACTTTACAATATTGATCATAGTGTAAGATCTACTGATTATCATGTGTTCCACCATGATGTTACCACCGCAACGAGAGACATAACACACATATACACCATTGATTATGTTGCGTATACATTATGATCAATGAGTCCAACATCAACATCGATTCTATAAAACTATGTTGTGGACACTTATTATGTTAAAAACTTTCTCACGTTAGCAAATTTTTTTATTGTAAAAGTTATATTACTTTACTGTGATTATTTTATTGTGATATTAACCTTTCTCGGATTAATCAAAATTGTACACAATAGATTATTTTATTGTGATATTAACCTTTCGGTTCAGATAACATAATCAAAATTCCATTACACAATAGTTATCAGCCGACTATGTCCAACCTCAGATCACTGCTAAAAGTCAAAACCATCACCGCTTTGTATATCGATCATATGACTTGGCCAAATCTCACAAAGTCAACGTTTGTTTTATAATCTATATCTTGATTCATGGTACTATTTCACTACCACATTTATTCCTCCTCAAATACCATTAGTCACCGTATAATAATAATAATAATATATATGATTCCAACCTAAAGGCCCTCTGTGTCCTGTCTCTAAAGTTTCGTAGGAATATAAATCGAGTGATATGCCTTATTGGTCCAGTTTGCAAGGGTCGTACGTACACACGTTATCTAGGTTACACGGATACATGATACGCGGGCGCAAGAATTTTGAAAATTATAGGATACGAGTACGGGAGGCATTTATGTAAATATTACAAAAATAAAGTACCAGTTCCATTCATTTTCGGTAGTATTTTATCATTTTAGACAGTTTTTCATTCATCAACTAAAGGTATTACTCAATTTACGACATTGTTCTTCATTTCATATATCTGAGTTATAAATATACATATACGAATCTCATATTCAACTTTTTAAAATTACAAATATATCCATACGTGTGTATCTTTCGAATCCAACACGTATCGGATATCGGATACGAGACATGTTACTATACAGAAGTATCAGTGTATCATAGTCTGGTTATTGTTGAGAGAATTGGACAATTTACGAAATCAAATCTCACACCCCAACTGAGTATTACAACCTCTTTTACCACTAAATATGCTTATGGAGCCGCTACCTTTAATTTCCTCACCATAGACCGCTACCTATATATATATATATATATATATATATATATATATATATATATATATATATATATATATATATATGCCATAAACCAAGTAGAACAAAATCATATTGTCCATCGACCCAAATAAAAAATAAAAAATAAAAAATCCCTCAGAAACAATGCTTAATTTCAAACATTTGCATTCACTAGAGCTTTGCAATTCATCACTTCAAAACCAAGTTGATGGCCTAACATTCACCAACCCTCTTTGTGAAGCTTGCAAATTAATCATCTTTGAAAATATTTACTACACATGTAAACTTTGCAATTTCAACTTCCATTTTAACTGTGCCCAATTCCCTGAACTTATGAACCACCCTTCTCATCCATTTCACACCCTTAAGCTCCGACCGACCGCCGCCTACAGCGGCAGTGTGTTCAATTGCGACGCCTGCGACCGCCCAGGAAACGGGTTCAGTTACCATTGCAACAGTTGTGAGTTTGATCTCCATATGTTATGTGCAGCAAAGCTGATGTATATAAAGAAAATCAGAATACACAGACGGAAGACTCAGAAACTGTTTTTATTGAATATGTGAAAATGCTTACAACGGATCTAACTTATATAGTAGATAAATGATATGAGATAAACCTAATTATTTATTCAAATATAATTTGAATAATTAAAAAGCAAATAAACATTTTTTATTTAAACAACTAATTTATCTCCACAAAATATCATCTCGATCTCTTCTTAATTTGACTCCATCTCGATCTCTTCTTTGACTCCATCTTTTTATCTCTTGTCTTTATCTTTATTAACCTCCCTCAAACGTTGCCGGGTTATGCATCTTTTGACACCCACGGCTCTAAGCTCTTGGCTCTCGGCTCTTTTGGCTCTTGGCTCTCGGCTTCAGCTTGTGGTATTTTTTTTTGTTGTTGTCTAAAGTCTGTGAAGTCTTCCTTGATGACGACGACAAACATATTCTCTGACTCTGCACGGTCTGACGGAGGGATTTGTCTTTCTCAAATGCATCTAAAACATATCGATATGAAATGGATACCAAAAGAAAAACGTTAATGATATATGTATGAATCTCTTTTCGTTTATTTATGCCTAAAAATAAAACAAGTACTTGATTAGGAGATAAGAAGAGTTGGATGGTTTATATATGAGAAGCGGAAGAGGAACGGGCGAGGGCACCCGTTAAGGTGTTAGATCCCTCGCCCCGTCTCTGATACTATAAAGAAAAACAGAATACGCAGACAGAAGAAAAGCCTCTTGTGTTTACATTGAACCTCCTTTATATAGGAGAAAAATTGGATAACAAACCTAATTCAAAATAAATATAATTAATAATAAAACTAAAAGATAAATATCACTTAAAAAATTTATTTGAAATAAAATCTATCATATCTCTAATTTGAACATCATCTTTATCTTGTGCTTTAACACCCTCCCTCAAACGTTGTCGAGGTTGGAGACAACGTTTGCCGTTAATGAAGAGTTTGATACGACTTATTGACACCCACGGTTGTAGCTCCTGGCTCTTGGCTCTTTTGGCTCTGGCTCTTGGCTTTTGATCCGTGGCTCTTTCTTTTTTTGTCAAAAAGTCGGCTCAATATTCTCTCAGACTTCAATTGTGATCTCTTGTTCGAAATGTTGACGGAGGGAATCTGTCTAACAAAGTTTAGATATGACAAAAAAAAGATTGATGCATATGTAATTTATTGCCATAAAACACCAAAAATAAAAAGAACTGGACGAAAAAATAAAAATAAATGTTGGGATTAAAGTTGTTGCATGGTGAAGGGTTGGCGATTTCCAAAGTGTTTAGTGGACAGATAGCAATTCATGGTTGATATGTATTTGCATGGGTGATTTTGGATTCGTTGGACTGGTGCTGATTAGGAGATAAGAAGAGTTGGATGGTTTATATATGAGAAGCGGAAGAGGAACGGGCGAGGGCACCCGTTAAGGTGTTAGATCCCTCGCCCCGGCTCTGATACCATAAAGAATTTCAGAATACACAGACGGAAGACTCAGAAACTGTTTTTATTGAATATGTGAAAATGCTTACAACGGATCTAACTTATATAGTAGATAAATGATATGAGATAAACCTAATTATTTATTCAAATATAATTTGAATAATTAAAAAGCAAATAAACATTTTTTATTTAAACAACTAATTTATCTCCACAAAATATCATCTCGATCTCTTCTTTGACTCCATCTCGATCTCTTCTTTGACTCCATCTTTTTATCTCTTGTCTTTATCTTTATTAGTATACATTGGACCCCTAACAATAAAATTGTTAAGAACCCTAAGTAATACAATGAATATCCCGAAATAAAAAAGGAAAATAGAATTAGATGAAGGAAAAGACTTGAGCAAAAGTAGTTTAACTCAAGGATGAGACTAGAAGAACCAATGGCTATGAAAAAGCCAAGACCCTTCTAATGATCCTTAAACCAAAGACTACAATGAAACACTTTAAGCTATGCTCACAAACTTAAAATGCACTTAACAAAAGTTGTAAAAACTCTAAGAGAAAACTCTCAATATGATTATAATTCAAGGTGTCAAATACATATGGTGTGCCCCTCCTTTTATAGGCTAAGGAAGTTGGCATTTTATTTCCTAGAAAATAAAAATAAAGTAAGAAAATGTAAAATAAAAATGAACCTAGTCACCTTTTATGTCTAGGTTAAAAAGAAATAAAAATAATTCCTAAAATAAAAGAAATCTTCAAATCAATCATTAGTAAATAATCTCCCAATCAGATTGATTGATTATCTACCAAAATTAGATGAAGATTTGATGAAATCAATCATCATAAGACTACTAATTTCGTGCTATATGGCCTTGGTAGGCTTTATTGGACACCAATATTAATAATAAGACTCTAAATAAATAGAAAATAGCTAAAAGTCCATCTTCGCTTCTCTTGAATTCTTGATCCATACTCTTTGGCCCAAATGTGTTAAAATAATCAAAGTAAGAAATCATTCTCTTCATTTGTACATGTACTTCATCACATTGGGCTTCTCTTAGATGATAATAGTCAACATGGTGACAAGTGGATCGTTGAAAATGTGCAAGTCCGCCAGAATATGCAAACTTGCCGAATTTATCCCGAATAAAGGACAACTTGTATCCGCTAATGAACCGATCCTTGATACTTATGAGTAACCTTAAAATTATCAAAATAAATGATAAATTAAAGTTCCATAAGTTTTCCACATTTAATGGAATGCGAGATCTCATGCAAATCACTTGATATAAGTCTTAGACGGTTAACGATCATCAATGTGAAATCGTGGACCATAAGAGCTGTGTAGAAAATGATGATGGCTTGATGGTCCTCCATCATATCCTCCCCCTTTGAAAAGATTCGTCCTCGAATCCAAAACATCATCGATAATCTGACTACATCATCATGATCCTGCCATCCACAACTAACAAAAACAACAATGCTAGAACAAAAGATTAGTGGATTAGTCCTTCTAACTTTGTGTTTAGTATTCCTCTCCAATAAATTTATTCCACTGAAATAATTTCCTCTAAAATTCACAAAGAAATGAAGTAAATTTACTATCTTTTCCTTTGCAAAAATTCCATCCAGACAAACTTTCAAAAACCTTTCCCTTTTAAACAAACTTACTCTCATTTTCTTATCAAAAACTCCACACATGCTTAAGTTATCTTGGCAAAAGGATAAAGCATAAGAGTTCTGCAAAATTTTGAGTTCACTAAGCACAAAATTTTTATATAGTGGACAACTAAAATAAAGATTATATGCTTCAACTTTCACTTTCTTTCTCTCAAAATCAACTAAATCATTATTGCCAAATTTACCCTCATTTCCATCACATTTATTTCTCTCAAAACAAGAAAAATGATTGGAAAACTGAGATACATGCAAATCGCTATCACCAAAATGATGAGAATTAAAGATAATTTCATTATCACTTAGAAACGGATCTAAATAATTATGGAAAAATCTTAAGTATTTTATTTTCATAAAATTCTCATCTTCATCTCCACAAACACCAACAAGATGTGGAGATTCTTCAATCTGCATAAGACATGAATTACCAACAAAAGGCTGTATTTCAATCACATTAAGACTTTCACTCACATCAACATCTTCCAATTGAATCCTTTCACGAAAATCAGAATTAAGTGCTTCATGTTCCATTTGAAAAAATTCATTATTATAAATATGAAAATTATTTTTGCCAATGGAATCATTTACACTCGATTCTTCCACATCAAACAAAGGATTGTCATACCACTTAATTTCAAGATTTTCAACATTTAATTCCGAACACACATTAGATCCATTCTCAACCATATAATTTGTTGGATCCATTTCCAAATCATGGTCGCAATTTTCATTCAAGGCATTAAAATTAGATTTAGATTCATTCACATTGCATCCCATATCATTATCATGCACCATTGGTTCAACAAATTCATTTGTTTGGCTTAAACATTTCAAAGATGATTCTTTTCTTGAATTAGCCATTTTTAATTGAGTTTCAAGAACTTGTTGATTACTCAAGGAAGTTAATATAATGGTTTTATTATTCTGCTTAAATCGAAACCTGTTAAGTTTACCATCATACTTAACTCGCTTTTCCTTTGACCAAGGTTTTCCCAAAATTATATGACAATTAAGCATAAGGATGACATCAAATAAGATCTGATCATGGTAAGTCCTAAGAGAAAATGAAATCACAGCTTGCTTTGAAACCTTAATTTCCTCAAACTCATTAAGCCCTTGTAGACTATATGGGTTTGGATGATCAAAAGTTTTCAAATTAAGCTTTTCTACAGTTTCTTGGCTTACCACATTAGATTGGCAAGTATTGTCAATCCTTACCAAGCAAATTCGGTCCATCACCATGAATCTTGTATAGAACTCCTCGGTTTGCAAGGAATCAAAAGACTCCACTTCTTTAACCTTATTCGCAACCACTTGTTCATGGTTCAAGTGTTGCTCGCTTTCACCAACCTGCTCACAATAAACCAAAGAGGAAGCATTTTTAAAATTATAAATCCTCACATCCTCACAAGATTTTTCTTTTTCGACTAAATTTTCTCCCTCAAAATCTCTCGGATTTTCAACTTTATTTTCTCCCTCCTTATTATTCTTCTCAATTTCTTTTTTGAGCCCTTTTTTAATTTTCTTTTTCTCACCCAATTCAACCCATGCCTTTTTCAAATCAATATTTTGTACATCATCTTTTTGTGTCAAATTTGTAGATCTAGAACAAAAAGAATCATGAGAATTACAAAATGGATTTTTGGCATTTCTTATGCGCTTATGATCACAAACTGGATCACTATATTGTTTCCTCAAAGTATGACATTTATGATCGTAATGCCATAATCATTACAAATGAAACAATATAAATATCTAGTTTTAAAGGAACTAGAAGAATGATATTTACAAGCTGTTCCCTTTTTGGTCTTAAAATCTTGATCATAAGTGTTAGAGTTTTAGATCTCCCTTTACTAATATCAAAAGATTTTATAGAATTGTAATTAGGATTTCCCCAAGAAAAGGAAAGATAATGTGACATTATTTTTTTTTATTTACAAAGAAAGAAAAAAAAAATATATAGACAAAAAGAAAATAAAAATCCTCACTTTCACTCTTTATTTGGGTGATTGATGATTCACTCTGGCTTTTCTCTCCCCTCTTATATACTCACCACACAATTGCCTTTTACCGCTCTTTCTCAATTAGAGTAATAAACGATTAAAAAGTGCACAATTATATGCTTGCAATGCTCTGTGAATCACTGTATCCTTAGTCCTCAAATCACAAGAAGAGAAGGCTAGGATGGATTCAAATGAGAAGAAAAGACAAAAGAATGGAATAGAATTAGAAGAGATCAAAGATTTAAACTTGGGGCACCTTTTGAGTGATTGACCCTATTATATGACTTTTTTTTTTTTTTTTTTTTTTTTTTTTGACTCTAAAACTCTGAAGAACTTGGATTAGATCAGGTTATCACCTTTTAACCAGCTAATGATTAGAACTTGAATTGGAGTTCGGTGACAACTTCCTGATTTTGTCTAGAAATTCAGCCCTGCACTTATTGGCACGTGCAGTCCAAACAAAAACGAATTTCAACTGGAAGCCAAAATGAAATTTGTAGAATAATGAGTTATGTAGATGATACCCAAAATTCAGATTTTTTGGACTTTTATAGGTTGAACCAACAATCGTTTCTTGTCAACCGTCTCAATCTGTCAAAATTTTCCAGAATAATAGCAGTGACTTTTTTCGCCGATTGTGATCAAACTATGGCGAATATGGAAAAACTCTAAAGATGAAAGTTGTAGAACAGGACATTTCCTATCACACCACCAATTTTCAATTAATTTGAAATTTGATAACCCACTCAAACGAAATTCGAAAGAAGATCTACTGCTGCAGAATTTTAGAACACAGGATTCTGTGTTGGCGTGCAGTTTTCAGTATGATCTGATTCGAATTTTGAGATGCAATAAAAATAGAAAATCAAGATCGATTGGTGATTTATATGTGATAAAAATTTCAGATTTTTTTGAGTTTTTATGAGTATAAAACGAATTGAAATAAAAACGGGTGTCAATCAGCAACACCAAAACAAATGGATTGAACCACTGCTCTGATACCAACTGATGTATTCATTGGACCCCTAACAATGAAATTGTTAAGAACCCTAAGTAATACAATGAATATCCCGAAATAAAAAAGGAAAATAGAATTAGATGAAGGAAAAGACTTGAGCAAAAGTAGTTTAACTCAAGGATGAGACTAGAAGAACCAATGGCTATGAAAAAGCCAAGACCCTTCTAATGATCCTTAAACCAAAGACTACAATGAAACACTTTAAGCTATGCTCACAAACTTAAAATGCACTTAACAAAAGTTGTAAAAACTCTAAGAGAAAACTCTCAATATGATTATAATTCAAGGTGTCAAATACATATGGTGTGCCCCTCCTTTTATAGGCTAAGGAAGTTGGCATTTTATTTCCTAGAAAATAAAAATAAAGTAAGAAAATGTAAAATAAAAATGAACCTAGTCACCTTTTATGTCTAGGTTAAAAAGAAATAAAAATAATTCCTAAAATAAAAGAAATCTTCAAATCAATCATTAGTAAATAATCTCCCAATCATTGATTGATTATCTACCAAAATTAGATGAAGATTTGATGAAATCAATCATCATAAGACTACTAATTTCGTGCTATATGGCCTTGGTAGGCTTTATTGGACACCAATATTAATAATAAGACTCTAAATAAATAGAAAATAGCTAAAAGTCCATCTTCTTCTCTTGAATTCTTGATCCATACTCTTTGGCCCAAATGTGTTAAAATAATCAAAGTAAGAAATCATTCTCTTCATTTGTACATGTACTTCATCACATTGGGCTTCTCTTAGATGATAATAGTCAACATGGTGACAAGTGGATCGTTGAAAATGTGCAAGTCCGCCAGAATATGCAAACTTGCCGAATTTATCCCGAATAAAGGACAACTTGTATCCGCTAATGAACCGATCCTTGATACTTATGAGTAACCTTAAAATTATCAAAATAAATGATAAATTAAAGTTCCATAAGTTTTCCACATTTAATGGAATGCAGATCTCATGCAAATCACTTGATATAAGTCTTAGACGGTTAACGATCATCAATGTGAAAGCCATTGATTGAGATCATACATGCATGATCTGCATTCATGTATGCTTGAGCTTACATACTTGAAGAACCCTTATGGGGATGCTAAAGGGTTTTCATGTAATGTTTGTCGGAAAATTGGGGTTAAGGAGTGGATGTACAGATGCGGTGGTTGTGAATTTGATGTTCATTTGGATTGCACCGAATCTAAAAATGTTTTTGGGTAGGTACAAACTTTTTTTTTAAATGACGCGACTACGACAATAGTTTGTGACACAACGAGTGACGCAACGCGTTTTTCAACAATGATTATGATCGATGTCAGACCTAATTGAGTTACGTTAATTACGATCAATGGTAATAAAAATGTGTTGTGACCTTTATTTTGACAATTCTGTTGTATTTATAAGTATTTTCGTTTTTATAAACTAGTTTTATTTCAAGCGGTGCACAAGATTTCTTTGAAGGTATTAATTGTCTTTCTTTTCCAGCGGGGTTCAGAGACCATGCATCTCCCTTAAATAGAGATCCGTATATGATTCCAAGTCCTATATCGGTACTTCATAACCGTCCGTTTTCTGGTTTGACGGGTTACAATAATGAGTCTAATAAGCCAAATCAAGTTGCAAATCATCTATCGATATTGCAACCGAAAGTTACACTGATGGGTTATGATCAGAGTATCCAGCAACCTAGCAGTGCACTAAACAACGCGATGAATGTTGTTAACGGGGTCCCCCAGCCGGTAGATGAGGCTTCAATTTACGACTTTATGGAAAGTGGTGATGCTTGTGGTAGCAATTGGGAAATCCATGGATCTTTAGGTTGACTACACGTTTTCGGACTTCGCATATACAAATAATTAAGAGAATTTATCGGAGGGTTTATATTTAGTGGAAGGACGTGATAAGTTCAATTCAACTTTACACATACTCTAATGATGAGTTATATGCATCACGTATCCCTATTTTGTATAAATCTTCTAATAACTGTTACGCCATAATTTTTCTTTATAATCGAAGGACAAGGGGTTTCTTTTCGGCATAGGTTTTAGATATTGAAAATGCAAGTTTCATAATAATATAATCATAACAAATTGTCATAATAAAATTTTACATCATTGTTGGGACTAATATTAATCAATAGATCTAAAAGGGTAATGTTAATCAATTTTAGATATTATATAGTGAGAATTTGTTATCTCAAAGCTGTTTGGATTAGCCGTATCCAAAAATTACACTATACATTTTACATTACAATATATATACATTATGCAATTCATTTGTCTCGGGCATGTGTGAGTTATAGTCCTTTGAATTAGATAATTTTGTTTCGGTAAAAAAAAAATTTGATTATTTGTTTCTCTACATCATATATTAACCAAATCAGTTATTTAACGCAACTAACCCAACTACTTTAATCGGTAGACTTAGTGATTGGTTATAGCTGATCCAATACAGAATTGTCTGCCTACGTACTAAGATGATTTGAGATCAAGCTATTAACGTAGTTTGAAAAGTGAAGATGATCATCATTTTATAGGCTTCCCTCGTGAGAGTGAATGCTAAGTTGTATGTAATAAAGGAATGGTCAAGATCATTGAGTGGTTTAATTGCTAATCATGCCATAAGGAAGCGGGAATCATGAGACCATTATTGTGGCAGTTATCATTGTGGGGTGTTATCTGCTAGATGGCCTGAATACTCACATCAAAGGCCAATGATGATGACATGCCCCGAGCTGAGAGTTCTGAACCGAGGCGAACATGCCCCATGTCGATTGAACGAGCTGAGAGATGTTACATGACTAAGTGTTTTATCTCAAAGTTAATTGAAATGCATGACTCATTTTTAGGTTGAACTCCTTTGGCCCACTATGTTGAGAAGATCTAAAACATCATAGTAGTTACCACATATATGACATCGGGTCATACTCACGTCAATTATGTTTACGATAATCAAAAAATTATAATGCAAACATGGAGTAAATGTTATCTAAACTTGAAGAATTATCAATAATGGTCATAGTTGTAATAAATTGATGAAATTATACATGTATGATATTGAACAGAAACCTCTATCGGTAAAATTATATACAAAAAAACCGCATTCATTTATTCTTATAAATGATTCCGTTGGCCGGAAAAACGGATAACAATACTCTTTACGACCGCATTTAAATTTAGGAAGAAAGAAAAACGACCGCATTTACGACATTTAACAAACAACAATAAACGCGTAAAACATTATTTAGACAGTGGTGAAACACATTTTCTCTGCATTTTATTGGAAAATGTTTGTTTTATAGATTCAATAAATATTGGTATATCAAATTGCAGCGAATGTATCTTTCTTTTTTTAATCATTCTATTGGATATCAGCATTAAACTCCATACACGGTAAACATTTTCAACATACACAGAATTATAAACTGAGTTAATAAATTATTGTTAGCGCCGAATGAAAATCAGTCTATCCAAACCAACCATATACCTAGCCTGAAAAAACCCATACTTTTTCGGTTGGGTTTCCCCCAATAGTATAAGTTAGAAGCATGTGTAGTATACATCGTATGATAAATAACAATAAACTTGTAGTCCTAATGACATAGGTAAGTAGGTAACATTGTGGCAGGATTGCCTTTGACCTAAAGTCTATAGTTCGATTTTGTAAAATGATGAGTCATTCGAGCAAAAAAACAACATATACAAACATGCGAAATTTTATTATAATTATCGATTTTACTCACGTAGCCACTTTGTCAAGGGGCTCGAGCCCATGATATTGTTGCTAGTTAATCGAATATTTGGTCAATCATATAGAGGTGCAGTTGCCTACATCTTAAGCAAAGTGTAAATATGGTTCATGGTGGGTACATGGCTATTTGCTCCATTCATCTTCAATCCTTCTGATTTCGAGTGGCAAAATATTGTCGATGATCGGAGAGACTGGAACAAATGGATCAGCAACAGAGGAGGTATCGGTGTGACTCCAGAGAAAAGTTGGGAATCTTGGTGGGAAGAAGAAGAACAAGAACATCTTCAGCATACTGGGAGATGTGGTCCTGTTGTAGAGAACTTGTTGTCTTTAAGATTTTTCATCTATCAATATGGGCTTGTCTATCACCTTAGCATGACAAAGACAACACTATCTCTGCCGGAAGACTTTTTGTATTCTTTGTCATGTTAAGTTGATAGACAAGCCATACTGATAGATGAAAAATCTTAAAGACAACAAGTTCTCTGCAACAGACCACATCTCCCACTATGCTGAAAATGTTCTTGTTCCTCTTCCCACCAAGGTTCCCAGCTATTCTCTAGTGTCACACCGATACCTCCTCTGTTGCTAATCCTTTTGTTCCAGTCTGTCCCATCATCGACAGTCTTTTTCCACTCAAAACCACAAAGATTGAAGAGGAATGGAGCAAATAGCCATGTGCCCACCATGAACCATATTTATATTGTGCTTAAGATGTAGGCAACTGCACTTCTATACGATTGACCAAATATTCGATAAACTAGCAACAATATCATGAGCTCGAGCCCTTTGACAAAGTGGCTACGGGTGTAAAATCGATAATTTTCAGCAAATTTCGCATGAAAAACCACAAATCCCTTCCTTGTAGGCCTGTATTTTGCACCTCTATGAAGCAACGTCCTTCTAAAATAATGGATTTTCGTACCAAGAGAAAATGTGAAGAACACTGGTGCAAACTGCAACTGCATGAGTATAAACTCACTCAGTACAGTCCAAAAACCTCTCTCCAGGCCAATTCTATCACCATAGGGAGGGCCAACAAGAAACCCATTTGCACGATAGACTCAGAAGCAAGCGCCACTTGAAGAGGCTTGTTGTGTCTGATCGTTGGCTCTTGACTTAGTCCTTTTTCAAGTCCACTAAGAACAAGATAAAGGCGCCCATAGAGGAAAAAATACACATTGAGGATAGTTATCTGCCAGAAAAGTGAACAAGACATTCAGTGTACTGACGCAAGCAAGCACACGTGAACATATAAGAGAAAGAAAAAAAAAATGCATGTATATAAGGGAATACCAATATACTAAAGTAGAAGCCGATCGTGGTGAAGAAGCAAGACATCATTCGGAAGAAGTCAAAACGATGCCCAAGCCTATACAGATCATGGCATAATGTTTGCCCTCCATTTCCGTTAGCTATTTTGCCTCGAACAAGGAAATTTGGTTCAGACCCACATCCCTGCCTTTCCCGACTTGTATGTATCCGTGGTGAGTCACATTGCCTTCACGGAGAGTTGAATTGAATCATGTAATAAAAAGTAATACAGGTAAGGATGAATTCTTCAAAACGGGTCCGAAAATATTATACTAGTTGAAGGTAGAAGCGTATGTATACCAGCACATGTCTTCAATTAAGTTAATAGTCTTGGAGGCTTTGTTGACCCCACCTCTAGTAAGGTGGAAAAGTCGATCGAAAACATCAGGATGTGGTGTGAAATCGAACCCTGGATGATCACATTGCAACAAGATAAGAATGCAATCAATTGACAAATAGAATTAATGTTGAATCACATCAAAATTAACTTTTTAAAAAAAATATAGACCGTCACCGATAAAGAAAAGTAAATTCTGCTTCTATAATTTATACTCTCAATGTAAGTTATCTACATCATTTTCACCTTGTTTTGGTGAAATGAGCTTTCTAAGTTCTAGAAATAAAGAAAATCAAACAGTCCAAATCTAACTCAAGATTCCCTGCAAAACCCTACCTTACACTCTTTTAATATAAAATACATAACACTTCCCATCAGTGATTGAATCACGGTCTTTACCAGGTTGGCATATGACTTCGAAATATAAGAAGCACTTAAAAGGAACATAAATGCCATGGAGGAAATATTTTATTCTTGAGTAAGAATCGATACATTGCAACAAAAATACATAGGTGAAAGGAAAATACTTGTGTGGAGAGGGATTTTGAGGTGAAGGAGTTAGATGAATACGACAAGTTAATATGATGATGGACAAGTGTCAAGTTAAATGAATTTAATGATATACATACCTATATTATTTCGGACTACATCAATGTTTGTGTTCTCATCTTTAGTGTAAAATCCTCCTCCATGGTCATGTCCATAGTTTTCAACCATGTATTTCCGGAATCTGTTGCTACCATACGCCGAGAGCATGTTTATGCTAGGACATGAGAGAGACATGCCATGTTTTAACAGATATATATCAAAACCTGCACCATAATTAAATAAATGAATTTGAAAATCTAACTAAATAAATGAAATGAAGTAATAATGATAGAATATATACATCCACCACCAAGTATTAGGCTTAGCAATATATAGCTTTATGACTCAAAGCAGCATTTATTATCTTCATTTTCAAGCCTAAAACGGGAGACAATGAAAACCAAATCATCCCTTTCGATCTCCTACAATTTTGGACATGGAGAAAAGAAAGAATAGAGAAATGATTCTTACCAAGAAAAGAAAAAAAGAACCGAATGAGCTCAAAACAACACCTTCCAACACTTATAATCCTGTTGCACACAAAAGAACCGAATGAAATACGCGTTTATATTTGCTTTTCATAATAATCGTTTCCCCCTCCATAAATCACAACCATTGTATTCTTTGCTATATGTTTTGCAAGATCAATGACAAATTAGAATCTTACTTCAAAGGATAAGCCAACGATCTCTGGCCAATTGTTACAAAACTCATCTCTTGATTTGACATAAACCAAACAAGAGAAGAAACACTGCATTGCATCACAAGACAGGGGGATTATTAATTGCAAACATGATGAGAAAAAGAAAAGAAGCTATTTTTTTCTGGTGAAGATGTGCTCTCTAAGACCAACAATTGAAGGGTACCGCGAGCCATCATGCTTCTTAAGAAATTCTTGAACTAATGAGTTCCTCATTTTTAAGGCTTCTTCCATGTAGTTATGCTGTGAAACATGACTGGTGTTAGGAGGTGGATTGAGATACGTAAATAGAAAAAGAAAAATTGCAGGTACAAGGTATTACAAAGTGCAAGTACCTGATTCATATCTATTGTTTGCAAGGCTTCTCCACGAGTGAAAATGATTGCATGATTCTGATTCTCAGGTTTTCCCTCACCCAAGATAGCTGGCCCTGGAAGTTTTATACGATAAATCACCTGCACCACGTGGAAATTACATGTCCAATAAATGTATTAAGCTTAGGTTGTCTTATAATAGCCAATATACCAAATTTAGCAACTTTTATATGTATGCTTGGTATGAAAACACAAACCAACAGAACAAAATAAGTCTATGAAAGACAATAAATATAACTATTGTTTCAGTATCAAACAAGCATTGAAAGCACTATGCAGCGATTGAATAAGCTAGCTAGGCACGAGGTCGTCAAGGTATCAAGGCACGAGGTCGTCATGGTAATTCATCATGGTATCAAGTCACGAGGTCGTCATGGTATCAAGGCACGAGGTCGTCATCGTAATTCATCATGGTATCAAGTCACGAGGTCATCCAACCTCACTACCCCATTTATTTTGTGAAAACTACAGAATAAGCTATTATTGCTGATGATAACCTGATACAAAATTTCAACGCGTTGACAAGCTTACACGTGAGAAAGCTAGCTCACGCGCAAAAAGGTGTGTTGTTACATATTACACTTCTCCCTAACAGCTTAAGTAAGATGGTAAGTTATGAAGATATTTCATAGTTGACTACTAGGGGCCGGGGTACATGTTGTCCTTAGGTTAGAAATGGAGAGTTTGGCAGGACAAGAGTGGTGATTAAGTACAGATAGCAGCTTGTTTTTGTCTTATATTGAAAAGCTTACTAGCTTATAAAAAAGGGGAGAACAAAAATATCGAAGAATGGAACAGCAACGAGTATGTTTCAACAATCTGAACTGTCTGGAAACAGTTAATGATCAAAATGAGTATAAACTTCCACCAGAAAATAAACATATTTGTTATACAATAAATGCATTTCTCGATTGGTGTCCGGCATCCTCGATTGAGTTATGAAAAGGTTGTGCGATTTACCAGTTAAAATGAAGCTACCAACTGTGTACTTTCAGAATTACTAACAAAAAAAAAAAGTGTTATTTTGTTACTCTGACGACATGATGAATATATAAAAGCATACTGCATACACGGTGAAAAATGTAGCAAAGGCACTCTGGCATGAATCTCAAATTTGCAGCTTCCCCCCATATCAAAAGATGAAGTCCCATGTACAATAATTTACGCTGCTGCTCCTCTTCCCCTTGCTCGGTTGGCAACCTAAAAGGAAGACATACATACATATATGTTAAATAAAATGAAGATGGCAAGCAATCAAACTTCTTTTTCCATTACAACAAAAAAGGAAATTGAATTGATGGTGATTGCAATGGTATTTGCTCCTTTATGCGCGCATCAGCCAGGGGAAGTGGCCGAATGTCCTTATGTTCATTTTCGGATGTGACAAAAATATCAAGATTTTTATTCCGAGAGATTTATGTGGAAGTCTCACCATAGACTACTTTCGCCGTCCAAATACTTGCACCATTTCTTGTAATTCTTGAAAAGTTTTTTCATCACTTCATTCAAAGCTCGCTCATCCAACTACAACACAATAAAAATTGAAATAATAATGTCATTAGCCTGCACATTTATTCACCATTTTCCTTCAAAAGAAAATTAATTAAGGAGAACTAGCTCCACTCGTGTGAACATTTGCAGGAATTAGAATCAGATGCTCCCTCTATTTGCTACACTGTCCTTTTGCTTATATACCAGTGAATTAAAGCACGAGGAGATATTAAGCAGTGTATTAAATCCTAAACAACAACTATATATGCAGGCTCATTCATAGCAAAAGATGCACAAATCAAACTATATAATGCACCCAAGTAGATCGAGTAACAGCAGCATATAGTACTTGGAAACCAAACATTGCTTGAAGCCAGTCGAGAATATCTTCATCTTTCTTCGTCTTGTAGTAGTCATCAGGCCATGGTAAGTCTACGGTATTTCTGAGAGCACGAACTGCAGCTTGAATCTGCAACTGCAATGCAATCATCAACAGGCCAGTAATTAGCAACCGTAAGTTACATAAAACTGGAAATAACGGGACAGAGCAAGGAATAAACCAACCTCAGGATATCTCATAATTGCTGCACTATCAGGATCGAGAGAAAGAATATTGTAAGGAACATATATTTCTGTCGTCTTCTCTGCAACTTTATTATGTGCTTCCAAGATCTACACCACATAGTTATGACCGACGACGACGTGATTAATTAGACGAGGCATATTGCCATTCCTTTGGCTAATTAAGGGTCCAACAACAGAAAAAGTAACAAAGTATCATTGAGAAAAAAACAGAGAGACCCCACGATCGAGATGCTCACCTCACGTGCATCACTTTTTGTAACTCTTGGATCATTTTCCTGTAGGAACAAAAAAGGCAAACAAAAGAGTATGACTATGAGCCAATGCTAAAAGAAAGTGGCCAAACTATATATCTATGCTTGTTAAATCACAAGCCACCAGCAGCAGCAATCATTATCAAATTCAAGCTTCCAAAATACTCCACAGAAGCCCAGAAGTTGTCGACAACAAAGAAAGAATAATCCAGTGAAATGATTCACCCTATAAGAATGAGCCGCCAGTGATCAAAATGATTGAATAAAGAAAGTATAACACTGAATTTGAAATAACTTGTTCTTACTCTTTCAAGACGCTGCAGTAGTAGAGTTTTAAACTGGCGATGGCGAACACCTCGTCCACTGGAAGTTGGATCCAGCCTATGAGCTTTTTCAAAAGCATAGAATCGGCCTAGTTATGAGGAAAAGAAAAACTCCCATATTACCAGCATTGCATAGAGGAGAATAAAAACGGAATGATCACAAAGACTATCCACATCAGAGAAATCAAATTTTAAGTTTCATTCACTATTTTTTTTTTTTTTTTTTTTTCAATGACATAAACAATCCACTATTTTTAATGAATCTCTAATTATTACATTGTTTCTGCACGTGCGTACAAATAAAAACACTTTTAACTTTGCACTGGTAAAATGAGTCACAAAATGGTACATTATGTAAGTCAGAAACCAAAGGCCAGAATATCCTATTGCAGTTAATGTGTGGTATAGGTGGTTCCACTAATAAGCAAGTATCTTCCTACTGCACTGGCCATTACCTTGTTTTCAGAAAAATAAGGAAGAAAGAAACAATCTTTTTTAGCAAGCAAACAAAAAACTAATCAAAATCCATTTTGTTTGACAAGAAACAAAAGAGAAAGGAAAATTTGGGAAGGCCATTAATATGCTTCTACCATCACTTATGGAGATGCAGGTAAAGTTTGGGTTGCTTCTCCTTCTTTTTCTAATTCCTTGACAGCTTGCACTAAACTCTTCGTTTTCTCGTAAACATACAACCCCTTTTGTTTCATCTCTTGCAATAGATTCTCTGATGTTCTCCAATCCAAGGCCTTTATATATACGGGGTAGCTTTATCAATTTATTATACTCATCCGCACTCGGCTTAACTCCATAGGCCTTCATCTCCCTTGTATATTTAACCGCAGATTCAAATTCTTCAAGCTTGCAGTATCCGCGAATGAGACTATTATAAATACATGGGCTGAGCGTCCTATGTTTCGTTTTGGCTTCATCAAGAACTTTGCAAGCATCCTCCATTGCACCCACCTCGACATAACCAGCAACAATTACAGAGTACGTGTAAACATCAGGCTTTAGACCCCTGTCGTCCATCATTTTCAAGATTTCCTTTGCATCTTCCAAGTCTCCAGCCCTGGAAAGGGCAGTTATAAGTGTGTTGAAGACCGTATATCCAGGCGGTGGACCCATGGTAACCATTTTATCGAGTAAACTCTTTGCCCCAGCCAAATCCCTAATTCTACACAACCCTTTAGTGACATAGGAAAATGGTTTTGCGGCATGCTTCCGATCATTCTCAGAAAGATCAGTCAACATCTCCAAAGCATGATATACATTTTCTTTCTCTTCTTGTGAAACATTATCTTGAGCATTTCTCTTCTTTTTCATATTATCATCTTCCTCTATTCTTTTCCCTTTATGACAAAGAGACTTTATCAAGCGGTGAACAGCAGATTGGGGTGGAAGCTTGTTATTCTCCTTGGCCCACATGTAAGTAGTGTGGGCATCTTTCACTTTGTTACCTTGGCACAGATAAGAAATGATCCTCCCAGTTTTCTCACTGTCAGGCAATTTATCTGCACTCAACATCTTTTCACAGACCGAGCAAGCCAAATCAAACAGTGAACCTTTGGAAACAGCATCAATAACGCAAAAATATGTGTCTTCACTCGCTAGACAACCAAAGTTCTCAAACTTGGTGAAAACATCATAATATGCAGCTTCAGCCTTACCCAAGTTAGAAAACAAGCATATTAGTTGGTTAAGAATATCAGTACTCAAAACTCCAATCTGCTCTTCACCGATCTTATTCACTAGATCCCACAAATCATAAGCATCCCTAATAATGGGTTCATGACCAACAGCCTTAACAAGAGCATCGACCACATTTGTAGTTAAACAAAAATCTCCTTGCTTCAGAGCCCATTTGAAAAAACCAATCAAATTCTCTGCTGGTACCAAAGGTGTTTCGAGAACTTTCAACATAGCCTCTTCATTCACAAGCAAACCTACACCGTCAAGACCAGATTCTAATGAACTATCCGTCCCTCTACTCTGAAGCAAAGACAACACAATTTCTATCTTCTCAACAAATTTCTCCCTACTCTCCTCACTGTTTTCACTTGTCATCACATCTGATTCATTCTCAACACCCAAATCAGAAACAACATTATTTCCTGATAAATCATCAAAATCATGGTTCTGGACATTAAATTCAAAGGAATCACGACTTGGGTTCTCAAAAAAATTAAGTCTTGAATCGAGTGACTCAACCTTACTACCTTCAGAGCTTACAGAATCATCAAAACCAAAATCTGAATTTTCATCTGATTCAAATATTGAACCACCAGCAGGACCACTATCTATATCCCAATCATTGGAATCAGGGAAGGGATTTCCAGCAGGGGATTCTTCATCAGTTTCAGGAAAGGGGTTTGAAGAGAAAAATCTTGGAGTGCAAAGAAAAGAAGATTTTGTAGTAAAATGGGAAGCGTCACAAAAGACAAAAGAAGATTCAGCTGAAAATACAGTTAATCCATGGAATTGAGAATGAAGTAACGGAGGAGACGATTGCAAAGTAGCAGATTTACCTAAAATGTTGAGGTTTCCAGGGACGGCTCCCCTGACTAGCCGTCTCCACATGGTTGTAGATGGTGGTGACTTTAGGCACTTCTGCTGATGTATAAACCCTAGAGACCAGCACGGTCAAGTTTCATTCACTATCCTTATGTACAACACTAGCTAATCAGAAGCACATCAATTCCTTTTTTTCTTTTCTCGTTGGTCGGCCAAAAGAGACAGGCGTGTGTGTGTCAGTGTATGTTAAGTGACATTTCAGAGTATTCTAAACAGATTTTGTAACTTAGGCAGGCAAACAATGGGTCAACAATGTATGGTAGCTCAAATATACCAAAACGAAAAAGCTTACAAAGATAGCCAACACGCCGGTTGCTGGGCTCGACTTCATTGGCAACACGAAGAATGGGAGCAATCTTCTCCACCAGGGACGACGGCGCCACCTCACTGTCAAATATGGACTCTCTTAGATTCCCCACTGTCTGAGTCCTTGTTAACTTTCTCTGCATCTTCAACTCACCAAATAGCGACTAACCCTTGTAAACTACCTTGAAGAAAGAAAAATATACATTAAAAAAGAAAAAAAAAAGAAACTGGATCCTCACATGAGTGAAGTAAGAAGAAGAAGAAAAAGAAATAGCATAAGTGGTACCCAGGAAAATAGATTCAATTAATAAGCATAAAGATTAAAGACTCTGGAGTTTTTGAGAGAGAAAGTCGTAGACCAATTGGGGGTGCCATGGGCAACGTTTGAATAAGGATGATGCATGGAAATGAAAATCTTTGGGCAACGTCATGAATAAAGATGATATGCATGGAAATGGAAATCTTTGATACACGCGAAAAGTTGAAGAATCACATGATGAAGGGGTAGGTCACATGAGGGAAATTTTTGTATGGTATATATACATACGGATCTCGATCCACGACCGTGCACCTTGCACAGCTCCCCCGCCAGTGCATCGAAACGGTGTCGTTTTGATCCGAAACGACACCGCCTCGATGCGATGTAAAAAAAAAAAAAAAACACAGTCAAGACGGCGTCGTTTCGGATCGAAACGACACCGTTTCGATGCACTGGCGGGGCAGCTGTGCAAGGTGCACAGTCGGGGATCGAGATCCTTCATATCGCTAATTGATCAATAAACAAAACTGAACAACACAGTTTGAATTATGTTTAAAATTGAAAGATGTACGGTTTGTCATATGCGTGCACTCCGACATATGTGCACCCAATAACTTCCTGGTGACCTGAGAGAAATTATTTCTCTAATTACTCTATTTGTACCGTAGGTCCTATGTGGTCCAGATTCATGCACGGGGTTACAAATGGTGTAACCGGGAAAGAAATACCGGTGACTTGACCTCCCTCGTGAGTCGTGACTACGTACTCCTCCTGTGATAGTCATACTAAATTAATTTGTATAATAAACTTCCTTTATGCATAAAGAAAGTAACTTTAATTTGTATTCTATAAATACATATCCAATCAAATAGTGGAACAAATCAATGGTGAAAACAAGAGGACAGAGGACAACAAAAGAAAACCTACAAAGTGAAATTTCATACGAAGAAATCTCTTGGTTTTCCAGTTGAGATTTTACCGAACAAACTGGAGTGGAGCAGAATGGTGCAATTGATATTCATCACACCAAAAATACGTACCTATGGAAGTTGAAAGAGGAAAGGGGTTCTGAAATAACAACAAGAATCCCCTACTGCAAATTAAGAAGCATAAGAAGAAACAACAGAGGAAGAGTACTAGCTAGATCTACTTTTAGATCTGAGGAATTAGATTTTGCACCTGATATATCGATCCAACTAAGGAACATGCATGTTTCAAGAGCAGCAAATTAAGAAGGAATTGAAATGGATCGGAGGTATCTGAATCTGAGGCAAGGGAGCTAGCAGATCCCTGGAAAGATAGAGGACCCCCCAGTTTATTAGTATTTTGAAAATTTTCAGAGTGAAGTAAGAAAAGAAGAAGAAGAAAGAAGAAAAAGAAATAGAAATAGCATATAGGTGGTACCCAGGAAAAGAAGATGCAATTAATACTGTGGAGTTTTTGGGGAGAAAATCGAAGACCAATTGAGGGTGCCATGGGCAAACCTTTGAATAAGGATGATGCATGGAAATAGAAATCTTTGGGCAACGTCATGAATACAGATGATATGCATGGAAATGGAAATCCTTGGGCATCGTTTGAATAAAGATGATGCATGATGGAAATGGAAATCTTTTGATACACGCGAAAAATTGAACAATCACATCATCAAGGGTCGGTGGGGACGAGATCACCTGTCTAAGTTGTGTGTCTAATTTCGGTGTCTAAGTAAAAACTACGTCGTTTCATGTGTATTTGATTTTTCAAAGAAATAAGAAAAAACAAAACATAAAAATCAAATACACATGAAACGACGTAGTTTTTACTTAGACACCGAAATTAGACACACAACTTAGACAAGTGATCTCATCCCGGGTCGGTGACCGGGGAAAGTTTTTGTGTGGTACATCCGCATACACATAATTAACCGGTAAATAAAACTAAACTACACAGTCTGAATTTTGTTTGAAAATTAAAGATGTACAGTTTGTCACATGAATGCACTTCACATATGGCGGGTGTATCCAATAACTTCCCGGTGACTTGAGGAAAATTCTTCCCTAGTTACTTAATTTGCACCGTAGTCCCACGTCAGCACAACACAGTTTGAATTTAATTTAAAATTATATGATCCAGATTTATGTACGTGGGTCTACGGTGTGTTTGGTGAAAAGTTGAACAATCACATGATGAACGGGTCGGTGACCTGACCTCCCTGGCCTGTAGTGACTACTACTTCTATTATACTCATACTAAGTTTAATTTGCATAATAAACTTACTTTTTGTATAAAGAAAATAAGTTTAATTTGTATTATTCACATATAAATACACAAAAAAAGTTTATTTTCTGTTTTATTTCACTAGAGATATCATTTGAACGATGTCATTGTTATGGTTGTTAAACGATTGAGAGTCGTTTGTGAAATAAACTGGTTTTTTCGGTTTCTTAATGCTTGTGATCGTTTGTTCGTTTAGCTTAACAAATCAAACTCGAAAATGATTGTTGGCTCGTTTTTTTCTAAATGAACGAACATTAGCTTGACTCATTAACGTTTAATTATGTTCGTGAAAGTACTTATATATATAAATCAATGTCCAACCGAACATTAACTTATTAAATGATAAGTCATTTATTTATCTAAAAGAGACTGTAATGTAGTATGATTTTATTTAACATTTGGAAAAATCCTTCAAATACTTTTTGTTGCATAATTTATATAATATTGATTTATAATTTGTTATTTTTTATTTGAAATATATATTTTATACCTTAACCACACAAGCTCAAGTTGAACTCAATTTGAAGGCAAAAATATGTTTAACAAGTTAAACTCAAACACGAGCTCGATCGGTTCATCTTTTAAACATGCTTGTGGCCTAAACAAGCCCAGGGGAATATTAATTGAATTATCGAATTTTCATCGAACTCAATACAACTGTTATACCATAATGGTTTAGATTAATTTTTGATGTTTTTAGTTACACTACCCAATGACTACTTACGAGATACCATAATGAGTTTCGATCTTTAAAAAATCGAATCTCACAAACACAATATCGGAGTAGATTGATGTAATAGACATCTCCAAAATCGAACCTAACAACCTGATAAAGTGCCACGATATATGTTTTATTACCACAAAATACTCTCATTTTTTTTCCGAAAAATATAATGTTATTGAACAATAACTCCGACAGAACATAAATTTGCATCATTCGTCATAATATAGAATTCATTAATCAATCATAATGCAGATCAATCATTCATAATCAAAAGTGCAAAATTACTTTATTTTTAATCGTTGTATTTGAGTTTTTATGCCACTAATATTAACATATAAAAGAATGGTAATGCTCAAACATAATCACTCTCCATAACGAGTGACATCATATATTTTTATATTATAGATTAAAACGTAAAACCTATTGAACATTAAATTAGACTATTATAATCAATAATCTAAAGCATATTAGTTATTACTTATTTGGTTTTCCAAAAAAAAAAAACAAAATTGCTTATTTTAGTTTCGGTGTCTTTATACAGTATAGTTTTATGGTGATCCTAGACCATATAATTGGACCACCATGTCATCAATTTGGAGAAACATGATTGGTGTTGATTTTTAAATATTGAAGACCACCACAAAACATTAAAATCCTATTGATTTGACACACCAAATAAGATTTGATCCAGGACCATTATAAAATTTGTGATCTTTATATATAAAGCACGAATCCCAAAACGTATTATATCAATGCATAGGCGCAAGTTGGCATGTTAATGATATCATGCAAATGGAGCAACTCAATGCAGTCTCATTTTTACTCATCTTTGATGCATTTATGTGTACAAAAACTTGTACGGTAAAAGTTGGACTTCCCTTAAAAATAAAAAACAAAAGTTGGACCCTAATGATAAACCCAATTACACTCTTCAAACACATTGTTTTCCGTTTCAGTTATATTTTTTAACATCTAAAAAATAATTCACTCTAATAAGCAATCATTATACACCCCTTAAAAATATTTTATGCTTACAAAGTGATATTTTAATACGTCGCATTCTTGTAAAAAAAAAAAAAGATGTCGTATCCGTACACAAAAAGAGTGTTGTATGTTATTTTCAAAATAAAAAAATAAATATTTGGACATGTTAATTTTTTTTATGGAAAAATTAGTATTTGTAGAAGTGTTTTTGCCGCTGATATATATCAAAAATGATACGGGCACAACGGTTGTGCCACAACGAGTGATACAATGATAATCTGCATCATTGATCATAATGTGTCTAAATTAATAATGTTGTAAATCTAACATGATCAAGATGTATATCACCATTGTGACACAACCATTGTGCTCGTATCATTACTCGATATATATTTATATAGTACATGGAGAAAGATATGAGACAACTATTCATATTATAAGCCCCCTATTTTTGGGGTGAGCCTTAATTTCAAATAGGGATAGGGAGTGGGAAAGGGTGTTATTGTGGGCTTGGGGTTTGGATACCCACCCTATAAAACATTTAGGGAGGGTTAAGAGTGTACCATTGGGGTCACTCTTAGATTTATAGACCCATACTTTTTCCTTTTTGTTTTTTTTTGGCATTTTCTCAAAAACTCCACAAGAATTGAGACAACATATACTACATCCGTTTCAAAATATAATTCATCCTATACTTTTTGTTTTGTCCTATAATATAAGTTATTTCATATTATCAATGTAACATTTATTACTATTTTCTCTATCTTACATTTAATTTATTATCAATCCAATCACTTTTCATTACCTAACAACTATTGTATTAATGATAGTCAATAGACATTTTAGACATTAACCGTTAAATTTATGACATCCAAACACCTTTTTAATATGTATTAAAATACCTAGGATGACTTATACTCCCTCCGTTCAATAATAACTAATAATTTGTTCTATTTTATGTAAGGCAATACATTTTTCAGTACAACATTTATTGTGTTTTTACTTGATCTACCCCTATTTATTACACTATGAGATATAAAAGAGAAGGTCACATTAATTATATACAAGGACATTCTACTCATTTCATTGTAATTGTTAATGCATTAACACACATCCTTAATATGCGTAATTTTAGCAAGTGCCTCAAATAAATTGGAACAGATGGAGTATTATGCAATGGAGGTAGTAAGGGTATTAGCATCAGAGTCTTTATCTCCACCTTTATCCCTACATGTAGGGAAAAAAATAGGGAAGAAGCAAAAACTCTCCCCGATCGTATACTTTATCCCCACCCTACATTGGGGTGGATGAACATGTCACCCCAAATCTCGGGGTGACACCGTAGCTATCCTTACATTTTTTTTTTTTTTTTTTTTTTTTGAAAAGATTTTTTTTTTTTTTTCTTCCCTCCGTTGAAATATAGCCGTTGAAATATACCATGGAGTAAAATTTGAATTTAAAAAGTAAGTTTTGAAAAATGTGTGTGTTCAAATATAGCCGTTGGAGTAAAATTTTAAATTTTAAAAATAATTTTGGAAAAAATGTGTGTGTTCGAATATAGCCGTTGAAATATAACCGTTGAAATATAGCCGTTGGAGTAAAATTTGAATTTAAAAATTAGTTGAAAAATGAATATTTTAATGTTGTAAGGATAGAGATAGGGATGCCGATGTAGAGTATTGTGAATTTAGTTGTTGTAAAGTAGGAATATGTATTTTTTAATAATATTTGTAGGGATAGAGATAGGGTGATTGATATGAATACCCTAAGTATTTTCCGTAGTAGAAAGTGGGTCAAGCCAATAAGATATAAATGCACATACAGCAGCACCATCAAGCAATCCCAAAATATTCCCTCCAATTATTTTTCTTGGTCCCTCCTCAGATAAATAATATTACGTTGTCCTAAAATAGAAGACCTTCTTACAAAATAATATAATATTAAATACTATTTTTTATTTTTACGTTAAACAATGCAATATTATTAGTTATTTTAAAAAAACAATGCATAAAACTTTTATGAAATCTTAAAAGTTGTTTATTTATGATATTTCTTAAACCGTACATAAAAACTAAAATGATTATATTATGGGACGGAGAGTATATAGTTTCAACTGTTTAGAATCGAAATAAATAATAACAATTCCATAAAATAATGGGAAATTCAATGCAATAATATTTACTTTTAAATTATATAATCATCAGGGCCCAAATTTGTTGTGCTCCTTGTTATGCAAAATACTCCAAAGAAAGAGTCCCCAGGTTGAATAAAAAAAAAACCAAAAAAATTATTTAATCACATCATCACCCACACAAATAGCTAGCCGCCATATAGAAATATTTTTTTATCTTTTCCTCAACCCCCTTTGATACCTTCCCACAGCTTAGCTCAAGCTTTCACATACATCAAACTCAGGTTTATAAATATTACTCCTTCCGTTCCAATTTGTTTGGACATTTTAAAACACTAACGATTTAAGGAGATACTATCTCCGTCCCAAAATATAAGTCATTTTAGACTTTTTCACACTTATTTAGAAAGTTACTTAAATTTGTTATGTGTAATTAATTTAGATTAAAAAGACTAAAATGACCTTTCATTGGTATTAGTGCAAAGTAGTAAAAAGTAGTTGAGTATATAATAAATGAGGGGTAGAATGAGAAAAAATATAATAAATGCTTTATTGGTTTTCTAAATGGATTTACATTTTGGGACAAAAAAAAAAAACTAAATGAACTTACATTTTGAGACGGAGGTAGTATCATTTATTAGCTTATCTAGTCATTAAAAACATGACTATTTTACAATTATATTTTTTTTATTGTGCTTAATCTTCTTAATAAATGTAGTTTTGTGGGTAATTTATGAATTTAAGAACTTTTTTAGTTTAAATATTAGTTATTGGACTTGTTTTGAGACATTCATAAAAGAAATAAGTCTCAAACAATTTAGGGGAAGCCATACAAGGACAAAAAAAAAAAAACATAAATGGGTCTCCATACGAGGACATTCTTTTTTCGGATGTTATAAAGGACAAAAACAAAATATTTGGACAAAAATACCCCTTGTTACTTTTTACCCCTCTACAAATAAGAATCAAGAAAGCAAGAATAAAATTACATAAAATGTCGTAACATCCAATTAAAAAGTAGTAACGGTATAAAAACAAGTAGTAATTAACAAACCCATAAAATGTCAGAATAAATGTACCAAAAACAAATAAGAATAATGTACCCATAAAAAATCGTAACATCAAATGGAAAAATAGTAAATGTACCACTAAACAATAGTAAAGGGGTATTAAAATAGTAATGTACCACTAAACACTAGATAAAATATATAAGAATACCACGAAAACAAAGTAAGAACCGTCCATAAAATGTCCATAAAAGTTGTAACAATCACATAAAATGTCGTAACATCCTAAAAACAAAGTAGTAACAGACTAAAAACAAATAGTAAATGCCCAAGTAAAATGTAGTAACGGGCAATTAACAAAGTAAGTAAATTTACCCCCATAAAAAATATAAAAAAAATCTTGCTGCTAGCTTCGTTCTTCTTCAAAGCAGCCACCGGAGGCCAAAATCCGGCGACAACGCAGCGGCGTTGGAAATACAGCAAACAAATTTTATCCAAATTTTAACCGCAGCAAATTCATTTTATCTAGCAGATCGGTGATTCCTATTCCCGAAACCTCCTTCGACTGCAACTCTTTGTCCACAATAATTTATGATCTCAATTCCAAATTTTATCAGTCGAGTGGAGAAAGAGCTTAATATTTGATTTCCAAGACGAAAGCGGCTTGTACCCTAATCACTTGCAAGAATTGGTTGATGCTGATACGAGGTTGCTGGGACGATGCTGGAGGTGGCTTTCCCAGCCTGAAAACTCTTGCGTCGCTCCTCCGCCTGTAATTCAATTGACCGGAACACACCAATCCGGTCGCCGGAACACATCAATCCGGTCAAAAATGGCAGCTTTCTTTCACAGCTTTGAAGCCTTCAATATAGCTGCGCATCCATACCTGTTCAAAAAAAGAAATGGGAAAAAAGGGAGATGGCTGCAAAAATAGGTTTTAGGGATAGAATTATTAGGTTAAGGGTGTTTTAGGAAATTTACACAGATTTTGTCCTTTCTAACTATCAGTGTATTTAGATCCTGTTTTATTTATTAATATGTCCTCGCTGACAAAAACCTAAACAATTTAGGACGGTGGGAGTATCTCGCAAAAAACTATATATGGTTTAATTTAATTTTTCTATTACAAGTTTGCAACTCAATTTATTGGATATTGTACGTATATGTCATAACCAATACGCATCTTTTATTGCATTATTAAGGGTATTTAAAAGGTATTTTTTCTATTACTATGTAGAATTTATTACATTCATCTTCTACTTTTTTTTAATCCAAATAATATCTTAATATTCAGAAAACTTCTTCTTTTCTTTCTCTTTGAAGTTTCGAGATATCTGTAATGATTCTGTACTTTTCTGGTGAATTAATTAGTACTTGGAAAATAAGACCAAGTGGTAAAAAACAATAATACATATGATATGGGGAGGACCGGGAGGTTATTGGGTGCACCCGTCATATACGAAGTATACTCATATGATAAATTGTAAACCTTTTATTTTCAAACATAATTCAAAGATGGGTTTTATAGGGAGGTTTTTCCCTAGTATATCCATATGCACCGAAGTGATCGGTGGGTGGATCAGAATCACACAGTTTACATTTAACTTTTCAGAAATTTTATTATGGTCCTGGACCAAGTATGACTTGGTGATCCAGGACCAATAGGAAAGCAACAAAACACACAAGGGCCCACCCTATAAAATATAAATGTCATTAATTTACATTTTTACCATTCTTATAAAGATTTTTATTGGTGGATAAGTGTTACATGGTGATCCTGAACCACCATAAAACCACTGTTAACTTTTAAACTGTGTGGCTCTGATTAACCCACCGGTTACTTCATCCTAAAAACCCTCACCACACAAGAAGTTTCCGTTTTACAGATGGTTTTTTTTTTTTTTTTTTTTTATTTTACTATGTTTGTGTTCTGAAGATTATCTCAATGAAAAGAATCAAAATGGTCACAGAGTGTGAAATGTGTTAATATGAGAGAGAAATGCATGGAAAAGAGAGGGAGAGAGAGAGAATTTGATGCCTCTCCAATATTTGTGAAGCGTAAAATGTTCCCCAAATAAGTCTAGGGAAATGATACAGCCACAGCGGATTGACACAATATTTATATATATTATTGATTATTGTGGGACTTAAATCAATCAAAACAAAGTCCAAAATAATCAATGTACTCCGTACAAGAGAATATTTACTCATCAAATGATAAGTCATTTATTTATCTAAAATAGACTATAGTGTGACTTTATTTAACATTTGGAAAATCCTTCTAATACGTTTTGTTGCATAATTTATATATTACTTATTTATAATTTTTTATTTTTCATTTGAAATATATATTTTATACCTTAACCAGACAAGCTTAAGTTGAACTCGATTTTTAAGGCAAAATATGTTTAACGAGTTAAACTTAAACACAAGTTCGAGCAGTTCATCTTTAAAACAAACTTGTGGTCTAAACGAGTCCAGAGGAATATTAATTGAATTATCGAATTTTCATCGAAGTCAATACAACTGTTGTACCATAATGGTTTAGATTAAGTTTTGATGCTTTTAGTTACACTACACAATAACTACTTACGAGATACCATAATGAGTTTCGGTATTTGAAAAATCAAATCTGACGGCCGTGGAGATTGATGTAATAGACATCTCCAAAATCGAACCACACGGCCTGATAAAGTGCCACGATATATGTTTTAATTACTACCACTAAATACTCCTTTCATTTTATTTTTTCAGAAAGTGTAATGTTATTGAACAATAACTCCGACAGAACGAGTGACATAACATAATTTTGCAACATTCGTCACAATATGGAATTCATTAATCAATCATAATGCAGATCAATCATTCATAATCAAAAGTGCCCAATTACTTTATTCTTAATCGTTGTATTTGAGTTTTTATGCCACTAATATTAACTTATAAAAGAAAGGTCTACAAACATAATCACTCTCCACAACGACCGACACAAATATGTTTTTGTATTATAGATTAAGATTGATATACCAAACCCGAAAACTAAACCCATAGACAATGCTTTTAATTTTATTTTTTAAAATAACGCATTTAATATTGAATTAAGACGTTAGAAAACTTTATATTATGGGACAATATAAAAAATCTAAAAGGCCTTATATTACGGACTTGAGAGAGTATAAATAAATAAATGGGTTTGTTTACAATTTCGATGCTTATAATTACATATATATATATATATATATATATATATATATATATATATATATATATTGATGAATCATTACATATATTGTGTTTTCCTCATTTTATGCAAAGCCTGTTCTCAGACACTTTTTTTCTCTCTCGCTCTCTGCTTGCCTATTCTAATAGTCGTCATTTTCACTTTAATGTTGGATCTCTTTTTTTATTTTTTTTGAAACATTTATTGTTGCATATCTGAATTGTGGAAAATTTTACCAACAGATATGATATGACCCAGATGGTGGCGTTTTGAAAACTGTCGGGGTAAGTGTATGAAGGTAATTTCGGTAATATTAAACGCTTGCAATATCTCAGCTGCTCATTGTTATTTGCTTTTTATTTTTAGTTTTTTAATCTATAAAACATGATACAAATACGAAAAGCTGCATGATACGGCATGAATACATTGACATATTGGTGTCGACATCGTGTCGAAGTGTCAAATATAAAATCATTGATTAGTATAATTATATAAATCGGCCGATACCTGTTAAAGTGTGTCGGGGTCAGAAAAATATCGGACACTGCACATGGAGAGATGTCGTATGTGATCCATGGATCTCAAATCGGAAAACCGTATCCAAGCTCGTTTGAAGGCTTGATAAAAAAAGATCCCTTTCGGGAAATTGTTTGTGGGATTTGGTTTTGGCGCAACAAACTTGTGCATTCTCCGGATATTGTTCACCCACCGGCCCATGTGTTTCTCTCGACAGCAATCAAACGTTCTAGAGATCTTAGGCTAGCCTGGGCCATTGACGTAGTCTAGTTTGTTGATTTTCTTTCTGAATTCGTGATTGTACCACTTGTGGATTTTCATATATTTATAATAAAAGTTCTTCTTCTTCGAAAAAAAAAATCCCTTTCTAAAATTTTTTTAAAAAAAAAGATGTTTTATAAGTTATAAATGACATATTAATATATTATGCATGAAGAAAAAAAATTATCTTTACACAAATTCCAATACTAATACAATTGGCATTTATCTCCTTCATTTATTAAATTTTTTTAATCATAATATCTTTTGATCTACTCAATCTACTAAACATAATAATCATTTCATTAAAAAAATAATCAGTCTCTCTGGAGATCTCTCGTCCCCCGCCATATTTGGCCCAGATTCTTCTCTTCAGATGACACCAAAGAGTGGATATGTGACAATCTGCAGAAGATTGGTGACAATAAAGACTGGCCCTATCTCTTTTCGGAGACGATCTATACAATATGGCATTGGAGAAACAAGACTTTACACGATGCTGATATTCTGAAGCCCCCTGTTCATATTCTACTTTCTAAAATTGTTAGTAGAGTGCGGAATCTCCGCCTAGCTTGGAGTGAATAATGTTTTTTAGCCGTACAATTTTCTCTTTGTCTTCTTTGTATTGTTTTTGAGGGGCTTATTCTCATGATTTGATGAATAAAATGGCTCGTTTCTTAAAAAAAAATAAAAAAATAAACACCTTTATTACTTTGTTGTATTTTTTCCTTTAGTGTAAATGTCATACTTTAATTAGATCAAATAATTAAGGAGGGAAAGCAAGTGATGATTACAGTAGAAAATAGTAAAATCTATACTCATAATAAAAGTACGATGAGGTGTTTCCCAAAAAAAATGTTTCTTACCCTCGGTGTTTCTCCCAAAAAATGTTTCCTACCCTTGATGTTTCCCCTCCTTTTTAATTTATTATATATTATATATTATATTATCAATTTATTATATTTATTCTTATCCTTAAATTTATTGTCCCCGTACAAATCAAAGTATCATTATCCTTTAATTAGATGAGTTTTTTTTTTCCCTTTTTGAAATTTAATTAGATTAGTTAACTAATATTGAATTTGTTCAACAACAAAAAAAAACGCCTAATATTGATTGATTTCCGTGGAAGAAGAAAAAAAATGATATTGATTGATTCCCAATAAATACATATGCCTCATTATTTCAATAAAATTATTATTATTACCAATTCCAATTCCAATTCCAATTCATATCAATACATCATGAATATCCGCGTACTATCAATATTTCTCATAACATCAATCTTCATCAATCAACTTTAATAATAATAATTATCGCCATTAGCATTACCGGAGAGATTAAACAATAACTATGCAAAGTTTAGAGTTGAAAGCAAGTATTGAAGTTGAACCCGAAATAATCTACGAAAATGTAATCCTTTATTATTTTGTTTATGAAAAACAAACTAGCGATCATGATATGAAAAGTACATACATACAACGTAATTCAAAAGTCGATTGAATTATTCTATATTTCTTCAACAACAAAAAAAGAATTACTCTATGCAAATTGAACCCGAAAATAACCGACGAAAACTTTTATTATTTTGGTTTTGAAAAAAACTAAATGTTGATCATGATATCAAAGGTACATGTTTAAAAGCAAACTATTTCAATTGCTCTATGCTAATCCTTGAAAAATATGCCCATGAAGTTACCTTTGATGTGCCCCATTTCACATATAGATGAATTTAAGTGTACATTGAAAATCAACTATAGAATTGATCTATAGCCTGAATCGGAATATATAATATAATATAATTGATCAATCATGCGAACATTACATATATTAAAGTTAGAAGAAAAAAAAATTATAATGCGAGCGGATAACAATTCATCGATATCAATATATATACAAGACAATAATTTACTAAATTTAATCATACAACAACCTGAAAAGTCACCACAATTCATCAAGCATATGAACATTAACGTTGAGTAAAATTTGAAAAAATAAAATATAATGAGAACGGGTAACAATTCATCGATATCTATATATATACAAGATAATGATTTAGTAAATATAATCATACAACAACATAAAGAGTCACCGTTTTTTTCAAGTCATACTTCCATCGCTTAAAATGGGTTAAATGACTTCAGATGCACTTAATAAATTAATGATTGTCTGAACTGGTTATTAAACACGTCTGAATGTTACTACCACTTAATTTATTCAAATTAAGTGATAATTAATGTAAACAATTTGAGACTAATACAAAAAGACATATAGCTTTTTTTTAAATTGGGAAAATTGGGTAACTACGCCCAGGGGCGGCGTCAAATGGAAGCATTTGGGTCACTTGACCCAAATTTGAAATTAAAAAAAAATCCAGTGTATTTTTTACATTATTTAAAAAATTTATGTACTAATATCTACTAACTGACCGCTAAAATTTTTAAATATTGACTCTTGACCCATAATTATACATATGTTTTTCATATAATGAATTAGAAACTTGTAATACGATGTGTCGTTATCGATTCATGACCCGTGTCACACAATTTCTGAAGCCGCCCTTGACTACGCCACATAGGTCTGTAGCTAACTTCAAATTAGCTAGAAATGATAAATTTGAGGTGGAAGTTAAGGTTCCTAATGCCTATTTTCCCTTGTTTCATGGATAACCACCTAAGTAATGTGTACGGCGTACGTAGTGAAAGATACTTCTAAATGCATGATGTTTCGGATGAACAGAGAGTAGGCTTAGCAGAAATACATTTTTGAGGAAAAGCATATTTGTTGTTTGGCAATATGAAATTGAGTTTTCCAACAATTATTTCGGCATTACTAAGAGAAGAATTTATGAAACCAATTAGGAGGTAGGCCATTAGAACTAATATTAGATTAATTCCATCAACCCAGACAAAAGACCACAGTAGAGGAATATCTATCGGAGTTTGGGGAATTTAGAAGCTTGGTGCAGTTACATAATCTTATGTTGATAGAGACTTATTTCATCAAATGTCATATAAGAGGCCTTAACACTGAAATTAAATCTATGGTGACATTGATGAAGCCTGGGAACATGTTTGTTGTCATTGATATTGCCATATGCCAGAGTCTATTGTAATGTCATTAAATGACATACATGTGCAGAAAAATTACTCTAACCCTAGCCAGTCTAAGTTCTCTTCATTCACCACTAATGTGACTGAAAAAATACCAGACACTGAGAATAAACCAATGATACATAAGGCAATTACTCCTAAAGAGTTGCAGGAGAAGAAGGCCATTGGGTTATGTGTTGGGTACGATGAAATATACACCTATGGCCAAGTGTGCAAGCAGAAACACAAACACTTTCGGGTATCAGAGGATGATGGAGTTTGGGGAGAGATTGAAGTGGACAATGGGGATAAAGTGGATGTGGTATATGATGCTGGACCATTTGAGCCTACTGAGTTATTCATGCACCTTATATGGGCATGTCACCTCTTACACCATCAAATTCGAAGGCCTCTTGAAAAAAGCCAATTACCATTCTCATACACAGTGGTGCATCTCACACTTTCCTAGACCATCAGGTTTCCAACGAAGTGCAATGTGTGACAGAACCAAATCACCATATGTAAATCACAGTAGTAGATGGAAACAAAATGGTGAGGGAATTTAAGTGTCTTAACAAGATGTGAGATTGATCAAGTTCAGAGATTGTGACATTGTATTAGGGGTGGATTGGATGAAAATGTACAATCTTATGGTTTTTTACTTCAACAAAACATAGGTGGTTTTCAATAACGATGATGAACAAATTAAGCTCAGAAGTTACACAAAAGAATCTCAACTAAGGCGATCAGTTGTTGGTGGTCCCTTAGAAAGGCTTGGGGTCAAGTTTAGTGGGGGGTGAGTAAACTTGACACTTAAAACTTTTTATAGAGTTTTATAACTCAGTTGAATAACAGTCTACTGACTACACCACTTAGTTGTGTTAAATGCAGCGGATTAGATTAAAGACTTTTTAAATGTTGTTTTTTTTTAAAATTGAATGAGCTAAGTGTTGAACTCAGTTGTGGAGTGATCCATGTTGTATTGGTAAGCAAGCAATATAGTAAGCTTAGTGCTAAAAGTAAAGTGCAGTAAAGTAAATGCTAAAAGGAAATAGACAGAGTTTATAATGGTAAACAAAATCATTTCTAACAGTTGCAAAATATTAACTCAGTTTGATACATGAACATGCTCTGAATCATATGCCCAGTGAACCGACTCATGTCCTAGAAGTGTGTCATGAATTGTTTGCAAATTCCCAAGGATTGCCACCAATGAGGGGCTATGAGCATACCATAACTTTAAACGGATGTGTTGAACCTGTGAAACTAAAACCTTTCAAGTATGCTCACTATCAAAAGGATGAAATAGAGCAGTCGGTGGATCAAATGCTACAACGTGGATTACGCAACACGGTAATAGTCCATTTTCATCACCCTTGCTCCTTGTGAAAAAGAAAGATGGAACATTGAGATGTTGTATGGATTACATAAGGTTGAATGACTTGATTGTCAAGGATATCTACCAAATTCCCTTAATTGATGAATTGTTGGGTGATTTAGGGATACTAGGGTATTCGTAAAAATAGACTTAAGGTCTGGATTCCATCATATTTTGATGAATAAGGATGATGTCCATAAGACAGTCATTGTAACTCATCATGACCAATTTGAATTCAAAGTTATGCCATGGAAGTATGAGTGAGATGTTGAGGCCTTACTTGATGAATTTTGTGCTGGTATTTTTTGATGACATCGTAATTTTCAGCCGTAACATTGATTCCCCAATACAACATCTTAAAGTGGTTCTAGAAGTTTTGAAGAAAACGTAATACTATGATAAATTGTCCAAAAGCTCTTTTAGACAAACCAAGATGGAAAGCCATGTCAGATTGGCCCAACATCATAATGTGATTGAAGCGAGAGGGTTTTCGGACCTGACATGTTTTTACAAGAGATTTATGCCTAATTATGGGATTGTTGCTAAACACTTGAATGACCTACTCAAGAAAGATGGGTTTTGTTGGTCAGTGAGTGCCTCAGAAACATTTTAGAAACTCAAGGAGGCCATGTGCAAATCATTAGTACGTGTCTTACTTGGTTTTGTAATTCCATTTTGCATTGAAACATATACATGTGGCAAAGGCTTAAGAGCTATTTTACAGCAAAACAAGAAACATGTGCTTATCTAATTAAGCAGGATTGGATTGTTCATCAATGAGAAGGAACTCCTAGCAGTCCTCATGGAAATAACCAAATGGAAGCTATATATTCAAGGCAGGCCCATTGTCATCGAAACTGATCAATGGAGTATGAAGTTCATTCTGGATACGAGGGCCACTACTACACTACAACAAAAATGGGTGACCAAGTTACTTGAGTTGGACAATATATCCTTATTGGATGCATGATTTAACTTTCAGCTGCAAGGGTGACCTATATGTTGAGGAATTAAGGCACCGATGATTAGTACAGCCCCATATCCACACTACATTGTGGAATAAAACTTGAGTAATACTTTTTTTACATAGCATGAATAATACTTAAAGGATCAAAATAAATATCCTTCAAATTGATTTGTACTCCCTCTGATTTTTTATATGTCGCAGAGAGAAGATTCACACAGATTAACAAAGTAATTGATATGTCTAAAATATAGTATTGAAAATGCATTTTTTTATTGGAGATGTAAATGTAAATACTTTGTTGGTAAATGAGTTTTTAGTATTGAAAATGTATTTTTTTATTGGATATGTAAATACTTTATTGGCAAAGAAAGAAAAAAAGTAATAAATAATGCATTGGAAATGTAAAATGACAGATAAATAAAAACAGAACAAATTCTGAAATATGACATAAAAAAAACGGAAAGAGTACGGTATTTTGCTTTTACAGTTGGTTTTATCTATGAATAAATATAACTCATTAATACACATGTGACACAATTAATGATTCTTTTCTGAGGGTACAATAAATGATTCTTTGTTTTTATGATTATTAAACTTGGCTAACAGTAAATTATTCCACAAAGAGTATTTGCACTTGTAATAGAATGTTAATATAAAAATATACGCAATTAAAACATTATACAATTTTTTGGACGCATAATATTTTACGATCCTTTTTCGGCTAGAATGAACTTAGAAAGTATTTATATATATACACTAAATAGTTGAGACAAATCTACGTTTGCAATAAAATGCATGACTTTATAATTAAAAAAGCTTATCATATTTAAAGAATGAAAACGTAATATGTCGAGTTTAATTCAAGCATAAAATCATTGTACAACAATTGTCATTATTTAACATGTATTTATTTATTTTTTTGACCGGGATAGCATATATTTTTTTTTGTAGATTAAAGGTATAGTCAAGAATATAGATATAATATTAAAAACATTCTAAATATAAAAAATTAGATGAACACGTGCGAGGCACGTGCATTTTACTAGTTTTATAAAAATTGTAGAGACACAAAATTTATATGAAACTATGTGTAATCAATATCACCGATAGATTAATGCAACACTCCCTAATTAATCAGTTCATTCATTGTGATTTTGAACTTTTTTTGAGGGTGAACGTTTTATAAAAAGTAACAAATGTTTGAGCATGTATCACTCTTATAAATTATAAAAGCAACTAAGTATAAAGACCTGTTATTGTAAAAATAATAATAAGATTAATGATATAGTCATATAGACACAACTCTTGTATCATAATAAATGACACAACGGTCATCTGGACCGTTGATTATGATGAATCTAAAATAATCATGATATAAAACCATTTGATCAACGATATAGATCAGTGACGGACCCAGCATGGTGAGGGTGGGCCCCGCCCCCTACTCAAATTTTGATGCGAAATTATTAGTATATATACCCTCTAATAATATTGACACAGTGTATGTATATTATTTCGAACATTTTCAACCAATTTGTCTTTGTAGCTCAGTTGGTAAAATGCCTAACTATTTACATTAAGGTTATGATTTATGTTTTATTTTCTCTTTTCTAGTGTTTATAATTTATATTTTTCCTTTTCTTATTAACATTTGTGAATTTTACAAAAAAAAATTGCTATCACATTTTATTGAGATTTCGGCTCCCACTGAAATAAAATTCTGCATCCGTCACTGATACAAGTTAACCGTTATATCACTCGTTTGATAAAACGGTTGTGCATATATCATTATTAGTAATAAAGTATCATATGGTATTTTTTATAAGTTGCACAAAAAAATTCCAAACAAACCGGCGAGGGAGCATACATGTGATGTTATACCCCTGCAAGAGCAAAACACTCTCATCATAAAGGTTAAAGGTAGAAAGTGACTACTCAAATACATGCACCATACCTTTTACGTATTTATTTTTGTTTTTATCCAAATTGGAGCAAACAATCCGTTTTGTTTATTTTCTTTTATCAACAGACAGACGTGCTTTTTTTTCTTTTTTTCCTTCTTGTAAACGAAAGTATCTCCTGGCGATCCTCGTGACCAAGGTTCAGCAAGGTGTTCGTTTGAACCTTTTTCTCAAGGGACCCGAATGGTTGGACCGTTGTGTCTTTGGACTTCATCAATTCCATCGAGAAAGTAATATCAGACGAAGGGTTCGAGAACTGCCTAAGGGGAATGCATATTCTTATCGAATGCAAGAACTTTTGTATGCGCAACATGTTACTCCCTTCCTTAGCGACCGGTCTGAATGGGTTGGCCCCTGGTCAAATGATCTACATCAAACCGGTAGGATTACTTGGCTGAACACCCGTTTAGTTGAGTATGTGTGTAATATTTTATACGTATGTGTGTAACTTCTTCTTGCTTTGTTAAAAACAGTGATAACACTGTGAAATAGAATCAAGAAACCAAAATATCGAACTAGACACAAGAAGAAATCAAGTTCTTCAAATCAAACATGAACCAGAATTTTGGCGGGAAAATTACATTTGGACTTTGGGGAGAAGGAGTGAATAATCCAGAATTGTAAAATCGAATTGAAGCTATTCTAATGTGCTGCTGGCCTTATATAGAAGTTCAACAGCTCAATAACTAACTTCCTAACAGATTTAACAAACTCCTAATTGATTAACTGCCACTCTAACTAAGGTGCTCGATGTAATGCCAACATGTGCAATCAATCTTCACTTCTGCTCTTCTTATATCTTTAACACCCCCTCAAGCTGGAATGGATTGTCCAAGTCTGCTCTTCTTTGTCTTGGGCTGCATATGTGTTCTTCATAGGAAATCTTGGTAGGAGCCTTGTGAGAGTCTGTTTATCTTCTGGTTTGGTTAAAATATCAGCAAGATTGTCTTCTGTCCTTACTGGCATAGGTTTCAGTATCTTGGCTTGATATTTTTCCCTTACAAAGTGACAATCAATCTCTATGTGTTTTGTTCGTTCATGAAACAAACGATTCTCTACTATGTACATGGCACTCTTGCTATCACAAAAGAGAGGGATTGTTTCTGAGGATGTGGAATTTGAAAATCAGAAAGAAGATATAGTAGCCACTGAACTTCACAAGCTGTGACTGCCATGGCTCTATATTTAGCCTCTGATGAACTTTTACTAACAACCTCTTGCTTCTTGCATTTCCAAGAGACTAAAGCATCACCTAAAAAGAGAGTGTAGCCAATAACTGATCTTCTAGTAATATTGCATCTGCCCCAATAATAATTAGAAAAAGCAGTTAATAGTGTAGTTCTTGTAGCAGGAAATAATAAGCCTTGGCCAGGTGCTATTTTTAGGTATCTAAGTAACTTGTGAGCTGCTACAAGGTGTTTTTCTGTAGGATGATCTAGAAACTGGCTCAGTTGTTGTATATCATAGGCTATGTCAGGTCTAGTGTTGCCCATGTAGATAAGTTTTCCAACTAGGCTCATGTAACAAGCATTGTTTTGAAATGGTGGGGAATCTTCCTTGTCTAGTGTGATTGTGGGATCCATAGGAAGTGAGCTAGGTTTGGCCCCTAGATAGCCAAACTCTGTAAGTAGGTCTAAGCAATATTTCCTTTGATTCATGACTATACCATTCTTGGATCTTGCCACTTCAAACCCTAAAAAATACTTTAGTTCCCCCAAGTCTTTTATGGTGAAGGCCTGATGGAGTAAGGACTTCAAATCTTGTATGGCTTGTAAATTTAAGCTTCCTACTATGATGTCATCAACATAGACTAGGAGAGCTACAAAGTCTGAACATGTCCCTTTGGTAAACATGCTATGATCATTTTTGGATTGAGAATAGCTAGCTTGAACCAATGTCTGTGTTAATTTTGCATTCCACTGTCTACTAGCTTGTCTTAGACCATATAAGGATTTGTTTAACTTGCAAACCTGACTAGGGTGCTGAAGCTGTAAACCAGGAGGTGGTTTCATATACACCTCTTCATCCAAGTCACTGATGGGAGTCAAATTGTAGTGTATTTCTTATATGAGATTACCTCCTTTTACGAGTTATTCATGGTTATTTTGGGCTATTATGGGTAGTATATGAACGATATTCACTTATATGCATGTTTCGAGACTAATGACGTTTTCGTCCTAAAAACTCGTGTTTTATGTGGATTTCGTTACGTTTCTGTCAATGTATATTATGCCTTGGTGTTCGTGTCTTTGTTTCAGGCTTAGATTGATGTATAAGGTCGAGAATAAGGAAGAGAGTCTCGAGAAAGAACGAGATTTGGGGCCAAGGAGGAGAAAAGAGTGAAGAATCATTGATGAAATCTGAACCAGTCACTTCAGGGGCATTTTGGTCACACTTGGAGACACTTTCAGGAAGATTTGTCTTGATGAAAGTTGTAGAGGATTGAATCAGCTTTCCAATTCATTTTGAATCATCTCATTTGGAGCCCTAGAAGTGAAGTTATGATGAAAATACTGAAGCTTGGTGCAAACGAGCGTTTACGGAGCAATGCTGAGTACTGAGAGTTGGCCTTTCAAGCAACCGAGCGTTTGCCTTGCCACAAACGCTCGTTCATGGTCGGGATGCGGCAAAAACCTATAAAAACCCTCTTTTTCGGTCCCATATGGATCTATTGAGTACTTAGATGTTTTAGGGTTTCTTAGGGGCGATTTTAGGGCTATTTCCATTAGTTTAAACGTTGTTTTAATCCTTAGATCATAGATTTAATTCCTAGAAACTCTATACAACTTTCATAGCTTAGATTTTCGATTTGTGATCCAATATTTCATCTTTTGAAGGAGATTTTCATACAATTCAAGGTTTCATCTTTTATGGTAATTATTTCTTTGTCTTTCAATTATTTGATTATGTCTTTGATTATTGCTTTCATTATTATTTCGTTTTTCAATTCCATCATGAGTAGCTAATCCATTGTGTGGTCGAATCATGTGAAACCAAGAGAACTAGCCATTGGATAGATGAGATTGGAAGTGTGTAGTGCGTAATTGAATGGTTAATGATTGTATTCACGTTCTAAAACTTATAATAACCGTAAGTGGATTAGATTGACAACCTTGTTCACTATCACACACATCAAACTTACATATGTATTTTGCGGTGAGATGTGGGATAAGGGGTTTTAGAATCGTGGCGTAGACCCGGCTAAGCTAGTTACCCCGGGTCCATATGAGGTTGGACATCGTTAAACGAGCGACTCTGTAAGTGCATATCATGTTAGGTTAGTCGGTTTTCTAAAGAGGGATTGGTTAGTCTTGCATAGGGTGTTTATATCGAGTTGTTCGGTTACTCACCAGAACTAGGAGTTGGCACCCGTGAATAGTCTTAACTGAGTAGGGATGGTTGGTAGGATAACGCACACTTTCCATTGAGTCTATCGAGGGGGTAAGAGTAGCTTGTTGGATCATGGTTCGACTATGCCTTTTAATCATATTAGTATAATCTCTAGTAGAATCATTACTTTCTGCATTAGTATAACTATTCCACCCTATTGTTGACCTAGACTAAGTCATAAGTCGACTTTGGTACTCAAACCTAGTCTCTGTGGGATCGACCTTGCTACCGATGTATTACTACTGACCCGATACTCTGTCGGTTAAGGTTAGTCAGTTAATATTTCAGCTATCAGTCACCATGTAAGAAGGCTGTGTTCACACCAAGTTGATGCAGATGCCATTGCTTCATTGCTGCTAAACTCATAAACAGCCTAATGGTGGACATTTTTGCTACAAGTGAGAAAGTTTCAATAAAATCAACGCCTTCAGTCTGTGTATAACCTTTTGCAACAAGCCTGGCTTTATATGTCTTAATTGAACCATCTGACTTCCTTTTTATCTTAAAAACCCATTTGCAACCTATAGGGATCTTTCCTTTTGGTAATGGAACTAATGACCAGGTATTAGTATCATGTAAGGCATCTAACTCACTCTTCATTGCTTTTTGCCAATCTACAGATGTAGCAACTTCTTTGTATGTATCTGGTTTCTTGTCCTTGTCTAGTTGTGTAGTAAAAGTTTTGTATGTGTCTGAGATGTAATTGTAAGAAACCACATTTTGTATCAAATGAGGAGTAGAATGATTAGTGGTTAGGGTATGCTGATAATCTTTCGGGTAGGTGGGAGCACTTCTGTTTCTTGATGACCTTATAATTCCTTCACTGGGATGAATGTTATGTTGAGGAAGTTCCTGTTGTGGAGCTGGAATACCATTAGAACTACCTTGTTGTGTAGGTTGAGCCACATGTCCTTCTTCATTAATGTCAGTGTATAAGTCTGGACATGATGTAGTGGGAACAACCATACTTGGATTTGTGGCTGAGGATTGAGTGAAAAGGAATTCAAACTCATGAAATTTCACATCTCTGGAGATGAGTATCTATCTGGTGTCCATAGCAAGAACTATATATCCTTTGGTATGTGCAGCATTTCCCAGATAGACACACTTCCTACTCCTTGCTTCAAATTTGCCCCTGCCTTGGACTTAGTATTAACAAAGACTAAACAACCAAAAACTCTCAAAGCATTAAACAGAATGTGGAGAAGGTGTATGAGTGATGTTTATTAAATATGTTGCATGTTGAAGGAAAAAACCTCAATATATCATTGGAATATTGGCATGAAATCTGAGTGCCCTAGCAGTGGCAAGAAGGTGTTGGTGTTTTTTTTCAATAACCCCATTTTATTGAGGGGTGTGTACACATGAAGTCTCATGAATGATGCCTCTTTCAACATAGTATTGTGTAAGTTGAAACTCAAGACCATTGTTAGCCTTATAGCCTAACATGTCTATGAAACTGACTATGAATCCATTCACAATTTTTTTTTGAGTATAGACCTAGTTTCTGCTTTAGTTTTCATCAAAAATACCCATAAAAATCTACTATAATCATCCACAATAGACAAAAAATAGAATTAACCATTATGTGTGCAATGTCTGTTAGGACCCCAGATATCAACATGAATTAGATCAAAAACAGCATGACTAACAGAAATACTGGTAGGAAAACTGAGTCTTTTTTGTTTGGCTAAAGGGCATATATGACATTCATTGTCTAAAGGTAAAACAACATCAGGAACATCTAATTGTTTTACAGTTTTCAGTCTTTGAACAGATAAATGGCCTAGCCTATAATGCCATAACAAAGAATCAGACATAGCATGACAAACAAAAGTATTATCAGGAACAGAAGTAGGTCTTGCTTGCAGAATGTATAAGCCATTGATTAAACTAGCTGAACCAATCATCTTCTGTGTGAGTGTATCCTGCACCACACAACCAGTTGTGTTAAATAACAATGAACAAGAGGTACCTGCAATCGATTTTCTGATAGATAACAAATTGTATGAAAAAGCAGGTACACAAAGCACATTTTTCAGAGTTATGTTATCATTAATAATGACTTCACCATCATGTGAAACAGCTGCCTTAGCTCCATTAGGTAAATTGACATGCAAGTTGAAGACATGCATATGTTTACTCATTAAACCAATATTGGAAACTACATGATCAGTTGCTCCAGAGTCAACAATCCATACATAAGGATTACCTGATGTGGTATCATTCAAAACCTGGACATTTGTTGTCATGACAGTGGGAAATTATGATTGTGGAACAACAGGAGATGTGTCTTGTATCTTCACATGTCTCAGCATGTTCATGATATGATCATACTGAGATTTGGTCATAGTGTCTGACCTAGTTGGTTCATGTACTGGCACCTGAACAGGATTTGTACTTAAGGATTGTTCTGCATCTTGGAAACACTCAGGATCAAAACCAGATTCCACCCCCACATTGTTAGCCATGATAGCTCCTCTACCCTGCCTCTAGAGCCATTAGGGAATCCATATTTGTTGTAGCACATTTCTATAGTATGACCTTCCTTACCACAATAGCTACACTGCATTTTCTTGTCATTGGTCTGATAAGGTCTCTGATTTTCTCTCCACATACCTCTACCAGCTGCATTATTAACTTGTCCTATGTACTGATCATTTCTTGGATAATCCTGTCCATATCTCTGAGCAGTGACATTTAATGCCATATTTTCTCATGTTGCAGCAGAATAGGTAATATGTGTTTCATGTTGAATTGCCTTGAAAAAGCAGTTGCAACATTAGGAAGAGGTTTTGACATAAGGATTTGTGATTTCACATTACTATAGCTATCTTTCAGACCTTTGACAAATCTGGTTACATAATCTGTTTCATTATAACCCTTGTAAATCTCCAAAGCATGACAAGTACACGGTGAAATAGGTCTAATCACCAAGAATTGATCCTATAGTGCCTTTAACTTCGTAAAATACTCTGTAACTGTTAAGGCACCTTGTTTGGTGTTGTAAATCTCCTCCTCAAGATTTGAAAGCCTGTAAACACTATTTGATCCAAATCTTTTATTCAAGTCATCCCAAACTTCTTTAGCGGTTTGTAACCAAAACACACTTTGATAATTGCAGGATTAACCGAATTCAGAATCCAAGTAATAACTAGATCATTACATTGACATCAGACCTCAAAATTCTCATCATTCTGAAGAGGTTTAGGTAATGTACCATCAATGAATTTGACTTTCCCTTTCGTCGAAAGAACCATTCTAATAGCTCATTTCCATTGATGATAGTTTTGTGCTCCTTTCAAGACTGGCTGCTCCAACACCATAGAAGTGTTCTCTGCTGGATGAATATAATAAGGATCTCTGACACCTTGCGTTGCCATGACTTATCCAAGAACCAATTGAAGAGAAAAGATGAAGACAAGAATTCGAAAAACAGAGGAAAAAAACGGAGAAACTAGTAATCGAAAGCAGAAGTTTGCTCTGATACCATGTTAAAAATAGTGATAACACTGTGAAATCGAATCAAGAAACCAAAATATCGAACTAGAAACAAGAAGAAATCAAGTTCTTCATATCAAACATGAACCAGAATTTTGGCGGGAAAATTACATTTGAACTTTGTGGAAGAAGGAGTGAATAATCCAGAATTGTAAAATCGAATTGAAGCTATTCTAATGTGCTGCTGACCTTATATAGAAGTTCAACAGCTCAATAACTAACTTCCTAACAGATTTAACAAACTCCTAATTGATTAACTGCCACTCTAATTAAGGTGCTCGATGTAATGCCAACATGTGCAATCAATCTTCACTTCTGCTCTTCTTATATCTTTAACATGCTTTCTCACTAATTTCCAAACAGCCAATTCTTGCCGAAAGTTGAGGATAAACTCGAATGGGATACCGGTTTAACACAAATTTTAGCTTGATTATGGTGCAAATCCTACTTGGTGCACCACAACTAATAGAAATCATGGGTTTTAAAATGGACCCCTACATGTAGAAAAAAACCACCAATGATTTGCTTTGAAAATGATGACATTGTGGTCCAAAACTTGTATTTGGACCAACCTAAAATACACAAATTGGCTTGCCAGAAAGGCTTGAGGTGAGTTTGAATCATTAATTTCGCTGCCACACAAAATAGTGATGATCCGAGTATTGCAGAAGCGCAGGGGCGTAGGGGTGTAAACGATCCGAGTGAAATCAAACATTCAATTATTGAGTCAAGCAGCCACAGAAAATAGTGATGCTCGAACTCAGCTCGAATTCGTTCGAGTCAGAGAAAAATTTCTCAAAATCGGCTCGTTGAAAATTTAATTATACTTGAGTTCGGCTCGATCATGCTTGACAAAATTTTGAGCATTTTCAAGCTCGAAAAAATGTTTGACTTTTAAGCTGCTCGAGTTCGACTCGTCCAAAATTTCAAACGAATAAATATTTTTAATATAATATAATTATGTTCGATACAACTCTTGAAAATGTCAAGTCAAGTTTTAAAGTGCTCGTAACCAAGATAATTTGCTCGAGTTTTGGTAAATCATATCTGAGCAAGCATATCGCAAGACGAGCATGGCTTGGCTCGTTTACACCCTACCGGGGACGTAGCGAAGGCCAATCCTATGCTTTGCTATGTTTCGCTATGCACCCCTATCAATCAGTTTAATTAATAGTACTCTTTATATACTCAATTCTTGGGGTGGGGTCTTTAATAACATCGCGCGGCAAATCTATTGTTTTGACACTCTGGTAGTCTGGTTTGATCAATTTAAGTCTTGGGTCGACAAGATTTTTTTACCTTCAAATGGAGATACAATACAAGACCTCTCGTGGAGGAGGGTGTTTATGGACTCCACAACTCTTATGTTTTGTGCTTGGCGTATTTGGTGGCCACCACGTTAAATATACTGTTTTTAACATCATAATACAATCGACTTTTACATAGTCGATTCTAGTGAGGTGAATCGTCGGCTTGCTTGCTGATGGCCGATTACCATAAGTTGTAGATGGATGGAAAAAGAGTTGTGTTAGATTGACTGTGTGATACCAAACTTAGAAACAAGTTGTCAAGTGCTCTCTCCAGTATCATTGTTTTTAGAAAAACGACGTAGTTTTAAAAATTAAAAAAAAAATATCTATGGCTAGATCATATTCACGTTGTAAGTGTGTGGTTAGATCATTGACACTTGATAGAGCACTTGACCCTCACACTTGAGAGGATCCTTGCTCCAACTTATAGCAGGGGTATTTCAAGTTCGGATATAGCATAAACAAATCCGGTACAAGAACAAGCTTGGGCGGCTTTGTCCAGCAGTGCAGAGCCTGCATGAGCGTTTTGCCTTGTAGTCTTTCACAGCTGCTTTTATGGCATCTTAAGCAAGCATACTGCAATGGAGTTTCACAGGTGGTAGAGAAAGGTGCTTCGCGATTTCTCTGCATTAATTATTAATAACATGTGCAAAAGTTATAATAAGCTCAAGTCAAAAAAACTGGAAAGGAAACAATATGCCATAATGTTACCAGGGACAAAAATGGAATTCTGTCTTTGAAGAAACAACAAATACATGGAATGGAAGGGGAATGCAAGTATTATTTGCACCAAGTCACAAAAAAGAGTGGCACAAAGTCCTAAACTATTTGAAAAAAATCATGGCTCCTAAATACTCCGTCGGTTCAAGAACGCTTCTACACTATGATGTACGGACACTTCTTTATGATAGTGTACCCCGTATCCTATATGTATCTAACGCAGGATTTTTCGTCACTTCGATTGAATCAAACAACGCTGTTGGTGTCGGAGATGCCCTGCGTTAGGTAATATGAACGAAACGTGGTGTGCTTCAATCCTTGATTCTAAGGTTCATTTGAATGTGTTGTTCCAAGTTGCCTTTTATTTTAAAGCTCAACACATTATGCTTATAAAAGGAAAAAATTTAGCCACTTTCTGTTGGTATTGATTAAAAGGTTAAATGTTGTAAATGACTGTTTTTTATCTAAAATGAGGAAAAAGGACAAGAAAAAACATGTTGCTACAACCAAATGTAGTAACACATGTAGTAACAGGCGCGTTTTTGTCCTTCTCAACCATTATTTTTTTTTCTTGTCCTTTTTTTCCATTTTGTATCTTTTTTTGTCCTTCTGGCCCCTGACCCCTTGATTAAACAGCCAGTTAAACATAACTCCGAGATATGTGAAATTTTATTTTATGTTCTTTAGGAGAGGTCACAGCCCTGTATGTTATTTTTTGTATTGAACTTTTCTGCTGTAGTCCCTGAAACGGATGAGATCGCTTGCTATTATGTTTGAAGAATCATGACTTGCAATATTCATAACACCCCAATTTTTAGGATTAAAACAAAAAGAAAATTGTGTTAAATTCAATAGGGGTGGTTCTCTACATCTACCTTTTTTTTTTTTGAATGAATTTTTTTTCCCTTTTGAAACATATATATTTGAAACTGTCATTTATGTTGTCATTTTGTCCCACCGCCCCTTAAAAATATTGAGATTAAATTTATGTGCTTAAAGTAATATTGTAACTTTAGCATTTTGTGCATATTTCTATAATTCTAACTCATTATTGAAAAACCACTAACACACACACACACATATACATATACTATAGAAAACTCGTGCATCGCACGGAACATCGTAAAGTTTGAAAATGAGTATTAAAGAAAAATGATTACATATGTAAATTGAAACTTGCAATAATCAAATTGGAGGATCACGGGATATAAAGGACACACAAAGTACTACCTCTGTCCCAAATTAAGTGTCATCTTTTTTGTTTTCACATATATTAAGAAATGTAATTAATGTGTTGTGTTTTTATACTCCATTGATATACTTACCCCTAACAAATAATAAATGTTTGTTTTGGGATGTGAAATGAATGCAATAAATAAATGTTTGACTTTTTAAGGGTATCTTTGGAAAATAAACATTAAATGATGTATTGATAATATAAAGTGACATTTTTTATGGGACAATTTTTTTCTCTAAAATATGGACAATTATTATGAGACGGAGATAGTATATGATACATATTGTATATGTATATATTTGTATATGGTAAAGATATTTTGCATGGCTAGTGTTTTTGCATATATTAAAGGGGATGTTGTGAATTATAATCAATTCAATTTCATTATTCATACTAATAATACTTGTACTATGTGCCAGAGTTTAAATCTATATTTTTTAACAACAAAATTAAATATTTTAATATGTATAAAAAAATCCCGAATGTCAACGGAGTCACGTGACAATCTTCCCCTATATAAAGTGTTTCATGATCGTAATATATATCATTCGATACAACATTCTGTATAATGGATTATAAAATTTTCCTATTTTGAGATTATGGTAATTTGCACATTATACCAATCCATATCCTTAAGATTATGGTAATCACTAATCTGCACATGTAAAATTAGAAGGGTCCGAGTAGCTAGGATTCCAACCGACCGACTTTGTTGAAGACTATATATATGTGAACTTTGTAAACCCTAAACCATTCTGCAGTACTACTACGTACATTCGAACGTTACGTTACGTTTGTTCTTCTTCCGTGAATTTTTCTTTGATCCCTTTGCGTTAAATAATGTCGTCCTTATGGTCGAAACTTCGAAACTTTCCGAGAGATTTCATGAGAATCTGTTCGAGTTTGACTTTGATGAATCAAATCAAGAAGCTGAAGTTCACATCAAAAACCCTTTTACGCCAAGCAAGAAGATGCGAAAAGGAAGCGAAATCCGAGAAATTGGAGGCTATATTAGCGATGGTGAATAGAAATATGGACGGCGTAAGGATTTACGTAGAAAAATCGGTTCGAAAAGGCAGCGAGCAGATGAACTGCCTCAGGTTAGCTTCTCGGCTCGACGCCGTTGTGGCTCGGCTCGAAACACAAGCCAAGATGACGACGATCGGGAAGTCAATATTGAAGAGTATTGTTAGGTCTTTGGAATCTAGTTTGGCAACCGGGATCTGGAGAAGATGTCGGAGACGATGGATCGGTTCGAGAGGCAGTTTGTGAACATGGAGATTCAAGCTGAATTTATGGAGAGTTCGATGATGGCGGGAACCACGGTGTTGACTACGCTGGAAGGGGAGGTCAACGGCCGGTTGATGCAACAGGTGGCTGATGAACATGAAGTAGAGGCATTTGTTGGAATGCCACAAGCTGTTGGACAGGTTATAAGTACACAGGAGAAGGATGAAAAGGTTGATGAAGATGATCTTTGTACAAGACTTTAAATAACGTGGGTAGTAAAGATTTGTTAATGGGGAAGGGGTGGTGGTGGGGGTGGGGGGGGGGGGGGGGGTAATGTTGTTTTTTTATTTTATAATAATTATTATATCTCTGTGCTATGTATGAATGGTAACTTATTCAATTGGTGTTGGTAAATATCGGTTTACCTCTTCCAAACTATTACTTGTTGTTCGATTTACCCTCTTAAACTATAGTTTATAACTAAAATCAAGTTTATAACCCTAGAGTGTTAGTTGTTAGATTTACCACTTCACGCACGCTATTATTTTTGTTTGATTTTCACCTTTATAAAATCTAACAACGTCTTTTATTAAACATTGTCTGTCAAAACAACATGAATTACATTAGAGGAAGGGAAATACTTGGCCATACCTCTGGCATTTATAGTTTTGTACTCTTTAAACTCTTACAAGTACTCCCTCCAAGCCTTCATCTTCATTAAACCTCCTATTCCGAATGATCGATATATATTGGCCAAGGCTTTTCGTATTGATGACCGACCGACCAACTTGCACATTACATACAAGCTAACATCTCTTCAACAAATCAATGATCAATCCTCCTGCAAGCGTTTTGCGTTCGATTTGCTGCAAATAATAAAATAAAAAATGGAATTCTCTCTTTGAAGAAGCAACAGAGACATGGAAGGGGAATTGCAAGTATGCAACAAAAAAGAGTGGCACAAAGTCCAAAACTATATTTGAAAAAATCATGGCTCCTAAATACTCAGTCGGCTCAAGACGCTTCTACGCTATAGATCACATCATGAATGAAAACAAAATACAACTTCTGGACGAGAAATAATTAATGCAATGCAATGCAAGGTTGTAAAGGAAAACCTAAAACAGTATAGAAATACCAAAAGAAGTCGCACTCACGTATTCTTTATGGTCAAGACTTCCTCCATATATCTGCTTCCCTTTTACCCACTCAGTCATTATCCAGCCATGGAATCATCAATAAGCACCCTTAAGAACACATAAAATCTAAGTTACTAAAAATAAAAGCACTTAAATTACATCGACTAGCACCTCAGGAATAAACATGTTCTGGTCAAGAAAATAGATACCCAATCAACCTAAGTGAAAAAATTGAAATGCAGAATAAGGCAGAGCTTAAAACCAATTCATTCATTTTTCATTAACAGCCAAGAAATTAAGCAGCAACTGAGCATTTCAGTATGATACATGGCAAATCATCTTCTATTGAGAAAAAAGTCAACCAAAAACTCTTCATTTCTACATTAAATGAAATTGCCCTGCCGTCTTCATACTTATAGCACCAAATTTATCTCAAATATCCAAAAATCAGTGTGAGGCGAGCACGTCCACCTAAAACTAATTCACAGTCAATATCTTCATAGCACCAATATTTTCTCAAAATATCCAAGCAAAATGTGAACTTAACATCTACCTTAACCTAATTTACAGTCAAAAATCTAATCAATAAACTACATCCGCATATTCATTTCCAACAAACAATCATAAAAAACTTAAACCACCTAGCAGAAAGTAAGAGAAACATAAACGTACCAACAGAAGAAGGAAAGTTATTGTGTGGTGATGAATTTTGAGGTGAAGTGATGGGTGAAACGATCAGAACCACATATTTTAAATACAGAATAAGAGTGTGTAGTGTGTGGGCTGCCACACGGTGTCTCCGCACCGTGTGGAGACGGCAAAATTAGGATTTTAGTCCTCTAACTTGGCCTATTTTGGATTTTAGTCCTGCTCCTGCTCCGGTGAGGAAAATGGTCCTCTAAATTGGTTTTTTTTTTGGATTTTAGTCCTATCCGCCGGAAATAGCTGATTGGGCACTGGAATCTTTAAAAAACGCTTACGTGGCAGCCTAGTTAGAGGACTATTTTTAAAAATTCCGGTGCCCAATCAGCTATTTCCGGCGGATAAGACTAAAATCCAAAAAAAAAGCCAACTTAGAGGACCATTTTCCTCACCGGAGCAGGAGTAGGACTAAAATCCAAAATAGGCCAAGTTAGAGGACTAAAACCTAATTTTGCCCGTGTGGAGACACCACACAATAACCTCCCCAGAAGAAGATGCGATAGCTGAACCGCATCCAAACGTCTTGAAACAAGTGTCAAGCCAGCCTTATCATCAACTTTAATTTGGAGCTTCATCACATCACCACAAGAAGGAGCACCGACTTGGCCGGTGCCGACCGTGGGGTCATTTTTATTGAACGAACCAACATTTCTAGGGTTATTGTAATGTTCCACGACTCTCTCGTGGTACAGCCTTAGCGCAGCCGCCGGAGAGCTTCCAGGCCTCTCCAATAAGCTTCAGAACACCCGTTTAGCTGAGTATTTCAACATTTTTCGCAGAGATTTTTCAGAAAAATTCATTATGCATAATCTAGCGAGATGATGATGATGGGCTGGACGGAGCAAAACGAGATAGGTAGGGATTATACGTGTCGGAAGATAGGACGACTTTTAAATCAATCAATCAAAAACGGTTCATAATTTTGTTAAAATAAAAAAAACGGTTCATAAACACTTGAGGTTTTTGTTTTTGTTTTTGTTTTTGTATTAGAATAGAAAGGAAGAAACTATAACTATTTATTTTATTCGTGGGGTAGAAGCGCTTTATTTATTGATTAAACGCAGTCCGTCATACAAGCACGGATTACATGAGGAGGAGGAGAAGAACCTCATTCTAGGCAAGCAACAAGATTGAGGTCTTCCCTTGCAAGAAAATGGGCATGCATGTTACCTTGCCTTTTAAAAAAAGAGAAAGAAAGAGAAATGAAAGCTGACATAAGTTTTTTACAATCCTCTATAATACTTCCGGCCGAAGATAAGTCTTCTACTTGATTTTGCAATCGATGGTGTAAGATAAGCGAATCACTTTCAATGATAATGTTAAAGAATCCCCATGTGAGCGCGAATGTCAAAGCGTGGTAAATCACTAAGGCCTCTCCTACCAAGACACCATATCTTCCTTCCAATTTTTTTAAGAAGCTTCGAATTATTTTTCCTTGGCTATTACGAAGTATCCCACCAACTGCCGTTGATGACTCACTAAAACCTGCATCAATATTAAACTTGAGGGCGCTTGTGGGTGAAGGCTTCCATTTAGTGTCAAAGTTCCCGCCATTGGCGATATCTGGTTGTCTCGTGATAGCTTGTGTATATTCATCCGCCTCAATTGCCGAACGATTGCAAATGGAATTTATGTGCACCGGTTCACCTTGAAAAATATGCCCATTTCTAGCCTTCCAGATGTTCCATAACATGTAGATTACATGGAGTAGCTCGGATTCATTTTTCAAGTTGAGCATTTCATCAAACCAATCAAGAAATAAGTGTATTCTAATTTTGGAGAAAAACTCACCAAGGTGATGATTGCGCCAAATGTATTGTGGGATTAGACATTCAAAAAGACGATGCCAAATTGTTTCTTCATGTTGTAAACATACTTGACATAAGCCCGTGCCAACACCCCGCAGATTATCATGCAAGATATTGTTGAGAAGCTTCCAGATAAAGTGAATAATCCGCGGCTTTACTCTCAATTTCAACAAGCTAGTCCAGAGACTACTGCATGAGTGTGAGGATGTTGAGGCCGGAGATGTTGACCCCCGAAATTTAAGCTCATGAGCCAATTGATAGCTAGTTTTAACAGTATAGATCTCATTATTCGAGTAGTGCCATATCAGCTTATCCTCCTTGGCTTCTGTTCTGGGGAAAGTGGGATAGATATGATTTTATCCACCTCAAATGGGTTGAAGGCCTCCCGAATAAAATCTTTTCTCCATTTGCGAGTAGATGAGTTAATAAGACAACTTAGGGCACTTGTAGCAGGTGTTCTATTAGGTGTCCTATATCTAAAATAGAAATAGAAAACAAAAAGCGGTCAAAATATGACCTACGGATGGGAATTTATACCTAAAAATATTTAGGTATGGTGAATAGTGTTGTTCTATATATAGAACAACACTATTCACCATACCTAAATATTTTTAGGTATAGCCCATCTGCTGTAGATCATATTTGTACGCTTTTTTTTTTTATTTCTATTTTAGATATAGAACACCTAAGGGCACTTGTAGTAGATGTTCTTTTAGGTGTTTTATATCTAAAATAAATATTTTAATGTTATAGATAATGGATAGAAATGTTGGTGTGGAGTGTTTTGAATTGAGATGTTGTATAATAGAAATATGTATTATTTTATATTATTTTGGTGGTGTAAATTAGAAATGCTGGTACAAGTACATTGCAGTTGGGTAGCTTTCCTTCATTAGGATTCGCTTGGAATGAAGGTAAAGCATGTAGCCAAGCATCATTGATGATATCAATATTGTTTCCGCTCCCAACTTTTCATCTTAACCTATGAAAAAGGAGATTCTTCCCTTTTAAGATGCTTTTCCAGATAAATGAGGGGCTTCTCGTGGGGGTAGCATCTTTAAAGTCGCGATTATCCAAATATTTTGCTTTAAGGACACGGGCTGAAATGGAATCAGGCATAGCCAGGGTTTTCCATGCCTGTTTCGCTAGGAGTGCTAGATTAAAACACTCAAGATCCCGAAATCCGAGACCTCCTTCCGCCTTTTTCTTACGACAATGATTCCAAGATTTCCAATGAATTTTATCTTTCCCATCCGAAGAACCCCATAAGAACTGTCTTGTTAACTTTTCTAAGTCGATAATTAGAGACTTAGGTAACTCGAAGCATTGCATGACATATTGGGGTAGTGCCTGAATGATGGATTTAATTAACACCTCTTTCGCAGCCGGTGGATCGTGATCGACTGAGTAGAAAATTCGACATTTTTGCTGGATCGACAAAGTATTTATGGATTTCGTTGACAATAGGGCGCTTTTTCATCTCCTACTTCCAAGGTTTTCCAAATGTCGTCGGAGAAAACAATGCTTGGCTGCTGCCGGTCATTAAAGGTGCTTGTTTTTTTTGAATGAGTTAAAGGTGCTGATAGCAACAGTATTTTTTCTTCATTTTCTTATTATTTTTCTTTTTGTTTTTTCATCTCAAAAAGGCCCTTTGCGATGTTTGGGATGGGATGATTTGCAGGTTTGAATGGAATTAACAATAGCGGTGGCATAACGTTTTATGATTATAACCTCATTTTGAGGAATGAGACTATATATTATGGTTTTGTGGATTTGTTTTCTTAATTTTTTCGTCGGTTACAGAAAAAAGATTTTTGTTTCCATTTTTCCTCCGCAGCAATTATTTCGCTTGAGGTTGATAATTAGGATGTTGAAGAACTAAAATAGTAAAAATGATTTCTTTCCTTTTGTTGATTACTATCTAGTAGCCAACTTTGGATGTCTGATCATTGGGATGTGCTAGAATCAATTTGTTGCTCAACATTGGATGTTTGATCATAGGATGTGCTAGAATAAATTTTTTGATCATAAGCTTTTGGGGCTTCTAGTGTTATTGTGTTTTGGATATGCAAGATGCCCTCTTAGGAAAATAAATCTCTTTTTTCTGAATGTGCCCTGCAATATGATTCCTCTGCCCACTAAAAATTAATTTGGATGAATTCGCTTTCATATTGTTTTGGATGCATTCGGCTAATAGGGATTGGGTGTATTTTGGGGAAAATTCTATCCTAAGGACTCCCTACTAGGGAACTGTTTACGTGGCATTTAAAGATCTCGGACCACACAATTTCCACACACGGGGCATTGTGTATTCCACATCAGGAAACTGCGTGGTTCAGATCCTACCACGTAGGCAGTTCCCTACTAGGGAGTCCCTACAGTAGAACGACCCGTATTTTGGTGTTGTAATGATACTCTGCTCTGTAGACTGTAGTTGTCATCATCTGTGTAAATGTGTTTTGCTTTATAGTTCTCAGGTATTATGTTTTTGATACTCTTATTTGTCCTTGTAGCCGAAATGACATCTCAGAACCATATGCCGCTTTGTACATGATGGTAGCCTTATACATCATGTTCAACCATCCTAGCAAACTCAAAGGCTTAGCTGGTAAGGCTGTCCACAATAATACTCCCTATCACACTCCCTATTTATCTTATTTTCCGTTCCTGATTTACTTTTTGAACACCTTATAAAACAACCAACTCCAATAAGCACTCCTTATACAATTCCCCAATACTACTTTTTTTTAACATCTCAACCAATTAATTTAACTACCAACACATTTTCCATTTTTTTTAATACAAAAATCGGAATAAAATATTTTATACTTTCAAAATGAGATTTTAATGTCGTATCATTATCAAAAAAAATGTCGTAGGCGTTTAAACAACCAAATAGGGGATTATTAAATATCCTCTAATAAATGTCGTATCGTTTTTATTAGAGGAGATTATTACTGAAGTGGTTAAAATTGAGTTTAATATAGTTGAAGAAGATTATGATAAATAGGTGGAGAGAGAAAAGTGAATTGTGTGGTTAAAAATGGTTACTATTCACCCCCAACCCTCCCCTATAATAAGGGAGAACCTTAGTTTCAATTGGGGATAGGGGGATGGATAGGGTGTTGTTGTGGGTTTGGGGTTGGCTACTCTCCCTATAACACATTTAGGGAACATTTAGGGAGCCTTAAAAGGCTCCCATTGGAGACAGCCTAACCTTTGAGTTGTTGAAGTCATCATGTTCTTAAAATAAATCATAATAATGATAAATTAAAATAAAAAGAATCATGACTTCTCAACAACTCTAGTCTATCTATATTCTTATACTAGAAGCTTCGGCCCTACACCAAATGACTTCTCAACAACTCTAGTTTATTCTTATAAATCACAACAATAGTTACAATTTAAAATTCAATTGGTTCGTTTCTACGAATAGATAAGACAGCCCAACCACTTTGCATTAGACCGTCCACAATGGACACTTTATTTAAACTCTAAACATTACATTTCCAGTATAATACACAAACTTGAAGCTGCAGTAACTAACTTTAAAATTACTTGATCTGAAAAAATGCTACCTCATACTCCATATTTGGAGTCCTTCCTAAAGGTGAATAGTGTACCCACCATGTACCCATTTACCTCCTTTTTCTTCCCACTACTCATGTATTCTATACTATTAATTAATGTTAATAATGAAAAGAAAAATTGGATTCAACTATTATACAGGCACACAACATTAAAATAAAATAAAACATTTGACGCTCTCAAAAAAAAAAAAAAACATTTGACACACTAAACGTTTGATTTTTTTTTTAGTTTCGAGACAATATTGGTATTGTGGAACGTATATAAAAAATAGCAATGACACATAAAAAAAAAAAAAAAACATGAGTTTGTATAAATAACATTCATAATTATTTCAGTTGTGCTGGATGAATATTAAAAAACAAAAAGGATATAAATTAGTGTTTGAAGGATTGTATAAAGGTTATTTATTGGAGTGAAAGTTTTTATAGAATATTAAAAAAGTATAACTGTAACGAAAATCGATGTGTTTGGAGTGTTGTTTAAAGGTGTATCATTGAAGAGAGTCTTACCGCCAATCTTAATTAAAGTTGTATCAACCAAGCTGCTATAACAAATGTTTTGAAACACTGTCCTCCTGGCTTCCCAAATGGTTTGTTGGGCTGACACAAAAATTGATCAAAAGGTCATCTAGAACGACAATTTTGTTAATTAACGAGATTTTTTTTTAATTTTAATTTCAGATCGTTGGGGACAACTGCGAGTGGAACATTAAATTCACAAAATAAAACCAAAGATACTTATAGTACTACAATACTACTACTATAGAATACAAGGATTATGTAAATCAAAGAATCCCTAATTTTAGGAATTAATTCTCATATTTTTATAAGCAAAAATCTCAGCAGGCCATTTAGTAGCAAGGCATATTAAGGTACTGAAAGAAACTGAATCTCTCGAAACCGATTTTTTTTTTCCCAGCAATCACGTGAATCAACAAACGTACGGTACTGTAACATAAATTAATTTGTCTTAAGCTTGTTGGAAAATTTAGTCGTGTGTGGAGTGATTTACCGAATAGATCCGCAATTACCGGAAATAATTACGGAGTAAACAAAACAATAAAAAATTGAATCAAACGATACAAAAATAACGGAATAGAAATCAAACCGAGACGAGTGTACACACTCTTTCCTTAGAACAAATTCCCGGTCTCGTGCCCACGGTTGCAGCAACTGTCTCCCAAGATACAACGGTTTACGTCTCGAGTTTAGCAGCACTTCAAAAACTCGAGCTCCGGCGAACTACTCGGATATTCCGACTTCTCTTCGACACAACATGATGACTATGAATGCAAAATTTTTGCAGTGGGAATGATCAAGAATTTTTTTATGATATAACTCTCATTCAATTGGGTTCTTTATATAATGGAGAGGATGTGCCAATACTCGATTCTTATTGAACGAATTACACACCAATTCCTTGTCCCTTAAGACAAGTCAAATATTCCCAAATGTGTAGTGTAACTAAAAACATCAAAACTTAATCTAAACCATTAGGGTACATTGGTGTATTGAGTTCGATGAAAAATCGACAATTCAATTAATATTCCTCTGAGCTCGATCGTTTAAGTCACAAACCAGTTTAAAAGATGAACTACTCGGATTTGCGTTTGAGTTTAACTTGTTAAACATTTTTTTGCCTTCAAAATCGAGTTCAACTTGAGCTTGTCTAGTTAAGGTATAATATATATTTCAAATGAAAAAACAAATTATAAATCATATTATATAAATTATGCAACAAAAAGTATTAGAAGGATTTTCCGAATGTTAAATAAAATCATACTACGCTTTCTTTTAGATAAATAAATGACTTATCATTTGATGAATTAAGGTTCTGTTGGACACTGATTTATATATATATATATATATATATATATATATATATCTTATATTATATTTTAGAGTAAATAACTACTAATTGACCCGTTTAACTCTAATTACCCGCCCCAAACCCGGAAATTCAACTGCAACATGAACGTTTACTGCACCTCCCCCTCCCCCGGCCCCAACAAAACATGCCGCAGCCTCTCATTTTCTCCCCCACGTTCAAAATAAACTCACCCATGAATCATGATCTCCCCCGTCCTCCTCTAATTCGACACTTTAAGCGGACACAAACCATCTTCTCCGATATCTCCTCTAATTCGAAAGTTTTAAGGTTTCTTCCAGAGACCGATGGCGGAACACAAGGCTTGCTTCAAGGTTGCTGTTCAAAAGGTAATAATCTATATTCGACACTTTGCTAATTGCTCTAAATTGATTTTGAATTTGATGTTGAAAATTTACAAGATCCGGTTTTGTAATTGGGGAAATTGAATTTGAGTACTGCTTAATTCTCCGATATCTCCTCGATTTCGAAAGTTTTAAGGTTTCTTCCAGAGACCGATGGCGGAACACAAGGCTTGCTTCAAGGTTGCTGTTCAAAAGGTAATAATCTATATTCGACACTTTGCTAATTGCTCTAAATTGATTTTGAATTTGATGTTGAAAATTTACAAGATCCGGTTTTGTAATTGGGGAAATTGAATTTGAGTACTGCTTAATTAGGTGAAATGTTTTGTTTCTTTTTGGTTTTTTTTTTATTTACAAAATTAGTTTTTTTACTTGAGATTCAGCATTTTTAGTTATATAAAATGATGCGGACTTCATCTCCTGACATATTTGATATTGCTAAGATTGTTTTCATTTTTTCCATTGGTGTTTCAGTGTTGATAAGGTGATACATTGTATTATAGTTAATTGTATCAAATTTGTGTTTTACAGAGAATTTCCGGGTGTCAAACCCTTCATCACGATTCTCCATTGTCCGTTCGTGCCGTCGCTCCGTTGTCGGAAGAGCAGTTGTTACAGCGATCGAGGTCGCCCGGTGAACTGTATCATCACCAGCTGTTTCCGAAATCACAACACTACAACTCGCAGCAATTGAGTTGTTTATTTATTACGTTTGACCTAATTTTGGAGATTCTGCAGCATAATTTATTTTTGCCTTGCTTTGGAAGTAACACCAAAGGTAGTGTTTATCTCTTTATTAAGCTAATATACTTGCTATTTATAGTCATTTTGGCTAAAAAAAACTGGGCTTTTTCAGCTGGGAATATGGAAAGATACATTGCTTTTGATGTGTATAATTATGGTTTTCTTGGATGATTAGTTGTTTTAATGAGGAAGCAAGTAAATTATGCCTCAAAAGAAAGATGTCAAAAGAATTTTTTTATGAAAATTATGGAAAGATAATGGTGATTTGGATGATATTAGATTCACGTATTTATATGTTACGTGTCTAAATACTGTGTCTTTACTGCCTTTTAATTATTTACTGCCTGTAACTCTTCATAGGATATTATATATTCCTAGTGATTAGTTTCTTTTCTTTCTAGTCTAAGGCTTAATCTTATTTTAAGATTTATAGCCGTTGCTTGCTTTATAGCCGTTGGACTTGGTCCTTCTCTTTTCTATATATAGATTGTAATAGAGTTGAAGTTTACAACAAGCAATAAACTCTTCTATATTGCAATATTCTATATGGTATCGGAGCCTAGCTCTTGTATCTCTTCTTAAATCTCCCCTCTCGTTCTGTTTTTTATAATTTGAAAAATGTCGGAATCTCTTTCTGGAAATCCAGCAAGTTCTGCTACATCTTCCAACCGTTCTAGTGGACTTGGATTAGAGCATCCAAGCTTACAAATCACTTCTGCAAAGTTCAATGGATCTAACTATAGACAATGGGCAGCAGCAGTGAAAATCTTTGTTACTGGAAGAGGCAAGATGGGATACTTGACTGGATCTAAGAAGATGCCGAATGAAGAGGATGCTGATGCCTTCTTCACCTGGGAAACAGAGAATGCCACTGTCATGTCATGGCTGATTAACTCCATGGTTGATGATATAGGTAATAATCATCTGTTTGCCTCTACTGCCAAAGAAATCTGGGATGCTGTGGGACAATTTTACTCAAACAAGGGCAATTTTGCTCGTCAAAGCTTTTGGAGTAAAATCTACCATTAGGAACCGAAACAAGGCTCTTGTGATGTTACTAAGTACTTCGTGCCTTGACTAAACTCGGCAAGAATATGATCGTTGACTCGCCGTTAAGTGGACATGCAAGATCGATGCTCTAACCTTTCAAAACCTACTTGAAAAGGAAAGAGTTTTTGAATTTCGGGAGGTCTTGATCCCTCTTTTGAAGCGCGCTAGGGAAAGAGTCCTGTCCCAAGTTCCCTTACCCAATACTATGGAAGCTTTTGCTTACATCAGAAATGAGGAAAGTAGGAAGGGAGTGATGGGTAGTCATCCTACCCCTCTTGGAGAACAGTCTGCTCTTGTCACTCAAAGAGGAGAACAGTCTGCCCTTGTCACTCAAAGCTATGAAAATGCCATGTTTAACAAGAAAAAAACTGATCAAAGGCCTCTGTTGGTTTGTGATTATTGCAAGAAAAAGGGACACAACAAAGAAAACTGTTGGCAGTTACATGGAAAACCTCCTAGAGCTCAACCTCCAAAGAAATCTACTCAAAGTGGGGATCGAAACAAGCTCTTATCGCTTCCTCTCTACCCTTTTCAAAGGAACAACCGGACATTCTTAATCAACTCTTTGGGAGGAAAGAAGAACAAGCCGACCGATCTATCTACAAGTGGAATAGCTCATGAAGGTAATGTCCCTTGGATTGTGGATTCTCGGGGCATCCACCACATGACAGGGGACTACACTCTTTTTTCTACTTATCACCCCTCTAACGGGCAAAGCACAAAGTTAAAATTGCCGATGGAACTTTATCTATCGTTCTTCGGAAAAGGAAAGATTCACATATCTAAAGATATATGTCTGGAATCTGTCCTTCATGTTCCAAATCTTACTTGTAATCTGTTTTCCATCAGCAAATTTACTAGAGACACTAACAGTATTGCTAATTTCCACCCTACTCACTGTGAATTTCAGGAGCAGGGATCAGGGAAGAAGATTGGCAGTGCTGATCTGGAGGATGGACTATATTTCTTCAAAAACCAACACTCCAGTTCTATGTATAAAGCTGTTGATACAAAAAATGACATCCTTTTGTGGCACCAGAGATTAGGGCATCCTAATTTTGCTTATTTGAAGATGCTTTTTCCTAATCTTTTTTGTAATAAGGACCCTAGGTCTTTTAAATGTGAAGTGTGTGAACTTTCCAAACACACACGGTCTGTTTTTAAACCTAGGCCTTATAGGAGTTCTTCTCCTTTTTCTTTAGTACACAGTGATGTTTGGGGACCTTCTAAAGTTCCAAATCTTAGTTGTAATAGATGGTTTGTATCTTTTATTGATGATCACACAAGACTATGTTGGGTTTTCTTAATGAAACATAAGTCTGATGTGTACTCTATTTTCAAAGATTTTGTTTCTATGGTTGAAACTCAATTTCAAACAAGAATCAAGATCCTCAGATCTGACAATGGCACTGAATACCTTAACTCTCTGTTAAGTCCCCTCTGTTCTGAGAAGGGTATAGTGCATCAAACTTCATGCACCAATACCCCTCAACAGAATGGAATAGCAGAGAGGAAAAACATGCACTTGTTGGATGTTGCAAGGGCTCTTCTTTTTCAAATGAATCTTCCAAAAGCCTATTGGGGAGATGCAGTTCTTACTTGCAGCTTTTCTGATTAATAGGATGCCTTCTAGATCCTTCATTTTAAAACTCCTTTAAATGTGTTCAAAGGCTTATATCCCGAATCTCAGCTGGTATCTTCTATACCACTGAAAATCTTTGGATGTGTAGCCTTTGTTCATAATCTTTCACCTACTAGAGGGAAGCTAGATCCTAGAGCTATAAAAACCATTTTTATTGGCTATTCTTCAACTAAGAAGGGTTACAAGTGTTTTGACCCCTTAAAACGAAAGTTTTATACCTCTTTTGATGTAACTTTTTTTGAAGGTGTCCCTTATTACTCTAAGGATCCTTTAGTGACCATGGATCATAATACAATCCTGGAAATGGAAAGCATTTTTCCTGCTGATCCAGAACCAGTGATGGATTCTATGATCCCTGGACAAGAGAATCCTGAGGGTGGTAAGAACATCTCTGGAGCCCCTGCCCAAAAGGATATCATAATTTATACCAGAAAAGGAAAGGTCCATCCTCCCAGGTCAAGTTCAGCTTCTCCTCAACTTTCTGATCCTACTCCTGAGCTGGAAGTAGTTGAGAATACAATAAATGAGGTGGAAGAAAGTCTTGATGATGATGAACATTCTGAGGAAAGTATAGAACCTCAAAACAGTGAAGGTACCAGTGATCACCATGTGCCTACCAGTGATCATCATGTGCCTACTCCTATTGCCCTAAGAAAAGGGGTCAGAAAATGCACTAAACACCCAATTGACAGATTTGTTTCCTATTCTGCTATGACAGAACCTTATAAAGGTTATCTTGCAAACATGAATGATGTGTTTATTCCTAAAAACATCACTCAAGCTCTAGCAGATCCTAAATGGAGAGCTGCTGTTCTTGATGAACTAAAAGCCCTCATGAATAACAACACATGGGAGAAAGTTATTGTACCTAAGGGTACCAAACTGGTGGGATCAAAATGGGTATTTTGTGTAAAATACAAGGCTGATGGTACTGTTGATAGGCTGAAGGCCGACTTGTGGCTGGGGTTTCACACGACTCGGCATTGATTTCACGAAACTTTTGCCCCTGTAGCAAAGTTAAACACTGTGAAAATCTTACTGTCCATTGCTTCTGTTAACAACTGGCCCCTGTATCAAATGGATGTGAAAAATGCGTTCCTTAATGGTGATCTCAAAGAGGAAGTGTTTATGAATCCACCTCCCGGTTTTGAGCATAAATTTGATAAAAATCGAAGCTTGCAAACCGTTGAAATCCTTATATGGATTAAAACAAGTCTCCAAGGGCTTGGTTTGCCAAATTTTCCAAAGTTATCAAACAAGGAGGTTACACTCATGCTCACTCGATCATACCTTGTTTTACAAGCATATGAAGGGAGGGGGAGTTGTAATCCTTCTTGTGTATGTTGATGATATAATCATCACTGGTAGTGATGACATTGAAATTGAGAAACTGAAAAATTACATTAAATCTCAGTTTGATGTCAAGGACCTTGGTAAACTTAGATACTTCCTTGGTATGGAAATATCTAGGTCTAATCAGGGTATCCTTGTTAATCAAAGAAAGTATACCCTAGACTTGCTAAGTGACTATGGCATGCTAGGGTGTAAACCCTCTTTTACACCTGTTGATAATTCTGTTATTCTTACAAATGCAGAGGACAGTGATCTGGTTGATAAAGAGGCTTATCAAAGGTTGGTGGGAAGACTGATCTACCTTTCCCATACAAGGCCGGACATCTCCTTGCTGTCAGTCAAATCAGCCAATTCATGCATAGGCCTGGAAAAATGCATCAGAAGGCTGCTTTTAGAGTTCTACAGTTCCTAAAGGAGAATCCTGGGAAGGGCATACTTCTTCAAGTCCGACTTTAAAAAGACCATTGAAGGTTATGTTGATGCTGACTGGGCAGGTTCAAAAGTAGATAGGAGATCTACTTCAGGATGGTGCATCTTTATTGGGGATAATCTTGTTTCATGGAGAAGCAAGAAACAAGCCGTGGTTTCTAGGAGCAAGCAGAATCGAGTTTTAGAGCCGTTGCTCTTGTTATCCGTGAGCTCCCGTGGTTAAGAAGAGTTTTAAGAGAGCTACAACAAAACACTACTCAACCTATGAAGCTCTATAGTGACAGCAAGTCTGCTATTGACATTGCCAATAATCCTGTGCAACATGACAGGACCAAACACATTGAGATTGACAAACACTTTATCAGAGAAAAATTGGATGATGGAAGCATATGCCTAAGCTATGTTCCTACCAAGAAGCAGGTAGCTGATGTGTTTACTAAAGGACTTCCTAGAGCTTCATTCCAGTTCTGTATCAGCAAGCTTGGTCTCTTTGATGTCTTCCAACCAAGCTTGAGGGGGAGTATGGAAAGATAATGGTGACTGGATGATATTAGATTCACAAGTATTTACTGTTACAGTAAATACTGTGTCTTTACTGCCTTTTAATTATTTACTGCCTGTAACTCTTCATAGGATATTATATATTCCTAGTGATTAGTTTCTTTTCTTTCTAGTCTAAGGCTTAATCTTATTTTAAGATTTATAGCCGCAATTGCTTGCTTTATAGCTAATGTTTTGTTGGACTTGGTCCTTCTCATGTTTTTTCTATATATAGATTGTAATAGAGTTGAAGTTTACTCAACAAGCAATAAACTCATTTTTCTATATTGCAATATTCTATAAAAATTATTTCTTTACTCGATTACGTTTTAGCGCCTTCTTAATGATTCACCCATTTGATTTTGCTTTGCATCCTTTCAAGACATGATATGGAGGACCGACGATTATGAAGGACAATGAAGGGAAGGACCGATCCTTAGGTTGTTTGTTTTCGCGATTTTGTAAATTTTCTCCTTCTTCAAGGTATCATATTTTGTTTCGAGCACATTGTTAATTTATTATGATCATTTTTAGAAAGCTACAACACTATCGATCGATTATAGGATTCCATGGTATTCTTTTTTTCCCCGTATGTTATAGGGTTTCATGGTCTTTTTTTCTTATGTTGTACAGTGTTCTTCTATGTTCAATGTCGCTGATGGACGATTCTCCGATGGATGCCTTGAAGGTATAAGTGTTGTATATAAGGATATGGTGGAGTAAAGGGTCGGTATATATGATGCAGTAAATGGCGGTGGTCCTCAAACCTAGCGTCTGGTCTGTAAGATGTATTTTCCTTTTCTAGAATTACATGGATTTCATTGTTTTTCTTTCATTTTCAATGATTGATCTTTCTACTAACAGGATCATTTTGATGAATGTTGCTTTGCTTCTGATGTTAATTTTATTTTATAGACACTTGGAATTTCATGAACAAGTCATGTTTTCTCAATCTCTATGGAGATGCAGTAGCGACCAACGAGGAGTTTAAAGTAGCTGAAATTATTTAAGTAGTAGTTTTTTTTAGAGGAAGTAGTAGTTATTCAATGTTCCACTTTTTAATGGCCGCAACTTATGGAATTTGATATTTCAATTTTCAACGTAACATTTTTGTTACCATGTGTTGTAATTTTCTTATCCTACTAATTTTCAAGTATTCTTTTTTTCCGCGTTGCATCGTACGCACGTTTTCCTACTAAGTATATATATATATATATATATATATATATATATATATATATACATTCCCGAACATAATTAAACAAATATTCATGAGTTAACCCAATGTTCGTTTATTTAGAAAAAAAACAAGCCAACAATCATGTTTGAGTTTGATTCGTTAAGCTAAAATAACAAATGATCACAAACATGAAGAAACCGAAAAACCAGTTTTTTCACAAACGAATCTTAGTTCGTTTAACAACCATAACAATAACATCCTTCAAATGATATCTTTAGTGAAATAAGACATAAAATAAACTCATTTTGTGTATTTATACGTGTAGAATATAAATTATACACTTACTTTCTTTATACATAAAGTAACTTTATTATGCAAATTAAACTTAATATCACAGTAATAGTAGTCAACGACTCCTTCATTATGTGACTGTTCAACTTTTTGCGTGTATCAAAGATTTCCATTTAGATGCATCGTCCTATTAGATAAAACTTTTGTCTTCCCTTCAATTGGTCAACTTCTATGCTAATAATGCATCGGTCGAGCGGTTAAGTACTGTGGTTCTTAACCCGCAGATAGCGGGTCCAAGCCTTAGTGGAGACAAAAAAAATGGCATCGGTCGAGCGGTCAGTGTTGTGGTTCTTAACCCGCTGGCAAGGGTCCAAGCCTTAGTGGAGACAAAAAAAAAAAAAAAAAAGTGTGTTTGTGTTTTTTTCGTATCTGAAAAAAATAAAATAATTGGCCAACTTCTCTTTGAAAAAAATTCCTGGGTACTTATCCCTCTCTTTTTCTTCTCTTCCTATTCTTCTTACTTCACTGTGTAGCGTGCTCATGCAAAAATTGGTCAACTTCTCTCTAAAAAAAACTCCTGGGTACTTATCCCTTTCTTTTTCTTCTTCTCTTCCTATTCTTCTTACTTCACTGTGTAGCGTGCTCATGCAAGTTTCGATTTTGGTTGCTAAGCTTACCTCTTTTGCAGATCTTCAAGAAACTCCTGTCTTTGATCCTTATCCTTATTGCATTTGGCTTCCTGGGTACTTCTATTTGTTTTACTACTACTACTCCCTCAAAATGAATTAAAAATAGTCAAACTTTTTGGCGGATTTTTTTGGAGGGAACTTTAAAGACGACGACAATGTTGTCCAAGTAAATAAAATATCGACCCCACCGTGCCAGCTTGGAGTTCCACGTGGTCAGGCCTATTTAAAGGGACGACATTATCGTCCCATTAAACCCTTTCAATAAATTAATATGTTGCATCAAAAAATATATTTTATTTTTTGTTTTTAGGGACGACATTTGTCGTCCCTTTAAAGTAAATAAATTTTTTCCAGGAAAAAATATGTTATACGAAACAATAATAAATTTCTTCGATTTTTAGGGACGATATTTGTCGTCCCTTTAAAGGAAATTAAATGTTTTTTAAATATAAAAATTGCGTGAATAAATAAGATTCATTTTTTCATAAAATTCTGATAAGATTCATTTCTTTAAATAAAAACAATTTTTTTTAATATAATATACATTATTTTTTATAAAAAATCCTATTTCGAACGATAATATACAGGTGATTCTGATAGTAATATGTACTATAGATCGTCAGTTCGTTATCGAGCGATTGATTTGAATCTCAGGGTTCGTTAACGGGCGATTGATCTCAATCCCGAGATCCGAAAGCGATTAAGTGATTTCAAACCGATATCTTTCCATACAGATCATTCTGATAGTACTATCTACAATATATCGTCAGTTCGTTATAGAGCGATTGATTTGAATCTCGGGGTTCGTTAACGGGCGATTGATCTCAATCCCGAGATCCGAAATCGATTAAGTGATTTCAAACCGATATCTTTCCTTACAGATCATTCTGATAGTACTATCTACTATAGATCGTCAGTTCGTTATCGAGCGATTGATTTGAATCTCGGGGTTCGTTAACCAGCGATTGATCTCAATCCCGAGATTCGAAAGCGATTAAGTGATTTCAAACCGATATCTTTACTTACAGACGTGCCTTGATAGTACTATCTATTATAGATCGTCAGTTCGTTATCGAGCGATTGATTTGAATCTCGGGGTTCGTTAACGGGCGATTGATCTCAATCCCGAGATCCGAAAGCGATTAAGTGATTTCAAACCGATATCTTTCCTTACAGATCATTCTGATAGTACTATCTACTATATATCGTCAGTTCGTTATAGAGCGATTGATTTGAATCTCGGGGTTCGTTAACGGGCGATTGATCTCAATCCCGAGATCCGAAATCGATTAAGTGATTTCAAACCGATATCTTTCCTTACAGATCATTCTGATAGTACTATCTACTGTAGATCGTCAGTTCGTTATCGAGCGATTGATTTGAATCTCGGGGTTCGTTAACCAGCGATTGATCTCAATCCCGAGATTCGAAAGCGATTAAGTGATTTCAAACCGATATCTTTACTTACAGACGTGCCTTGATAGTACTATCTATTATAGATCGTCAGTTCGCTATCGAGCGATTGATTTGAATCTCGGGGTTCGTTAACGGGCGTGTTGGTCCCTTGGAAAGGCTAACACAAGTTTAGAGGGGGGTGAATAAACTTGTCACCAAAAACTAATCCAGAGCTGGAAAAGTCCCAGGAACTGAGTTTCTCTGAAACTTAAACTGATCTTCAGTTTTGTTCCTGTCCCTTTGACTTGTGCGGAGTTCAGTTAGCTTAACTGAATATAAGTTATTACTGACTTATATTTAGTCTCGTTAACTGGCAGCGGATAAAACTAGCCTTTAGTGCAATAGATGTGTAAATAGAAAACTAGACCTTCTATGTATCAGTAATGTGCTGACTCAGTGTCTGGTGTTTGCTGAGAGATAATGCAATAAATAAAACAAACACAAATGCATAAAGTAAATCAACACAAGATTTGTTTATGGAAGTTCCAGGTGGTGTAATCCCGTACGTCTCCCCTTCTCCTGTGGCGTAGGAGGTATCACTAGAATAATGAGATAACCGTTACAAAATTCTAGCACTATGACAGTCCTTCACGACACCCTAGTTTCACTTCGTCTACACAAAATGAAGAAAGGTAGATTGCTCCCTTCACTCGCACACCGATCTTTCGGAGGTGGAATTTCTCCTTCACCGGCACTCACCACTCACATACACGATCCGCGAGGCGCACCAAGCTCGCCGTAGCAACACCGTATGAGAAAAGGTAGAATTACTCTTCTCAAACTAAGCACAGCCAACCATTTTTCACAAAGGTTAGGTTTAGAATTAATCAAGGATTAATTCAGTGAGCTGTTTGATTCTTCTGGATCTGACTTTGTAGCTCCAAGATGCCTTCATTCCCCCTTGATGGGTTACTGGATCTTCCTTTGAAGTTTTCAAGGCAATGTCGTTGGCTCCCCTTTATCTGGATAAATATAATCTGATTTTTATGGATCTGGATTTGGATCTTGAATGTATGCTTGTAAGGCTCTTTTTCTGATCCTCCTCTCTCTCTTTTCTTGAGTGATTCTCTTGTGTATTTATAGGGGTGATGTGACGGTTACTAGCTCTTGTAGCCGTTACACTTGTCATTTAGCCAACGTTCATATGTACGATCTTTTGTCGTATTGATAGTTTAAATTCAATCAAGGCCTTAACTCAGTTTTCTACTCTTCTTCAAAACTGAGTACCTTGTTTACATAATATCTGACTTTAATTCACTAAGTCAGAGTACACCATTCAGTTTCTTCTTTTCCAGGTAGCTGATAATCTTTGTCCTTAAGATTATTCAGTTTTACATGATCTATAACTCAGTTTCAGGTCACCACAGACTTGCCTGAATCCTGACTTATAGTCATGACTTAATCAGCTTCTAACTGAGTTTGCCACCTCGGTTCTTCGGTCTTCGTAAGCGAGTCCGTGTCCCTCGTTCTTCGTCTTCTAGATAAGCCAACCGAGTCCGTGTCCCTAGCGAACTTATCTTCTTCGGTTTAGCATAACCGAGTTTGAACCCTCGTTCTTCAAGTGCATATTCGAGTTTTCTTGTTATAACTCAGTTTTCTTGTTGTGGCTCAGCTGTTCGCCTAGTTCCTATTCTATTACAATGCTTGTCTGAAACAACCTATACAAAGTTCAGACTCTAGATAGAACTTATACATTTGTCTCTAGACCATTTCTTGCTTCTTCTTTTATTATGCACTATAACAGTTAGTTACGACTTCATCATCATGGGTTGTAAGTGATTTGTCTAATTTCGTGACGAATCATCATCAAAATATAAATAATATTTCCAACAATTTCCCCCTTTTTGATGATGTATCATAACCCTCCCTAAAAGCAATAATAAAAGAATAATGCAAGAAATCATAACAAAACATTTTAAGATAGCAAAATAGAACAGCCAAGTTTATCACAAGAATCAAAATAGAGCAGACTGAGTTTAAAAACTGAATTACATCTTTTCATTTTCTAGTGCCATTAACTTTTCTCCAAAAAGAATGCTCCTCTTCGTCTCCAAAGTCTTCTTTCTTTTCTTTCTTCAACTGACTCACCATCTCTCGGCTTGATTTCCAGATATTCATTCAGCAATCTGTTTCCTTCTTCATTCTCTTGGTTTTTGAACTTGATTAGAATTTCTTTGAGTTCTTCTCCCATCAATTTCTCTTCTTCTTCTGAAATGAGAATAAGTTTTTCTTTTTCCTCCTTATTTTCTGATTTCTTTTCAGTTTCCCCCTTTGTTTGTGTCTCCTTATCTGTCAGTTTTTCAAGAGATTTGACACAGATTACAAGCTTCTTTCTGATACTCAACACTGCTTTAACTGCGGCTTCATCATCATTCTCAGTTCTTGTTTCTTTAAAGTCTCCTTCTGCAATCAGCTCTTCAAACAGACCATCAATTGCTTTTTCATCAATTTGAGTAGTTAGTAGATCAGCATCTACTTGTCTGTCTTGATCTTCCATCAGTTGTCTGGCATAAGCCTCTTCAGCTTTAGCTGCATCCTCTCTTACAACTTCATCACCTACAGCTTCATCTTCCCCCTTGTTTGAAGATAAGCGAAAGCAATCTTCAAATAACTTACGTAGGGTGATGATGTTTGAGTATTTGTTCAAACCTGAATAATGTATCCTTCCAATTAATTCATGCATGTTGAACAGTTTCTCCTGTAGATTCTGTATTAAACATTCAATGAAATCTTTCAGATTTTTCAGTTTCTCAGCTTCAGTTTCTTGAACCAGAGATTCTCCAAATGCTGATTTGCTTGTGGATGCCTCATGAGCCTGGGATGAGATGCTGGCCTCAGGATAGTAAAAATGAACATCAGGAACTGTCAGTTCCTTTTCATATTCAGCCTGACAGAATTCTGCATCTTCCACTGCTTCTCTTTTCTCTTCAGTGTATTCCCCATACATGGTAGTGAGAAATTCACTTCCTTCAGATTCTTCATCAGCTTCAGTTTCTTCAGATTCTTCAATCGGTTCACTCTCCTCAGTATCGTCCTCAATCTGGATCATATTCTCAGTTTTAGTTTCCTTTGACTGAAACTTGTTCCACAACCTCTTCTGCCTTCTTAGGGTTCTATCGTCTATATTCACAGTTCCACTGGAACTTGACTCTGAAATCTCTTTCAATTCTTCTTCCTCAACAATTTTCCTCTTTTTCTTTCCGGTGGATGCCGATTTGAGTTTTGCTGCTGTTGGTGTGGATTTTGGAATGGAGAAATGATCTAGTATCCTCTGTACTAGATAAGGAAATCCCTTTTTCAGTAAAAATGATTCTCCAATATCTTTTCTTTCTTTGACTCTTTCCTTCTCATCTGAAATTTGTTTTATCAATTGATTGAGAACAAATTTATTCCAGTCCAGTCTTTTCTCAAACCAAATAGCATAAATCATCTTTATTTTATCGGTTGAGAGAGTATAGAAATTCCGAACGTGCCCAATAACGTTTCTGGTCAGAAGTATTGTTAAGAATGCAAACTCTTCTTTCTGCTGATAAATAGTGCCACTGTAATTCTTCTCCTTCTTGTTGATTGCAGTGACATTCCAAAGTTTGTTCTTTTCTTCATTTCCGAATGTGAAAGATGAAGAGCCTCCAATTATATCTAAACGGAACACCAGGGAAAGCAACTGTTCATCAACGGTGAAGCTTTTATCTTGAACAGTCGTTTTGAAGCTTTTTCCATTGTTGATGATTTCGGCATTTCTGTAGAAATCTCTGATGCCATCTGGACACAAAGTAGTGACCTTTGTATCAATCAGATTTTCCAATCCTCGAATCTTTTTGATCTTCTTTGTAATTTGGATTGAAAGAGTGGAGTTTGAGAATTTTTGACAGAAATTTTCCAAGCTGGTGGTAATTCCATCGTCAATGTTGTATTGCTCCATTGATTTTGTGTTAAGAATTCTTGAATGCTTGATTTTGGGTGAGCAGGATTTTGTCAAGATTTTGCAATCGTTTTCAAATGAGAGTCGTGTCAAATCAATGAGATTATGTAGGGATGTACATCTACTTTTTCTCCCAGATTGACACGTGGCTTCGAGTGATTTGCCATGTCAGTCCAAACGTCAGATGGTAGCTGGAAAGTCTTTACTTCTTTGACAGTTTTGTCCTTCATCAGCTTTTGCCGTCTCAGTTTTGTATGGAAGTCAGTTTTCTGAGGATTTTGCAAAGTGAACGGACTTTTCCTGCAAAACAGTTTAAGTTTTCTTTGGTACCCATATCTTTTTGGGTCCGATTGAGTTAGTTACTGAACTATTACTTTCAGTTTCTTTGTTGAGAGAATTAAACATTCTCAACTCTAATCTGGATAAACCATTACGCTCAATTTTAGTTGATTTCACAAGGATTCTTTTAGATTCAACATTTTTAGTTTCCTTGGGTAATCCACTAAATCTTCCAGTATCTTGATTTCTAGAGTTTATACTTTTTGAAGTCTCAAGACTGGGTAGGGGTGGGAGATTATTATTGCTTTTGTCAAATTTACTAGATATTAATCTTTCAGCTAGATTTGACACCTCAGTTTCAAGAAACTTATTCCAATCTTTTGCTTTGTTAAGTTCTCTGTCTTTTAATTTTAGTTCCAACTTATGTTTTTCAGTTAACTTGACAAGATCAGAGTTTTTCAGACTGAGTTCAGCAAATGATAACTGATTTGAAGAATGTACCTTTCCTTGATGATTTGATGCAGTTTTAGGATTTGAATGTACACTCTTTTGTTGTTGTGATGAATCTACTATATCAACAACCACTTGTAACTCCTTTCCTTCTTCTTTTGAGAGGTCTCTTAGTGATAGAACTCCTCTGGATTCGTTAATATGAATATTGAAGTTTGTATCCATATCATCACTGAGTTGAGGTTCTGGATTTGTATCTAAATTTGTCGCGCTGAACCCCTCGATCATTTGATCCTGAAAATCAGATATATTTTGCAAGCAATTAGTCAGGGGGTGAATAAGCCAACTTCTAGCTCTAGATGTAGACATTGAAACTAAGTGAACTGATACAGTGAGAGGTCTTCAACAACTGGTTTAAAAAGGTATACTTGGATCTTCTCTCAAGTGAAAGAACCGCTCCGATACCAATTGTTGGTCCCTTGGAAAGGCTAACACAAGTTTAGAGGGGGGGTGAATAAACTTGTCACCAAAAACTAATCCAGAGCTGGAAAAGTCCCAGGAACTGAGTTTCTCTGAAACTTAAACTGATCTTCAGTTTTGTTCCTGTCCCTTTGACTTGTGCGGAGTTCAGTTAGCTTAACTGAATATAAGTTATTACTGACTTATATTTAGTCTCGTTAACTGGCAGCGGATAAAACTAGCCTTTAGTGCAATAGATGTGTAAATAGAAAACTAGACCTTCTATGTATCAGTTATGTGCTGACTCAGTGTCTGGTGTTTGCTGAGAGATAATGCAATAAATAAAACAAACACAGATGCATAAAGTAAATCAACACAAGATTTGTTTATGGAAGTTCCGGGTGGTGTAATCCCGTACGTCTCCCCTTCTCCTGTGGCGTAGGAGGTATCACTAGAATAATGAGATAACCGTTACAAAATTCTAGCACTATGACAGTCCTTCACGACACCCTAGTTTCACTGTCTACACAAAATGAAGAAAGGTGAGATTGCTCCCTTCACTCTGCACACTGATCTTTCGGAGGTGGAATTGCTCCTTCACCAGCTCACCACTCACATACACAGTCCGCAGACTGCACCAACTGCTGTAGCAACACCGTATGAGAAAAGGTAGAATTGCTCTTCTCAAACTAAGCACAGCCAACCCTTTTTCACAAAGGTTAGGTTTAGAATTAATCAAGGATTAATTTAGTGAGCTGTTTGATTCTTCTGGATCTGACTTTGTAGCTCCAAGATGCCTTCATTCCCCCTTGATGGGTTACTGGATCTTCCTTTGAAGTTTTCAAGGCAATGTCGTTGGCTCCCCTTTTTCTGGATAAATATAATCTGATTTTTATGGATCTGGATTTGGATCTTGAATGTATGCTTGTAAGGCTCTTTTTCTGATCCTCCTCACTCTTTCCTTGAGTGATTATCTTGTGTATTTATAGGGGTGATGTGACGGTTACTAGCTCTTGTAGCCGTTACACTTGTCATTTAGCCAACGTTCATATGTACGATCTTTTGTCGTATTGATAGTTTAAATTCAATCAAGGCCTTAACTCAGTTTTCTACTCTTCTTCAAAACCGAGTACCTTGTTTACATAATATCTGACCTTAATTCACTAAGTCAGAGTACACCATTCAGTTTATTCTTTTCCAGGTAGCTGATAATCTTTGTCATTAATATTATTCAGTTTTACATGATCTATAACTCGGTTTCGAGTCACCACAGACTTGCCTGAATCCCGACTTATAGTCATGACTTAATCGACTTCTAACCGAGTTTGCAACCTCGGTTCTTCGGTCTTCGTAACCGAGTCCGTGTCCCTCGTTCTTCGGTCTTCTAGATAAGCCAAGCGAGTCCGTGTCCCTCGGCGAACTTATCTTCTTCGCTTTAGCATAAGCGAGTTTGAACCCTCAGTTCTTCAAGTGCATATTCAGTTTTCTTGTTATAACTCAGTTTTCTTGTTGTGGCTCAGCTGTTTGCCTAGTTCCTATTCTATTACAATGCTTGTCTGAAACAACCTATACAAAGTTCAGACTCTAGATAGAACTTATACATTTGTCTCTAGACCATTTCTTGCTTCTTCTTTTATTATGCACTATAACAGTTAGTTACGACTTCATCATCATGGGTTGTAAGTGATTTGTCTAATTTCATGACGAATCATCATCAAAACATAAATAATATTTCCAACAGGGCGATTGATCTCAATCCCGAGATCCGAAAGCGATTAAGTGATTTCAAACCGATATCTTTCCTTACAGATCATTCTGATAGTACTATCTACTATAGATCGTCAGTTCGTTATCGAGCGATTGATTTGAATCTCGGGGTTCGTTAACGAGCGATTGATCTCAATCCCGAGATTCGAAAGCGATTAAGTGATTTCAAACCGATATCTTTACTTACAGACGTGCCTTGATAGTACTATCTACTATAGATCGTCAGTTCGTTATCGAGCGATTGATTTGAATCTCGGGGTTCGTTAACGGGCGATTGATCTCAATCCCGAGATCCGAAAGCGATTAAGTGATTTCAAACCGATATCTTTCCTTACAGATCATTCTGATAGTACTATCTACTATAGATCGTCAGTTCGTTATAGAGCGATTGATTTGAATCTCGGGGTTCGTTAACGGGCGATTGATCTCAATCCCGAGATCCGAAATCGATTAAGTGATTTCAAACCGATATATTTCCTTACAGATCATTCTGATAGTACTATCTACTATAGATCGTCAGTGCGTTATCGAGCGATTGATTTGAATCTCGGGGTTCGTTAACCAGCGATTGATCTCAATCCCGAGATTCGAAAGCGATTAAGTGATTTCAAACCGATATCTTTACTTACAGACGTGCCTTGATAAAACTATCTACTATAGATCGTCAGTTCGTTATCGCGCGATTGATTTGAATCTCGGGGTTCGTTAACGGGCAATTGATCTCAATCCCGAGATCCGAAAGCGATTAAGTGATTTCAAACCGATATCTTTCCTTACAGATCATTCTGATAGTACTATCTACTATAGATCGTCAGTTCGTTATCGAGCGATTGATTTGAATCTCGGGGTTCGTTAACGAGCGATTGATCTCAATCTCGAGATTCGAAAGCGATTAAGTGATTTCAAACCGATATCTTTACTTACAGACGTGCCTTGATAGTACTATCTACTATAGATCGTCAGTTCATTATCGAGCGATTGATTTGAATCTCGGGGTTCGTTAACGGGCGATTGATCTCAATCCCGAGATCCGAAAGTGATTAAGTGATTTCAAACCGATATCTTTACTTACAGACGTGCCTTGATAGTACTATCTACTATAGATCGTCAGTTCGTTATCGAGCGATCGATTTGAATCTCGGGGTTCGTTAACGAGCGATTGATTTGAATATCGGGGTTCGTTAACGAGCGATTGATCTCAAACCGAAATCGATTAAGTGATTTCAAACCGATATGTAATTTATATAATTATATTGATACTTTAAATATATATATAATATTTAATATATAATATTAATAATATGTTATTCAAAAAAATATATATAACTTTTTAAAAAACCAAATGTCGTCCCATTAAAGTTAATACTTCTTCTTCATTTCTTTCTCCTTCAAATTTTCGACTTTCGAAAATCCCCCCCCCCCCCCCCTCCCGATCTCAATCCCGCCCCTCCCCTCCTCCGGTCACCACCCCCTACCCCCACTCTTCCTCCGGTCACCACTCCTTCAACCACCCGCCCCCTCCTTCCTCCGGCAAGCAGCAGCCGCACCAACAACATCTCCAGCCGCACCAACAACATCTCCGGCAAGCAGCAGCCGGTCCTCCTCCATAGCTCTGGTAAGGCTTTTTGTTTTCTTCAAATTAGTTGGTTTTATCTTCTTTTTTTTGTCAAAGTAGTTCAATTGTGACCTAGATTAGTTGCTACAAAATTGATTTTAGTTCAATTTTTTTTGGTCAAATTAGTAGCGTAGTGTAGTGAATGATGTGTAGTGAGTAGTGTAGTGATAATGTAGTAATTTTGTAGTGTAGTGATAATGTGTAGTTTTTTTTTATTTTGTTAAGTTTATTTCCAAATTGTGTATTTTTTGATGAAAGTTGAAATTGATTGGAGCAAGGTTATGAGGTGAGTTTGGTTTGATGGTGAGTTGTTCGGTGTTGTTTGGTTTTGGGCTAGGTAAGTTTACATTGGGAAATGGAAGTTGATAGTGGATGAGTATGGTGTAGGTAAGCATTGTTGATTTGGTATTGTATGAGTTGTTTGGTGTTGAGTTGTTTGGTATTGTAGTTTTGGTGTTGGGAAATTTGGTGAGTTGTTCGGTGTTGTTTGGTTTTGGGCTAGGTAAGTTTACATTGGGAAATGGAAGTTGATAGTGGATGAGTATGGTGTAGGTAAGCATTGTTGATTTGGTATTGTATGAGTTGTTTGGTGTTGAGTTGTTTGGTATTGTTGATTTGGTATTGTAGTTTTGGTGTTGGGAAATTTGTTGTTGGTAGTAATGAAAATGTCCATATTGATGGTTTGATCGTGCATAAGGGTGTTGTTCCTACCCAAAATGGTACAGAAAATGGCTCTGTTTCAGAGACTATTGTTATTGGAAATATTGATCACACTTACACTTAGAGTGAAAGTGTTTTAAGTGTTAAAAGTCTTTGTTTCCTTGTTTGAAACATCTTAGTGTATAAAGCATGTGATTGACTAGTATATGTGTGTTATTCACTTGAAATTTTATTTCGTCAAGTAGCTAGTAAAGTAGTGTATTAAGTAGTGTATGAATCTTGGCCATGTATATGTGTTGAAAAAGTTTTGAAGAACATAAACTAGTGTTGTCTAACATTGAAAACTATGAGTGGTAAGTGTTAAAGACTTAGTTTTTTGAAATAGTATTAGTTTTTAATGAAAAAAAAGTATACTCAAGATGAAAAAAGGTATACTAATGAAAGTAAGTACTAACTTTTTCATGTGCCTTAAGTGAGATACTAACTTTTTCTTGTGCCTTAATGAAAAAAAGTATACTAATGAAACTAAGTAAACTATATTAGCATGAGAACATCCCTTGAAATGGTATTAACACCTAACACATATGGTACTAACTTTTTCTTGTGCCTTAAGTGAGATACTAACTTTATCTTGTGTCTTAATGGAAAAAAGTATACTAATGAAACTAAGTAAATATATTAGTATGAGAACATCCCTTGAAATACTAACTTAAGTTGTTGTGGTATGTCAAGTTATTGTGTAGCAGTGATTTCAAATGGAACTAGACAAGTCATGGTTGTATACTGACAGAATGAAACCCGAGTTTGATAAAGGGTTGAGTGAATTCATTGAATACGCACGGCAATTTCTTAACGATGAAGGTAAGATTCGTTGCCCATGCAAAAAGTGTTTCAACATTGGTTTTGAAACTTTGGAGGACGTGTATGATCACTGTTTCCTTTGGGGATGGGCACCTGGGTATACAACATGGTTTCACCACGGTGAAGACGGTGTATCCCGTAAACGTGCACGAACAACTCAATTGGTAGTTGAATCCGGAGACGAAATGGCTCCAGTTATAAATGATTTTCTTGGTAAAGCCTCAGAAGAAGATGTTTTACAGACAGAGGAGGATGACAACATTGATGAACTCCTCTCCAAATTGCACGAACATGTTTATCCGGGATGCAGAAGCTCATACACCTTGAAGTTCTTAGCATATTTAATGCATATAAAAGTGTTGTATAAGTGGCCAAATGAAAGCTTCGACGTTCTTTTAGCGAAACTGAAAGAAGTTTTTCCGGAAGGGTCAAATTTACCCGATTCATTCTACAAGGCAAAAACTCTTCTAAACAAATTGGGTCTGGGGTATGAAAAGATCGATGCTTGCTTGTACAACTGTTGCATTTACTATAAGGAGACTGCTGACTTACAATCATGTCCAGTGTGCAAAACGAGCCGTTATAAGGAGTCTAAAGGAAAAAAGGTAGCTCAGAAAGTGCTACGTTATTTTCCGTTAAAGCATCGTTTGAGACGTTTGTATGCTTCCCGTCACACAGCTCAGGCAATAACATGGCATAAGACGGGGCGTTCTACGGATGAGGATGTGATGAGGCATCCAACCGATGGTAAAGAATGGAAAGAATTCGACGAGCAACACCCGGACTTCGCTATCGAACCTAGAAATGTACGTCTCAGTCTGGCTACAGATGGTTTTGCCCGTTTGGTACTACGAGTCAAACATACAGCATGTGGCCTGTTCTAACACAAGTGTTGAATCCAGCACCATGGGTTTGCAACAATGAACTGTATAAACACATGTGTTTACTTATCTGATGTGAAAATTGCGCGGATCTAGGAAAAGCGGTACTTGAACTTTAGGTGGTTTTTGGACTTTGTTGAAGTCTAGAAATGAAAGTATTTGGAAGTTGGTGAATCCTCCTCGACACAACTACAACAATGCGTAGAAGCACCTTGGAATATTTCTCGAGAGCTCCTCGACACAACCTCAACTTTGTGAGGAAGCACCTTGGAATAACCTTGACACCTAGAAAACTTGTTTCTAAGCACCTTGGTATAGGACACCCACAAAGGTTGCTCAAGCCTTTGATAATCCGACAGAACCTCTATCCAGAGAATTCCAAACACACACTAATCCAAGTGTATAAAAGAGAAAATTTATATTGATGTCAAAGATGATTTCAAAATACAATTGATAGCTTGAGTATTTATAGGCTACTTGAATAAGCTAAGTACATGAATAAGACTAGTATTGGTAAGCTAAAAGACTTCTAAAAATGGTGGCGCCATTTGTGATGTTTGGAGAGTCCAAGGTGAGTTCATTCCTTGCTTCCAAAATAATGTAATGTATCTCCAATTGTCCAAGTCCAATGCATCTAGTTTCTTCAAGCAATTTCTTCCAAAAAAGTGGCGCCTATTTCCCTTTATTTCCAACCTTGATACTTGATTAATTATAGTCGTATGATAGTGCAAATATAGTAGTAATATAATGCGACTAATTACTTAATTAATCCGAGATTCCGTCGAATAAATGACGGTCTTCAAAACTTCACAATGTGATGAGTACTTAGATTCCAAATCTTCAAAATGTTGTAGGACCAAAGTATTCATCGAGTCAAGCCTCAATTTTCGTTGGAGACGAGTCTCGGGTCCATGTCTAGTCGTGACGGGTGGTGGAGTGTCGGATGGCTCTATACTTACATCATTCCCTCCCGGTTGAGAAGGATCTGTCCTCAGATCTGATGGAGCGTCATATGGTTGCAGGTCCGCCACATTAAATGAGTTCGAAATTCCCCAGTCGGCCGGAATGTCAAGTTTGTAGGAGTTATTGTTGATTCTTCCCAAAACTTGATACGGTCCATCGCCGCGTGGATGTAACTTTGTCTTTCGCTTGTGGGGAAATCTATCCTTGCGAAAATGTAACCAAACCCAATCGCCGGGGTCGAATATCATCTCCTTTCGGCCTTTGTTTGCTTGTTTCGCGTACCGAGCTGTTTGAGCTTCCATATTTTTCCTTGCTTTGGCGTGTAACTCACGAACCATCTCAGCTTTCTTTTCGCCATCAAGATTGGTAAGCATATCTGGAGGCAGAGGAACCAAATCAATAGGGGTGATAGGATTAAACCCATATACAATCTCAAATGGTGAAAATTTAGTAGCAGAATGTGTGGCACGATTATAAGCAAACTCCACATACGGTAACCACGTCTCCCAATTCTTTAAATTCTTTTGCACTACCGAGCGCAATAATTGTCCCAAAGTGCGATTAACAACCTCATTTTGACCGTCAGTTTGTGGATGATATGCAGTAGAATATAATAAAGTAGTACCCAAACGCATCCACAATACTCGCCAAAAATGACTTATAAATTTAACATCGCGGTCACTAACGATTGACTTAGGTACACCATGTAGTCGCACAATTTCCTTAAAAAATAATTCGGCGATATGCGAAGCATCATTCGTTTTATTACATGCGATAAAATGAGCCATTTTAGAAAAGCGATCGACGACCACAAAAATAGAATCCTTGCCCGATTGAGAACGGGGTAAGCCAAGTACAAAATCCATCGATAGATTGACCCAAGGGAAATCGGGAATGGGTAAAGGAGTATACAAACCATGGGGTTGTGATTTCGATTTTGCCTTAAGACAATTAACACACGACTTACACACTCGATGAACATCACGAGCCATCTTAGGCCAATAAAAATGTGTGTGAAGTATGTCCAAAGTTTTTGAAACCCCAAAATGTCCCATAAGCCCACCGCCATGTGCTTCTTGTACCAAATATTCACGCAACGATCCCCGAGGGATACACATTCGACTTTCTTTAAATAAAAACCCCTCGTGTTGATAAAATTTATTAAGTGCAACAGTATGGGTCAACTTATATATTTCAGAAAAATCAACATCCGAAGCATACAACTCTTTAATGTGCTCAAACCCAAGTAGCTTGGTTTGCATGTGTGTGATAAGGGTGTAGCGTCTAGACAAGGCATCGGCGACGGTTGTTTTCTTTTCCTTTTTTATACTTAATCACATAAGGAAATGACTCGATAAATTCCATCCACCTAATGTGTCTTAAGTGCAATTTCGATTGTCCCTTTAAATATTTCAAAGATTCATGGTCCGAATGAATAACAAACTCTCGTGGACGCAAGTAATGTTGCCAAACCCGTAGACATTGAACAAGTGAATATAATTCTTTGTCATAGGTGGCGTAATTTAGTTGTGCGCCTTTTAATTTTTCGCTATAGTACGCAATCGGACGCCCCTCTTGAATTAAAACTCCACCAATCCCCACCCCGGATGCATCACATTCTATTTCAAACATTTTAGAAAAATTCGGTAACGCAAGAATAGGTGCAGAAATTAAACAAGATTTAAGAGTTTCGAAGGCTTCCCTTTGTGCATCTCCCCAATGGAATGGAGCGTTCTTTTTTACCAACTCATTCAATGGAGCGGCGATAGTGCTGAAATTTTTGATAAATCGCCGGTAAAAACTAGCGAGACCTTGAAAACTTCGAACCTCCGTTGCATTTTTCGGTTCCGGCCACTCGGAGATTGCTACAATTTTTTCTTGATTGACCTCGATCCCCGTCCACTCACAACAAATCCAAGGAAGACAACTCGATCCAAACAAAATGAACATTTTTTTAAGTTCGCATAAAGTTGTGCTTCACGGAGTGCTCCTAATACAAGACTTAGGTGTGATAGATGCGATTTTAAATCGTGACTATATATTAAAATATCATCAAAATAGACCACGACAAATCGTCCAATAAATTCCCTAAGTATTTCATTCATTAACCGCATAAATGTACTAGGCGCGTTGGTAAGTCCAAAAGGCATAACGAGCCATTCATACAAGCCATATTTCGTTTTAAATGCGGTTTTCCATTCGTCGCCCTCTCGAATCCTCACTTGGTGGTAACCACTTTTTAAATCGACCTTTGTAAATATTTTCGCTCAATGCAATTCATCCAACATATCATTAAGGTAAGGAATGGGATAACGATATTTTACCGTGATTTGATTAATGGCACGACAGTCGGTGCACATGCTACATTCGCCATTTTTCTTTGGCACAACAATAACGGGAACCGCACATGGACTCATGGATTCGCGAATTTTGCCTTTCTCCAATAATTCTTGAACTTGGCGTTGAATCTCCTTAGTCTCCTCGGGATTTGCCCGATAAGCCGGTCGGTTAGGCAAGATAGCGCCCGGAATAAAATCAATTTGGTGCTCAACGCCTCGAAGTGGTGGTAATCCGCTCGGCTCTTCTTCTGGAAATATATCTTCAAATTCCTGCAAAATGGTTAGTACTTCTTCGGGAATGGTTCCTGCAAGGTCACGGATTAGCATACAACAAGGATATAGAATAGGAGAATCACTATTATGTTCCGAACGAGAAACCAATGGATAAAAATCCTTATAGACGAACAAAATAGGATTCCGAACACCCGCAAAACTCACTTTCTTATCACGATTTTGGGAGTTAATTTTGACATTCTCGGGTGGTACAATAGTTTTTCCAGAATTGCTATGCGCCTGCTCTCTTCTTTCAGCAAATTTGACATAGTCGGCATGAGCCTCGTGTGGGGGTAACGGACTCAAAGTGATACGCTTTCCTTTGTGTGTCAAAGTATATTTATTTAGAAAACCATCATAAAGAACACGCTTATCAAATTGCCACGGACGTCCAAGCAACAAATGAGTGACATGCATAGGAACAACATCGCAAAGAACTTTATCGTCATATTTCGACAAGCTAAAATTCACGTATGCTTGCTTTGTCACTTTCACGGATCCACTCTCGTTCAACCATTGCAATTTATAAGGTTGTGGGTGCTTTATTGTGGGAATTTTTAATTTTTCAACAACCTCACTACCAATCACATTGGTACAACTACCGGAGTCAATAATCATCATGCAAATTTTTCCTTCGATAAGACAACGAGTTTGAAAAATATTCTCACGTTGTATTTCGTTGTTATCGATTTGACTCTGATGATGCATAAATCGTAAGTGGTGACGGGTGTCCAATCCCGCCAAAAACCGAGCATGGTGTGTCGGTTTGTATTGGTGCGCATTAATGATATCATCGTGATAGCTTTATAAAACGGGTGTCCTTGCGGTGTTTGTATTGTGTATAAAAGTGTAGTGGTGTTTTCCGATGACGCTCGGTGGCGGCCATGGATTCCGGCGGTGGTGTTTTATAAGAGACGAGGAGGGGGCAATTTGGCTTTGCCATCCGTTTTATATCATTTTTTGCCCGGGGACTAAATGTGTTACATGGATCCCCTATTTATAGGAGGAGGAAGCTTAGTGGTTAAGTAAACTTAGTGTTTAAGTAAACTAAATATCTAGATGGTAAGTAGATCGAATATCTCGGCGGCGTCCTTATAGGATCGCGTAGGTCGCCCACTTCGCCATCCTTGCTCTCTGTTGCCTTCCTTTATACCATCGTTTTGCCGAACTTGAGGTAGCTCTTCCTCTAAATGTTATGATCGAGGTCGCTGGCGGACCCGTTTATAGAATGAGATCGCGTGCCGGCCCCCTAATCCTCTTTTGTCGTCGACTAGGGTTGAGGGCTTGGAACTGATCCGAAGGCTCGCGGCTCTAATTTGGCTTTCGAGCCCGCGGGCTGTAATGGCCGGTGGCCTCATCCACTAATGTTGGTGGCTGGTCAGACCCGAATGAGGATCCGTGGACCGAAGTACATTTAGGCATATCAATGGCCCCCTACTCCGTGCCTTAATCATTTTCTTGAAATGTTAGGCGGGGAGTAATAGTCAGTTTGCGGATCCGTTGTCTTGAAATACTGTGATGGCTCGCTGTTGTGGCGGATCGCCTGTTGGCTTTGCCTAAGTGCCGTACTCTGAGTAGGTCTTTTCGTTGCTTGTATGTAGTTGATTAATTTAGCCTTCTTGTGGCTTGTGCCACGAATTGATTTTGATTGTGGTTTTTGAATCGTGAATCGATTTAGCCTTTGGTGGCTTGAGAGCTTTTAGTCTTGTAGAGGGCTCGCTTGAAGACGAGTTCCAGAATATGATGCCGACCTAGAGGTCGGACTTATAAAATGCTCGCTCGAGGGCGAGTTCCGAATATGATGCCGAGCTAGAGGTCGGAGTTATAAAATGCTCGCTCGAGGGCGAGTTCCGAATATGATGCCGAGCTAGAGGTCGGACTTATAAAATGCTCGCTCGAGGGCGAGTTCCGAATATAATGCCGAGCTAGAGGTCGGACTTATAAAATGCTCGCTCGAGGGTGAGTTCCGCGATGCCGAGCTAGAGGTCGGACTTATAAAATGCTCGCTCGAGGGCGAGTTCCGAATATAATGCCGAGCTAGAGGTCGGACTTATAAAATTGGCATATGAAGCGACCTGTTCACTTAGGACCGTGCTTTGAAAGCAAGCGGCCTCAAAGTGACTTTGGGTCAGTTTGCGACCTTGTCGTCTGATGCGACGTCCACTAAGGACCGTGCTTTTAAAGCAAGCGGCCTCAAAGCGACTTTGGGTCAGTTTGCGACCTTGTCGTCTGATGCGACGTCCACTAAGGACCGTGCTTTCAAAGCAAGCGGCCTCAAAGCGACTTTGGGTCAGTTTGCGACCTTGTCGTCTGATGCGACGTCCACTAAGGACCGTGCTTTCAAAGCAAGCGGCCTCAAAGCGACTTTGGGTCAGTTACCTATTTGTGCCGCGCTATTAAGCGGACGGACTTGTTGTTGATGAAGAGAAATCACATGTTGATGGCGAGCTTGTAACAGAGCTCGTAATAAAATGAAATCGCTGATACGGAGCTTGTAATAAAATGAGCTCGCTGGTACGGAGCTTGTAATAAAATGAGCGGTACGGAGCGCTCGGTACGGAGCTTGTAATAAAATGTTTACTTTATTTTTGCTCGAAATATTTCATCTTTTTCGAGTCCGCTATTTGGGCCCGACGTATCATATATGTGTATATACATATGTGGCCCCTTTGTTTTGGACAAGATTGAGATCTCGAGTAACTCGTCTGAAATTAATGTTGAGGTCGGACTTAGAGCCGGCCGAGGCCGAAGGTCGGACGAAGGTCGGACTTAGAGCTGGCCGAGGGATCGGACTTAGAGCTTGCCGAGCTGAAGGTCGGACTTAGAGCTGGCCGAGGGATCGGACTTAGAGCTTGCCGAGCTGAAGGTCGGACTTAGAGCTGGCCGATGGGGTCGGACTTAGAGCTGGCCGACTGGAATTATCCGGTACAATTAATTATGGAGAGCTCGTATAAATCATTATAGTGTTCGGCAACCATATTGATTGCACCGTCTTTTTTGTAAATAAATTCGGAGAGGCAGCATTATTGGAGTTGCATACTCTCTTTAAATAATTTGAAATAAATAACCTCAAAGGCAACGTTTTTTTATTTTTTATTTTTTTAATAATATTTTTTTTTATATGAAAAGATCAAGATGTTAGCTGCTTACTTTGAACAGATCCGCATCAAACAAATAGGGGGCCGCATCCTTAGTTCATTATCTTGCAGCTCCGGCGAGGCTGACCGGTATCGGAGGCTTCTTAAGATCCGATTGGAGTGACAGAATTGCAGGAAGCATCTCTTTTGGATGCTTTAATCCATTGACTATGTCGGCTTTATGCTCCCCTGTTTCAAAGCTCGAATCCACAAGAACCGAGCTCCGGTTCCGGTCATCTTCTCCGGTAGACAAAAATTGATTGCGGGCCGGTTCAAATTTTAAAGGAATAAAATACCTCTCGTTGCTTTCCTCTTTCAATCATAGGACAACAAGCTTGCAATATTCCGCATCTAAATCTTTTTATTTGTCGAAGAGTTCGAGCTCGTTGCACGATGGATTTTTACCTTCACACCATGGCTCCGAACTAACCGCGAGATCAATTATGGCTCTCTCGTCGATCCAAGCTTGAAGTTCTGATTCGATCAGGCTGCAGACTTGATTCAGAACCAAGAAAACTCGAAGCATGTTGACATTATTCTCGGCTTCTTCGACCTCTAACTGAGCTAGAGCTTGCTTCACCATCTCGATTTCACTTTTAGCTCGAACTTTTGTTCATCAAGCTTCATGGATTCGTTTTCAGCTCAGCCCAATGGAGATCGGTCTCCTATCTAGACAACTTTTTTAAACAGATGGCTGGAGATTTGGGGGAGGTTTTGATTAAGATTTTTGGATCTGAACGTAGATCTTGTATAGCACCCCGCCGGAAAACCAAAAATGGGTGGTTTTAAGCCGCCGGAAATTCTAGATCTGACCGGAAAAGTGACGAAAATGTCGTTTCCCGGTAACGGAGCCAACTGATGATGCATAAATCGTGACGGGTGTCCTTGCGGTGTTTGTATTGTGGATATCTGGCTATAAAAGTGTATAAAAGTGGTGTTTTCCGATGACGCTCGGTGGCGGCCATGGATTCCGGCGGTGGTGTTTTATAAGAGACGAGGAGGGGGCAATTTGGCTTTGCCATCTGTTTTATATCATTTTTTCCCGGGGACTAAATGTGTTACATGGATCCCCTATTTATAGGAGGAGGAAGCTTAGTGGTTAAGTAAACTTAGTGTTTAAGTAAACTAAATATCTAGATGGTAAGTAGATCGAATATCTCGGCGGCGTCCTTATAGGATCGCGTAGGTCGCCCACTTCGCCATCCTTGCTCTCTCGTTGCCTTCCTTTATACCATCGTTTTGCCGAACTCGAGGTAGCTCTTCCTCTAAATGTTATGATCGAGGTCGCCGGCGGACCCGTTTATAGAATGAGATCGCGTGCCGGCCCCCTAATCCTCTTTGTCGTCGACTAGTGGTTGAGGGCTTGGAACCGATCCGAAGGCTCGCGGCTCTAATTTGGCTTTCGAGCCCGCGGGCCGTAATGGCCGGTGGCCGGTGGCCTCATCCACTAATGTTGGTGTTCCCGTCGATACGACTCGGGTCGACCCGAATGAGGATCCGCTTTTCATTAGTTTTTCGACCGAAGTAGTTGAATTTAGGCATATCATATACCTTTAAGCTCTTCTAACATACGTACGTTTATATGCAACAATAATATAGAAGAAAGAGAAAATGATATAGTACCGTCGATTCCGACTTTATCTCTGATACCAACTGATGTGAAAATTGCGCGGATCTAGGAAAAGCGGTACTTGAACTTTAGGTGGTTTTTGGACTTTGTTGAAGTCTAGAAATGAAGGTATTTGGAAGTTGGTGAATCCTCCTCGACACAACTACAACAATGCGTAGAAGCACCTTGGAATATTTCTCGAGAGCTCCTCGACACAACCTCAACTTTGTGAGGAAGCACCTTGGAATAACCTTGACACCTAGAAAACTTGTTTCTAAGCACCTTGGTATAGGACACCCACAAAGGTTGCTCAAGCCTTTGATAATTGTTGGTCCCAGAGAAGGGTGAAACTATAGTCGAGGGGGGGGGGGGGTGAATGACTATAGTGGAGTTTCAAAAACTTTTCTTGTGTTTTAAAAGCTTTTGGGCAGCGGATAAGTCCCTTCTTACTATGTTGTTTTCAAATCGGTTTAGACAATCACGGATATGTGTTATGATGTAGGCAAATTAAATAAGTGCTTTGTAAAGTAAATTGCGAAATTAAATTGACACAAGGCTTATAGTGGTTCGGGGTGGTGTAATCCCTTAATCCACTCTTCTCCCGTGATGATCGGAGGAATTCACTATTGTTTTCACGAGATACAACAAGTATGATTGTCCTTGGCTTCCCAAGCTTCACAATCTACAAGACTATCACTCCTTGATCGCAAATGCCTTCGGTGATTCGTCTTCTTTTTTTGCTCCTTGAGATCAAAATACTTCAACAGCCTATCACAGTTTCAACTCCTTCTCGGATTGCCTCGATTCGCTTGCTTCGGTTTGATGTGAATGTGATTCACGCACTTGCTTGATCAATCTCAATTCTGAATATGACTTTGTAGTTCTGATATTTGAGTTGATCACTAGATGTATCCTTGTAAGTTCAGAGAGAAGGCTTTTCTAATTGACAGAGTTTCTGCTTTCCTTTTTTTTTTAATAGTTGTTTTCTTTTTCTGTCAATGCCTTCTATTTATAGCCTTGAATAGCCTTGATTTTGAAATTTCGTGCGTTGGCTATATTAATGAGGGAATAATCCTTGATTTTATTCTTGATTCCCCCTTAATTGTATTCTCCTTGATTTCAGTGATCGGATTCTTCTTTCAAATGTATAGCAGAAAATCCGTCCTTGATTGATCCTTTAATGATTGTGCATTTAATGCATGATCTGCTGAATCTTCAATGTATATTAAATCTGATCTTGTAAGTGTCTCTTCACCGTCTATAGAACGGTGGAGTGAGCCTTCTGACTTAGCCGTTAGTTCTTTCTTCGCCGTTTTGTTTTCTCTTTGCCGACAGTCAGTGTACTCAGCCGATTCACTGTTTTCTTCTTTGCTTTAGTTTCAGGAGAATCTTTATACTTCACCGATCCTTGATTTGGGTGAGATCGTGTACACCATATTGGAATATTGAGTTTCATAACTTAGACTTATCCAAGGTCATCACGACTTCCTTGGTTATAAGTCGATCACAATCCCTTCTCTCGTATCTCTCGCCGGTGCTTGGCGGCTTCACTCGCCGAATGTCCGTTTTCACTTTGCCGTCCTACCAACTAGTACAATACTTGTCCGACTCAACTTATACAACATGTCAGACTCTAAGTAAAGACTTATACAGAGAATTCTAACTTATTTCAGGCTTGCTATAACAGCTAGTATGGCCATCATCAAAACATAATAAAATGTTCCTAACAATAATCCGACAGAACCTCTATCCAGAGAATTCCAAACACACACTAATCCAAGTGTATAAAAGAGAAAATTTATATTGATGTCAAAGATGATTTCAAAATACAATTGATAGCTTGAGTATTTATAGGCTACTTGAATAAGCTAAGTACATGAATAAGACTAGTATTGGTAAGCTAAAAGACTTCTAAAAATCCTCACAAAGGTGGCGCCATTTGTGATGTTTGGAGAGTCCAAGGTGAGTTCATTCCATGCTTCCAAAATAATGTAATGTATCTCCAATTGTCCAAGTCCAATGCATCTAGTTTCTTCAAGCAATTTCTTCCAAAAAAGTGGCGCCTATTTTCCTTTATTTCCAACCTTGATACTTGATTAATTATAGTCGTATGATAGTGCAAATATAGTAGTAATATAATGCGACTAATTACTTAATTAATCCGAGATTCCGTCGAATAAATGACGGTCTTCAAAACTTCACAATGTGATGAGTACTTAGATTCCAAATCTTCAAAATGTTGTAGGACCAAAGTATTCATCGAGTCAAGCCTCAATTTTCGTTGGAGACGAGTCTCGGGTCCATGTCTAGTCGTGACGGGTGGTGGAGTGTCGGATGGCTCTATACTTACATCATTATCCCAGGACCAGAATCCCCATGCAAAGACTTGGACGTTTATTTGAGGCCATTGATTGATGAGTTGGAAGAATTGTGGTCACAAGGGGTAGTTGTGCTTGATGCTGCTACAAATACTACCTTCAGAATGCGTGTTGCAGTTATGTTTACGGTTAACGATTTTCCCGCTCGTAGTTATCTCTCAGGTTGGACTGGTCAAGGATATAAAGCATGTCTAACTTGCAACGACGATACACCTTCGGTACGGTTAGATATTAAGACTGGATACGTCGGACATCATAGATGGCTGCAGGCGGACCACCCGATGCGAAAGAATAAGGGGTTTAACGGTAAAATCGAAACATTAAGCCCTCCAGTTGAGAAAACCACGGAGGAAATTCTTCAACAAATTAGTAACCTACCCGAATGTTTGCCGGGGAAACACAAAGAGTACGGTGGTAAAATTCATAAGCGTCCAGAATCTTGTTTGAGTTGGAATAAAAACACCATACTAAATAGATTGCCTTATTGGATGCCGAAAAAACTAAAGTACAATCTAGATGTTATGCACATTGACAAGAAGGTGTGTGATAGCTTATTGTCTACGATATTGAATATTGATGGTAAGACCAAAGACACTATCAAGGGATTCAAGGCACGTAAGGATCTAGCAAACATGAATGTGAGAAAGGAACTACATGTGATTAAACAAGGCAATAAGACCTTAAAACCGCGTGCTTTGTTCACGCTAGCCCTTTCCACTGGATCTTTTTCAACGGTCAAATCCTATCAGAGTTGTGTGATGAACGGTGTCAGATTCAATGCACAAAATCGGGATCGCACACGCACAACTCAAAACAGTGGGGTAGCTGTCAAAGGGACTGAAGGCACTACATGGTATGGAGTCTTAATATGCAAACTAACTCCTAACCGACCAAATATCGGGTAGTTGATAGCATAGTAGGGTAAGTACAGGGTGGATCCACAGGGAATTGGGATGTTGAATCTAATTTCACTAATCCTACCAATTGTTACTCAAAGAACGAATAAACAAAAGAAACGAAAGAACAAAACATAAAAACAGAAAAGAACAATCAAGATAAATCTAACCTAAGAAACATAAAAACAATCTAATCATAAGAAACAAAAACAAACAATCTAACCTAAAGACATGGGGTCAAACATTGAACAAGCCTAGTGATCTCAATTCTAGTTATCTCATGATTTTAATTCAGTTTGTGGTTTCACCCTTTCACGAGACACAAATCCCTAATCTCTTAGTGAACTTATCTCTCAAGCTATGAACTCCTACTTTCGTAGCGAATTCAATTATCTATCTCTCATCTTTCGAGTGTTGAGACTGATTTACCAAACAAAACGACGGGTGTAGATTCAAGTTACTCTCGTATAATCGAATCTAACAACCTAGAATCTAACCAATTAATTTGTCACATAATCAACGGCTAAAAACCCTATCTTTCTATGATGATCTAAGGTTTATGCAACTTCCGTATTATAAACATCAATAGAAAACAGATCTTTCAATCTATTCTCATGGCCTCATAAGCACAAAGAAAGATACAAAATAAATCAACAATCATGAAGAAAACCGGAATTGAATTAATCAAAAAGAACTCACATAGTTTTGAACAAGGATTGATCCATGGAAACGAAAAGCAAACATCTAATCTACTCCTAATCTAACATCGGTTCACCCGAGCACAAGGCTCGGGTGACCGGCCTTCAAACTCTCAAGATGCGGCTGCTGGCCTCTCTTTTAATATGAAGAAATTTCTGAATGAATTTAGGGTTTGGGGCTGCTGTTCTTTTATAATAAAACTAAGTCGGCTGCTACAGTAACCTAAGTCGGTTTCAGCAAAAACGGCGGTGGACGCCCGTCTAACCAACCGGACGCCCGTCCGAATGCTTGGACGGATGCGGACGCCGCCCGATTCGGCCAACGTCCGAACTCTCTCGTATGTGAATTAGCTCCCCGGACGCACGTTCGCTTTATCGACGCCCGTTCGATATAAACGCTTCTCGGACGCTCGTCGGCCTCGGATGAACGCTCGTCCATCTTGATGCGAACGGATTTCTTGATAATTATCCTTTCTTTCCTCCATCTTTATCCTCTTGTAACATCTCTATCTCTTCATCAACACTTCAAATTCGACTTTAGACTCTTCCAAATCCTTTCCAAGTTAAAGATATGTATCTACACACATCGAAAAACATACCAAAACGTAACACGATTCCAAAACAACACAAAATCATCAAATAAAGCATATAAATCGATACGTTTTCATATTTTACTATTAAAAACACCAATTACTCAATATTTACATATATAGCTCAAAATCTATGAAAATCATACGAATGTAGGGGAAATTGATATAGAAAATATATATAAAAATCACTATAATTTAGCCCTTAACAACACCCCCACACTTAAACTTTTGCTCGTCCTCGAGCAAAACAACAAAGATCAAGCTCGAGACAAATAAACATCTACACAAATATAAAGTATATTCAATAACTTAGAAGTTCACCCGTGTAGTGTGTGCATAGCCATAATAAACTTCCACTAAGTTCCACAATTTGAAAGTTATTCAAACCAAAACTAGCCCGGTTTCCCATCTAAGTTAGAAATATTCAAAAATTATAACATGCACTTTACAAAACATACATATCCCAAAAAGAAATAGTAGAGAATATCTAAAACATTTCTGACAGACTCAGAGGATAATCCTTACAACATATCCTTCAGTTTATACTGGGTATAAGATTAACGATAACTAAGTCCTTACTTATTCATAATAATATATTTCAATATTTTCACTTTTTTCACACTTTTCTAACACACATCAGAATAAGCTTTTGCCCTCATAGCAGAATAGGATATTCGAGATATACCCTACCTTACTCAAATCATAAGAAACAAAAACAAACAATCTAACCTAAAGACATGGGGTCAAACATTGAACAAGCCTAGTGATCTCAATTCTAGTTATCTCATGATTTTAATTCAGTTTGTGGTTTCACCCTTTCACGAGACACAAATCCCTAATCTCTTAGTGAACTTATCTCTCAAGCTATGAACTCCTACTTTCGTAGCAAATTCAATTATCTATCTCTTATCTTTCGAGTGTTGAGACTGATTTACCAAACAAAACGACGGGTGTAGATTCAAGTTACTCTCGTATAATCGAATCTAACAACCTAGGAATCTAACCAATTAATTTGTCACATAATCAACGGCTAAAAACCCTATCTTTCTATGATGATCTAAGGTTTATGCAACTTCCGTATTATAAACATCAATAGAAAACAGATCTTTCAATCTATTCTCATGGCCTCATAAGCACAAAGAAAGATACAAAATAAATCAACAATCATGAAGAAAAAGCTGGAATTGAATTAATCAAAAAGAACTCACATAGTTTTGAACAAGGATTGATCCATGGAAACGAAAAGCAAACATCTAATCTACTCCTAATCTAACATCGGTTCACCCGAGCACAAGGCTCGGGTGACCGGCCTTCAAACTCTCAATCATGCGGCCGCCGGCCTCTCTTTTAATGTGAAGAAATTTCGAATGAATTTAGGGTTTGCGGCTGTTTTGTGCTTTTATAATAAAACTAAGTCGGTCGCTACGTAACCTAAGTCGGTTTCAAAGCAAAAACGGCGGTGGACGCCCGTCTAACCAATCGGACGCCCGTCCGTAATGCTTGGACGGATACGGACGCCGTTCGGCCAACGTCCGAACTCTCTCGTATGTGAATTAGCTCCTTGGACGCACGTTCGCTTTATCAGACGCCCGTTCGATATAAACGCTTCTCGGACGCTCGTCGGCCTCAGATGAACGCTCGTCCATCTTGATGCAGAACGGATTTCTTGATAATTATCCTTTCTTTCCTCCATCTTTATCCTCTTGTAACATCTCTATCTCTTCATCAACACTTCAAATTCGACTTTAGACTCTTCCAAATCCTTTCCAAGTTAAAGATATGTATCTACACACATCGAAAAACATACCAAAACGTAACACGATTCCAAAACAACACAAAATCATCAAATAAAGCATATAAATCGATACGTTTTCATATTTTACTATTAAAAACACCATTTACTCAATATTTACATATATAGCTCAAAATCTATGAAAATCATACGAATGTAGGGGAAATTGATATAGAAAATATATATAAAAATCACTATAATTTAGCCCTTAACAAGTCTTAGAAGACATAAATGTCGTAAGTTATCCAAATGATAACACTGTTGTTCTTTTCAAATGTACATGGTTCGATACTAGTCCAGCTAAGAAGGGTGTCCGTGTATATAAGACTACAACAAGTATACGCACTACAAACACCTGGTACGAACAGGATCCATTCATTCTTGCTTCACAAGCAGAACAAGTGTTCTACATAGATGATTTGTATAACGGACGTGACTGGAAAGTTGTTGAGCATTTTCAACACCGTCATATCGTAGACGCACCAAATATTAATGGTGATGTGGTTGTTGATGATTTGGTAATCGACGAAACAACCCACGGAAATTTCCGACTTGTTGTTGAACTGCCACCGATGGAACCGTTCTACATGAGTGCAAATGATGTAGAAACAGATGTTGATGAAAATGATCTCGATCAAAATGAAAAGGATGGCAATAACGAATATGCTTCAACGGATTGCGATGATGATAATAACTGTGTAGATGATGACATATACGACTCGATCCCACCAAACTATGCAAGTGATGGTGAATGATGTGTTAAGGGTGAATTTATACGATTTATAACGCTATATTCTATGGTATTTTCCCCCGTATTTGTATAAATTGCATAAGAAACGAGTGTTTAATGGGAATATTGAGTAAATGAGGTTTTTAATGAGTTATTCGCAATATAGGCTAATTTATGTATGTTTTTATGATTATTTGGACATTATTACATTTTGCGATGTTTTTATGTGTTATAGATACATGTTTGAGGCTCAAAAGATGATCAAAAGTTGATTAAGTTCGAGCTAATTGATGATTAAAAGAGATAATGGAAGAATGAGATAGAGAAAAAAAGAGATAAAGATCAAGAAATCAAAATTCGATCCAGCTGAACGAGCGTCCAGGTCCCGTCCAGAGTGGACGGGCGTTTGATAAAGCAGACGGGCGTCCGGTGGTGCGATTTTGATACAGAGAGTTTGGACGCCGTCTGAACGGGCGTTGCGGCGTCCGCATCTATCTGGACGGGCGTTCACAAGAGCGGACGAGCATCCGTCGGCCGACTTTGCTGAACCGACTTCAATATCTATATATAGCAGTTGTTTTATCCACATATGAGATACCATATACACATTATTCGAAACCCTAAACCTAGGGGCGGCTTTAGGCTGCGTTTTTCTTCCTTTTTGATCCAGTTTTATGCACTTTAAATCTAGATTAAATTAGTTACTTTTTATGCACTGTTTCTGCAATTTTGAGTTGCTGAGGATGTTCAGAAGCTAAAAGCTTCATCAAACGAGTATTGTGAAGCCATCCAACAACTGTTGATTTCGTTTTCATCGATTATACTGTGAGTTTTTATTAAAGGTTGTTTCTTTATTCATGTTTATTATGTTTAATTGCTCTTATATCGGAAGATATGCATGTTTCGATTGTTTATTATTGATGGAAGTCTTTATAAACCTTAGATCACCATGAATAGGAATAGTATTTGAATCTATCTTAACGGAAGTTAATAGGTTTAATTGCTAGATTATAAACATAAAGTTTACACCTTTGATTAGAAAACGCGTTAATCTTGCATTGGAAGATAATGGATTAATAGATGAACTTTCTAAGGAATTAGGGTTCATGTTTAGATGAGGTGAATCACAACTTAGATAAAAACCACAATATAATCGAGATAGGAAATCAATGCTTGTTGGATAGGTGGATCAATCCTCGTTTGTTCGTTATACATTTGATTTAAATCCTTAAAAACTTGAATTTGTTTAGTTAGTTTACTTTTATTTGCATCTTAGATTAGTTTAGTTAAAGGTTCGCAACCCGTATTCTTCCTAGCTTTGGACTATATCCTCTGTCTAGATTTATTTTCGGTTTTGTTCTGTTTTTATTCGTTGTTTAGATTAGTTTCGTGACATAGTTTAGGTTAGACAAAAACTAGGAATCACAATCGCCAGTTCCCCGTAAGATCGACCCGGCATTAACCGCTATTACTACGATCCTTAAACTTGAGGTTAACCGGATTATTACTTGTTGTTTTGTGTTAATAAAATCCGTGACAAGTTTTTGACGCCGTTGCCGGGGATCCGGACGGTTGTCTAGTTTTTGTTTTTTGTTTTTTTTCGTTTTAATTCCCGTTTTTAGTTTCTGTTTTTACTTGATAATCGCTTAGGTTATTAGGATATTAGGGTTTTTAGTTAGGGTTTAAGGTCTACTTTAGTTCTCTTGTGATTAGATTTTTCTTTCTGTCGGTTTTTCCATCTATCTCTGTTCTTTCTCTGTTTTTCCTTCACCCCTGTTCTTTTCTGCAGTTTTTCTGCTTCTTTTCTAGCTTTCCCGCTACCAAACGGGCGTCTGGAATCTTGGACGCCCGTCCGCTGGAAAGTTTTCAATCCTGTTCTGTTTTCAGTCACTTAGACGAGCGTCCATAAAATTTGGACGCCCGTTTAGGTTTCCTGACGACCAGACGAGCGTTTGGGCATCCGAACGCCCGTCCAGTCTGAAAGTTGGGCAGACGCCCGGCCAAACCTTTGGACGCCCGTCTGTTTCACCTTTTTCCTTAAATAATCCTATTTTCTTCCTTTTCTTTTCTTTTCTTAGGCTTTAATTTTTAGTTTAGGCTTTTAATTTCTTAGTCTTTAGGTTGCTTTCACTTGTTTTTGGTCCGGTTTATGCAAACTCGGAGTCAAAAGGGACCGTTACTATACACCCCTGACCCCGAGCGAACCGTAGTCCGGCCAAACAGGCGGATTCTCCGTTCTGCGGTTCTGGAAGGAAGAGCCGAGCAAGATCTTGAGGATCAGTTAGCCAAAGAAATCACTGATTTTGTAATAATGGCTGCTAACGATAGACGTACGTTGCCAGACTACGCCATGCCTGGCGCAGTCACAGTCAACCCGGCTATTGTTATTCCAGCCATCACTGCCCAGAACTTTGAGCTAAGGCCTGGCCTCATTCAGATGATGCAGCATGCATCAATTTTTCATGGCTATCAATCGGAGAATCCACACACTCACTTGCATACATTCTTGGAGATATGCGGCACCACACGCATCCAAGGAGTAAGTGAGGATGCAATCAAGCTGAAACTTTTTCTATTTTCTCTAAAGGGAGAAGCGAAGGAGTGGTATACTTCTCTTCCCTCTGAATCAATCACCACTTGGGCTGAACTCGAAAAGGAGTTCTTGAGTCAATACTTCCCACCTTCGAAAACAGCCCAGTGTTTGAACGAGATTTTCACTTTCTATCAGAAAGAGAATGAATCTTTCTTCGATTGCTGGAAAAGATTCAAATCTCTGCTGAGAAAGTGCCCCCACCACGGCTTGCCACTGCAAAGGCAAGTCAACACATTCTTTAGCGGATTGACCGAGCTTACAAAAGGCATGGTCAATAGTTCATCTGGTGGGGCGTTTTTGAAGAAAACACCTGAAGAGGGATGGGCATTGTTCGAGGACATTGCTAAATATAACTATGCTCCACCCTATCAAGCTATTCAAGCACCTTCTCCTCCTAAGGTAGAGGAGGTAAACATGCAAAGTTTGATCGCCATGCTGCAGAAGCAGATGGCAGCATCTCAAGTTTCAAATCCGGTAAATCAAACTCCTTCTTTTCCACAGAACCCTCAGGTTCATCATGCGCGAAAATCGCCGTCGACCGGCCATATGAATGACCGGTGTCGGTTTAATCCCCCTGCTCCTTATCAAGTGAATGCTGTTCATGATTATGGACAGTATAATCAAGTCACATGTCAAAATTGTGACGAGGTGGGGCACACATCTAAATTCTGTCCTATGAACGGACAGAACGCTGAAGTGAATGTGTTCTATGGCCAGAACAACCAAAGGTCTAATCAAGTTTCTGGCCAGCAAAATTTCCAAAACCATGGGTTTAATCAATCTTCTGGTTTCAATCCTAATTCGAATTTCAATTCGAATCAAAATTTCAATAGGAACCCTGGTTTTAGTCAGAACCAAAACGCAAAATTTTCCAATCCTACTCAAAGGTTCAATCAGAATTGGCCTTCTAATTCCAATTCTAATTTTCAAAATCGGCCCAGCCAGCAATACTCTCAAAATTTTCCCAACTCCCAAGGCCCTTCAAGCTCAGGAGACCTCAAGGCTGAATGGAACTCATTCAGAGAGGAGCAAAACAAGAATATTCAGCTCCTTATGAGTACAAATAAGAACCTTGAGAGGCGGATAGGGCGGTGGGCCGAGCGATTAGCTTCAAGACCCCGGGGCATCTACCCGTTTTACCGAAAAGAATCCAAAGGGCGGTCATGTTGCTCGAGCCGATATAAATAAAGGCCCATGTACCGACCTCGTACCTTCAATTCCTTATGGTAGAGAGGAGGCCGTACGATGAACCTAAGAAGTGGTACTCAAGTTAGTGGTCCTTCCCACCGGGGAAACCACTAGCCCCTCCCCGCCATTGATAAGGCGGGGAGGGGAAGCCGAGCACCTACACTCCCCTTTGCCAAAAGAAAAGACTCAGTGGATGATCCCCCGAGAGGTGGAAGAGTTGGAGATCCTCAAGTGGCCGATCCTCGAGGACCGAAAAAGCAAGCGAAAGTCAGGAGGCTGATCCCCTGACTACAAAAAAATCTGAAAAAGCTGTTCGGTGGAAGGATCTGGAAGACAAAGCTGTTAATGACTCCTCAAAGAAAGTCTTTTCTGAGAATGACCTTAAGAAGCTTCCATTTCCACCGAGAAAGAGCAACATCTCCTTGAGTGAGGACAAAAAGTACGGAAAGCTGTTGAACCTTTTGAAAAATACTCAGGTAAATCTTCCATTATCCGAAGTCTTGGTCGAGATGCCTAAGTATACAAAATTCATCAAGGATGTTGTGTCTTCGAAAAAGAAGTTAGCAGGCATGGAAAGGCAAATTGGTGAGGATTGCTCCATGATTAATTATGAAGATTTCCTAGTGTTCAAAAGGCATTGGGAAGATACGCGAAGGATTTTGAGTCTGAGACAAGGAAAGTCGTGAGGTCCCATGTTCCCTGTTACACCCCGACCTGGCGAAAGGTTGAAGACCGACTTAAACAATTAATTTGGGAAGAACTTCGGGTACTTAGCTAATCAAATTGTTAACACTTTCAAATTGTAAGAGTCAAACATATTAATTTAGAAACCAATCGTTTCATTTCTTGTGTTTTCAGGCATCGTTCCAACCCCTTGAGCCTATTCACCGCGCTGCCGTGCTTAAAAGCGCCGGTACTTCATTCAGAAAATGGAAGGCTAGACTAAGGAAGGCTGTAGATGACCACAACAACAAGGGGTTGCCAGGGCCTTGTCCCCGACCCAGGGATGTGTTTTCACAGCAACAATAGGAAGTGTTTCTCCGCCACCTTAGTACTGCTGCTTTTAAGGTAAAGCTTTTATTCCATTACATGTGTTACGTAGACTCGATTATTATTACTTGTTACCGCTTATATATAATACAAAAGTACTATTTTTTTTGCAGACTAAATCTGATCAGAATAAGAAGAATCGCGCCGGTAGTAAATATGTAGGCCGCCAAGGACGAACGCCTATGGCCGTAGTTCGATGGGATAAGTTAAGAAGGGTAAGTATTATGAAATAAATCCCTATGACTTCATTTTTTTGAATTTTCATAACTAATACTTTTGTTTTTTCAAGGGTAATGTGAGTCTGAGTGAAGATCCTTTGGGGCAGGATCCTATCCATGTATGGGCGAGCAAGCATAAGAATGCTGACGGTTCGTTTCTCAACAGTGATGTGGAGGCTGCTTACGTAAGTGCCAAACGTTGTATATATTTCAATTCAATACGTTCACATTTTCCTTTTCCTTATCTTAACCGCCAACGATATATGTTGTGTTTAGAGGAGGCTGGAGGATTGGCGTGCTATGATTGCACCAGGTCGACCGATGACTTTTGAAGATGAGGAGGCAATCTTTCAGGCCGCCTTAGGAACAAGGCGAGATTATTTGATTGGCCTTGACCCTACGCAATCTTCCTCCATATCCAATTCATCACAATCGGCCCAGTCTTCAGCATCGTCATTTTCTTACCACCAAGGATGCAATATGCAGATTGAAGAACTTAGAAAGTCTCATGATCAGTTGGTGAAGTTAACCAAAAAACAAGAGAAGAGAAACAAAGAACAAGGGCTCTTCTCAAATTGTTGCCGACTAATCTTAAGGCTAAGGAACCGGATATGCAAATAGAGGTCAGCTCATCATCTTCCGATGAAGATGAAGACGATTCTGAAGATGATTCTCAAGTTGATCTTGACGATGATGCGTAGACATTGTAGAGGAAACTATTCTTACTTTTGGAAACATTACACAACTTTGTATTTTATGTAACATTTTTTGTTTATGCATTTTTTTTATGAATCCCCGTTTATAAATACATATGTTATTGATTTTGGAAAAAACAATAAATAGCATGGGAGGCCATGCAAAAATAAAAAAAATATTTTAAAAAATAAATATTTAAAGGGACGACATATGTCGTCCCAACAAACAATTTTATAAAATAAATAATTTTTTTCGTATTAAATTTTATTATAAAAATTTAATATAATCTTTTAAGGGACGAAATTGTCGTCCCAACAAACAATTATATATAAAAAAAAGATTTTTGTTGGTATTAAATTTTATATGAAAATTTAATATATAATGTTTGAAGAGACGACATTGTCGTCCCAACAAACATTTTTATAATTTTTTTTTTGTTCGTATTAAATTTTATTATGAAAATTAAATAAATTATCTTTTAAGGGACGACATTGTCGTCCCAAAAAACATTTTTATAAAATAATTAATTTTTTTTCCTGATAATTAATTTTTTTGGAAATTAAATAAATCATGTGTATAGGGACGACATTGTCGTCCCTTCAAATAATGCCATGTCAGCACGTTGAATTTTCTTAGAAAATTTCGTGCCACGTCAGCATTATTTTAAAGGGACGATTTTGTCGTCCCTTCAAACATGTCTGTTGTTTAAAGGGACAAAGCTGAAGGGACGGCTTTGAAGGGACGACGTGTCGTCCCTTTAAACATTTATTGGGACGACAGTGTCTTTAAGGGACGACCTTTAAACCAGTTTTGTTGTAGTGAGTACTACTTCTTCTTCTTACTTCACTGTGTAGCGTGCTTATGCAAGTTTCGATTTTGGTTGCTAAGAGCATATACAATGATTCACACCTTCACATTGTCTTTTTAACTGAAAAGCTGCAAAAACAACTTAGGTGGCACAATGACTACAACAACATCCATCCTAGCCTCCACAATGTGTAAGAATAATTTATTCTTCTATTATGTGACCCATATAATTTATGTTTTAATAGAATTAATGTTGGATCTAAATATTTGGAATATGTAATTAATAAAAGATAATATTAACATTTCTAATATAAGGGACCAATGTTGTGATGTTTGACTGTGTTGTTACAGTAAATGTAGGAATGTGGGGTGAGTGGAGGAGTGGTGTAGTTGAATAGTTTACTCCACCTATAAAATTGGAACCACCCCTCTCTCTCTATCATCAGAATTTGGAGTTTACAAAGCATCATGTAACTCTGGAAAAGATTAAGATAGATAAGGGAGAAAAAATAAATAAGGAAAAGGTACGCATCACATGCTGGTCAAAAGGGAGCTTCCGTATCTTAACAAATATCCTTGGATATTTCAACAACTTTTCAAAGGAGGAGTAGACTATTACTACACCTACTCTATTTGTACAATTACTGTGCCTATTCTACTTTTGCTATAAAAGGGACACTCTTTCCACTGTGCTCACGGGTCAATCAACAAATAATATATTCACGTAAGTCCTCTTATTATCTGCATTGACTGGGGTATCTCCTAATTCAAGGACAACCAAAGCTATGGAATCAGTTAAGTCAAATTTTATTGTGCAATTTAATTATCTGCAAGGTCTTGTTAATTGTATGGTTCAACTAGAGTTTAATTTTGCTAATGGTATTTCTGTATTATGTATGGCAAAATTAATAATTGTATAACAAGTGGTATCGGAGCTAGGCTGATGCGTTAATTAAATTGCCTATTTGAGTTTGCAAATTTATGGATTTACATCAATGAATGTAATAGGTATTATGTGTAAATGAATTTGTAAATTCTGTATTAATAAATGTATGAATATTCACGTGAAGTTTGTTAATGTTTGAATATTCACGTGAGTTTGTTAATGTAATAAATGTATGAATTTTTGTAACATGAATTCTGTGAAAGGTTTTCGTAAAATTAAAGTAAAACATTATCCAAAATTAATGGGCTAGTTAGTCACCAAAGTGACCTGGTGAAAATTATTGTTTGGATAATTGAGTGCATAAAATTGCATCAAAATAGTAATTAGGATGTCTTATTTTGTTCAAATAATTGAGTTATAAAATATAGAGCTATAAGGTAATTCAAAGATTGACCATTGCTTAAATTTATAACAATTACGGGAAGTTATTTTGGGTTAGTTGGTATATTCATCCAAAGATGGTACAATCAACTAATTTAAATTATAGAATAATTTCTGTTAAAGTTATTTTTTTTGACATCATTTATGTTTCACGTGTTTAAGTAGTTGCCCAAAGGTATATTTAAATACGTAGCAGAATGGTATTCTGAATCCATATGATTGCTCATTGCTTTATGATAACATATGTAAATATTTTGCAGCATCTCAACAACTTTTTGCTTCCGGTCTTGTGGTTGACAAATTCAATGGGATGAACTATACTGATTGGTCAGAGCAAATCCACTACCAATTAGGGGTTTTGGATTTGGATCTTGCTTTGGTGAGTGAGGTTACTCCTGCGGCACTTACTGAGACTAGCTCCGAATCTGATAAGTCGTTTTACGACGCATGGGAGCGGTCTTACCGGCTATGTTTGAATTTGATGAGGTTAACTATGGCGGAGAATGTCAAGCCGTCAATGCCAAAGACCGATAATGCTAGAGAATTCCTTTCTAAAATTAGAGAATTGTCTCAATCGATCCGCGTACAAGTCGATTGTGGGGAGCCTTATGAGTGAGCTCACCACGAAAAGGTTTGATCGGTCTCGCTCCATACACGATCATGTGACATCTATGACCAACCTAGCGGCAAATCTGAAAAATAAGGGAATGGATGTAAGTGAAACTTTCCTTGTGCAATTCATCATGAACTCCCTGCCTGCAGAATTTGGCCAGTTTCAGGTGAATTACAACACCATAAAAGACAAATGGAACCTTAAAGAATTGAAGGCCATGTTGATGCAAGAGGAAGGGAGAATTAAGAAGATGAAAGGAGAGTCCATTCATTTCTCTGCTTATGAGGGATCCAACAACAACAACCAATCAAAGGATGGCAAGAACAAAGGAAAGGGGAAAGGGAAAGGAAAGTTGCCATTGAAAATTTCTGATGGAAAAATCCATAAGGAAGTGAGGTGTCACTTCTGTAAGAAGTTGGGACATTTCAAGAAAGACTGCCCGAAAAGAAAGGCTTGGTTCGAAAAGAAAGGTATACATTATATTTCTGTATGTCTTGAATCAAACCTATTAGAAGTTCCTAATAATACTTGGTGGTTGGATTCTGGTGCAACTACTCATGTATCTCATATTTTACAGGGATTCCGTTCGATCCAGCTCATAAAGGGAAGTGAACAATTCTTGTTCACGGGAAACAGGATGAAGGCACGTATATAAGGAATCGGGACTTATAGTTTGATCTTGAGCACTGGTTGTAACATAGATCTGAACAGATGTCTTTATGTTCCTGATTGTGCTAGAAATCTTGTTTCATTGAGTAAATTGGACAATTTAGGTTTTTCATTTAATTTCAATAATGGTTTATTTTCTATGTACAAGGACAATTTTATTGTTGGAAATGGTACTTTGAATTCGCTTTACCGTTTTGAGTTGAATGATGTTTTTGCCGAATCTCTCGTTTAATGTTCAAAGTGTTTCGGGACTAAACGTAGTGCACATAATGATCATTCTGCTTTATTATGGCATGAAAGACTAGGTCACATTTCAAAGGAAAGAATAATGAGGTTGGTGAAAAATGATATCCTACCTCAATTGGATTTTAGTGACTTAGATGTGTGTGTGGATTGCATTAAAGGGAAGCAAACCAAACACACGGTAAAGAAACAGGCTATAAGAAGCAATCAACAACCTGAACTTATACACACTGATATTTGTGGTCCTTTTGATAATCCTTCGATGGGTGGTGAAAAATATTTCATCACCTTTATTGATGACTTCTCACGTTATGGTTATATCTATCTCTTGCATGAAAAGTCCCAATCCTTAGAATATCTAAAGATATTCATTGATGAAGTGGAAAGGCAGTTGGACAAGAAAGTAAAGGTGATAAAGTCTGATAGAGGTGGTGAATATTATGGAAGATTCACCGAAAATGGACAATGTCCAAGTCCTTTTGCGAAATTCTTGGAAAGTAGAGGAATCCGAGCACAATACACGATGCCCGGAACTCCTCAACAGAATGGTGTCGCCGAGAGACGGAACCGCACTCTTATGGCTATGGTTAGGAGCATGTTGAGTAACTCAACATTACCTTCCTCGTTGTGGATGCATGCATTAAAGACTGCTGCTTATCTGCTAAACATGGTTCCAAGTAAGGCGCTTTCTAAAACACCTTATGAATCGTGGACGGGAAGGAAACCTAGTTTAAGACACCTTCATGTTTGGGGTTGTCAAGCAGAAGTAAGGCCATACAATCCACATGAAAAGAAACTTGATCCCAGGACTGTTTCTGGCTTCTTCATTGGCTATCCAGAAAAATCCAAGGGATATATATTTTATTGCCCTAACCATAGTACAAGAATCATTGAGTCTGGAAATGCGAGGTTTATTGAAAATGGCCACACTAGTGGGAGCTTGGTACCGAAAAGGGTTACAGAAATTCGAGTAGAATCAAATACAACAGAAGTTCCTGCGGTCGTCGTTCCTATTGTTGCAGCACCACGCAACATTACGGAACAACGAAGAGATTCAAGCCCACGTGACCATGTCACAGAAAATGAACCACACATGATTGATCAAGAAACAATAGACCCAACTCCGGTTGATGAGCAACAAGTGCCACGAGAGGAAGTGGCTTTAAGACGGTCGGTAAGGGAGAAAAGGCCTGCCATTTCCAATGACTATGTGGTGTATGATCTTGAACATGAATGTGACATTGGCATTGATAAAGATCCAGTCTCATTTAATCAAGCCATGAAATGCAATGATTCGAAAAATGGGTCAAAGCCATGAAGGAAGAACTAAAATCAATGAGTGACAACAAAGTTTGGGACTTAGTAGATTTACCGAAAGGATCAAAAAGAGTCGGGTGTAAATGGATTTTCAAAACCAAACGTGACTCCAAAGGTAACATCGAAAGGCATAAGGCCCGACTAGTTGCCAAGGGTTATACCCGTAAAGATGGCGTTGACTACAAGGAAACTTTTCTCTCCGTTTCAAAGAAAGATTTTCTCAGAATCGTAATGGCTATGATGGCTCAGGATGATTTGGAGCTTCACCAAATGGATGTGAAAACCGCATTTCTTAATGGAGACCTAGAGGAGGTCTACATGGACCAACCCGAAGGTTTTGTGGACACGGGAAATGAGAATATGGTGTGTAAGTTGAATAGGTCAATATACGGACTAAAACAAAGCTTCCCGCCAATGGTATCTCAAATTTAATGATACTATCACTTCTTATGGTTTTGTAGAAAACATCGTTGATCGTTGTATCTACGTTAAAGTCATGGGAGTCATTATGCTATTTTAGTCTTATATGTTGACGATATATTGATAGTCGCTAATAATGTGAACATGTTACATGAAGTAAAGAATTTCTTATCTAGAGTTTTGAAATGAAAGACATGGGCGAAACATCCTTTGTGATTGGAATAGAGATATTCCGGAACAAATCACAAGGAATTTTGGGACTATCACAAAAGGCCTATATTTCAAAAGTCCTTGAGAAATTTCATATGGATAAATGCTCACGGAGTGGTTCCCATCCAAAAGGAGACAAGTTCGCTTTGAAGCAATGTCCTAAGAACAACCTGGAGCAAGATGAAATGAAAGGAATTCCTTATTCATCATTAGTCGGGAGTCCGATGTATGCTCGACTCGTACGAGGCCCCGATATCGCTTTTGTCGTGGGCATGTTAGGCCGATACCTCAGCAATCCCGGTATGGACCATTGGAAAGCTGCAAAGAAGACCCTTAGGTATCTGCAAGGCACCATGGATCATATGTTGATTTATAGGAGATCTGATTCATTTGACATGAACGGATTTTCGGACTCAGATTATGGTGGATGTAAGGACAGTTGTAAATCTACATTCGGATACCTGTTCATGTTGTCCTGGGAGCAAGATCGTGGAAGAGTGCAAAGCAGTCCATTATTGCAACATCCACTACGAGGCCGAATTCGTGGCATGCTTTGAGGCCATGGTTCGTGGACTATGGCTCCGCAATTTCCTTTCGGGACTTGGAATTGTTGACTTTGTGTCCAAGCCGCCGAAAATTTATTGTGACAATTCCGCCGCGGTATTTTTCTCAAAGAATGACAAGTACTCAAAGGGGGCCAAACACATTGAGATAAAATACTTGGTCGTTAAAGATGAAGTGAGGAAACAAACAATATCACTCGAACATATTGGTACCGATTCTATGATTGCGGACCCATTAACTAAAGTGGTCGGCGCCAAAGGCCTTTACCGGCCATGTTAAGAATATGGGTATTATTGATGAAGCCTTGCTATTTTGATTCAGTACTTTGTAGGAAAGTTGTTCATTATCGGTCCTTTGACATTTTTTTAATGTGAATTCTATTAAAGTAATTTGTTTCTCATTTATTATTGTTTTTTTTTATCATCATGAACGTTATATGTATACATTTAGTGAGATGATAATTTTTTTTGAGTATTACAATTTTCACTCAATATTAAGCAAAGGTTAAATTGGAGATGATTTGTGGTACATGGAAGGAATCACGTCGTTTGAAGGTGTGTGACCGCCATGACCCAAACAAATCCCTCATTTAAACTTTACCTCATTGTTTACGTATTCGAAATACAATCTAACATAACGTGTGCACTTAAGGATAATTCTATTTATTTCTCTCATTGTTATATGGGTCAAGTGTGAGATTGTAAGAATAATTTATTCTTCTATTATGTGACCCATATAATTTATGTTTTAATAGAATTAATGTTGGATCTAAATATTTGGAATATGTAATTAATAAAAGATAATATTAACATTTCTAATATAAGGGACTAATGTTGTGATGTTTGATCGGGTTGTTACATAAAGTAAATGTAGGAATGTGGGGTGAGTGGAGGAGTGGTGTAGTTGAATAGTTTACTCCACCTATAAAATTGGAACCACCCTCTCTCTCTATCATCGAATTTGGAGTTTACAAAGATCGTAACTCTCTGGAAAAGATTAAGATAGATAAGGGAGAAAAAATAAATAAGGAAAAGGTACGCATCACATGCTGGTCAAAAGGGAGCTTCCGTATCTTAACAAATATCCTTGGATATTTCAACAATTTTTCAAAGGAGGAGTAGACTATTACTACACCTACTCTATTTGTACAATTACTGTGCCTATTCTACTTTTTCTATAAAAGGGACACTCTTTCCATTGCTACTCACGGGTCAATCAACAAATAATATATTCACGTAAGTCCTCTTATTATCTGCATTGAGTGGGGGTATCTCCTAATTCAAGGACAACCAAAGCTATGGAATAGGTAAGTCAAATTTTATTGTGCAATTTAATTATCTGCAAGGTCTTGTTAATTGTATGGTTCAACTAGAGTTTAATTTTGCTAATGGTATTTCTGTATTATGTATGGCAAAATTAATAATTGTATAACACAATGATCTTAAATATAAACCCATCTTTCCCCTAAATCATTGTAATTATTTGGCAAGCTTGAAAGGTTAAAATCATTAAATTAACCATCTTCACCAGCAATTTTCTCCCGGTAAAAATAAACCATCTTCACCAGCAATTTTCTCCCCGGTAAAAATAAACCATCTTCACCAGCAATTTTCTCCCAAATGACAGATAAAAAATAGGTCTACCTATTCCACCGGGAAAAAACATTGAACCACCTGGGTTGTTTACAATCATGAATCAATGCAAGCTGACTTGAAATTATTGTTCTTTTTTAGATAGAGGAAGAACCATCTTCTGCGATCTTTATGACATTTTGCTCCATGCTTCTTTAATGGCTGCCGTCATGAAATTTTTCCACCATAATGTGTGAGAAATTTTCTGGGCCATTTTGTTTTAAATTTATTTTTCTGGATAATTGAAGATCTTGATTTGTGGAGGGAGAAAAAGAAAGCTGAAATGGTAGCATTTGAGCTGAATTTATTGGATTTTCTTCTTCATGTTTGACCCAAAGGAATGATTTGCAGAGAGAGTATATGATAGAGATGAAGAAGTGAGGAGAAAAAATAGCCGCAATTAAAGAAGAAAGGGAAATAGTTAGATTATTTTATTATTATTTTGTTAAAGAGAATGGGGTGCAGAATGTGAACTGAACCACTATCGTCTCCCCGTCGTGAAACTTCCCATCGTGAATTTATGACTCAGTGTAGTTTAATTTTTAAATAACATTGTCTTTTTTTGACAAAATTGTTTTTCACATTGTCACTTTAAGAACCATTGTACATGCTCTAAACTTACCTCTTCCTTATTACATCCTGGGTACTTCTTTTTCTTCTTCTTCTTACTTCACCGTGTAGCGTGTTTATGCAAGTTTCGATTTTGGTTGCTAAGCTTACCTCTTTTGCAGATCTTCTTCTTCTTACCAAGTTTCGATTTTGGTTGCTAAAGCTTACCTCTTTTGCAGATCTTCAAGGTAGTTTATAAGGGTTAATTAGTTGCTTATCAAGATGACCTCTAGAGGAGGCACATCTGCGCATCCGCAGATGCGGCCAGGAGAGTCCACATTTGACAGTGAGGTGGTGCCATCGTCCCTGTTGGAGATTGGTCCCATTCTTCGTGTTGCTAATGAAGTGGCGCCTAACAACCCGCGTGTTGCCTATCTTTGTAAGCTTTTTCGTTTTGGTATTTTTGAGCTTAACGTTGACCATTGTTTGCCTGCCTGCCTAAGTTACAGCTGAATCTGTTTAGAATACTGTGAAATGTCTCTTAAGACACAACACACGCGCCTGCCTCTTTGGGCCGTCAATCGAGAAAAGAAAAAAAAGGAATTGATGTGCTTCTGAATACTATGATTAGTGTTGTACAGAAGGATAGTGAATGAAACTTAAAAAGTTTTCCTTCTCATAAGCTTTTAGAAGTAAGGTTTTTTTTTTTTATTATTTTGTTTTCTTTATCCCGTGTACTTTTAGTTGTATGCTTTCATTGCTCTGATGTGGATATTCTTTCTGATCATTCCGTTTTTATTCTCCAATGTTGGTAATATGGGAGTTTTTCTTTTCCTCATAACTAGGCCGATTCTATGCTTTTGAAAAAGCTCATAGGCTAGATCCAACTTCCCGTGGACGAGGTGTTCGCCAGTTTAAAACTCTACTACTGAAGCATCTTGAAAGAGTAAGAACAAGTTATTTCAAATTCAGTGTTATACTTTCTTTATTCAATCATTTCACTGGCTCGTTCTTATAGGGTGAATCATTTCACTGGATTATTCTTTCTTTCTGTCGACAACTTCTGGGCTTCTGTGGAGTATTTAAATTAATATCTTGAAAGATTAAATTATGATAAGCATAGATATATAGTTTGGCCACTTTCTTTTAGCATTGGCTCATACTCTTTTGTTTGCCTTTTTTGTTCATACAGGAAAATGATCAAAAAAGTGATGCACCGAAAAAGTGATGCACGGGAAATGCAGAATTTTTATAAAAATTACTACAAAAATTACATCCAGGCTTTGCAAAATGCCCTATGATACTGCAGCTTAGTGAGTATTGTCTTGTTTATAGGACATCTTGTGGCTCTGATGACTACTATGGAACTACAAGTTTACTGATCGATCAACATTTCAATAATTTCAGTGCCCGACATCACAAAAGCATATCAGACAGCTATTGTTCTTTATGAGGTTTTAAAAGCAGTGAATCTAACGGAATCTGAGAAAGTCGATCCTAAGGTGAGCATCTCGTGGGGCCGGTCTCTACTTGACTCAATGATACTTTGTTACTTTTTTGTTGACCCTTAATTAGCCAAAGGAATGGCAATTTGCCTCGTCTAATCACGTCATAACTATGTGGTGTAGATTTTGGAATTACATAATAAAGTTGCAGAGAAGACAAAAATATATGTTCCTTACAATATTCTTCCTCTCGATCCTGATAGTGCTGCAAATCAAGCAATTATGAGATATCCTGAGGTTTAATATTCCTTGCTGTCCTGTTTTTTCCAGTTTTATGTAACGGTTGCTAATTACCTCTTGATGATTGCACTGCAGATTCAAGCTGCAGTTCGTGCTCTCAGAAATACTGTAGACTTACCATGGCCTATGGACTACAGGGCGAAGAAAGATGAAGATATTCTCGACTGGCTTCAAGCAACGTTTGGTTTCCAAGTACTATATGCTGTTACTCGATCTACTTGGGTGCATTATTTAGTTTGATTTGCATCTTTTGCTATGAATGAGCCTGCATGATTGTTGTTTAGGATTTAATACACTGCTTAATATCTCCTCGTGTATTCACCGGTACGCAGAAGGACAGTGTAGCAAATCAGAGGGAGCATCTGATTCTACTTCTTGCAAATGTGCACACAAGGCGACATACAATGCCATCGACGAAATACAATGCCATTAGATCAACAACCACCTCAGGTTTTGTATCATATCATTTTGCTTTGACTTACTTTCTTGGTTCAACCAACATGTGTTGGAATTGAAAAATTCGTAAGGTACTGCACTTTTGTATGTTGAACTTATAGGTGTTAGGCCAAAAAACACGGCATTCAAGGTCTCTATTGCACAATATATATCATAGTAGGTTTTTTCCTTGTACATCGATCTTCAACATGAATATTGAGCATATTTTGGGAGTTGCTATTGACCCGAACACATGTCTGCTTCCATATGCGAACCTCCAGTTTGTCAAGGCTTACTTCTCCAATAGGCTCACATTCATAAAAGCCTGATGCCATATCTGCTCCCATTTGTCAATCATCTGTAGAAGTGTCTTATGGGTTAGTTAAAGGTTACATCTGTAGCTTCAACATTGTGATGTTCTGCAGCAAGTTGTCTCAAATTTCGTTTTCTTCTTTGAGTTGATTCTGCCATATCATTAGTATTTTCATATCAATTCTCATGAAATTCTAACTATTTATCTTTGCTCTTGTCTTTCTTTTCTTGTTTCTACTCTTTTTTTTTTTATAATTATTATTATTGTTATTATTATTATTGTTGTTGTTGGTGGTGGTGTAATCATTGTTATTTCAATTTTTGTTGTTGTAGTTGGATGAGGGAGCTTTGAGTGATGTGATGAAAAAACTTTTCAAGAATTACAAGAAATGGTGCAAGTATTTGGGCCGCAAACCTAGTCTATGGTGAGACTTTCACAAAAAACTCCCGGAATAAATGTGTAGGAGTAATCTTGATACATTTCTCACATCCGAAAATGAACTTAAGGACATTTGGCCACTTCTCCTGGCTGATGCATAAAGGAGCAAATACCATTGCAATCACCACCAATTCAATTTCCTTTTTTTTTTTTGTAATGGATAAAGAAGTTTGTGATTTCTTGCCATCTTCATTTTATTTAACATATATGTATGTCTTCCTTTTAGGTTGCCCACCATACATCAGGAAGAGCAGCGTAAATTATTGTACATGGGACTTCATCTTTTGATATGGGGGGAAGCTGCAAATTTGAGATTCATGCCAGAGTGCCTTTGCTACATTTATCATCATGTATGCAATATGCTTTTATATATTCATCATGTCGTCAGAGTAACAAAATAACACATCTTTTTTTGTTAGTAATTCTGAAAGTATACAGTTGGTAGCTTCATTTTAATTGGTAAAACACACAATCTTTTCATAACTCGTGAATCGAGGATGCCGGACACCAATTTAGGAGGTTTGACTTTCCACCTTTTCAGCAGTGATCTGATTTCACCATTCCTTGTTGCTTTCTCTTTTTGATGTGCCAGATGGCCATTGAACTTGATCGTATTGTTAGTGCCATGGGGCACGTGACCTGGGAAATTGTGAAGCCTGCTTACGGGGGAGAGGAAGAGGCGTTCTTAAAGAAAGTTGTAACTCCTATTTATGAAGTGATACAACGGGTAAAACTCGTTTGTGCCTCGTTTCATACATAACATTATAGTGTACCTTGTGTTGTTCCTTGAATGTCACACAATGTTCAGGAAGCTTTAAGTGGCAAGAGAGGAAAAGGAAAACACTCCCAGTGGAGGAATTACGATGACCTGAATGAATACTTCTGGTAATAGACTCGTGACTGCTCCTCTGTAAAAAAGAAGCCCCTTTTTCTTATTAAACATACACGTCAGTGAGTAGTCATCTATTGGCCTGATTCTAGGTCGGTGGACTGTTTTCGGCTGGGTTGGCCTATGCATGATGCTGATGATTTCTTTTGCCGTTCAGTTGATCAACAACGGCTTGATAACAGTGGGGTATGTTTTATCAGAATTGTCTTCTAAGTACTATGTCAAGTTGCTGCATGAAAGAAGAGCTAATGCCTTGTATTTTCTGTTAAGGGCATAAACCTAAATTAGTGTTGGATTTCCTTGGCACCTCATATACATTTGTTCCTATCACATCTATTTTTTTTTTTTTTTTTTTTTCTTATATGTATCTGTAATGGATATTATGACCCAACCATATGCACATGATTTGCCTTAAATGAGCGAGAATATTTTGTTGTACAGGGTAACAAGCGAACAAAAGATGGTTGGGTGGGGAAGGTCAATTTTGTTGAGATACGATCATTTTGGCATATCTTTAGAAGCTTTGATAGAATGTGGAGTTTCTTCATATGCTTACAGGTAACTAAATTTGATTTGCCTGTAAGTTTAAATGAAATTATCTGATAATTAATGAGAATATTTTGTTGTACAGGATAACAAGCGAACAAAAGATGGTTGGGTGGGGAAGGTCAATTTTGTTGAGATACGATCATTTTGGCATATCTTTAGAAGCTTTGATAGAATGTGGAGTTTCTTCATATTGTGCTTACAGGTAACTAAATTTGTCATATGTTTATGCGCGCTCCCTGTAAGTTTACAATTGGTGAAATTATCTGATAATGACCGATTTGTTCCTTTTCAAGGCCATGATTATAGTTGCTTGGAATGGTTCGGGGGATCTAAGCGCCATATTTGATCTTAAGGTTATCAAGAAAGTTTCGAGTATTTTTATAACAGCTGCTTTTTTGGAGTTTGGGCAAGGTACATTGAACTAACTTATGTGACCCAAATATGTCTTGCAGTTCTGAGTATAAGAGTTATTATCAAATGTTTACCATTCTTGTGTCATAAAAGAGTCTTCGATGCGATTTTGAATTTTGGGATCATTGAAATGAATTGAATCTACTTGATTACCAACTCATGTAAGAGTTTAAGCTCCCAGTACGCCTCAAAGGACCAATAATACTGGGAAAAGTTTGTGCAAAACAACAACAACGACGACAACAACTTGCACTTTGTTGTGGAGGCTGTACTTAGAAAGTGTGAACGCTCCACTTATAAAACGAAATGAAAATTTGCCCTGGATTTGCATCATATCTACATATGCGCTTCCTTGCATCAGAAAACTAGTCTGCACAACGAAGCTTTGGATTTTCAAAAGTCGCATCCCACATAAATACCAAAAGAAACGAGAATTTACGTTTCATGATGTAATTAGGAATGCAACACGGCAATTATTTTGAATTACACTGAACTTTAGGTAGGAAAATTTCTTGTTTTTTAAAGATAGTCTTCAGGTAGGATTAGCTTGTACCATATGCATTAGGCTCTGCTTTAAAATAAGGAGTTAGTTAAACACTGTAGAAAATCTTTAATTCAACAAGTGAAGTAGTCATCAGTATTTAGTACCCTCTCATAGTCTCATACTATTGCCTTTCTAGCAAATGACAAATTGTCAATTGGGTGCAGCTGTCCTTGACGTAATTCTCAGCTGGAAAGCTTGGAGGAGCATGTCACTCTATGTTAAGATTCGGTATATTCTGAAGGTCGTGTCTGCTCTAGCATGGGTGGTCATTCTGCTAGTTACTTACATAGTGGACAATGTTCGTGGATTTGCTTTTATATTGGCTGTTGTAGTCTACTTGGTACCAAATATGCTTGCTGGCTCTTTGGTTCTTTTTCCCTCCTTTCGGCAATTTCTGGAGAGGTCGAACAACAGATTTATCATGGTCATGATGTGGTGGTCACAGGTATGCACCAGGTTGTTTATAATGATTTACCACGTTTTCTCTCAGGTGAGAAATATTCAGAATTTGTAAGGTCTGAGCATATCGTAAATCTTGCAGCCTAGGTTGTATGTTGGTAGGGGAATACACGAAAGTACCTTCTCCTTTATCAAGTAAGGGTATTAAAGGTCGTCTTTTCTGCAATTAATTAAGCATATTACTTTTTGATTACTGATTAATTCATAATCAACATGTCAGGTATGCCATGTTTTGGGTTCTCCTAATAGTGACTAAGTTGGCTTTCAGCTACTACCTAGAGGTGCTGGTTTTTTTTTTTTTTTTTTTCTTTTTTGTATTCTGCTGTATATATTTATTTCCTTAAGAATTCTTTTGACAGTTAAAATCATGCATTTCAGATTAAACCCCTGGTGGGTCCAACCAAAGCAGTTTGAGTGTTCACATTACCACTTACCAGTGGCCTGAATTCTTTCCCCGTGGTAACAAGCATGACTTTGCAGTTCAAGTTTTTCTTACAATTTCTGTTGTGTTCTATGTACATCTTATTTCTATTATTTATGGTGCTTACTACATTGCAGCGAGGAGCAATATTGGGGTTGTAATTGCACTATGGGCCCCAATCATTCTTGTGAGTCTTCCTTGTCTTTATTGCAGTCATCTTTTCATATTATGCTCAAGTCCGAGTCAGTCTGTTGCACTTGCCATCATTCTTCTATATCACTTGTGGTGTTGGTTACCATGCATGCAGGTGTATTTCATGGATACACAGATTTGGTATGCCATTTTCTCAACAATATTTGGAGGTATATATGGTGTATTCCTCCACATTGGAGAGGTAAAGCCATTGTCTTTGATGGTTCTTCATAACTTACCATCTTACTTAAGCTGCTGTTTAGGGAGAAGTGGAATTAAGACTAAATTTACTAAATTTATACATTTATATATCTAACACTCCCTTTACTTTTTGTACGTGGAATTAAGACTAAATTTATCCGAAACAGAAACTAATTAATGTAATGTTTTGATCCATGGAGATGGAGGTGTTAAGGGATCTGTTATGGCTCGTGTTCGAGGATCTTAATATTTATGGAATTTCTGAAAAAGCTGAAAACAAGGAAAACCCATCAAGCAGGATGTATTATACTTTTTCAGTTATGGGCTCACATTAGAATACCCCTATTCGATTCTTTGTCGATAAATTTAACGTACTTTATGTTTATTGAGCTGATGCTTGTAAAATTAGTGTGAACAAGTTATGATCTATATTACAAAGGTTTTTATGGCAACAAGTGGTGCTATCATATACTTGCCCTTCTGATATGCTCTCTGGGTTCATGAATATGTGTATAATATTTTATTTTTTTTCAGATTAGAAACTTGGACATGCTGAGGTCTCAATTTCAGTCGCTGCCTAGTGCTTTCAATGCTCGTTTGATACCATCTGAAAAGAGTGAGGAGGTAGTTTCTTTTCTTTTATACTTGGTAATGCGTTTCCGCTATTTAGAGCATTTCTTCTAGCTAGACTTTTTTATGCTGAAAGTTAACTTAGCTTGAATTCTACACGCTAGGTGCTACCCAACATAGAACCTTCAACATCTGGTCCGTTGTCTAAAAAGGTAGTTTCTTTTCTTTTATACTTGGTAATGCGTTTCTGCTATTTAGAGCATTTCTTCTAGCGAGACTTTTTTTTTGTTGCTGAAAGTTAACTTAGCTTGAATTCTACGAGAAGAAAAGATGAACTAAGCAATGTTCATCTAGAAGAAAAGTGCAGAAAATTCAAATAAAAAGAAAGGCGGGAAAACAGAAAATGATGAACATCAAATCTTATTCAATAGAATTCTGAATTGGTGATTACAATGATTAATTCACAGCTATATATAGAGTTCCTAGCTGTATCTAACAACTACTAACCTCCACAGTTAGTTATAACCGCCTAACTACTTCTAACCGACTCTATTGATAAGTGTTCGACCATATGTCACTAAGAGTCTCCAACTTGTAATCTTATGTGTTGTGTTGCAGCCTTATAACTCCAACACCCCCCGTCAAGATGGACTAGGGGAGTCTCCAACTTGTGATCTTATGTGTTGTGTTGCAGCCTTATAGATGTTTGAAGGTGTGTATCTTTTGAGGAAATAATGAAATAGGGGTGCATCCAAGGGTTTTGTCAACAAGTCTGCTAGTTGATTTTGAGTTGTGACTAGTAGGAGCTTCACTAGTCCAGATTGGACCTTTTCCCTTGTGACATGGCAATCAATCTCTATGTGTTTCGTTCTCTCATAAAACACAGGATTTTGAGCTATATGAATGGCACTTTGACTGTCACAAAACATGGAGATAGGTTGTTGAACTGGAACCCCTAGATCACTTAGAATGTACACCATCCAATGCAGCTCACAAACTCCTAATGCCATAGCTCGGTATTCTGCCTCTGCTGAACTTCTGGAGACAGTTGCTTGCTTTTTAGATTTCCAGGACACCAAAGCAGATCCTAGGAACATGCAATAACCAGTGATTGATTATCTTGTTTCATGACATCCCCCTAGTCTGAATCTGTGAATGCAGTAAGGAGTAGCTTGTTATTTGCAGGAAAGAAAAGACCTTGAGCTGGTGCCAAATTTATGTATCTAAGAACTCTATGTACTGTATGTAGATGGTTGATTGTTGGAGCATCAAGAAACTGGCTCAACTGGTGTACTACATAAGACAGGTCTGGTCTTGTGACTGTGAGGTATAATAGTTTTCCAATCAGACTTCTGTATTGTGTTTTATCTGGAAGAAGATCAAAATCACCATGTTGTAAGTGTGTCTTAGATGGCATAGGTGTATTTACTGGTTTGCATCCACTGAATCCTCCAAAAGATTGAGAGCATATTTTCTTTGACAAACTGATATTCCAGCAGAGGATCTAGCCACTTCTAGGCCTAGGAAATATTTAAGGGAACCAAGATCCTTGATTTGAAACAGGTCATGTAGGTAGGTTTTGATTTCTGAAATAAGGGACATGTCATTGCTTGCTAATACAATGTCATCTACATAGACTAAAGCAGCTATATAGGATTGACCTTTGGACTCTGTGAAAAGGCTGTAGTCATGCTTGGATTGAGTATAGCCAAGATTGATCAGTGCAGATGTCAATTTTGCATTCCATTGCCTACTGGCTTGTTTGAGTCCATATAGGGACTTAGTGAGCTTGCATACTTGTCCTTTTTGTGTTTGAAAACCAGGAGGAGGGACCATATATACTTCTTCTGTGAGGTCACCATGAAGGAAAGTATTGTTCACATCCAGTTGGTGAAGAAACATGTTTTTAGCAGCAGCAACAGCAAGTAAAAGTCTGATAGTGTTCATCTTGGCCACTGGTGAGAAGGTTTCTTCATAGTCAATTCCAAATGTTTGTGTGTAGCCTTTATCAACTAATCTTGCCTTGTATCTCTCTATGGAACCATCAGGATTATGTTTGATCTTATACACCCATTTGGAGCCTATTGGCTTCTTTCCTGGGGGTAGGTCTACTACTTCCCATGTCTTTGTCTTTACCAGTGCATCTATTTCCTTTTTCATTGCTTCTTGCCATTCTTTGTGGATGACTGCTTGATTGTATGTTGTTGGTTCTTTGGCTTTATCAACATTCATTACAAAAGATCTGTAAGATTCGAGAGATTAGTATAGTGAACAGCAGATTCTAAAGGATGTGTGTGGTGTTAGAAACTTGATTGCAGACATAGTCCTGCAATCTGGCAGGTTGTCTAATTTGTCTAGAAGATCTTCTAGTGTTTGTATGTGTTGTGTGTAGATGTGAAGATGAAGTATCAGATATAATGTCATTTGAATGACTATCATGTGAATCATTTGGTGTATCATCTTCTTGTGAAGTAGTAGGAGTGGAAAAAGGTGCAGGAAAATTTGGTGCAAGACATGTAAAAGATGGAACAGGTAGAGAAACATTATTGAAATCTTGATGCTTCTGAGCATAAGGGAACACTAATTCATGAAAAACAACATTTCTGGAAATAAAAACTTCCTGTGTCTGGACATCCAGAAGTGTATATCCTTTTGTGTTTGTTGGTTGGCCCAAGTAAACACACTTTCTTGCCCTTGTATCAAACTTTGATCTGCCATGAGGTAAAGTAGATGCAAAAGTTAAACAACCAAAAACCCTTAGATTAGAAATTTCAGGTTCTTTATTGTATAGAACCTAATATGGAGATTTTTCTTTAAGGATTGGTGTTGTAAGACAATTAATAATGTGAACTGCATGTAGGACACAATATCCCCAAAAACTGAGGGGTAAATTAGCTTGAAATTTGAGGGCTCTTGCCACATTAAGTATATGTTGATGTTTCCTCTCTGCAATCCCATTTTGTTGGGGTGTATCTACACAACTTGTTTGATGCAAGATGCCTTTTTCACTATAAAACTCTGTGTAGTCAAATTCTTGTCCATTGTCAGATCTAATGATCTTAATGGACTTGCCAAACTGATTTAAGACAAAATTATAGAAAGCAGTAATGATAGGTCTGACTTCTGCCTTTGAATGAAGTAAGAAAATCCAAGTATATCTGTTATTATCATCAACAATAGTAAGGAAATAAGACTGACGATGGATAGTTTGCTGTCTAAAAGGACCCCAAATATCCATGTGTATTAGGTCAAAAACAGAAGAAGCAACAAAATCACTTAAAGGAAATGGAAGCCTTTTTTTGTTTAGCTAAAGGACAAACATAACAAATGGATTTCTTTGGTACTTGAACACCATTACATGAATTATGTAGCAATTGTAGTCTATTATCAGATAAATGGCCTAATCTATTGTGCCAAAGCATGTCTGCATCTATCTTATCAGTAGGAATTTGAGTGGTACAAGCAACTAATCTATCTGTGAACATTTTCTTGGCATGTAGAATGTATAAACCCGTGCTCTTTCTAGCTGATCCAATCATCTGTCCACTGAACTTGTCCTGTATAACACAAGTCTCATTAGTAAATAAAACTTGTATTTTAGGATTGTTAGTCAGTTTATTCAAGGAAATTAGATTATAGTGAAATTTAGGCACACACAGGACTTGTGATAGGATTAAGTGATCATTAATTCTCACTTTTCCTACGGTATAAACCGTAAAGTAAGCAACATTCCTCGGGTAAGGCGTACTTCTTAGATGCCGATTCAATCTATATCCTAAGTAACAATCACTTTTTAGGTTTCATGTTAAATTATGAAGACAAATAATTAAGGATCACCATTTGGAAGAGAAATCATAATATTGCCCTACACATCACCACGCTCGGTCAACCGTGACACGGTCGACGAACACCCGTAAATTATCTTTTGATATGAACAACCTTTGATATTGAATAGTCGAAGACGAGAGTGACTCCCACTCTTTGGCACCGGAGAATCCGATGAATCTACAATCCAATGAGATACATCACCGATGGATCTAGAAGATAAAACATACCCCGAACCTCCTCGGTTCGACCGAGCCTCCTTTTTGCACATGTTAAACGCGTTTCTTGTCTAACTTGTTCCCCACCGCATTCTTTCGTGCGATTAATGCTCCGATTTTCTTCCTTATTATCTTGAAATTATGACATTTATCCTCCGCTTTATCATGAGAGCACAATAAATTGGACATTAAATAATAAATATTGTGATTTAATATGAAATATATATAATTAACTCCGATTTAAGGTTAGAATTGATGACATAACTAGGTACATTTTAACCGTCATCAACTGCAGGATTACCAAGATCTATGGCTCTATTTGCCTCAAACGGCTTCATCAAATGTGTGACTTGATTTTGTAACTGAACCAATTGACTTTGAGTGGCATCTTGTCCTGGTGCTGCAGGCATTGTTGATTCTGAGCCATCCATTTTGAACCATTTGATGAGTCTTGCGGCACCATGTTCACCCTAGATCTAGGCTTAAAACCTGGTGGAAAACCATGCTTTTTATAGCATTTGTCCACTGTATGACCATTAAAACCACAGTAAGAACACTGAATCTTCTTGAATTGTTTTGTGGATTCTGAGTATATGGTGCAGATTTTCTATTTTGACCATTCCCATATCCTTGATTCTGAGTTCTTGCAAGTAAAGCAATTCCATCTGAATTTTGAGGATGTCCCAGGGCATAATCTATCTGTCTCTCAAATTTAACAGCCATAGCAAAAGCTTGTTTCAAACTTGGCAAAGGAGTCAACAGGTAGACCTGGGATCTAACAGGGGCAAACTTATCATTAAGGCCTTTCATGAACCTTATAACATGATCTGCTTCTATAAAATCAACCATCTTCGAACTGATATTACAAGCACAGGGAGTTCCACACTCACAATGAGGAACAGGCTTCAAGATTGCAATCTCATCCCATTTCGCCTTCAATTTTGTGAAATATGAAGTTATTGACATGAACCTTGTTTGATCAGGTTCACTTCTTCAACCAAATCTGATACTCTAAAGTAATCAACATTGGAAAACCTATCCTCTAATTCCAACCACATTTCTCTTGCATTCTTGATCCACATCACACTTTGTGCTATATCCGGTATTACAGATTTTATTATCCATGTAAGTACTGTAGTATTACATCGACTCCAAATTCTATACAACGGATCATTCAAATCAGGTTTCTGAATCGTACCATCAATGAAACCTAGCTTATTTTTAGTTTCTAACATCATATTCATCGATCTTGCCCAAGAATGATAGTTTGTGGCATCAAGAGGAGGAGAAACCAAAGGAATTGCAGGATTTTCACTAGGATGCAAGTAATATTGACTGGAAGCACTTACCACAAGGCCTGTACCTTCAACGCTCGCACCAGAATTAGCAACCATTGGAAAAACTCCAAGAACAGGAAAAACAGCTGATCAACAGAAAAGAAGAAGAATCTTCAAAAAACCAGAATCAGAACGCTCTCAAGGCTCTGATTGAAACAGGAAACAGGAACGATTCTCTCAAGAATCAATTCAACCGAAACGCAGCTTTATTAGCTCTGATACCATGAAGAAAAGATGAACTAAACAATGTTCATCTAGAAGAAAAGTGCAGAAAATTCAAATAAAAGAAAGGTGGGAAAACAGAAAATGATGAACATCAAATCTTATTCAATAGAATTCTGAATTGGTGATTACTATGATTAATTCACAGCTATATATAGAGCTCCTAGTTGTATCTAACAACTACTAACCTCCACAGTTAGTTATAACCGCCTAACTACTTCTAACCAACTCTATTGATAAGTGTTCGACCATATGTCACTAAGAGCCTCCAACTTGTAATCTTATGTGTTGTGTTGCAGCCTTATAACTCCAATACTACACGTCAGTTGAAGAAAGACGCTGCAAGATTTGCTCAGTTGTGGAACACAATTATTACCAGCTTCAGAGAGGAAGACCTTATTAGTAACAGGTAATGTTTCAATAGAGAGAGAGAGAGGAGAAGAGGTCAAACTTCATTACAAGATCTTATGCAGTGAACTTTTCTTCTAACATTTTCTATGGCTGCAGTGAAAGGGATCTTTTGCTTGTCCCGTATTGCACTGATCTTGAGTTAGATGTCATACAGTGGCCACCATTTTTACTTGCTAGCAAGGTTTCACTTTGCTCTAATATTTTTCCTTGAATTGCGTATTACTTCGATTCTATTGGTTTGCCAATGTTCTGTACTATATACTGCACTGTGCTCTTTGCTATATCATATTTTGGTTGTTCTCAAGATTCAGTGCCTGAAGATTTCATGCGCAGGAACCTAACTGATAAAATGGATGATAGAAGTGCATTACTTGATCGCTATTTAGTGTGTGGAAATTAATGAATTACTAGATTAACATGGATCTTAATTTGGTTTGAAGTCCTGGGAAATGAAGGAAATGAGAAGAGAAAATGGGTGAAACAAATCATTAAAAAAATGGTCTTTCATATTTGCATATCACAACTTGACTTGTTCCACTTCGTTATTATTAAAGAAAGTCTTCTCTTAGATTTTCTGTATTTGTAGAAAATTCTACTCTCCTATTGGAAAGTAAGATTTGGGTGTTGTTAGAACTTAGAAAGCTCATTTCACCAAAACAAGGGAATGCAAATCAGCTATACTAACATCCTTGGTAACAACTATAGATTCCAATGGCAATGGTTATGGCCAAAGACAGCAATGGTAAACACCGAGAGCTGAAAGAAAGAATTGAAGCTGATAACTACATGTATTATGCTGTTATCGAGTGCTACAAGTCTTTTCGAGACATCATCAAGTTATTGGTTCGAGGTGACCGGGAGAAAGAGTATGTCGATATTTGTTGTTGTATTTCAGTTTTTTTACTTCAAATGATGCAAAATTGTTAGCTGTTGTTTCTTAATCCGGTCTTGTGCATATTTCAGGGTTATCAATTACATCTTCTCTGAAGTTGAGAAACATATTGATGCTGAGAATCTGATGCAATTCTTTAATCTGAGTGCTCTTCCAAGTCTATACGACCTCATTGTTGAGCTTATTAATTTCTTGGTGAGTTTTTTTTTTTCTTTTTTTCCCTTGAAATACAAGTACTGATCCCTATTTTTTAGCTTAGCAAGCACGGTTTTTCTTCAATTGTGAGGCATGATGTGAAAATTTGGCTTTTGTTCCTATATGCAGATTGAAAACAAGCCGGAGGACAGGGAAAAGGTTGTGAAACTCTTCCAGGACATGCTTCAAGTGTTCACACGAGATATAACGACGGAGGATCAAATACCTAGGTCTGCCATACCTACTCCAATTTCCCCTTAAAAAAGTATGGGTGGGTAAAAGACTGAAAGTGTTGACATTTCATTTGAACAGGTTGAGAGATATAATTCGTGGGATTTCAGGACATGAAAGAACGGTCTCTCTTGATCAACGAGACGAGTTATTTGCATCTGATAGTGCCATATTATTTCCTGTTTTGGAAAATCCTGAAGTTTGGAAGGAGAAGGTAAAAAACCAATAGATAACCTAGCTTGTTTAAAATTTAAACTTCTTTTGGTGATTATTGACTTTCGAACCCTTTTCCCTGCAACAGATCAAGAGGTTGTACTTGTTACTCACGGTGAAGGAGTCTGCAATGGATGTACCATCCAATTTAGAAGCTCGAAGGCGTCTTTTCTTCTTCTCTACATCTTTTTTTATGGATATGCCTTCCGCCCCCAAAGTCCGCAACATGCTTTCTTTCTCGTAAGTTCTTTAATGCTGCTTGTCTACTTACTACTTCTGCTCCAAAAAAGAACACTTGGCTAAAAGCTTAGTTGCATGTATGAGCCGTGCTTAAGCAAGCTTAGCTAGGCATTCACCTTGAGATTTTTTACCTGATCGGTGGTTGTGCTAATTTTTTTTTTTTTTTTGATGTGTCTTCAAAACTTGTAAATACGATCGAGTCAGCAAACCATTCTTGATTCACAATTAACTCTTGTGTTTCCCATTTTTTGTGTCTTTGGCTAGTGTTTTGACTCCATACTACAACGAGGAGGTACTGTTTTCATTGAAGGATCTTGATGATCTAAATGATGATGGGGTTTCTATCTTATTTTACTTGCAGAAGATTTTCCAGGTTTGCGTTTATTTAAGCTGTGAGTTACTACCTGCAGTTCCATTATACGTGTTTCCACATTGACTTAAAAGAAGAATAATGATCAGATGAATGGAAAAATTTTCTCCAGCGAGTAAAATGCTTCAACGAGGGTAAACTTAAAGAATCAGTTGAGTTAAAGGAACAACTGCGACTATGGGCTTCATACAGAGGCCAGACTTTGACCAAGACTGGTAAGAACATAATTTATTATCCGTTATTTACTGGGCAAGAAGTGCACGTAAATTAGTATTATGAGTTTCAAGTTGAGTTGCTTTTGGCATTATTGTGTTTTACTTTTCGTCGAAAGATTTGAGGGTGAGCCGGTGAGGAGCGTTTATGGGATTAACAATTCAAATCTTTCCCCGATCTTTTATATATGTATATTTCTGAACCTATAGGTTATATAGTTCATAATGCCTTTTTTTTTTTTATTTTTTTTTTAAATTTATGTTGCAGTAAGAGGCATGATGTATTATCGCAAAGCTTTAGAACTCCAGGCCTTCCTTGAAATGGCAAAGGATGAAGGTACTTACCTTTTTCAATTATTCTTGCTGCTCACATTTGGTTCTTGTATTCGTGCTGGTGTGATGGTAGTTGTTTATTCAATATGAGGAGTTTTGCTGTTGCAAATTAGATGTAATGAAGGGGCCTATTGAGTTAAATGAGGATCTGATGAGGGGGAAAAGGTCATTGTGGGCACAATGTCAAGCAGTGGCAGATATGAAGTTTACATATGTAGTGTCATGTCAGCAATACGGGAGTCAAAAGCGATCTGGCGATGCACGCGCGAAAGATATCTTAAGACTCATGACAACGTAAGCGAAATTCCCTCCCCCCTCTTCCTCATATATATTCTTTTGATCTTCATGATGGTTGACAGTTGAAAATTCTGTCGGTTTTCTTAATAGGTACCCATCTCTCCGGGTAGCTTATATTGATGAAGTTGAATCACCCTGCAGAACTAAAAAGATTATTATTCCACCCTTGTTAAGGCTGCAATGCCGATATCAAACTCTTCAGATCCAGGGCAAAATTTGGATCAGGTATTATAAAGGTCGAAGATTTTTTTTAATTATTTTTTTATTTTTTATGTGTGCTGATTTTTGTACTTATTGAAGTTTAACACTAATACTCCCTCCGGCCCAAAATGCAAGTCATTCGAGAGTTTTCACATAGTTTAAGTAAGTGGTTGGATATCATAAATTTATGGCCATGATGCCTAATAGTACACCCTTTGACTATAAATTAGTGGTAATATGAGGAAAAATGTTAATAAATGCTCTCTTGGTTTTGTAAAATACTTGCAAATTACAATAAAGAACAACATGGAAAATCTAGAATGACCTAAGTTTAGGGACGGATGGATGTATAGCTCGTCTGAATATTAAGACAGGGTTTGCATATTGCTGTTGTAAATCATAGTGAAACAATAGTTATATTTATCGTCTTTCATAGGCTTATTTTGTTCTGTTGGTTTGTGTTTTTCTATGTTGCACCGACACTCCAATATGGGTAACGTGCGCCGTATCCGACACGACACGCGTTGTCGGACACGTGTCGGTTGATTTAAAATAATGTTAAATTAAATTTTAAAACCGACAAGACATACAGCGAACGTCCCGGACACGGGGGACACGTTCCGACACGGCTATTTATATTTTTTTTTTTTTTTTTTTTTGTATTTTTTTTTATATATATATATATATATATATATATATATATATATATATATATATATATATACTACGTGTCCCCGGCGTGTCGTGTCCTATATATTTTTAAAAGTTGTCGTGTCGCCGTGTCGCCGTGTCCGTGTCGTGTCGTGCGCCGTGTCCGTGTCCGTGTCCGTGCAACATAGGTGTTTTTGTACCAATTAAGCATACAAATAAAAGTTGCTAAATTTGGCATATTGGCTATAAGACAACCTAAGCTTAATACATTTATTGGAAATGTAATTTCCACGTGCAGGTAATTTATCGTATAAAACTTCCAGGGCCAGCTATCTTGGGTGAGGGAAAACCTGAGAATCAGAATCATGCAATTATTTTCACTCGTGGAGAAGCCTTGCAAACAATAGATATGAATCAGGTACTTGCACTTTGTAATACCTTGTACCTGTAATTTTTCTTTTTCTGTTTACGTATCACCACCTAACACCAGTCATGCTTAATTTCACAGGATAACTACATGGAAGAAGCCTTAAAAATGAGGAACTTACTTCAAGAATTTCTTAAGAAGCATGATGGCTTGCGGTACCCTACAATTCTTGGTGTTAGAGAGCACATCTTCACTGGAAGGTAATTATTAACCCGTGGAAAAGTAAAAAATTAGGTTCTTTTCTTATTAATGTTTTTTGCAATAATCCCCTGTCTTGTGATGCAGTGTTTCTTCTCTTGCTTGGTTTATGTCAAATCAAGAGATGAGTTTTGTAACAATTGGCCAGAGATTGTTGGCTTATCCTTTGAAGTAAGATTCTAATTTGTCTTTGATCTTGCAAAACATATGGCAAAGAATACAATGGTTGTGAGATCAGTCCTGTTATATATCCTTGTTTTTCCCGATTTATGGAGGGGGTCAAGGGGGGAAACGATTATTATGAAAGCAAATACAAACGATTTTCTTCAATTAAGTTTCAATGAGATACAAATGCACAGTCTTTAAAACTGTGCGTTCTTGAAGTATGCTCTAGTTTTGCATGTAAACAATCTGACAAGGGGAGCGGTGGGGGAAAATGATGTAGATAACCGACACTGAGTGTGTGTGTGTGTTAGAGAAGCTGAATTTCCCTTTGCTTTATCGGTGACGGTCAATATTTTTGTAAAGAAGTTAATTTTGATGTGATTCAACATTCTCTTTGTCAATTGATTGCATTCTTATCTTGTTGCTATGTCTATGTGATCCAGGGTTCGATTTCACTATGGTCATCCTGATGTTTTCGATCGACTTTTCCACCTTACTAGAGGTGGGGTCAGCAAAGCCTCCAAGACTATTAACTTAAGTGAAGACATATTTGCTGGTATACGCTTCATTCTACCTTCAACTAGTATAGTATAGTAGTTTAGGACCCGTACATTTTGAAGAATTCAATTTCATCCTTACCTGTATTACTTTTTATTGCAGGATTCAATTCAACCCTCCGTGAAGGCAATGTGACTCACCACGAATACATACAAGTCGGGAAAGGCAGGGATGTGGGTCTGAACGAAATTTCCTTGTTCGAGGCTAAAATAGCTAACGGAAATGGAGAGCAAACATTATGTCGTGATCTGTATAGGCTTGGGCATTGTTTTGACTTCTTTCGAATGATATCTTGCTACTTCACCACGATCGGCTTCTACTTTAGTACATTGGTATTCACTTACATACATGCATTTTTTTTTTATATATATATGTTCACGTGTGCTTGCGTTAGTACACTAAATGTCTTGCTCCTTTTTCTGGTAGATAACTGTCCTCACGGTGTATGTATTCCTGTATGGGCGTCTTTATCTTGTTCTTAGTGGACTTGAAAAAGGATTGAGTCAAGAGGCAGCAATGAGACACAACAAGGCTCTTCAAGTGGCGCTTGCTTCTCAGTCTATCGTGCAAATGGGTTTCTTGTTGACCCTCCCTATGGTGATGGAAATCGGCCTGGAGAGAGGTTTCCGGACTTCACTGAGTGACTTTATACTCATGCAGTTGCAGTTGGCACCCATGTTCTTCACATTTTCTCTGGGTACGAAAACCCATTATTTTGGAAGGACTGTGCTTCATGGAGGTGCAAAATACAGGCCCACAGGGAGGGGATTTGTGGTCTTTCATGCAAAATTTGCTGAAAATTATCGATTTTACTCCCGTAGCCACTTTGTCAAAGGGTTCGAGCTAATGATACTGCTGGTCGTTTATCGAATATTTGGTCAATCATATAGAGGTGCACATGCCTACATCTTAAGCACAATATCAATATGGTTCATGGTGGGCACATGGCTATTTGCTCCATTCCTCTTCAATCCTTCTGGTTTCGAGTGGCAAAAGATTGTCGATGATTGGACAGATTGGAAGAAATGGATCAGCAACAGAGGAGGCATTGGTGAGGGTCCAGAGAAAAGCTGGGAATCGTGGTGGGAAGAGGAACAAGAACATCTTCAACATACTGGGATACTTGGTACTGTTGCTGAGATAGTGTTGTCCTTGAGATTTTTCATCTATCAGTATGGGCTTGTCTATCACCTTAGCATGACAAAGAATACAAAAAGTATTATGGTAGGTTCTACCATGGCATGTTTTTCTTTTCTTTTTGTTGTCTTTTTTTTATTGAATGATGACATGCAGTTGGTGTCTACTATTCATCAAATTAATCTTCCTGTGTTCACAGGTTTATGGTGGGTCTTGGCTGGTGATCCTTCTGATTTGGTTTCTTATGACGGTGAGCACAATTATATATATATATATATATATATATATATATATATATATATATATATATATATATTTGATTTTGTTATTGTGATTTTGTTCACTGTTCTAAAAATTGCCAAAATCGCTCGCCTAGGTCTTGCCCGCCTAGGCGCGAGCGTCTCGAATATACCCTAGGTGACCTCTCGCCGGGCGATCCGGTCTTCTAGGGGTCGGGCGTTCGGGCGCCGCCTAGGCGACCGGGCGATTAGGGTTCCTTGACATATATATATATATATATATATATATATATATATATATATATATATATATATATATACAAAAAAACATAATTAAAAAAAAAAAAAAAAAAAAACTTATCTTAGACTTGTTGTTTTGAGTCATTGAGTGTTGACAACTTGACATTGATTTCGTACTTTAGGCTTGGGTTAGTCGTTTCTTTAATCCTTTGACACATTTTTACTTGATTTTATATTGGACAAGCATTATTATTAAAAAAACAAAAAAAAAAAAACCCCTAGGCGCTAGGCGTCTCAGTAGCGCACCGACTTCGCCTAGCGAGTTTTAGAACATTGATTTTGTTTGTATACTTTGCTCATGCTCAATTTTGTCATGTGGCTCCCACCCCCCTCCAGATGGTGTCCGTTGCAGCAAGGTGGGAATTCGGTGCAAAATTTCCGCGCAGGTATCGGCTCATCAAATCATTGATTTTCCTTGCATTTGCGCTGATTTTGGTAATACTACCCGTGCTACACATAATGACATTTCAAGACATTGCCATCTGCATTCTTGGCTTAATTCTAACCGGCTGGGGCTTACTTCAGGTCAGTTAAGTGATTCTCTCCGTCCATTATTTATATGAATAACAAAAGTTAAAAATCCATGTTTTTTTTCTTCTTGAGAGAATTAATGCTATAGAATAATGCAGTTTTCATTTTAGGTTTTTGTCAAGACGAATTAATGTATTTATCAGAATCAAAGGAAATTGATTATTAATTAGGACAAAACCTAATTAATCAAAGGTTTAAAAAACATTGCTGATAAATACCTATTTACACATCGGATTATTAATGATCCGGGGACAGGGAAAAAAACCTAATTAAACTTACCAAAATACCCTTTTTTTAATCAGTTTAAAAAACATTGCTGATAAATACCTATTTACACATTCATGCCGGTCAAGATCATATTCCTCTTAATCAGTTCCTGATTTTATGCCGATTCGGTTACGCTCCATTACTCTTTTTTTTTTTTGGTTGTTGAAAATACTATCTCATAGATTCAGTTATTATCCATTAATATCTTCCATTTTGATGCTTTCATATCAAAAAGAGAGAAAAATGCGGGAATCATTATTTGCATTTATTGCAGGCATAAATATTTTTGACTAATTAAATCCACAATCTAAAATACGAAAAAAATATAATTACACATAAAAATTGTACTCACAGCAAAAAAAAAAAAAAATGAAGTAACTTATAAGGAAATAATAACAATCAATAAAATATAGTTAAAATCAAAAAATGTAGTTACACACTAAAAATGTAGTAACATATGCAAACAAGTAGTTGCAACCAATGTACAAAGAAATAGTCACTCGTAACTGTTACTGTATGTTGGAAATGATCATTCTTATTGCATTGTTACGTTACGTGTTACTGTTACTTCAATCGTAATTTTTACTACATGTTGGAAATTGTCATTTTCTTGTATTGTTACTTCACGTGTTATAGTTACTTGGCTCGTAATTTTACTATATGTTGGAAATTAACATTTTTATTGTTTTGTTACTTCACGTCGTAATATATATATATATATATATATATATATATATATATATATTATTACTTCAAATATACTTTACCAATCGTAAACTAAAAGTGGTAAATTATAGTTGCACATCCATAGGCAGCGCAATTTTTGGGAAAAGTTAATGCAAACTGAGGAAAAAATAATTTTAAAAAAAATAATCATGGGTATTTCGGTCAATGTGTTATCATTTTGTCCTTTCTAATCACTCAAAATAGAAGATGTCCTTTAAGATCCATTTTGAGCTTTGACGTCCTTCTGGCCTCTTCCCCCTTTTCTTTTTTTGATTTGCACAGTACGTATGTAGTAGAAGAGTCTTGTGTGTGTGTTAACTCTAACAATAACTTGGGGGCTTGTCATGTGAAATGACAGATTGCTCAAGCATTGAAGTCACGGGTGTGCAAAGCAGGATTCTGGGGTGAAGTTAGAACACTGGCCCGTAACTATGAAATTGTCATGGGATTTATGGTATTCGCACCGGTTGCCATTCTAGCTTGGTTTCCATTTATGTCAGAAATACATACACGGATATTGTTCAACCAAGCATTTAGCAGAGGTCTTCAGATCTCTCGTATTCTTGGTGGACACCGTGAAGATCGATCTTCTCGTATGTCACGTCCCGAGGTTGAAAATTAGAAAGAAGACTGAAGACGCGTTAGTGACCGTTGACGTTAGTGATGTCATTTGGCTTAACTGTGATGTCATCATTTATTTATGTCGTATTTTATATTACTCGAATATCCCGACTTATTGCCCAAGTTGTGAAGGGCTTATATTAATGAGTTGTAAACATGGATATGGGTATGATGAATGATATCCGAATTCTCCTCTCCAAAATTGCTCTGTCTCTCTTGTCTTTTCTGTTGTTTATTCCCCTTCCTCTTCATCCTCTGTTGCTCCCTTTCTTCATTTCTGCAAATTATACTTCTGTTCATGACAAGTGGTATCAGAGCTAACGATTCTCGGCGAATTCTCCTTCTTCACTTCTAATTTTCATTTCTCTGGTTTTTCTCATCTATATTCTCTGTCAATTCAAAAAAAATGGAAGAACAGAATCGATTTAAGCTAGAAATTAGTGAAAAGATGCTTGAATTCGAGGAAGAAATGCGAACTCAGGGAATTTAAGGACGAAATGCTTGAAGAAACCCAATATGAGGATGAGGAAATTTCAAAATCCCAGGCCGAGATCAATGAGGAATTGTATGGTTTTATGGCTGAGTTTAAGGAAGAATTTGCCCTGTTCAGAGCTGAAAACAATGAACAAATGGCTGATATCCATTCCAAATTGGACACCATAAAGGATTTGCTGCACGATATGATGAAAAGTGTGGGATTACAACCAATTCATTAATTGGTGGGAGTGAAGATTCTGGCAGTGGCATGGTTGATGAGACACTAGAGGGCTACCAATTCATTACTAAGATGGAAGGGACGGTTAAACTATTTATGCAGGAATGTTACGGCGATTCCAGTCCCCTTGTTTATTGTTCCAGAATGGGTTTATGAATTTTCTGCATACTCTGGATTTACCTGTAGGAAGCCTTTCCAAAGGTCAATTGAAGGAACTTATGTTGGCAGTATTATGTCCTTTTTGGGATGGCTTGGTGGATAAAATTAGATTTCCTACCGTCACAACTACTCAAGAGGATATTTTCACCAAGCTGATTTAGAAGTAGCTGCAATAGACGAATCTATTGTAACACAAGAAAATTCATTTATTTTCTCTTTTACTTCTTTTATAATTTTTGTTGCTATTAACTCTGATTCCAGAGCATTTCTAGTAGCATTTCTTGACATTTTTTCTTGAATGTCATTCAATTGTTTTATGATGACTTTATTTTCTTCACGAAGAAGATTTATAGTCTCATTAATTGTTGTTAAACTCACACTCATCTTGAGTTCTTTTTACCCTTTGGGCAAAATTTCTTTTTATCAGCATTTTCATGATGTTTGTCAGTGTTTTTAATTTTCTGACGTGGTTTAAAGTATTTTCCGGATTTAAACCCTTTTTGTTTTTCTTTACATGGGTGAAAATGGAAGTAATTAAGGATGTCCAAAATAATTGCATAATCATGGGATGGTGTGAGATAGCTAGATACTTGAGGTTGTCTTGTGACAATGCTAAGGATAGGTATATGCTGCAGACGAAACAATATGGTGAAGGGCTAGCTGAGGTTGCCTTGGATAGCCTTGAAGTGCCTGTGTGTTGTGTTATTGTGGAGGATGGGAAAGTGATTGCCCCGGGGCGAAATCGAACAACTGAGACACGAAAGGCAACAAGACATGCTGGAATGGAAGCAATTGATGTTCTTCTAGATCAGTGGCAAATAGACGGACTTCTGTCTGGAGAAGCTTCTTGCATGTTCTCAAATTGCACATTGTATGTCACATGCGAACCATGTATAATGTGTACAACAACTTTATCAATGATTGGTGTAAATGAAGTTTATTATGAGTGCCCAAATGATAGTCGTTGCATGCTGATAAACGTGTGGATCCTAGTCTTACCGGAGAGCAGTCCCAAATGGGCTTCAAGTGCAAGGTGAGTTTGAATGAAATGGGTCACATTATTGGTAGGGGCTTTGTTCATGTGGTATGTTTTGGTAAGAAACAGAGTATACACATTGGCATATGTTGCTTCATACATTGGTTTTAAGGTATGGCATTCCACCTAGCTTTCAATTAACTAAATGTGGACTACCTCCTCATGATAATATTGTTCAATTGAAATAAGTTGGTTGGAGATTGGCTTTGACACTCAGTCAAAGAATTTATGTTCAGTGGTTTTGCTGTTGTTTTCCCGGCAGACATTGTATCCATGCTTGATATTCCTAAAAGTAAAACATTTAGGCATATTGTGAAGAACCTTAAGTTTCAAAATAGAGCTTACGAGGTTGCAGATAAGCTTAAAACCTCATTTATGAATGGGCTTAGTACTTATATTGAGATGATGGATCAAGGACAACACATGTATGGAGTTAACAAATTTATTGAGTGCCTAACCAATGAGTTACTGGTTATATGTGTGTGATGTTTTTCTAGACACCATTGCAATGATCCTTGTGTATGCACTTTGTTCCTTTTGTTTATGGGCTTGTGATTGAAGGCTTCCCAACGAGTGCTGCTACTTCGAAGATTTTTGTTTGGGATCCCAACGTTTGTCATTTCACCACCTTGAGGACAAGGCGGTTGTTGAGGGGAAGGATTTGTCATGTCCTGAGGTTGAAAATTAGAAGACTGAAGACGCGTTAATGACCTTTGGGTATCAACTACTAGACGTTAGTGATGTCATTTGGCTTGACTGTGATGTCATCATTTATTTATGTCGTATTTTATATTACTCGAATATCCCGACTTATTGCCCAAGTTGTGAAGGGCTTATATTCATGGACGGAGGTATGTATTGGGCTGAGGGGGGATAAGCCCACCCAGCCCATTTTCCTATACCCCATGTATAATATAATCCAACCCACTACACAATATAATAAGTCAGTTGAATTTTTTTATGCACAAAAGCACAACACCGGTAAAGTATGTAAATAAATAAATAATTAAAAGCTCTACCCCGTACAAAAATATGTGTTAAAAGATGAATTAGATACTAATAGATTAATATTTTTAAGTGGTTATTAGTTATAAGGCCGTCGTTAGAGACTTAATGATCATTTAGGACACTCTAACAACTTATTTAGTTATAAGGACAATCTAATTTATTTTCCCAAACCCTTCTCACCATCCCTTCTTCCCCGCCCTCACATCCTTCTCTCAATAGAAGATTGAGGCATTAGAGCACTGGTGGCAATGGATCCAAAAAGAGGAAGAACATCATCAATCAATCCATCTTACCCGAAGTCGACGGTGAGGAAATTGTTGTTTTTCCCTCCGACCGCCTTCGAATTCCACTACGTGCTCAAACAGCTGCTGATGGTGGAGGAGAGATTTACACCATTGATGCTGTGAAGAAGATGAAGTATAAGGATTTACTCTTCTGCTGCAAAATTCTCGATGTCGGGAATGCTGAATTTCATAGACTCAATGTTCCAGAGATGAGAGAATCTCCATTTTCACAATGAACAACAAGGACGGTGTGGATTCAAGAGGCCTAGAGCAAGACGATCTTCGAGTGTTAGGGAATGAACATGTTTCAATTGGCGGAGGGACCAAGTTCATAGCCTTCAACTTTTGTATGAATTGACGGAGAGATTGACTGTTCAGCAACTATGATTGTTCAGAGACCAGGTTCATAGGCGGAGGCACTAAACAATTTGCTCTTCAATTTTTTTTCACTTCACCGCCTGTTAAAATCTAAGAGCAAGGCCCCCTCTTCTGAAGTTGCAATAGTCTCATCTTGCACTGAATATATTTGGGGTGATATCATTGCTGGATAGTAATACCATTGAGTGTTTTTATCCATCTTTGTTAATGGATTTGCCTGTTGTTCTTGGTTTTGTTAGTGGGACTGTGTTTTTTTTAATTTTCTTATAAAAGACATGGTATAGGGGACCCTTTTTGTTCATATTGCTGAAATATGTCCATACTTGCATCTGCTAATATTGTCGACAAGTCATGTGTTCTGCTTGATATATCTTGTTTATATCATCTTGAGACTTGCCATCGCTGCATCTACCTTGTTGTGATGTGCCTGCATCTTTTGGGGCTTCACTTTTTTTGAATTTGCTGTTGTTTCATCCTTGATGTTTGATGCAGGGACATTGATGAATGATGCAGGGACATTAAGCTAAACAAGATCGTCAAATGATTCAAGATCGTGTTAAAGAATTGAGGGATTCCACAATGAATCCAATTATCGGAGGGCACAAACAACGTGTGGCCATTACAAAAGTCGAGTGAAGAGTCTTTGTAGTTTCACCAAACTTGTACTTCTATCCATATTAAAAGCTCCATATTTGGAGAAATGCAAAACAAGAGCAGAGTTGACTGATGCAGTTGTTAGGTTTTATGCAGTGACATTGATGTCTGATGCAGGACATTGATGACTTATGCAGTGACATTGACGACTTATGCAAAGTGATATGACGACATGCGGTGACATTGATGTCTGATGCGGTGACATTGATGACTTATGCAGTGACATTGATGTCCGATGCATGGACATTGATGACTTATGCAGTGACATTGATGTCTGAAGCAGTGACATTGATGACTGTATTTACAATTAGATAACTGATGCAATGATATTGATGTCACCGCATATACAACTTAATACACACATTTGATAACTTTGTAAAGTAACTTTATTTCTTTGTTATCTTTAAATATTTGATTGATGTTGGTTTATTTGATTAGTGTTGGTTTAAATTTTCGATAACTTTGTAAAATAACTGTATTTCTTTTGTTTTTTTTGGTTTAAAGGCATATTTTTACAACCAAAGGTATGCATAAATCGTTACAATAACACGTCACTGCATAATTCGCTACAATAAGACATCACTGCATAGATCGCTACAATAAGAAGTCACTGCATAAATCGCTACAATGAGACGTCATTTCATAAATCGCTACAATGAGATGTCACTGATCAAGGTTGTCAATGGATCGCGGCGGTCAATACATCATGGTAGCCAATGAATCGCGGCGGTCAATGCATCGGGGTGGTTAATGGATCCCGGTGGCCAATGCATCCGGGTAGGTGGTCAATGCATGACGGTGATCAATACGTCAAGTCGATTTCTATGAAGAAAAAAATTGATTTTATGAAATTTATTCGGAAAAATATCAAATTTGATTTTAGAATAAAGAAGACGAAAAAAAATATGAATTTTAGTGAAAAAATTATGATGATCCGAGTTTTAGATCAAAATATATGACCTTTAGAAATATGGTGAATTAAAATTATAAAAAAAAAAAAAAAAAAACCCACCCACACGTTCAGTAATTTTTATTTTTTCTTTTTTTTTAATTTATTTTTACTTTGAACTCTTCTTTTTTTTTCCTCCTTCCTTTTTTTCCTTCTTCCTCTTTATCCACTTGAAATTAGAATGTCCTTATAACTAAATAAGTTTCCTTCTTAAAATTAGAATGTCCTTATAACTAAATAAGATTTCGGAGTGTCCTATTACCCCTAATAAGTTGAAAATCAGTCCTTTTAAATAATTGGCCCTATTTTTAGTATATAACCGTTGTATTGAGATTGTACCAAGTGACATAATTTTGAGCTCTTATTTCTAAAATCTCACACACAACAAAATTTTATTATGTGAAATAGAGTAAAAATGAAAGGTTTTAAAATATATCACTTGCTATAACCTTTATAAAACCGTTGCACCATAAAATCTGACACGTTTATATTTATTCTTTGGAATTCTGTTATGTTATCTTTTGCTTTATCTCATTAAAGAAGTAAACATCATTTGAGTGTTTCGATTCTTGAGGGGGTTAGAATGATTTTTTTCCCATTAAATTCCCGACTTTAAATAAAAATTACGGTTAACGTAGCCCACCCAAATTTTATTTTCTAGCTCCGTCCTTGCCTGCAAAACACTCTCATCAGAAAGTAGAAAGTGACTACTCAAATACACCATACCTTTTACGTATTTTTTTTTTGTTTTTTTATCCAAGTTGGTGCAAACAATCCGTTTTGTTTTTTCTTTTATCGATCTCACGAATTTTAGGTCGGTGATGGACTGAATCCTAGTTGATGTACCCTACCCAATTGATAATTATTGATTTTAAATCGGCCCCTACTTCTAATAAAAATCTGCCAATGAATTTTCTTCAAAACGATAATATGATGGTCCCAAACTTGCACCTAGACTATCCTAAAATTTATCGATGTGCTTTTTTTCGTTTTTTCCTTCTTGTAAATGAAAGTACCTCCTGGCGATCCTCGGGACCAAGATTCAACAAAGTGTTTTTCGGAACCTTTTTTCAAGCAAGCCGGATGCTCAATGGTTGGACCGTTGTGTCTTTGGCATATTAAAATCTCTGGACTTCATCAATTCCATCGAGAAAGTATTAACGGTCGAAGGAATCGAGAACTGCCTTGTAAAAACCCTAAGGGGAATGCATATTCTTATTGAATGCGAGAACTTCTGCATGCGCAACAGGTTACTCCTAAATGGTGGATCCTTCCTTAGTGACCGGTCTGAATGGGTTGGCCCCTGGTCAAATGAACTACATCAAACTGGTAGGATTATTTGGCTAAACACCCGTTTAGTTGAGTATGTGTGTAATATTTTATACGTATGTGTGTAAGTTACTTCTTTCTTTCTCACTAATTTCCAAACAGCCAATTCTTGCCGAATGTTGTGGATAAATTCGAAAGGGATACTGATTTAACACAAATTTTAGCTTGATAATGGTGCAAATCCTACTTGAAGCACCACAACCAATAGAAATCATGGGTTTTAAAATGGACCCCTACATGTAGAAAAAACCACCAATGATTTGTTTTGAAATTGATGACATGTTGATCCGAAACATGCACTTGGACCATTCTAAAATACACAAATTGGCTTGCTAGAAAGGCTTGAGGTGAGTTTGAATCATTAATTTCGCTGCCACACGAAATAGTGATGATCCAAGTATTGCAGAGGCACATGGGCGTAGGGGTGTAAACGATCCAAGTGAAATCAAACATTCAATTATCGAGTCAAGCAGCCACACAAAATAGTGATGCTTGAACTCAGCTCGAATTCGTTCGAGTAAGAGAAAAATTGCTCAAGATTGGCTCGTTGAAAATTTAATTATACTTGAGTTCGGCTCGATCATGCTTGACAAAATTTTGAGCATTTTCAAGGTCGAAAAAATGTTTGACTTCTAAACTGCTCGAGTTCGACTCGTCCAAAATTACAAACGAATAAATATTTTTAATATAATATAATAATGTTCGATAAAACTCTTGAACATGTCAAGTCAAGTTTTAAAGTGCTCGATTTCGGCTTGTTAACCAAGATGATTTGCTCGAGTTCGGTAAATCATATCTGAGCAAGCATATCGCAAGACGAGCATCGAGCGGCTTGGCTCGTTTTACACCCCTACCGGGGATATAGCAAAGGCCAATCCTATGCTTTGCTATGTTTCGCTATGCACCCCACGTGCATGCTTTGCTTGTATATATCGATCGGTTTAATTAATAGTACTCTTTATATACTCAATTCTTGGGGTGGGGTGGGGTCATTAATAACATCGCGCGACAAATCTATTGTTTTGACACTCTGGTTTAATCAATTTAAGTCTTGGGTCGACAAGTTTCTAACCTATAAATGGAGATACCATACAAAGACCTCTCGAGGAGGAGGGTGTTTTATAGACTCCACAACTCTTATGTTATGTGCTTGGCGTATTTTACAGCCACCACGTTAAATATACTGTTTTTGACACCATAATACAATCAACTTTTACATAGTCGGTTCTAGTGAGGTGTTTTATGCTTGGCGTATTTGGTGGCCACCAAGCTAAATATACTATTTTTGACACCATAATACAATCGACTTTTACATAGTCGATTCTAGTGAGATGAATCGTCGGCTTGCTTGCTGATGGCCGAATACCATAAGTTGTAGATGGATGGAAAAAGAGTTGTGTTAGATTGACAGTGTGATACCGAACTTAGAAACAAGTTGTCAAGTGCTCTCTCAAGTGCTATTGTTTTTAGACATCTTTAGCAAAACGACGTAGTTTTTAAAAGGAAAATTAAAAAAAATCTACGGCTAGATCATATTCACGTTGTGAGTGCGTGGTTAGATCAGTGACATTTGAGAGAGCACTTGACCCTCACACTTGAAAGGATCCTTGCTCCAGCTTATAGAAGGGGTATTTCAAGTATTGGATATAGCATAAACAAATCCGGTACAAGGTCAAGCTTGGGCGGCTTTGTCTAGCGGTGCAGAGCCTGCACGAGCGTTTGTCTTTGTACGCTTTGCCTCGTAGTCTTTCACAGCTGCTTTTATTGCATCATAAGCAAGCATACTGCAATGGAGTTTCAGAGGTGGTAGAGAAAGGTGCTTCGCGATTTCTGTGCATGTGCAAAGTTATAATAAGCTCAATTCACAAAAACTGGAAAATAAAAGCAATATGCCGTTGTTACCAGGGACAAAAATGGAATTCTGTCTTTGAAGAAACAACAGAGACATGGAATGGAAGGGGAATGCAAGTATTATGTGCACCATGTCACAAAAAAAGTGTTGCACAAAGTCCTAAACTATTTGAAAAAAATCATGGCTCCTAAATACTCAGTCGGTTCAAGACACTTCTACACTATGATACGGACACTTCTATATGGTAGTGTACCCCGTATCCTACGTGTATCTGACGCAGGATTTTTAGTCATTTCGATTGAATCAAACAAAGTTGTTGGTATCGGAGATGCCCTGCATTTGGTATAAGAACGAAAGAAATGTAACTTTAGCATTTTGTGCATATTTCTATAATTCTAACTCATTATTGAAAAACCACTAACACACACACACACACACACACACATATATATATATATATATATATATATTAGTAGAAAACTCGTGCAGTGCACGGGACATCGTAAAGTTTGGAAATGAGTATTAAAGGAAACCGATTACATATGTAAATTGAAACTTGCAATAATCAAATTGGAGGATCATGGGATATAAAGGACACACAAAGTATATGATACATATTGTATATATATTGTATATGGTAAAGATATTTTGCATGGTTAGCAGTGGCGGACCCAGTAAATTTTTCTAGTGGGGGCCAAATTCAAAATAAAAAAGTTGAAATTTTTCAAGGTGGAAGCCAAATTCAAAAAAACAAAAGGTTGAAATTTTACCAGTGGGGGCCAAATTCAAAAAAAAAAAAAAAAAAGGTTGAAAAATGATGCATAAGCCAAATTTTGAACCCATGACCTTAGAATATGTATTCAAAGGTCTAACCAGTTGAGTTAAATGTAGAATTACACAAGAAATTGTCTGAAATAATATATATACACAGTTATAATATTATTAGAAATGTATATATATTAGTAACTTAGTCCGGAAATTTGAGTGGGGTCCATGCACCCACCGCTACCATGCTGGGTCCGCCCCTGATGGCTAGTGTATTTGCATTAAAAGGGATGTTGTGAATTATAATCAATTCAATTTCATTATTCATATTTATAATACTTGTACTATGTGTATTGAAAAGGACAAAAACATTTACAAAATTATCAAAAAGGACATTATATGCTCAAAGACAATAATACCCTTCAATTTTTTTTTAAACTTTTTTCGTGGGAGTTTTCATATGTAAATAGAGGGGCAAAATTGTCTTAATACAAGATATTTTGTCCTTTTTGAAAATTTCAAATGTTTGTCCTTTTTGATAATTTGAAAAAGTTTTGTTGACCCAAGTGTGGAGGTTGCTGTTACCTAGAGTTCAATGGAGTCATTTCTTTGGCACAAGAAGTATAGATGTTTGGATAGATGAGAATCTATCCACCAATGGATCCCATGACTAGAACTATATTTGGAGGGAAGTGGTTAACGGACTATGGATTTGGAGAAATAAAGTAGTTCATGATTCGATAGTGGAAAGACCCACAGCCCTATGTGATTACGTCTCGAGTTTGTGGAACGAGTGAAAAAACCCACGTCTACTGGCAGTAAGAGTAGAGCTTTATTTTGTCTTTTAAGTTTTATGTTTCTTTCCTTTTATACCATTTTTGGTAATGCCACAGAACCATGTATTTTGTGTCTGGTGCAAAGTTTTAAGCACCAGTTTATGTTGATTAAATAAAAAATGCTCGTTTCCAAAAAACAAAAACAAAAAAGTTTTGTTGTCCTTTTTCATAATTACCCCCCCCCCCCCCAAAAAAGAAAAAACAACAACAAAAATAAATATTTTAATATAAAAAATCTCGAATCTCAACGGAGTCACGTGAAAGATCTTCCCCCTGACGGAACCATGATTTTGTTTTTCCGGATGGGCTGGAGTGTACTGTTTTATTAACTATGACTTTTAGAAAACAAAGACAACTTCTTTAGAATTTCACAAAAACAAAAACAAAAAAGAAAAACAACCTTAAAATTGCTAAAGTAAATCACGAAGCAAGTAACGACAAAATCAGATAAATGAAAATATAAACCGAAAAAATGACTCATGAATGATTGTATGATTTAATTAAAATATTACCCGTTGATAACTATTTAATGGGGTTATCCGATTAAGGAGGAAGATATGTAGCTGATTATACTCTATCTTTCTCCAGTTTTTTTTCTTCCTTTTTTAAGAAGGCGGCAAAGCTGAAAACGAGTCCGGATATAATGTATGGGGATATCTTTTTAAATAGATATGGTATTTTTAAGGTTTTTATTTTAACACAGATGATAATTTTATTGGACAAGTGGGCTGATCAAATGATGGTTAGATGGACTAAATAATGGGTGGGCTAAGATTACAAGGTATCTGTTAAAAAAATGAAAAACTTTGGGTGGGCTTAGCCCACCAAAGTCTATATGCTGCCTCCGTCCATGCCCCTGATTAAAGGGTTTCATGTAATATACTAGGAAAAGAGGCACTCGTGCTCCGCACGGTTGGTGCCTCGTTGTGTTGTTAAAGAATTGAATGTATTTTTTTGAATAATTTGTGGTCCCAGACATATGATGTTCGGATAATAGTGTAAAATTTGACTTTGTAATTGGTGATCTAAGAACTTACAGGTCAGGTTAATTTATTAAGAGATGGCACGTGAATGTACTATGGACGAGTAGTGCAATTGTGTCGATGCATATAAAGTTGAATATTGTATTTATACACCGAAATCAATCTTTTCCAAGCATATTATTCTTTGTACGGTATTATATAACAAATGCATCATATACTTATTCCTTGTCTAACACCTGCATGGTTTCTGGCATTTTATCCATATACAAAAACATCATATACCGCTGATATCCTTTCAGTGTATTATAAGCATAAGGGTGGTAAAAAGTGATACTATATTTGTGTCCATTAACCTAACAAAGATGTGTTGATTAATGTGACATAATTTATTACAGCAGTTTCCAAAAAAACCAAATTGAAGGTTTGATACAGCTATCAGGTTTCATCAAAACATGTACATAGCATAATCATTCAGTCATGTTTCACCTTTTTGGTTGTTTAATTAATTTTTCATCAAAACATGTATTCCTTCACACCATGTACCAAACAAATACTTGAAGATATATCCAAGGAAATTGTGATCTCATCTGGAGATTTTGGAGGTCATGCCAGCCATAACAGTAGTAATGGTACCAGAAGGAATACAAACTCTTCAGTCACGTTTCAAAACTTGTCAAAGTACTCAATAGACATGAAACAATGTTTCAAAGCTCATCCTACAAAGTGGTTCTTCTCCATTCAACCATGTCCCTCTAGAGTTCTAATCACTTTTCCTTCGCTAGACATAATAGCTAAGCAGTGAAGTTCTTTAATAAAGAAAGAAAATCAAAATTTATGTAGAAGGTTTTGACCTTACTTTTTTATATTTATCACTTGAAGAATGATCCCTGAATTTTAGCTGGAGGAAGACTCGAATGAGAACCCCTTCCACTATCCTGCATAAAAAAAAAAGGTCAAGCAAAAAAGAAAGCATCAAAATAGAGAAATGAGAGCTCACCTTCTTGTGCGACACCATTCTCTTCAAATGCATCCGGTAGAATTTTGTACCTATAAAATAATGAAAGAAAAACAAATGTAATAAACTTTTGTTGCATCCTTTGTACCTAAAAATTATGTAATATTTATCTTGCGCCTTAAGAACTCATAAACAAGAATGTCTTACATTCCTTAATAAAGTAGTCACTCACTCTTGTCAATCCAAAAAAAGAAAAGAAAAGAAAGAGTAGTCACTGACTAAACAAATTACATTGCTGGTAAGAAACTATAACTAAGCTGTATGTATGTGGGACTAAAAAAAGATCTTTACAATCCAAGGCAGTATTAGGCCAAAGACTTCTTTAAAAACAAACTATAGTAAAAGATGCTCCCCCACTCCACTTGGGCAAGTCTATCTGTATCATCCCCTATTATACTTCAATCAGAATTTTTCCTCTTTTTTTTTTTTTTTTTTTTTTTTTTTTACTGAGGAAAATAAAACCCAAATTTAAAATCATCATTTTACTGAATATGTATAATAAAAGAATATAAAAATAGTACCATTATTCCCAATTTTCTTCCTAGCATATAGCATGCATCATTGACGGCAATGAAAATCTGTCATTCCATCACCGGCTTCAGTACGGGTTCAACAAACAACCGAGAGCAGCTTGAATCGAGCAGTGTTTTACTTTCATCTCCACCATACAAATTGAGAAACATCATTCATCCAGCCAACAACCCTATAATCTTCTTGCTTGCAAAATCCAGATCGCACATGGCAAGACAAATCCACTGTACGGGCTGAAGAAAATTGACAACCTACCGCAACCACCGCCTGACTTTTTTTTTCTCTTCTTTTGTTTGTTTTTTTTTTTTTTGGATGAATTCTTTTGTTTGTTGCTTCATCTTTATCCCCAAAAGAGGTAAATCCACGTATCCCCTTTTTTATTTTATTATTATTAAATTATATATATATATATATATATAACGTCGTCTATATGTTTAAAAATTATTAAATATTCCGACTCAATTTGTCCGAGACATTTTGGAACATTTTTAAACTTAATAAAACATCATTTATTAACGATCATAAAAAAGATGAATACTTTACGATTACCCCTAACTATATTTGCCTTATACATTTTTCAATTAATTTGGATCTTTGGGTATTTTTGACATTTAAGAAATAACTTTAAATGTAAACATTTGTAATATAAGACTTATTTTGACACATTCATAAATGGAATACGGCCGAAACAAATTGGATCGGAGCAATATATTATTTATCTGAATTAGAATTAGAAACCTATTATATAACTTAAATAGACAAACACATTAAAGGCCCCCAACAAAACATTTAATGATCCAAATATATCTATATATCTCTAATTTTAAATACTGCGATCCAATTTGTTTGGGATTTTATGGAACTCTCGAATTTTAAGAAGACATGATGAGCATCATCTATATATTATATATTGTTTAGTAATCCAATACATGATTAATACTAGCCACTCAAATAGCACCAGGAAGAATGTTATGATGTTATTCATCACCAAGATGCAAATTGAAGTGGGAACAGATGTTATTGCCATCGATAACAATGATGAACATAATTCAAACATATCATGCTCAAAATAAACACCAGCTTAATTAGGAATCAAAATACTGGCAATAACAAATACCTTTGGTCTGTCTAACACAAGTATCCAGAAAATCCAGATTGGGGGCAAAACCGAAAGCGGAATCCAAGTCCGCATCCCTGGAGAGAAAAAAATTCATAATTCAGGCCAATAATTTCACAATCTGTAAATTCAATAACAGCGAGAACAATATGACCAACAACAAAATGAAGCACTCACACATCCGTAACGCAATATCCCAAAGCTCGGGTGATATCTTGGTGAAATATCTTTGTAAGATTGGAAATCTGACCATAAATGAGGGAAGTAACAATGCTCTGAGCCGCAGGGTTAGTTGCTCGGCTGTCTTCATCACCGTCACCGCACCAAACACATGGCAAAAAACCTGAAACCGCAATCAACAATAACAGAATCCAAGACACGTGCGGAATGCGAATTGCATTGCCAGCCGTCATTCCACCAATCGCCTTCATGCATTACACCCATGAACATGTAAAATCCTACACAAATTTTCAATTCACCGTCTCAATGCAGCCAAAATTCACCTGCACCGTTGGCCTTTCCAGTTAATGGAAGGGATATTAGCATTTCATGCGCAGTGGATTCGAAACTATGAACAAAAATTCTCCAAAAAATAAAATTAAAAGTAAACCATGAACAAAAGATTAGGAATATAGAATGAGGGGCCGTAAGCTGAGTTGAGCCAAAACTTTTAGCTGTGGGAAAGTAAGTGATTTTTTTAGGGCCGAGGAGGAACACCATTGTTGTTGTTGGAGGAGAAAATGATGGCGGTGAGAGATTCATGGCGCAATTGAAGCTAGCCGACTGTTAATTTTTCCATTTTTTCTTTGCTTTTTCTTTTTGTTTTCAAACAACGGTCTTTCACACACCCTTTACCGTTGATATATTTGAAAGAAGACTCTAACAAGTCATGTAAAAACATTCAAAATCTGATGTGACATTATGTTACCATGACATTACTTATTTATCAACTATTTTTTTTTTTTTTGGAAAAAAAAAAAAAAACCAAACAATTTTATTAAAGCAAATCTGCCAACAAAGCAGAAATTACATCGTTCGGCGAGGTAGTACCCAAAACCACTCGACCAAGCAAATCCACACCATACCTAGCTAGAAGGTGCGCAGGCACATTACCTGCGCGCTTGACAAAAGAGAACTGACAGGAGTGAAAAGAGGACAATAAAGCTAAAAATACTGTCACTAGACAACCCAAAACCGAAAAGTCCTCCGAAGGGCGGGAAAGAGCCTGAACAGAAGAAAGACAATCGCTCTCAAAGATAACCGAGGTGAGACCCATTTGCGCAGCTTCCTCCATAGCCAATAAGATCGCCCGCATTGAAAGTCGATTGAAAGTCGATTTTATATCATATAATATAATTATTGATTATCTCAATTAATCTTTAAAAGTTGGTTGTATGCTTTAAAATTGACTTTAGAGTAATACGAACACAACTGTTGTAATAAATGATATGGATACAATCGTTGTAACACAACGTCTGTACCGTTGTTTATGATGATTATAAACTAATTATGATATAAATTCATCATATCCAACGATGCAGTTGACCGTTGTATCATATCATTACTCAGTGACTATAAAAATCGATTATACGTGGTGTAATTGTAGTGTGATTGACGAGGAAAATTGTGTCACACTTCCATGTGTCAATATTCTATACATCCATCAACGGCTTGGTCCTTCTCAAAACAAGAAAAAAGAAGATAGCTTGGTCCTCAAGCATACTCCCTCATACCCTCGTACCCAAGCATACAACTGTTTGTTTCTACAACATATTATCTGATATGTAGCGTATCTTGTCCATTATGACTATTATGACCTCGGCGCGCGGCCGACAAAATCATAATACATATATAACTCACATACAGTAAAACCTCTATAAATTAATATTCTTTAAATTAATAACTTCTTCAAAATAATATTTTTCTCCGATCCCGACTTGGACTAGTTCAAAAAATGACCAATTTCGATAAGATAATATGATAATAATTTTTAAAAAATTCCTGTATAGATATACAGTCTTAATAATAGCATAAATTAATAATTCTCCATAATCACAAAAATATATATGTTACAATTTTGTAAAATATGATTCTATTGTTGTTTGTTTTTTGTTAAAGTTTAAATCTGCTTGAAACTCATCTCTATTCTTCCAAAAGTTCGGGTGTGGTGCTTTCGAGCTGCATCAAAAAGTTGTTAAGTGTCTTTGATGCGTTGAGTGCTTCTTTACGTGTAACAGGTTCCAAAGGTGTTGTATCGTCTTCAACATCACCTTGACTAACTTTTAGATGAAACTTATCCTCGAGCCACAATTGGAGATCTTTCTGAGTGCATGAGGAACTATCTTTTTTGTACTCACATAATGATTTTCTTATTTCATCAGTCATTGTTGCTTTTGCGACACCTTTTAGATGAGAAGTCATTGTTTGGTATTGTTGTTTCTTTTTTTTTTTATCTTGTTTATATACACGGTAGTACATGCTATCACTATTATACACTGAATATTTTTGTTGTAAAAATACAATGAATCAAATTAAGGTATGTACACTGAATCTTGTATGTACATTATATTGAATTTGTAACTAATATACATTGAATTAAGTATAATACATAAATTAGTACAGTTCATTCTATTTAAATTTATATAATTAAAATTTAATTTTGTTTGATATAAAAAACTCTCTATAAATTAATAATTATTAATTTATCGATAAATTAATACATCTCTAAATTAATAAAATCTTTCGGTCCCAACTATATTAATTTATAGAGGTTTTACTGTATTTTTTATTACAGACTATGCCCTAAAGGCCTCCTTCGACATTTGTAATTTAAGGGTCATTGTTTCATTTGTTAGTTGTGTATATTTTAGTTAAAAGATCGTTAAGAGCTAAATTCATACCCAAAATCACTTAAAACAATAAATAAAATTTTCATCAAATTATGTTACATTTTTTTATTTTTTTTTGGTACGCCATCCACTATGAGCAATTGCTTTGACACCAATTAACATAACATAGAAAAAATGGTGTCAAAAAGAAGAAAACATATTGCAGTACATCTCGAAGGAAGCTGTGTATGAGGGTACTTCTTTTCTCACAGTTTTGTGTACAAAGTCCTACATTTACAACCGGAGATGCGTAAGTCATTAGAGATGCATTAAAATACAATTTCCCAACAATTTTTACAGCAACGCTAGTAAATATAGTTTCTTTGTTTGTTTCTGTTTGGATGTGTTATTTATCTATTTATTTGGATGTGTCAAATATCATATTTTCACCATTTCATGCCTTTCATCTCCTTCCCCTCTCTTTAGAGTATTCACTATCACTCCATAAACTGGTTTGGAAAATTAAAAAAGCCGACATAAAGTGCATGAATTAGCATCCACATTATATCTTGTATCTGCTTTGTACACTATGGCTCACCTCGGATGAATAAATTTTTAATCAATTTTGAGAAGCACAGAAAAATCTTGTCAAAGCAAAAATAAATATCTGGATCAAAAAATATATAGGAAAAGCATTAAGTAAAGGAATCAATTATAGTATCTAGGATTGTGTGCATAAAAATGTGACAATGTGAGTGGTTCTGTCCACTTTCCCATCCACATTATGAGCTGATGTGGCGTGTTGTTTTGGGCTATAGTGATACCCACTTTGTTTTTGCATTGTTTTTCTCATTTCCACAGTGTGTTCAACACCCTCATAGTGAATACTTTTAGGAGAGGATCGTCGCTTGTCTTGAGGCATGGTAGGGTAGTCAACGCGGCATGTCTTATTCGAATGTGATTATGCTCAGGCCATCTGGGCGGTCTCACCCTTTGGAGGCCGGCGCCCCTGGACCGCAACAAATTAACTTCGTGGACTTTTTTAGCATGATTTTTGGAGCGGTTTATAGCGGAGGAGGTGGTGACCTTTGGTTTTTTGCTCGGCATCTTTGGAAGGCGAGGTGTAGTGCGGTATATGACGATACGGGGTCTTCGGAGCTTAACCATCCAGTTTCATGGTGCCTGGCCCCTTATGGTAGCTTGAAGTGTAATACGAAAGCGTCTGTGGCGGACGGGGGGGTGTCTGACATTGGGGTGATCTTCTGAGATAGTGTGGGCTTGATTGTCGCTGCTTTCTCGTTTCATTTTGGCCCTGGGATAGATCCGGAGCTATTGGAGATGCAGGTGATTCTGCTAGCCTTGGAGGAAGCGGTCCACAGGGCCGGGGTTTTTATACTGTTATCTTTGAAAGTGATTGTTTATCTTGTGTCCGAGCGTTGTCTCATCCTTTGGATGGCCAGTCGGTGCTGGGGTGTTTAGTTCAGGAATGCTTATACCACTTGCAGTCTTTTGTTTCTGTTCAGATTACATATGTTAAGTGTACTTTGGTTATACACGGTTGGTGGTGTCTGCTCATGTAGACTCTCCTCTCATCATGATGTAATTTATGCATTGATTGCGGACTTGATTTAGCATTATAAGCCTTTTTCGTTAAAAAGAAGAAAGAAAAAAACACATCCAAATAAACTTAACTATAGTGGTTGTTGTTATAAATATATTCGTACTCTCTGGATATCCATTAGATATAATATATATCGAAAGCCTGGCAATGTGGATAAACATCGACGTAAATACACGAAGTGAATGGCGGATATTTTTACACCATAAAACCACGTATAATATATCGTGTTTTTATTAAACGGTATCGTACGTATTAAATAATTATCTCGGATAATTATCTTGGGCCGTTATTATCACGTGAAGACCTCATGTTCCTACAAAATATCACATGAGTGATATGGGTGGAGATAGGGGTAGCCGACTTCCTTGGCCGACATTATTCTGTATCAAACACAGAAATATATATATATATACTAGTTGCGATATTTACGCGTGCAAGGCACGGCATGCCCGTTGAAGGCATAAATATAGAAGTGGAGGATATTTTTACATTAATAAATGATACAATCACGCGATTTTTATTAATACGAATCCATACAAATTAAAAAAGATACATAGGTTGACTAAGACACCATTTATGATGGTTAATGTTCAACTACCATAAGTTACGAAAGATAGTGGAATACAATCATTGAAACCACTCATAGTTATGTATATTACTACACTATTAAATGTTATCCATGATAAAAAAAAATAATGGTGATAATATACTAACTATATTTCCCCACTACATCAAAGTTTGGCTCTAGAAAAGCAGACAAAATTCCCATGACCGCATTTTTAACACATTAACATACACCAGCTCGTAAGTCGTTTTTTCCTTGCTCTCTTCTTTGTTCTTCATCTTTTCTATTGGGCTTTCAACTTCACGAACCTCATGTGGAACATCAACTGATCCAGTCGCCTTCTCTGGAGTAGCTGTTGGGACTGTTGTAGGTATAGAACCAAACATCAAGGTTTTTTTGGAATGTGGAGGTTGGGTACATGTCTCATCTTTCGACTCAACCGAATCAGCATTGTTCTACTTCCTTCATATCAATGATTGGCCCTATAAAACAAATTGTGTAAAAACTATAGTTATAATGTAATGAAATTCTCAAGGGCTCAACTTGTAATGAAATTCTTAAGAGCTCAAGATGTACAAAATAAGTAATGTATAGATACTATCTACTAAAAATAGCTCCAAGCTGCCCACACGGAAGAAAAAGGAAAAAAACCAAAATTTCAGCAGATGAATATGTTGAAATTAAAGGAAGAAGGAGAACAGAGAGGAAGCTCACCAGAACAAGGAAATGAAAGCTGTTGCAGGTAGTGCTATTGAGTTGAGTTACTGCTATATATCTCCTCAAGGCTTATCCAATTACGTACTACTTACAATTATGGATTATATATTATAGACATATTCTCCCTTTGTTTTAGCCTTTTAGCCAACAATTACGACGCCTATCCATTCCAAAGAGACCTGTACAATTATTGTATAGATTATAGGGACATATTCCCCTTTGTTTTAGCCAATTACTACGGTAAAGTCTTTAGAAGGAATCAAGAAATGGTACTCCGTCTCAATATATAAAACTAAAATATATACCTAGCCTAGATTCTCCATTTGTACCTGCACGGCTGCACAACATAACATATATAACAAGGACAGATTCGCACAAAATGCTATATTTACCGAACTGATTGATTCTTGGCAATCCAAGCCAGAATTCATCAATGCATTTGGTGGTTCATCCAAAGCCGTTTCAATTTTCTTCAATAGTAAACCAACTATTCTTGAACAAAGCAAAGCATGTAAGATTCATCGCCAAAGGAACATACCTAGAAAACTACCAGCAAAGGTAGTGGATGCAACCTGATAAATGAATATCAATTCTTTGGTATTTGAAGCACCAAAAAGTTGTAGTTGCTGTAAAAAAATTCAAAGCTTTACCTGGATAAAACTTTCTATCTCGGATATAGATGTAAAATTGACACCGAGAGTAAATAAATCCGCTGGATAATCATCCCAAATACGTCATCTCTTATCCGAGCTGACATAACCTCGATCCCAGCATAAAATCGCTGCTTATATCCAACGGAATTTTCAGTCCTCCGGTCCAAACGAATCTGCTGACCATCTCCATAAAATCGCTGATAATATCCATTAGATAAATCATTCTTCCGGTGGAAGAAAGGCCCTAGACCGCCGGATAATCAGTCGACCCCCCTGCCCATTTCCGTTCTTCGAAGCGGAAGCTGTAAAGTTTTTTTTTTCGGTCCAAAAGTAAGAAGAGATAAGAATAAAGTTTTGTGGGAATAATATTCAATATATTTATCCTATTCTAATTTAATTATAAAAGAAAACTAATTAGGTGGCAAATTCCCGTCCCGATCTTCCTCGATGATGACGATACCACAATTATGTTGAAAACAGCTGCCATCCTTTATCATTGTGTGACTAAAAAGAGAAGGGAAAAGAACAAAAAAACAATTTATATATTACTTAATATAATATACTCCTGTGAAAAAAAAAAAAAGGTAATACATGAAGAATACCAGGGGAAAATGGGGAAATCGGACTCGGTTAGATCGCCACCCGTGAAAAAAATTGTATTCTTTTAAAAATGCGTTTGTAGGTAATATGATACGATAACAATATTGTCGTAAAACAGTTTTTTAATGATAATAATATTATCGTAAAATCACCGATTCTACGACATTATTACCTCCATAAGAAGAATTTTTATGCTACTATTATTATCATAAGTATTGTCGTAAAATCTGTTAACTCCATTATTATTACCGTAAGATTATTTAAATGGCCATATTTCTCTATTAAATCGTGAGTGTAGGTGAAACAAGTCATAACTAATAGAGAACACATATTAATTACTATTAGTATGACTCAAGTCATAACTAATAACATAAAACATTACATTTTTTACTGGAATTCATAAACTAAGTAGAATGCAAAATATTACGGTTTTTAACGGGATCCATAAGCTCATTTTAAGTAAATGTAAATGTAGATCAATTGATGTGTCGCACACACTATTAATGGTGAGATTGAGTGTAGCGACACATGTTATGCATAAATGTGGTGTGTGTATCATTTTCCATCTTATATATATTTGCTAAGGTTACAAAAAGGAAAGAAAAAAAAATCGTGAGTGAAGGTGAAAGAAGTCATAACTAATTGAGAACACATATTAATTAATATTAGTATGACTCAAACCATAACTAATAATATAAAGCATTATATTTTTTATCGGGATTCATAAACTAAGTAGAATACAAAATATTATGTTTTTTAACGGGATCCATAAACTAAGTAGAATGCAAAATATTACGTTTTTTAACGGGATCCATAAACTCATTTTAAGTAAATGTAAATGTAGATCAATTGATGTGTCATACACACTATTAATGGTGAGATTATTTGTAGTGATACATGTTATACATAAACGTGTTGTATGTTTCATTTTCCAACTTGTATATATTGGCTAAGGTTACAGGCAGGGAAAAAAAAGAAAAAAAAAAAAAAAAAAAACATTAACATCTGACACGTGTCAAGCTTGGGGCTTGCCACGTGTCAGCATTAGACCACACCCAAAAAAAAGTTGTATCAACGGGCGACGTGGAGGCTTTTTTTGGCTAATTTTTGATTCCGATATGTATACATTTTCTCAAATTAAAACAGCTGTAAAAAAATTTTATTATAGATAGATATTTTGCTTGTTCTTTTAATAATGTCGTCCTTATGGTCGAAACTCCGAAACTTTCCGAGAGATTTCATGCGAATCTGTTCGAGTTTGACTTTGATGAATCAAATCAAGAAGCTGAAGTTCACATCAAAAACCCTTTTACGCCAAGCAAGAAGATGCGAAAAGGAAGCAAAATCCGAGGAATTGAAGGCTAAATTAGCGATGGTGAATAGAAATATGGACGGCGTAAGGATTTACTTAGAAAAATCTGTTCGAAAAGGCAGCGAGCAGATGAACTGCCTCAGGTTAGCTTCTCGGCTCGACGCCGTTGTGGCTCGGCTCGAAACACAAGCCAAGATGACGACGATCGGGAAGTCGATATTGAAGAGTATTGTTAGGTCTTTGTGAAAGAATAAAATAATAAATGGGAAAATGATTTTATTTATTCAATGATCAAACGAGTTCTGCTTACACATTGTTTTATAGGGGAATTGCAGATAAAGGGATTGATGGGAAACAATTTAAAATACAAAAGAAAATAATACAAAAGGATAAACTAGAAATGAGCTCTACTGTTTTGAAATTTGATATCTGTGTTAAATTGTGCTACACATTTCTAGGAAAAGAAAAGAAATATCTAGATTGTATGAAAATTCTAGAAATGCATTCCTAGTGTAGAAAGCTTCTAGTTGTATGTAAGAGTCTAGATAAATATTGCTACACTAGAATGGAAGCTACTAGATACATGTAGGTTGTAGTAGTGATTATTAAAAATTAAGAAATATCTAGAAAACTCCATAAGGGTCTTGAGCCATCATATGGAGACTATAAATATAACACTACCCCATGTACTTGAACCAAGCAACCAAGCAATCAATACAATAAAATTCCTTTCTCCAATTTCTCCAACTTATCAATTCTTTTCCATCTCACACTCATCATCCTAGCCTTCTCCATTCAACCTTCTACAAAAACTCTAACAAGTGGTATCGGAGCAAGGTTTCGACACAACTACAACTGGGCGAAATCAACATCATGGCAGATTACACACTCCGCTCATCCATTCCGGTTCCAATTTTCCGGGGTGAAAATTTCAACTATTGGTTCATTAAAATGAGAACCTATTTTTGTGCTCAAGATTTATGGGATATCGTAAGTAAGGGATTTAGCATCCCCGACGACATCTCAAATTTATCTACCGCACAAAAGAAAGAACTCAAGGAGAATCAACAGAAAGATGCTCAAGCATTATTAGCCCTTCAGTTAAGCTTGACTGAAGAATTGTTTCCGAGAATCATGAGTGCCAAGACGGCTAAAGAAGCGATGGAAAAGTTGCAGGAGGAGTTTCAAGGCAATGAAAAAGTACGAGTCTCAAAACTCCATTCATTGAGGAGAAATTTCGAGAATTTAAAAATGAAAGAGTCAGAGAATGCTAAAGACTACTACACAAGAGTAGATTCGTTAGCAAATCAATTGCGGGCGAATGGAGGAGACGTTCCAGAGAAGAAAATTGTGGAAAAAATATTAATTACATGTACAGAAAATATGATCCAATCATTACAGCTATTGAGCAGTCAAAAGATTTGGAAAAATTGTCCGCTTTAATTGATGGGGTCTTTTAAGCTCATGAACATAGATTGGAAAGGCGTCACGAAGGCACAACTGAAAATGCTTTTCAATCTAAGTTCAAAACGCCGTCACAAAAATCAAAACAAAATGATCGGAGATCAAATGAAGATTCTAAAAATACAGAGCTTCCAAACAAAACATTTTCTCATTGCGGTATATGCAAGAGGAAAAGCCATTTGGAGAAAGACCGTTGGTTTAAAGAAAACCACAATGCAAAAATTGCAAGAAATTTGGTCACGTCGAGAAGGTATGTCGATCAAAAAGGAATCATCAAGCTAACTTTTCTGAAGAAAAGGACGTCGAAGACAATCTCTTCTATGCCTGTCAAGTAGCAACAGAGGAAAAGAAAGATACATGGTATCTTGACAGTGGTTGCAGCAATCACATGACAAAAGATGAATCTATATTTTGCCATCTTGAAAAATTCAAGACAAATATTAAGATAGGAAATGGCGAATTTATGGAGGCTACAGGAAAAGGCACTATTGTCATTAACACAAAGAAGGGCAAGAGATACATAAATGAGGTGCTCTTGGTTCCGAGTATAGATCAAAATCTATTGAGTGTCGGGCAAATGATGGAGAAAGGATACTCGTTGCATTTTGAAGGAGATTCTTGTACAATATATGATAAAAAAGATAAATCCCTTCAAATTGCAAAAATAAAAATGAAGGAAAAACGATGCTTTCCGATCCAATGGAGTTATGCAAGAGATGTCGCAATGAAGGCACAAGTTGACGACTCGTGGTTACGGCACGAAGGCTTGGTCACTTCAATTTCAATGGATTAAAAATACTACATCAGAAGAACATGATGAAAGATCTCCCGACTATAAAGGCACCCGATCGTGTTTGTGAAGGATGCATGCTCGGGAAACAACATCGACAACCATTTCCGTCGGAAAAGCTTGGAGAGCGAACGAGCCATTAGAATTGGTGCACACGGACGTTTGTGGCCCAATGCGCACTCCTTCACATGAACAAAATAGGTACTTCATTCTCTTCATTGATGATTTTACCGTAATGACATGGGTTTATTTTATGCGTGAAAGATCGCAAGTATATGAAATATTTAAGAAATATAAGGCCTATGTCGAGAAACAAAGTGGTCACTACATGAAGACCATAAGAAGTGATCGAGGCAAAGAATACACATCTAAAGAATTCAACAAGTTCTCGTGAAGATGAAGGCGTGGAGCATCAATTGACAGCTTGGATACGCTCCAGAACAAAATGGTGTGTCGAACGTAAAAATAGAACAAGCATGGAGACAAGAAGAGCTATGCTAATGGAGAAAGGCCTTCCGAAAACATTTTGGGCAGAGGCAAGGCATACCGCAAGCCTACTTGCTAAACAGATGCCCAACCAAAGCCGTTCAGACAAAACACCATTCGAAGCCCTGAGTGGGCGAAAGCCATCGGCAAAGCATCTTAGAGTCTTCGGCTCCATCCGTTATGTTCACATTCCAAAAGAGAAAAGGAGCAACCGGATGAAAAGACAGAGAAAGGGATTTTCTTAGGCTATAGTACACAATCAAAAGGTTACCGTGTCTATAGCATAAGAACAAGAAAGCTTATTGTCAGCTGAGACGTTGAATTTGACGAGGAAGCAAGCTTCAATTGGGAAACAGAGGAAGTTGAAAGGAAAACTATTAATATGGCACCACTTCTACGAACCAACGAAGAAGACAACCGTCAACCAGAATCACCAGCTCGCGCTATCATTGAAGAAACATCACAAGATGAAGGTTCTTCTCCAGAGACACCACCAAGGAAGACAAAATCTTTGAGTGAAATATATGAGAGATGCAATCTCACCTTGATAGAACCAGGAAGTTATGAAGAAGCTTTCAAAGAAGAAGTTTGGAGAAAAGCAATGGAAGAAGAAATTAAGATGATAAACAAGAATGAAACGTGGGAGCTAGTAAGTCCATCTCCAGACAAAGAGGTCATCGGTGTTAAATGGGTCTATAAAACAAAGCTTAATCCTGATGGCTCAATCCAAAAACACAAAGCAAGGCTTGTAGCCAAAGGCTACTCTCAACAATTTGGAGTGGATTACAACGAGACATTTGCTCCTGTTGCACGATTGGATACGATACGTGCATTAATTGCCCTCTCTGCACAAAAAGGATGGAAAATTCATCAGCTGGATGTTAAATCAAGCATTTCTCAATGGATACCTTGAGGAAGAAATTTACGTGGAGCAGCCTCAAGGATTTATCGTGAAAGGAGAAGAAGACAAAGTACTAAAGTTAAAGAAAGCTTTATACGGGCTCAAGCAAGCCCCACGGGCTTGGTATAGCAGAATTGATAATTACTTCATCACGCAAGGTTTCAGGAGGAGCAAAAGCGAGCCTACACTTTACATTAAGACACGAGATTCAAGTGACAGACTTATTGTTTCCTTATACGTTGATGATCTCATCTTTACGGGAAACAATGAGGACATGATCAAGAGTTTTAGACAAGACATGATGAAGACGTTCGAAATGACAGACTTGGGATTAATGCACTACTTCCTCGGAATCGAGGTAAACCAAAAAGAAAATGGGATTTTCATTTCCCAAAAGAAATATACAGATAGTCTTCTTGAAAAGTTCAAGATGAAAGGGTGCAAGAGTGTTGCAACTCCACTTGAAAGCAAAGCACTCAAGAGTGAAGATGGCACGCCAAGAGCAGATTGTACGGTCTATCGGCGTCTCATTGGAAGTTTACTCTATCTAACAACTACAAGACCTGACATTATGTTTGCAACAAGTTATCTCTCAAGGTTCATGCAATGCCCAAGTCAAGTTCACTTCGGAGCAGCTAAAAGAGTGCTAAAGTATCTGCAAGGCACAAAGGATTATGGGATTTGGTATGGATCCAGTCCTGACTCAAAATTGATTGGGTACACTGATAGCGATTGGGCAGGATCATCAGATGATAAAAGCACATCTGGCTATGCATTCACTTTGGGCTCGGGAATATTCTCTTGGGCAACAAAAAAGCAAGACACAATAGCACTATCAACAAGCAAGCGAATATGTAGCAAGCAGCATTGACAATTGACAACATGCCATACGGATTGAGGACATGGGGGAGCCTCAAGATGAAGCAACATTGATCTACCGTGACAAAGAATTCGGCAATTTCAATGGCGAAAAACCCGCATTTCACAACAAGACTAAGCACATAAGAATCAAGTACCACTTCATCGAGAAGCCGTGGCCAATAAAGAAATAGAGGTCATGCATTGCAGAGTGAAGAACAGCTTAGCCGACATATTCACAAAAGCACTACCAAGAGACAAGTTCGAGCTATTACGAGAAAAGATTGGTGTCACTGAAATGTGTACCAAGGAGGAGTGTTAAATTGTGCTACACATTTCTAGGAAAAGAAAAGAAATATCTAGATTGTATGAAAATTCTAGAAATGCATTCCTAGTGTAGAAGCTTCTAGTTGTATGTAAGAGTCTAGATAAATATTGCTACACTAGAATGGAAGCTACTAGATACATGTAGGTTGTAGTAGTGATTATTAAAAATTAAGAAATATCTAGAAAACTCCATAAGGGTCTTGAGCCATCATATGGAGACTATAAATATAACACTACCCCATGTACTTGAACCAAGCAATCAATACAATAAAATTCCTTTCTCCAATTTCTCCAACTTATCAATTCTTTTCCATCTCACACTCATCATCCTAGCCTTCTCCATTCAACCTTCTACAAAAACTCTAACAATCTGCTCTCGTTCTTCTTTATCCGATGCTGACTCTTTATTTTCCGAACTTAAATCAAATATTATCTTAACACTTTGGAATCTAGTTTGGCAACCGGGAATCTGGAGAAGATGTCGGAGACGATGGATCGGTTCGAGAAGCAGTTTGTGAATATGGAGATTCAAGCTGAATTTATGGAGAGTTCGATGATGGCGGAAACCACGGCGTTGACTACGCCGGAAGGGGAGGTCAACGGCCGGTTGATGCAACAGGTGGCTGATGAACGTGAAGTAGAGGCGTTTTTTGGAATGCCACATGCTGTTGGACAGGACATAAGTACACAGGAGAAGGATGAAAAGGTTGATGAAAACCTTTGCCACGTCAGATGGTCTTCTCCACGTCAGCTAACATGAAAATCAACGCCACGTCAGCTCTTGTTTAAAGGGACGACAAGCCGTCACAAAAAACGTTCCCCTTGTTTTTTGGGACTAACCAAAAGCGGCGACATTTTTGGGACGACCAGTCGTGACAAAAAAACATCTTTTGGGACGACATTGGGTGTTTTGGGACGACTTTTTGTCGTCCCAAAAAACGAGTTTTCTAGTAGTGAACGTGGGTAGTAAAGATTTGTTATGGGAAGGGGTGGGGGTGGGGGGGGTAATGTTGGTTTTTTTATTTTATTTTAAAATTATTATATATGTGCTATGTATGAGTGGTAACTTACTCAATTGGTGTTGGTAAATCTCAGTTTACCTCTTCCAAACTATTACTTGCTGCTCGATTTACCCTCTTAAACTATTTCAGAGTGTTGGTTGTTAGATTTACCACCTCACGCACGCTATTATTTTTGTGTGATTTTCACGTTTATACAATCTAACAGCGTCTTTTATTAAGCATTGTCTGTCAAAACAACATAGATTACATACATTAGAGGAAGGGAAATACTTGGCCATACCTCTGGCATTTGTAGTTTTGTACTCTTTAATATCTTACAAGTACTCCCTCCATGCCTTCATCTTCATAAAACCTCCTATTAATTCCGAATGATATATATTGGCTAAGGATTTTCGTATTGATGACCGACCGACCAACTTGCACATTACATACAAGCTAACATCTCTTCAACAAATCAATGATCAATCCTCCTGCAGGCGTTTTGCGTTTGATTTTTGCTGCAAATAATAAAATAAAAAATGGAATTCTGTCTTTGAAGAAACAACAGAGACATGGAATGGAAGGGGAATTGCAAGTATGCAACTACTTATTTGCATCAAGTCACAAAAAAGAGTGGCACAAAGTCCTAAACTATTTGAAAAAAATCATGGCTCCTAAATGCCCAGTCGGTTCAAGACGCTTCTACTCTATGATGTACGGACACTTCTATATGGTAGTGTACCCCGTATCCTAAATGTATCTGACGCACCGGATACTTAGGATGCACACTCAGGGCAAATAAGGCTACTGCATCCAATTGAGTAAAGACCACGAGATGATGAATGGAAAGCTGTTCAAAATGATGAATTACAACCAAAAATGAAAAAACCACTACAATGTTGTTTAATTAGTTGTTTTAATACCTATTATCTAGTCTTTTATGTATAGGCCCTCCACGTACCCGTATCCTATATTTTTCAAAAAATCCCACGCACATGTATCCAATATCCACAAGTCCGTCCGTATTCACGTAACTCATATCCACAGTCCGTACCCAAGGACGGAGGCAAAGCATATAAATAGGGGGGCTAAGCCCACCTCAAACAAAAAAATGTATACTACAATTTTAATATAATCCGGTATAATATATTAAGTCATCTTAACCCAGCCCACCCGATTAACTTGAGATATTCTACTAGCCCATCCGAAAAAATATTCCTGGCTCCTTGTCCGTACCCATGCAAACCAGCTTTCTACGTCCTAGTAAATTTGATGGCAATATAACTAGGATTTCATATGTAATATATGGATGACTTAACTGCTCAGAATCAATTATAAGAAGTCCAGTACACAGGGAAATTCCATGTCATGTGGCCAGATAATAATAAGAGTAGACAGAAACCAAAGTTGCAGCAGCGGTGATGTTCAAGGAGAAAACGTAAGCACATAACACAAGGCTAAGAGTTGCTTTGCAACCACCAATAGATCACACCATGAATGAAAACAAAATACAACTTCTGGACGCGCGAGAAATAATTAATGCAATGCAAGGTTGTAAAGGAAAACCTAAAACAGTACTATAGAAATACCAAAAGAAGTCGCACTCACGTATTCTTTATGGTCAAGACTTCCTCCATCTGCTTCCCTTTTACCCGCTCGGTCATCATCCATCCATGGAATCATCAATCACAAGACTGACACAACATTAAGTGTGAAATATATATACTGAATTATCATTTAGTTGTAGAGTTATTAAAAAGGAAGGATATTAATATTTTTTTTTTTTTTAAAAGAAGGATATTAATATTTTGAATGATCTTACAATCGCTTAGTATAAAAGATTTTTTTATCAGAAAGGGGAAAAGAATAGAGTCTCGGCTTGCTCAACTCATAGTAACCAGTTACATGTTAAGCATTTCGAACAAAGGAGGAACCATGTGGAGGGGGGGGGGGGGGTGGGTTAAGCTGTTAGGTGTAGTGCCCGAAAGACAATTTTGTAATTGTTTTATTTAAATAAATGACAGAATTATATATTCATTTTATTATTTGCATCTATGCTTATATTATACACTGCTGAAAATCCTAAATATATCGGTATGTAATCACATAACTCAGTGTATAGCATACACACGAGGATTGAGTTAGTGATGATATGTTTAAAACTAGTTAGTCCGTGGTGTTTTAATCAGAGTATGGGTCTCATGATTAATATACCAATAATGCGCCCAGAACACTTAATGGTGTGACCGTCTTATCCGGACCGTCGGTATAGGGTACCTAGTGGGGCATTTATATATGATGTCTATCATATAGGACTAGACCGATTTGATTTGAATTCTTGATATAATTTCGAGATCGAGAAATCTTATCGAATCACAAGATGATCATATATGAATTAATCTCAATTCTGATGTGATCACAGTCTACTGCTTGGTTCAAAGTAGGGTTTGATATGTTAGTTAAGGATCACTTGGATACATGTGATCTGAACACTTCTCGTTGGCTCTATTCTGAAATGAGTGAGTAGTCTGTGACTTCACAGATATGGAATCCATTCCTTCCTGCGGGAAGTAGACAGACAGTTCCCTTATTTGTTAATCCTAGAAACTGATCGATGGGCCCAGTTCATATTATATCAGTTATGAACTAATTGATCACTAGGGGGTTAATGGTAAATAAGGATAAGATGTTTTGAGAAGGGTTTAAGGAGATATCCCGAATCAAAACGAACAGTCTATGGGTATTTATCCGTATGTAATGATTATATCAATGGACGCTTTTACTCAATGATTAGAGTGTAAGTATATATCTATAATCGATAGAGTTCAGTTTCGGATTTATGGTGGCGTAATCCCGGAATTAATAGATTGAATAAGAATTGTTCTGTTCGATGAATAATTTTATATAATTTATTGTAGCTACTGGTTATAGGTCCATGGTCCCCGATGTGGCTCCTAACATGCATATGTTTCTTGACGTTGGGCCTCAATGATAATTAAGTAGTTGGACTATTTAATTGATGTGAGAATAATTATTTAGTGGGCTAAATAATTAAATACATGGAAAAGACATTTTTCGTGACTCGCCCATTATGTGAAATTTCGTGTGCTAGCCTTATTTGACTAGGGCATGGTGTGTTGTGACATGTTGTAATTAGAGAGAAATTAGTTTTCTTGGATAATTACATGTCATGTGATTAATTGTTTATTTGTTAAATAATTAATCGGGAGATATTAGATATTATCTATTATATATATCTAAATTAGTTTTAGAATATTTTAGATTTATCTTATATTTAATAAAGGATTATTATGATTGATTATTTAATTAATTATTAAAATCTTTAAAGGACAAGGATTTCTCTCATATATAAAGAGAGTTATCCTAAACCTTTTATTATGACATATACACGCATACATACACACAAATAAGCTTGGAATTTTCGGCCAAACTTAGGGTTTCGAGTTGGGAAAATCTTCGGGATTTTCCGGGTAGCATATCGAGGAGGTTAAGCATCAAGGATCAACATCCACCGGTTGTTGCTTGGAGATACACATCGGAAAACTGTGACATCTCAACTATTTGGATCTTGGCTTCTCAATCTTTGGATCTAATCTTTTGATTGGTAAGTAGATCTAACCTTCTTGTAGTTTGGATCTATTTATTTTATATGCTTTAATTTATATTGATCGTGATCCTTGTTATTTCGCTGCGTAATCGGGCGGATCTAGATCCGTCTGGTGATATTACATCCAACATAAGCCCACCCTGATTTTTTTCCCTACATCAATAGAACCTATATAATCCAACCCAATCCATCACGCATCCATAATTTCAGGCTTCGCCCTTGAATTCGAATCCATAATTTCAACTCTTCAATACTCATATTTCCTCTCTAGATTCTGGCATTTGATAAACACTTTTATCAAAGGCATCCTTATTTCCCAAAGACGCAATATATATAGACAATAAGCACCCTTAAGGACACATTAAATCTAAGTTACTAAAAAAAGCACTTAAATTACATCGGCTAGCATCTCAAGAATGAACATGCATGTTCTGGTCAAGAAAATAGATACCTAATCCACCTAAGTGAAAAAGTTGAAATGCAGAATAAGGCAGAGCTTAAAATTAACCAATTCATTCATTTTTCATTAACAACCAAGAAAGTAGCAACAGAGCATTTCAGTATGATACATGGCAAATCATCTTCTATTGAAAAAAAAGGCAACCAAAAAACTCTTCATTTCTACATTAAACGAAATTCCCCTGCCATCTTCAAACTTATAGCACCAAATTTATCTCAAAATATCCAAAAATCGGTGTGAGGAGAGCACGTCCACCTAAAACTAATTCACAGTCTCAAAATATCCAAGCAAAAAAGTGAACTTTACATCTACCTTAACCTAATTTACAGTCAAAAATCTAATCAATAAACTACATCCGCATATTCATTTCCAGCAAACAATCATAAAAAAATTAAACCACCTAGCAAAAAAGTAAGAGAAACATAAACGTACCAACAGAAGAAGATGCGATAGCTGAACCGCATCCAAACGTCTTGAAACAAGTGTCAAGCCAGTCTTATCATCAACTTTCATTTGGAGCTTCATCACATCACCACAAGCAGGAGCACCGACTTGGCCGGTGCCGACCATGTGGTCATTTTTATCGAACGAACCAACATTTCTAGGGTTATTGTAATGTTCCACGACTCTCTCGTGGTATTGGTATAGCCTTAGCGCAGCCGCCGGAGAGCTTCCAGGCAGGCCTCTCTCCGATAAGCTTCCCAACACCCGTTTAGCTGAGTATTTCAACATTGGGAAACTTGAAAATATATCCTTCAAAAGTAAAAAATTTGATGTATATGCTCCGAATGATATGTTTTGAAAAATATGATTTCGTTCACTCATGCGTGACTCATACGCGACGTAGGAGTGAACAAAAGCATATTTTCAAATTATTTCCTACATGGCATGTATATCAAAATTTTTACTTTTCAGATATATATTTTCAAGTTTCCCTTCAACATTTTTCGCAGAGATTTTTCTGAAAAATTCACGACGCAGAATCTAGATGATGATGATGGGTGGGACAGAGCAAAACGAGATAGGTAGGGATTATCAGTAGTTTTATGGTGGTCCAGGACCACCATGTCATACTTGTGCATCCAATAGGAATTCTTAAAAGAGAGGCAAATTCGTAAATACATTGTATTTATATTTTACACGGTTGGGCTCCGTGTATTTTTCTGAATTTCTATTGACTCTGAATCACCAAATCATACTTGGTCCAGGACCACCATAAAATTTGCCAGGGACTATACATGTTGGAAGATAGGACGACTTTTAAATGAATCAATAAAAAACGGTTCATAATTTTGTTCAAAAAAAAAAAAGGGTTCATAAACACTTGAGTTTGATTTAACTTTTTCTTGGGCCGGTATGATATGTTAACAAGTGAACTCCACTTGAATATTAAATGAGTTGCATATCATATACTATCAGGATTTCAGAATAAACGTATTTTATTGAATTAACTGAATAGTGTAGATACAAACATATAGGCTCAAGTCGACTTGATAAACAAGACATAAATAATAAATTACAAATAATAATAATATTTAACTATATTCAATATTATTCTCAATATTATTCTCGAGATATACTATTAGCTTAAAATTGAAACATTAGTACAAGACAATCTTATACTCATTCCTAGTTTTTTTAGAACAAAAATTAATGTTTATTTGACTTGAAACTCGGCTCGAGTTCGAAACTCGGGATCATCATCAAGATTGAGTTGAAATTTGCTTGAATATGAGTCTATAAACAATGATGATTACTCAACTCTATTAAGACACGGGCATTTATATGTCTTTTATTACAACACTGCATCGTTTTGATACATTAAAAAAATGACATCGTGTGATATCTCACATTGGAAGTGGGGGAAGCGCATCACCACCATATAAATGTGAGACATAAAGGTATTGTCAACTTGGGTTAGCCTTTTTAGACCAAAGCGAGGATGGCGGTCTAAGCAGTTGACCGTACATATATGACTCATTTAACGCTATCAGACCCGGGGTCTGGGGGCATTACAGAATAGTATTCATAGCCGACTATCAAACGGATCTAAGTGCCACATGCCACCTCTAGACGAACTTAAGTGTCGCATGCCACCTCCTCTAGAGTTCTCTGGTAGAGACGAACTTGAACAAGTCCACAGGGACAAGTCTTGGCCGTCCTGGCGAGGACGCCAATCCCTTATAAAGGGGAGGGGGAGAATGTGATATCCCACATTGGAAGTGAGAGAATCGCATCACCACCATATAAGTGTGAGACATAAAGGTCTTGTCAACTCAGGTTAGCCCTTTTAGACCAAGCGAGAACGGTAGTCTAAGCAGTTGACCGAACCATTTATGACTTATTTAGCGCTACAGGCCCGGGGTCTGGGGGCGTTACACATCGAATCACTGTTGGGACACGCGTGTGCCCTTAGCCTAAGACACAAGCATTTGCCTCCTCATAATGATTGGCCTCTGAGGTTGTTGTTGTTAGCATGAAGAAGAAGTAGTTGATTCAAATCTGCAAACGCTATCGTATATCTTTCCATTCACCAACTTTTATGGTAGTCTCTGATTCTTCACCAGATTCAAATTCATGAGAATTTTAGGCTAGGACAAATTTTACATTCATTTATGTCTTACTGAAAATACGAGTCAAGAAGAGATTTACAGAACATGATCGGTTCGCCGTCTTCTTCTCATTGAAGTGCAACAATCCGAAGAAGGTATGACAATTGTATCTTCGGAGACGATTGTCATTGCCGTGTGCACATAATCGGGGCAAAAACATCTTAAAGACATACATGTTGCACTCGCCTCAATCAATAAGTTTTCTGTCCAATTTTACTGTTTTTGGTTTTAAACGAATCACATGTTAAACAACATGCTAGATTGGTATTTTCCCCAACATCGTCGTCATGATCATTTGTCAATGAAAGCAAGCCGTCGCACGAACCCAATATTTATGTTCCAACAGGCGGTTTCTTTAACGGGTGGGTGAGACGGAGACCCAATATTTGTGGGTGGGTTCTTTGAAAGTAGAACGGTTGGGTTGGTTGACTAAATCAAAATCAACAGAGGATAGATCAAAACTTCTGAGAATAATTCTGAGCTTGGTGTTGCTATTCTTGGAATGGTCCAAATGCTCTTTGATGAATTGATCAAACACTTCCATGACTTGGATCGATCAAACACTCAATAACGGTGTTATGACTTAAAAGATATTTTCTTTATCGAGATGTTGATTTAAAAGAAATAACGTGTAAAGCCTCGGATCCTAGGTTTGGTTGCGTTAAATAAGTCATAAAACTTTAAAAGAATTTCTCGCCAATTTTCTTTAGTGGACAACCGACATTTTGTTGATTTAAAAGAAATAAGTCTTTTATGGTAGTCTCGATTCTTCACTGCATTCAAATTCATGAGAATTTTAGGCTAGGACAAATTTTACATTCATTTATGTCTTACCGAAAATACGAGTCAAGAAGAGATTTACGAACATGATCGGTTCGCCGTCTTCTTCTCATTGAAGTGCAACAATCCGAAGAAGGTATGACTGTTGTATCTTAGGAGACGATTGTCATTGCCGTGTGCACATAATCGGGGTAAAAACATCTTAAGGACAGACATGTTGCACTCGCCTCAATCAATAAGTTTTCTGTCCAATTTTACTGTTTTTGGTTTTAAATGAATCACATGTTAAACAACATGCTAGATTGGTATTTTCCCCAACATCATCGTCATGATCATTTGTCAATGAAAGCAAGCCGTCGCACGAACCCAATATTTATGTTCCAACTGGCGGTTTCTTTAACGGGTGGGTGAGACGGAGACCCAATATTTGTGGGTGGGTTCTTTGAAAGTAGAACGGTTGGGTTGGTTGACTAAATCAAAATCAACAGAGGATAGATCAAAACTTCTAAGAATAATTCTGAGCTTGGTGTTGCTCTTCTTGGAATGGTCCAAATGCTCTTTGATGAATTGATCGCTGTCGATCAAACACTTCCATGACTTGGATACGTATCTAGATCTCAATAACGGTGTTCAGGCAACTTTAAAAGAATTACTCGCCAATTTTCTTTAGGGACAACCGACATTTTGTTGATTTAAAAGAAATAAGTCTGTGTAAAGCCTCAGATCCTAGGTTTGGTTGCGTTAAATGAGTCATAAATGGTCCGGTCAACTTCTTAGACCTCCATCATCGCTTGGTCTAAAAGACCTAACCCGAGTTGACAAAACATTTATGTCTCACACTTATATGAGGGTGAGCATAACATTATTTTACCGACGTGGGACCTCAAATTCTCCCCCTTTATAAGGAACTGACGTCCTCGCCAAACGGACAAGACTTGTCCTAGTAGACTTGTCCCAATTCGTCCCTATCATAAGATTCTAGAGATGGCCCAACCGCCTCTCACGGTGTGGCACGTAGGTCCGTATGGATGTCGGCTCTGAATACCATTCTGTAACGCCTCCATACCCCGGGTCTGATTGCGCTAAATGATTCATAAATGGTCTGGTTAACTGCTTAGACCGCCGTCATCACTTGGTCAAAAATGGCTAATCCGAGTTAATAAGATATTTATGTTTCACACTTATTTGGGGTGAGTAGGATATTACTTTACCGATGTAAAACTTTACATTCTCTCCAGTCGGAAGTAGTTTCTTGGGTCACACAACTCCGAATGATGTTCTCTCTGTATGTTTTTCAGATTTGATTGCTTAATAAAACATTTTCATTGCCCTTCAAAAAAAAAATTAATCTCGATATTTCTAATTGCAATACAAGTGTTTAAGTCAACCAAGAATCTGTCAAAAAAGCAGAAGAATATAGATTATGCAACCTTTAATTAATTGTTGGATAACGTGTTGTATATAATTTTTGCCAAACCAAGTCAACCAAACTGTAGGACCTTTTCATTAATAACCAGGATCATAATTAACAACTTGGAATACATATAATTTTTGCATATCATGCTAAAATGTTATTGAAATAAACAAGTTTAATCTTTCTATAACTGATTTAGTTTAAAGTTTGTACACTAGAGTGGTGTACAAATGTATGCCCTAAACGCTTTTCCAACATAGTTCCATCAAAGTTGATTATGAATAACATGTAATAAATTTATCAGATTCTTACTTGAAACACGTTTATACAAAATGAAATTCAATAGAATGAATGTCATAACTCTTGAACAACTGATTTCACTGCTGCAACGGTAAATACCGTCTTTGTGACGGTGATCATGAAATTTTGTACCACATTTTTACTCATCACATTGTCTAAACTGAGCAAAGATCCTCTCAATTGTGAGGGTCAAGTGCTCTCTCAATGTATTGTTTTTAGACATTTTTAACAAAACGACGTAGTTTTGAAATAAAAAATCTACGGCTACATCATATTCACGCTGTGAGTGTGTGGTTAAATCATTGACACTTGAGAGAGCACTTAACCCTCACACTTGAGAGGATCCTTGCTCGTCTAAACCTATGTGAGATTCAAATTGATGATTAGAAGCTAATATAAAGAGATACAGACGGATCAGGACCCGAAAAATATAATTCATCAAGTAACACATCCCAACACCGTGGCGGGGACATTTGTTTTTCCCAGTTTTGTAACGCAGATTCTCTTTTTTCCGTTTGTTGAGTCTATCTTCTCCTTTGTCGTTTAATGTACGCGGTTCTGGTTATTTACAACCGATTACATTATACGCAGACAGTACATTAAATATTATGTAACATCCTGTTTCATCAATTAAAAGTAGATAATTCATGTCAATGCTCCAAAAAACAAACCAAAGACCATCACCTTTGTATATCGATCAGATATTCATATGACTTGGCCAAATCTCACAAAGTCAAACGTTTGTTGTATAATCTATATCTTGATTCATGGTACTATTTCACTACCACATTTATTCCTCCTCAACTACCTTTAGTCACCATAATATATATATATATATATATATATATATATATATATATATATATATATATATATTATGGATAGATAGATAGATATGATTCCAACCCAAAGGGCCCTCGGTGTCTTGTGATATCTAAAGTTTCATGGAGATATAAATCGAGAGTTATGCATGAGTGGTTTAGGTTGTAAGATCATATGTATACTTTTATCTAGGTTGTGCACGGATACGAGATACACAGATGCAAGATTTTTGAAAAATATATGATATAAGTACGAGGGGCATTAATGTATATATTACAAATATAAGTACTGCTTCCGTATATTTTTGGTAATATTTTACCATTTTAGACGGCTTTTCATTCTTTATTTAAAGGTATTACTCGATCAATTTCCGACATGGTTCTTCATTTCACGTATCTGAGTTACAAATATTCATATACGAAGCTCGTATTCAATTTTCGAAAATTACAAATTTATTCTTACGTGTTTATCCTGCGTATCAAACACGTATTGAATATCGGATATCGGATACGGGACATGTTACCATACATGCAGAAGTATCTGTGCATTATAGTATGGTTATTGTTGAGAGAAATAGACCATTCTCGAAATCAAATCTCCACACCCCAACCGACAATTACAACAAACTTTTTTTACAATTGAATTATTCCCTGTGGGGTCCGCCGCCTTTAATTTCCTCACCATATAACACTATATATATACCATAAACCAAGTAGAACAAAATCATAGTGTCCATCCCCACCAAAAACAAAACAAAAAAAAACAATAAAACACTCAGAAACAATGCTTCATTTCAGCCATTTGCATTCACTAGAGCTTTGCAATTCATCACTTCAAAACCAAGTTGATGGCCTAACATTCACCAACCCTCTTTGTGAAGCTTGCAAATTAATCATCTTTGAAAATGTTTACTACACATGTAGACTTTGCAGTTTCAACTTCCATTTTAACTGTGCCCAATTCCCTGAACTTATGAACCACCCTTCTCATCCATTTCACACCCTTAAGCTCCGACCGACCGCCGCCTACAGCGGAGGCGTGTTCAACTGCGACGCCTGCAACCGTCCCGGAAACGGGTTCAGTTACCATTGCAGCAGTTGTGAGTTTGATCTCCATATGTTATGTGCAGCAAAGCCATTGAAGATCATACATGAGCTGCATTCATGTATGCTTGAGCTTACATACTTGAAGAACCCTTATGGGGATGCTAAAGGGTTTTCATGTAATGTTTGTGGGAAAATTGGGGTTAAGGAGTGGATGTACAGATGCGGTGGTTGTGAATTTGATGTTCATTTGGATTGCACCGAATCTAGAAATGTTTTTGGGTAGGTACATACTCTTTTTTTCTTCTTTCCAAATGACGCGACTACGACAACAGTTGTCAGTTGTGACATAACGAGTGACGTTACACGTTATTTCACCTATGATTATGATGTCTTATTTGAGTTATGTTACGATCAATGGTATAAAAATGTGTTGTGACTCTTGTTTTGACGATTCTGTTGTGTTATAATATACTACCTCCGTCCCATATTATTAGTCATCTTAGCATTTTTCATTCGTCTCACAATATAAATCATTATCACATTTCAATGTAATAATTAATGCATTTTTTTTCTTGTTTTACCATTATTCTTTATTCTAAAGCTTTTACATTATTCTAATTAGCCTATGAGTATTTTAGTCCAAAACTAACAAAATTTAATCTTTTATTGAGTTTCTTAATCTGTGTGTGTAAAGCTATGATAAGTTATAATATGAGACGGATGTAGTATTTTTGTTTTTATAAACTACTACCTCTGGTCCAAAGTATAAGTGGTCTTAGGTGTTTTCACATAGATTAAGAAAGTAGTTGAATGCAATAAATTTAATGGTTAATGTCTAAAATGCCCCTTGATTATCATTAATGCAATAGTTGTTAAGTAATGAAAAGTTGTTGGATTAATAATAAGTTAGGAGTAAGATAGAGAAAATAGTAATAGATGTTGCATTGGTAATGTAGAATGACTTATATTATAGGACAAAACTAAAAGTATAAGATGACTTATATTTTGGGACGGAGGTAGAAGTTTTTTTTTTTTTTTTTTTTTCAAACGGTGCACAAATTTTCTTTTAAGGTATTAATTGTTTTTTTTTCCAGCGGGGTTCAAAGACCGTCTCCTTTATATGGAGATCCGTATATGATTCCTAGTCCTATATCGGTATTCCATAACTGTCCGTTTTCTGGATTGACGGGTCACGATCATGAGTCTAATATGCCAAATCAAGCTTCCAATCATCTGCGGGTATTGCAACCGAAAGTTACACCGACGGGTTTTGTTCAGAGTATCCAGCAAACCAACGTTGCATTGAACAACGCGATAAATGTTGTTAACGAGGTCCCCCAGCCGATAGATGAGGTTTCAATTTACGAATTTATGGAAAGTGGTGGTGCTTGTGGGAGCAATTGGGAAATCGATGGATCTTTAGGTTTCGGCAACATGTTTTGGGACTTTCCGGATACAAATAATTAAAAGAAGGATTATGATGCAATGTTATCGAAAAGTTTTATACTTAGTGGAAGGACGTGATAAATTCAACTCCATTTTACACATATTGTAATGACGAGTTAAATGCATCATGTGTCCCCATTTAGTATAAATCTTCTAATAAATTTATCTTCATAATCAGAGGGGGTTGTCCCGCAATGGTTTTAGATATTGAAAATGCTAGTTTAATAATACTACAATCATAACAAAATTACACCACTGTTGAGACTAATATAAATTAATAAACCAGTCGCCATAATCAATGTTGTAAAGTGTTGTAAAGTGTTGTTGTGATTATTTGTTGTAATCGTTTATTATGAAATTAGCATTACTCTTTTAAATATTATATTGTGAGAATTTTTTATCTCATGGGGCCGTTTGAATTAGCCAGATCCAAAAATTACAATATACTACTGCATTATGCCTTTATCAATATATATACACACTAGTCAAAAACTCGTTCAATGCACGAGAATAAATAAATCTGAAATAAGACGGTGAGTCAACTATATGCTATAAGAAACAAACTAAATACATTGTGTCATTCTCTATTTCATTTGTCTCTCTTTTAATTTTAAATATTTGTTTCTCTACATCATATATTAATCAAATCAGTTAATAAATATTTCATTCATATGAGGTTAACATTTATAAACCTCTTTGTCAAGTTTTTCAATGAGAATTAATGTTATAAATGATCGTTAACGATAATCAAAATAATACAATGTCTAGAAATTCATTTACAAATAATTATTGTTAAGAAAAATTCAATAAACTACTATTGACGATGCTCAAAATCATCAATAGAGAAATCTGATCAAGTTTCGGTTAATTGGGTTTCGTGAGGATAACCTGCCTACTTTAATTGGTGGACTTAGTGATTGGTTATAGCTTAGACAATACGGAATTGACTGCCTACGTACCCCGATGATTTGAGATCAAGTTATTAACGTAATTCTGTAGATTTGGGATAATTGTCTTTTATAGGCCTCCCTCGTGGGGGTGAATGCTGAGTTGCATGTAATAAGGGAATGGCCAAGATCATTGAGTGGTTTGCTGATAATGGCATAAAGGAGCGGGAATTATGAGAACATTATTGTGGTAGTTACCATTGTGGGGTATAATCTGCTAGATGGTTTGATTACCCACCTCGAAAACCTAAGGTCAATGATAATGACATGCCTGGAGCTGAGAGTTCTGAATTGGGGAGAACATGCTCCATGTCGATTGATCGAGTGTTTTATCTCAAAGTTATCTGAAATGTAGGACCCAGTGTTAGGATGAACTCTTTAGGCCCACTATGCTGAGAAGGTCTGAAACGGCACACTAGGTACCACGTGTTAGATGTCGGGTCATAGTCACGTCAATTAGTTTTACGATAATCAAAGTAATACAATCCAGACATGGAGTAAATGTTATATAAGATTGAAGGATTATGAATAACAGTTATAGTTGGAAAAAATTGATGACATTATGCATGTATGATGTTCTTTAGAGGAGAGAAAACCTCTTTCGGTATTGAAATTTTTATAATAAAAAAGAAACCCGCATTCATTTATTCTTATAAATGATTCCGTTAGCCGAAAAACGGATAACAATACTCTTTACGACCGCATTTAAATTTAGGAAGAAAAAAACGACCGCATTTACAACATTTAACAAACAACAATAAACACGGTAAGCATTATTCAGACAAATTCAGGTGGTGAAAAATATTTTCTCAAACATCTTATTTTATTGGAAAATGTTTGTTTTAAAAACACAATTAATATTATATTATATTGCAGTAAATGTATGGTGTTTTTTATTTATTTATTTAATTTTATCATTCTATTACGTTGGATAGCAACGTTTTATAAAAAGAGTTATGGTACAATGGTAATTACATGGGTTGTATCAAGTGGATGACTGTGATGAATCGTTATACACTCTCCCACAGAGTGTAGTGGTATGTAGGAATGATTTGGATGCATCACATCCCTCCACTTGACACAACTCATGAATCACCGTTTTATTATCTCTCTCTCGCATTTCACTCCATACAAACTAAACATTTTCAACATACACACAATTATAAAGTAGGGTTGAACAAAAACAATCGATCCAAACCAACCATAAAACCAACCCGAAAATGCCCATACTTTTCCGGTTGGGTTTAACCCAATAGTTTAAGTTAGAAGCACATGTAGTATACATCTTATGATACATAACAATAAACTTCTAGTCCCAATGGCATAGCTTATTAGGTGAACAATTGTGGAGTATTGTCTTTGACCTAATGTTTGAATTTCGATTCAGTAAAATGACGAGTCATTCTAATAAAATGATATGTAAAGACATTCTTTGTATATTAAATAACTGAGGCACATCTATCAATTTATATTTTTTACGAAGACGAGACAACGGAGTCCTTCAGACTGGACTGAATCTATTTGGATCCAACTTAATATTTTATTCACCCACTATCTTATTTACTATTATTTTATTTATTTTATTATTTTATTAATATTTCTCTCACCAATCATTTCACCATCAACAAATAAAATAATATAATATTCAACCGTTACTTTATCAATATAATATTTCATTAAAATTTCTCTCACCAATCATTTCTTCATCAACACAAATTTTAATACAACATTTCAACCTTATAATCATTACTTTACATTATTTTATTTTATTTTCTCTCTCATGACTCAATCCAACCCCAATCCAACCCGAAACCAAACAGGGCCTTCGGGTTCCGGCACAAGTATGGATGTAAGTGAAATGGCTGCTCATGCGCTATTCGTATTTGACTCGTAAAAGAGTTTAGGTCGATTCGTTTTTTTTTTTGTTTTGAGTTTCAGCTCGAGTCGAGCTACTTGAATAATTAACCTACCATATTTTGAGTTTGAACATATAGTAATCGAGTAGCTCGCAAGTTAATCGAGGTATATTAATAATTATTTAATTAATAAAAATCTTAAAACTTACAAATAAATAATATTTTATATACATCATTAATTGATTAGTCTTGTCATATTTTATGAAAAATTAAATGAAAATTTTGAAAAAAAGAGCCGAGTTGAGTTAAAGTGAGTATTATACGAGTAGTCGAGTTCAATCTTCTCTTTTATGGCTCAATTGAACTCAAATCGAGTCCATTCTTGCCATTTTATAGCTCAATCGAGTTTTAGTCAAGTTCATTCTTACTTTTTTATGGCTTGATCAAGCTCCAATCGAGTTCTATGCTAATCGAATTAAATTCAAGTTCCTAAAAAATATCAATTTAACTCGGCTCGACTACAATTACCAAACCCACCGAAAGGAAAAATATATATGATGATAAATATCTTTCGACCGTCCTTCACAACGAAGAAAAGTATCCTTCATACTTCACCATAAACGCTCTTCTTGAAAAATCCCATTAAATCGAAATCACCGCCCTCAACAGCATCAGTAATGGCGTTGCAGTGGATGATCTTGGCTTACGTAGTTGCAGCGGAAGCTGTCGTTGCTCTTCTCCTAACAATCCCAGCTCCCAAAGCCATCAAATCGCGAATTGTTTCCCTAATTTCACTTGTTCTTCAGCCTTGCTTGTTCATTGTCCCCTTCTCTGCTTTTCAGCTCATGGGTTTGCGTTCTGCTGCATTTTTTTTTGTTGAATTAATTTTGTTTTCTTGCTGATTCACGGGATCTGTGTTTTATTTCTTTATCTTTTGATGGATTTGTTAGATATATATTGGAAGCAGGAGCACCGATTGACGTGTAAGGGAGATGGCTGCACTGCTTCAGAGAGGGATCGTTATGAGAAATCGGTAAAAATATGTGGATCAATTGTGTTCAATTGTTATTTTTCACTTATGTACTGGCAATTTTTCACATGATTGATGTAAAAGTTAGCTGCTTTTCTTATTTGTGAAAAACTGTTCACTGATTTTCTTTTTGAATGTCAAGTTGAATTTAGCAGTTATGTAAGTGAATACTTTCGAGTTTTGAAGTTCTTGATTGCTTATGTGGAACTAATGAAAGCTTTTGCGTCTTTAGTGGCACCACACACAATTTTTGGCACCACAGTACAATCCACTTTTTGGCGGTCAATTCTTGAGCCTAGAATCGACTTTGTGCTGGTTGATAATCACAATTGACCTGGTGAAAATCGATTTTCAGCTCTGAAATCGACTTTCTTCAGGTTGATTGTTTCCCTTGTGTGTGATTGTTTTCTGTGGTGCCACGCCATCATAGTTGTTAAGGTGCTATTTGAAGCTTGGGCGAGCTTGGGTCGTCTGGGCTCGCAAATATTGAACAAATATTCGAACAGATGTAAACATGATTCCGTTTACCACTGTTTCAATATTTGTTCAACATATGCTATTTGAAGCTTATGTGGGTGGAGCTAATGAAAGCGTCTTGATGACTATGTTTCCATATGTATATGTGTAGCATTTATTCTTAACTTTTAGAAGATATATCTAAACCACATGTTGAGAGCACCGAAGGCATAGGAGGGTGAACGCGTAAAACCAGATACAACCCGAAACATGGGATGGTAGCTTCTTTTGCTATGTAATATTACCACTGATATTAGACCTTTGAGTTTTGTTGGTTTTTTATCGTGTTTTTTATATGCCTATGAGTGAGGTGAGCTGGCGGTTTTGAAGCCTCTGCTCTATCTAATACCCCTTGCAGCAACTTTTATTGTGATCATCTACAGTTTTGTGAGTTTTCCAACAGAATTAAAAGGGTTCATGTTGAATAGCTTAAAGGTTTTCCTGCATCGTAAAATTATGTCAGATCATTTTCATTCTTTGATTTCTTTCATTTCTTACATTGTTATATCTATCTTTATCCAATGGTTCTGTTGTATATACATTGGAAGAACTCGGCTTGTTCGAACAAATGTGATGTTTAAAGAGGGACTCTAAGAATCATGGTTGGGTTTGAATGGCCGCAATAAGTATCGGCCACACACACACACACACACACACACACACACACACACCATAACAAACCTTTCTGTCATTGGCTCTTGTTGTCGTGTTTGTGTTGCCACGGGGCAGTTTTACGTATTCAAATGCAGTGACTGTATTTTGACATGTTTCCGTTGATTACGTGAATGATAAGTTGTTGTTGTGTTGTTTAGATATACAAGGCTCAAAGGAATGTGGTTCTCTGTGCAGCAGCTTGTCTTTTTTATTGGTACAGTATATGCTATTTTCATCCCTTGTTCTTGCTTTTTATCAATGTCACATTCAAATCACAGATTTCGGTACATTGCAGCCACGGCCGTCCTCTTATAGACCTGCCCATTTGAACCGCCTAACCGCCGGGGGGGTTCATCAAACCCAGCCAGAAGTTTGGTGAACCAACCGGTGGTTCATTAACACCCCGTCTAAATGGCTTCTGAACTAGTCGGTTAACAGGGTTGTAATGCAATGTTCTTTGGGTGCAGGTGTATCTATAGGATATGCAAGTACCACAAGGAAATTCAGAGCATGGAAGAGGTAGAGAAGAGGTACAAAGACCAGTAGCAGCAGAGCTTTGTATCCTTTTGCTTTTGCTTGCCACTTAGCGTTTTGGACACATGGCGTGATCTGATTGAAGGTAGTGATAATGAGAATTTTCGTAGCGTGACAGACTTTGTTCAAAGTTGTACTCGTAAAATCGTGGAGATTTGTTTTCCAATATTACTAGGTTTTGTAATTTATGCTATCTGCTTAATTTCATGTTTTTGGCTACTTTAAACTAAATGATTACCGAAGTGTTTGAATCTCCTTTTTCTGCCATGAACTTATTTGCAGCAACACCGAATCGGACTTTCTGAAAGTTGAATTTGGGTATGATCGGTAAATACTCCCGACTTATATCGTGACTTCTTTAACCTAGGAAATATAACCGGGGGGTCATTGCCTCCTTAACCCATGCAACATGACCGGACATGACCGAGAATAAGGACACCGACTCCTTAACCCATACAACATGACCGGGCATGCTTATCCCCGTGAGCCAACCGGTCACGTAAGGCACACTTACTCCTGCATCTTGTCCCACCAACCGATCACGTAAGGCACACTTACTCCTGCATCTTGTCCCACCTATACAGATCGATAACAATTTCTAACACGCATAATAAAGTTGTAACATCAAGAAAACATAAAATTTGTATTCTAAAGCATTCCACACACAATAAAAGTAAAAATTTAAAATTTAACAAAAAAAAAAGGTCATAGTCGGAAAAACGTCATGTAAAAAGGACTTAAGCCAACACTTTTATTATAACATCCCCTAAAAAAAAAAAAAAAAAAAAAACTTCTATTAAAAGAGCAATGCTACATTGTCTAATAAAATTATACTTCGAGCATTTTATAGTATTTCTCTAATGACAGTTTCCTCTCGAGCGAAAAATTTTCTTTGACTTTTCTAATAAATTCATCGGCACGTTTGTTTATGTCTTCATCATCATCCGGCATCTTTTCATGCTGCTCTTTTCCGAATTCTCCTACCATCCCACCATTTCCTGCAATGACCATTATTTCATTTAATCATCTTTTTTTTTCTTTTCTTTTTTCTCAAATCATATTTTAAACCAATTGTTCCGATAGAAAGAAAAGAAAAAAAAATCGTATTTAGTGGGTACCATGATATATTTAGCATCCAACAATTCAATTATCAATTTTAGAATCGATTTTCCCACGGTTTACTACGACAAAGCTGATCGTCAACGATATATTTCATATAATGCCACTACAAACGGATTTTTTTTTACCAAAGTAACTCGGAGAGGAATAGGGGGTTCGTTTGGTATTTTACTTACATCTACAGGGATATTATATGTGTATTAATTATAATCACTTAAAATTGTCAAACTTAATTAGTAGTAACAAACTTATGCACATCATAATTAATTCAATAACGATCAAACAAAATTTCAAATAATTGCATAGTTCCCCAAATACAAGTCTATAAAATCGACAGTCAAATGTTACGTATATATACACAAAAGATGATAACACAATTGATTCATAAATAGTGAATTTAATATGATGAATACCTTTAAGAAAAAATATGAATGAATACACATTAATTCATAAAATAAAAAAAAAAAATGAAAAGAATTACCTTCGAACGAATTGATTTGTTCAGTCGATTGGTTCGGTTTCAAGAAATCATGAATATCTCCATCCGTAGTTACCGGAACGTTACGTCTCCAGATCGTGCCGCCACCAAGGTTCGTGTACACATCTCGCCGGCGGTTGCTTTCCTCCGCGGCTTCCGGCAAGTGATTCGGTGATGGTTTTACGTGACCTTTCTTCTTCTTCTTCTTATGAAAGTTCAACGTCTTTATTAAGTACCAAGTCATCATACACGATTTATAATCACCCACTTGTTGATATCACAAAATCATAAAATCATACTTGGTAATTTATATAAAGAAAAATATGAAGCTTTCACAAAATGTAAATGGCAGAGTATCTTATAATAATAATGCGCTTACAATCATATATCATTTTCTAAGGTAACTTTTTAATGACTGATATAATTTTTTTCTTGGCTAATGATTTTCTTACCTTATATTGGAATATTATGACAGAATAGAAATGTAAATGATATTAACATAGACCAATAAATATGGCTAGAAACGAGTAATTTTTATTGTGATTAATTAGATTAATTTGCCTTATCACTGCCTTTATGACTTTTGATTTTTATTTTATCAGAATACATCACTGCCATATATATATATATATATATATATATATATATATATATATTATTATATATATATATATGTATATATATATATATATATATATATATATATATATATATTATTCACACACAATTCTTTTCTTAAAGTCCCGGTATCTGAAACCCACTCGCCCGATTAATCCGGAGTTCGGCACGGGTCGTATTTACAGAGTTATTATTAACACACGTTTTTCGTATCATATTGTTATATTATTTTCATCAAGGTAAATAATTTATTGAAACAAATTGTTTATTTGAGTTTTTTATTTTTATTTTTTATACGTAGAAATGCTTCACAAAGTCAGGAAAAAGAAAAGAATATAAATGTTATATACGATACGAAGAAGCAAATATACACATTATTACCCTTGTTATCATTCTACAAATTACCTTATATATATTGTTTTGATGAGGACCACGTATCAGAGATATAAAGGAATCACATATGTTTGTGATTGCAATTTTTTTTTTATCTTTTTTATTTTTTTTATTTTTAAAGATGACTTGTGATTGCAAACTTACTTGGAGGAAAAGTTGCAAACTTTTTTATGCGTTAAATGTGGGAATTTTATTATTTATATATCGATTTAAAGCATATATTTTTTCCTTGTGCATGTTAATGATTTGGATTTTTTTTTTTTTTTTTTTGAAAAACGACCTATCTTTATTCAATAAGTGGAAAACCACCATCCCGGTGATGATTTTTTTTCTTTCTATGCATATATGTTTGATTAGAATATTCAAATTACTCCTTAAAAAAAAAAGGAATATTCAAATTACGGATTTACCTTTTTTTTAAAAACACAAATGTAAGCACTCCGAATACAATATTCAAATCCTAATCAACATTATATATATTCAAAACTTTATCACCCTCAATCATAGTAGTAAGTAGGTCATGGTGAATTAATTCAGATTTATTCTTATTTAATGTATTTTTACTATTGAAATATTGCTCGAATTGCATTAATTATCATATCAAATAAAATGAGTATCATTATTAATATGAAAGCTGTGTATTTTTTATCAACAGGGCCACGTCGACGGTACTGTGTTGAATTAATTCCGTTTGGGCTTTGGTTTGAGTGTGTTAAAGTGTCCCGCATTGGGAACTTGTGGTTGTTTCACCCACCATATTAAGAGATGGACTTCCCTCACCTCACAACCTAGGTTTTGGGGATGAGACACATCCTCTTATATGGGTTTGGGCCCGATTTACTACATGGTATCGGAGCCACCTTTTTATTGTGCAAATGTTGGGCCTATTTGTTGGCTTTGTGTGCCCAGCCCACACTTGAGGGGGCGTGTTAAAGTGTCCCACATTGAAAACTTATGGTTGTTTCACCCACCATATTAAGAGATGGACTTCCCTCACCTCACAACCTAGGTTTTGGGGATGAGCCCCTCCTCTTATATGGGCTTGGGTCTATGTTTCAACATATTTAGATCAAGCGCTTACCGTTGTACTAAAACCAATTGGTGTTAGTAAAGGCGCAATTTTATTTCCTTTAACACGCCCCCTCAAGTGTGGGCCCATCAAGCGCCGTGCCATCTAGGCACACAAAGACAAGACCAAAGTAGGTCAACAAGACAAAGAGGCCCAACACTTCGCACAATAAACCGAGGAGCGGGGTTTGATCCACGACCTCCCCGCTCCGATACCATATTAAGATCAAGCGCTTACCGTTGTACTAAAACCAATTGGTGTTAGTAAAGACGCTACTATATTTCCTTATATCACTTTTAACACGCTTCATCAAGTGTGGGCCTATAAATGCCCGGCCAACATGCGCACACAAAGCGCATATAAAGGCACACAAGGCCAACAATGAGGCCCAACACTTGCACAATATAATTGGGGAAACAATGTTGGTAGCAAGGATTGATCCCATGACCTCTTATATGGGCTTGGGCCTAGTTTTCTACGTGATCGTATCGAGCCCACACTTTATGTGCAAGTGTTGGCCTATTTGTTGGCCTTGTGAGCCCCGCCCACACTTGAGGGGCGTGTTAAAGTGTCCACATTGGGAAGCTTGTGGTTGTTTAACCCACCATATTAAGAGACGGACTTCCCTCACCTCACAACCTAGGTTTTAGGGATGATGCCCCTCCTCTTATATGCTATATTTTCCACAGAGTGAGCCCAGCAACAAAAAAAGCCCAATTGGTGTTTTTTAACTGAGTCCCAAATAAGTTTGACAAAAATATTATGTGCTCGAAACAATTGTATTTTTTTCATTTCTTTTCTTCTTCATCGTGGAGGGTAGGATAGATTTGAAGAAATTTTTCCTAGGGTTGAACGCCGTGTCTTCTTCTTCATTTTCAACCACAAAAATCTGCTGACCTCTGCCATCTGCCGTCGTCCTTACAGAGAAACGATGGCGGCTTCTTCTCTCTTAACAGGTGGAGATGTTTCTGATGTATCAAAATTGACAAGAAAAGGTTGGGTTTAATGGCTTTCATGGAAGATGCATGTAACGGGATTGATTGGCTTTCGAATTCGAATGATAGATAAGACCTCTGGCCTCCTTCCTAGCTTTTTTGGTATTTTTTTAGATCTAAGTCCTGTTTATGGAAAGTTACAGATTTCTTCTTTATAGGTGTAGTCTAAGAGGTTTCTAGCTGTCATTCAAAGTCTTAAGGAAAGACTCATTCTTTTACCCAAAAGATTATTGCATGTATAAATCTACCGGTTTATACACAGCCTTCTGCATTGTCATCCTCATATATATATACCTCTTGTTGTGACAGAGTTATTACACAGTCAGATTTCTTGCCTTTCTGCTCTTCTCTTAGTAATTAGGTCAGATTCTTTCAAAGACCATGTTTAATGTTCTTGCATTCATACCAACAAATATTTTCTTTTTACATTTAATACGCATTAAATATTTATCATTGCATTACTTCAGTCATATGGTTAAGATGTAACCGAGTTATTTCATGTTCAGATCTTCTGTGCTCATGTTTCATGTTCTTGCATTCATACCAACAAGTATTCTCTTTTTACATTTAATATGCATTGAATCATTATCACTGCATTACTTCAGGCATATGGTTAAGATGTAGCCAAGTTATTTCATATACAGATCCTTTCTGAGTTATTCTCTAATCTTACTTGCCTAGGTTTGTTTGAATGCCTCTTTACTATTTTAGCGTGCACTTGTTAGTTGTTACTGTTCTTAAAAAGGATCATGCATTGTTTTACTGTACACTTTTGGTGTCATTTTTAAGTGTAGGATTACGTATTCCGACATGTACTTATGTTATGTGTTGTTTGCAGTTCTTGGCTACTCCTTCAGACCATTTTGCTATCAGGTATGTACATTTCTCTTTACCATCTTCAACAAATGTCATACATGTATCTTGCACTTTGTGTTCTTCTTAGAAAGTATCATGATTTATTTTTCTACACACATTTACAGTATTCTTTTTTCCAAGAGGCTTACTTATTCACATATGTACTTATGTTTGGGTATTTTTACAGTTCTTGGTTGCTCCTTCAGACCCATTTGCTGGCAGGTATATACACTTCGTTCTCTCCACTTACGCTTTGTATATGCTAGTTTTTTCTTATTTCTACGCTCAGTATGTTCTTTTCACAGCTGCACCTACAATTGATTCTTGTCATGCCTGAGGTAGAAATGATTCTTCTCATGTCTGTACTTACAGTTCAATACAATGATTTTGGTTAAGGTGTTCTTGTTTTTTTTTTTTTTTGTTGATTGCTGAAAAAATCTTCTTGTGTGCCTCCACATGTCTGATGTATCGTTCTTTGGTCGTGTCTAGTCAGATAGTGCTTCACTATTATTCTTGTGTTGTTGTTGTTGTTGGTACATAATGTCGGTATGGATAGTTGGTACATATTATAACAGATAGTTGCTTTCCGAGTACTTGTCGGTATGGTGATATTATAACAGAGGTACCAACTATTCAGAAGAAAGCAATGAATAGCAATTATATCCAGAATGCATTATTACTCTTATTCAGAATGCTATACCGAGTCGTTTACGTGATTTGCTTCTTGCACCATGTACATCTGAACCTAGATGTTTCAGGGTCATGATTCGTGCATACAACAATCACTTGGATTTTACTTCCTTGGGCATAAAATATGACAAGAAACTTGCCACGAGAAATAAAAGGGTATATACATTTAGGGTTCAAGGCCAGGTCTACCATTGGATTAATGATTTAGAACCGACCAAATATATTCCTAATAATCTACAATTCTACTATCATGATACTGACCATGAACTTACTACACGGATGTCGATGTGTCCGGATTTAGATCAACAGACCTTACAATTGTTACTTGACATTCTGGGTGTTATACCCCTATGCTCGCTTCTTTCGTACATTGTCTAGCATACCATGCTTGGATGAGCACCAGATAATCTTGAGGCATAACCCTGCAGTCAATAGCAAGACGTACAACTAGCCTACTGTTTCACAGGTTGCTATGTTGCTCGCTGTTGATGAAACATCCAGTGATATAAGCCATAGGGATATACAGGTCTAAAAACATAGTGGAGAGTCTAAAACAATCCAATATTACTTTGGCTGTTATGATCCACTTCAGTACCCATTAATGTTTCCTTATGGTGATCCTGATGGCATCAAGGAATTCCCAAGCATGGGGTTAAGAAATGAAAGAGAAGGGTTTGTCCTCTCTCAACCACTTCAGACTTTACCTCTCCAGGTCTTTTTTCAAGTAATATCTTCAGGTTGTGTTTGAGGTAATATCTTGATTTTATGTACTTCAATGGTTGCCTTTTAGAATAGTGATTATCCGTTTCTTTTCTATTTTCCTGTTCTGTCTTACTCTTCTTTGAAACCTCCTACTAATATGCTTATACCATTTGGATTTTTAAAACCATCTATATTCTCTTCCCATCTATATTCTCTTCATATTTTATGATATTCCCCATCGTTGTTCTGTAAAGATTGGATTTTTTATTTTTAGATGATTATTGCTTCTTTTTGTGTGGCTTCACCACAGAAGTTGTCGCAAGTGTAAACGGTAAGCTCCTTATATGCAAGATGAAGATCAAACTGGTGGATCATAAAATCTTTGTGGTAAGGACAGATCTATGCTTATGCAAAGTTACTAAACTTATGTCTAGCTGGATTTTTTTATATATTTTATTTTGTTTTTTGTTTTTTTGGCCTTACATAGCTTCTGCTATATTTGAATTTCCTTGGTTGGTTCCATTTATGTTGATTCTGTTTATGTTGATTCATGTCCGATCTCTGGTGGTCCGTTTAGGGCTGTTACTCTTTAAGGACAACTTTTTTTTTCCTGGATACGAAAGGAGGGAATGGGGAAGGGGGATTCGAACCCTGGTCCTCCCACTGAGGCCAGGGTAAAATCCAGGTGACTAACCACCTGGGATGAGGCTTATGCTCTTTAAGGACAACTTTGTTATGGTGTTTCTTTTGATCATTTATACAACTTGGTGGTGGCTTCTTGATTATTGAGGCTTTTGTTGTATTTATTACTTCTCGGTTGTTTTGATTTTCTGTCTCTTCCTTTTGTTACGTACTTTTCTATATTTTTATGACATGGATGAACATTTCATTTAGGCATTAACAGTTATCTTACACCAGTAATAGATTAGGGTATCATCATTATCAATGGTGTAAGATGTGTTATGTCAATTTCGTTGTGGATATAACATTTTTCAAAATTTAAAATGTCTTGCCTTTAAAATGCAGGATCCCATGAAACATTATAAAGGTGAAAATGCTTTCACATCAAATAGTATTATTACATTGACGTTGTATCTCGGGAAATTGATTGGATTACAGGGATATTGTGCCTGGTGATTTGTTTTTTCTTTTTGCCATATATGCGGATTTGATGTTGATCAATGCTTGTGGCTTGTTGGTGAATACAAAATCTTCTGATACTCATAAGATTGCTCGAGATGGACTCGTTGAAAATTTAATTATACTTGAGTTCTGCTTGATCATGCTTGATAAAATTTTGAGATTTTCAAGCTCAAAAAAATGTTTGACTTATAAATGCTCAAATTCAACTCGTATAAAATTACAAACGAATAAATATTTTTAATATAATATAATAATTTTCGATAAAACTACGTTTCAAGTCAAGTTTTAAGGTGTTCGAGTTCGGCTCGTTAACCTAGATGATTTGCTCGAGTTTATTTAAATCATATCTGAGTGAGCATATCACAAGCCGAGCATCAAGCGGCTTGGCTCGTTTTACAACCGTATTGGGGACGTTGCAAATGCCGTTCCTATGCTTTGCTATGTTTCGCTATGCAACCCACATGCATGCTTTAAATTTTCTATACTTTCCTATGCTTTGTGAGTACCTTGTTACACTTCGCCAGGGCCGGTCCTACGTTTTTAGGGCGAAAGCGGGTTAAAAAAAATCGCCTACGTACAAAAAAAAAAAAAAAAATCGACCGAAAATACAATTTTTTTTCTAATACATTCATATACAAACATCAAATTCATAATGCAAACACAAAACATACATATATATTAATACTAAATACTAATTCAACAATGCTTTCTTGAAGACATTTGGAGGCGAAATCACTAATCAATGTATAATCATCAATTTCATCAACCAATTCTCGCTCAATCGATATTATCGCTAACCCATTCAAGCGTTCTTGACTCATCGTGCTTCGAAGATGGTTATTTATTAGCTTCAACTTCGAAAAACTCCGTTCACTGAGTATGCAACCGTTACCGGAATAGTCAACAATATTCGGTAAACAATCTCCGTGTTTACATAACTTAGATCAAATGTTTTCAAGAATTTCAAAATTTGGAGAGGTTCATCCGCTTCTTCGGGCAAAACATGTACAAGAAGTTGTAACTCATAATACAACTCTTCCCAATCAACATCCTCATGTTCACCATTTTTCAACTTTGTTGCAAGATTCTTACAAGAATAGTAACATATAAATTGTTTTATTGGGTTGGATATTTTTTTTAAAGAATCGGGCCTATATATAAATTTTTTTATTGGGTTGGGTTTTTTTTTTTTTTAAAGAATCTACTATTTGTTATCAAAATCGCTTTTTAATATACGATTTTTTTTATAAATCGATCGGATTAACTCTATAAAAAAAAATTTCGGATAAAAGAAAACACGTACCGATTGGGCCATCGGGATTCGTTGGGCGGCCAGCCCCGGCTCGCCCGGCTTGTGATAGGGCCGGCCCTTCGCTATGCTTGTTGTGAGAGTTGTCGTGACAGTGACATTAGCAAAATGCAATGCAATTTGCCAAGTTTCGGAGTAAATATATGTTGTGGTGTGGGGGAGGGGGGAAGGGGGAGGGGCACTCTTGTTAAGGAGAGTTTATAATGTGTTTAAGCTTAATCATGCAGATCCATTGCAGCTTGTGAGCTTTTATACAATTATGGATACAGAAACCTTTTTCTGGGTATAGAGGCTGCAGAAGAGGAGGTATTTAAATATATTATTAAGTCCTCGAGACAAGAAGATCCAATTTTTTTACTTCAATGTTTTTGCATTGTGTTTTCTATTTTCCTCTTCCACCATAAATTTTTTTAAGGGGTGGGGTAAGGCCGTTTCTGTATAATAGGAAGTCCGATGCACAATCTATTCCCTTGAATTCGTATAATATTGTGAAACTTTATGGTATTTTAGCTCCGAAATGGGTTTAAGTGTAAGTGACAAGGAGTCAACTTCAGGTCCGGATTTCGATGAGTTGCGGAATGAATTTCCGGGAACTAAAATCATTTTTGGAAACTACTAAGATAGTAGTTGATGTTAGGCTTTTGAATCACTCGATTCCGATATAGTGTGAATGAGAAATCAATGCCTAAAGGTAAAGTAATTTATGTGCGTGTTGTAATGGAAGTGCGTTCAATTTGTCCCACATAGGTAATGAAACTTAAAATACTCACTATATAAGTGGGAGAGTTTCATAGATAAACATGTCCCAAAGGGTAAGAGAATTTTGTAAAGCTTGTGGCTTGTGGCTTGGCTCGGCTCAAGAATTAAAATTTTGGACCAGCTCAACATGAAATTCTGAATAAATGCAATAGTTTTATTCAGAAAAACAAGCATCAGTTCGAAAATGGGAAATGTTCAATAGGTACCAGTTCGAATTTCCAACTGTCAAATTTAACAGATATCTCTGTTCAGTTGCCTCGATTGCTCTCCTATAAATAGACCACATCCTGAATGAAAACAATAGACAGAAAATTCATCTTTTCATTATCGAAACTCTGCACAAATTTTCTGCATTCATAAACTTCATCAAGTCAAGAGATAACAAGGTCCAATCAGTTCGCCGCCCTCTTTACATTGAAGTGCGACAACTAGAAGAGGTAAAGACTTTTGTATCTTGGGAGACGTATTGTCATAAACCATGTGCACCATAGTCGGGGCAATTATGTCTTAAGGACAACATTCTACGCGCCTCAGTCTAACGAATAAGTTTTCGTTTTCACTCTTGTTTTCTGCATTTTTTGTTTCGAATATATTGCAGTAATTCTATGTGAATAAAGTTGTTGTTCTTATGTGCTCCTATTGATTGGCAACTTGCTTCTACGATTTTATGTTCTTCAATTCAGAAAAAATTAGCAAACCGGTACGACACTACTAATTTCTCCAACAATCTTAAGACATAATGTTTGATCCTGTAAGCTAATCTGAACATGTGTATGTGCAGACCTTTTGGTAAATTCGTTTTACTTGTTATGTGATTTTCTGAAACATGTTCAGTGTTCTATCGGTCTCATTTTTTATGAATAAAAAATAACATCGGGAAAGGTTGTAGTAATAGACTCAATTCTTACACAATTTCAGAAAATTAGCACGACTAAATACATTGTTTTCAAGGCTAAATACTTTGTAATTACTACGTATTTTTCAAAAACTCAAGAATAAATATTGTTCCTAAGGTGTTGTAGATTACAAATCCATTTGTATTATTTGTTAAAAGTGTCCGTGAATTTTTAAAACAACTTTAGAAAAAGTTGAAGCAGAAAATTTTGCTTTTGAACGGATGCATATGTGTTAGTAAGATACAACAGCATGTTTATGTGCGAATCTTTCTGTAAATTTATTCTACACCATATGTGTGATCTTATAAATCTTCTAAATTGTGTTGGTGTCAATTTTGGATATGTGAAAAGATCATTCAAAAATCTGCAACATGAATTGTTGAAAAACTTGATGTTTATGTAAAAATGCAACGTGTTGTCATGTATACCTTTTTGAAAAATCATGTTAACAACTTGATTTTTGAGTTAACATGGTTATACTAATATGTTAGTATAGTTTAGTGGTAACAAAAATCTGAAATTTGGTTGGAAATTTTGTTGTGCCGAAAAATATAAAAATAGTCACGACTTTCTGGAAAATTGGAAATTTTGCATACATTGTGTTGTAGTCCAAATCACTTGGTAATTACTTGCTCGTTTTCAAAAAGTTCAAGAATGAAAGTTGTTTATATGGTGTTGTCGATCACAAATATGTTCATATTATAAGTTTAAAAAGTTCGTGAATTTTTAAAACTGTGATATACCATTATCGGAAAAAATATGCATTACAGAGTCTGTTTTGCAACTTTGATTGTTGATCTTCTGTTTATGAACAAAAATGAAAAGAACAATGGATTCAACAACTCTTATGTCATGTGTGCAACCCGCTGTTGTGCAAGGAACAAATTCGTCTCACCATGAAAAACCAGAGAATTTCAACATGCAGAACTTCAAGCGATGGCATCAGAAAATGCTATTTTATTTGAGAACTTTAAGTTTGGCAAAATGGTTGACTGAAAAACCTCTGATAGGAGTCAACTTTACGTGACTCCGCTACAGTGTTTGGCCTCCGTTTACCACATTTTTAGCACATTTTTGGATGATTTAGACCACTTTCGGGGTAATATTGTGAGTTCCTAGCACGGGGGGTAATTCTGTCATTTTTGATAGTTTACCACCCCTTTTCGATGATATTGACCCCATTCCCGAGCACGTTTACCCTTTGGAATGTTTTGGTTGTTTTTGGTTATTGTGATGATGTAGGGTATTGGTGTCTCGATGACCCGAAAAGCAAGGGTTTACAATGAGAAACATGACCGAGGCGAGAAAAGAGGTGAAAAAGGGAGAAAAAAGTGAAGAATTGGTGGCACAGGATCCAAACGCTGGTTTGGAACTCTCAAACCAGCGTTCCAGACCCCCAAACTAGCGTTCCAAGCCCAAACCAGCGTTCCAGAGTTGCCAGAGTCAAACAGAGTTCAGCCCCTTCAAACGCCGGTTCAAAGCAACTACCTCAAACCAGCGTTCCAGGCCTCTCGAACGCACGTTCTCTAACTTTCAAACCAGCGTTCCAGGCCTCTCGAACGCACGTTCCCTGCCTTCAAACCAGCGTTCTGCAAGACAGAAGCCCTAAGCTGCCCAGAATTTCAAGCGAACGCACGTTCCACTTGTTTGGAACCGGCGTTCGAACCAAAATCGCAGGATTTTCCCTCCACCTATAAATACCCCCCTTAGTCCATTTTGGGATTATTATTCATCTTCTTAGCCAAACTCTACCCCCTTCATAGCTCGAATTTTGTAATAGCTTAGAACATGATAAATTTATGTAGATCAAACATATCTTAGCTTAATCTTTTCATTTCTTAGATTAGATTTTCATTCCAAACAACAAGTCTCCTACTTTTTGGTGATTCTCTATTTTGTACTTTATAGCTCAAACTCGAATTTCTGCAATCTAATGGTACATTTCTCTTCTCTTTTACTTGTTATGTCTCTTATTTACTACTTTCATTGCATTTCAACTAGTATAATGAGTAGCTAAATCCTCTTCATAGCCGAATCATGTGAAATTTGGTGAAATCATCCTTTGGGTGATGAAATTGGGAGTGGGTAGTGCTTTTTATTGTTGTTTCTTGCATCTTTTACGTCTTAGAACTTGTTATAACTGATTTGGGCTAGATTGATCACCTAGGTCAAAAATCACACACACCACTCTTGAGAGTTGTTCGAGAGAGGGTGTGAGAAAAGTGGTTCTAAGATCGCATTGTAGTGCGAGGTTACTCGTTTCTAACGTTAAAACGGCTCTCGTGCATGATTGTCTTGTGAATGAATCTCTCTTAGGAAAGGTTAGTTGACTTGGCATAAGGTGTTGGGGAAGAGTTGTTCGACCTTAGCACCGGGATTAGGAGCACGTACCCGTGAAATTGAATGTAAGAGTTCGTTCATTTATTGCACACTCCCGGTTTTGTCATTCTTTGGGGTGAAACTAGCTATTTTGATCATGGTTCGGCTATGTCTCTTCAAATATCTTCAAAACTTAGTAGTTTAATCTTCTTTCTTTCTTTTTATCTTTAGACTCGTTAGTTAGAATCACTTAATGTCGTTGTAGTAAACAAAACCTTAAGAACTTTGATCACCTAGACTAAGCATTACGTTCACTTTGGTACTTACAAACACAATTCCTTTGGGTTCGACCTCGTACTCCTGTAGCTATTCTAGCAATCGACCCGGTACACTGCCGGTTAGAGAGTTAGTTTACCCACGGTTTCGAGTCCTTACAAATTGTTTTTTGAAGGGGTAAATTTTATGCTCATCAACCTCCTGAGATACAAGAGGGTGAAAACCATAAGATTTCTGTTACAGCATTGGATGCATGGAAACATTCTGATTTTTTATGCAAGAATTATATCCTTAATTGTCTTGACAATACGTTATATATTGTTTATTGTATGAGTAAAAGTGCTAAAGAGTTGTGGCAGACACTTGAAATGAAATACAAAACAGAAGATGCTGGGAAAAGGAAGTACATTATTGATAGGTTTATGGAATACAATATGGTGGAATCCAAAACCGTTGTTAGCCAAATAGAAGAGTTGCAAATAATTATCTCCGAATGTCATGAGGAAGGCTTGGTTATTAATGAACTGTTCCAAGTCACTGCAATAATTGGGAAACTTCCACCTTCGTGGAGAGATTTCAAGAATTATTTGAAGCACAAAAACAAGGAGATAACGATGAACAAATTGGTGGTAAAGTTGCGTGTTGAAGAGAACAACCGACAACTTGACAGAGGAGGGAACTTTGGACAATCCAAGGCAAATATGGTGGAGTCCAGTTCCGGTGCAAATAATGGCAAAGGCCAGAAAAGAAAGTTCAAGGGTGAAAGTTCAAAGGGCAATCAAGAGGCAAAGCAATTCAATGGTATATGCTTTAATTGCGGGAAACAAGGACACCGCAGGAATGAATGTCGAAAGCCTCAGAAAATTGAACAAACAAACGTGGCAGAAATAGTCACAGACTCTATGGATGAATTGAATTTGTCCGCGTAATGGTTGCATGAACTTGATGAATGAACTTCTTTTGTTGAATTAAAAATTCAAGTTATGGTTTGTACTAAACAATTTAATTTATACATTATTATAGATGTGTAATATTTGTATAAATTTGTATGTACTGTATGTAGGTGTTTAAGTAACCACCTTAATGTTATATATGTGTATGTGACATGTTAATACTTTGAATATATGTACATATCTTGGTAGTTATATTCATATTATTTATAGACTTGCTTTCGGTTTTGTGTTGTATATTTCAAGATGTGGAGATGAAGTTGTTTATGCGTTTGTTGAGACGCTTAACTCGAAATAGTAAGTTAATCAATTCGTGATGAGCAAGAGGTGGAAAAGTGTGATTCAATGTTTAATGAATTTTGTTTTGGTACCAACAACATTCATCAAATCGTTGAACTATACTTACCTTAATCAATTAATGTTGTGAAATGATGATGATTGACGTAAGGTTTACTCAAAACCTGTGAGGGAAGAATATCCTATTGATTTAAACTTCATCATATTCTTGGAAATGTGGGGGTGATTGGTAAGGGAAATTTACATAAATAAAATTATATAACGAAAGCAATGAAAAGGAAATGAGTTGAATCCTTGGAAAGATATTTCGTGTGGATCAAATTTTATCGCTGTTAGTAGGATGCAATAGTCGGTAAGTGATAGAACAAGCACACAGTAATATGGAAAATGGTAAGTCACGATTAATACATCGTAGACACAATACCATTTATTAATTGATCTCTAATGGTTTGATTTACTCGATTGTTTAAAGTCAAAGGAGAATCTTGCGGATCCGCTTATAAAAAGGTTTAGCTTGAGATCGGGTGTCAAATTTTGACAAACGGAATGGGACTGAAGCCTATTACGTATGTTCCCATTTAATGGTAACCCAACCATAGTGAATGGAGATCCCAAGATCATGGTTCAAAAGGGACAACTAAGTTATGAGGGATAGTTAGCACTTACTCATTCTGTTAAAACAAAAGTGCTGTCTGCTGAAGAGTTCAGGTTAAGCATAAAGCTTTTAATGATTCCTATATCTTGGTAAAGCCATGTGGGGTATTGCAGAGTACTCTTTATAGGAGGTCACCTATGTAAGTGGAAATAGGGCTGCTTCTGTGAGAATTTGATGGCTGAATTCTCAAACACACTCTCTGAAACCAAGGTGTTCCAAGGCCAAAATGGTCACAACCATGAGAACTTCGAGAAGGCCAGGGGGTCTATTGTGTGGGTATCATTGTCTAGGCATGCACCAAAGCCTGAGTAGTTCAAGATCTAGTTCACTGCTTAGCCGAGTATATCCGATGGTATTCTACTAGGGAATGTTCAAGGCAGCAAATGTCACGGATTTTATTAACACAAAACAAACAAGTAATAAAATTTATAAATCCGGTATTCCCCAAGTGTAGGGATCGTAGTACAGCGATTAATACCGGAGTCGGTCACAGGGAATCGAGGTATCTAGTTCAATTAATTCTCCTAAGGTTGATACAATTATTCCTAAACCTAAACTAAAACGGAAAATAAACTGGACAGAGGATTGTCAGTCCAAAGCCAGGAAAATATCGTTGCGAACAAAAGCAAATAAAATAAAACTACAACTAAGAAAACAATAAAACTAACTATCATGATAATGACTGAAGCAAATCAACATAGAACAAACATGATCCACCATCCCGCAACCCTTAATTCTTCCCTTGATCATCTTATGATGATTCAATCAAAGTTGTGGTTCACCTAATCAAAGGTATGAATTCCTACTTCCGTAAGTAATCCGTCTATCAATCTCATCATCTTCCGATCTATAGAGATTAACGCTCTCAAAACAAGGTGCAAGATTTATTAGATCTAACAACCTAGAAATCTAACCTATCAACTTCCGTTATGTCAAGGTTAAAAGTCTAATCTTTCCTATGGTGATCTAAGGTTTACACCGATTTTCATCATACGGTAAACATCAAATAGCAATACATCTTTCGATATCGATTGCATAAACAAATAAACAAAGGAAAGATACAAACTCTAAATAAAATCACTCACAAGATTATCCAAGAGAGAAATCAAAAACGCCGCCGAAAAGTAACCATGGATGCTCCAGTTCACGGCTTGAAGGCCATCGGCATGGACGAACAAGAACGAAAAAAAAAAACGAAAATAAAACCTAATCTAACCGCCACCCCGCCCTCCCAAAGGGGGGGGGGGCGCCTATGGCTCCTCTCTAATGTTTGTGTGTCAAGAGGGATCGAATTATATCTCCATTAAGGTAGAAATCGCGCCGTATTTATAGACTTTTGAGGCGGCCGCGCAATGGCGGTGGACGGACGCTCGTCCGAAGCTTGGACGTCCGAAGCTTGGACGCCCGTCCGGATGCTACGGACGCTAGGGCGACGCTCGTTCACTCGGCGTCCAAACTCTCGTTCAACTTTCTTCTCCCGGACGCCGATCCACTCTTTGGACGCCGATCCAGCCGGACGCTAGTTCGGTCCCTTTTTCTTCCAAATTCATCTTGATCTTCATTCCAACTTCATCTCTATCTCTTTCCTTCCATGCAAATCATCACTTGAACATCTTTTAAGCTCCTTTCACCTCATGCAAGCGTACATATATCACGATAAAAACATGCAAAATGTAACATCTTACATCTAAAGATATTTATCCAATAAAATCACATAATTAGCTCGATTTTGCACTTTAATACTTCTAAAACTCATTTGCTCAATATTTCAATATAAAGCTCGATTTCTATGAAAAACATCCACATATGGGGAAAATTGACATAAAATATATCCTTATAAAACGTATAAAATCACTCTTAACAGCAAACCACCTTGCCCGATTCAATAGAGCTCCGTTTGTTATCTCTATAAAGTCTGCATAACATTTGCATTAATATTCATTCATGTGGTGGATTGTTGGAACTTTATGGTATTTTAGCTCCGAAATGGGTTTTAGTGTAAGTGACAAACAGTCAACTTCAGGCACGGATTTCGATGAGTTGCGGAATGAATTTCCGGGAGCTAAAATCAGTTTTGGAAACTACAAAGATAGTAGTTGATGTTAGGCTTTTGAATCACTCGATTCCGATATCGGGTGAATGAGAAATCAATGCCTAAAGGTAGAATAATTTATGTGCGTGTTGTAATGGAAGTGTGTTTCAATTTGTCTCACATAGGTAATGAAACTTAAAATACTCACTAAATAAGTGGGAGAGTTTCATAGAGGGGCATGCCCCAAGAGGCAAGAGAATTTTGTAAAAAAGGGAGGACTTAGATGCTTGTAAGTTCACAAGTGCGCGCCGCCGCCGTCCGGCCGGCTCGGTTCGGTTCGGGCTCGGGTTTGTGGCTTGGCTCGGCTCAAGTATTAAATTTTTGGACCAGCTTAAAATGAAATTCTGAATAAATGCAACAGTTTTATTCAGAAAAACAAGCATCAGTTCGAAAATGGGAAATGTTCAATAGGTACCAGTTCGAATTTCCAACTGTCAATTTTCAACAGTTGTATCCTTCTTGTGGCTGCAAAATTTAATAGATATCTCTGTTCAGTTGCCTCGATTGCTCTCCTATAAATAGACCACATCCTGAATGAAAACAGTAGACAGAAAATTCATCTTTTCACTACCGAAACTCTGCACAAATTTTATGCATTCATAAACTTCGTCAAGTCAAGAGATAACAAGGTCCACTCAGTTCGCCGCCCTCTTTACATTGAAGTGCAACAACTAGAAGAGGTAAAGATCGTTGTATCTTAGGAGACGTATTGCCATAAACCGTGTGCACCGTAGTCGGGGCAATTATGTCTTAAGGACAGCGTTCTACGCGCCTCAGTCTAACGAATAAGTTTTCGTTTTCACTCTTGTTTTCTGCATTTTTTGTTTCGAATATATTGCAATAATTCTATGTGAATAAAGTTGTTGTTCTATGTGCTCCTATTGATTGACAACTTACTTCTACAATTCTATGTTCTTCAACTCAGAAAAAATTATCATACCGGTACGACACTCCTAATTTCTCCAACAAATATTAGTTAGAAGAGCAATGCTAAAACCCACGACTGAAACCCACGAAAATGTCTCACGAATGAGCTGGAATGATCTAGCTGGCAATAAATAATAATAACAAAAAAAATCTCCAAAAACCATTTTGCCTTTTCCCCCTCCTCAAAAACCTTTTTGTCATTTACCCCATCCCCCTCCCCCTCCCAAAAAGAAAAAAACACCCGCCCCAAATTGCTAACCACCATTCTTTATTGATTTTACTCCAAAGAAATCAACAACATCTCATTCTCGATCCAAAAATCGGTGAAGGATTTATTATTTCCGATCATAAATGAAACAATTGGAAAAAATCGGTGCTTTTGGTTTCCAATCTTTACCGAAGAGGGTAAGCATTAATGGTTCAACTTATGGTGTTTTTGTTATTTTCTAATGATTTTTCATGATCATCCTCTTGATGGCTTGGCTTAGGTTGAAGGATAAAGGTAGTTGCCATGGGTTTTTTTCTTTTTCTTTTTTTCTATTAAGGTATACCTAGTTTTTGTGTTGGTAGGAGGCTTAGATTTGTATTGCTTTAGTTGTAATAGGCTACTCTCCACTTTCCGACTTATCTAGTCTATTGATAAGCATATAATATAATTGTTGTTAAAAAAATGATGGTTTTTTTTCTTCATGGTCCTCTTGTTTTTTTGGTTGTCACTTGTCTAATTGATCTTTCTTTAAGGGGTTTAAATGAAACAAATGTTATGGTGATAATATTTTTTAGGGGTAATCATTCTTTTTGAAAAAGATAATGTTTATGGGCAATGTGTATTAAGCTAGCTGAACAGAGATTTTTGATGATTAGCTCTGTTAAATAAAGTTTTTTTTCCTCGGAAATTATGGAAGAAGCTTTAGAAATAGAATCAGCAGCACCTCCAACATTAGGAATGGAGTTCGTATCTGAAATTGAAGTATGAGAGTACGAAAACAACTATGCACAATCGGTTGGATTTGGTACAATCAAAATCAGATCAAAGAATGACGATGAAGGTAAGCTCAAATATTTCTCTCTTGGATGTTGTCGATATGGTAAAGTTGTATCTAAGACAAGGATTTTTTTTTTCCCAAGAGCTACATCTAAAACCGGATGTGGAGCAAGAATAAATATTATTGTAAGAGCAGATGGAATTCAAGTGATCAATTTTGTGCATTTGGATCATAATCATATTTTGAACCTAAAGAAAGTACGATACTTTCGATGTAATAAAAAAATCAATGGTCGCGTGAAAAGAAGGTTGGCCTTGAATGATATGTCTGGCATAAGCATAAGCAAAAATTATCATTCTTGGGTTGTTGAAGCGAGGGGATATGAGAATCTCACATTTGGTTACAATGAAGCTAGAGCGTTTATTGCGAAATCTAGAAAACTAAGACTTGGGTCCAGTGATGCCCAAGCACTTGGAGAACACTTCATAAGTTCTCACGCTCGAAATGCTAATTTTTTCTATGCCATTGATTTGGATGATGATAGTCGTATATGGAACGTATTTTGGGTGATGATAGGTGTAGTATTTTGCATATGAATGTTGTAATGATGTAATTACATTCGATACAACCTACTTGACGAATCGTTATGATATGCCTTTTGCTCCATTGTAGGGGTAAATCATCATGGTCATTCTATTTTGTTAGGATGTTTAGTTTCAAATGAGGATGTTGACACTTTTTCTTTGTTATTCACAACATGGTTAACATGCATGTACGGCCGGCATCCAAAGGCTATTACCATTGATCAATGTAGAGCTATCAAAGATGTTGTTGGTATGGTCTTCCCTTCAGCATGTCATCGTTTGTGCCTTTGGCATATATTGAAAGGGCTTCTTGCAAAATTGGGTAGCCTTGAGCAATACAAACCCATTAGACTTGTTTGGCAATTACTATGGAAAAAAATTGTGAAGGCATTTCATAAGTACAGGCATTTCATCAGTAAAGGCATTTGATCCCGTTTGATTTGTCATTTTAGAAAGAAAAAGGAAGTAATTAAATAACATTTTTACCATTTTACCAGTATTCATTGCAAGAACAATAACATTTTTATTAATAAAAAAAGAAAAAGAAATTTAGTCCATATATGTGGAAGTGGATAATTTATCAAGTTTTTTAACATGAGTGATAAGTTAAAAAATGACAGGCAAATTAATATAAGAGTAGTGATGTTTATTAGTTTCTTAGCTTTCTATTTGAATAAAATAAAATAGAAATTTTACATTAAAAAGGTAATTAAATAAACATTTTGGTTAAAAAATTGTTTACCGTAAGGAAAAAAGAATTGCTGCAACGAAAAAAGAAATGAAAGGTGAAGGAATAAAGAATGGTGGATAGCAATTTGGGGTGGGTGTGGTTTTGGGGGGTTAAATGACAAAAAGATTTTTGAGGAGGGGAAAAAGGCAAAATGCTTTTTGGGGATGTTTTTGTTATTATTATTTATTGCCAGCTGGATCATTCCACCTCATTCGTGATACATTTTCGTGGGTTTTAGTCGTGGGTTTTAGCAATGCTCTATTTTTATTTGCTAAAGATGTTCCATGGGTTAATGTATTAAAAAAAGAATTTTTTTTATTACTTACAACAAACAGATTCTAAAAAAAGAGGAACCCTGACCTTCTTTCTTCGCTCAAACTCCCTATTCCCTAACCATGCCGAAAATTTTGTTTAAGTATACATTTTTTTCGGATTGCAAAAAATCTCTACTATTATCGAACGCCCTCCATACTCAGGATCCTGCGTCCACCCCTGCAAAGACATATGCAAATTATCTTAGGCATTTTGGAACCATTATATACATAGCCCTCTCCTGAGGTTCTTTGAACCAGTAGTTTCGCAAACCGGCGGCTTGTCCCTTGGGAAAACCGTGAACCGGTAGTCCAAAAACGTCCAAACGGTTTCCTAACTGGCTGAACGGGTCTAATGCAATGTTCTTTGGGTGCAGGCGCATCTATAGGATATGCAAGTACCACAAGAAAATTCAGAGCATGGAAGAGGTAGAGAAGAGGTACAAAGACCAGTAGTAGAGCTTTGTATCCTTTTGCTTTTGCCACTTAGCGATTTGGACACATGGTGTGATCTGATTGAAGGAAGCGATAACTCCTCGATAATGAGTCTCTTTCTATAGTAGAACGTGACAAACTTTTTTCAAAGTTGTAATCGTAAAATCGTGGGGATCTATTTTCCGATTTTACTAGGTTTTGTAATTTATGCTCTCTACTTAATTTCATGTTTTTGGATACTGTTTACAACTTTAAAACCAAATTATTACGAAAGTGTTTGAATCTCCTTTTTTATGTATGAACTTATTTGCAACACCACGTATTTACCGATGCATTACACCTAATCGGACGTTCTGAAAGTTGACCGGGATCATTGCCTCCTTAACCCATGCAACATGACCCGGATAAGGACACTGGGATTAGGACATTGACACCTTAACCCATGCAACATGACCGGGGTCATTGTCACAACCCATGCCACATGACCGCACATGCTTCCCATGACATGGCCGGTCAAGTAGAGCAATTTACTCATGCATCTTGTCCCACCTATACAAATAACAATTTCTAACACACATAATAAAGTAGTAACTATAGAAAAACGTAAAATTATATTCTAAAGCAATCCACAACACAGTAAAAAAATGTCGTAGTCTGAAAACGTCATGTAAAAAGGACTTAAGCCAACTTGTTCATTCAACTTTTATTATAAGAGCGACACTAAGATGTCCCGTTTTTGAGTGTTTTATGGTAATTCTCTATCGACTGTTTCCTCTCGAGCAACAAACACTCTCTGAATTGTCTGATAAATTCCTCGGCACGTTCGTTTATGTCTTCATCATCATCCGGCTTCTTTTCATGCTGTTGAAGCTCTTTTCTGAATTGTCTGATAAATTCCTCTGCACGTTCGTTTATGTCTTCATCGTCTGGCTCAGCATGTTCGTTTATGTCGTCATCGTCATCTGGCTTCATTTCATCATGCTCTTTTCTAAATTGTATGATAAATTCCTCTGCACGTTCATTTATGTCTTCATCGTCTGGCTCAGCATGCTCGTTTATGTCTTCATCGTCATCTAGCTTCATTTCATCATGCTCTTTTCTGAATTGTCTGATAAATTCCTCCGCACGTTCATTTATGTCTTCATAATAGGACTCATTTTCATACTCTTCTAGCCCTACCATCGCATCATTTCCTGCAATGATCATTGTTTCATTTAATCTTTTTTTTTCTCAAATCATATTTTAAACAAAAATATACATGTTTGTTTCGATAGAAAGGAAAAAAAATTCGTATTTAGTGGTATCATGATATTTTTAGCATCCAACAATTCGATTATCAATTTTAGAATCGATTTTCACACGGTTTATTACGACACTCGATTGTTAGTGAGAAAGCTGATTGTCAACGATATATTTCGAATAATGCCACAAAACATTTTCTTTTTTTTTAACTAAACTAACTCATAGAGGAATAGGAGTTGGTTTGGTATTTTACTTAGATCTACATGAATATTATATGTGTATTAATTACTCTAATAATTTAAAATGTCAAAACTTAATTAGTAGTAACAAATTAAGCACATCATAATTAATTCAATAATGATCAAACAAAATTTCAAAATAATTGCATAATTTCCCAAATACAGTCTATAAATCTACAGTCAGATGTTACGTATATGTACAAAAAAGAGGATAACACAATTGATTCAAAAATAGTGAATTTAATATGAATCAATACCTTTTAGAAAAAAAATGAATGAATACACATTACTTCATAAAAAATTGAAAAAAAATTACCTTCGAACGAATTGATTTGTTCAGATGATTGGTTCGGTTTCAAGAAATCATGAACATCTCCATCCGTAGTTACCAGAACGTTGCGCCTCCCGATCTTGTCGCCGCCAACGTTTGTGTACATATCTCGCCGGTTGCGTTCCTCCACGACTTCCGGCAAGTGATTTGGTAGCGGTGTTACGCGAGCTTTCTTCTTCTCCCAAGTCATTTTTTATCAAAAACAATTTATGTGGATTCTGAAGAAAAAAAATGAAGCTTTCACAAATGTAAATGGCAAAGTATCTCGAACGTTTCTCTTATAATAATAATGTTTACAATATACACCATTTTCTAAGGTAACTTTTTAATTTCGAGTATATTTTTTTTCATGACAAATGATATTGTTTCCTTATATTGGATTATTACGACTGAATAGAAATATAATTGATATTGATATAGACCAATAAATAAGGCTAGAAATGAGTAATTTTTACAGTGATTAATTAGATTTTATTTGCCTTATCACTGCCATTATGACATTAGATTTTATTTTATCTGTGTACTCATATTTTGTATCATACTGTAATAATATTTTTTCAAGGCAAATAATTTATTGAAACAAATAGTATATATATATGAGGACTACGTATAAGAGATTAAGGAATCGCATATGTCTGTGATTGCAATTTTTTTTTTAAACGATGATTTGAGATTGCAAACTAAGAGTACTCACTATGGCTTAGTCTTTCACGGTGTGAAAAAGACGGGGTATTACATATTTTCTTATAACTCAATTAAGCACATTATGGTGATACATGGCGTGGGAGGTGAAGTGGTTCTAATACACATCCACTCTCACATTTTTTTTCTTTAAGTGTGGTAACATGAGCTATAGCAGTAAAAAAATGTGTTGTATTAAAATATTAATAAATGTGTGTCAGTTTTTTTATCCACAATACAACCACATCCACTTTGTCTTAGACTGACGCAGGATCTCGGTTAATGGGGGCAATAAAAATTTTAAAGGCAAATAAAAAATTTAAGGGGGACAAATTATATATATCGTATAAATTTTAGTGTATTTTTTTTAGATTAAAAAGGGCAGTTGCCCTTCCTTGGCTGTATATAGATCCGCCACTAGGCATAGTGGATACTCTAACTTGAAGGAAAAGTTGCAAACTTTATTATAATATGATTTCGTTGATGTGGGTTAATGTATGAGTCATTAGGAGCACTTGCATTAATGCTGAGGTCCTGAATTCGAGTTTTGTGTGTGTCTCTAAGGCATGGATTAATTCAAATTTATTCTTATTAAATGTATTTTTTTTGTTGAAAAATTACTTGAATTGTAGGCATTAATTATCATATCAAATAGAATGGAGAGATATATGAGAGAGAATATTATTAATTTTTTTATAGAAAAAAGAACTTTTATTAAAGAATATGCAACAAGTAGACGGCCAAAACGTAAGAACTTTTATTAAAAAATATTATTATTTTATAATATGAATAAAATTGTGTAATTAAAAAGAATGAAGTGAAGTAAAGGAATGAAAAATATATTCTTGTTTCATTCCCCTTTGATTAGCCACTAAATGTGGAAGAAAATCTTTACAAACACAAAATTATACACAAATATTAATGAGCAAGTATGTTAAAAATACATATATAACATTCCTTTTTTTATTCTATTATATTATTGTTTATATTTAGCATTCATCTAGCTATAAATCCATTTAATATAAATTTTACCTCTCTCAAAATAAAAACAAATACCCCTCAAAAAAAATATATAAAGATTTACCCTAAACATGAACAAATTATGCTTTACTTAGAGTACTTGCATCAGTGTCTCTGAATAGAGTCTCTACCTTACAGATTCTAACATCATTTACGAATCTCTACACATAGTCACTGTACCGTAATCTCTACCGTACTACAATAATAAAGAAGCGTAAACCAAAATAATTATGACATATTTACAAAAACAAATACACATATAAATAATTTATTTTCTATTATTATAGTGATAAATATTACCTTGTATGGATATTCAAAATATGTATAGAAGATCTTATTAATGAAATATTTCTAGAAAGCATTTTTTGTGACTCGAAATATATATATATATATATATATATATATATATATATATATATATATATATATATATATATATATATATATATATATATTTGATGTTAGAAATAGCAAAAACTTGAATACGTAAAAAAATTCGGATTGCGGTAGATATAGAGTATGATGTCCAATTTTATCCGAATACTGTTGAATAGAGATCATGTATACGATTACGATGCAAAGACATTTAGTTGGATGCGAGGTTTGTATATACGATTTACCACTTTTTACAGATTCTAATGCGAGTGCTCTTAGAGCACTTGCATCAGATACTCTTAACGAATACTCTATTATACAGTTTTAAATATACGTTTTTCTAGTTTACAGAATCTTTATTTAAGATGAAATACATCAGACTCTTTATTTTACATAATGCGGAAGATAGAAAGGAAAATTTACAGAATCTGGATGAATGGGTAGATGTAAAGAAAAATTTACAGAATCTGTAATTTACAGTAAAAAAATAGATGATCTGCTGCAGTGTTATTTTTCTTGTTGAAATCTCTACAATAGAGTTCTTAAATGATTTACAGTTTCTACTGCAAGTGCTCTTAATGCATAATATTCTTCTAACCAATCATTTTTTGCCTCCATCTGTCATTAATTATTGAAGATTTCGAAATAAAACAAAGACAACAAACTATAATAATATGAGATACACCAAACTTATATCTTTTTGTCCAAAAACCCTATCCCATGAAGTCAAAGTGTAATAAAACCACAGAAAACTAACACAAAAGTTGCACCGAATACATGCAAAGTAACGTCGGTGTGTTGTGTGTATTATGTGCACTTTTATGTGCCAATATATTTTTTCCGTCACTTGTTTGCAGATAACAGTACAACATTGTTTCTCAAGGGCAGACGTTGGATCTCGGGTAAGGGGGCAATAAAATTTTTAAAGGCAAATAAAAAATTTAAAGAGGGCAAACTATATGCATAGTACAAATTTTAGTGTATTTTTTTTGGATTAAGGGGCAGTTGCCCCCTTGATTGAAAGTAGGTCCGCCACTGTTGTTTCCAGACAAAAGTAAGAGAATTGTTTATGCCACAACAAAATATGCACATTGATGAGACTCAAATTGGATGTCATTTACTATGTCATTAGACCCCATTTATACCTCGTTTTATATGTATTCGGAGACATTTAGTTTGGTTCTAATGCATTTTTACACCTTTGTTGTCATTTCGATACCAATGACGTGAAGTCTGGAAATCTCGTCGTTTTCGGTGTTTTGAGCATTCTCGGTCACCCTATGTCCTGTAGGGGTTACGCGTAGTTAATGTTGTGATTATTTACAAGAATTATGTGTTCGAGATGGCCGGAAGGCGAGTTACGAGGGTTCGAGCGCGTGCTGTAGTTTGGTCCAACTTACAGGCATTTTCTGGGCTGGTCATCTTCATGAAAGTTGTAGACAATTAAGTTAGCTTTTCAATGCATTTTGAATCACTGAATTATTGAAAATTTGTCCACAGACGGCTGCCTATAAAATACAGGCAGCCGCCTATCTGATGCAGAGACTCATCCAAATTGGCCCAGTTGATAAGCGGCTGCCTATGAACCACAGGCAGCCGCCTACGGTGTTATACACCCACTAGCACCCCAACACTATAAATAGCCCCCTTTTTAAAAAAAAATAAACTTCATTGATAACAAACCGGCAAATGGCACTACAACGTTCAAAATAAAATTCAAGAACTATACATCAATATGCCAAGCTAGTCTAAGATTTCTAGCACGTTTAATTACATTAGATAAAAAGACTTGGGTTGGAGGTGGATGCACTAGTCATCACCATGGATCCTCTTATTCCTCCAATGCCATATCCCGCCAATAGCTTCTCGAAATAGATAATGCCAACTGCCTTTCCCAAAGGGGTGGGAATGTTCCCCCTTTTTCAATTAGGTCATCTTCCCAACTCGTTTTTCAGCCTATTTTCTGCGTTTTTTTCTCCATTTGCTTAGATTAGATTAGTTGGTATATAGTTTTAGCTTAGATTAGGTTTATTTTGTTGTAATCCGAAGACCAGTGCTACTAGCTATTGCAATTTCAGTTTGGATTTCGTTTTCGCTTCCGATGTTCTTCGTCCCGATTTCGGTAATCTCGATTCCTTGCTTTCAATCTTGATGTATGTTACTTTTCTTGTTGATTTATGGTATTTTGGTTAGAATAATGAGTAGATAATCCGGTTTTAGTCGAGTTATGTGAAAATCTCCGAAATCGAACCCTAGTTTGTTCATTTGGTGTTCTTGATGTTTGATTTGGCAATGCTACCGTAGTTCTAGAACTTATTCTTATACACATTTGTTGAATTGGACATTTGATAATTGTATTATACGTATCGTCTTTATATATGTATTTTGCGAGAGGATACGGGAACCGGGGTTCTAGGATTACCCTGTAAAACCGACTGAGTTGTTTAGATTCGGTTTCGTGTGTAAGGTTTGTATCAACTTGTTGAGCGTTTCATTGATTGTAGACCGTGTTAGGTCAGTTAATTCTGGTCAGCGGACGGTTGAACCTGACATAGGAGAGTAGATTATTGAAATAATATCTATTATCGGAATTAGGAAACGACATCCTACGAATGACATCGAGAACGTTTAGGTAGGTCAAGAACACTTCCGGATTTACCTAGGGTTTGTGAGTATTAGATTGGATCATAGCTCGCCCATCTCTTTTTCATAGTTTAAACTCTTTTATTTTGTGTATATTTAGTTTGTAAAACCGGTATCTGACAAATCACCATGTCTTGTAACAATGTTGGCTTGAACTAGGAACGATACTGGCTTTGATACTTAACCAGATTTCCTGTGGGATACGACATTGCTCGTCATTTATAGTACAATCGACTCGGTAATGTGCCGATCAAAGTTGGTATACTATAAAACGGCCATCACACAACAAATACCACAACAAACTTTTAAAACATTTGACTTTTTATGGAACTCATATGATTCAATATGTCCACATCATAATTAATGATCTCAAAATGTGTTGTGTGTATAATGGCTCCAAAATATGTTGTGTACCGTGTTGTGGTTATTTATTGTGACATTATCATTACTCTAAAAGTAAAATAAAATAAAAATAAAAGACTAGACTACTAGTATCATTACTGTTTTGCTGATGCTGCATTGAGGTGAGCTCCAAAATCCAGTTAGAAAAATTATTACTTCAAAATGAGCTGCCATTACTATCAAATAAAAAATAATAATTAACAATACAATTTCAATGTATTACCGAACCCCCGAGCAAGAGTCAATTTCTGAGGGAGCTTTTAGAGATCAGACTCCGGATGTAGTCGTGTCTGTTGTAGCTATAGACACCATCAGTGGCGGATCCAGAAATGCTTTTCAACGGTGTCCGAAATATTTTCTATAGGTAAAATGTATAGTTTTTAGCAAAAGGTAAAATGTATAGTTTTATTGTTTTTAACGGGGTCCGAAATATTTTTCTATAGATAAAATATAGAGTTTTATTATTTTTAACGGGTCTGTAGACCCATTTCAATACAAGTGTGTCCGCCTATGGACACCACGGGGAAGGGGGGGGGGGGGGGGTTGCTAGGGTGAATTAAATTAAAGAAAGGTTTGAACGATTATTACTCGAACCACTTTTGGCGTATTAGAGCACTTGCATTGGAATCTGTAAAAAGTGGCAAATACGTATATGTTCCTCCGGATCCAACTAAAATGTGATGCGTCGGGGTGTATACTATCTCTATTCAACAGTTACGGATAAAATTGAATTAAATTAAAGAAAGGTTTGAACGATTATTACTCGAACCACTTTTGGCGTATTAGGCCAGCAGGATCTTTTAGGCCGTATACGCAGCACAGAAAACCAGCAGTTTCTTGAAATAGTAATATAAGCAACAAGCTACTAATCACAATTTTATCAGATTCCTTAAACATGAACAATTAGAACAATCTTTGAAAACAAAAAACAACCCGAAAGGCGAGTAAACAAACATACCTTTGGTGGAGTGGCGTGCGTTCGCTTTCATACAACAGGTGCAATGATCGAATATACTGATCCTGAGTGAAATCAAACATTTATTTATCGAGTCAAGCAACCACTCAAAAAAGTGATGCTCGAACTTGGCTTGAGTTCTTTCGAGCAAGGGAAAAATGGCTCGAGATTGGCTCATTGAAAACTTAATTATACTTGAGTTCGGCTCGATCATTCTTGACAAAATTTTGAGCATTTTCAAGCTCGGAAAATGGTTTCACTTTTAAACTGCTCAAGTTCGACTCGTCCAAAATATATTACAAACGAATAAATATTTTTAATATAATATAATAATGTTCGATAAAATTCTTGAACATTTCTTTTTTCGATATAAAACTCTTCATTTCAAGTCATGTTTTAAAGTGCTCGAGTTCGGCTCGTTAACCTAGATGATTTGCTCGAGTTCGGTTAAATCATATCTGAGCGAGCATATCGCGAGCCAAGCATCGATCGGTTTGGCTCGTTTTACAACCCTACCGGGGACGTAGCAAAGGCCGTTCCTATGCTTTGCTATGTTTCGCTATGCACCCCACGTGTATGCTTTAAATTTTCTATATTTTCCTATGCTTTGTGAGTACCTTGCTACGTTTTAATTTGCTATGCTTGTCGTGACAGTCCTCGTGACGGTGACATTCATGCAATGAAATTTGCCAAGTTTCTGAGTAAATATATGTTGTGGGGCCCTCGTGTTTTATGAAAGGGAGAGTTAAAATGTGCCTAATCATGCAGATCCATCGCAGCTTTTGAGCTTTTATACAATTTTGGATATAGAAACCATATTATTAATCCTTAGAGATAAGAAGATCCAATTCTTTTACTTCATTGTTTTTGCATTGGGTTTTCCATTTTCCTCTTCCTCCATAACTTTCTTTTAGGGGTGGGGTAAGACCATTTCTGTGTAATAGGAAGTCCGAGGCACAATCAAGCACTTCGGTTAGTTCGCGTGTGGTAAAGATGAGCTTTGAGAAGCTGGGCCACAAGCTGGAGCTTGAATTAATGACTTGATTCTGCAATCTCTTCCCGATTCTTACTCGCAGTTTGTGCTGAATTACAACATGAACGAGCTTAATTCATCCCTTGCAAAGTTATTGAATATGTTTAAGAAAACCACCACTAATAAAGTATATGATTCGAAGTTCTTATAAGGACTTTGAGGCCTCTCACCGTGGAGCTAGTGCAGACATTAAATCACTTACAAGTTAGTAAAACACATGAACAAGAAGTATTTAACAATTTCTTAAGCATTCGATAGAAGTTACAAGTTGCCCCGTACTTCACATTTTGAGTGAGCTACCTTGGTCATATATATGGAAGTTTACATGTTAGAGGCGGCATGTGTATGAAGTAAAATGCGATAAATGATGTCATGTCAATAAAGTTGTTGTGTTGTGGATGTAGAGTAAGGATAATCGTGATACGCATATCACATTGCAGAGATTCATAGACCACCTATCAGACGTGAAAGTATAGTCTGCACGTCCCGCGTGACTAGAGGCCTTGAGGCGTTGTTGTGCCGGTTGCGTGATAAAAACAAAGGTAGTGAGACTTTTCAGAAGTTTGGACTGCTGTTTGGTATCTAATGGTGAATAGCGTGTTTGAGACATTAAAAAAAATGTTTTTTTAACAGTGAAACAAAAAAATGTGTACGAATAGCATATACGAAACTAAGTCATTAAAACACAATTCCCGATTTATATTATTCATAAAATTCTAAAATTGAGGCAAATACAAGGCATTGAGGGCCTTTTGGCTAAGGTGAACCTTATTTTGAGTAACGAAGAAAACACAATCGTTATGTCACAACAACTGTCTACAGTGGTGATTATAGATTTAAATCATGATAAATTTAAAATTATCATAAATCAATGATGCGGATTACCGTTGTATCGCTCGATTCTCTCAAGAGAAAACTCTTTATTTTTTCTATTGGAAATTATAGATTTAAATCATGATAAATTTAAAGCGAAAATTATCGAGATTTGTTTACCTATTAATTCGATGTAAATGGATATACCCCGATAAGGGCATGTACAATAATCAACCACGTTTATCTTGTCCGTTTACATTGAAAACACCAATTTCATCCTAGTTGGCATCAACATCTCATTAATCATCATTCAAATTCTACAATAGCTAAAATGGGATATAACTTACGCATAATATTAAAATACTTTAATAACAAAAAAAAAAAACTGCCTCTGACTAATATCAAATATCAAGGGTGAAAATAAATAATTAAAATGAGAGAAATTTGTTAAATCAATTTTTTAATAAGCACAACTTGGAAAGAGAAGTGAGCAGAGCCACAATACTACTCCCATTCACATTCACTACGGAGAGAATATTTCATCAATTGTAGCCTTCAAAAAAAAAAAAAAAGTCCCACCATCACTTCCGACAAAAAGTGGGATGTGATAAATCTTTTGTACTTTTTTATGGTATATGACCATGGAAAAACCGAGTACTACTTAAACCGGCGTTCGTGTTTGCATCACATATGTGCGTAAGACTCGCTTGGAGCACCTATAGTAGTTTTAGTTACTTTATTTGCTTAGTTTTTTCTGCTATTTTTTATTAATTCGATTGCCTGTTGTTTTTTGAAAAATAATAAAAGATATACACCCTTATTGTACATGCTCTGTTTTTGTATTACTTTCATGTTACCCCAGTCTGCCCAGAAAATTGCGCCAACCAACTAATCTTATCCAAAAGAAATCGATGACTAACCGACTTTTTTTTAAGTATTTTCTGTGTTTTTTTCTTGGAGTCGTTTATCCTTCCATTTCTTGAATCATTCATCAATGGAAGCTCTAGGAACTATCTCGACTCTCACGTCTTTAAGTTGTTCCAATAAACAACAACAAAGTCTCAAACATTTGGACTCAACCCATTTTCCCAATTTCCCCAAGATTCCATCGATCCGAACACGATTCGGACTTCACTGTAAAGTACGTTTCTTTTCCTTTATTTTCCTCTGCTCTTAACTTCCTTTCCCTTTTTTCATTCTTTGATTCTGAATTTGTTTGCAGGGCAGCAGAGTGGTGAAAATGCAAGTAGTTGAAGAGGAGTATGAATTGAAGCAAATGAAAGATATGGCTGCTGCTAAAAAGAGATGGGATGCTCTGGTATTTTATCAATTGCCCACCTGTTTCAGCTTTTTATTTATTTATCTCTTTTATTTTCCACTGGAGTTGGAAGTATATGATATGAAATAGTGTGTGGTGTTCAGTATGGGTTATTTTGTGGTTTAAATTGATTTTATGGATTAAATGGATGGCTTGTTTTGATTGCAAACAGAAAGAAAAAAAAAAAAAAGGTTAATTAGTTGGTTAGGCACTGAAAGTAATGGTTGTAATGGCAATTGAAGTTTTCATTGGAAAGGAAAAGGAAATGGAAATTTCATTAACTGGAAGAAAAAAAGTGTCTACATAAGAGGCATTCAGTACATCAGATGGCAATGAGCCAATGAGCCCCAATATATAGTACACGAGTTAGCAAGGCTAAAATTTTCTAAAATATGAGCTGGTTTGTTGTTGATTCTTCAAGTCCGTGAGAAGATCCAGTTTGGAATGGAGTACAATAGGGATAGAATTTGTTGAGCAAGAAGGCCCAATTCTAAATTCTAGATCGCAGACAAGCAATCTGATTTCAGAATTATCAAAGGAGTTGTAGATTTAATGCTGCATGTATTCCTTGTCGAATAGCTAGGAGCTCAGCTTGTTCTGCTGAAGGAGATTGAGGTTTGAACATGCAGGCTGAGAACAAGATTTTTCCGCTCTGATCACACCTGATTACGGCTTTACCTTCTTTTCAAGAGGCATCTGTGTTGATTTTAATTGTATGAACATCTGGAGGGGTCCAGCAGGCTGCAGAAGAGGGCATTGGAGATGGTGGAGGATGATGATCAAGGAGGAGAGGAAATCTTCGTTTGCTGCTAGAGAGTCAAAATATTTGCTTTAGGGAGGGACCTGATTGATTAAAAATATTGGTGCATCTCGATTTCTAGATGTTCCCACAGATGAGAGCAAATAGGGCTATATCTTTTGGATCTTCTAGTTCCATGATAAAGGTTAAGAGCTCTTTAAAAGAAAAGAAGAAGCTGGGATATTTTTCCATCTCAAAAAAGCTGGATCCTGCAGGGTGTCGACGTGGATGATCGACACCGATTGTGATTGGATCTAGTGCCCCGATGCTTCGACATCCTCAAACAGCCGGTGCCGCGGATCCGAACCCGGGGGGGGGGGGGGGGGGGGGGGTTTCTTGGATGAGTGCAGTCGAACAAACAGTGGCGGTCCGTTTCCCTCTTGTAATTGCAGATATTACACAGGCCAGAATGACAATTATCTTTTTTGGCAGATTGGCTCCAACTGGAAGGATTTGGTGAGCTGCTTTCCATAAGAAAAACTTGATTTTTGGGACTAGTTGAATGTTCCATAAGGATTTCCAAAAAAGTAGAGCCATGCGGATGAAATTTTTAAATATTCGGCCCTTTTGTAAGCTTCCTTAACTAGTTGATTTGTGGTATTTTGCTTTCAAGACTTGGCTAACAAGAGAGTCAGGGTAGGGTGCTGTATGATCCGCCAACATTGCTTTCCTAAAAGAGCTTGGTTGAAAGAAGTGATGTATCGAAAGCCTAGCCCGCCACAAAACTTTGATTGACAAAGATCATTCCAGGATTTCCAGTTAATTGGTCTAGAATCTTTTGAAGATGACCACCACCAGAAAATGTCTTATCAACTTGAGGAGGGAATTGCAAAAGGACACCGAGAGAATAAGAGAGATGAAAGCATTGCATAAAATACGTAGGTATGGCTTTGATGAGAATTTCTTTTCCAGCTGGAGTAAGGAATCTTGATTTCCAGCTAGAAAGTTTCTTCCAAATTCCATCCTTTGAGAGAATTGAAAGGGGCTTCCATTCACTAGGACCAAGTCAGAAGCTGAGTCCAAACAATTCATATATATATTCGAGCTTCAAAGTACTCAGAATTATGCCTAGCATATTCGAGCCAAACTCGAGCATATAAAAAACTTAATCGAATTGATCTTGAGCAATTTTTTTCTTGTTTGAGCGAACTCGAGCTGAGTTCGAGCATCATTGTTTCTATAAATAATTGCTCAACTAAATAATAAGTAAATGCTTGATTCGGATTGGATTCTTTACGCCCCTAGCATCTAGAACTAAAAGAATGGATTTTGGTGGATGCCCTTTTGTGGCACCATTAAGTTCTTTCCATGGCACCACACTGGAAACGATCGGCTTCCTAAAAGTCTATTTTAAATCATAGAATCGACTTTTCGACAAGTCTAAAGGTTGACAATTGTCTCTGAGAATGTGTATTGCAATCTACAGAATCTCTAAGGTGAATTGCAGTAGAATTTCTATTAGAGTCTCTTCAACATCAAAAATAGAAAATTTGCATTTCTTACCATATATAGATGTAGAGTAAAGTTTACGGTATATATATTATACAGATTAAAATAGAGTATTTGGCGCACTTGTTTTTGAACCATAGATGAGTTTAATTAACTCGTTTTTATCGTAGATTAGGGATGGGAAGGTTAAAGTTCTTACACCAAGGGAAGCTGGTTATGCAATTCAGCTCTCAAATAAAACACTACTCGATGTCCGTCCATCAATAGAACGTAAAAAGGTAAAATTATTCCAGGCATTTTTCGCAATAATTTGCTATGCTTCGACATGCATGATTCGTGTTTCTGAAGGCATGGGTTAAAGGCTCGATATGGATACCAATATTTGAAGCTGATAGCGGATTTGATGTTACTACACTTTCCCGGAACATATCAAACTTCATGATGGGTATTATACACTACTAGCATATGCATAACATAAGATAGAGATTTGTATTAGGCTGAATAGCAAAATTAGTCCTGTAACTTGATCTTATTAGCGTTTTAATCATCTTTTTTGGCTCCGGTTGCAATTCTAGTTATGGAATTTAGGTGTGTTTTTGTGGCAATTTTAGTCCTTCGTTGCTGGAGGAGGCTGAATTTGAGGGAAAATCAAATTTCGGCGGGAAAATACCTCACGTGGCGCTGACAAGGCAAAGAATCCAGAAACAATTGCAAAATTCGTCCTATAATTTGACCTTAATAAGGGATCAAGACCTTCTCACGCAAATTAATCGATTTCCCCCATTTTCAGAGAAGTTAGCAAAATCCGTCTTGTATTTAGCCATGTCAGCATCCTCGGGCAACAATGAATGACTAAAATTGCAAAAAAAAAAAAAAAATCTAAATTACAGGACTAAAAGTTCAACCAGAGCAAACACAACTAAAATGCTAATTAGGCTAACTTACAGAACTAATTTTTGCAGTTTTGTCATTAGTATCACGTCGATCACTTGATTTTTTTGAATACATTGTTGTATATAGGTGGTTGGTGGAGTGGGGTGCCTTCACTTTCGTATAACAGGTGCGCTATGGAAAAAAGACGACTTGTTTTGTGTAAATTATTTGTAATATTTTACACGCATGTCTGTCCAACTACTTGTCGCTTTTTTTATTTCTAAACAGCCAATTCTTGCCGAATGTTGAGGATAAATTCGCGAAAGATACCGATCTAATACTGGCTTGCCAGAAAGGTTTGAGGTTTGTTGCTTGCATATATACTTTAATCAGATTTTTCTTTTCCTCTTCAACTGATGTATGTTTGGTGATTGATGTTTCTCTATCTTGTTGATTACTGATGATATGAAGCGTGTATAACACACGTGCAAAAGGTCATTAAAATATAAGCGTGCGTGGTAAATTTTAATATTGCATTTAGTGCAACTTAGCAAGTCGGCTAAATTGCAAAACTACTACTGTAATTTGGTCTTGTTAGCGTTTTAGTCATGTTTTTGCTCCGGTTGAAATTTTAGTCCTATAACTTGAATTATTTTTCAATATGTCCTCCGACGCAGGCATGGCAGACGCTGATGTGACAGAATTACTGCTAGATTTTGCTGGCACATCTTTGAAATTTGACAAAATATTGATCTTGCCATGAAAATTGTGAAATTCATAAAAATGGACGTAATCTGTTGATTAAGCCAAGTTATAGGATGAATTTAGCAAATTTTTCATGATATTTTGCATTGTTAGCGCCATGCACGGGCCTTTTCCTTCCAAAATTGATTTTTCTTCAAATTCACCTTCCTCCGGCATTGGAGAACTGAAATTGCAAAAAATAAAGGTTAAAAAAATGGAAGTTACTTGTTTAAAAATAAAAACAGAAAACTGGAACTAGTTACAAGGCTAATTTTACATTTTTACCACTTGAAGTTGGTTATTTAGCTAAAAACACGAGATGAAGACACCGGCATTTCTTGAATACAATGTGCATATGAATATGGATAAGCCAACAATTGATCATATCTTTACGCGCAAGTTTTTTTTCTCTTTAAATATGTCTCATGCAATGAATGTTGCCAGGTTTCTTGGTAAATATATGTTTGGAGGCATACTCTTCTTTATAATGGTGCTTATTTATTAAATTTAATTTTCATAATGCAGATCCATTGCAGCTTGTGAGCTTTTATACAATTATGGATATAGAAACCTTTTCTGGGTACAAGGTGGTCTAGAGGCTGCAGAAGAGGAGGTATATATTATTAAGTCCCTGAGACAAGAAAATCCAATTTTTTTTACTTTATTAATGTTTTTCGTATCGGGTTTTTCATTTTCCTCAACCCCTAAACTTGTTCTTGAGGGGGATGGGGGGGTCAAAGTTGTTTTCGTAGCCGGTAAACACATGTCAATGTAATGTGAAAACAGGATTTGGAAAGAGAAGGTCCTCAACCATTCAAGTTTGCTGGCATTGGGGGAGTATCTGAGTTCCTTGGGTAATTATTATTTCTCTATTTCTCTCTTTTTTTTTTTCCTTTTCATTACAAGGTTGTCTTTAATAATGGCACCATTGATCAAACTTTTTCAAAGTCGATTATATATAGATCTTAAAATCGACTTTTTAGTGGTCGATTGTGATGATCAACCGACATATATAGGATTCTAAGTGTGTATCTTAAGTATTTAGTGCGTATCCGCGTGAGATATATACATGTCGGATATGGGACAACGCCAATGGACAAAAGTATCCGTTCATCGTTTTTATGTATCACATTACAAAATTCATTATTAAATGTCAGATGGACTGATCAACAACGAGCTGCGGCAGCTAAAGAAGGCTGGGGATACAGATTGGTTTTTTCTGCTCGTTTGGTAATCGAATGTTTTTTTTTGGGATCATTTTTACATGAAAAAACTGGCAGTCGAAAACTCGAATTTTGTCAATTAACAAGTATGTTTACTGTTGTAATCATGACAGGTTAGCTTAGTTCTTGTTGCTGATGCAATGTTTGTTGGAGCCCAACAAATTGGCCATTATCTTCAAGATTTAAGGCCACATTAATTAACCATCAAAATATCTCTGCAACTCATTTTTGACCGCTTGATCAAGAACACGTTGCTGCCCGCTGCGCGTTTTCTGGCATGGGACATTAATGTTGGTGATTAGTTGTTTGTTTTTTCTTTTTCTGACATTTTTTTGGTTCTTCAAGTTTTGCTAAGGGAGAGTTGTATAATATGGACTGCTCTGTTAAAATTTGTTATGTTAAAACATTGTTGTTGTTGTTGCTTTTTAATTTTTTTTTTAGGTTACTTTTTGTTAACTATATGATATGAAACCTAAAGATACAGAAGAAAAAACAATGTCTGTGAATCCATTATTTAACAGTGTAGGGTATTTTTAATACAATTCAGGGCGTGCACACAATTGGTGATTGAAAGTGTAATCTATTAAATCAACTATAATCAAATATATATATCTGTGGAATTTGTGAATCAAACAAAGGAAGAAGAAGAAATTGAGCAAGAAACAACTTAGTTTTTATTAATGACGGGAGAGCTCATCTTTAATGAGAGGAAATGTGTAGAAGTTGGAAACAACAGTAGGAGAACTAATGAACTGAAGAATTGAGCTGCCTACTGTACAATTGCAGCCTAAATAGATGTTCCTAACTTAATTTAACTGCCTAATAACAGCCACATCATCTTATTAACTACCCGATGAGAAAAGATGTTTGATGTATGTCTCAAAGAATAATTAATACACTTCTTGATCGTTTCATGGTAGTTGAGTAGGCTAATATCTCCAATAGCCCCCCTCAAGCTGAAAAGAAAGGGAGGTTTTTAACTTCTTGATCACTTCATGGATGACAGTAATAGTAACAGTTGTAGTCCAAGGTTCATTAGCTCACGTCACATGAATTAAGCGTAGTCCAATGTAAAATGAACTTGAATAAGTATATCATATCCTTGCAATCACACATTATACTAACAATATATAGTGATATTAACATCATACATTTACAGTAACACCTTCAATCGCAGTAACAGTAACACTAACATTTTCTTATTGTGTGTAAAAAAATCTAAACGGACTTATATTTTGGGACGGATGTAGTATATACCTAGCATTGCCAGATCCGATCAAGTTCCAGCCATTAAGGCACACCATACAAAGTAACCTAAGAAAGTTTTGCTTCATGACTTCATACTAGTTTCTTCAAAGATTACACTACTTAAACCTAATAGACTTTCTAGAATCAAAATGAAACGTTGCGGTACGGCTTCAGATTTATGCAGTTTCATGCAAAATTTGATGGTCAAAGTGCCGCACACCAGAAAGTTCATCAAAAAATAGCTTATAAATGTCCTAAAAAAAATAAAAAAAAAAAGATCATTTCAGAAAACACCAAAAAAAAATCTTATGGAAACAAAGGAGATTTGTATTCACAATCATACCATGTCCTTTGGCAACCCTTCTAACTGAGCAACATATATTCAATGAAGTACAAGATTTTAAAGGGGTTGAATGCTTATACATATAATAAAGTTCAAGAATATATCTTAAGATTACTATATTTTGGATGGAATATGAAGCTTTTAACCCGTTCAATCAAGATTTCAACAAAATTGACAAAGTTTTTGACACTATATACAAGATAAAAAGAACACAGCACAAAATTGAAGAGTCAAATACCACTAGGTTGGTTTCAACTATACGATCTACACTTAGCCCTGTCATAAAGGGCATCTTTCGTAGCACCGCGTTGCTTTCAACGTGTCATCACACCAAAAACAATCAACATGTAAAAAATCAATTTTCACTTAATCGATTTTTCGAAAAAAAGGTCGATTCTCAGCTCATTCTAAAAAACGACTTTCACCTGAAACACTTTCACCTATTGTTGAACATTAATCAATGTGTATCGATCTTTATTATAAAGAAATAAACAAGCTTACCAATTAAATAATAAACATAATTCATTCACAAAATTTCAAGAGAATAATTATAAAAGTTAAAAATAATACCTAAATCAATAAAAACAAAAATCAATTAAAATAGGAAAACAAGCAAATAAAATAGTAAAATGAAAATCAATATTAAAAATAGAAAAACGAAGATCATCATTTTATTTATTTTTTGAGGGTTGAATTTACTTTTTATATATAGTAACATATTCCCCCGCCCCAAAAATAAAGAGGGTTTTTCATTTAGTATGATGTGTGACGTATAATATTTGAAAAAACAGTAAAATAAAAAGAATATTCCAGAAAATGGTTTTGCGGCTATACTGGCCCACATGTGAGGCCGGAGAGACGGCCGTCTTAAACTCAACGGTGCCGGGAGGGCCCATCGGTATATGTTTCGTTAAAAAAGAAAAAAAAAATCCGCGTAGATTCAATCCGATCCAACCTAATATAATATTTTTTTTTATAAATGGCCAAATTTTTTTTACTCCAATCGATAAAAGTCTAAATAAAAAAATTTACTTGGCCCAAAAAAAAATAGACATACAAACAAGTTTTATTAATTTTTTATTTGAAAAACTATAGAAATTTAAAAAAAAATAGTTTATATTATTATATATCTATATAAAAAAAAATCACACAAAGAAATTTAGGTTAATAAAAAACCATCTTCGAAGCACGAATGAGTTGGTCGTGATATCGAATAATATGATTAATGAAATTGACAATTCTACTTTGATTAGCTAAAGAGCGATCATGAAATAGTAATATGTAAGTATGTTTTGTGTATACATGTGAATTTGGTTTTTTGTTTCTAAACATGCTAGAAAAGACTACTTTATAGGCATGTTTTGAGGCTATCTATAAATTGAATTTTGTATTTATGGATGTTAAAAACGCTATAAATATGTTTTTAAATAAAAAAACTTCAACTAAAAAGCCCAATTCAAAGATTTGGCCTTAAAAAAAAATATCATGGCCGGCCCTGTCTGTTCAGAGCAACTGTAATAGCCAAATTAATTACTGAGTCTATTTAATGATAGGACCCACTAAATAGTTGTTGTTAATAAATAAAACTAAGTCAATAGTTGTAATAGCCTTTCTCTTATATAAAATAGGGGGAATGGGCTACAAGGACAAAAAAATGATAAATGGGTTCAGAAGGACGTTACTATATGTTTTGTGATTAGAAATGACAAATTCATAATAAATGGACAAAAATACTCTTTTACACATTAAACACGTAATAACACTAGATAAAATGTAGTAACAACCACGAAAACAAATAGTAAAAGCCCATAAAATATCGTAACATCCAATGGAAAAGTAGTAACAGCTTAAAAACAAGTAGTAACAGCCCGTAAAATATAGTAACGACCAATAAACAAGTAGTAACATCCCATGAACTAGTCGAAACAGTCAAAAAAAAAGAAGTAACAGCCTCAAAAATGTAGTAACAACCAATAAACAAGTAGTAACCGCCCCAAAATCCCAAACCATACCCTCCTCCGTTCCTAATCTGCCAACAGTCCAATAAATAAAATTAAACCAAAAAAAAAAAAAAAAAAAAAAAAAAAAAAAACAGCCCAAATCCTGCTGCTTCACCCTCAAAAATTAAAAAAAAAAAAAAATCCTGTTGCTTCGTCTTCTTCTTCAAAGCAGGTTTTGGCTTTCAAAGCAGCCACCGGAGGCCAAAATCCGGCGACAACGCAGCGGAGTTGGAAATACAGCAAACCTCCTTCTCCAAATCCTCTTCTTACCTTCTTCTTCTTCTCCATATTTGCAGCATCAACAACAACAACAAAAAAAAAATTACAAAGAAAACTCAGCCGGCGAAAATCAGGCAGTCGGCCATCAATTATCCCATAAACTAGTCGTTGGAGTTGAAGGACGGATCAAATCGGTGGAGAATAGAGTTGCTGCGGTGGTGTTACCGAATTGGAGTGGCGTTGATGTTCGACGGCATCTGGTGCCTATCGTTCAATCGTTCAATCATTAGCAAATCCACTCTGTCCGTCCGGCCGCCGGGAATCGTCACCACCAATCGACGAGAAATCTCCGTCAAGTCACCAATCTTCCATGGCCCCAATCACCACGCCGCCACCACCGCACTCTCCTCTCTACCACCCCAGGCCTCCATTCTCTCCGGTCTCCTCCCGTTTCTCCTAATCGTCCGGCTAGGGTTTTGTCTGTTAGAGATAATGACAAGACTTAGTTAGGATTTGTTTAAATAATTATGTTTGAATTTGAATTATTTAGGATATATTATTTGGTTTAGATAAACTTTTATTTATCATTGATTAGGCTATAAATAGTGTAATGTTCTATCAGTTTTATCAATGTGATACAATTACTTTTACCATCATTCTGTCATGGTATCAGAGCTTTTCGACTAGCGTCGTTTAGATCCTGGTCAATAGTAAAGAAATTCATATGGGTGGGGGTTCATCACCGTAATCTACACGAACCCCCACCCTCACCCCGTCTTCTGTTTTTATTGTCGGAAAAAAAAAAAAAAAAAAAAAACAACCTTCATCTTCCCCAGGAACCTTCTTCCCCAAATCCCTTCTCCCCTGATTTTCTATTTCCCGTCTCTGTCTTCCTCCTCCTTACTGCTTCTGCCGTCTTCAATGGCTTAAATGATTAAATCCCAAAAGCTCCCTTCAACAACAAATCTCCACTCTGTCATCTCAGCTCCTCTTCCTCTGCTCAATGATGTTTAACTTTCGAACCCCTTTTTCATTAGCTTAATCTTTTGACCCAAAAAAAAAAAAGGCTTCTTGCCTGCGAATTCATCACCCCACAAGTTTTTCTTAAACCCCAGCAATCTGTAGAAAACATAGACCCAAACCCATATAAGAGGAGGGGCCTCATCCCCAAAACCTAGGTTGTGAGGTGAGGGTAGTCCATCTCTTAATATGGTGGGTTACATAATCACAAGTTCCCAATGTGGGATACTTTAACACGCCCCCTCAAGTGTGGGCCCGGGCACTCTCAAGGCCAACAAAGAGGCCCAACACTTGCACAATAAAGGGATGGCTCCGATACCATGTAGAAAACATAGACCCAAACCCATATAAGAGGAGGGGCCTCATCCCCAAAACCTAGGTTGTTGTTAGAACAAGCTATTCAACGGATAATTCCCAAAAGTCAAATAGGGTTTTGATTTCCGATAAAGAAGATAGAGAAGGAAACAGCTAGCAGCAATTTCATTTTATGAAACTTTATCCTTTGCTTTATATTTTAAGTTTAAGATAAAGACATCTTTATCTATTTTAAAGGAAATAGCAGACAATTGTAATATAAATAAATGTACTCAGCTTCATATCAGCGTAATTGGAAAAACGTTGGATTCCCTTTTTTTTCCTTATACATTTTTATTCTTTCATGGTATCAGAGCTCTAGACTAACGTCTTTCGATCCTGAGCAAGATCTACGAAAAAGAATGTTTGGGTGGGGGTTTGTGATATCAATATGATCAAACCCTCACCCCTCCCAAATTTTTTTTTATCACGTTGAATTTTTTATTTTTATTTTTTCCTTTTAGCTGATATCCATATCGCCGGCATCAATGGCTCCAGCGCCGCCCCTTGCTCCATGGCCACCGCAGCCCATCACAGCGCCGCCAATCGCCGGAAACAGGTCTAAAAAAAAAAAAAAAAAAAAAAAACGAGTAGCAGCGCCGCCTCCTTCTCTCCATAGCACCACCACCAAACAGCCGCAGGTCCGATCATCTTCAGCACCGCCCATAGCACAACGCCGCTGTCATCATTCTAGTTTCCGTCCTGCTTCCATGGCTGAATCTTTTGCCACCATCATCATCAGCCATAATCATCACTTCCTCCCGAAACCTCTTCCTCGACTTCGTTTTGGATCCCTACAGCAGCCTCCAATCTAGCCGCTGCACTCCCCCCTCTCTCTGAATCTATGAATCTCCAGATCTGCGTTTTTTTCTATATTATTATTATTATTATTATTATTATTTTATTTTATTTTAACATGGTTCCCGTTCTTAAAAGCCATGATCTGATGGGTTGTTCTATATTATTATTATTATTATTATTTTATTTTATTTTATTTTAACATGGTTCCAGTTCTTAAGAGTCATGATTTGATGGGTTTCGTGGATGGTTCTCAACCGTGCCCATCAACATTTACAATTGATAATATAGGTTATCCAAAGCTAGATTCCGGTTTCTTTCGGACAAGCTTCCCGTTCGAACACTCCCTGTCAGCTTGCGGGGCGATGTTAAGATAAAGTCTGATTTGAATTTGGAAAATAAAATACAAGTCTTGGATAAAGAAGAAGAGGAACAGGCACGCAGCATTCGCGAAAAAGTGTTCAATCGGGACGTCATTCTTCAGCACGTTCCAACCCAGATTCAAATTGCGGATCTTTTCACAAAAGGACTCTCTAAAGCCCGCTTTCGGTTTCTCTGCTTCAAACTTCCCGTTCGGACACTCACTGTCAGTTTGCCGGAGGCTGTTAGAACAAGCTATTCAACGGATAATTCCCAAAAGTCAAATGGGGTTTTGATTTCCGATAAAGAAGATAGAGAAGGAAACAGCTAGCAGCAATTTCATTTTATGAAACTTTATCCTTTGCTTTTATATTTTGTTTAAGTTTAAGATAAAGACATCTTTATCTATTTTAAAGGAAATAGCAGACAATTGTAATATAAATAAATGTACTCAGCTTCATATCAGCGTAATTGGAAAAACGTTGGATTTCCTTTTTTTTCCTTATACATTTTTATTCTTTCACTCATACAGTCGCAAATACGAGGTTCCCTTTTCTTTTTAATTTCAAAAAAAAAAAAAAAAAACAAACAAACAAACAATCCCAAAGTATTTTATCCCTTTCTAAAAGTATACTTGTTAGTCTCCAAACCCACTGCGCCTCAGTCAAAAGTCCGCTCATCCTCTATCTGCTTTCTTTTAAAATTATGCTTGATGATTATTATTATTATATTATTATTATTTATTTTATTTTAAAATGGTTCCGATTCTTAAGAAAGCACGAACTGATGAGTTTCGTGGATAGTTCTCAACCGTGCCCATTAAAATTTACAAAATTGATAATATAGGTAATCCTACAATAATTGTCAATCCCAAATTTCACTTATATATGGTAGCGAAAGGATCAGCTAGTTCTCGGCTGGATCAAGCATCTCGAAGTCTTATTTATCCAATGCAGATTCAAGCAATATCAGGTTGATGTGAAGCGATTGTTGCCGACTGATATGGGGAAGTTTGTTGCAGTCACCATTTGAAGAAAACAAGATCCATTCATTACGAGCCAATCTCCATGTTCATTGCATTACCATGGGATTGCGGGGCGTGTTAGAGATAATGACAAGATTGAGTTAGGATTTGTTTAAATAATTATGTTTGAATTTGAATTATTTAGGATATATTATTTGGTTTAGATAAACTTCTATTTATCATTGATTAGGCTATAAATATTGTAATGTTCTATCAGTTTTATCAATGTGATACAATTACTTTTACCATCATTCTATCATTGTCTGCAATTCCGGCGGCCATCATTTTTGTTTTTGAACGTCCTTCTCCATTTTTGAACGATGATGGATGAATTTTTGAGATGTGCGTCTGGATGATTGGAAAAAAAGGTTAATTAGGTTTAATTTGAAAATTGGTATTTTGGTAATGTTAATTAAGTTTTGTCATTTCTAATCATCCATGTACTTGTAGCCTAATAAATATATTAGTTTATTGTTTTGGACAAAAACCTATATAAAATAAAATAAAATGGAAGTTATATGACAACTAAGAAATTAATTTATCAATAAATTTGAATAACTTATGCAAGTTGTACGGAAATAGAAATTTGAATATTAGGTAAATAAATGACCAATCACAGAATTAATTTTGGATAGAGAATAATGATATAGTTATATAAATAGAGTCTAGATGTGGATCTATTTTTGGATTTCCATCTAGGTGGCATCAACATTTTTTAAATCCATTTTAAAGCTATTAAAACATCATATCAATTCCAACCCCTTCTAAAATCATTGACTTTTATGTGTAGATGACTTCTACTTTGAAGCCATTATAATTGCTCTCAAGAAGTAGTGGAATTTTATGTCGGAGATAGAGATGAAGATTATATTTTTAGAGGACCGGAGCCAGTTTTTCTCTGTTAACGTTCATATGTTCTCCCGGCGGTAGATCAGGATACTCTAGCTAAATACTTATAATTCGTAATCAACCAATTAAGAACTGAATCCCAATATAATCCAGTCCCTCGTACAACGAACAATCCTCTCCTAACGAAGAATGAGAAAACACTTGCATCAATAAATCCGGATTGTTAAATATGTACCCAACGAGGAATGAGTAAACGCTTGCATCAATAAATCCGGATTGTTAAATCTGTACCCTGTAATTTCCTCGATATATTGCTCTAGATTTGAATGCACTATAATTTTCTCGATATATATCTCCAGATGTGACAACACTATAATTTCCTCGATAGATTGCTCACAACAAATAATAATTTTGAACCGAATTTTTATGTCAGAGATATAGATGAAGATTATATTTTTTGGCGACCCGAGCCAATTTTTTGGTGTTGACGTTCGCCGCCCGAAGCAGTGTATGTTCTCCCGGCGGTAGATCAGGATACTCTAAATACAGATATTTCGTAATCAACCAATTAAGAACCGAATCCCCAATATACTCCAGTCCCTCGTACAACGAACAATCCTCCTCTAACGAAGAATGAGTAAACGCTTGCATCAATAAATCCGGACTGTTAAATCTGTACCTTGTAATTTCCTCGATATATTGCTCCAGATTGCTCCTGAAGGTTCAAAGAAGCAATCAAGATGTTTGATTTTCTGTAAAGGCTAATATCCTATAAAAGTTTAGGTAAAAAAAATGCTAGCAACGATTTAGACGAATTAATCCATAGAGTGTAATATACATACACAAAGCAAGACAATACATACACAAAGCAAGAATATACATATACAGAGCCTCATACAGTCACAAAGCAAGAATATAGGGTTGCTGCAGGAAACCCAAAAGGTGCTTGAAAATTTTAAGTCCAAGGTTTGGTTCTTGTGCTAGTCGAAATGGTGCTGGAAATTTTTGATTTCGAAAAGTAGCCTGATGCATCTGTCGGCCTGGGAGATTTTTGCAGAATCTTTTTTGGGACATTTTCTTATTTCGGTTGAAGGTTGGATTTGCAAGGTTTGAAGGTAAGCAGGAAAACGCTCTGTTGGTGAATTCTCTCCAGTTCAACGTGATAGCTATTTTGGAATCGGAATCGGCATTGTTTGAATGGATCGATCTTGGGCCTCCCAGCTTGTTTGATCCTAAGTGTTGATCTTTTCTGTTTGCTCTAAATTACTGTAATTTGAGTTTTAGCTGATGTTTTGGAACATTTTGTACTATGTTTTTAACATCTTGCTGATAATATAATTTTTTTCCCGTTCAAAACAAGAATATACACAACACAAAGCAAGAATATACATAAACAAATTTGTTTGTATTTATACAGTCACAAAGCAAGAATATACATACACAAAGCATACCTTTCGGACTACATCAATGTTTCTAAAACACTTTTTGGTGAAGTCCTCCGCCGTGGTCATTTCCATACTCTTCAACCATATAAATATAATGGCCATGAATTTTGATATGAACAAGGGCATACTTCATCAACATTCCTTTTGAAAAGAACAAGAATGCATCCAAATCTGCATTTAAATTGAGTAAAGATGAAATGAAGAAGAAGAAAAGAAAAACGAGGTTAGGGAAGATGCTAACAGAGATAAGATCTTAAATTACTTTGATTTATTTCTTCAAACCATTTAATTTAATTTGATGGGTTTTCATCGGCAAAACCTCATCTCCGATTAATTAGCTTTTATGAAGATGAAGAAGATAAAAAAAAGGAGTAGACAACCTATTATTTGAAGGAAACTTCTCAGTTCTCACCCACATGGTTCTGCAATAATGGAAAAACTTTTATTTATAAAGTGAAGAATGTCACGGGTGTACGATGACGTGTACAGGCTCACAGGGGAAATATATGTGTAGAGAGTGTATTTTAGGTGAAGTGTCGGATAAAACGATCAGAACCTCACAGTTTAAATGTGTGGTTCATATTGAACCATTCGGTATCTCCACACGTGTGAGACACCATACAAGTATTTCCCTCTCACGGGTCACTCTAACAAGAAAAGTTCTTGTGTGGTGAGGGAATATACTCCGAAGTGACCCGTGGATTGATCGGAGCCACACAGTTTTCATCCAGAATATAAACTGTCTGGTTCCGATCAACCACGGATCACTTCGATGCATATGTAGATAGTACACAAGAAACTCCCTCTAACAATCGGTATTTATTTGCGGGAAGTTATTGTTTGGTGAGATATTTTGAGGTGAAGTGACATGTGAAATAATCATAACCATACATTTTAAATACAGAATAAAAGTGTGCGGTGTGTGGGCAGCAACACGGTGTCTCCGTACCGTATGAAGACACCACACAATAACCTCCATTTTATTTGGTACAAGTTAAATTAAAAGCGGGTGAGACGTTTGTGTCACATTACCTACTCATCTTTTAATCAAAAACCACCCCCCCCCCCCCCCCCCAACCCTTATTTTATTTCATTATTTTTACCTTACCCCTATAAAGAAAATAATTAATGGGGCAAAGATCAATAAATGGTTTTTCATTACGATAAGTGATACAATCATTACCTAATGACATAACAAATTAACACAACATTTATCTAAACTCGTGAGGCTTAGCTAGATCATTATTGTTGCGTCATTTGACTATGGTTATATCGTTTTTCAATCGTTAAAAATGCACCGTTATTTTAACGTTGTGTCATGGCTCATTATGATGTTTCTCTTTTTGGAAGTCACAAAATTTGTCCACATATATCCACCGAAAGGTGAATTTTGCGATCCTGTTTTTTTTTTTTATATATCGGTTTTTCTGAGAAAGTTTGTAAGATGAATAGTGAAATTCATTTTGGCCATAAAGGAGAGGAGTGGAGTGTTTCCTTTCCATAGTAAAAATAAAATGGAAGCTGTGTCAAGTACGAAAGTCTATAAGTGCTTTATTCAAAATATATATATGAATTTACATATAAAAGAGATATTTTTTGCTACAATGATATGATAGATACTTGGTGTGTACAATTTATAGATTAATTTAGTCAATAATATTATTAATTTGATTTTTAATATATCATACTTTTTTAACACGTTATCGTTATTTCACGACACATCATCGACAATTCATAAAAAATAATTAAAGTCTCCACTCACTCTCCTTTTCTCATAGGATCAATGGAGATATTAATCAGGTTACTTAATGGCTCAAAGTCATGAACTTGTTATTATATCAAAGAATAGAACGAAGTCTCTCATTTACGGGGTTCGAAAGAACACGCTCTAGCTGCCCTTTATTTTAAAGGACTCGAAGCCCTTTACTTCTAGGTTATTTCTCAATATTGTTTCCACAACTCATCGAAATAGTTGAAACATCATCTACTCCATAAATATTATTTTTAGATGTAACAAACTTTCGGTGAATCACAATCGTAACAAACATGATCGAAATAGTTGAAGAATTGCTAAATGAATTACTTTGTAAAAATATATGGACAAACGTGAATCAAGTTTTTTTTTTTTCTCTTTATTATTAATTATGGTAGTTGGAGTTAAGTATTAAAAGGGACACCAAACCAATATGACAAGCTATTTTGTCATTATCTGTTTGCGCATGGAATTTTTTTTTGTTTTTTTGAGAGGCTTGCAAATGATTTTCGCACCTTGTTTTAACTATTACAGAATTTACCGGTATCTCTGGATAATTTTGTTGTAGGGACTTACTATTAAACGTAACGTCAAATCAGTGTCTCGTATCTAAACAATATTTCTATATTTTTTACACATGATAGTAATCCACAGTTTGTTTTAATAAGAAGTCACTGCATCAGAATCTTCCGGTGCCTCGTTGTTTATATATATATATTTGAAAGATATTTATAGTCAATAATTCTATTTGTCATTATTGATCCTAGCTGACGCAACAAATTGTTGTCATATATATTGGGGATTCTATTTGGAGCCTCATATTTACTACTTGCACACACTTACTACTTGTACCACAAAAAATTACTACTTGTACCACATGATATTTTAAAAAGGGAACATCGTAACACTTATTTGGTGTTCTTTGTGGAACACCAACAACGTCATCACGGTGACGTTGGTGTTCCACAAAAATGTGAGTGTGGATCGACATTCCCTATATAAAAAAGTGTTAAATCTTAGAACGTCAGTCCATGACTTTTCACTGGTGTTCCTAGTGGCATACCAACGTCAGTGACACTGACACTGACGTTGGTGTGCCACAACGAACTCCAGTGTGAGTGACGTTTTTTTCACCCGAAAAAATATTCATTAATGTGGTGCAAGTAGTAAATAGGGGGTCAAATAGAATCCCCTATATATTTTTTTTTTGCCTCAGATTTTTTTTTGACTAAATATTGTTATCCTTTTTAATGAAAATATTAAAATAAAATATTTAGTTAATAAGCATTTATGACACATTCAAAAAGGTAAATAACAATTTTTGATCTCTAGTCTTTTATTTAATTCTAGTCAACTTTTGTGAAAAAACACAATTATGTATAAGTTTTTGTTATGATAAATACTCGTGTATATTTTTTTTTTTATTTTTTTTTTTTTTGCTTAAAACCATCGGTATCCCGGAACTCTTAGTCCAGACTTCTTACTCAGGAATAAATGCTCCTATATTTCAATGTTACAAAAAACCACTATGTATGTATTAGTGTTACGATAAACACGCTTGTGTATGTGTCTTGTTATGATAAATATTCATATATTTTGTTATTACGAAAGACATCTTTATTTGTGTTTTATTGTTACGATAAACACCAAGTTAATATCAATCAAAAAGCACATTTGATACTTCTGGACTAAAACTTAGTCAATAAATTAATCAACATTATGCTTATAATCGAATCAGAATCAATTAGTGAAAAAATAAAAAGATAAACTAAAAGTCAAAGTGTGATGTGTTAAAAAATTCTAGGTGTCAAAAGTCATTTATTTGCTTTATTTGATTCAAATTGAACCAGAATATATTTGTGTATGTTAGTATGTTTTATAGCAAGCAGGTGGAGTGGAGACATTTTTTTTGCCTATTCAAAAGGAAATGCGGGCAGGGTAGAGCTCGGCAGAGGGTTCGAAAATAGGGTAGGGTTATGTCCTTAAGATTCAGATAAGAAAAGAGTTACAAACTTTGACCTACGTACAAGTTCCGGCCAGGATGATTGGGTAGATCAAACCAATTTGAACCGCTCCACATCACAGTAGTAGTAGCGTAAAGGCCGTAAGTCGGGCGGGAAGCAGGCCGGGCCCTACCCCAAATATGCTTTGCAGTAGTTTTTTTTCTCCGTTTTCCGTTCCTCTTCATGCCGCAGTCTTGTTCTTCTCATTGCATATGGAATCATCTTCTTTCTCAAATACTAGGCATATGCGTGGAACTGTGGAAGTCATTCTCTTCCTATGATGGAGTTTTGGTCTGTTTATAATACAACCTTCGTCTCAAAATATATATAAGTCATCCTACATGTTAAAATACAGATGCATAAACTTTCACTCCAAAAAAGATAAACAAAAGACATTCAAACAGTAAATATGGAAATTGATAAAACACAGAAACAAAAAGAACACAGTAATTTAACGTGGTTCCGGCGTTGTGCCGACTATTCCATGGACAGAAAATGATATATTTTACCATGCACAAAAATTACAAAGACACACACTAAACCGATTACAACTCTGGTATTTATAGACAACTTTCCCTAAACTCTAGCCGCCATAAGATCTTTGTCGGACTGTCACTAATACCCTAAATGTGGACCTCAGCTCCAGCTGAGTTACCAGATGTGTAACCAACACTACTACAAAATTGGACATAGGTCACACTTAAGATATAAAAACAATCACAGTTTCAATAAAACCGAGACAACGAAAATATATATATCACACTTACAAACTTTCTATCACACTTATTGAAAAAGCGAGATAAGTTATATTAATCAATCTCATTTTTAATGTGTGACTTAATTGATATTATTTTTAAATCACGATTATTGTAAAACCGAGATAAATTAACTCAATCAATCTCATTATTAAACCGTGATTTGAATTGATATGATATTTACGTCACGGTTTCTAAAAAAGCGTGATAAATTATATATATCAATCTCACATCTAAAACGATGTGAAATGATATGATATTTTTATCACGAGTTATTGAAAAAACGAGATAAATTATACCAAACTATCACACTTTTAATCTGTGACTAAATTGGTATGATATTTTTGTCACGGTTATTGAGAAAGCAAGAGAAATTATATAGAAAGCAAGAGAAATTATATCAATTAATCTCATTTTTAAACTGTGACTGAATTCATGATATTTTTGTCACAATTATAGAAAAAGTGAGACAAATTATATCCACTAATAAGAAAAGAGATATAGATCACACTTATCTAAAGATAAGGATCACACTTTTAAAAGAACCGAGACAAGTAAAATATATATATATATCACACTTAATTTTTTTTATCACAGTTATTAGGTGTGAAAAAAAAGAATGATCACACTTTTTAGGTGTGATTGAAATAATAATAGATCTCGGCTTTTAAGTGTGATAACAACTACTAAAATAGATCACAGTTTTTAAATGTGTTGAAATTATAATCGATCTCGGTTTTTAAGTGTAATAACAACTATAATAGATCACGATTTTTAAGTGTGATAACAACTAAAATAAATCACAGTTTTTAAATGTGTTGAATTATAATAGATCTCGGTTTTTAAGTGTGATAACAACTAAAATAGATCATAGTTTTTATTATCACGGTTTTTAAGAAAACTAAGACAAGAACATCAATCAATCACGGTTTTTAACTGTGATTAAAATAATATGATATTTTATAATCATATCTTAGATTAGTGTGGTCGAAAATGATAATATAGTAGGCATCAGCCCAGTGGTAATTAGTGTGGTTCCTTAATCCAGAGCATCCGAGTTCGAGTCCCAGTGGCAACAAAAGATATGTGTGCGTTTAGTTCGTTTTCGAAAAAAAAGAATGATCACACTTTTTTAGGTGTGATTGAAATTATAATATATCTCGGTTTTTAAGTGTGATAACAACTACTAAAATAGATCACCAGTTTTTAAATGTGTTGAAATTATAATAAGATCTCAGTTTTTAAGTGTGATAACAACTATAATAGATCACAGTTTTTAAGTGTGATAACTACTAAAATAGATCACAGTTTTTAAATGTGTTGAAATTATAGTAGATCTCGATTTTTAAGTGTGATAACAACTAAAATATATCACAATTTTTATTATCACGGTTTTTAGGAAAAATGAGACAAAAAATCAATCAATCACGAGTTTTTGACTGTGATTAAAATAATATGGTATTTTATAATGAGATTTTAGTTTAGTGTGGTCGAAAATTAGAAGAAAGAAAACATCGGTCTAGTGGTAATAAGTGTGGCTTGTTAATCCGGAGTATCCGGGTTCGAGTCCCAACACAGACAAAAAATATATGTGTGCTTATATATATTTTTTTGAAAAAAAGAACACTTTTATTGGTGTGATTTAAATTTTAATAGATCACATTTTTTAAGTGTGATAACAACTAAAATAGATCACAGTTTTTAAATGTGTTTTAATTGTAATAGATCTCGGTTTTTAAGTGTGATAACAACTATAATAGATCACGGTTTTTAACTATGATAACAACTATAATAGATCACAGTTTTTAAATGTGATTAAATTATAATAGATTACGGTTTTTAAGTGTGATACCAACTATAATAGATCACGGGTTTTAAGTGTGATAATTATTATAATAGATCACAGTTTGTAACTGTGATTGAGTTAAAGTACTTTATGTCACACCTCAATATGCCACACTTTGGAAGCCGTGACTAATGTAAATATATCACCCTTAAAAACCGTGATCTTTATACTTTTTTGTAGTAGTGCAAGCAGACCATATGTAGATACTAGTTGTATTCAACAGTCTCAGCTGACACCACCCAGCTGACAGAAGGACTCAGGTGACTTCCACAGACTTGAATATTCTACTCAGCTGACCATCACTCAACTGAATACCTGATTAGTTCCACCAGATTAAAGATCAAGTCACACTTTGTTAACACTACACTTTTAGATTTGTCACACTATATAAGTCATTATATTATCAATGCAACATTTATTGTTTGTTTTTCTATCTTACCTATAATTTACTATGAATCCAATCACTTTTAATTTCTTAACAATTATTGCATTAATAATAGTCAATGTGTACTTTAGACATTTATCTTCAAATTTATGACGTTCAATCACTACTCTAATACATGTGAAAACTCATAGGATAACTTATATTTTGGGCCGAGGTAGTATATTATTGTTATTCGAGTCGACACGATTGTGTTCCTTAATGAGAAAATTGAAGATGCAACACTTTGAAACTTCGGGTACACTCAAGTCGGATAATGGTTTCAAGCCCTCAACGTAGAGGAATTGCTTTCTTGGCAGAAAATCTGAGTCTTCCTCCGTGGAAATAATTGGTGTTTATGTTTATTGGTATTTCTTTTTATTTATGTGATTGGACTAAATTCTTTATACATCTAAAGGCGCCTGGTCACTGTTATTCATGTTTTCTCCTTTGGCTTAATAAAAGAATATGAATATTGTAATAAACTATCTTATTTAATGCAATTTCTATACCTCGTAGAAAAAAATTACACAGCATAAATTATCAATTCAACATCACATTAAAGCATTAAGTAAAAAACATGTCAAAATAAAAATAACAATTGAAACAACGTCGCACAAGTACCCAACCTCTTAATTATTACTACATTCTTCTCAAAATATAAGTCATCATATATTTTTAGATTTATCATACAATATAAGTAATTCTACAGCATCAATACAACATTTATCGTTCATTTCTCTATCTTACAACTAATTTATTATGAATTCAATAATTATTTATTACTTCACAACTATTGTATTAATGATAATGAAGATGTATTTTAGACAATTAGCCTTAAAATTTATGAATCTTTAGGATGACTTATATTTACGAATTTTTAGGATGAACATATTATTATTATTATTATCTTTTTATTTTGGTGAAGAATCTCCCAATGAGAAAACAAATGCTATTGCAGAGCTATCTCTTTATTATTCCTGCACACAACCATGTGATTTTAATTAAAAAACTATCTGCAGGCCATGTGAATTTACGGTATCGGGTATCTCCCTCCTACGTCCAAGGAGCCATGAATTTTTCGCCGGGTGAACTGACAATCTTTTTTTCAATATTATTTATACGGAATAATTTTTTGAAAAAGATAAATTTATTTATACTTTATGATGTTTTTTTTTTTAACTTTCTGCAACTCACTATAAACGTTAACTCCAGTGTCAATTCATTGCATATGACGTTATTCATAAATGACATTTCTGTAACTATAACATCACTGTCATCACTCACTTTATTTTCATTGCGCTTGAAGTAATGTTTTGAGTGATTGAAATTATCGTGGTGTCGGAAATAAAAGTGTGATGGCAACAGAATCATTTTATTGTTGTAACATATAATTTTAGTGACTCAGGTTAGGTGGGTTGTAAGGCTAATTATCTAGTGGACTGATGAGATGGTGGTAGACATACATACTATATAGAAAGAAGAAAAAAAAAAAAGCCGGGTGGGCTTAGCCCCCTTAGCCCATAAAGAAGCTCCGTCCTTGCCTACGTCCTACGGTGTCAAATCTATAAATTCTGTTAAGGGTCCTTAATATTTAACAAAATAAATATTATTTTACGGGGGTGCGAAATATTTTTCAATTGGTAAAATGTAAAGTATTATTATTCCTAATGGGTTCGTGAACCCTGTTTAATTAGGTAATTGTAGATCCGCCTCTGTTGTCCTACGTTGAGGATGCATGACATATTGTGTAGTACTGGTAAAGCTGCGGAAAGATGCATGCCTACGCAATACAAAGTCTTTCCTAGGAAATTCTTACACGCACCACACTTGTGTATACCGATCCGTTGGAAGTAAGACATGTGTGCAAGAAGACAAAATAGTATTCGTCTTCTTTCCGTGTAAGAATGGTGGATGTAATAAATGGTTTGAATGCAGATGTGAAAAGGTGAAATTGGAAAATCAGGCCCTTTTAACCTCTGACATTTTTTTTTAGGTGGGACAGATTCTGACATTATTTTTCAGGTTCACCGTCCAAATTTGGAGGAAATCGTCCATATTCAGTCAAAACCCTCCAAATTTGGATTAATTTCGTCTAAATAAATTGAATGGGGAATATGGACGGAAACCGTCCAAATGTTGGACGCACCGTCCAAATTGGGAAGAATTCCGTCCATTTTTGGTGTGCGTCCAACATTTGGACGGTTTCCGTCCATTTTGTCCAAAGCTCTAAAACCGTCCACATTGGGACGGAGCCATATGGTCTCTCCGTCCAAAAAGAGGACGCACCGTCTAAATTTGGACGGTTTCATCCACATATGGACGGATTCATCCATTTTGAAACCCTTATCAATGTCTTATTTACTCTCTTCACCTACTCTTGTCTTCACCGTTTCATGACACAAAAAAATCACCATTGCTACACCAAAAATTCACCATTGATACCCAAAAAAAAAAAAAAACAAACCATATTTGTCCTTTTGAAATTTGGGTTGTTTTATTTCACCGGAGTTGTATTTTCAAACAAAATGGGTAAGCATTTACTTAAGTTTGAATAAATTTATTTATTGTGTTTGTTTTTATTGTTATGTGTTCACATGAATTTTCGATTTTTATTAATGTTATAAATTTTCGATTTTTAGCGTAGTGTAGTATGTGCATTTTCGATTGTTAATGTTTCAATTTTTATTAATGTTATAAATTTTCTATTTTTTATTAATGTTATGATTTTTCGATTTTTTTTATTAATATTGTTAATGTTATAAATTTTCGATTGTAAGCGTAGTGTAGTATGTACATTTTCAGGGTAGAGAAATGATTAATTTTGATTATATATTTCGATAATGGAATTGACATTCGTTGGATAATTAGGGTAGTCAATGATACATTTTATTTTGATTGATATATTATGATGAAATATTTGGATAACGATACAAATATATTTTGGTTGATGTCAATGTGATCGCTTGTAGTAATAAACGAAACTTGTTTACCGAATGTGTTTTATTGGTTTGGTACAAAGTTGATTATGTTGTTGTTGTAGTGGAAGATGAAAATTCAATTCAAATATATGGTTTTTGAATTACGTATTTTGTGATAGTATGAGAACATCCCTTGAAATTATTGGTAACAAGAATGTGATTTAAAAAATTGAAACAAACGACAAATTAATGTCGTTTGAAAATACAAGAACGAATATTTCGAACTGAATTCCATGGTACGCCTCGGCCTGATGAGGTTCTTAGAATTGCATGCTTTCCCTAGGGTGTTTTCGAATCCTTCTGATCCGCTGTGTCACGCCTAATCTCCAGGCTTTGTATTGGGGCTCCTGGTAGGTAGCTCGTAGAAAATTTCATTAGGTCTGCTCAAACAGAGCATCTTTTCATGTCTCCAGCAGCCTAGTAAATCCTCAGCCGGAAGTGAGGCACCCCTTAGATTGAAAATATAAGTTCTGTTCTGCCGGCTCCGGCCGGCATCCGTTCTCCCTCGTCATCATCAAGTACTCTATGACGTTGGTAAAAACACTACTCTCTTCTTCTCTTACCCCCCTCTAACGTTACAACACAACACAACACAAAACAAAGATGGTCCGATAAACAAAAAAAAAAAGATGATAAGACAATTATATATATATATATATATATATATATATATATATATATATATATATATATATATATATATATATATATATATTTATTTATTTATTTATATGTGTGTGTGTGTGTATATATATATATATATATTTATATATATATATATATATATATATATATATATATATATATATATATATATATATATATATATATATATATATATATATATATGTGTGTGTGTATGTGTGTGTGTGTAAATATAAATATATAAATATATATTTATATGTGTGTGTGTGTGTGAGTATATGCACTTGTACATATTACATATATATGTGTATCACACTGACAGTATGATGACATATATACAAACATTTTATATATTCATTGTTTATATATTATTTTATATTCATATCTCCATTGTATACTGATGTAAATTTATAATTCTTCCACAGATAACAACATTGTGTCCGTTAAGTTTGAATTTGGTGGAGAGTGGAAATACAACGAAGAATGCGACAAATGGTCTTATAGAAAAGGAAAATTTTATTTGATTCGTGTAAAAACCGATATGACATTGGATGAAGTGAAGCAGAAAGTGTGTGGGAAAGTAGGAATTGATGTATCAAAAAATACATTGGTCATGAAACTTTTGTACGCAAAATACGAGGGGCCGATTGATGTTTTGGATGATGAGACATGGCTAGGGTACATTGATGATCTGCTTAGACTAGAAACCGTCAAACTTTGTGTTAACGCTGAACCGGTTATTGCTGATGATGACTCGGAAGACATAAACGACAACGAATTTGACTTAAATGAACAACCGATAGTTGAAGAAAATGATAGAGGGATTGAGGATTTTACACCCGAACGTTATTATAATCGGAATTCCGGTGAGCATGTTGTACGTACTCCACAAGTCTCGGACCCCTCATGAAATTGTCATCCAACCGAATACAACTTTCGGTGATCAAGTAATTGACTTGTCAAGTGAACGTGGCTACGATTGGGGATTTATTGCAAATATGATTAGTCGCCATTGCACATACCTTACAAAGTGAACAACCTATGGCTAGAATGTGTGCATCTATGAATGAAGTTGGAACGTCTCGGCGAATTTAGATCGACGACCCACATACCGTATAGGCAGCAAAGTAGTGGTAGGAGGCGTGAACCGGTGATTGAAGCAAGGACATGTTGGGATAATTTTGGATCAATCAATGTTCTTGTTGAATTCTGTACATATTACTTTATCCTTTGAAAATTACTACACCTTCATTTCACTTTTTTCAAAAATATCGTCCACACCATGACGACTCAACAGTAACATTGCTTGATTGAAAGTATAGAAACCGTCCGAATTCACTCACTGACCAATATTTGGACGGAATCCGTCCATAAATTGGACGGGTTCCGTCCAAATTTTGGACGATATCTGTCCAAATTTCAACATGACCATTGATTGATTGTCAAGACTTGACCATGACCTCTTACATCGAAAACTCTATATATACTATGAATTTTACAATACCCATGCATAACCCTCATTTTTACTCTACCTTAGACACAATGTCTGACTCGGATTCCCCTCCTACTAACTTTCAGATTTTTAATCCCGAAAATGAAATTCTCCCGGAATGGCATCCTCATCGGCCAGTGAGACAGCACGGTATAACTCACATTTACGATGAGGATACGCTGCTAAATCGGTTCACAACAGGCCATGAGCGGCGCAATTGGATTTGGCACTTTCAAGATAGAGCTGTTGTCGGAGAGAGGAGAATTCAATGGGAGACTCTACCTACCAAAACTAAAAATCTACAAACTTACTAGAATCGATCTGAGGCTCCTCAACTGATTCCTGAATGGTGTCAGTAGCAGCCCTTGTCGTAGGCTCGGGAGTGGCTATACCAAATATAATCGAGATAATCAATTAACGACAAAATAAAATTATATTTTTAAAATGTTAATAATACAAAAATCAATATACATTAACTCTTTATAAACAATATGGAATTCGAGTTCGATAATTTTTCACAATGTAATTTCTAGTTCAAATTTAAATATCTACAGACTTACTAAAATCTATCTCAGGCTCCTCCACAACCGATTCCTGAATGGTGCCAGTAGCGGACTTTGTCATAGGCTCGGGAGTGTCTATACCAAATATAACCGAGATAATCAATTAACGACAGCAATAACATTAGATATTTTTTCACAATGTAATTTCTAGGTTCAAAATGAAAAATCAAATAACTTACCAAATGTAGCGGCGACCGTTGTCGCACCGGCCCCCGTCATACCCTCGGGAGTAGCTATACCAAATAAAATCGAGATCATCAATTAACGATAACATACAATAAAATACCTATGTTAATAATACAAATTACCTATTAGATCGTCGGGGTCGAAGTGTTGCGGAGGAGGTCGGGGCTAGGGTGACCGATTACCACCCTATTAATAATTCGATTCGTGTGTTAACAATATAAATACGGTCATCAAATTCGTATGTGCAAGATAATTCATACTGTCGTCGTCTAGCCGCACTGCAGTTCCACCCATTTGACAAATTTTGAATGCCGATCTTTAAAAAATGCCAAATCACCCTTAACTTCGCCTAACCCACGCATCGTTTCACTTAACCGAGCCTTCACGGCTCTAGCTCGGAGTTAGTCTTTTGAAGCTCGGTATTTGCATTTCTTAACTCGGAGTTGGTTTTTTCCAACTCGTCTTCGCAACACTCAACTCCGAGTTAGTTTTATCCAGCTCTTGTTGGATGATTTGAGTAATTCGGCCTCGGTTCTTCGGAGACACATTTAGGGATATCGTGTCATCGCCTTGCGGAGTTCGCGGAGGTAGACGCATAATCGTACGCCTCGACTGTCTACGTCGAGCGTCCTCTTCAGCAATTTCAGGACGCTCACGTTCTATGCGTTGACCAGAGGCACGGGACAGTGTGTTTCCCACGGGAGAGACCGGTGGTGTGTTTCTGACGGGAGGGACCGGTAATTGACGAGGTACAGCCGTAACATACGCCGCCGGCAACCCTAGTGAAATTACGTAATCCCTATCTTCGGGGGTTCTCAGAACATCACCGGGCATTCCGTCCTGAATACATGAATAAAACACGATTTTACATACAATATATTTAAAATATGGATTGATAAAAATGAAAATACGATACTTACCGATACAGCAAACTGTGAGGATTCCAAACTACTGGAATACACCCCGCCGTTCGAGAACTTCCACCTCAATATGGTAGGACGATCGTTCTCATGTCCCTCTCTCACAATTGCGAATTTCCCCTTCAGAGCGATGGTGGAATGACATGAAAAGCCCACACATGTAAGGCATATAGACAACCGGATATCGTTGGGCCGACGTGCCTTCTCATCATTTTTCGGCTCAAGTAACCGTAGGTGTTGTACTTGTTTACGCCGGTTCCACATGAAATTGTTAAACGAGATATTGCCCCCACGGATAAGTTCTAACCCGTTCTAGGTCCTCGACGATATAAAATATATGATTCGGTATGACAGTTCCGGGGTCTTGTCCGATTAATAACCCATATATAACATACACTAAAGCCATCCGATAAACGGTTTCGGTGTCGCATTGCCTTGTCCTCATATTTCGCTAAGATTTTTGCCATAGTCACGGTCCCGGCGCACCTTCGAGGTCACAAGGCTCCACAAAACACCTTGATATTGGCGAATCGAAGGTTTTCATCTCCAAATCTATACCCCATTGTCATTGCAAACTCTCTTTTGCCGAACTTCACTCTATTCTCGCCAATCTTAAAATGAAGTTCATCGTCACAGTCGGGATAAACCATTTGGAAATACAAGAATGCTATTAGCCGCCCTTTGAACGCCCAATTATCACGATACCAAGTAATAAATTGACCAAACACTGATTCTTCCAATCTAGTTAACAAGGTACGATTATTGCCGTCAGGATACAGCACCAACTCGGATTGTAGTTTTTCATAGATTCTTCTTTCCGAATGGAACCTCAATTTGGTATCAAACACCTTAAGACGCGGATGAATATATTCCCCGTGTGTCCCGGATGTGGAAAAGTTTGCGAGTGATTATAAATACACATGCTTATTTCATTGCAAAAAAATATATTGCCAATATATAAATAAATAAATATATATATATATATATATATATATATATATATATATATATATATATATATATATATATATATATATTTATTTATATATATATATATTTGTTTGTGTATGTGTGTGTGTATATATATAAATATATAAATATATATAAATACTCACACGTACAAATCCTATTTACTATTTTTTGGAAACAATAATTTACTTCGATAGATATATGTATATAAAGTGAATTAGTACAAATCGTATTTACTATTTTCCCGAAAATAATCTTATTTACTTTATATATATATATATATATATATATATATATATATATATATATATATATATATATATATATATATATATATATATATATATATATATATATATATATATATATATATATATATATATATATATATATATATATATATATGTATATAAAGTGAATTAATACAAATCGTATTTACTATTTTCCTCGAAAATAATCTTATTTACTTTTATATATATATATATATATATATATATATATATATATATATATATATATAAAGTAAATAAGATTATTTTCGGAAAATAGTAAATACGATTTGTATTAATTCACTTTATATACATATATCTATACGAAGTAAATTATTGTTTCCAAAAAATAGTAAATAGGATTTGTACGTGTGAGTATTTATATATATTTATATATTTATATATACACACACACACATACACAAACAAATATATATATATATATATATATATATATATATATATATATATATATATATATATATATAACGAAATGTCTTATCATCTTTTCTTTTTGTTATTCGGAACATCGTTGTTTTGTGTTGTTGTGTTGTGGTGTTGTGTTGTGTTGTAACGTTAGAGGGGGGTAAGAGAAGAAGAGAGTAGTGTTTTTACCAACGTCATAGAGTACTTGATGATGACGAGGGAGAACGGATGCCGGACGGAGCCGGCAGAACAGAACTTATATTTTCAATCTAAGGGGTGCCTCACTTCCGGCTGAGGATTTACCAGTCTTGGAGACGGGGAAAAGATGCTCGTTGAGCGACCAATGAAATTTTCTACGAGCTACCTACCAAGAGCCCCAATACAAAGCCTGGAGATTAGGCATGACACAGCGGATCAGAAGGAATCGAAAACACCCTAGGGAAAGCATGCAATTCTAAGAACCTCATCAGGCCGAGGCGTACCATGGAATTCAGTTCGAGATATTCGTTCTTGTATTTTCAAACGACATTAATTTGTCGTTTGTTTCAATTTTTTAAATCACATTCTTGTTACCGATAATTTCAAGGGCATTTATACTCCCCGTGATCGGTCATACTCATTGTCAAATTTAAATAATTAGCAATACTACTATCATAGAATCTAACATTATACTATCATAAATTACACTAGAACATCAAATAAAAATCATAACACTATCATACATATTCTTACACTATCATAAATTACTTCTAAATGCCCCATCATACATTTAATCATACCATACATGAATTGTATTCAAACTCAACAATAAAATAACACACTATTGTTGAGTTTACATGACGATCTCTAAATTATACATGAATTTTCGAATTTTACATGAACATAGAGAATACATAAACCCTAAGCTATTAATTACATATTACTAATTTTCATACATATCCATTCGAATTATATCTATGTCATTTCGATTTCTAAAATCACTTCATCAAACATACATATAATCATACAATATATGAATTTGAATCTAAACCCTAAACCCTATAACACCGTTGAATCCCAATCGAACAAATAACATGATATTCATAGTGACATAAACCGTAAAAATCCTGTCACAATCAAATAACAAAATTTAATAGGATTAATTCGAATCAAATAACAAAAATAAATAGGATATGAATTAAATTCGAATCAAATAACAAAATTAAATAGGATATGAATTCAAATCTACCTTTGTATGATTACCCAACAAAATCAAATAACAAAAAACAAATACAAAATGAAAAACGGAATTGGAAAAATGCAGCAAAAAAAAAATACCATAAACACTCACATTAGGTGCTTCTTGACTCGAGAAGACGAAGGATTAGCCATTGTAATCGTCCAAATTTGCTCGAGAAATGGAAGAATTGAAATCTTGTAAATCGTCCAAATTTGCTCTGCTTTTCTGCGGTTTTTTTTCTTGAAACGGCGGTGAAATGGTTGAAATGAGGAAGAAGGGCTGATAAGGGTTTGAAAATGGACGTTTCCGTCCAAATTGGATGTATCCCTCCAAATTTGGACGGTGCGTCCTCTTTTTGGACGGAGAGACCAGATGGCACCGTCCCAATTTGGACGGTTTTAGAGCTTTGGACAAAATGGACGTAAACCCTCCAAATGTTGGACGCACCGTCCAAAAATGGACGGTATTCGCCCCCCAAAAATGGACGGTGCATCCAAAATTCGGACGGTTTTCGTCCATTTAGTCCATTCAAATTATTTGGACGAAATTAATCCAAATTTGGAGGGTTTTGACTGAATATGGACGATTTCCTCCAAATTTGGACGGTGAACCTGAAAAATAATGTCAGAATCTGTCCGACCTAAAAAAAAATGTCAGAGGTTAAAAGGGCCTGATTTTCCAATTTCTCTGTGAAAAGTGGTCTGCATTTATAAAGGTGAAATTCCTACATGTTTAATCCTAACATGGAGTAATCAATGTGGTTTTTATTTGTTGTAGTTGTATCTCCAAAAATACAATTTATTGTGTTTTTATTAGTATATCATTATTTATTAATACGTGAGAGAAATATTACGTGTAATTATATTCAATAAGTGATATTAATTATCATTTTAATGTCAAAGTCAAAATATGAACTCATCAATCTTAATTTGTGTTTTTAACAATTGCAACATTTATATGAACGTAGGAGAGTATTTGATAGAATTACATTTTTAAAGCAGTATTTATTGTGTTTTTAATCACATACCAATTTATTTTTTTTGACAAATCACATACCAATAATTATTAACAAATATGCATAATTATAAAACAATAAATATGATACACAAAACCAAGAAATATATCTTTTTGTCCAAAAACTCTGTCCCATGAAGTCAAAGTGTAAAATAAAAAACCACAGAAAACTGACACGAAAGTTGCACCCGGTATGCAAATTAACGTCGGTGTGCTGCGTGTATTCTGTGCCAATATCTTATTTTCGTCGCTTGTTTGCAGATAATAGTACAACGTTGTTTCCAAACAAAAACAAAATAAAAGACTAGACTACTAGTATCATCACTGCTTTGCTGCTGCTGCATTGAGGTGAGCTCCAAAATCCAGTTAGAAAAAGTATTACTTCAAAATGAGCTGCCATTACTGTCCAAAAAAAAAAAAAAAAGAACAATAAATAATTAACAATACAATCACAATGCATTACCGAACCGCACAGTAAGAGTCAATCTCTGCGGAACTTTTAGAGATCAGAGTTTGGATGTAGTCGGGCCTGTTGTAGCTCTAGACACCGCGGGAAAAGGGCGGGGGTGTTAGGGTGAATTAAAGAAAGGTTTGAACGATTATTACTCGAACCACTCAGCAGGATCTTAAGCTGTTTCTTGAAATAGTAATATAAGCAAGTAATCATAAATTTATCAGATTCCTTGATAAAAATGCTGGTCTAACAGCCTTAAACATGAACAATTAGAACAATCACCGAAAACAATAATCAACCCGAAAGGCGAGTAAACAAACATACCTTTCCAAAAGCCATTGCAGATTTGAACACATGTGCTGACAATGACAGCAGCAGCAAAGCACAAAATACACTGAACCATATGGCTAAGAAAGTTATTCATCATCTTACAACAGCCTTCACGCCTCCAAAATTCAGCGGTTGAGCATTATAATAGGGACCTACTGAATGCCAAAATCGACGAGCTTTATCTTAGTTGCCTCGTCCTTGAAACCTTGAGCTTTTGTACCTTGGTGGATACTGAAAAGATCCTTCCCTTTTCCTACAACTAGATTGAAATGCATTTCCACCTCCATAACAAGAGTCTTGGAAATCACGATTATTGTAATCCTGGGGCTCAAACACGCATTCTCTTCTATCTCTTTCCCAAGGTCCACCGGTACGTGATGCAGAGCTACGTTGCCGATTATTGCCAGAGTAAACCGAGTGCTGTTGCAAATGAGTGTCATTGTTCGGTTTCTTCCAATTGTTGGACCTATAATCAGTATATGTTCTTGCCTTTTCACCAACATGTCCCACATTTTGCCAACCACTATTCCTATAATTCGAATAATTGTTGTTTATATCCGATGTCTGCCTATGATTTATCGGCTTTGGCTTCCAATCCCACGACTCGTTAGTACAACCTTTCCATGTATCGTTTTTAGAGGTTTCATTAACTGTAATGGGCATTTGCTCCCATGGATTTTCATCATCCTTCGAATTTTTAGACTTAGTATTTTGACCCCAAGTTGTCGATGCATCATTCAAATGTCCTCCAAAGTCCAGTGTTGGATTACTACTTTCCCATGTATTTTGCACCGAATCACATTCCGGGACTTGGTTTCTTTCCTTTCTGAAAAACTTTCCCCGGCTTTCAACTTCATCAGGATTAAAGTATGCTCTATCCAACTCAGACATAAGTTCAGGATCAATGTGAGGATTCCAATCAATTTCATCAGTATACTTATCAGGATCCTCGAGAGGAGTCTCGATTGGAAGACGGTTAATCTTTTCCCAGTATCTTTGTTTAGCTGAATGAAATGCTTCTTTGGCAGCAGAATCATCCCATTTGATTATATTATCATGACAATGCATAAACTTTTTTACATTTACAACCCTTTTCCATCGAACTCCTACTGATTTGCAGAACTCTATTTCCCACGATGATCCATTATCGTCCTCAATTGCTGGAAGTACAAAGAACAGAAGAAACAAAACAATTAGACTTTTTCACATCCCATGAAAAATTGAAGGTTTAATTTACAAATGCACTTAAACCAGGACTAACCAAGAACCTCTGTGTTTCGTTTACAGTTTGATAACATTGCTAAATCAGAGATTTTATGGTACAATACATCATGACCATACATTTTTACTCTCTTTCACCATACACACCCCTACTGTGTGAAAGAGGGTAAGCATGGATGGATATAATGAATGTCACTTGGTACAACCTACTTACACAACGGTTTTAGGATTAAAAAAATTCCTGCTAAATGGTAATAGATCGATTCATAAAAGTAAGAGACAGACTCGATTTGCAATTGTCGTACACTATCCACTTTGCGTAAGAAATTGAACTGTCTAGTATGTTTCCAAGGTTCATATACAATGTCAAAGACACATGGTACACACATTCAATAGCTTTGATAGAGGATTACTCTTATTCAACAGGGGCGGAGGCCATTTTCGATTAGAATATACCTATACTCGTTAAACCATGGCATATTCCGGAACCATGCTATGATTCTCTTAGACAATCAAATCAACAAGAAGACATTCAGAATTTTAGCAAAGCTCAAATTATCAAACCAATTTAATAGGGAAAACATAATTTCAAACAGTTGAAGAGCTACAATACTTGCCATCCAATCTCAGTACTGTTACATTTACAGTACACAGAAACAACAAAATATATGACACATGTACACAAATTCTCCCAAACCCTCCATATACTAAATCTATACATCCATAAAAATGAAATTCTCACACAAGCCCTAAACTTGATTTAAGCTACACAATTCATCAAACAATTGAACTTCATCAAGAATCACAATCAAATAAAAAAATCAAACATCAACAAGCCTGCAAGTTTTTTGATAAAGAAACAATCTTTCAGCTATGAAATCAACAAGGCAAACCCCAGAAACAGAAATCGCAGCAAATTATAACAAAAACCAGAATATATTCTAAAATTAAGATAATACAAAAGTAGAAGTGTACCAGGAGGATTGGATTGAGAATGATGAGGAGAAGGAGGAGAAGGTGGAGGCTCTACATAATCATAATCTCTGTAATTTCTGCTGTTGAAATTTCTTCTGGGTATTCGTCTTCTATCCCACTTTCCCATTTCTTCAAGATTTTATTCAATAATTTATTATAAATACAAACTGCAAAACACGACGATCGGAGCCAAGAACGGTGCCGTCCTCCGATTGCAGCTATTGAATTGAGTTAATTCGGCGATTCGTCAATCTCACTGTGGAATTCAAATCGCCATAGATGCATAAAACTGGTCTAATCTTGATTCTTGAGCTCCATCAACTGCTGCTTATCGTGTCGCGCGTCGTTTTTTTTTTCTTTATTATTTTCCGCTTGTATTCTTCTTTACTGAAGGTGTTATTATGTTTTGCAAATTTTAACTATTAATTTGTGAGACTAATGATATAATTGCCTTTAATGACACCACATAATATGTTAAGTATTAACCGTGACATCATATCGTATGAGTAATTCGTTTAGGTGTTGATTGTCATATTCGACCTCTAAATTGCCGAACTTTTAGTTTAAAATTCGTTTTTCTTAAAATTAAATTTCGTTATAATGTCTCGAAAAAGATGCATGGGAAGCTCGACTTTCTTGATATTGAACTTTATTGTGAATTAAATTATTTTTGAAAGATTTACCACACATGAGGTTCGACTTTCTTGATATTAAACCCTCCCGTTGTAAGTAGATACACACAACCTGACAAACCTTCACCTTGAATCATAGTAATACTCAAATCTAAGAATTGTAATGTTCTAAATTCTTATAAGTCTTCAACGCATCATACAGTGTCAACCAAGTCCGAAGATTATTTCACCTTAGCAAACTGCAAACCTTCTTCGCAAGCTTTGAAATAACCGGACAACGTTAATCAAGTTTAATAATTGTTTGAACTTAGTCAAGCGGAACCCGTAACGCCTTCATATCCCGGGTCTGATAGCGCTAAATGAGTCATAAATGGTCCGGTCAACTGTTTAGACCGCCGTCCTCGCTTGGTGTAAAAAGTCTAACCCGAGTTGACAAGGCATTTATGTCTCAAACTTATATGATGGTGATGCGCTTCCCCCACTTCTAATAGGTATATCACATTCCCCCCTCCTTATCAGGGACTGGCGTCATCGCCATGACGACCAAGACTTGTCATTGTGGACTTGTCTCAGTTCGTCTCTATCAGAGGACTCTAGAGGTGACCTTGGCACTTAGGTTCGTCTATAGGTGGCCTGTGGCACTTAGATCCGTCTGATAATCGGCACTGAATATCATTCTGTAACGCCCCCAGACCCCAGGTCTGGTAGCGCTAAATGAGTCATAAATGGTTTCAACTGCTTAGACCGCCGTCCTCGCTTGGTTTAAAGAGCTAACTTGAGTTAACAAGACATTTATGTCTCACACTTATATGGCGCCTGACACGCATATAATTAAAAATTAATCTAATTACATACGTAAGCCTTACGTAAGTATAAATCAGAGACAAAGCGGAAGGCAAAACGACAAACTTAGGTAACTAAAAAGACTAATAAACGATCGAAAGTAACACAAGCTGCATCCATCACATCATAAAAAAACTTTACTACAACCATCAATACAAAAGAATCCATTAACAGCTTGTAACCATAAACTCAACTCATTGATTTCTATCGTTACAAAGGATAAGAGAACCTATAGCAAATTATAATGCAGTAAAAATTAATAAACTTCGTCTACATCTCTGGGTTATTCCTCAGTGGCATAAAAAACAACCTAAAAACACCACATTTTCGGGGTTGAGACAAGAAAGAAGAGAGGGATAAATACATACATACTTAATAAGGGAATGTTCTTAAACGGATTTTGGATGTTTACTCGTATTTAGTTGTGTTATTTATTCATTAGTGTTGCTATTATTGTTGTTATAGGTTTGTTCTTTATTTTTTAAATTTTTTTTTTAATATTGCCGTGAACAAAGAAGGAAAAAAAGAAGAATACGATTCAAATGTGTTGCTGTGGCCTAGCTGGATGTTGCTGTAAGAAAAAGATAAGAAAAATATTAAAAAAAATATGGGAACTTGTAGACAACTAATTGCAAAAGAAAGAAAAAAAATAGTTTAATTATTCTTTCTTTTATTTCTTTTTCTTCTAAAATAAAGTTGCATTTGTTTTATCAAAAAAATAAACTAAACTAAAATACAATGCAAAGGTAATAGACGTGTCTAAAACTGATACAATGTGGTAGTATAATGTGTAAGCGTTTCGAATTGATGAATGAGGTATAAGGTGTTTGGCGGGCGCCAAGATGCGTGTTCACCTTATTTCTATGATTTTATTGTTTACAACTCGATCTTGATTGGTATGCATGTCTTTGAGGGCATTATATGTTATTTTGCAATGTCCGACTTAAACTTCTTGTAGCCTTGACTCAGCACCACAACTGCGGCCCTCTGTGAGGAGAATGTGGGAGCACATGAAGACGTTGTTTAGGCTTTGTGGGACTTTGACTTAGTAGTCATTGATCCTTTTACAACGTGCTAGATAGTGTAACTAGATGTCTAGGACTAGAATTCCTTAGGATGCCTTTTATGTGAATGACCCAGGTGGTTAGAACTTAACATGTAAATACATATGCGGATGTCTAAAAACTAAAACGTCAATATCATTGGTGAGGCACATTTCTGATATCGAAGCATGAGAGACACTTACCGCTCCTACGGGAATACGTGTAACTCCCACATGGAAAAATGAGTCCATGCCCCCAGAGCGGTGCAAACCATGTTGTGGCGCATTTTAACCATGCGTAGTGTCTTTTGATATTGATGTAACAAACCTTACTTGTGCAAGGATGTACTACGGAGCTAGTAGAGGGAGAGTGAGCTCTAATGTTACAACCTATGTGGTAGTGATTGTAGAAAGTGTCAATGCTATATATGTATGTATTATTAACGCTAAATGAGTCATAAATGATCCTGTCAATTGCTTAGACCGCCGTCCTCGTTTGGTCTACAAAGGCTAACCCGAGTTGACAAGACATTTTTTTTATTTGAACAACCAATTTAATTTCATTATCAGCAAGATGCTAAAAATAATTTACACAAAATGTTCCAATTCAAAAATAACAAAACCAAAAATGCATCATCATTCATCAAAACTAAACACTGTTACTTACTAGTGCATATCCTGCATAAAAAAAGCTCCAAGGCTGCTGCAAATTTCCCCTGTGTTTCTTATACCAATATCACCATGGTAATCAATTAGGCCTCCTTCCAAACACAAAATTGATGCTGCATTTTTGAACCAGCCGTTTGAACTCAGACAACTAGATTTAATTTTCCTTCCTCAAAACTCAACTAGCCGCTTTCAACGGGTTGCTAGTCACTCTTTCCAATTCAATTTCTTGAGACCGTTAACATTAGAAAGCCAGATGAAGGAGATTCTCTGCACATCTCTAAACATAGATTCCGTGTTTAAAACAAAAAGGTTAAACACCATATTGTTTCTAGTGTTCCAAATAACCCAAGCAATTATTCCAACAATCGCCGACCAAAGTTGTGCGGATATATTTGAAGACGCCATCCCTGCACTTACATGACATAAATCCGAAAACGAAGAAACATTTAACCCTGTGATCTTGCACCGATTGAAAATGTGGGACCATATCAACAGAGTCACATCGCAAGCATAAAACATGTGATTGACCGTTTCATCAAATATATTACAAAGCGGACAATAAGAGTCCTGAACCGGAACGCCACATCGTATAAGATTCGGCTTTTTAGGTAACCTCCTGAGACCTGCTTTCCACATGAATAAATTCACCTTCGAAGGTAAAAATGTATTCCATTTGACAGGTTGCTCGTTATTCAAAAAGGAATTTTTGAAGAATTCCAATTCAAGCTTTTTTCTCAAAGTGGCCACCGAGAAGTTTCTATTTGTGCTAAGTTTCCATTTCAATTTATCCAAAGAACCTGCATTACTACAAACTGAGTTAATTAAAATTTCCATCTTTTTTACTTCCTCCTCCTCAAACCCCCTCAGCCTTCTACTCCAAGCCCAACTAAAGATCAGCTATCCATATCCCTAATCACTACTTCTGCAACACTTGCACCTTTAAATGTTGACATCCTAAAAAGTCTGGGATAGGCAATATTTAAAGGATCATTACCCACCCAAATATACTCCCAAAACCTCACCTTATTCCCGTTTCCCACCACCCAATATTCCGATCCCAACAAATCTACACCAGCCTTTTTAATTTTGTCAACAGCCTCAACAACTCCTTTCCAAACTCCCCCAAATCTCCTCCGGTTGTTATCTAAACTCCAAACTCCCTCAAACCCATAAATCGACACAATTACTCTCCTCCATAAAGCACTTGGTTCCGAAATGAACCTCCACCACCATTTACCAAGCAAAGACAAATTTTGCAACCTTAAACTACCCACCGCAATGCCTCCCAATGACTTACGAGCTTGTATATTTTTCCAATCAACCCAAGAAACTTTTTTATGTGACCCTCCCCCTCCCCAAAAGAAAGAAGATCTCACACTTTCCAAAAGCTTTAACACACATTCAGGAGGCCTGTAGATAGAGAAAAAGAAGAGCGGGAGTGTGCTTAGGACATCTTTTACGAGAACTAGCCTTCCACCTTCCGACATTGGTCTTTGCTTGCACATAATTTTGCATTACATTTCTGAATAACATCTTCCCAAGCCTTCAATTTCTTCATGTTTTGCCCCACCCACAGCCCCAAGTATTTAAATGGCATATCAACCTTATTACAATTCAGTATTTCTGCAGGACATGCCAAATCACCATCCCGAACCTTTATTCCTGCTTTTTTTTTTTTTTTGAAAGTTAACCTTTATTCTTGCTAAAGAGCTTTTTCCCATATTTATTTTCAGGCCCGAGATTTTCTCAAAACATGATAAAATTCTTTTTAAAATTTTCAAAATTTCCAAACTCCAAGTACCTAAGAAAACTGTATCATCCACGTATTGAAGATAAGAAATCGGAATCTGATCCTTACCAATAGCTACCCCCGAGAATTTACCTTTTGCAATTGCCTCTTTCATTAGAATGTTCAGACCTTCCGCTGCAACGAGCAATAGGAAGGGAGACAGTGGGTCACCCTGTCTTAATCCTCGTTCCCAGTTGAATTCCTTAGTCGGACTACCCCCCACCAAAACCGAAGCTCTAGACGAAGAAATACAACCTTATACCCCACCACCTCCATTTCAAACCAAAACCCATGTTTTTCAAAGAATTATGTAAAAAAGTCCAGTTAACACAATCAAACGCTCTTTCAAAGTCTACTTTAAAGATAAAACTGGCCATACCTTTACTTTTTAGAAAATCCACCGCTTCATTAAGTTGACAAGACCTTTATGTTTCACACTTATATGATGGTGATGCGTTTACTCCACTTCCAATATAGGATATCACATACCTCTTCACAAGTTTTCAAATCAAGTTCAAGCACTACTTGTCATTACTTAATTATTAGTATTTTCCTTTAGGCAATTGTTTCTCACGAGTACGTACGTCTTCTCATTCCCAACTCCCTTGAACACAACCTTGAAATGTCTATATTACTTTGATCGAATTTCTCAAAACACATTTATTTATCTTCATAATGACTTTAATATTTTATAAAATAAAATAATAACTATATAATTAACCAAGCGTTGATGCCAATTTATCAGGACACAAACATTTAACTCCCCTTAACATGTTATTGCGTCAAGCGAAAGCATAGGCGTTTAACATTAATCGAATCAACCGATCAAATCAATGCAAGCCAAACTGTTTGGGTGATTTTTAAAGCAATGAAAACGAGCCAAACCGAACTAACAACATATAACTACATAGAGATGATAAAAAAAAGAACTTTTATTAATATGTAACAAGACATAGAGCTGCATAGAGATGATAAAAAAAAAAAAAAGAACTTTTATTAATATGTAATACATGACATAGAGCTACATAGAGATGATACTAATAAGTTACATAAGAGCCCTATTAAACAGAAACTAATTGTTACAATTAGATTACTGTAAAATACAAACGCAATACATAAATCTGAAATAACTAACGTTACCGTCAACAAACTGTATAACTGTATCGTGTTTCCCGGTACAATTATTATTGTTTACTTGATCGTAGTTTGACTCAAGCCATTACTGATATCGGGAGTGGTTGCACCATTTGGGGTGGTTGTACCATTTGGACACAATGTTCTTTAGGTGATTCAATTACAGGTTCATCAATTCGACATAAAACAACTGGGATTCTTTCTGAATTATTATCATTGTCAATGTCAATTATTTCTTCTCTTTTATCTTCAGGGCCCACAATGACTATTTGGTCTGCCAGTGTTTCAGGCAGCTTTTTTGATGATCCCTTTTGTTGTGGTTTGTAGTATATTTTATACAACACCATTTGTAGCACTCCAAGTATGAATCCCAAGACATTTGGCAGCTGTTTATACAAAGATAATAATAATAATAATAATATTGTCAGAATCGGATTGACACTATAAGTTTCACGGTAGGATTACAATATGATATGATAGCTAATTTAGCTGCATGTGAAGCCGTCTGATAGACACTTGCCATGTCAGCTGGCACGACACGTTGTACCATTAGTAGATTGACACATATATTATAACACTACAACTTTCATAGTATGATAGGACACTATAAGGATAATGATACTCTCACTACTAGATTGATACTACAAGAGACATAACATAATATGACAGTCTGATGTGGCAGTATTAAGGCTGGATGGCATGATGACATGTCATGTTGTGAGACTTGTATAGTCATTAACGCACGGACAATGTATTCTCAATTATATTTGGCAATGAAAGATGCTATATTGTATTATAACTATCGTGATACAATAAAAATGTCATTTTCTGATATGATACTGAGTTCCCTCTTTAAATAGAAACCACACTATCAGAAATCTCATATTGTTTCATTTATTGTATCAGAACGGTTATGACAATTAGATTACTCATCGACGATATGTATTATATAGAAGTAGAGGCTTATTCTACTTCAATTTTTTTATAATCCAAACTTTAGGACATATTCCAAAGGGTTAACTTTTGCAGGGGAATACTCTATTTTTTGTGGTTATATCACCACTTCCTATATTATACATCTAATGGTTGTGATTAAGTTTGAATTATAATATGAAACTTTTGGTATCAATTAAATACTTATATTTAAGTAAAGTTTAAAAAGATGATTATAAAAAAGGAGTAAAATTAAAAACTTACAGCTACATTGATGTCTTTCATGAGAAGGCCGTATAAGAACCAAACAACTGCACTTAGTGTGAGAAAAGCTGAGAGAGAAAATGGCATGTACTCCACACTCTTTGTTCTTATAACTTTTCTCTGCAAAAATACATACATGTCACAAATTAATATTTAATCTTTTTTAGTGAAAAATTACTGTGAGACATCATGTTTAAACAAAAATAATAATGATGGTTGTTAGATAAAAATGTGACAAAAACAAATTTTTATGATAACGATGAAACTCGTAACAATCAATATATTACATCATGATCAATGTTGTATAAGTGTATTGTGTCAGGTTTTGTTGTAAAACTAACATTTTTGTCACGATATTTGCATTTTTACTTATGTTAATTTAATCCCGACACTTTTACCTCTTATATTGACCAGACCATAACAATAGATTTTCGACACACGTAACACTTTATGCTCAAATCGTGATAAAAGATGAAACAATAATGATAGAAGTAAAAAAAAAACCGTGAAACAAAAGGGACATAAACGTCTTTATCCGTAAAATGAATCATAATACACAAGGATTGATGAACTTACCAGAATGCCCAAGGGTGCGACAAACACACACAAAGCAAACACAAGGCAAACCCATCCCACAATATGAACACGAGTTAATCCTTTGGCCAAGAAATAGGTGAGAGAAGCTACTACACCAAAACCACATACTGTTAACAGCAACATCTTTCCAGTTTCAATCTGCACATATATTCAAAAAAACAATTATTAAGAAGAATATACTTATAAAAGAAAAAGGATACATAAATCATGTTACTGTTTCTTTGACACAAAGCAAATGCCACAACATGATGTGTCAGTGAGACAGAAAATAGTTTCACTGCCACGTACAGACTTATCGGGTCGTGACATCTGTTGTGTCAGGATGATTGTGAACCGTATATTATATTTAAAGAAGTGATTATATTACCCTTGTTTTCTTTGTTGCATAGTAGAGAAAGAAAGCAATGTAAATGGTCTCAATGAAACAACCAAAGGAATTGATAGTCATTAGGAGGGTTGAATTTGGCTTCAAAAATGCATAGTAAACCCACAACATGGAGCTCAAAAGGGCTACAACATATGGTAGAGATTGATATTCTTGAGTTGATTTCTTCTTGAAAATCTGATAGAAAGTTGGCCTGCAAATAACAAAATTGTTACAAACAAAAAGAGACAAATTACTTTCATTTATATCATAACTATTACCAAAATATATATAACAATGAAAAATGAATGGACACTTACAATGGTGACATGAACACACCAAAGGAGATAGCATTTCCTGCAAAAAAGAAAAAGAAAAAGAAAAGATAGGTATACAGAATTCATGAGCTTGCATTTGAGATATAGTTTCTAAAAGTAGAAACTACAATATGTATGTATGCATGCATAATCTTTGATAAGAATTAGATTATGTAAGTATTAATAATAATAATAAGGAAATAAGAAGTTACCTAGTAAACCAAAAACAAAAGTCCATTGTTCTATAGAAAAAGCCATGATAATTAAAACTCCCTTAAAAACTTGGAGAAAAATTGCTTAATTAATTAGCAAAATTCTCAGAGAAAGGAAGTTTATTATGACTTATAAAGCTCCCTTTAATTTCTAGACATGTGGTATGGAATGGTAGATGTTGAGGTATTTATAGGTGGTTGGACATTCATGATTGGGGATCTATTTGGTTTTGTTGTTTGTTTTTTTTTATTTATTTAATTTGTATAAAGGAGAAGGAAGAAACAAATTGTTCATTTGAATATGAAAAAGTGTGAAATACATTAATTTGTCCAAAAAGTCCTATGTGCAATGACCAATACTTTTGTCTTCTTCATTTTCTTTCAACAAGGGGAGGACAAATGTGGCACAATATTTTATAATTCATTAATGAATTTTACTGTAACGTTTTAAAATTCAGTTCTAACAACACTATATAAGACATAATGGATTAAAAAATTAATTAGGTTCATCATTTTTGTTTCTCTATAATTGTTGATATTTATTTCGCACCGGAAACTATTCTAGGAGAAGTTCGAATCCGTTCCGTTCGGATATTGATTCATGTTACTAGGTTCATTATATCTCAACATTATATTTTGGTGAAGTTTCTCCCACTTTTATTACATGAGATATTACATTCTCGTCATCTAAAGGACTGACATATTCTCACAGTCTTAAGGACTGGTGTCCTCGCCAGACCTTAACTACCAGAGAATTTTAGAGGAGGCCATCGTCGTCTCTCATGGCTTGAGCTTTAATTTCGTTTGATTGTCGGTTGTAATACCACTCGTAACGCCCTAACAAAGCTAATTGAGCCATAATAAATTCGATAACCATTTAGGTTCATCGTCAATTCGTCATCACTTAACATAAAATGGTTAATCTAAATTACCAAATCTAATCAACTTTATAATTATCACTAATTTTAATCGGGTATTACTTTCAAAGGATACGTTGGTGGAAAGTTTTTACAGGAAGGGGTCATTGGTGGAAGTTGAATTCCTATTGGTTTTGGTGCATCAATTAGGATTTACACCAGGTCCAACATAAAATTTGTGTTTAGTTATATATGTTTCTACCACTTTTTCAATGTGGATATTAGATTATATAATTTCTTCTAAGGAACTGACGTCTTCTCATAAGCCTACCAGAATATGAATATTCTAAAGAGTTTCTCATATTTTTGACGGTTTTGATATTTAGTTTTGTCTGATAACTGGTTTGATATAAATCGTAATGCCATCCAGAAGTCTAGTCCGCAGCCAGATATCAAACTTTCGGTAGGTGACTTTTACGATAGATCCCAGAGGCCTATTTTAAGGGTTTTACATAGGTTAAATTGGGGACAAATCAGGCCTAAAATATTAAACATGTGTTAGATGTAAAACAAATTAGGCCAAAAAATAAAATAAATACATAAATAATATATGGAACAAAAGGAATTCCTTCAAAAGTGTTAAAAAACATTTGATGTGTAAATGGTGACTCAAAACATTTGTTGGTGTTTTTTTTTTGTGTTACACATGTTTTTCTTGTTTTTACAAATTGTTGACATAAACCCTTCAAAGAGGAAACATCTCTATTTAAGAAATATCTATCCATTTCCACTCAACTAATACAAGAAAAATTTCCTAAAAAAAATTTGAAATGATTGATTGCATTGATAATCATTAGTGAAGATATATATATATATATATATATATATATATATATATATATATATATATATATATATATATATATATATAAAGAGTAGTGTTATGATGACCTAGCACCCTAACCCAATGTATAGCCATCCATGCACTTCCACATATTAAAGATGTGATTTATAGATAAACAAAAGGTAATGTTTAATTTCATAATCATTCGAACACGACGACTGACACAAGTTAATGATGTAGTCTCATAACATTAAAAAACATATTTTGCCATTCGTTGTATTTGAGTCGTTGTGGTATTAACATTAAACACAAAAATAAATTATAAATAATATATTCACTTGATACAACATTCTTACTGTCTATTAGTAGTCTACAAAAGTATCTCTTGGTTTAAAAAATCAGGCATACAAACCGTGTATGAGAAAAACACGGTCATATATATCCTTAAATTTTGATGACCATACATCCAATGGTGGAGTGATTTATTATATTATATCTCATGTTAAAATGAGGTCCAAGTCATCATAAATACAAATTCAAAATGAAAAAAAATTAAACCCACCAATAATTTCAATCCACATGGTCAAGATAATTTATAGGCACGTAATTTGTAGATAAAAAGATTTTGAACACCATTAATTTTGCTTGTAGAGATATAATTTAGTATTGTACATCTTTATAGCTGTATGCGTTGTGTTGTTGAAGGCCACGGATCTATTTGCTTTTTCAAAATGTGTTATACTGACATTTGCCAAATTATTGGTGGAAAATTTTCGGGTAGTATATCCTCAAATATGTTTTTAGATGGTATATTCGTACAATACGAATATACTTATTTTAACCGTTTTTCGGCATTTATAATTTACATTGAAATATACGGATGTTTTCGGATTGAAATAAGCATATTCGAACCGGTCGGATATAGACCCGATTGATTTTTTTTTTATACAATTATTTGAATTGTACAAGCTTGCGCCTTAGCTTTCAAACCCGTCTGTGTACTTCAATCATTTCTGATCATGAGAATTAGATATTTTTATGGGTACTATTTTGTCCAAGTTCTGATTAATATAATTGTTTAGTTGAATCTAAGACTGCAAAACCCTTTGGTCCAAGGACTTGGATTCTTAAAAGCCAAGTTATTTTTGCCATTTTAAGACGATAAACATAATTAACATGCTTTTGCTTGTTTAATGTTATATAATTGCACTAAGCCATGCATATTTTTATTTTATTTTTTTATTTTGGAGAAATACTTGTGTGGTGTCTCCACACGTGTGGAGACATTGTGTGGAACAACCATAACCACACAATTTAATTCTGTATTTAAACATTGTGTGAGACACTGTGTGGAACAACCATAACCACACAATTTAATTCTGTATTTAAACAGTGTGTTTCTGATAATTTCAACCGTCATTTCACCTCAAAATACGCTTTCAACACAAGTATTTTCCACTTTGATGTGCTTAATGAATAAAGAGGAGTGATACAGACACAATCAAATTACACAACAATTTGACACAACATTCATCTTCACCATTAATTATTGTGGGATCAGTATAGGTACACAATAATTGATGGTTTATATCAATGTTGTGTCAAATTGTTGTGTAATTTAGTTGTGATGATATCATTTCTCTATGTTCAACATGTAACTTACACATGGGTAATGCTAATAGGCTATCTTAAAATGTTTTAAACCAAAATGTATAAAGGCATTTTAGTACAAATGTTTCTTTTTAAGGGTGGGCTTAGTTACGCTAATAACATACTAATTAAAGCTCCATCCTTGCTACCATTTACTGTGTGACCACGAGTGACACATAATACTTCCACATCATTAATTACGGTAGACATATATCATGATCAATGTGTCGGTCATATATATAATCAATAGTGAAAATGTGTGTTATGGCAATCATTATGTCATAAATGTTGTGGTAGTACTATGAGTAATGCTACAAACATAATCACTTAGTCACAACATGTGTCACAACAACCTTCTTTTGTATCCCTCATTTCGATGAACCGGTTTTTGCACCCTTGATTTTGATGTATGATCTACAAATCATGATATAAACTGATCGTAATTAAAGATGTCATAACAAATTCTATCACTCGTTTTAGCCGAGTGATCGATTGCGATCGTACCATAATTCATACTAACCATTTTGTTTGTCTTACCAGCGAGAAATTTTAATATGGAGACTCCCTTATGGAGTGACATTTATATGACTTCATCTAAACCATACAACAGTGTCATTCTGTATTGATACTGTGTGGTCCAGATAAAGCCATACGAATAACTCTTTATGTGAGAGTAGTCTCTACCTTAGAATTTCCCTTGCAACTAGTGTTTATCTTACTTTGTCAACCTTTGACTTCAATTTCAATGCCAACGCGTGTTTATAAAGTAGAGCCGGGAAATGAACTGAAGCCACATAATCAAAAAAAAAAAAAAAAAAAAGAAGCAAACGCAGCGTGTATGAGTGCTATGTTGATGTATATCCCTAGGAATATTATATGGTACAAAGATTGTAACATATTTGGGAAATGACTCTTTTGTTCCTTTATTTTTTCTGATTTTCTTTGAAACCTACATCTATATTTAATTGTTACGATAAACACCCATATATATATGTTTTTATTATGAAATACTTATCGGAGACAATTTCTGTTTATCAAAAGAACACTTATTTTAAGACAGATCGATAAAGCTAGGAGTATGGGCAGTGGCGGAGCCAGAAAAATGATTCAGGGGGTGCCGAAATACTTTATCTAAGTTTTTCTTTTTTATTTAGGGGGTGCATAAATTTTTTTTCGGTATAATATACACCACTTTTCCATGGACCCCATTGTGGTGGCTGTACATCCGCCTCTGAGTAGGGGTGAGCATAGTCCGGTTTTTTGGTTTTTTGGTTTTTTACCACTTTTAAAACCAAACCATTTGTTACGGTTTTTAAATTCAAAAAACAAAACCGAACCATAAGTAGGTAAAACCATTATATTTTGTCCGGTTTGGATCGGCTTGATTCCGGTTTTTCCCGGTTATTTATCTTCTCTATTCTTTCCACACACACACACGCGCGCGCGCACACACGCACACATGTGTGTGTGTGTGTGTGTGTGTGTATATATATATATATATATATATATATATATATATATATATATATATATATATATATATATACACTCATTGTGTATGTGCGCGTGTGTGTACGGTGTATATACATACACATAACATGATATTATCATACATTCCAATTAAGCTGATCATTCGAAGTTATGTAAACTATTTTGTTTGTCATATGACCTATTAGGCTGGGGCTAAAACCTACACGTGTGAGGTAGTTGATTGAAATATTAATAGATAATAATATGAGATATTACTTATTTACATGTAGGGAGATTAAGGGGAATTTTATTTGTACCACACCTAATCTACTCATGCACCACTCTACCTGTGCTCTGTAGTAGAACCGAATTTTTGTGGATGTATTGTGAGAACCGACTTTCATTAAATGCCCCCATAATCAATAGTGATATACATAGACACACACACACACATATATATATATATACACACACACCTAAAGAAAATATTAACACACACATATTAAGAAGTTCAATAACTGATCAAATTTTGATAGTTTTAGACTAGAATGCCTCTAGGATTTATTAAATGGTGTATGAAAGGTAATGCATTAAAATGAGTAAAATGGGAAAAAGTGCATTAATGCATTGAAATGTGAGAATGACTTATATTATCGGATTATTTAAAAATGCTAGGATGACTTATATTTTAGTTCGGAGGTAGTATATACATATATATATATATCCGGTTTGGTCCGGTTTTTATTTTAAAAAACCAAACCAAATTATTTTTCACGGTTTAATTTTTTACAATAAAAAAACAACAAAATAACCATGGTTTATGTTTTTCAGGTTTGATTCAACCGATTGGTTTGGTTTCCGGTTATTTTGTTCACCCCTAGCTAGGAGGACCATCAAAATATCTAAATATCTATCCCAGTACGGCTGTGTTGGAAAGAATGGTTAACAACTGGTTTAGTGATATTAATGAGATTTTTGTATGAAAATTATTGCTCTTTTAAGTGTACTCTTTTGTATTTACTTGGAATTAATGGAAGATCTTAGAGCCTTTGGCACATTAACCATATACTCCATAAACAACCAAAAAAAAAACCATTACTCCAATTAGCACTTCTTATTATGGGATTTCAAGTTTGTTTTTATTTAGAAAGATTCTATACAAGTGGTCTGCAAAAGTTTGTTGTCCTTATAGACAAGTTTTGGTACTTTTTATATAAAATGATACATGGGTTGAATTTATTACCTAGCCAGATGCGTATCGGAGGCGGTTTTTCCGTAGTAGCTTGAGGGCTCGTGAGGATGGTTGGTAGTTTTGGGCGGATGAAGTCTTTGTGTGTCAGTGTATGTCTTGTTCTGTTATTTTTTGTGTGCTGGATCGAGTTGGTGATAAGTTGGGTTTTCCGGATTGTTTTTTAAATTTCTAGATTTGCTTAGGTTTGTTTGTGCCATTAAAATGGCTGATTATTATGTTATGGTACCAAATCAAATCCTCATTAATAAGGTAGAATTTAGTGGAGATGGGTTATTTTTATGTCCTTTGTTTTCTCTTTTCGTTGCTCTGGTGTCCGGCTTTAGGCCGGTGGTGATCCAGAATTAGTCCGGCTTTTTTCCGGCGTTCGTCCAGTGTAACTTGTATGTTGTGTTTTAATGAAATCCTTTCGTTTCTGGTATAAAAAAACAAACGAATTTATTGTATAAAAGGAGCCAAAAGTATATTTTACAGAGAAAAAGCAAAGCGGTTAAATCCAGGTAGAATGGATGAATAGAGCTTGCCAAGCTGTCCAATACTTAAAGTCCATATTAATCAATAATCAGCTGTATATTTTTAAATAATATTAAATAATACATATTCTACCTCACAACCCTATTTATATACATTAAATATTTATTATTTCATTTCAAAGAAAGACATCTATCCCTATAATTTTTAATAATTAAATATGTTTATGGCGTGAATAGTGCATCCCCACAAGTAGGGATGCGCGTTCATATCCCTAAAAATAAATCATATCCCTAAAAATAAATAGGATAGGACGCTGAGCTTTTCTTTGCCGTAATACTCTCTCCGTCCCAATTTGTTTGGAAATTTCGGAACTCACGATATTTGAGAGTCAATTAAATTCGGTCATTTAAATTTTTATCTTTTTTCATTTTAGGGCCCACACTCTTAAATGTATGTTGGGACGTTACTTGCCCACACTCTTAAATGATAAGAAATATAGTTGCGCCTTTACTAACACCAATTGGTTTTAGAGTGCTTGATCTTAACGTAATACTCTCTCCGTCCCAATTTGTTTGGAAATTTCGGAACTCACTCTTGAATATTTAAGGAGACGTCAAATTAATAGCCCACACTCTTAAATGTATGTTGGGACATATGCCCACACTCTTTTAAGAAAATCTTTACTAACTAATTTTTTTTTTGTCCTTTTCATATGTAGTACTATTTTCACTTTATAAAATACATTGGGGCAATTTAGGCAATTAAGGTAAAATTTAAGTCTAATTAGAGTTATAAAACATATTTTGAGACAACCATAAATGAAATAAGTCACAAACAATTGAGACGAAGGGAGCACTAATTATGCAACTTTAATTTTTAGTGGAAGCTAGTAGATATTAATAGAAGGTGGAAGGTAGGCACTAGATACATTGGCTAAGGAGAATTGGCTTTGTAGGCTGCTGTTGTTAAGAAAAGGTGAAAGTGATATCAATTGCTACAACGACATTGATTTCCAAAAGTTAATTGGGAAATTTTGAGAAAGAATATGCTTGAAATATACAATTAGTGCCAATGACCTAGTCGAGTTCGTTAGTACCGAGGTGCTCGATCAGAAAGTTAGCTTGAAATGCCTTTATAAGGTATTGAATCTGAAACCTCTTGTTTCAGCACCCTAGCTCTAGTCAACCCGACTAGACCTCGTTCACAATAAAACATATACCACGTAATTTAGAAGATTGAATCAGAACAAAATTTCTAATACACTTTGAAAACTAACAAAGTATCAAAATACGAACATTACCTTGAAATGTTTAGTAAATGAATTGAACCTAACTTTCGTATTTAGAAACTTTATTCCTAAGTATAATCCTCCAAATTACGTGGTGTATCCAATGAGGTCTAGTCCGGTTGATTAAGGTTGAGGTATTGAAACAAGAGGTTTTAGGTCCAATCCCTTATAAAGGCATTTGAAACTAATATTCGTTTTTAGAAGCTTTGTTCCAATTTATGTGGTGTATTAGAAACTTTGTTCCAAGTTCATTCCTCATAATTATACGGATAGGGAAGCGATCTCTTCATGTCGAAAGGAGGATGGCCTTCTCCTTCGGACCCTCGAGTAAACAAAACAGACTGATCTTTCCCTTCCTTACCTGTGTATTATTGCCAACGAGTCTAGTTGAGTTGAGTTGATTAATACCGAGTACTAAAACAAGTGGTTTCAGGTTCAATCTTTTCTCAAGGCATTTGAAACAAATTTTCGTATTTAGAAACTGTGTTTCAACACTTTGTTTATATTAAGTGTTGTATCAAGAATGTTGTTCCAAAGTCACATTAATAACATATATTTACATTTTTATACTATGATAGTTCTCTTAGCGAGCAATGAATTAATCCTACATTATAATATATAATAATTGATTTGATAATAACATTTTTTTATTCATAAATATGATTGTAAATGGTGTTAAAAATTCGTATGATTACCGTAAAAATCAGAAATATGCTATTTATGAACTTTAAAAATAGCCTAAAACCTTTTTACAAACTTATACTCCAAGAAAACTATCACCTAATCACCCTCCATCTTTTCTTTATTTCCATCCGTCGACATACCTTTTTCCCTCAATTTACTTTTTCTTCGGTGGTCGACAAACTGTTCAAATAAATAATTACTACATCCGTCTCAAAATATAAGTTTATTTAATTTTTTTTTTTGTCTCATACTGTATATCCATTTAGATAACCAATGAAACATTTATTACATTTTTCTTTTTTTATCCCTCATTTATTATTTATCTATCAACTTTTCATTACTTTACATTAATGACAATGAAAGGTCATTTTGATAAATAATGACGTATAATCAATTTAACCAACTTTTTTAATCCGTGTGAAAAACCTAAATGAAATTACATTTTAGGACGGATGTAGTATCTTATAAATAAAATTCTCATGAATATCCTTAGATATCATCTAAATTACAATTCAACAAATATCATTTACGAGAAAATTATGATACCCTACGCTCGATTTGGAGTATTACACTATGGTGTTTGACATTTGTCTAGGCTCAGTTCGATAACGGATGGTATATCTGCATATGGAGTCACACGATAAAAATGCGTGTGTTTTCTAATTCATTACTATTACATTTGTCCTAAACGCAAAAAATCAAACACAGACTCACACATGTATGCATGCGCACGCTCGGACGCGTGTATATATATATATATATATATATATATATATATATATACTAAACTTTCCATGCATCTATTGGATGCACAAGATGGATGGACTCTCCCCATATATTTTAGCATTTGTTATTTTGTTTTGTGTCACATTTATCCTATGTTTTTTTATAGAGCCGTCCTTTTTGGTCAAAAACAAGCTTGCAATGAATGTGTAACTCTCTTAAGAAAATAAACATTACAAATTACCTTTTTAGCTTTGTAAAAAGGGACGGTCCAAATATAAAGTTAGCAGACAAAGTACCAATCAGCCATTGAAAAAACTGGTCACTATAATTGTCCAAAATAATAGTTTTGTGAGCCAAAGTAAAAAAGATGAATAATACATGTCCTAGAAAAAGTGGTTAATTTGAGACAATGATATTGAAAGGTCTTATGTTTATGTCTTATCAGCAACAAGAATGTTATTGTGTGATAGGAGTATTCTTCTCCCTTCATCACCTCTTGAGTTCGAATCCCTTTGATTTAAATTTTTATAATTTGTCGTAGTTTAGTTGGTTGCGATGTTCAGCTCTCATCCAATAGACCTGGGTTCGAGCCTTGGGAGCTGAGTTTTTTTTCTATTATTTCAGTCAATTTACTAACTCCTTTAAAACATCTTTAACTCTGGTTTCTAAATGCTTTGCGTGCCAACATAGGGAGGACCTGCGACACGCGTTTATTGATTGTCATTTTGCCAGCTCTGTTTGGAATTACTTTATTTTTTTTAATTTTATTTTAAAGCAACTTTATTTTATTAATAAATCAAATAAAGAGCTACAAAGTTGAGTGTCATATCCCTGACCGCCCCAAGTTGACGTGATATAGTGCATAGCATGACCTCCTTAAACCCTATGTGTGGCAAACCCAGTGTAGGAAAATCCGCCACAGTACTCGCTCTATGCACTCCCAAAAAAATCCCTGCCCCATAAATAATTACATAAGTGGAATGCAGAGTAAAATAAATGTTGTCTATCTGTCTTCTGTCTTGCGGAGAAGGAGTGGCTGAGTAATGCCGAAGACCCCTTCGCAACCTCGTGTGAGCTTTCTTGATCCGAAGACTGCGGATCTTCCTGTTGAAATTTCAACATGACCGGTCCGTAAAGTGAGCAGCGAAACACATGCTAGAAGCTGTACCAAACACATAAGGGGGTTTATCAAACACCAGAATAAATATGAGCACATCGGTTGACAGCAAAAGCAACAAAAACACCTGGAGTTTACCCCTAGCAGTGTGGTAGGGGTGCGTCCAAAGGTCAGCACAGTTGATAACGGTCATTTTGTGCCCATTATTCTATGACCTTTATCCCCGATTCTAGTTTAAAGGAGCTATATTAGAGTAATAATAAGTCGTAATACGCTTAATTCACATATGTCGAGAGTTACGATTCATTATTATGTATTAAGAGGTTTTATTATATTATTTGGTATTACAGACTGTATTTCACGTTATATTTGTAGTAACTCATTTGGGAGCACATGGATGGACTTCGGGATAGCTTTGATGGATCACAGACAAGTTCAGGAGGCCCAAGACAGAAAAGAGGAGAAAGCCAGGAGCATGTAAGGCTCGGTCGACCGAGCCTATGCATTCGGTCGACCGAGTGGGCCTATAGTCCAAAGGAAGTTCGGCACATTAATTGAGTCGGTTAGGGTTCAGATTGTCGGCATTTTTAAGTCGGTTGTCTATGACGGCTGAGGCTCTATATAAACACAAGTCCTTTGTATTTTTTATTATGCATTCATCAACATTATTTCGTACTTACAAATAAACACATAAGGATTCTTTAGGCTTGTGGAGGTTGCGAGGGTTGCAAACATGTAAGCCCTAGTTTATCTTCTTGTTTTCTTTTTAGTAATCAATTTCCCAATTATGCTTTGATTATTTGAGTAGGTATTCATATCTAGATGATGTAGATCTAGGATATGACGTTAGAGGCGACGGTGATACCTTGTCTATAAGGATCCCAAACCCTACGTCCTCTACCTAACATCTACGGATGAATACGTGTGTTTAATTTACGTGTATTTAGATTAGTTTATATGATGTCACGATAATTCGCTATATAATCCGATTTGTATATGAAACGGCGAGAAATATGTTCGGGGATGTAAATGCGGGAGTTGGACTCTCGGGTGACCGAGAGGTGTCACTCGGTCGACCGAGAGCACCTATTCGGTCGACCGAGAGTTAGCAAACTTGTTTTCATCGTTAATCGATCACGTCTTTATGATTAGGTTAGCTTAATTGAATCGTTATCTCGGTAGGTATGGCTATGGCTACGTCACTCACTTGATTTAATTAAAACGTGTAAAAAGGAAATACCGGTATAAAACTCTTAGGTAGGCTTATGAATTGATCTTCGGACTTTCGGCGTTATCTAGGTAGGTTTATATTAGGGAATTGCGCGCACCTTGATACACGTAGATCGTAAACTAGCATGAGACTATAACTTGGTAATTGTTAGTTGGACGAGAGTTTGAGTGATCGTCTAGGAAGTACGCCTAACCAAAGGAATGTTGCTGGACGAGGTGTACGGTTAATATCGGCATCCTTAGAGTAGTAAGCGTGTGAGTTATATGAGATGGAGGCACCAAAAGGCGAAGTCACGTAACAATACCACGGTGATATAGTGACTACCGGTGCTACATCAAGTTGTAGAGGATGACTCCCGTAGCCAATATAAAGAGATATGAACGGATTAATAGTAGATGAGTTTTGTTGTCATATAAATTATCTAGATCCAAATGATTATGGTTATGATTGGGCAGTTGATTACGTTATGTGTTTACATGTTGTTTATATATTTGAGTGTGTCTTTCTTTCCTCGTACGTTATGTTGGTCATAGACCGTATTTGTTCAGCGAAGTAACTAGTTGACTATTTAAGTAGGATCCACAAATTGATTCTCTGTGGGATCGACCTCGACTCTATCTAGCTATACTGCGATTGAACCTAGTTCACTTGCTAGTGGTTATTTAGGCATCGAGTTAGTAATTTAACTTGACCTTCCATCAAGTTTTTGGCGCCGTTGCCGGGGAATCAATGGTCCGGTTGCTTAAATAATCTACTTGATTATTTCGTTTTTGTTTGTTTTCTTTTGCAAGTCGGTAAAAAAAAAAAAAAAAAAAAAAAAAAATATATATATATATATATAATAATAATAATAAACAAATAAATAAATAAAAGAAAAAGTAATTTATGTGTTCTGTATGTTCGGTCGACCGAACGATGTTGCTCGGTCGACCGAGCCCTTAATTGTTCTATATTATCGACGATCTTGTTTCCCCTCTGTTTCTATTTTTCCCCGTCGGTAGGTTGTAAGCCTAGCGCGGTACGAGTAATCGTGCGGCGCTAGTTTATTGACCGTTTGTTGTTTTTCAAATATTGCGGATAATTCGACGGAAATCACTCACATAACTTTGCTCAAGATCGGCAAAATGTCATCAAACGATTTTACCAAAGACCAAGAAGAAGTCAAGGTTTTACGAACAAAAACTACACCAAGGAAACCGCTAACACCGAAGCTCATGGAAAGGATAGAAAAGATGAAAGCGAAAATCCGAGAGGCGAGGAAATCAAGAGAGGCTAAAGAAGCTGTTGGCAAAAAGGTATGTCTATTTTGAATCCGGAGGAAATCTCTTCGGATTCGATTCGGCTTTAGATTATGATGATTACATGTCCGAGATAGAATCGAGTCGAGAGGGTAGCACGGCTATGAAGAGCCCTGTTGTCATACGTTCTAGAGATGAAACATTGATTAAAGACGAGTCTCGGCGATGCAAAAGTTAGCGAGACCCGGGAGCTTTTATGGTTGGAGTAACCACTAGAACAAACCCATCTAGGTTTAGCCTTGATTGATTCCGATTCAAGCCTTAATATCTTTCCTAAAAGCCTTTGTGATAGGAATGTCATTTTAACACCCACTAACACCCCGCTCCAAGTTAGATTAGCGGATGGAACTAGGACAATCATGGTGGGAGGCGAACAACATGATTATTGGTGTGGGGCAATTACGGTTTAAGATAGACATAGTGGTAATGGAAATCGAGGAACATCCGAATGCCCAATCATTTTGGGTAGATCGTTTATCAACACCGCTAGAGCTTTCATGCGGATGACCGGACATGAGATAGTATTGTTTGACGCTAAAGGTTCGAGTGTTATGGGATAACAAATCCGAATTTCCCTGTACCGGCAAGTGTGAATGTGTTAGAAGTAGTTGGTTCGGAAAAGCTTGATGCCACTCAAAGTCTAGGAAAGGATGCGATGATAATGTCGATGATAAAGATGAGAGGGAAGTCCTTACTATTCTAAGTCGGAATAGGTCGGTTCGACTGCACCGGCCACGACCAATGTTGAAGTTTGTAGACCTACCTAAGGATAGGAGGACCGGAGCGAAGAAACGAACTAGGAGAGTTCGTAACAAAAGCTCGTCGAAATCGAGAGACAAATCCAAAAGTAGGCGCTTGTGTACGGATGGTCAATTCGCTTGTCTTTTCATTGGACCGAAACCCAAGGGAAGGGCACTCGTAGAAAAGGACGGTCAAACTTTTTCGGTGAAAGCTGGCCGGATGAAAGCCTGGCAAGTCAAGGGCAGTGTTTTAGAGTGATATTTTTGGAAGTCGAGCTACCGACTTAAACTGTAGAACTATTTCTATCCTTCGTTATTTTTATTTTTATTTTATTTATTTTTTTAAATAAAAGTAGCATGAAACGATAAGAAGTTTTTTTCTATTTTGCCATGTTCCGACGACTGTTGAGTTAAGGATGTGCAAAAATAATTTTTTTTTATTCGAAGCGTTTTTATGTGAAGTGAAGTGTCGCAATTGAATCTTTGTAAAAAAATTGTTGATTAAGGAAATGATAATGCGTTATTTTACAAATGCTTAGACCAGATTGTTTGATTTATTTATGATAAGAATGAGGTTGCTTTTATGCTTGAGACGACCTATTGGTTAGAAAATTTTTTGCGGTGAGAGTGAAATAATACATTTTGGCACTGTTATATATTGTAGTTATTTTACGGTATGTCTCAAATTTATTAAAATGGTCAACACCATTAATTTCTACACATCCCCACTCACCTTTCCCTCTTCCCAACCTTTCACATTTTTCTCTTCCCAACCTCTTTATTATCCTAATTCAAATTTTCAAATTCCACCTTTCCACCTCATCAATCCCCAACAACTTTTCTACACCAATCACATTCCATTTTTCAAACTCCATTTTTCTATTTAACCCACCATCCTCTCTTTCATTTTCCTCATCATTTTCCCCAATTCCTTCATCCCACTTCTCCATCTCTCTTTTTCCCCACACCCTAGTAGAAATCAAATGGAAGTGTTCCAAAAATCTTCATCCAATTAACCATTTTTTTCCTCACCTTTGAAATTCTTGAAGGATTTTGCTTCAGATCAACCAAATTCATCACTGGGGCAGTACAGAGCCGGAAATCCACCGTTTCAGCCGTTTCATCACTCGGTCAACCGAGTACTTACTCTCGGTCGACCGAGAGTACCCCTGCCGCCGCCGTCCTCTTCTTTGCCAAGATTCTGTGAGGATGCCGCCAAGAAGAAGCAGAGCCGCTCAGTTTGTGGCTGTGGAAGGCGATATTCCAATGATCAACGGGGTACCACAATTCGCGAGTCGGGAGGTATATTCTTCGTTTACTAATCATTTCGTTAATGCCCCCGTACATCGAGCTCGAGGTCTAGATTTGGAAAATTGTGGAGACGAGCTTCTAGAATTGGTGGAACGCTATCAATGGCGTGATGTCGTAGCACCCCCGGCCGAGTCAACGTCAAGCGGGTAAGAGAATTTTATGCTTATTTACGCGTACACCCCGACACCAATGTCGTTATTATTCGTGGACGACCTATTGTAGTTTCTCCGGGTACGATTAATACTTATTTTGGGTTGGATATCTCGGAGGACGGGCCGAGTATATGGCGACGTTTGATGGGTCCGATGCTTGGTTGGAGGAAGTTGGAGCCTATGCGGGAATAGAATGGACGGTAGGGGAGGTTGCCCGCACATTTGCGGAAACGGACTTTAGGAGATGGGAGGATAAGTGCCTTAATCGGCTTATTCGTTCCAATATCTTCCCGGCTAAGCATGTATCTACGGTTTACTATACTCATGCCACTTTGCTCTATTGGTTGTACATGGGATGGCCCGTGAATGTGGGGGCGTTGATACGTAAGGAAATGACAGACGATGCTCTCAAGCCTCGGCATACCTTACCTTTTGGTTCATTAATCACTACATTCGTGAGGGAGCCGAGTGCCCGGTGTTAGGCGGCGATTCACTATGTGGAGCCAATGCCTATCCTATCTTTGAGTTCTGTCCCACCGCCTGTCGTTCACGGCCACGACCAAGAAGGGGAACCCGAGGATGATGCTAACGAAACCGGCCCGAACAATTTGCAACTAGCACCATTCAATCCAGGATGGGATTAAGTATTTTAATTTGAGTGTTTGCATTTCCTATAATTAACAAGTTTTTTATTTTGACTCAATTCTACTAGTATGTCGTGTTATATAGAGCAAGTATCTCTGTTTCCTAATTCGAACTCATGTAATGTTTTGGACGTCTTTGAAATGTATTGAAATGTAATCATTAATTTATGGACTTAATGATGTTTAAGGAAATTGTTATCCCTTTTACGGTCCCTTTTTTGAGATTATTCTTGTTTGGACTAATCTGTAACGAGTTTCAAGTTTTGTTTAAGATATGTGTTGCGGTGATTACTTTTGTGCAAGTGGCCAATGCATGTACTGTTGAACTTTCTTTGAATTTCCAAGACTTATTTAACTTCCACGCTTATCCGAGCTAAGTTCCTTTTTTGAGCTTGTTATTTCGGTTTTTATACATTGGGGACAATGCATGGTTTAAGTGGGGGGTACAAGTCACTTAGCTCAAATGAGTAATTCCATATATCAAATAATAAATAAAATGAGCAAGAAATTTTAAACTTTTGAACTTAGAATCACATTTACTTTTGTGGGTCCACGATAATTATATCTAATAAGAAATAACCCATATTTCATGAGTACGTGATCACTTTATACTTTGCGATTTATTGATTAGTAAACTTAAAGATATTCATATTGTCCGTTGCAAGTAGTTGTTTATTATTCAATTATTCAATAATTGAATCGAGTTGTACTACGCTTGTTATAAAAGGTAAAAATTATAATGTGTACATTGCATAGATAATTGATTATGCTTTCCTAGTGTCAAATTTATCGTCTGATGTGTTCCTAAAACTTCTAGCCACAAAAGCTGAGTAATAAGCTTGAGACGTACCTGTGTTTGACAATGTTAAAACACTGGGCTTGTAGTAAGTTACCCAAAGTAGCTCGCGCTTGTGGTAATATTCGATGCTAATATTTGATCTAAGATAGAGGGAAATTCTAAAAAGTTTTCCTTCTTGAGATTGATAGTATTCGAAAAATATGAAGATATGAAAAGAATATTCAACTCTTCAAGAGGCTTTGAGTAGTACTCGGTCTCCAAGTCCAAAAACCCTATAGATACACTCTCGCTTATTATTCTAGTGCTTGAAAAAAATTAAAAGGCTAAGAAGTGAGAATACTGAAGTTGGTAGGTTAAGACTACGAAGTTTGCATAAGCTCTAATCTTGCTACGAATGTTTAAAACTCAATGCACATGCACACAACACATCGATTCATGATGAATAGTGGATAATGGATAAGCGATGAGCATAGAGGATATGAGTTGATTCGAGTTTCTTGTGTCAATATACGTGACCCTTTGGAAAGTAGTTTATGGGGAATAACTTGTTGATATTTTGATCGGGACGATCAAAGGCTAAGTGGGGGGTAGTTGATAACGGTCATTTTGTGCCCATTATTCTATGACCTTTATCCCCGATTCTAGTTTAAAGGAGCTATATTAGAGTAATAATAAGTCGTAATACGCTTAATTCACATATGTCGAGAGTTACGATTCATTATTATGTATTAAGAGGTTTTATTATATTATTTGGTATTACGGATCGTATTTCACGTTATATTTGTAGTAACTCATTTGGGAGCACATGGATGGACTTCGGGATAGCTTTGATGGATCACGGACAAGTTCGGGAGGCCCAAGACGAGAAAGAGGAGAAAGCCGGGAGCATGTAAGGCTCGGTCGACCGAGCCTATGCATTCGGTCGACCGAGTGGGCCTATAGTCCAAAGGAAGTTCGGCACATTAATTGAGTCGGTTAGGGTTCGGATTGTCGGCATTTTTAAGTCGGTTGTCTATGACGGCTGAGGCTCTATATAAACACAAGTCCTTTGTATTTTTTATTATGCATTCATCAACATTATTTCGTACTTACAAATAAACACATAAGGATTCTTTAGGCTTGTGGAGGTTGCGAGGGTTGCAAACATGTAAGCCCTAGTTTATCTTCTTGTTTTCTTTTTAGTAATCAATTTCCCAATTATGCTTTGATTATTTGAGTAGGTATTCATATCTAGATGATGTAGATCTAGGATATGACGTTAGGGCGACGGTGATACCTTGTCTATAAGGATCCCAAACCCTACGTCCTCTACCTAACATCTACGGATGAATCGTGTGTTTAATTTACGTGTATTTAGATTAGTTTATATGATGTCACGATAATTCGCTATATAATCCGATTTGTATATGAAACGGCGAGAAATATGTTCGGGGATGTAAATGCGGGAGTTGGACTCTCGGGTGACCGAGAGGTGTCACTCGGTCGACCGAGAGCACCTATTCGGTCGACCGAGAGTTAGCAAACTTGTTTTCATCGTTAATCGATCACGTCTTTATGATTAGGTTAGCTTAATTGAATCTGTTATCTCAGTAGGTATGGCTATGGCTACGTCACTCACTTGATTTAATTAAAACGTGTAAAAAGGAAATACCGGTATAAAACTCTTAGGTAGGCTTATGAATTGATCTTCGGACTTTCAGCGTTATCTAGGTAGGTTTATATTAGGGAATTGCGCGCACCTTGATACACGTAGATCGTAAACTAGCATGAGACTATAACTTGGTAATTGTTAGTTGGACGAGAGTTTGAGTGATCGTCTAGGAAGTACGCCTAACCAAAGGAATGTTGCTGGACGAGGTGTACGGTTAATATCGGCATCCTTAGAGTAGTAAGCGTGTGAGTTATATGAGATGGAGGCACCAAAAGGCGAAGTCACGTAACAATACCACGGTGATATAGTGACCTACCGGTGCTACATCAAGTTGTAGAGGATGACTCCCGTAGCCAATATAAAGAGATATGAACGGATTAATAGTAGATGAGTTTTGTTGTCATATAAATTATCTAGATCCAAATGATTATGGTTATGATTGGGCGAGTTGATTACGTTATGTGTTTACATGTTGTTTATATATTTGAGTGTGTCTTTCTTTCCTCGTACGTTATGTTGGTCATAGACCGTATTTGTTCAACGAAGTAACTAGTTGACTATTTAAGTAGGATCCACAAATTGATTCTCTGTGGGATCGACCTCGACTATCTATCTAGCTATACTGCGATTGAACCTAGTTCACTTGCTAGTGGTTATTTAGGCATCGAGTTAGTAATTTAACTTGACCTTCCATCAACAGTCCACCAGGCCGCAGTCATATGTAAGTGCCAGACAAACCGCAAGGTGGTGATCTGCCCGCAACACACACACACAATATGATAACCATCATACAAACTCCAGGCAACAGTAAATAAAAGGAGCAAAAACACCTGAATTGCACCCCAACCAAAAATGGAGGGGTGCGTCCAGTCAATCTGATTTTGGTTGTTCCGATCAACAGGATTCCTCCCATCTCCACATTCAGTTAGCTTCATCGATCTGCACAAAGTAGAATACGCGGTATACGGATACAACTGGATGAAAATGAGAAAGTAAATGAGATATACAATACGACCTGGATTGCACCCTTCACAAGTGGAGAGTGCTTCCCGGGTTGTCAGTGATACATCGGATATGAGCTGGGCCGTATAAATCATCATGAATAAGATTCCGAATAGGCAATGGGACTTCGCTTTGCTGAATAAAAATCTGGTCATCCCCTTCCAACGCCGCAAGGGCGTCAGCGACCCTGTTGCATTCTCTATAGACATGTGAAATAGTATAGTGGCGCGATCGAAGGATAGCACATATCTGTGTGACGGAGAGACACAGGGGCCAACCCCCACCACTAGCCCCAGAGATCATGCGATAAACATACAGAGAATCAGATTCGATATCCATAGTCTGAGCCTGAGTGCGCATGCGAAGACCAAACAACAGAGCTTTAATCTCCGCATCTACCACCGTCCCCTGCCCAAAACACACATGAAAAGCCATAATCATCCTGCCATCAGAATCTCTGAGGATAGCACCACCATAAGCAATGCCATTCCTGACACTCCCATCCAGTTCGGGTTACGGTTTAATCCTACTTTAGGTATAGTGCCTATGCTCCACTTCTGGAAGAACTCGGCTACTAGTATCTACAGCCTTCGGCTTATTGTTCCGGTCATTGTTTGTTGGGGTATTTGGGCTGAGAGAAACAAGTGCAGGCATGACGAAGTCCAACCCTCTATACAACGCACCATCATATATATTGAGCGGGCTATTAGGCAACTTGCTTTTCGGAAAGAATTGGAAGCCAAAGTCTTGGGAGCTGATAGAGGAACTCCATTCTTCCAACCCTTTAAGGTCAAACCAAACCCAAAGTAGAAAGTGACTTATTTGAGATGGGTGCCTCCGCCTTCTGGCAATGTTAAATTGAATGTGGATGGGAGTGTCAGGAATGGCATTGCTTATGGTGGAGGTATCCTCAGGGATTCTTATGGCGGGTTTATTATGGCTTTTCATGCGTGTTTTGGGCAGGGGACGGTGGTGGACGCTGAGATCAAAGCTCTGTTGTTTGGTCTTCGCATGCGCATTCAGGTACAGAATATGGATATCGAATCTGATTCTCTTTATGTTTATCGTATGATCTCTGGAGCTAGTGGTGGGGGATGGCCCCTGTGTCTCTCCGTCACTCAGATATGTGCTATCCTTCGATCGCTACATTATACTATTCTCATGTCTATAGGGAATGCAACAGGGTCGCTGACGCCCTTGCGGAGTTGGAAGGGGATGATCAGATTTTTATTCAGCAAAGAGACGACCCATCGCATATTCTGAATCTAATTCATGATGATCTATACGGCCCAGCTCATATCCGATGTATCGCTGATAATCCGGGAAGCACTCTTCACTTGTGAAGGGTGAAATCCAGGTCGTATTTCTCATCTCACATACTTTCTCATTTTCATCCAGTTGTATCCTTATACTGCGTATTCCACTTTGTGCAGAACGATGAAGCTAACTGAATGTGGAGATGGGAGGAATCCAGTTTCTCAGATCGCTTATCTTCACCAAAATCAGATTGACTGGACGCACCCCTCCATTTTTGGTAGGGGTGCAATTCAGGTGTTTTTGCTCCTTTTATCTACTGTTGCATGGAGTTTGTATGATGTTTATCATATTTCCTGTGTGCTTGTCTTGCGGACAGATCACCACCTTGTAGTTTGTCTAGCGCTTACATATGGTTGCGGCTTAGTGGGTTGTGCTGACCTTTGGACGCACCCCTACCACACTGCTAGGGGTGCAATCCAGGTGTTTTTGTTGCTTTTGATGTCAGCCGATGTGCTCATACTTATTCTGGTGTTTGATATACCCCTTATGTGTTTGGTACAGCTTCTAGCATGGGTTTCGCTGCTCACTTTACGGACCGGTCATGTCGAAATTTCAATAGGAAGGGCCGCAAGTTTCTTCAGATCAAGAAAGTTCACACGAGGATGCGAAGGGGTCTTCGGTATTATTCAATCACACCTTCTCCGCAAGGCAAAAGACAGAGAGACAACATTTATTTCACTCTGATTTCCACTGATGTAATTATTTATGAGGCAGAGAATTTTTTGGGAGTGCATAGAGCGAGTACTCTTCCCTATGTGGTGGATTTTCCTACACTGGGTTTGCCACACATAGGGTTTAAGGAGGCCATCTATGCACTCTATCACGTAAACTTGGGGTGGGCCGGGATATGACACTCAACTTTGTAGCTTTTTACTTGGTTTATTAATAAAATAAAGTTGCTTTAAAAAAAATGTTATTGTGTGATTTTTATGATGCCTTAATTCAACCATAATACGAATTCAATAACTAATTACAATCATCATTATATACTACATCCATCCTAAAATATAAGTCATTTTAGGTCTTTTCACACATTTTAAGAAAGTTGGTTAAATTTGTTATTTGTCATTAATTTTGATTAAAAAGACTAAAACGACCTTTCATTGGTATTAATGCAAAATAATAAAAAGTTGTTGAGTATATAATAAATGAGGGGTAGAAGAAGAAAGATGTAATAAATGCATTATTGATTTTGTAAATGGACTTACATTTTGAGACAAAGCTAAAAAGCTAAAAGGATTTACATTTTCGGACGGAGGTAGTAATTAACACAAATTACTCACTACAAATTTATTCTACAATTGGTCTCAATCGTCTCTCACGATATTCACTTAAGTTCCCCGTTGGCGACTACAATGCAATGAGAGGAATGATCTTTGGTCTGATTTGGTGGTCATTTTATAGGAATGAGGGAAGATTAGGGTTTAAGCTAGAGACAAGTAGATAAAATATCCTAGCGGCGCGGTCACATGGCTGTTAGGACCGCCATTCACATATGGTCGCCTGCGCTCTTTATCCTGTCTCAGCTTCTTCCTATGCTATCCCCTCCAAGGACTTGTGCGGTCTCTTATATATGGACCCCTTTTAGGGTCGCATATCGGCCCCCTGAGCTATTAGCGACCTTAAAGGTTTGAAGGCTCTTGGCGGGGACTTGATCATGGCGACCTCAGTTCCCTTATTGTTGCGGACGCTATGACCGCGGACCTCTCCGTCCAACCTGGTGGCTAGATAGGCTATATCCGGTGACTTATAGGTGGCGACACTATTTAGACATATCATGGTACACAAACACACACTTTGGGCGTAGCGTCTCCGGTTAAACTATAATGAATTCAATAATTATGAATACCCGTTGTTTTTGTTTGGCTTAAATGGTTAACTGTAACGTGTAGACTTTGGGCCCAGTTAGCGTCCAAGGACGGAGGCACCTTAAGACATAGAGGGGCTAAGCCACCTTGTAAAAAGAGTTTATTCTAAAATCTCTATATAATCCGGTATAACATATTAAGCCTCATAACCCAATCCACCTGATCATCTTAAGATATTCCATTAACCCACCTCACAAAAAAATCCTGCTCCGTCCTTGCTAGCGTCCATACTTAAATCATGATTGACTCAATAACTATTTACACTCATTGTCTCTGTTTAGCGTAAATGGTTAACTCAACTTATCAATTCATTATAGCTCAAACTTATACAGTGATAATGTTTATTTATCTCCTTTTTTTCAATATAGGATATTACGATCTCCGCTTTTAAAAAACTAGCTTCATCGTCAGGACCATATCAGAAGATTCTAAAGGTACGTGACATCCACTATCTCTCATGTTGTGGTACTAAGTTTCATCTAGTATCATGCTCTGATACCACTCGTAATACTCCCGATTTTGGGTTTAGTAGCTCTACCAAAGTCTATAGATCCAATAACTATTTATCATCATCAATGATTAATTATTTATATTTCAACATTATATCTTTATAATATTTTCTCACTTTTCTAATGTGAGAATTACAGATATTATATTTTACACCCTAGAACATGTTTGAAGCACAATTGATCGATATTGTTACTATTTCGACTCATCATCTTTGCTTAATAAAAAATTGGTTACCTCAAATTTTAAGCCTATTATATATCGACAATGTTTTTATAGAAAATTAGGGATAATGACAAGTTTTGGAATATTTTTGAATAACAGGATAACCACACATTTTTATAGGGAGGACGATAACTTTTATATTTTTTATTCGAACGCGCCTGGGCTGCTCTAGGTTTTTTTTGTTTTTTTCTTTTCTATTTCCTCCCCGATTTTTAAACGACAAATTTTATAATACAACCGTGTAGCAAAGTTGTACCAAGTGGCATACATTACAATCATTCATTTCTAACCTCTCACACACGATAAAAGTGTATTATGTGAAAGAGAGTAAAAATGAGAGGCTCTAATATATGCCACTTGGTACAACCTTCTTACAACCGTTGCACCATAAAGTCTCTCTTTTTAAACACTCATATTTTTTAATTGAGAGATTCAAACGCGATAAAAATTTCACTGAATTTTTTATTTTTTTGATGCTCTTCGTTTTAAGACATGGTTCGATATAATTACATCGTTTTTCGTGAGATTCACTGTCGAAATTCACTTAGAAGATATCTTCCCGGTGAATCCTGAAAATCAGTGAATTTCGTAAAATAGTGAATTTTGACAGAGGATTTTCTGAAATCACGTCGAAATATGTTAAATGTGATATCAAAATAAAGATTTCTGAAATCACGTGGAATATGTTAAATGTGATATCAAAATAAAGAGCATGAAAAAATAAAAAAATTGGTGAAAATTTTTCAAATTTAGAATTATAGATTGAAAGATATGATTGTTTAAAAAAATGAATGAGAGATAAAGTGTTTTTTTTTTTTTTGAGGGAAATGGAGCCTGAAAAAAAAAAAATAAAATAGTTCTGTTTTTATGCAAAATTTAGAAACCTGTCATTTTCCCTAATTAATGAAATATTTATGTCATTTTTCCTCATTACCCATGTTTTTATATCTCGACAATGTTTTCCTATTTTTTTAACGTGTGATTTTACACGTTTATCAACTTCTGAACATCATTCGACGCACAAAAAAAAAAAAAAAAAAAAAAAAACTAATACACCGTAAACTTTCAATTAAAGATCTTGTTAGAATTATTTACTTATAATATAATAATTGATTTTCATTGGTGTAGTCCATGCACTATATATACTAATAATTTTATTTAAAGTGCGCATGTCTTTGTTTCATTTATCTAGCACCTTAGGCAAATTTTATGGTGATCCGACTACAAGTATGACTTTATGATTCAAAATCAATCATATTCCATTATTTCTCAATGGTCTCATATTTTTTTTAAAAATAATATATTTATTTAAAATTTTGTGATTGATTGAAAAAATGATGACATGATATAGTTGGACCACCATAAAATCTCCGAGCACCTTAAGGAAACTTATGCAATGACAGGTGCACTGATCAATTATTATTTGCAATATAACTTTTATATTTATTTTAATAGTGAAAAATCTGGTTTTTTTTTTAAGGAGGTGAAAAATCTGTTATGTGAGATTATTTCATTTGTATATTATATATATATATATATTTTGAGAGGACATTTGTATATTATATGAAGTTCATTTTAATTTAGTTTACACTGGGTCATTCCAAAGAAAAAAACTTGAACTTTCGACTCATTAATCACAGTTTACGGATGTAAATAAAACAAAACGGTTGTAAATTAAATAGAACAACAACTCGTAGTTTTGGAATATAAATTGCATTTAAATAAAATAAAACACACACGCTTCAGGGAGAAATCAGTAGTTTAATGTTGTAAATCGCATACGATGGGGTAATCGTCAATGATTATTTTAAGCCTTTTGCACTTTTACAACTTTAAGCCACTGGTTAAAAACAAAATGATGGGGTAAGTGGCAATAAATAAATAAATAAACCAACCTTTTTCACATTTACCTCGAAACTCCTTTAGCCCCTACCAAATTTTCACACCTAACTACTTTTTTAAAATTTAACTGTCTATAAGAACCATGTAAAACTTGTTTCCCTAAAAAAAAATAATCATAATTTCTCCACCATCTCCACCACGGTGTAAGGTTTACATCAAGTGTTAATTAATTTGGTATGATGGCTTTAAAACCCAATGATTATGCAACATGCCTTTTATACTCCGTATGTTCCATGTAAAAGCATCTACATCAGATATTTTTAATAGACTATTTATTTTACAGATTTAAATATCATATTTAACTTTTTTATTAAGAAAATTAGCTGATACTTTTCTTAAAGTAAAATACTAATTCTATAATATTTTATTTATATTTAATTTTTTTTTTAAAAAAAATATATATTTACTATATCAATCATGATTCTATAAAAAAAATTATATCAATCGTATTCCTTAAAATAGAGAATCTGGTGTTTTTAATCTTTAATAGAAATTCTGTGAACTTAAAAATTTGTGTGTTTACAACAATAAAATAAGAATTCTTTAAGAACAACTTATGCTAGTCTTTTAAGGTGTACCAGACCAGAATCTCTATTACAATTTCTACAACATTAAAAATAGAGAATCTGAATTTCATACAATGAAAAGTTGTGTAAAACTTACCGTATATGTATTTTGTAGATAAGATAAAATTAGAGTATATGATGTACTTGAGGTTTTTTTTTTCCTTCATAAATCGGAAGTATTGAAACTCTAAAATACAAATTTACAAACTTTTAAAGTATCTACGGCTTTCAAACTTTATTTATTGCTTTTTTTTTCTACCATACGTTTATTTATTACGACTTGAGAGACTATGAATAAGAATTTACATCCAATGCTATACAAATCTTCTTATATTGTCTTCTTATATTGTTATTTGTCAACTATTGAATGTGAGTCATGCAAGGCATGGGCCCAACATAAAGCGTTATCAATGATAATATCAATGAATAGATCACCAACGTGAAATAAATCGCGTAAAACTTAATCCGTAACAAATCCAAGAGATAAGACAAAGAGAGCAACAGAAACATATTACATATTCCCTATCAGAAGTTTCCACCTACAAAATAAACCACAATATGATGTATCGGAGAACAATGTCATAAAGTCGATCCCTTTAGCTTCAACTTTATGTAATTAAATATTATAGAAAAACAATAAACGGACCATAACTATACGGTCAAATCTCCCGGGACGCCTTAGCTTCCAGATCATTAATATGCTTGAAAATGTGTTTCACTTATTTTTTATACGGCATTTCTCTTTCTTATCATTAATGAATACGTTTGTGATCTCGTGTTCATTCATTTGGTGGAAAAAAAAACGTGTCAAACTGTCTGAAGAATATAAAAAATGATTTGGTACACTACACAGCACAACGTGAAATTTGTCGGTCTTTTTTTTCATGTTCAGCACAAACTACTAATAGCACACGGTTGATTTCTAAAAAAAACAAGGCACAAAGGTTTGATAAAAAAAAACGAGAGTAATCGTGGCGCCGTAACTATTTTCGTGGCGTGGATATTTGTTTGGCCAAATATTTTTGTTGTTGTATTTTATAGCTAAACTTGTTTCATCTTCCATCGTATACTACACAACTGAACTTCAAATCCGTCGCTCTTTCCTCTTTTTTTTCCCCTTTTTTTGCATAAACTACTAACGACACACGTTTGATAAAAATAAAAAAAAAAACCACAAAGGTTTGGAAAAAGAAAAAAAATTCTCGCCACGTGTCAAGCCAAGAAGGTGGCCACGTAGCAACATGTGGACACATCTTCTTGGCTTCTTATAGATATAGAAGATATAAGATATCAAGACAGCTGCTCACTATTTTATTCCTTGTGTTTTTCGTCAACTTGTTCAACTAAATAGGAACCGAGACACATTGAATCTCCTGTCGGCAAGCCACCGTGACACCCAGCATCTTGAAAGCCGAGTCCATTATTTATTTACTGTTGATACGAAAGATTACACACGCCCTAATTATGCCCCTAGCGGAGCTCGAATCCTCGTCTCTACGTCAAGATATAGTCTAGCTAACAACTAGGCCGATGTAGTGAGTACGTCGAGTCCATTATCAACATTGGACCATACACATATCGAATTTTCATTTTCAATCTCTATAAAATAAATAAATAAATCGAATTGCGATGTCCATATAGATTCACCGTGATGTCTTTCACAATTGCGTATACATTAAATGTCAACTTCTTGTATGAAAAAGGACATGTTCTTGGTCAAGACACTTGTATAAATAATCATATACATCATACCATTTCGTATGAGAATCAATCATTCATATGTATGTAAATAAAAGGAAATTAGACCAAAGTTTGAACCATTATTTATTTAATTAAATGATTAATTTAAGTTAAAGACGCATAGAGCCACTATTAGCCGATACTAATGCGTTTTATGTGGCAACTTTTTTGACCAATTTTCTCCCATTGATTTCAACGCCTTTGCATGCAAGCAAAAAGCTCTTTTGCTGCTTTCCAGCATTCTACGTACCTCACAAAACATTTATTTATATATATAGATGTAATAATTGAGAGACGTAGATTATACAACATCCAATGGTGGTTGATGTAGTTTTGATAACGTTATTACATGAGAATTAAGGAGGACCTCACATGAATCATAGGTTTAACTTTTTTTTTTTTGAGGTCAAACAGACCTTTTAATAACTAGGTCTAAGTAAGATAATCACATACTCTATATTTAAATTATGTACGTACATCCAATAATAGTAAGTACATTTTGGCCTTAGCCACTTATTAACAAGAGCGGCTCCAGGAATTTAATGATACGGGTCGGAAATTTGTTATATTTTACAATTACTAAGTGTAATGTTACATATTATAGTTCAATACGGGTCAGTAGGGATCAAAATATAAAAATAAGGGGATCGGTACACATATAAAATATATATATTAAAAAAAAATTCACTGTGATATTTTTTTTAGTAAGTCGGGTGACCCTTTTTCTCCTACATGGAGCCGCCCCTGCTCATTAAATAACCCATTTTGAAAACACTTTCATAATTAATGACAGAGTCAGAAATTTAGTTTTAGGTAGGCAAGTGAACTATCTTTGTATGCACAAATGAGCTGAATTAAGATAACTACCTGTTAAATTGAATTACAAAGATTTTTTTTGTATGTAACAGAAATAACAATTGGGCGGGCTTAGGTGGTTGCGTCCTTGCATTTCCATTTAAAATGAAATATTATGTAGTTTGATTTATTTTCTGGTTGAATAATGTTAAAATCAAATGCTTACCATAATCATTCTACTAAAACCAATTGGTGTTAGTAAACGTGTTACTATATTTTCTTATACATTAAGAGTATGAGTAATCTCTTACAACACTTGCACAATATAATTAGGGTTCAACACGTCCCCTCAAAGTGTAGGTAACGAGCAATATCTCCCCAACACTGCTTGCACAGTAATTAATAATTAGGGCTCAACATGTCTTTTCAAGTGTGACAATCTCTCTCAACACTGCTTGCAACAATATAATTAGGGTTCAACACGCTCCTTCAAGTGTAAGCAATCTCACATCTAGCTATGATACAATGTTAGGATCAAGCGCTTACCGTTCTACTAAAATCAATTGATATTAGTAAAGGCGCTATTATATTTTATTATACATTAAGAGAATGGGCAATCTCTCCCAACAAATAAAATAAATGAGATTTTTGTAAGGTAAAAAGTCAAAGAGAAAAACATTTTATTCTTTTTTGAAGATGAATATAGTTATTTACTTGACCCCCTTCTGATAATTACACCGATGCAATTGTGTATTAAATATAAATAAAATTATGTGGTTCTAATTATAGTGAGTTATATATGTGTGACTATATTTATTAATAATTTGATATTGCTAGCTAGCCAGGTCTCTCAAACATACTTGTACCATAATTCTTGAATCTTTTGACATGTCCAAACAACATTAATAAGGTTCCCAGGCCACCTAAAAAAATGGTGGAATTTGTTTTTGTGTTTAGAAGGAAACAAGGGACAGTTGTCTTCTTCAATTACTATACTCTTTATTTTGTCGTAAGAAACCGTGAATGATAGCGTAACAACATAGGATGCAGGACCACTTAGCTTTGATTTTTCGTCCTTATATGTCTATCATCATATACTATGTATATAAGCATTATCAAAAAGGTTTTCCTTTTCTCTTGTCTTTATAGAGCTTTCTGAAGGACGTAACTCGTAACTCGAGGGTTATGTTTTTGTGTTTCGGTACATAAATGAGCCAAACGATTGAAGTTCGGATTAGTGTTTTGCTCGAATAGTTTGGTTCGATTAGGCTCGAGATCGAATAGACTCGATTCGAATAATGTTTAAAGGATGTAAAATCGAGGGTTTTGTCATGGTAATTCAGTTTGCAAATACCGTCTATACACCTCTTTTATTGTCTATAGGCTTGATTTGAATAATGTTTGAAGGATATTGTAATTGAGGGGTTATGTCACTGTGATTCACTTTACAAATAATATCTACAGAGAGTTCTTTTATTGAAAGAAGTCGATAGAAGGTATCAACTCTCATATGTATACCCGAGTTCAAAGGCAAGGTTGTTACTATCTTGCTCTTTTAGCACTATACTATGACCCTTGGGGGGCTATTATAAGCATTATCAATAAGGGCACTTGTAATACCATAACTAATGTCACACAATTATTGTCACAACACATTTTTACATATTGATTATAGTGCAGTAGGACACACAAGGAATAGTGTAGGACATATTGATGATTGATTTGATTTCCACAATAATCAATGGTGTAAAAGTTTTAATGATATACACCGATACAACCACTCAGCCAAAACCTACTTTTACGGTAATACGTTTTGTGTTGTGTGGTTAACTAAATACACTACACCAAACCAAGATTTTGAAGCCCACATTAACATTCGATCTCTGAAAGTCGATTGTATGATTAATATTCAACTTTTCAAAACTCGAATGTATACCTTCAATCTCTGAAAAGTCGAACCTAAGTTCGAATGTCTACATTCGATTTTTGCAAACTCGAATCTAAACCGGAAGTTCGATACCGCGGTGGATAGTGAGTAGTAACCCAAACCCAATCCATGCAAATCCATCAATAAAAAGACAAGACTTGTGTGAAAAAAAGTTTAAAAGTGGATGAATCATCAATAAACACCTAAATTAAACCCAAATAAACAAAATTGCTAAATGCCTTTGATATTAGCCTTTTGTTTCAAATGTTTGAAACATGTAGTAGAGCTTTACTTCAAAGTAATAAAAATCAAAACAACACAAATTTGCCTTTATACTGCAAAAATTTATCACCTAAACACTAAGAAGAAGAAAAAAAATTGAAAAATGGTTCTGCACAAAAACTACTCTGCTGTGTTCAAGCAATGGCTGTCGAATCCTGTGCCCCGGTGTGTACAAAAAAGCTCTCTGTTTCGCCAATCATATCTGTGTTTTGGATCCGCGTTTGCTCTAAACTCGAATCCTTTCAAAACGACATCAAAGATATTCTTCAAAAATGACCTATCAAACACCATTAAAACAATAAATTTCTCAAGAAAGAGGTATAAGAAGGCAACATATTTCACCAAGGTTAAGCTCTATCAACACCCAAGGGGGAAATCAAGGACTAAATAGTCATTTAAACACAAACCGAGAAGGCTTTCCGGGATCTAATCACTGAAACCCCATGAACATTCTATAATAAATGACAAAATGAACAGCTCAAATACAGGACAGGAATTCACATAGTTAACTATATGCTCAACTTTTTGGCAGCTATACAGATGTAAACTATTTTTCCTGCTTTTAATGGGAGCATATAATCCATAGACCTTACCTCTATATGAAACAGAGAAAACCATGCTTGGATCTTCCTTGCCTCCAGAAGTATCGCGTATGAACTTCTTCCGCATAGTATCATCACTCATTGTGTAAAAACACACAATCAGCAACCCAATGTTTCTATAACAACACAATCGGTATTGACATTGGTTCCGTTACCCTCAGAAACTTCATCTAGCCTTACAACGTCCTCAGCCTCGAAAGCCTTCTCACTGGTTCTGTTATCTGCAGAAACTTCATCTAGCATTACAACGTCCTTAGCCTCGAATGCCCTCTCACTGGTTCCGTTACCTGCAGAAACTTCATCTAGCATTACAACATCCTCAGCTTTGAAAGCCGTCTCGACCTCTTCCTCCTCTTCTTCTCTCATGACTTCAAGAAATTCTATAGGTAAAGCCGCAGGATCTAACTCACGACAACCCTTTAAATGCCGTTTAGCATTCTCACTTGTAAGAATGTGAGAAGGTACTTGATGAGAAAATCTGAACATTTCTTCTTTCGGGATTATGTAGATTGTCCGTGGGTCCAGATTTGGGTGAAACACCGCCTTATAAGCTGCAACTTTGAGTAATGGGACAACCAGAACACCCTGTTCAAAGTTGTAGTCTTCAAGAACTTCAACTAAATCGAATTGTCTAATCACATCGTCTGGGGTAAGCTCGTTCCAGTCGGAGCACCAATTCCGGTAAAGAATCCAGACTTCTCCTTTCTTAGGATAGATCTGAATCAACCCTTTGCCGCCTTTGAAATGTTTAACTCGGTGTGAGAAAGAAATGAGATTCTTAACGACTTCACACTTACCGACTCTGAAATCACCGCAAGTTTGTGGAAAACCGCAGTTAAACCACTTTATCCAACTTAAATCGCGGTCACTCTCGAAATTTAACCAACTTATCTGAACTTCAATCGGATCTTTTGATATCAAGCCGTGAATTAAAGCATAATACCGAGGCATACCATCTTTAGCGTCATATAAAGCCCATACCTGGTTTTCACTAAACGATTCCTCACTTCTATCCTTGTCAAAATCATAAAATTCAGGAACAATTGTCGTCATTATTTCATTGGCCATTGTAACTGAACCGGGCTTTACAGCAGTAATGCTAGACTCGTTCGGCTGATCCGGGGCTGGAACAATCTCAGACAACGACTTGTTTGATATTCTGGATTGAACTAGTTTGTCATTGGCAAGTGACCCTGTAATGTTTCTTACTTTGTTTGTGGATCCGGAAATGGGTTCTTCAGTATCTTTTTGCATAATTCGATTTTCTCCTCCTGTAATTGTCTTTCCCTTCATGCTCAATTCATTTATCTTCTTCAATATTTTGACCCTTGCCAATCCCATCAGGACACTATGTATATCTAATGAACGAAAATTATTCCCCTTAGTTCCGGAAATACCCTCCCCTGTTACCGAACGCGAAATCTGACTCTGTTCATTTAGTCGTCTCTTTTTGGCCAATTCTTCTTTCCTACTAACATTCTGAGAAATATTTTTGGCACCTCCAGCTGTGGAGGAAGGCGGAAACTTTCTTTTCGCGTAAGAAGTGCTCTTAAAATGTTTGTTGGTTCCGTGCTGCTGGTTGTTATAGGTCCAGTCACCTGATGAGTTACCGATCTTTGTTGATACCGGAGGGGGCTTCTCTTTTGCTAAAAAGGGCAGCTTACAATTGGGACAGATAAGGTTCTGGTTCAGGTATATAATCAAATACTCGTACTGCACGTTGCATTTTCTGCAAGAAGTCCAGAAAGTACGTTGATTTGATTGGACAAAACCCGGATCCTTCACCACGTTGTTATGAGTTGCAGGGTATTTTGAACTCGACATCTTTGCTTTTTTGGAGCCGTTTTTCACGGCACCTGCTCGTGGATTTGAAACTACAAACTTGCCACGTGAAACTTTCTGATCATAAGCAGCTTTCTTAGCTTTATCAGACAAGAAACTCCATGCCTCGGATAAAAGTTTAAACGCTCCATCCGCTCCCACACATTTGTTCCTGTCAGGGTGCAGAGAAAGAGCCAATTTCTTGTACCGACTTCTTATCGTTTCATCATTAGCTAAAGGATTGACCCCAATAATCCCATACCAATCAACTTCTCCATTCACTTTTCTCTCGGAAGCAACATAAATATCTAAAATTTCTTGAAATTGTGAAAGACCCTCGAGTCCAGGAAACAGATTATGGGCCTTTGAAGCAAATCTTGTAGCACCGGCAATGTCCTTTTCTAACAACTTCTTCTCTGCAAGCCCTTTAGCCCTAATTGCATCGTCTTTATTACATTCCATTTCGCGAACTATATGCAAAAATCACTCTTGGCACAAAACTCTTTCCCTCGGCATGACAAAGAGAAAATCAATAATAGCATAGATACATTCCCACTGTCTTCCAACGTCTGATAGAAATCATGTTCAACATCATAAAAACCTGGCAATCAATGATCGAGAACGGTAAATAAATGGACAGCAAATAGCAGAATCGCATTTAGAAATGGAAATCGCATTAACAAACAGATAAATTAACACAATAAAGATAACGAACGAACAGCGTCAGTAAAAGTTAATAAACCTTATCTGAGAGAACATAGGCAAAGGGGGAAATGAAATCATTCGTCTGAAACGATATCAAACGAACCGTGAGGCAACTTTTGTTAAATTATTCAGCTAGAAAATGAAAGGAACCCTCATAAGCACAACAACTTCAACAGCCCAATCAAGCACAAAAAGCTCAAAATCTAAAATAAATATTCGAGCTTTACGATGATAAATACACCATTCCTGTACACAAACCCCACAAATTAGCAGATTAGATAAGAACATTAACCCTAGAAAAAGCACAACTTAGTAACATCAAACTGAAATTGCCCACATACAATACAAATGAACACATTCAAAGTGCAGAACTCATAACAATCTCATAAAGTATACAGTCGTCTTAACTCAACAACAAACTATCAGTACCAGAATACAGAAAAAGTCCACTTTAACATTAAATACAAAAAACTACCAAACTATAATTTCGTGTAAGAAATAAGAAAAAAAAATCATTCATTACCAAATAATATGCGATAAACTCTGTCTAGCTTCAGAAAATGGTATTAAACCGTCAAATTACCTAAAATTAGGCAAATAAAATGCTAAAGGTAACAATTCCACTTCCCCAATATTCGTGAAACCAATATCCCTAAGAGAGAAAAAAAAAACAATTTCTGTTAAAAAATATACAAAATTACCGTATTTTTCTGCATAAATTCCGACGCGAACAATGATCTAGTTAACAAGATTCTACAATCAGATCTCTTTCGGGGAATAGAAGTTGAAGTGGGTAGGAACGATTAGTCTCCAAAACCATGACCCGATTAATCTGGGTTCGAGGTGGTTACAAAAACCATTGAGCGGTTTGCGAGTTGTTCGGTTTATTTAACTGTTTCAATTTGGTTGGATGGAACTGAACTGATTTCAACCGGCTCGATAAGGGCCCAATAACAATAAAAGCAAAGAAGAAAGTAAACCCAATAATTTGTTTGACGTATGGGCTTGGTTAATTTTTTTTTTTTTTTTTGAGGCTATTCACAAGATCGACAAGTATTTTTGGTTTTCTATTTTAAATTTATTTGTAGGAAATTTTGTTTTATTTTGTTCCAAATTCATACAATCTATATTTAGATGTAAAAGCTCCGACCTTTGTTGCATGAAACATTAGAACGCAAAGAAATGAAGACTTAAAAAATCTACGTATGTTCGTTAGAGATATTGATATTTTTGTTAAATATGCGATTTTTTTCAATGAATAAAATGCACAACACGCTTTGTGACATACGATTATTGATATTTTTGTTATTTTTTGTTAACCTATCAGAATGTTCTATCACGGCTTATTTTTGTTATTATTTTGTAAATAGACGGATTATTTTTTCGTGTTGTTGTTTATTTTTATTTTTTATTTTTAAAGTTGGTGGTTTGTTACTGTGTAAGATTCTTTTATATGGCTGCATATTTTTCTTATTTTTTTTAAATACCTGGATTATTTATTTGTAAATATTCTCACAATAAATACATCCCTATAAATAGTCATCCTAGAATAATATCGAATATTATTAAATTTATGGCACTTAATGCGAAATATCACATTAAGTTATAATATTTAAAAAGGATAAAAAAAAAAAAGTCAGACATGCACTAATTGCAAAATTTGAATTTCTAATAAATAACTCTCTTCAATCACACTAATTACAATTCACACCAATTAAAGTATAATATTTAAAATAAAGTGAAATTCTGTTGGTTTCATTTTTTTATAAGTTTCTTTGTTCTATCTACTCTATTATTATCATTGTGGTTCCTTGCTTAATACACAGTTATGATAAAATTTAATTTATTAATAAACCGCAATAATCATTTCCTAGAAATCAGTCATCGCATTTAATACCAACATTTTTAAATTACAATTTTCACAATGAATGCAGAATATTCTAACATTAAATACATTTTCAAGAATATCTAAACTAAACTATGTAGACATTAAATATATCCCTATAAATTAATGAAAAATATTCTCACATTAAATATATCTCTTATAAATTATCCATCCTAGAATAATGTCCAATATTTTGAAATTTATGGCGTTTGATGGAAATATTTTTGGCTTAAAAAATAAGAAATTCAATTTCCCAATTAATGCAAAATATTCTATAACTAAATTACATTTTTCAAAATATCTAAACTTAAATATGTCATTTAATGCAAAATTATGCATTTAATTGTAATATTTAAAAAACGATAAATTCTATTTTACAAATTAATGCAAAATATTCTAACATTAAATTATATTTTAATATATATTAAAACTCAAATATATACACACTAAATACATCCCTATGAATTAATGAAAAATATTCTCACATTAAGTACACCCCTTAGAAATTAGTAAATAATTTCAAATATTCTGAAATTTATGAAACTTAATGGAAATATTTTTTCATTAAAGTAAAATATTAAAAAAAATAAGAAATTCAATTTTACCAATTAGTTCAAAATATTCTTACATTAAATTCTTTCCCGCAAAATAGCCACTTCATTTAATGTCAAATATATATATATATATATATATATATATATATATATATATATATATATATATTCTTTGTATTTTTTATGAGCCAAACTCGAACATTTTAAAACTTCTCATTTTTCGGCTGCTCGAGTTCTACTTTGAGCTTAAAAGTGATTAATATTTTTTCGAGCATAATCGAGCCAAACTGGAACATAGTTAAAATTTAAACAAGATGATCTTGAGCGATTTTTCCCTCGCTCGAACGAACTCGATTATTTAATACAACTCGATTAATGCATGAGTTACTCGATTGTTATTTTATGAAACTCAAAATCGGCTCGGTTAAGTATTCAAATTTGACTCAATGACACATGTATTTATTGAGTTAAATTTCATTGCGAGTCAAGTACGAGTAGCTTGTAAGTTTCCGGATATACTTACAACCCTAATTTATGCTCCCAGTGACTAGATCAATTTTACTTGATATATACCTCCAATGAATCTAAATCCTACATCAGCCACTACATACATCGTACAACAGTGTGGAATGCAACTGTGTGGTTCTCATAATCACATATCATCTAAAACAATATAGCAAAGGATAGGTGAATGTTATACACACAATGGTTATGACACAATACATATTTTCACCTTTACTTATGGAGTAATGATACGTACACAATATGTGAAACACAATAGGTGAAACAAGTATTATCTGCAATCTTGATCATGATGGTCTACATCATTATCGCTAGATCATACACCATGATTAATATGCAGATGATGGTTGTGTTACTCGTGTCTCACAGATTATATACATATCATTACTCTTACTTATAATTGTGATATTGACCCACTATAATAAAAATGTAAAATACGTTATGACACTAACGATATGGTCGTTGTGCTCGTAGCATCTCTCGAAACGACATCGGATGCTCTTATTTTAATGGATAGCCAAGTGGAGTGGATTCAATATAAGCCTATAGCCAAAGCATATTTTACCATGATTATTTCTTAGACTCTAGGCTAGTGTTTGTTGCTTTTTTACCCCACGTGATAGTCGGTTGGAGTTGGGTGCGTGGGTTTCATACATGGAAAGTTGATTGACCTTATTGAATTGATATTGATACCTACATTATGGATCTAGCTTATGTATTTTGACCGATAAAAAAAAATTATTTCAGTAGGGTTATTGAAATCTATAGCAATATTTTTTTTATCAAAAATATTATCTCAGCAGGTCTTTAAAGTTTAAAATTGTATCTTTTAATAATAAAATTATATCGTTTCAATATAAAAAAAAATTCGGATCTCAGTGAAGTCACGTAACCACCCCGGTCCCTTGATGAAGGTAGATCCGCCCTTGTCTACAAATGCTTTCTAGAGATTTGTGCACGATGTAAATCGATTGCTATATCTCAACGGTCTGTATATCTTTTTAGGTGAGAGAAATCGATATATAATATCAAATTCCCAAACCTAATTTATCGCTGAGCCGTGCCTTGGAGACAAATTTATTATATAAAGTAAATATAATATTGATATTGAGCAACTGCTCACTACATGTAATAATGCTTTGATCTTTCTTTTTGAACTTGTTAATTAACTAATTTTTTGCACAGTGCGGACTCCATTTTACTTGGATGCTTGTTATTAGTACATTAGGATGATTGTATATATACGATGATTAATAGTGTATATATATATATAAATGCATACTGCTTTATTATTATGACACCGACATGCATTGCTTATAATAAGTAGACTAAATCATTGAATTGGATAAAGTGAGGTTAAAAGCAATATGCACATGAGGATTGAAACAGCTTGTAAGGATGGAATCATGATTCTTGACATATTTTATAAGAGATGCTTTGTTCTTATAATGAAGTCATCACTATGGATCCCTTAGACGAGTATCAGATCGAACTAAGTTAAATTGTAAGAGGCGTTAATAGTACGTGAATCACTTAATATATTCATTAAACCTTTCATATCACTTGCGAACGAAAACAGATAAAATTACGGCATTTATGTCGCATTTAAAGCCCGACGCATTACACACCCAAGTCATAGCTAGGGATTCTTTTGTCATGTTTTAAAATTTCGTGTATGATGTAAATCGAATATTATCCTTCAGTGATTCATTTTGCAAAAGATGCATATATACTTTTATTTTCCTGAGAGAAGCCGAAATAAAGTATCGAATTCCATACTTTATCTCAAAGACAAGACTTTCAATCCAATACTCATCAAAGGCTATTGAGGATTATGATGAATAAATAAGCATGCATATATTGCATGATTTATTATTAGTCTCGCAACCACTTAGACACAATGAATTCAAGAGTAGTTGTAACGCCCCGATTACTTAAATCCGACGTCCTCGATTGGTCTAGAAACGATCGACTCGAGTTACCAAACTCACTATACATTAACTCTACATCTTGATAATATTATTCTCTATCTGGCTATGTGACATATTGAGTAATGATACGGACACAATCATTGTGACACAACGGTTGTCTACATCGTTAATCAGAATGAGTCTAAATTGATAATAGTGTAAATTCGTCACGAACAACAATCCACACGATCGTTGTTTCATTGATTATGACATAACGATTGTGTCGTTATTATTATTCACTGCCATATTAGGGTAGTACATAAAATCACATGGTTTGTCCATTCTGGCACGCACACACACACTAAGTCCCTTCATAAACACAATTTATAGGTGTGTTTTTTTTTGTTATATTCCTATTAATTCATATCTTTACTCGATCTCTCTTTTTCTTCATCATCATTTTTCTCAGTTTCAGATATGGCAGATTACTACCAAAAAGAGTTACAGCTTCTTCCTTCTTCTCCGTCGACTCCTCCTCCTCCGGCCAATCCTTCACCTTCTTCCGTCGTCGATCACCGACGTCCAACCACCACTGATTCATTCCACGCACCACCGCCGCCATCCTTAGACCTTCAATTATCAATCAGCGTCGTCAGACGCATACGTCAATCATCATCTGACGGCGTTTCGCTCCTCCGGCGATCGAATTCCGAATCAAAACCGAGGAATAATTCGGAATACCTAGAGGCGATGAAAAGTCGGGCGGCAGAGGAGACTCGGTTGGCGGCGATCGAGAGGGCGTACGCGGCGCGTGTACAGGAACTAAGCCGGAGGGAAATGGAGGCGGCGGAGATGGAGTTTTCGAAAGCGAGGAGGATTTGGGAGAGAGCGAAAGAAGAAGTCGAGAAAGCGGAGAAGCTTAAAGAGCGAGCAATGGCGAATGGAATTGTTAATGATAATGATACATGCATGGAGATCACTTGCCATTCTTGTAGGCATAAGTTTCGACCTTAATATTTTGAAAATTTTCTACCTATCAAATATATCTTGTTCCTCAAAAAAAAAAAAAAAAAAAAAAACTCATTGCCTTTTTAATTTGGGTTTGAATAATCATTTGATCAATAAGTAGTGTTTGATATATTGTATTTTCTTTTTCCAAATACTTACTTGAATTGAATTGAATAATTTTATGATAAGGGGAAAAAAACAAACCAATTTGAATAAAGTTAAAACAATACGAGAAAAAAAGGAAATAATAACTATTCGAAAAATTCTATTCATGAACTATCGTTAAGGTATCTCAACAACCATATATCATTTACAACTTTTTTTTTAACATGTGATTAGGAAACTTTTGTTTGCATATATATGAATAGGTATGAATTCATTAAAAATGAAATGATCACAATTCATTATAATATTTCATATGTATCATAAAATCTCTTTGAAAATATGAAAATAAGTATAATAAGCAATATTCCTACACAAATTCGGTCTGAATAATATATGATTCATGATTCTTATTTGATCCCGACAACGCATGTGTTAATTACTTGAAATAAATTTCACTAACTTTGCATGCATGTGACACTTTTTTATGTGTGAAAAATCTCTGTCTTTGCTTCTCAGGTCATGATCGAGTGGTCTGAATCAGAGAAAAGTATGCCACACACTTATTTGTCAAACATAATTAAGATTCAAGCATTTTATATGTATCGTAAATGGACAAAGTAATCTAACCAAACCAATAATAAAGTATATATATAACCTCTAATAACATCCGCACATGGCTTCTTCTTCTTCTACTTAGCCCGTAACTTACCTAGAAGAAAAACATCAATAAGAGAGAGCGCTAATGCCCCGTAAAAAAAGGGTAAATCAAGAAAAAATCAAGTGTATCATTGGGTACGCTTAACGAACTTTTTATTTATCTTTCACAACTAGATATTATGCAATAACAATTAAAACACTCTTAAAAATTATAATTATGCAATAAGTATAACATATAGTTTTCAAGATTCATTATCATTAGCAGACCGATATGTTCACTATTCGCTAAAATATAGGGAAACCGACCGGCTCTGGCCTTACTCGCTATTCTTAATTAATAAAATGGCCTAGCTAGGGCCGCAATTAATTCATATGGTTGCCAACATATATAATTTGTCACTAATTTTCAATAAATAAATGAAATCTTGGATCTTAAAAACCCTTTAAATTATTCACATACTTGATAATGATTAAGGCCACATATAGTATATGAGAGGGTACCTAGTGCCGCATGTCTTTCACAGCCTTTTTTCTCTCATGTTTATATATGCACATCAACTTTCTGCAACGCATAAGCAACTATGTATATGCATGTAATCATTCAACTTAGCTAGACCGTGGGATCTGCCCCTTTATCCTGCTGCCTTTTTCTACGTACCCAAAAAGATAGTGTATATATATATATACACATACAAAAATATACCTTTGGGATCTGCCCCGTGTATATATATATACATGTACACATCAGTGTTGGAACTTTATGGTGTTTTAGCTCCAAAATGGATTTAAAGGTAAGTGACGAACAATCAACTTTAAGTCCGGATTTCGATGAGTTACAGAATGAATTTCTGGAAGCTGGAAACGGTTTTGGAAACTATTAAGATAATAGTTGATGTTAGACTTTTGAATCACTCGATTCCGATATCGGATGAATGAGAAATTAATACATAAAATTAGAGTAATTTATGCGAGTGTTATAATGGAAGTGTGTTCCATTTGTTCCACACAGATAATAGAAATAAAAGATACACACTATATAAGTGGGAGATTTTCATTAAGAGGCAAGTGTGACGCCCCGTCCCGGATACCGAGTCCTTATCCGGAAAGAACGCCCGGAATGCATATATTAACTTTTTAAATCGTCAAAAGTAATATATACATAAGCCTCGTAACAATCAATCAGAGTAAAAGCGGAATAAATTAAAACCAAAGATAACTCGGAAAAAGTTTGTCAAACGACAAACAACGGATCACCAAGTCCCAAAATCTACGTATAAGAAAGCTGACCGACAAAACAACGAAATACAACGAAATAAATATTGTTGTGACTTATTACATTCCAAATGAAACTGAAAAGATACTAAAGACTGTCTCTCAAAAACTGAATAATAAATTGCATAAAATAAATGTCTGTGTCATCATAACTCTTAAGCCTAAACATCAGCTCCGCTAACTCCATCGTCATAACCAAGATCATCATCATCCTGACAACCACCTTCTCGCGGTGGGGACAATAAAGAGAAAGGAGTAAGTACTTACGTACTCAGCAAGGGGTAGAAGAAACGGTTACACACAATATATAACATATCATACATAACAAGTAAATTCTACAATCTCTACCACATAAGTTGCATTAATATACACTCTCATCTGCTAGGTCTGTTAGCACCATCACGAGCAATTATCTATGTTACATTGTAATTCAAGGACACAATGCCCGAATGATGGGTATGCACCGGGACATATTCAGCACATCATATGGCACGGATGGTTCCGTGTGGAACATTTCCCAAAACCCGAATATTGTCCGTTGCGTATGAGAAATTGTTTCATGTTGCGAATCATAAATGTGCCTCACCAAAAATTACAACGTTTTAGCTTTTAGACTCATCACATATGTTTATTACGTAGTTAATCTAACCACCTAAGTTCATTCACATATAAGGCTCCTTAGGGACTTCTAGTTCTAGACAACTAGTTACACTACCTAGCACGTTGTAAAATGATCAATGACTACTAGTCAATGTCCCACAAGGCCTAAACAAAGCATTCCGATGCTCCACCTTCTCCTCGCAGAGGGTCTCAGTTATGGTGCGATTTGATACCAAAGTTACCAGAAGTCGATATTAGACATTGTCAATTAACATATAATGTTTCAAAAAAATATACAAGCCACATCGTATCATGTAACACACATAAAAGCGCAACACTAATATAAAACACTTGTACTTTAACCATTAGACATGTATAGTGTCTTCTTGTGCATACCTTTCTAGTACATTAATTAAATAAAATTACTTACCGTACATAATACCAATTAATTAAAATCTATCAATTAGACAATTTTAGTATCAATCTATACATGCATTATACCGTAATGCCCCTTTTTTTTTTGCAAATAATATACATGTTGTTGAAGGAAAATACTATTATGTGCCTTCGTCAAAGCCAATGACGATTATCTTTCGGTTATTATGTAACGTTCAATCAGTATTTATTGCCATCAATGTAATCTATGTTCACATTGTAACCGTGACCCTATATAAAGGGATTATCTAATGGAATGAGATACGTTTTTCCCACCTTTACTTTTACACGTTATCAGCACGTAGCTCGAAAAAAAAAAAAAAACCTAATTGAGCCGCCGCCACCGCCCAGCCCTGCTCCCGCCGCCGCCCAGCCCGCCGCGAACAGTTAGGTGAAATTTATCGCTATTTCGTGGCGCCGATGACCCGCAGCAATTTCAAGCGGTGTGTGCACTCGGTTTGTTTATTAAACATTTTTTCTCTCGTTCTATTGGTTGATTGATCTCATTGTATCAAAAACTATTTGAAACTACAGTTATTTCGTCGAACATGGGTTTCGTAAATTGTTGTGTATATGTTTCATAAGAAGTCAAATGATACAGATTCGTTATTTTATATTTTCTATTATAGAATATAGGTATGATTTCTCTTCAAGCTTCTGTGTAATTTGTATGTTAAGATCTTGCAATTTGATGACGATTGGTTTGATGTTCCTGCAAATTTTCTACATGAAGAATTGCTGTACATGTTTCTGTAATTATTTTGCTTTTGCTTTAATGGAATCTTTCTCTTGTTGAACCAAAAAAAAAATATATATATATATATATATATTGATAAAGCGGCGGCTGCAACAAAGAATTAGGGTTTAATGAGATATTTGTTTACCTGCTTACTCCTGTGCACCAAAAAAAAAAAAAAAAAAAAAAATGCAATTACGTTGCTGCCGCATTAATTGAGTGGTGTAGCAAATTACGTTTCCTTGTTTGTTTTATTATTATAATTTGATATGTATATGCATGTTGCTATGAAAAATGTTATGTGCTATGTTTGCCCGAAATTTCAAATTGAGCATAATAATTATATGTTGATTGCCTTATAAATAAGATTATATGTCATCCTATGATAAAGAAATTTCATAGGCGTTATATACTAAGTACAAAACAATCAATATGATAAAGTATCTTCACAAAGCATCGAAAAAATGAGTGACCGCTATGTACCATGGCATCGTGATCCAATTCACACTCTTGGAAATTAATTATTGTGGATGTCTTATGACTACATAATTAATATGCGCTTCACTCTTGTTTATGTAGATGGTCGATACAACTCGACCCGAATTTGAAATCTTGGACTCGAAGGAATTGAGTACCACCGCCGGGTTTCGGATGTGGAAATGGCCTTTGTTGCAAAGGACTACACTCTCACTATCAAAACACCCACCGACCCTAAGGACGACCCATCCGCTAAAGTAAAAGCAAATGCCCTAATGTTCTTGAGGCGACATATTGACTCTAGCTTACGCCGGGAGTACCTTCGCTGAAAACACCCAAAGAACTCGTGGGATGCCCTGTAGGACGTTTTGGGAACATTCATGACACTTTACTCCCGTAATCGTCGCTCGGTGGAATGAAATCCGCTTGCTTGACTACAAAGGGGTAGACCAATTCAACAAGGACATGTTGCGTCTTAGAGCACGTCTCAAATTTCGTGGAAAGGAACTCACAGAAGATGATATGATCCGAAGACTCTTTCCACTTTTCCTACTTCAAGACTTATACTAGCGAACCAAAGATAGGCCGGAGTACGACAAGAAAAATATTACGACCTTTCACAAATTGATCAACATGCCGCAAGTGGCCGAGCGGCATGATCAAGTTCTCATGAATAATAATGCCGACCCGCCGGGACAAAGAAAATCCCCGAGGTTAACTATGGCAAGATGAAAGGTGGAAAGAACCCCAAAGAAAAGGGAGTTGGACGTGCCGAGCCTTACCCACGTGGAAACAATGCACCACGTGGAAAGGGACCAGGGGCCGTGGTATGGGCCGTGGAGGTCCCCCTAATGTATGGCGCGAAATGGTGGTGATGGTCCTAGTGGCCATGGTGATCCTAAGGCTAAGGTGCAAAAGGCACCTAAGAACCGTCAAGAAAAAAGGGAGAGAGTTGGGACTGAACCTTGCTATAGGTGTGGAGTTACTGGGCATTGGTATAATACCCGCCGAGCAAGTAACAAAGTAGCGACCAATTACAAGAGGTATAGGGAATCTAGAGAACAAGAGGCCCACTATACGGAAGATGGGGGCAATGACACCGATGTCAACCTCACAATTGCGGACTTCAATAGCAACAAGAACCCCGCTCGGTCAATGGATGTTCCGACTTTGATTGATCTCGCTTTGCTTATTTATTTATTTTTCCAAGAACATTGTGAAGGCGGAATGCCTTATTTTTTAATTAGACTATTTTGGTCTTAAAGTTCATTTGAATAATGGTTTGTTGAATTGGATTTTGATGTACGAGACTTTTATTTTGATTTTCGTTGGCCTATTAATAAATTTCGGATTTTATTCTGAAGTATTGAATTTTATTCGATTTTATTTACCAGTATATACATGGTTCGAAAATAGCACTATTAAGGTGTAAAGCAATACATCTCCATCGAAAAACTCTAAAGAATATGAGTTATGTCTTCGAATTTTAATCTCATCTAATTTAAATGTAGGAATGAATCGAGGAGAAATAGAGTGCTTAGCTGATAGTGGAACCACACACACTATCTTAAGGAATAGACAATTATTTGTCGAGTTAATTCCATGTAATTCATCCGTGACTACGATGATTGGATCATCACAAGTAATACAAGGGCGAGGAAATGCCACATTTTTGATGCCTAACGGCACAACGATAAAAGTCACAAACGCTCTATATGCGCCAGAGCCAATCGAACCTTGTTAAGTTTCAAAGATATTCGTGCCAACGGTTATCATTTGGAAACTCACTGTGAGAATGGAACTGAATATTTGTATATTACCACAAATGAATGTGGAAGGAAACGCATACTAGAAAAGCTTATGAGTCAATCTAATGGATTATATATTACTACTATTCGGATTATTGAATCCTATGCTGTCACCAACAATGAAATTTGGGACACTGACTCATACAGGCTTTGGCATGATCGCCTAGGACACCCTGGTCGAGATATGATGATCCGTATTTTAAAGAACTCACACGGACATCCCTTCTTTCGAGGAAAAAACAAAATGGGACAAAAATCCGACACAATGCAAAGTGTCCAAAGTAGTGTTGTTTCAAAGCGACCATTGTCGTCCGAAGCACCGATGAGTTATATCCCTCTTCCTCATTGACCATTTCCAAGGCACACCAATCATTTTGCAAAGCCTCGCTCTTTAGCAAAAACAGGATCGAGACCTTCCTATGCTAAAGACATGAAACAAAACATTCCATTCTTACAAAGAATACAAGGTGATATATGTGGACCTATCCATCCGTAATGCGGGCCATTCAAGTATTTTATGGTTCTCGGTGGATGCCTCGACACGCCGGTCACATGTCGCATTATTGTCCACAAGGAATGCCGCATTTGCAAAACTCTTAGCACAGATTATACGTTTAAGGGCTCACCACCCCGATCACCCTATCAAGTCTATAAGGCTTGATAACGCCGGAGAGTTCACATCAAAAGCATTTGATGATTATTGCATGTCTATCGGGATTGATGTAGAACATCCCGTACCCCATGTGCATACACGTAATGGTCTCGCGAAGCCACCATCAAAAGGCTACGGATGGTGGCCGGGCATTGGTTATGCGCACCAACTTGCCTCTATCTCGCTTGGGGTTATGCAATATTGCACGCAGCCTTTACTTATTCGTTTCGGACCCACCGCTAGCCAACCATTTTCTCGCGTACCGGTTGGTTACCGGATATGAGCCCGATATGTCACACTTACGCATATTTGGTTGTGCAAAGATATGTGCCTATTGCGCCTCCACACGCGCACTAAAATGGGTCCTCGAGACGATTAGGTATTTATGTTGGATATGAATCCCCAACTATTATCCGCTATTTGGAACCTTTGACGGGCGATCTATTTACCGCAAGATTTGCGGATTGTCACTTTGATGAGACTCGTCTTCCCGTCGTTAGGGAGATAAAAAAAGGATTTTCTAAGGGAACGACGGGAATTATCGTGGTTTGTCCCCACTCGCCTCATTTTGATCCCCGTACCTCACAAAGTGAAAGTGAAGTGCAAAGAATACTTAATCTTCGAACGTAGCGGATTCGATGCCCGATGCGTTCTCTCGATATTGCTAAAGTGACAAGATCACATATACCAAACTCGCAAACGTGCCTCGCAAGGTTAGAAGTCCCCAAAAAAGGGCACAATGCCGTAGCTAAAGGCATTGCGACCACACTTAGTGGAGGTGTGGATGAGGCCGTGGCCGCCCAAAGGAAGAGGGGAGACCACTTGGTTCGACCGATACTCACCCAAGGAAGAAGAGGGCGAGTAAGGCACAATCCGACCCATTAATCATCAATGTAGAGAATCCCTCTCACGAGATTATCTCTCGATTACGATTATGTCCATGAATCAATACCGGAGGACGCTCCGATGTTTGAATTGATTCCAGAGAACAAAGAAATCTCAATGGATTGGCGAGAGTGCATACGAGTTGATGGAAAGATCTTCCATGCACATTGATGATATATTTGCATATACCGTTGCTCAAGAAATCATAGAGCACGATGATGTCGAACCACGCTCCGTTGCGTAATGTCAACAAAGAGCGATTGGCCTCAATGGAAAGAAGCAATCCAGCAGAACTAGATTCTCCGACAAAGAGATGTGTATTTGGTCCGGTAGTGCTAACCCCACCAAGTGTAAAGCCCGTAGGACATAAATGGGTATTTGTCGAAAGCGTAATGAGAAGAATGAAGTCCTAAGGTACAAGGCTCGCCTTGTGGCGCAAGGTTTCTCACAACGCCCGGAATTGACTATGAGGAGACATACTCTCCGTAATGGATGTAATAACTTTCCGTTACCTAGTTAGTTTAGTTGTTTCCGAAGGATTGGAAATGCAGCTCATGGATGTGGTTACAAAGCATATCTCATGGGGATCTTGATTCGTAGATATACATGAAAGTGCTCGATGGTCTTTCATTGCCCAAGTCAAGTGACTCTAAACCACGGAGTGCGTTTGCAATCGATTGAAACGCTCACTTTACGGATTAAAACAATCCGGGCGGACGTGGTATACCCGCCTAAGTGACTACTTGATTGGGAAGGGATATAAGAATGATGAACTATGCCCTCGCGTATTCATAAAGAAAACAAGTTCCGGATTTGCAATTGTAGCAAGATATGTCGATGATATGAACATAATAGGTACTCTTAATGAAATAAGAGAAACCGCGAGCTATTTGAAATCCGAATTTGAGATGAAAGATCTTGGGAAAACTCGGTTTTGTCTAGGCCTTGAACTAGAACACCGAGCTTGTGGAATACTTATCCACCGCCCGCATATGTCCAAAAGATGCTCGGGCGATTTAATATGGACAAAGTGCACCTCGTTAGCACTCCCATGATCGGTCGAAGTTTGGACATAAAGAAAGATCCATTTCGTCCAAAGGAAGATGACGAAGAGCTATCGGGAGCCGAAATTCCCTACTTAAGTGCAATAGGCGCATTATTGTATTTAGCTCAATGTACTCGACCGATATTGCATTCTCGTGAACTTGTTAGCTAGATTCGGCTCCGCGCCAACGCGGCGTCATTGGAATGGTATTAAAAACATATTTCGATACCTAAAAGGAACCATTGACTTGGGCCTATTTTTTCCCTACACAAAGACAAGAGGGACCGTAAATGAAAATACAACTCCTAAAGAAAACGTCGACAAACGAAATCGCCACCCCCTACTCGAAACCCCAAACAATGTATTAGTTGGGTTTGCGTACGCCGGGTATCTATCCGACCCACATAAAGGTCATTCCCAAACCGGTTATGTATTTACCATCGGGAACACGGCGATATCTCGAGATCAACCAAGCAAAGTCTTGTGGCTACCTCCTCGAACCACTCGAGATTATTGCTCTACATGAGGCGGTTCGTGAGTGTATATGGTTAAGGTCCATCATTACACATATTCGAGGGACCGGTGGTTTAAGTTCCACCACCGAAGAGCCTACTTGCATTTATGAAGATAATGCATTTTCGCATCGAACGTAGATGAAGCTTGGTTATATCAAGGGTGACAACACAAAACACATATCACCAAAGTTTTTCTATAACCAAGAACAACAAGCTCTCCTCAAGATTCAAGTGAGTCAAGTAAGGTCCGAGGAGAATGTGGCGATTTGTTTACCAAGTCACCGCCTAAAGCAATATTTGAGGAACATGTGAAAAATATAGGAATGCGAAGGCTTTCAAAGCTTCCTTGATCGGTGTAAGGATCGGGGAGATATGCACTCGGGGAGTCTAATACACATGTTATCCTTAAAGATTAAAGGTGCGTTGTCTTTCTTTTTCCCTTTGACCAAGTTTTATTTTGTCCCACCTGGTTAAAATACTATTATTGCGCGCCTTCGTCAAAAGCCCAACGACGATTATCTTTCGGTTATTATGTAACGTTCAATCGCATTTATCGCCATCAACGTAATCATGTTCACATCAGAATCGCGACCCTATATAAAGGGATTATCTAATGGAATGAGATACAGTTTTTCCCACCTTTACTTTTACACATGTATAATTTCTTTCTTTCTTTTTTTATTTTACTTTCTATTCGGTCTATTCACTGAAACATACAAACATTATTCCATTCATGTGAAGCCGTCCCTTTCACCTGCTATCCTTTTTTTTATATTTTTTTATTTTAATCTTATAATAGTAACCTGCAAAGTTTCTATTATTGCTTTTATGTTTATATATTTTTTTCTTCTTCTTTGTTTACTTACAGCAACAGCAACAACCGTACAGCAGCATCGCCCGCAGGACTCACGTCCTATTTCTTTCGGCAGCGGTGATTCACTCGGCAGTATATAACAAAAGAAACAACAACAATAACGAATAATTAGACACATAATTAAATACGATTGAACATCCAGAACCCGTTTAAAAACTCCCTCTTACTTTAGCAATCCAAAAGCGGTTTCGAAAATGAAAACGAAAGCAAAAGACTTGATTCTTCGATTCCAACCACTACTACGAACAACCTACGATAATTAAACATTCTACGATTAGGCAATTCTCTAATTCGTCAAAACTCAGGTTTTCTCCCAAAACAAAAAGAATTAAAGATTTATGGTTAAAAGGGAAAAATTACCGATTAGAAAACGATTAGTATGGAAACGACCGTCTTCTCGCGGTGATCAATTTCTTCTACTATCGTTGCACCAAAAATCGACCGATCAAACACACGATTGAAGATTTGCGTTCTTGCTTTTCTCCCTAATGTTGCAGTCGACTTCCTCCTCAATTTCAGAAAACATAACGTATTGTGATTAAAAGATTAATTAATTGGGTATATTTTCTTAAAATACCCAATTAATTAACCATAAATTAAAATAATTAATTTCTTTTTTTATTGTTAATTATTCTTTTGGGTTAAAACTATAAACAGGAAAATAATAAAAATTTCCATTTTACACTTTTACCCTTCTTGGATTTTCGGGATATTACAGCAAGCCCCAAGGGGCAAAAGAATTTTGTGTGAGAGGAAAGACGTAGATGCTTGTTGATTCAGAACTCCACACGTGCGTGCCGCCGTCCGTCCAGTTCGGGCTTGTGGCTTGTGGCTTGGGCCAGTATTAATATTTTTGGGCCAGATCAACGGGGAAAATTCTGAATACAATTCGAACTAAACTCTGAAGCAACAGTTCAGTTCGAACTTGAACAGAAACATCAGTAAGGGGCAAGAGAATTTTATGAAGGAGGGAAGACGTAGATGTTGTTGATTCAGAACCCCACACGCGCGCGCCGCCTCCGTCCGTCCGTTTCGGGCTCGGGCTTGTGGCTTGGGCCGGTATTAATATTTTTGGGCCAGATCAACGTGGAAATTGCTAAATACAATTCGAACTGAACTCTGAAGCAACAGTTCAATTTGAACTTGAACATAAGCATCAGTAAAGGCATTAGTACGCATGCTACCTTTGGAAAAGGTCATGAACTCAACTTGAAAATTCAGTTCTTAACTTCCCTAACTTCCAATTTCAAAGGATACTACTCTACATTATTTTTGTCAATATAATGGAACATCCCTGAATGGAAATACATACAGAAAAATATCTATTTTCCATTACCTAAACTCTGCATAATTTTCTGCAAACATTCAAGTCAAGAGATAACAAGGTCGGATCAGTTCGCCGCCCTCTTCATATTCAAGTGCAGAACTAGAAGAGGTAAATACTGTTGTATCTTGGGAGACGCGTTGCCATATCCGTGTGCACATAGTCGGGGAAATAATGTTTTAAGGACAACGTTCTTCGCTCCTCAGTCTACGAATAAGTTTTCGTTTTACTTTATGTTTTCTGCATCTTTTGTTCATTGTGTTGCAGTAATTTTATGTGAATAAAACGTTCATTCTTATGTGTTAATCATGCCTACAATCAACTTCTATGATTTTATGTTATTCGATTTTCAGATAAATTAACAAACTGGTACTACACTACTAATAGTTCCAACAAAAAGAGGCATATGTTATTGCCTAGGGCCCTTCGAGAAATTATAAAATTTAGGGCCTACAATTTTCTTTTGGTTCAATGAGTCTATTATTGTAAATATGTATTATATCTATTAAAACCTTTTATTTGTTTCAGAAGGGCCATCTTAATAAATTGGCTTAGGCCTTAAGAAATTCGGGGACGGCCCTGATACACACTGGATTTTGGAATTTACTCTGATACCTGAATGGAAAATCTTTCTGTGTTTGCCACTAATTTGGAGTTATATATATCATGAAAAACAAAAGAAAACTAACCCCAAGCTTGACTCAAGCGATAGCGCGGACTAAGATTGCATGTTCTATTTCCTCTCGAGATGCGGTTTTAAGAATGCTAGGGTTTATAGGGTTCGAGTAAGAGTTAGACTCTAAGAGCGAACGTTTCAATGATTGGTTCCACAAATTAAACGCATTAAAGACCGATTTCAGATTAGTCGGCAAGGCGTAATTATGGAGAAATTTTTTCATACAAAAGACGGCAAATACAACACAACAAAAAGGCAGGCAAAAATCAACAATAATGAGACAAGATAGCTGTACGCCATCGAAATTCAAGTCCCACGTCTTTTTATCTTCCTCCATCCAGAGGATATATATACCAAACCCTCCACTATATATGTCGACAATACCCCACCCCCACCCTAAAATATCCCTACCCCTGCGCCCTACCCCATACCCCTCTTCTGCACACAAAAAAGTGAGGTTTCTTTTGATAGGATGATGCAGTATAGGTACCCATGTACCTTGTGACCTTGTCCCCTCTATGAAATCGAAAATGATGCTTTAATTACCCCGTTTCGTCTACATAAAGAACATAAGTAAAATGATCTGAATCATACATTTTAAATAAAAACTTTTTTAAAAACCAAAACTATCGCGTCTGTTGATCGTAAATTATGTATCTTTTATGTAAATGAAATGGTGTATTATAGATCCGTCATTGATGTATCATGACCGTTAGGGTTTATAGTCAACAAGCCTATACATCACTTGGAGCCTGAATATTATTCACCTTTGATGTTTTCCTATTTTTGTGTAAGGCAAATGATAGAGACATATGAGTTATAATTGAGTAAATGATTGGTAGTGATATTAGTTCAGAAATGCCAGTTTTATGACAGAATTATCATAACAAGGTGACACTCTTACATTAATATTATAGATGACAATAACTCATATTAATCAGTAAACGCACAATACAATATATTCAAGGTTGTGTCGTTTTTTGTGTGAAATGATAAGGATAAGGATGATCACGCAACTCACGATAATGATGATTTACTACCCTTTCTACCCTTCTCGTCTTCTGTATCAGTTGCCCCAACAAATTTACTCGAAAGATCGATGCATCATGATACAACACTATAAAAACACTTCTCATTTTAGATAGTACTAGTAAGGCCAAATGAAGAAGGAGGAGAGGGGCGAACGTGCTATGTTGTCTCTAAATTACACTTGATTTTATGAGTGTGAGTTAAAGAATTGAGTTAGCGTGTGTTATCCAAGTGTCGTTATAGACATAAAAGTTGATTATATAGTTGCTTAGATTAGACTATTCATCGTAGATGCTCTAATGTTCCTTATGAGTCATCCTATTGCAATGGTTCGACTTAATTATGAAACGGGACATACAAACATAACATAATCATGAAAGGTGACATACATAACATGACCGGATCTACCGTGACTTTACAATGTTGTAATGAGATTGATCTGCATATCATCCTGAAATATAATTATAAGAAAAATATAGATACATGTATGCATATCTAACACAATATCGTAAATGCGCAGCAGGAGATCCGGCTCGCCTAAAAGACATACATAAAGCGGATACTACATATATGAATGTAAAAATATGTAGGACACTGTTAATGACACCGTACTCAATGTACTGTTAGGGCAGGACAACGAAATTCGGCCTCTCCAGGGTCGAATTTATGCACAAATTTCGACTCGAAGGGGTTAAAAAAATTCCTAACCCCTATAAAGTCAAAATTTACACACTGCCTGGTTTGAGCACATAGAGTTTGATGAGTTCGTGGAAAAAAATTGGGACCAACATGAGCCAGATTTCGGTAAAACAGCCAAAAACTTCATGACCAGAGCTACCCAATGGAATAAAGCAGTCTTTGGCAATATCTTCAAGAGAAAGGCCACATGCTTGAAACGACTTTCAGGCATACAAGATGCACTGGCAAAACACCCATCCAGCTATCTTCATTCTCTGGATAAGAGCTTACAAGAGGAGTATGCTGACATTCTGATCCAGGAGGAAAAATATTGGCATCAGAAATCCAATCTGGAGTGGCTTGTTGAAGGGGAGAGAAATACCCACTATTACCACCTCACCACCCTCAAAAGGAAGCAGAAAAATAGAATATCTACTCTTAAAAAAGCAGATGGCACTTGGAGTTCAGATGAAACAGAAGTTCAGAACATGATGAGGGACTTTTTTATTGGCCTCTATTCGAGTGAAGAAGAACACCATAAGTGCCATTGCTATCTGCCACTCCCAGTACTCTCCCACTGTGACCTACAACATTTAAATAGGAGGATCTGTGAGAAAGAGATTGAAGATGCGTGTTTTGAAATGGGGACTTACAAGGTGGCCGGGCCTGATGGCCTACCTCCAATCTTCTTCAAAAAGTGCTGGGGGACTGTAGGGAAATCAGTTATTGACTTTGTGACAAAAGCTTTTGAGACAGCAAGCTTCCCTGCAAACATTAATGAAGTGCTCATCACTCTTATACCTAAAGTGGACTGCCCACAAACTCCTAGTCAGTTCAGACCTATAGCTCTGGCAAACGTTATTGTCAAGATTGTGACTAAAGTGCTTGGAAATAGACTGCAAGGCATCATTGGAAAACTGGTTAGTACTACCCAAAGTGCTTTCATTCCAGGCAGAGGAAGCGCAGAGAACATCATTTTGGCACAGGAAATTATCCATACACTTGAGAACAAAAAGAAGGGAAAGAAAGGCTTCATGGCAATCAAAGTAGACTTAGAAAAAGCTTATGACCGTGTCAGTTGGACCTTCCTGAAGAACATTCTGAATTCAATTGGACTATCAGAGCATCTCCAGCAGCTTCTCATGCATTGTATCACCTCCTCACGGCTCTCAATGCTATGGAATGGGGCGAAATTGGAATCTTTCAACCCTAGTAAGGGATTGAGGCAGGGAGACCCTATTGCTCCTTACCTCTTTGTCCTATGTATGGAGATACTTAGCATCAAAATTAACAGTGCAGTTGAGCAGGGAAGTTGGAAACCAGTCAAACTATCCAGACATGGCCCTCCCATCTCACACATCTTCTTTGCAGATGATCTTCTGTTGTTTGGGGAAGCCACTGTACAGCAAGCAATGGTAATAGAAGAAGTCCTCAAACAGTTCTGCAATTGCAGTGGGCAGAAAATCAGCACATCAAAATCCACATTCTACACCTCAAAGAATGTTGGGCACACTGTTATTGCAGCTGTTACTCAAATTCTGAACATGAACCACACAACTGATCTTGGCAGGTACCTGGGAGTCCCACTAATACATGGAAGACTGAAAGTTTCACATTTTAGATTTCTTGAGGACAAGATGAGGGCAAAGTTAGCAACCTGGAAATCAAAGACTCTATCTAAAGCTGGTAAGTGTATTCTCATACAAAGCTCCTCTAAAGACCCTAGCTTCTCAGCCATACTATACTATGCAAACTACTATGTTGCCAGCTACAGTCTTAAACAACATGGAGAAGATTTGTAGAGGATTTTTCTGGGGGGACAATGAAAATGGCAGGAAAATGCACTCAGTAGCATGGGAAGTTCTATGTACTGCAAAACAAGATGGGGGCTTGGGGCTCAAGAAAATGGTGTATATGAACATAGCCCTCCTAGGAAAACTTGTCTGGGCCTTAATTCAACAGAAAGATGCCGTGTGGGTCCAGGTTTTAGCCCATAAATACAAAAATCTAACTACAAGGGCTAAGCCAGGGAGCTCCCCAACTTGGAGGGGCATCTGCAAAGCTTTTGCTTATTTACAAGCTGGATTCGATAACCTCCATTTGGGGGCTCGATGGAAAGATGGACCAAATGGACAATACACAGTGGCTGCTGGATATACTATGTTGACGGAACATATGAACAACATTGAACCTTCAGATATCTGGAAAGACATTTGGGAGCTTAAGGGACCAACGAGAGAAAACTTCCTCTTATGGATGATTGCCCATAAAGCGTTGGCGAGTTAATGATATTCTTTATTCCGTGCATATACGACAAAATCCAGATTGTAGTGTACGCGAAGATGGGAGGAGACCATTCTCCATGCAAGAAGAGATTGCAAGTGGGCTAAGGAAGTCCGGGAGCTTTGCGTACCTATTCAGAATGCACACCAGTTCTTTGGAGAGGAGAATGTGACCAATTGGATACAGAGAAACTTGGACAGGGGTAATCAACATCCCCCAGCTGGAGATACTTGTGGAGGGAAATACTTTATGGCCTTTGGATGTGGAGAAACAAGATATGTCATGGACAAGAAATAGAAAGGCCCCCGGCCTATGTGTTCCTCTCAACCGCAATTCAGAGAGCGAGAGCGAGGAACCTTAGACAGCTTGGTGCATAGAATATTAATTTTGTTGTTTTTTTTAAGTAGCTACCACTGTAAGCTGATGAGAATGTCAGCTCCTATTTCGTTTTTGTATGTTCTCTTTGTTTGCCTTCGGGGCCAAAGTCAATAAAGTGATCTATTCTAAAAATAAAAATAAAAAAAATTTACACACTGCATATGCCCAATAGATCGACCGTTGTGACAATAACATAACAATGCCTAAATATGTAACAATAGTTTACCGGCGAAATAGATTGGTTATTGGGCTTATTGGTTTGTAGGGTTCAGTACTTCATTCAACATCGGTCGGCCCATGACTAAAATACGTTAGTGGACTTGGACCAGGACTACCTTCTAAACCAGCAGAATTATTTCCCTTTTTCTTTTCCCTCTCCCAAAAATAAAATAAAAATAAGTAAATAAAACCACAGCCCGAAATAGGCACCATCTGATTTCAAAAAAAAGAAATAGGCACCATCTTTTATGCTTCTTAGCTCTGTAGATTGTCTTCTAGATTAACTGATTTCACAATTCACATGGAGATCTCCAATTTAAAGAACGATTCCAATTCTGATCTCTACACAATTCCCAGTTATTCAAGTAAGCTCTGTAATACTTGCATTGTTTTTGTTTCGTCTTTTTTTTGCTCATGAATTCTTTCTTTGAAAGCACAGGTTGGTTTTCATGGAGTAGTATTCACGAAATAGAGAGAATATCATTACCGGAGTTCTTCGATGGGAGCTCAATTACGAGGTCACCAAGAATCTACAAAGAATACAGAGACTTCATTATTTCGAAATTCCGAGAAGACCCGACTCGGATCCGGCTCACTTTCACCGAAGTTCGAAAATCGCTAGTTGGTGATGTTAATTTGCTACATAAAGTCTTCTCTTTTCTAGAGAAATGGGGTCTCATCAATTTTACAGCTGGTGATGATGCAAATTCTATTGAGGAAGAGTCCAATTGGGAAGTTAGGGTTGAAGAAGGGGCCCCACATGGAATTAGGGTTGTTTCTGCTCCTAATTCATTGAAGCCTGTTACACCACCTCCACCACCGGTGGAGATTGGTGGTGGTGGTGCTGAGGCAGCGGAGATTGGAACAAAGTTTCCGCCTTTGGGTTCGTATACGAATTTGTTTGAGGAATTGATGGTTCAGAAACAGGGTAAAAAATGTGGGAGCTGTAAACAGAGCTGTGATTCAAACTATTATGAGTTAATCAAGGTAAAAATGCTAAATTTGTTTATGTTAATTCTCTACATGCTATATTGTTATTGCAGCCTTTATTAGCATTTGGTACTTTTTAGGTTGAACTACAGCCTAGATTTTTCGTTTGAGGCGTTTTTTCGTATTAGATAAAAACAGCTAGTTTTTATCTACATTACCATTCTTCATGTAAATGGGAAATCTTATTTAATGTTAAAAACAGCTAATATGGCCAAAGATCACGGGTTTGAGCAGCGAAAACTGTCTCATGTAGACATGTAGATTGTCGGACCACAAAGGCCTTAACGTCGTTGCCTTTCTCTAGACACCTTATTGGCTTGGGAAATTCTACTGGAATCTGGAGTGAGTATTCTCAATGAGGAGATTCACTTGCATCCAATCAAAGCGTGACACATGGCCTGATTTTTGTGTGTTTATGGTGCCCTACTTCATTTATGAGCTTGTTTGTAGTGTGTTTGGTACTACATGTCGTGTTTTGATTGAATGCAAAGTAGATATCCTCATTTGAGGATACTCTGTAGTCCGTAGTAGAATTTAATCGTATAGGCGGGATGCTTTTATACATTGGTCTGCCGTTTTATTTCAGTTCCTCTTGTGTTCCGTGAGTTTGTCAACTAAAAACCATGTCTGATTTTTCTTGTCTTGGATCAACATCAGGATGAAGAATATACTCTGTGTAAGAAGTGCTTTGACAACTCCAGTTATGGCGAAGACAAGAAAATCGATGATTTTAAGTTCGTTGATCATAAGAATCAGGAAGCTGTCTGGACACAAGCAGAAACTTTGCTCCTTTTAGAATCCGTTTTGAAGCATGGAGATGATTGGGATCTTGTTGCTGAGAACGTTAAAACCAAGACGAAACTTGATTGCATACATAAGCTCCTGCAACTTCCATTTGGGGATTTTTTACTAGGTTCGTCTTTTTCGAAGAATCGAGTTTCGGAAACGAATGGAGGTGTTAGCGGTGTAGAAGAAGTTCGGACAACTTCAAGTGAGACACAGGAAATAGTGAATATAGTGGATGACGATGAGATTCAGGATAAGAAAACGGAAGTTGCTGGTCGGGACGATAAGAATCAGGATGAGAAAATAGATAACTCCGGTACTGACAATAAGAACCAGGATGATGATATGGAAGATGCTGGTCATGATGATAAGAACCCGGATGGTGATAAGAACCTGGATGAGAAGACGGAAAACACTGATCAGGATAAGAAAACGGAAAACCCGAATGAAGATGAGAAGATGGAAAACGCTGTTCAGGATGAGAAGACGGAAAACGTTAATCAAGATGATGAGAAGGCGGAAAACACTGATCAAAACGAGGAAATGGAAAATGCTGATCAAGATGAGGAAATGGAAAATGCTGAAGAGCAAGAAGGTCCTCCACATAAGAGACGGTGCACGATGCCACTTTACGATGCCAGCAGTTCTCTTATGAACCAGGTAAACTCCTTGTTTTTTCTTTGATCCGCGAGTAAAGATTTTACATTTTGCTGGGAATTGAAATCGATTAATTAATTATAGATTCTATGTCATGTTGTAGGTAGCTCGTCTGGCTTCAGTAGTCGGTCCACACATCACCGCCGCTGCAGCTGAAGCTGCCATTGCAGAACTTTGTCATGAAAATGGATGTACCAGGGAATTTTTTGATGATGATAATTTTGATGCTGAAGATACAGGAGCTTCTTCTTCATCCCCCTTGATGAATGGGCAAAAAATGTATTATTTCTTATCTATAATAACTTGAATATTTTTGCAGTTTGTTACTATCAAGACTATATTTTGTACTTTTTTTTCTTATTTTTTTTTACTTGCAGAATTAATGAGTCTGAAAATGGTGATGGATTGCAGAGTTCCACGGTGCCAGGTATGTTCCTGATTGAATTTGTTTTTACATTCTTAGAGCAATTGTAGTAGATACTCGATACTCTTAAGAAACTCTTTATTCTACGGTTCAAACATCGCATTTCTTGATAGTCCTCTTTATATTCACCACATTGAATCTACCGTACACCGCACCTACCTGTACACCACGCCAAAATCGACCATTTGAAAATCGATTCTTAAGTCAAGAATTGACTTTCAAAAGATCAAATCTAAGAATCGACTTTTGGCTCAAGAATTGACTTTCAAGAGGTCGATTCGATTCAGTGTGATGCACCACTAGAATCGATAGTAGAATCGATGTGATGAAAATAAATGCTCCTTTTTTTAATGGCTTTATATGTTCTAAAACCTTTTTTTATTTTATTATTATTACAATCTTAAAATGCTGTTTATGTTTTCATCCACAGAACATGAAGATAAGAAAGTAGAAAGGAATGTAGTGTCCTTAACATTAAGAATGAGGGCTGCAACTGCAACTGCTCTTGGTGCTGCTGCTGCTAATGCTAAGCAGTTGGCTAATCAGGAAGAGCGAGAAATCGAACACTTATTCGCCACGGTTCTCGAGACTCAGGTAAGGCTTTCGTCGTCCCAACAGTTCTACCGGTATACCACACTACACCTATACATACGACACACTAAATCGACCTTTTTGAAAGTGGATTCTTGAGGCCGATTGTCACGGTCAACTGTTTTAAAGTCGATTCCTGAGCGGGTAGGGTAGAGTAGTGTACCGGTAGAATCGTTGGGATGAGAATAAAAGACGGCCCTATATTTAATGGAATTGCTGAAAACTAATGCTAATGCCATAAACTTTTTTTGTTTTGTTTTTGTGGGATATGTAGTTGAAGAAATTGGAAACAAAAGCTAAAATTTTGGAATCAATGGAGCAAGTATTGGAGAAGCAACATAATCAAATTGAAGAGTTTAAAGGATTTATGATTTCTGAAAGAATAAATGTTTTGCAAGAAATTTTTAGCTGTGGATTATCTAGACCTTCTTCTTTGCAGCCTCAAAGTAGTAATGTTGTGTAAAAATGATTTTATTTATTTTAACAGAGGCAATCTTGTGTTAAAAACCACTTTTTTCTCATATATTATCGTAGTGACTACAAAATAAGATAACATTACAGAAGACAAAGCTATGAAAACCTTATGTAAATCTCATAATACATTACATTATTCTGTCTTTGGAGCTGGATATTGTGTTGTTTCTGGATAAACTACACTCTTTGCACCCGTACCAGTGTATTCTACCAACTTCTTGCTCAAAGAGTCATTGGCTGAACGACCCGGACCCGTGAAGTAGAAAAAACGACTACTATATTCTACTACTTCTGGCCATAACGTGTTTAACATGTAGGTGTACTTGTACCACGCCGGTTCAATCACGTACTTTTCGCCTCGACAAACAGCCTTAACGATCGCCCTCGCGGTACTATCTGCTGTTGCCGTTGGAGTTATGCTCATTATCACCTGTATCAAGACTCATTTAGCTTTGCATAAAGAGAATATGATTGTTAGTAACATTAGTCTCTGTCAAAACACCGTGATTAATGATATAAAAGTGGGTTATGACCGTTTTGTTCTGACAACAACAGTAAACATTTCTAGAAAAGAAAAGTAATAATTACATCTCTCAATTCCGGGTCAAGCCGCAAGTATCCATCCTTTCCAATGGATTTCCCTTGCGTCATCTCTGATTCTACGAGCCCTGGGTACACAATCGTAATTCCAATGTCTGAACCGAGTTCTACCCTTAACGTCTCGAAGAACTGACTCACTGCGGCTTTGCTGGCCTAAAACACCGTCGAAATCAGCCATCCATGAAGCAATTAAGCCAATAACAATTAACAAAGATGTGAAATAACAACGAGGAGATATTGGATTTGAAAACACATTACATTGTAAATGCTAATCCTTGGTATTGGTAACCAAGAAGTAGGTGAAGATATAACGATAACTCGACCTCGGGTGATTCGTAGATACGGAATAGCAAACCTTGTCATATAAAACGTGCCCCAGAAATTCACATCCTGTTTAATATCAACACCATGAAATAATAATAATCAACATCAACTTAAATCTTCTGTCAAGGTATATATATGAGAGGAACTTGTTTTGCTAGATAGTTTGGTTTATGGGGAAAAAATGGCAAAATTCATCATCTGTTGGATGACGAATCCAATTTTATTCCCCACCAATTTCAAAAACACAACTCACCATATTGTATCTAAAAGCTGAGATGTTTTCTATCTCTTCCAGCATTGCAACCGACAATATTCCGGCGTTATTCACTAAATGATCCACTGCACATGTTCACAACAGAAAATGAAATGAACCCAAAAAAAAAAAAACACACAAATCAAGAACAAGAATAAGCCGGGAAAAACCAGTAATGAAGAGAAGTAGTTAAGCATACATTGGCCGAAACGATTGATGGTTTGATCGATTATATTTCTACAGTCATCAACATTTGCAACATCAGCTGGAACAACAAGGACATCGGGCGAGCCGAGTTGGCGGGCCCGATTGGCTACTTCATTTAGGCTTTGTACCCTCCTGGCTGCAAGCACTAAATATGCTCCCCTTTCTGCATACTCATAGGCAATTTGCTGCAACACATCTTGTTAGAGTCAATAATCTTTAAGATGTAAATTTTCGACTTCTCGAAAAGTCGGTTAAGCTCAAGAATTGACTTTCACAAAGCCGTTCTATTGTGGTGCACATGGCAGCTCCAGGATTTATAACATAAATGTCAGAAATTTGTCAATTTTTTTCTCTTTCAAACAAAGGTATGTATATTCAATTTTTTTTACATCTAATTAGAGTCAAAACATAAAAATAGTGGATCAATACATAAAAATTAAAGAGTCAATGTGTTTGTTGGGATAGGTTGCCACACTCTTAAATATAAGAGAAATGATAAGAAATATAGTAGCACATTTACTAACATAAATTGGTTTTAATACAACGGTAAGCGCTTCATCTTAAGCGTTTTCATAAAAAAATTCTCCACAATTTATCGTGGATTTTTTTTTTGAAGGGTCGGTCGCCCCACTGCGCGCGCTGTGGCCGGCCCCGCATTTTTTGGGATTAGCGCAAGTCCGATTGGGCGCTTTTAGTTGAAGTTTTTTTTAAAAAAAACATACTTATTGCGATTTTAACATCCGTAAATACAAAATTCAATTTATTGATAGCCTCACAACATGCCTACAAAGTAGTCTTTTCTAGCATATTTAGAAACAAAAACCAAATTCCTACGTATACACAAAACATCATTACATATTACTATGAGAGTGAAGAAGAGGCAGGGGAGGGGAAACGAAGGCAGAAGAGGGGATAAGGATGATGACGTACTTATGAGTGAAGTGAAGTTTTTATTTTTGTTTGTTTGTTTTATTTTTCTTTGTGTGCTTTGTTTTACATAGATATATAATAATATAAAATAATATATTTTTTTTAATTTCTATAGTTTTCCAAATAAAAAATTAATAAAACTTGTTTGTATGTCTAATTTTTTTTTGGCAAAGTAAATTTTTTTATTAGAACATTTATCGATTGGAGTAAAAAAAAATTGAGTCTTTATAAAAAAAAATTAACATATTATAGAAGGAGTAGTTTAAAAGGACAAAAAGAAGAGGAAAATGCGAATCAAGACAGTGACAATATAAATTGAGTGATAAAGACAAATCCACTGTTTGCTGCAGTGAACTAACCCCAAATCTAATGTTTCACTATCACAGTGAAATAAGGATATATCATTTTTACCAGAAAAATATTTCACTGTCTTCTCTTGCATATATTTCTATATTCCAATTATCCTTTTTGACAATAAACCCCATAATATATTAGGTTGGATCAGATTGAATCTACATGGATTTTTTTTTCTTTTAGCGAAACATGTACTGTTGGGACCTCCCGGCACCCAGTGGCGGATCCACACTATACTATGGGAGGTCTGCAGACCCGTTAAAAATAAGAATACTCTATATTTTTCCTATAAAAAAATATTTCGGATCCCGTGAAAAAAATTATTTAATTAGAAAAAAATTACGGACCCGCTGAACATTATTTCTGGATCCGCCACTGCCGGCACCGTTGGGCTTAAGACGACCGACTCTCCAGCCTCCAATGAGGGCCGGCCCTGTGCGCTATTCTTGGTGGGGCACAATTAGAGTCGTGCACAACTCAGCTAGGGTTGTGCACGAATAAATTCAGTGTAGTACAAATAAAAGGCTCATTATTTAACATGATATATCGGAATAAGAAGGTAGTGAGTTCAAACGTCTCTCTCAATTTAAGAAAGTATCAAAACAAATTAAGATATACCTCACCGATGCCGGAGGAAGCTCCGGTAATTAAAACCACTTTTCCGGCAATGTTTTCGGGAAAGAAAGAGGTTAGGGAGTTGAGATAGGACTGAAAAGCTCTAAACGGCGGCAACAAGTGTGTTAATATGAAGAAGGTGAGAGGAGGAATCAAAATGTTGAGTAAAAAATTAATTACATCCATTATTAATTTCAATATGGATGTTGAGAAAAATGTTTCATAAAACAGAGTGAATTTAATATATAAATCTGAATTTATTTTGAAGAAATAAACTAGATCATCTATTAAATATATCCTACACAAGATTGCACTTTGCACCGAAGAGTTTGAGGTGTTAGCTTTGGTGGCAAATTTGCATGGAAACAAGAGGACACGTGGCAATGATTACATTTTTGTTACTTTGTCTTGTGGCCTTTGTGTTTTTTTTCACCTATTCGAGTCAGACACCGATTCGAAATTCAATACTTTTCTTCTGATTAAAATTAAGTTAGAATTTTTGCAAAGTTTCAATATCTTGTTTGAAATTCAGTCAAGATGATGTGAACTGTGAAGTGATTATGACGTAGCACATCCAAGTTTATTAGTAGTATTTTATTAATGTTTTAACTTTAGTATATAGTCATGTGGGCTTTTAAGTATTGTGTTAACCTAAATCGGCTTTTAAGCGCCCTATAAATAGGCTAAGTTCTCTAAGTTGGGGAGAGGGGGTAATCTTGAATATTGAATCTTATTCTCTTTGAGAATGATATTTTCTTTGAGCTTGGATTAGCTCGTATTTTATCCGTTTATCGTAGATCTTCTACATCAGATTATTCCATATATATACATAGAAGTACCGATTACGATGAACTCCAGCTGTAGGTAAAAAAAAAACATTCTCTGATTTTTTAATTAATAATATCTTCTAATCTATCTTTTCAATCATCATATTTATTCATTATAATTCTTACTTTTTGGTCTCTTTATTTTGACCTTGTTATTGTCATTATTTTCTTAGTGTCGATCATTAGTTTCAACTTGAACGACATTACTTATGTATTTTTGATTACCATGGTATGATCACTGCTATCATAGTGTTAATCAATAGTGTCAACTTGATTGACACAACTTATGAATTTGAGAAATTACGGAAAAAATGACATTTCATACGCCCTTTTTGTTAATATATTTCATTCTTTAGTGTCATTGTTTATTGAAAATGGTGATGAATTGCAGAGTTCCATGGTTCCAGGTATCTTCCTGATTGAATTTGTTCTTACTTTCTTAGAGCAGTTGTATTAGAAACTCTTTATTTTACAATTAAACATTGCATTTCTTGATAGGCGTACTTATTTTCACCATATTAAATCAACCATACCTACATGTACACCACGTCTAAATCGATTTCTAGAAAGTTGATTTTTGAGTCAACAATCGACTTTCAAACAGTCATATGCGAGAATCAATCTTCAGAAAGTCGATTTTTAGCTCAAAAATTGACTTTCAAAATGTCGATTCAGTGTGGTGCACTACTAGTATAGCATAGGTGTGGAGAAAATAAATGCTCATTTTTTTAATGGCTTTATATGTTATAAAACCTTTTTTTTCAGTACAATGTTAAATTGTCTAATGTTTTCATCCTCAGAACATGAAGATAAGAAAGTAGAAAGGAACGTAGCGTCCTTAACCGGTACACCACACTACCTATACGATACACTAAATCGGCCCTTTTGAAATACGATTATTGAGCTTGAAATCGACTTTCCAAAAGTCAATTCTCACATTCTGGGGCGGATCCACGTGCCCCAGGGGGTCACGTGACCCCACTGGATTTATAAAAAAAATAAAAAAATATTGTATTAATATTATGTAGTTTTGTTGTTAAAAAGTGTCGTTTTGTCGATAAAAATTGATGTTTTAGACTCCGGTGACCCCACTGGAATATTTTTTGGATAAAAGATGTAGTTTTAGACTCCGGTGACACCACTGGAATAAATTTCTGGATCCGCCACTGCTCACATTCGATTGTTTTGCTTTTAAAAATGTTTTGTTTTTATGTTTTAAAGAATCGACTTTCAGAAAATTGATTCTCACGTTCGACTGTTTTAAAGTCGATTCTTGACTCAAGAATCGACTTTTAAAAGATCGAGATCGTGATCGAGTCAGTGTGGTGTAATGGTAGAATCGTTGGGATGAAAATAAAGACGCCCTATAATAAATTTAATGAAATTTCTGAACAAAAATGCTAATGCCATGAAGGTTTTTTTTTTTTTTTTTGTGTGTGTGTGTGTGTGGATATGTAGTTCAAGAAATTGGAAACAAAAGCAAAGCATTTTTTTTGTGGATATGTAAGGATTTTTTTTTCAGATTGGGGGGGGGGGGGGGGGGGGGGGGGGTTTGAAAGGACATCTTGTATTCAAATCTTTTAGAGCCTATGTAGCCTCGTGTTAATAACCATTTTTTCCCCTCATATTATTGAGATATATTGAAGTATCATTTTATACCATCATCGTGTGTATTAAGATAGGATACCTGGCTCTAGATTGTGGGACGTGCAGAAAATGAGACAAGTTTTTCGACCATGGGAAACTGACGCCATTCTCGAGACCACCGTTGCCCCAGAAGGTCACCCTGATCGACGCATATGGCACTATGATCATAGGGGAGTGTACACTGTCAGGTCCGGTTACTTCTTGGCATTATCGCTCTATCGGTCATCGTCGGTGGCGGGACCGTCTACTTCGGGGGGCCAGGATCAAATGTGGAGAAACTGTTGGCGACTTCCTATCCAGCCGCGTATTCAGCATTTCTTGTGGGGATGCTTACATGACTGTCTTGCCATTGGCCAAGGTCTGCAGAGGAGGAACTTGGGGGATGGTATTTGCTTAGCATGTGGGGAAACACTCGAAACTATGCGGCATGTTATCTTTGAATGCGAGATGGCTGCTAAAGTTTGGCACGCGTCGCCGTACAACCACACATCACAGCATCTGCGGTCCACCACCTTGCGGAGTTCTTTATGCGACTGATTGCGGAGCAGGGTGTTTAAGACGCGGCCAGGTTTGTTTGGCTTATGTGGGGAATTTGGAAGGCTCGTTGTTCGGCGGTTTTTGATAGTCAGGCGATTTATGTCTCTGCGGTGTGTATACGTTCTTTGGCAGCTTCGGTTGAGTATGTGGAGGCACTAGCGAGCTATCGGACCCAAGGATCGTGTCCACCTTTATCTGATCGATGGTCGAAATCGCAGGCCGGGGTAGTAAAGAGCAATGTTGATGCGTCTGTCACAGAGACAGGTGCAGGTATTGGGGTGATCTTCCGTGACTCACAAGGCTCAGTTTTGCACTCCTTTGCGTATCATTTTGATCCCGAAAATTCTGTGGAATATTTGGAGCTTAAGGCCATCTCTTTGGCTCTAGAGGAGGCATTACATTTACGGATCCAGAGGTTAGAGGTGGAAAGTGATTGTTTGGCATGTGTTGCGCGTCTTCAACGACCAGGGGAGGATCTTACTGCTTACGGTTGTCTAGTTCAGGACTGTTTGACATGTTTACCTAGCTTTTCGCATGTTTCCTTTTCTTTTATTCGGCGTGTGGGGAATGTCCCGGCGCATCTTTTAGCTCGACATGGATTGATGGTTTCTTCTCGTACACTTTGGGGATCTTCACCCCCGGGTGACGTTTTGACCGCTTGTTTGGCGGATCTTGAATAATAAAAGTTCGGTTTCTCAAAAAAAAAGAAAAAGATAGGATACGATAACGTGTCTTATACAATCGCTACGAGCCTTGAAGCAAGTCGAAAGACTCGAAAGTGTCTTAGTAGTTAGTAGTGAAGCTTTAGATAGCTAATGTCCAGAAGAGGCTCGAGTAAGTACTTAGAGACCCTCGAAAGATATCCTCAAGCCTCGAACATGCCCGAAGGAAAAGTTGAAACTTAAACCTCAGTTAGATACGGGTCGGTGTGCTCATGCCTTTTTCTTGAAAAAGAAGCTAAAGACACGGTTCACTAATCTGACTTTTCCTTTAGTCATATACGGTCATAGTCGAGGCCTAAGGATATCTTCCGACTTTTCAAATGTTAAGTTTCCGTACATATTCGACATCTGAAAAGTCGAATCCTGCACTCTCAAATGGCTGAAAAGTCAAATACCACATCTTCCAACTTTTCAAAGGTTGAATTTCTGTTTTCGACATGTGAAAAGTAGTCAAGGCCCACACCCTCGAATGTCTGAAGAAAGTCGAATCCCACAAATGTTTGAAAAATCAAATACCACACGCTCGAATGTCTTATAAGTCTAATCCCACACTCTGAGATGCCTAAAAAGTCAAATACCACATGCTCGAATGTCTAAAAAATTGAATCTCACACTCTAATATGGTACCTCGGTAAATGTAAAGATGACACAAAAAACACCAATCTTTTAACCCTCTGAATCAAACACATTTTCAGAAACCGGGAATTATTCCAGAATTAAGCTGACATACAATAGGTACCGAATACGGAATACGTTATACAACAAACTTATACACACAACAAACTAAACCCTTGAAGAAAAACACCATTATTCCCCACCCCACCCCCACAACCCACCCCATACAGTACATTAAATTACTCAGTCTTAGGAACAGCATACTGGATTGCCTCTGGATAAAGCAACCTTTTAGCACCACTGTAGTCCAAAAGCTTCTTGCTTAGACTGTCATTCGCTGAAGAACTCGTGCCCGTTACGTGCATTAAACGGAGGCCATACTCGATTACTTCGGGCCAGAACACCTTCCACAAGTAGGTGTACTTGAACCAAGCCGGTTCGGTCAGATGCTTTTGTCCACGACATGCCGCGTTCACTATCGCCCTCGCGCATTCCTCAACTTTTCCCACCGGAATTAAACCAATTTGAGCCTGCCAAAAAGAAATCTCCATATCGGATTTTGCTCGTCGTTTTTCACGTGGGGTTGTGTGTGTGGGGGTGGGGGTGGGGGTGGGGGTGAGGGGTGGGGGTGGGGGAGTATCGTTACTCAAAAATAACATCTCAAAGAGAAAAATACTAACATCTATCAATTCTGTATCAAGCTGCAAACGTCCTTCTTTCCCTATGAATTTCCCTTGAGTCATCTCGGATTCTATGAACCCCGGTGTCACGACCGTTATACCAATATCCGAACCGAATTCGACCCTTAACGTCTCGTAAAACTGAGAAACCGCCGCTTTACTAGCCTATAAAACAATTAAAAAAGAAAATCAACCATGAAGTAATGCCAATTATTAATAAGAAAGAAATGAAATCAATAAAACGACGGATATATAGAATATATATATAGATATATGTTTCCATACATTGTAAACACTCATTCTTGGTGCCGGTATCCAAGAACCAACCGAAGATACTGCGATAATATGACCTCTGCTGTTTCTTAGATATGGAATCGCAAATTTCGTCATATAAAATGTGCCCCAGAAGTTTACATCCTGTTCATTAAGACACCCCAAAAAACAAAAAATTAACATCAATCAAGATCATTTGAAAGATATCCCATAATATTTTTTGTGTGGGTGTACATATATATATATATATATATATATGAAAAGAGAGCTCACCATATTGTATCTAAAAGCAGAGATGTCTTCTATTTCTTCCAACATAGCAATTGAATTCAATCCAGCATTGTTTACTAGATGATCCACTGTATATTTCACACGACAGATATGAGTCACATCAGGATCAATATTGTAAGACGATATCACTTAGTATCACTGTTGTGACACTGACTGGCATTTTCGTATACGTATACGAATAATGTTAGCCGGGACAACCACTCTGACACGATACATGTCAGAGGGATCACTCAAAATGTGGCGTAGGACCCATTTTTTAAATCGATGCCACATCAAGCAGGGGCAGACGCGCCCTATGACTTGGGGCCCTCGCCCCCCTCGGATCTGGAAAATAACACAATTATATATATTATGTATTTTTTCGCCCCTACCATATGCAATAATCTGATACTTTCATATAAATTTTTTACAATGTAAATAAAAATACATAGTTATTACCAGAGTGATATATTTAAACAAATTTTTATAAGCTTTGAAATGTTGGTCTACTAGGTTAAAGTATTGAAATCCTGCGATATATGCTAGTGTTTTTCACTATAAGCAAAGTGTATAATCTTTTTTTGTTTTGTCATATATAGTAGTATTTTTTCTGATCGAAAAGAAAAAAAAATACTATACATCGTTTTTATTGCAAACATCTTTAGAATTAAGATTTATCGCCCGGGAAAAAAAATACTATACATCGTTTTTATTGCAAACATCTTTAGAATTAAGATTTATCGCCTGGGATCATGCGTCCGCCCCTGACGTCAAATCAAGAGAGGTCCACACGTGTTATATCCACTCAAAAAGCGGCATAAGACCAATGTTCTAAAAGTTGCTAGGCGCTAGTCGGGCGGCCGGATGGAGAGTTGGGAATAGTCGGCTAGGCGGGGATTAGTCAGGGACTAGGCGGATTTGGAATTTTTTTTAATTATTTTATTAATAATAATGGACTTGACTAAAACCAAAAAAAAAAAAAAAAAAAAAAAAACAAAATACTACTACAAACCCCCAAAAACCATGATACTACAACTCTAGTATACTAAGTACTAACATACCATAAGTCTAAAAATTCAAGTTACAAAATGCTGTTTCCCGGTGGTCGTCTGTGGTTGATGCTGGCTGGCCGGTGTTCGGCGGTGCAGCTGCTTGCAATTTGCAAAGGTAGGAGGGTTGGGGGGAAAGAACATGATGATGCTAAATGATGCACCACCGGAATAACAGGGCCACGTGTAATCTAAGGGTGAGCTGTAAAGGGATCGAATGACTGTAACCTGTTGGAAAGGTAGTGTTTTTGGGTGTTTTATGGCTGAGTCCAAGAATGTATCTTGGATTGCCTACGTATCCTGTGTCAATGTCAGGAATCAAGCCTTACGTAGTTTCTGGAATGAGCTATTTATAGGCACATGTCCTTCTTCTGCCCTAAGTTTAGGGCGGTTAGGTCTATTGACATAAATACCCTTTAATGGGTCTTGCCTCCTTATCCAAGTAACCTGTTGGGTGTGAGCCAAGGAGCCTTGTCTAAAGTATGTGGCATCGACTCGATGGACATCGACGTCGGTGTTCGAACTCGAACACTTGGAGAATCTTCCCTCAGCTGTGGTCTTCACAGGTGCGTCTCGTATCGACCCCATGTGGATAACTAACACAGACTTTTCCACATGCCAGCTGGACCAATCAGATAATTCCACGTGGAGGAGCGAATCCCCGTATCATCAGAACACATCATGGAATTGGGAAGAAATGGAAATGATTTTTTTTAAATTAAATTTGGGCTTCCGAATATTAAGAGTAAATACAAAGACCAGCTTTGACCGAGTTGGTCGAGTTGACCCGCCTTGAACCCGTCTAGATACCATCCTACCTAGACAGGTTTGAGTAGTGTAAAATCGGGTCGGATGATGGCCACCCAACGCCTAAACGGCTGAGTTGGCCAATTTTTAAAACACTGCACAAGACCCATTTCTAAATGAATGTCACATCATGAGAAGTCGAGCTAGTGATGTTTCATGTCATGGCCAAAGTGTGAGTATCAAAGTGATGGTTGTGACGGTAAAATTAGTGTTGTCGTCTTTAGTGTACTGTTAGTTACTATAAAAAATCATTAATTAAGAAAGCCAAGGACAGAATGAGTAAGCATACATCGACCGTAACGATTCATGGTTTGATCGATGATTTTTCGACAGTCCTCAACATTCGCCACGTCAGCAGGGACAACAAGGACATCGGGTGAGCCGAGCTGGCGAGCCTGCTCGGCGACTTGATTCAAACTCGTTACCCTCCTGGCTGCAAGTACTAAAAATGCTCCTCTCTCTGCATACTCATAGGCAAGTTGCTACATCACAATAAATCATTTTGTTGTTACTTGTTAGTATTTCAAAAATAAAAAGGGGTTTATATCAAAATGACGTCTTTTTATTAAATTTACTATTAAAACACGTACGTCAGAAAATTGCAATACTTGTACTAGTAAATAATCGAAATCGTTACCTCGCCAATGCCGGAGGAAGCTCCGGTGATTACCACGACCTTTCCGGCAACATCTTCGCTAAAGAAAGAGGTCAGAATGTTGAGAAAGAACTGGAAAAATTTGAACGGCGGCAACAAGAATGTTAATGCGAAAAAGGTGAAAGGAGGAATCACAAGGTTTAGAAACACGTTTATTAGATCCATTTTTTTTCCCTGCAATAGATCGAGCAAAAACACACCGAAAATATATTGTTTACAAATAAAAAAAGCAAAGGAGAGAGAATTTGAATTTTAGAAGTTTGAAGATTGAAGCAAAGTGATGATGAAAGAAGAACCAGATCCTCTGAAATAGTGCTAATCAAGAAGAAGATTGAAGTGAAATTTTTTGCGGTGCATTAAAACGTGGCAAGTTTGCATGTATCCAAGATGACACGTGGCTTTGATGACATTTTCGATTTGCCATGTAGTTTTTGATCATCTATCCCTCTACGGATGTACAGGGCCGGCCCTCGTTTTTATCGGGTTTAAGACCAAGTCTTTGAATTGAGTCTTTTTTTTATTTTTAAAACATACTTATTGTTAGATATTTTTTCATAAATAAATATTTTGGTTATCGTTTGCATACGAGTTGTCATACGAATTAATGTTATAGTCCTGAACGCCGGAAATACCATTTACATGACTAAAATTTGTCTTTTCCGGCGATAATTTTAGTCCTGTCAGTGGTCTTTCCGGCGACAATTTTAGTCCTGTAAGTGGTTTTCCGGCATTCAGGACTATTTTTGCAAAAAAAAAGACCACTTACAGGACTAAAATTGTCGCCGGAGAAAAACCAGGACCAAAATCGAAAAACGTGTCTAGTTAGAGGACCAAAATTGTAATTTAGCCCTATATCATTGATCATTATGTAAGACTTGATCATGATGTAAACTCATGATGATGAATGGTGTGAAAATAGAACGTGTCACTTGTTATGGGTGAGTTGTTGTGTCAATAACATTACTCGTATTAATAAAAATAATGAGAAATGCACAACCACAAGATCACAACAGGTGACACAATATCTCTTTTCATCATTGACTATGATGTAGAATCTTATGATACAGGGTCGTCCCCTAGTGTTAGAGACCCTAAGTCAATTTATCAATACAAGGCCTTTCGAAATAAAGGAACGGATTTTAAAAGATATGTCACATGCTTAGACTAATAAACTATGATCAAAAGAACAAAAAAAATCAGGGCCCTAAAATTTAATTATTTTTCGGAGGCCCTAAACCATCGCCTTGTCGATTTATATGCCCAATGACGGGGTTGTCAGGATCATGACGTAGATATCTAATCCATCTGAAGCAATGGTGAAAAAGAAAATTTGTGTTACCCGTTGTGGCCGACTGGTTGTACTCCTATCACTACTCATATGATAAAGTCTATTCGTCCTCAACGGTATAACTCTGTGGTTGAAGAGTTTGCGTGTCTTAGTGATATTGTACCCTAAATGGAGTGTGAGGTTAAAGAGTTTGAGTGGTATATAAAGAGGTTTAATTAAGGAAACCTGATTATAATCAGGGGCAGTTGTTATGACGCATGTCATAAATCGATAGTGTCATATCGTATTACAAGTTTGTGATGCAATAATTTTAAATGTCCAACAATATATAAGCGACGAGCGTCAAAATTTTAAATAAATAATAGCGGGTCAATAAGTAGATATTGATGAATAAAATTTTAAATATGGTGGCTCTATCAGCACCCTCAGTTTTACTACTGAAACTCTTTTACTCCCGACACCACAAGAATATTTATTATTTTCTTACTTCACACACCACAATAAAATTAAATAATTACTTCTTACACCACTATTTTCTAAAACTCTCTTTTAATACAATACTTTTTTTTTCCAAAACGAAATGATTTTATTAAAAACAACAAACAGATGTTACATCCGGACAAACACCGGAACAACACCGGCAAACCACCGGAAAGCTACCAACATACTACTGGAAACAACAACACCAGAAAAACGAAAAGAAACAAAGGGTGGGGGGGTCCTCCACACACCAAATTATGTCTAATAGAGAACTTAATTTGGTAAAATAGCTAAATACTGTAGCTAAATGGAGAGTATCCGTCTCGAAGCGGTTCTCAATAACACGAAAGAAAGCCAAAGACCACCAACAAGTAGTCCGAAGTAACCGACACGTCCCGAGTCCAACGGGAAATAACCAACGAGATATTTACACCAAAAAGTCACTGCTTTTGGCCATAGCACCACCACTAAATAACCTCCAGTGGCAACTATCCCCACCAATGCTGCCATAGCCCCCAGCCGGAAAAGAAGAGCCCATACAAACCCGCCACCCTATATGCCATTTTAAAGCTCCATAAAATCCATTATTTTGTGCTTACAAACCCAACTACAGGAATCACAACTCCTAATATAAAAAAAAATTACAGCTTCAACCACTATTTTTCCCGGCGAGATGCGAGAGAGATGGGCAATTTACCATCTCCCCCAACCTCCCACCGCCGGTCAGTCAATTTCCTTCAACCCCGACTTCGAGCTTCAGCACAAGCACAAAAAAACACGTAGGAGTTTCAAAATAAGGGGGGGGGGGGGGGAAATAGCGAAATCAAACCACCCCGAAATCACCCTTTTAATTTCGCGTTTTTCAAATGGGATGGGAGGCAACTGCCGCGATTTTCACATTTAGGGATGTGGGTTGCTCGAATTTCAGTTATGGGGAGGAGGAGGGGCTGTGATTTACAGGTGGAGGAGGAATGAATTGATTTTGCAGGAGTTGGTTGGCCAGATTCCACCATTAGAGCAACATGGAAGAGAGTGGATAGAATGGAACAAAAGTATATATATAATGGAATGGAATTGAATGCTTTGCTTGATTGTGGAATGGAATGCTTTTTTCAAAGCAACCGGAATGGAATGGATTGTGGTAATGGAATGCTTTTTTCATTCCATTCCATCAATTTGACGTGTTTGACAATAGAAGAATGAAATATGTTTTCATTCCAACGGAATGAAAATTGATCCATAAAATATAATGGAACTAGCCAAATAACCCGTGCATCATGCACGGAAGGGTTAGTTTATAAAACATTTTAACACAATCATAATGTAATACAATAAATTATAGTCCAGAGATATTCAAAGTTTATAAAATATAAAAAACACACGTCTTAAGTCATCATATTACAATCATTGGGTAATAATAAAAGAGACTGAAGTGTTTTTTTAATTGTACATAAAAGATGAACTTGATATCTTATTTTAGTTTATTCTTTGAGATTTATATTATAACATTTTTTTCGCATTGTCAAAAACAACATTTTTTTCACAGGGAATTTTTTAACATATAAGGAATTTTTTTTTATAATGTTTTTTTAAAAAAAAATAAAGTAAACTTGAATTCACTCGCTTGACTCCTCTCTAAAACAACAACTAATCAACGCCATATGCTTTATGCTATTAACCTGAACAGCGGCCTTTTGGAATTTGGTGTAGCAATGATAGTATTAGAAAATAATTCTTCTTCCATGATAATAATTCAACCCTAAAATAGGCGAACAATCATGTGTGTAGCAATGATAATATTTGATAATATTTTCTTTTACCATGACATTTGATAATAATTTTTCTTAGTGTGTTTGACCTTTTTTACGAATAGTAAATTGAAAATTTTAATAGCTTTCAGAATCATGTGGTAGAATGATTTATGGTGTATGTGTGTCGTTTTCTTTGTTACTACCTACACATAAATAAGAATACAATGTAATTTGCTGAAAATTAAGACAAAATTAAGATCAATGTAGAATCTACCTTAATACCTGTTATATTTTGAACATATAGTACACTATTCGGTATGAAATCCGGTATGAAGGTCTCCTGCACAACCAAAAGGAGAAATTCATGCGCTAATGATTGTGTGAATACAATAATCATTCCAAAATAGGATGAACATGATGACGTAGTTGAAAAAATGCTTATGCTACCTGGTGATTTGAAGAGAATGAAGTTCCAAAATAGATGATTTGTGTGGATCATGTAAGTGGTGGTGTGTAGGTGTTATTTAAGGGATGTAAAAACTAAAAATCTTCTTTGGCGCAATTATTTTTTTGGTTTGAAAATGGGTCAAAAGGAGTGAATACGATTGCTTGATCTTAGGAAATTAGTCTAAGATATTTATTTAATAATTTTTTTTAAGTGATTTGTGTTTTTATTTTTTTTATTTTTTGTGAAGAAATAAATGAGAGTAATATCTTTTTTGGCGCACTTTTTTTGGTTTCAAAATAGGTCAAAAGGAATAAATGATATGCATTCACATTTTAATTTTTGAAACAATGATTTGTGTTAATCATGCATAAATTACTGTTATTGCCATTTTAATTTGTGAAAGAATGATTTGTGTGAATCACGCATTAAATACGATGCATTAAAATTTTATTTTTTTATCTACGAAAATTAGTGTAATAATAACTCAATAGGTGTATTTATTTTATAATTTTTTATGTGATTTGTTTATTTTCTTTGTGAAGAAATAAAGAATGATTTGCATGAATCACGCATTAAATACCATGCATTTTTTAAGTGATTTGTATTTTTTTTTTGTGAAGAAATAAATGGGAGTAATATATTTTTTGGCACACATTTTTTATTCGTTTCAAAATGGGTCAAAAAGAATAAATGAGATGCATTCACATTTTAATTTTTGAAATAATGATTTGTGTGCATGGCTCATTAAATACCATGCATAAGTATTTTTTTTATTGGCATTTTAATTTGTGAAGGAATGATTTCGGTGAATCAATCATTAAATACGATGCATCTAATTTTTTTATTGGCATTTTAATTTGTAAAGGAATGATTTGCGTGAATCACGTATTAAATACCATGCATTAAATTTTTTTTTTTTTGAGTGGAATTTTTTCTTTCTTTCTAAGAAGGTGAATCTGCAATAAAATTTTATGAATTAATACATGGTGTGGGTTTGGCGGGTAATTAACGGGTTTGGTGCGGGTAATCGGGTAATAAATTTTACACACCTTCGAAAACATATTAATAGATAGATAGATGACCGAAAATGGAATGAAAAAATAAACTCTACAATAAGAAACGATTTCATTCTATTGTTTACCAAACGCAATAATAAAATGATATCACTTTATTCCATTGCATTCTATTTAACAGATTCATTCCATTTCATTATATTTCATCAATTCAAACGAGCCAAAGTGTTTTATAAACTCAATAACCGAAAATGTATTTTAACTTATATTTACTTTAAATAACGAGTTTTTATAAGAAATAAAGATTGTTTTTTAAATTACCAAAAAAAAAGAGAGTAAAATATTGCGAGGGAAATAAAAACAAAAATAAAAAAAAAAAAAAAAGGAGGAAAGTAGTCTAATTGGTTTCTCTTCTCTTATTGGCTGACATTTCCTCGATTATATATTCCGTTCCGATAAAAACACGCGCAGACAACCATTTTTGTCTTCCCATTTCAAAGCTCCGACCGGAATTAAGCTTTCAAAAAAAAAAAAAAAAACTTCCTCCAGAGGTTGAAGATCCTCCTGACGGCCATTCTCATGTCCTTTTCCGGTCCTTGATTTCTTCATCAGGTAGTTTAATTATTGTGATTTCGAATTTTTCCTTGTTTAGTTGAATTTGCTTTGCTTTGATTTTGTTTTGGTTTGATATTGAGAATGATTGCAAGGATTATTGATTGGTATATAGGTTTGGTAGAAGATTGAGGACCTTGAAAAAATGACAACGAGTCAAGGAGGAGGATCATCCTCGAGGAAGAGTATGTCGTTATCCAGTTCGTCATCGCATTTGAAGAAGAAGATGGCGGAGATTGGAGGAGGTGCCTCTGATTTATCTGATCGTAAATCGTTTACAACTTCTCGTTCAATGTGAGTTCCTCTTCTTCTTTGTGTTTTCTTTTCTCCTCCCGAATTCCAATTTCATGCTTTCTAGTCTATTGAACGAAATGGTAACCGCTGTAAAAAGGAACGCTCGTTATGAATATGATACACTAATTCATGTGTCTTTGGTGGTATAATGGAAAAAGTTAGTACATTTGAGTTGCATTTTCTGTTGTTGTTTTAGCTTTCCTTTTCCTTTTTCTACCTAGCAAATGCTGATGTTCTTTTCCTTAGCTTTTCACAGCTATGATCTTCCTCTTCTCTTTTTCTCTGGTCCCCTATGCTATCGAATTAATCAAATGCAGAAAAGTAAAGGCAGAGAGAGGGTTAATTCTACGCAATTCAAAAAGAAAGGAAATAATTGTTTTTTCTTTTGTTAGCTTTGTCCCGTTACGTAGCCGAATTCCACGTTGCACCATATAAACACCAAACTTTGCATGCTATTATTCACTGGAAAAAGTTCCAAACAATAGGGTTGAAATTACTGCACTCCTTTCTTTTTTTCTGGCACGAAATGCTAGGAGATATTTATTATATTTTTTCTTGCCAAACAGACTCTAAAACTTAGTCCATTTCATGGGACAGGGGGGCATCGGGTGAACGGACAGTAAAGCGTTTGAGGTTGTCAAAAGCCCTAACAGTACCGGGGACTACAAGCGTATATGAAGCTTGTCGCCGTATGGCTGCTCGACGTGTTGATGCTTTACTGCTTACTGACTCAAATGCTTTGCTGTGCGGAATCTTAACAGACAAGGTGACTTCACTTTCCTGAATTATATCAACAGTATCAGAGTGTAGTTTCAGTGTAATGGACATGTTGAACAATTGGTGTTTATTTTCGTGACTGTTAATAGGATATTGCAGCAAGGGTAATTGCTCGCGAGGTTAATCTCGAGGATACGCCAGTTTCAGTAGTTATGACAAGAAACCCGGTATTTGTCCTTTCTGACACCCTTGCTGTGGAAGCCCTGCAAAAAATGGTGAAAGGTTAGTAGATATCGTGCCATTTCTTACTTTCTAACATTCTTTCCTGATTTCCTTTAGTAATACATATTCTGCTTCAGGAAAATTTAGACATTTACCTGTTGTGGAAAACGGGGAGGTAATAGCGTTATTGGACATTGCAAAATGTCTATACGATGCTATTGCGAGAATGGAAAGGGCAGCCGAGAAGGGAAAGGCTATTGCTGCTGCAGTTGAAGGCGTAGAGAAACATTGGGGATCATCAGGTTCGTATGACAGTATAATCTAATGCCACAAATATGGATAATATATTCATCACATTAAGTCATTTTCTTAAAATACAATATTATACTTTATCCAATTTTCAGTTTTACGTTTTATCCTGATTTATATTCTTCTTTCTGTTATTATTGGATGGATTGATGTGCAGGTTCTAATACATTCATTGATACACTTCGAGAGAAGATGTTTAAGCCTTCATTGTCCACAATCATTTCTGAGAATTCAAAGTATTTAAGATTTATAAGTCTGTTTTTTTCCTGCATATATGGATATATGTCATGAATTACGCTTACTTGTTTCCACTTATTGTCTGGCATTGCTAGGGTTGTCAGTGTGGATCCAAATGATAGTGTTGTGGTGGCAGCCAAGAAAATGCTTGAATGCCGGTCAAGCTGTGTCATTGTAACCGTTGAAAATAAACCTCGAGGGATCTTGACGTAAGTTCTTTTTCCTTTTATTATCAATTTTTTTGTTATGTAGGGCTAGTATCTATCACGTAATATTCTCGTAGTGGAATAACATTAACTTTTGCCCTCAATATGGCAGTTCAAATGACATCTTGATGCGCGTTATAGCACAAGATCTTCCTGCAGATTCCACTCCAGTTGAGAAGGTATTATATCTAATGCACGTTTATTTTCAAAGTCATTTTAATCACGTTGTGTGAGTTTATTTATATCTTGCCATTCTTTTCAAGCTATAGACCACATTGATGTTTTTCTTTGAATGTTTATTCTGAGGATTTACGAGCTTATTATATAGGTTATGACAGCAAATCCAGAATGTGCAACTGTTGATACACCAATCGTCGATGCATTGCACACAATGCATGATGGAAAGTTCTTACACCTCCCTGTTTTGGATAAAGGTAAAGTTACTCGATATTCATTTTCTTACACCAATCTAGTTATGGACATTGTGATGTACTGTAAGAGCAAAAGGTTTTACGTGTGAGTGTGTTTTAATTACTTGTCACGACATGAAGAAAATATAGTATCACGACATCTCTTAATTAGTTGTCATGATCTTTATTCAGATGGAATTGTAGTTGCTGTTGTGGATGTGATCAATATTACTCATGCAGCTGTTGCCACAGTAAGTTCCCCTTTTATCTAGTCACGTTAAATTAATGCTCAATTCAAGTTTTTGTTGATCTTTTCCTTAAGTAAACCGGTTGCAAATTCCTCATCCAGGAGCACCAGATGTGAAATTGAAGTGATTTAGAGTAAATAGTTGAAAGGATTTCGCTAAAGTTTATGATGAATATGTAGGAACGCGAATCTTCCATCGTTCTTCAAATTTAGCAGCCACGTGAAATTGTTCAAATACATTTTTCTAATAAAAGATCAAATTTGAATTAAGAATCCAAACGATAAATGAGTAAATCCAAAAACTGCTCTACTTCAAGCATTTTCTTTGTGTGCAAATCAGTAATACGCGTCTAACGTTACTTAACCAGGTAGGGAATGCTGCTGGAGTTTCCAACGAGGCTGCAAACACTATGATGCAAAAGTTTTGGGATTCGGCCATGGATCTTACTCCGGATGATGAAGATACACGGAGGTAGTAACTGTAACATTTAACTTATATGTCTATATTCTTTGTATTTTCTCTTTCATTTGTTTTTCAAATGTCATCAGTGAGGGTTCCCTAAAGATTTCTGAAGGGGCAGACACCGGGAGGTCTATTCCTTTTCCTGCATCAAGCATGCCAAACACCTTTGCTTTCAAAATTCAAGACCGAAAAGGAAGGATGCATCGCTTTACTTGTGGTATGAACCATAATATGTGGGAACTTCTCTTGCATAGATTACTTATTGAGGAGTTATCATTTGCTCCAATCACATCACGACATGTATCCCACCTTCTATCTATAGAGAGACAATGGGTTTAAGTTTAAAAAGAATAGGACACATGTTGTAACGTGATTGGAGCTGACATAGCCCATAGGCCACTTAGACACGTGTTTATTTAACGGTGTGTTGATGTTTTTTTGTTCTCAGAGACTCGTAATTTGTCGGATTTAATTACTGCTATTCTTCAGAGAGTGGGTGATGACATAGACCGCAATCATTTGCCTCATATTTTGGTATCTCTTATTCCCTACATATTCGATTTTTCGTTGTTTTAATCGGTATAATTTTTGTTTGTTTTTTTTTTTATTACCCTTTTCCACTTTTTGTTGGTAGTATGAAGATGAAGACCATGATCATGTTGTACTTGCATCAGACAGTGATCTTTTAGCAGCTGTGGACCATGCAAGGTCTGCTGGTTGGAAGGTAACTTTATTCTGCTTCTACATCCCCCCTCGCCTACTTTTTCGACTATAAGTAGAGTTGTCAAACGAATAGAGCCGTTCACAAGAAAGGTTTGTATTCGGCTCGTTATTGTTCATGGTCATTCGTTTGTTTAACATAACGAACCGAGCTCAAACTGAATTGTAGGCTTGTTCCCTATACCGAGCACGGTATAGAATCTAATAATGAAAGTGTAAATTGGACAGGGACTAAGACTGCATCTAGATTATTCCGGAACACCGAGGCGTAGAAAAGGTTCAAGCGTAAATAGCATGGACTATGCTCAAGCAGATGCATGGGCATCAGCATACAGCGCCGTTGCAGCTGGAGCTGCACTTGCTGCAGGTTTGGGTCTCTTGGCATTCTTGAAACGGTCTAATCACTAAAAACACTTTAAGCTCGGCTCATTTTTCCTCGAAAGCAACACTTGTTCTTCAAAAACACGAAGAGATTCACTATACAGTGAGCTAAAATGCCTCTACATTATTTTCTGTGTAATGCAGACCTTTAAATGTGGTCTACATTATACTTTGATTGTGGCTGTTAAGTTGAGTTTTTTTTTAATTGGGCAGCCATTATACGTACGATTTTCAGGGGTTTGGAATACTTTTAGAATTGACAATGACGACGACGTTTTGGATGAACTTGAATGTACATATTAAACATAATTGCAGTTTTTAGTGCTGGTTGAAAGTGTTGATGCTTGATCATATTTATTGGCTGATGCATTGTACAATTGATCTTTATTCATTTGCCCGTATGATTTCGATACGGTTTTACTTGGTGTTTCTATGAATAGCGATTTTAGACCATAATAAAATGCGGCTTAAGGTTAAAAAGGGTCAGATGCAACAATCGACCATGTAAAAGTTGGTCAATTTTATGGGTGTAGATTCAACTTATAATCAACCTTTTCAAAGTCAATTATAGATCATAAAATCAACTTTCAAATGGTCGATTGTCACATCAGACCATTAAAAAGTCGATTCGATTTTATGGTACTTTTGAGCAGTGCCTTTAAATGCTCTCTCTTTCATAAATATAACCCAAATTGTGTACTGTAGCTAAGAGAGAAAACGAATGGAAATCCATTGAAGAACACATCAAACCAAAGTGTTCAAAATCCAACAATCTCAACATCAATGATTCAAGCACCATATATACATACATACATACATAAACAAAAAAACAGCAGTTTATTTCAACATGAAAGGAAAAACTCTATTGCAAAACATTCTTCCAAGAAACAAAACTGTTATTCCCATTTCGATACACAACCTCAATTTTCAATTTTTGAATTGTTCTTTTTCTGGTAACTACTCAACAGCAACTATCCCAACTAAAGGAAACGAAAAGAGAAACGAGTCTGGGGGGTTACGATGACACATACACGATGTCAACTAGCATAGAAGTTAGTTCGACTGTATTTAAGGCTCTCACCTCCCCAACCGGTTAAATGTCACACCACTCGGGCATATCCAGCACGCATAAGCCATCCTCATCTAAACATGAATTCACATTTCCTGTCATAAGCAAAAATTACAGTTAAAATAGTCTAAAGGGCAACTTTGAAGCCAATGTCCTGTATCAATATCACTTGTAGGACAACCAACAAGCTTAAATTCAACATATACTATAAATATAAGATGTCTCTCATTCAGCAGCAAAAAGCACAAACATATGCTATTCATTCTCTCTCCCACACAGCCCCCCCCCCCACCACTTATGAAAATGGAAACAAAATATGCTGTATAAAAAGCAGTTGAGGATTCGCAACATATACTGATATCTTCGACTGCTGTGTATAAAGTCTCAAGAAACAAAGCTGTTCGATTATCCATGAATTAAAAAAAGTCTCAAGAATATAATAAAACTATCACACTTTCGAGCTGGGGTGATTACATTCAAGTTAACAAAAGCACGTAACGAATGCAAATTAGGTAATGAAATATATAAGTTCATTGATAAAAAGCAGGGGGGCTCATACCTACTTCAAGATTCCTGCTGCAGTCTATGTGCTTTTTCTTCTAAGATGGTGCAGAATAAGAGGCGTCCCTTCGAATAGATGCGACAAATAATCGTCCAAATCTTCCGGAGTGTACTTTATGTACTTCCCAGCATGCTTCCCACTCTCTAGATGGCTACCAAACCTTCCTAGAAATGCACGGTATGCCGGAATCAGTTTTTCTGAAATCGATATTCTGAGTTCATCACGAAGCTGTACATCTGGAACTTTCCAAGCTGTCTGAAATCTATATATGTCTTCAAAACAAGCATTGAAACTCTTAAACCTTTCTTTCAAAATAACCTTTGAGGCATTACTACTTCCTCCGATCCCCTCGTCTTTTAAACAACCTAACACCTTGCTCCATGAAGCTCTAAGGTAAGCAGTAGAATGCTGTCGAATCATACCCCTCCGTCGTCGTATCCAATTATCACCCAAAAGGTTCCGAAGCTCGGAATCTTTAACTTTCTGAACTATATAGAGTATATTATTCATCAAGAACACGTATACCAACCCACCATCTTCGTACATTCTCGACTTATCCTCAAGATTAGATTCCATAGATTTAATCAAAGACAAAAGATGTATAGATAGAGCGCTCGTATTCTCCAACTCCACATTATCCCCCTCATTCACCTTTAAATCCTCTGAATACGATTCTTCCTTGATCTTCTCCAGTAGAGAATTCAGTGTATCACTATAATCCACAAGCAGTTTCACGTAATTCATCACATAACGCGTCAAGGGATGAATCTCACCATTGGGTATTGGCCTCCTGGAGGACTCACCTTTAACAGCCTTCTCAAACTCCATAAACGTTCCAGTCGCCGCCTCACCTAACGCATCCATAACACCTTTAGCCTCACTGAAAATCATTTCACAAGATTCATCGTTGAAAAGGGTTCGCAGATGAGGCAAAACATCTGCAACAGCATCATACATATCGAGCAACCTGAACAGCTTCTCAGATGACTTCTTCCCAATCGCAACCGCCTCCCCAAAGTTCAATAACTGCATGACACACCCTTTAGCTGTCTCGATGAAACAAACCTCCTTAATCAAATCAGAACCCGTAAAAATCTCCTCACACAAGCCCTTCTCACCATTAAGCAGAATCTGAACTACGATTTTCACAGCATGAATCCATTTCTTCATTTTCTCATCCAACACCTTCCAGTCTATCCTTTGAACCTCATCAATACTCAACTTCTCAATACCAAGATTCGACATACACTCATCTAAAACGTCACGACGAACACTCGAATATACCTGACAACACTCCTTCTCATAACCAGCACGAATCATTCTATCAGCGATTTCTTTAAGTTCTATAATAGCATCTGGATTAATTAAACATAAAGAAGCATCATCAGAACTCACACTCTGTCCACGCACATGGAGATTATACCTGTCACTGCTAACGTCGTCATGCTGAGCGAAACTGGTAGCTCCTGAACCTCCAGCTGTTGCGGTATCGAAATCAGGGATTTCACTGATTCCGTCAGCGGAATTGGATGAAGACAGAGAGGATCGGCGAATCATTGAGCCATGAAGACGATCCGGATCGAGCGGCGCGGTGTTCCGGATAAGGATCTGACGGAATTCATCCTCCAATCTAGTCATTGACAGCTGAAGCGTCTTCTCAGCTCGGTCCATCCAGTCACCTTCAGTTCCCCCAATCGCAGCTGATTGAAGACCTAACTCCTCAGTACACTGAATGATCTCATCCACCGCAGCTAAGTAATCTTCATACGTATACTCACCATCGGTGCCGCCACCGTTTGCTTCCCAGCTAAGAATCAGCTGCTCCGCCTCTTCGAATCTCGGATCCACTAGATCCTTGACCGGCGACGAATCATCGCCATCATAGTCACCAGCTTCATCAGACGATTCCAAAAGCGGACCACCACCACCACCTCCACCACTAACACCGTCCGACGGTGTGGCCGAGGAGGAGGATGACTTCAGCATGATATCATTAAAATTCGACAAACGGGTATCGAATTCAGATAACAGAAGGATCATATCACTAGTATCGACGTTCCTGGATGAATTGAGACTCTTCACGATCTGCTGAGCTGCAGCTACTACCTTCTGTTTCCCGTCCATGTTCGCCGCCATTTTGACTCCTCTTCCTCCTCCTCCTCCGCCGTCCTCAACCGTTTTTTCTTAATCCGGCGATGATTATTTACAGCAAGAAACGAATTACAGAAAAACAAGAAATCAAGAAATTGAATTTTTAGGTTGAGAAATTGGGAATTTATTTAAAAATTGGGGGATTTTGGAGATAAGTGAAAAATGGAGTGGTTTGGAAATAGTGAGGGAAGGTGTTTCTGATGGAAGCGGGGAAGATGCGGAAAGTTCAAACGTTGCAACTTTGCAACTGCACTTATTATTTCATGTAAAATCATCCAAATAATAATAATAATAATAATAATAGTATAATATATATATATATATATATATATATATATATATATATATATATATATATATATATGTGGTTTATTAGTTATAAGCCGTTGTTAGAGACTTAATGATCATTTAGGACACTCCAAAAATTTATTATGCTATAAGGACAATCTATTTTTTTTTTCTTTTCTTATTTTTCCGTCTTTCTATTCTCAACCATCGTTACCCCTTTCTGCTGAGAAACGGTTGTTGTATAATTTATACAGGGAGTCTGGAATGGCGCCGGTGCCCACACAAACTACAGGTTTTGCGTCGCTATACTTTTCACCATTTGAGGAGAAACAACCACCGGAAATGCTGAAATGTAAGTTGGCTTCCTATGCTCTTGAAGGGGAGGCTGAATCGTGGTGGCAGTGTTTGCAATTTAATCGAGTTGAAGAAGGGAGGCCGAAAATTGTATCATGGATTAGAATGAAGCATTTATTAGCTAGAAGATTCTTGCACGCCTGGTGTTCGATAAAATCCCCCTTGAACCATACATGGAAAAACGGGATGGAAAAGAGATCAACTTTACTGGATTTGAGAGCATCATTCCTATACATGGAAATACTGATTCGTTTGGTGATGAAGTTAAGTCCAACGATCACAATATCACAAAGGTACACTCTAAGGAAGAGATCGAAGCAATAACAACGGCTAGAAACACTCGTTGCATATTTTGGAGAAGGATAAAATGGAAGACAAGGGAAATGAAAACAATGAAGATGAAGCCACAAGTAGCATTGAGCTCAAAGATAAACATATTAGTGAAGATGTCGGTATCGGAAACGTTCAAGCTTTTAGTGAAGGTGTCGGTATCGGAAGCGTTCAAGACTCTCTTGGCAAGAAGCGAGGAATTGAAAAGGAAGATGACCAGTTCCTTGAAGAAGAGAAGACATAAACATATTACAAGAAGGGCGGCAGCAACCATACAATTGAAGTAGCTGATTGGGAGCTTCCAAATGATAAACACTGTGTAGAAACCGTTGCACTTGCAATCCTGGATCATGAGTCTGGTAAAACTGATGAGAAGCACATTGATAAGTTAATTGGTTTCTTGCCTTCTAAATACAAAAAAATTATTGTTTATTTAGGTCCTTTTAGAAATTGATGATCTGGTCCCTCAATGGGAGGCCATATTTATTACCTTCTTATGGGTTTCACTCACCATGGTGGCTACAATTAAGTCTTTTTTTGGTTTCTGGTGCTGCTTATAATAGCTGTGGATACTCATAGTTTGGTGTTGTTTTTCTTTTCTCTTATGGCTGTCTTTGTCTTGTTTCTTGGGGTGCAGGTCGATATAAGTGCTTTGTGGCATTTGGCTAGCGTGGTTTCTGTATTGGAGCCGGTTTATGGGCTTGCAGCTATGAAAAAGTGCTATCAGTTGTTAAAGGGCAGGACCATGATATCTTTCGGCCTTGTTTTTGGGTATTTGGCTATTTGTGGACTGATCACATTATATTCTCATCAGTTGTGGTTAATGGTGGGGATAATCATGGTGTGCTTGCAAGAATTATGGTTGGTGGATTCTTGGTTGGGTTGCTGGTGATAGTTAATCTGGCGGCCCTATTAGTGCAGAGTGTGTTTTACTATGTGTGCAAGAGTTACCATCATCAAGAGTGCCCTCTATGATCATCTTGGTGGTCTGGGCTTATGCAGTGACATTGCTGACTTATGTAGTGACATTGATGTCTGATGCAGGGACATTGATGAATTATGCAGTGACATTGATGTTTGATGCAGTCAATAGCTTTTCGATGTTTACTTACGGTCTCCCTTGTGTTTTTATGCATTTTGACAAAGAAGTGTAAGCTCAAGAACTACCGAAGTAAGAATTATTTTTCTGATTTACATGCTACTTGATGGAGTGACATTGATGACTTATGCAGTGACATTGATGTCTGATGCAGGGACACTGATGAATTATGTAGTGACATTGATGTCTGAAGCAGTGACACAGTAGCACGTCTAGGAGAAACATTCAGAGCATTCATAGATTGTGTTTTACTAATTAGTTGACAGTGTATTTGGGTGCTTATAATAGATGATATAGTCCCTTTTGCTTTCGCAGCACAAGTACGATCTAGGAGGCTCTTTATTACCTTCTTATGGGTTACACTCACCATGGTGGCTTACAATTAAGTCTTTTTTGGGTTTCTGGTGCTGCTTATAATAGTTGTGGATACTCATAGTTTGGGGTTGTTTTTCTTTTCTCTTATGGTTGTCTTTGTCCTGTTTCTTGGGTTGCAGGTCGATATAAGTGCTTTGTGGCATTTGGCTAGCGTGGTTTCTGTATTGGAGCCGGTTTATAGGCTTGCAACTATGAAAAAGAGCTATCAGTTGTTAAAGTGTAGGACCATGATAGCTTTCAACCTTGTTTTTTGGTATGTGGCTATTTGTGGACTGATCACACTATATTCTCATCAGTTGTGGTTAATGGTGGGGATAATCATGGTGTGCTTACAAGAATTATGGTTGGTGGATTCTTGGTTGGGTTGCTGGTGATAGTTAATCTGGCTGGCCTATTAGTGCAGAGTGTGTTTTACTATGTGTGCAAGAGTTACCATCATCAAGAGATTGACAAGAGTGCCCTCTATGATCATCTTGGTGGTATGGGCTTATGCAGTGATATTGCTAACTTATGCAGTGACATTGATGAATTAAGCAGTGACATTGATGTCTGATGCTGTGACATTGATGACTTATGCAGTGACATTGATGTCTGATGCAGTGACGTTGATGACTTATGCAGTGACATTGATGACTGTATTTACAATTAGTTAACTGATATAATGATATTGATGTCACCGCATATACAACTTGATACACACATTTGATAACTTTGTAAAGTAACTTTATTTCTTTGTTATCTTTAAATATTTGATTGATCTTGGTTTATTTGATTAGTGTTGGTTTAAATATTCGATAACTTTGTAAAATAACTGTATTTCTTTTGTTTTTTTTTTGGTTTAAAGGCAGATTTTTACAACCAAAGGTATGAATAAATCGTTACAATAACACGTCACTGCATAAATCGTTACAATAACACGTCACTGTATAATTCGATACAATAAGACATCACTGCATAGATCGCTACAATAAGAAGTCACTGCATAAATCGCTACAATGAGACGTCATTGGATAAATCGTTACAATGAGATGTCACTGATCAAGGTTGTCAATGGATCGCGACGGTCAATACATCATGGTAGTCAATGAATCGCGGCGGTCAATGCATCGGGGTGGTTAATGGATCCCGATCGTCAATGCATCGGGGTAGGTGGTCAATGTATGACGGTGATCAATACGCCACGTCGATTTTTATGAAGAAAAAAATTGATTTATGAAATTTATTTGGAAAAATATCAAATTTGATTTTAGAATAAAGAAGACGAAAAAATATGAATTTTAGTGAAAAAATTATGATGATCCGAGTTTTAGATCAAAATATATGACGTTTAGAAATATGGTGAATTAAAAAAAAAAAAAAAAAAAAAAAAAAACAAAAACTGCTGAGTGAACGTAAGTTTTTTTTTCTTTTTCCTTTGAGCGCTTCTTTTTTTTCCCTTCCTTCTTCCTCTTTATCCACTTGAAATTAGAATGTCCTTATAACTAAATAATTTTCCTTCTTAAAATTAGAATGTCCTTATAACTAAATAAGATTTCGGAGTGTCCTATTACCCCTAATAAGTTGAAAATCAGTCCTTTTAAATAATTGGCCCTATATATATTGTGTGGGTTTTTATTTTCACCACCATATTGATTTCAGCGGTATACTATAGTGAAAGGATCCTGAGTCGTAGTACATTAATATTACACTGAATCAATATTTTAAAAGCCGATTCTTGAGTTTAGAATTGATGTTCATACAGCGGAATGTGAGAAATAACTTTTAGAAAGTTGATTTTTGCTTCTAAAATCAACTTCTAAAAAATGTGAGAAACAATTTTCAAAAAGTTGATTTTTGCCTCTAAATCAACTTTCAAAATGTCGATTCAGTATAGTGTATAAATACTTAAATAGTGTGATGTGCCTGTAGAATCTCCGAACGAAAATAAATGTGTTATATATATATAGTCACGTCTAGGGTGTAATGTAGTGGATACTCTGTAGGGCTGAAGTTAGACTCGACTAAAATACCCAGGCTCGAGCTTGATCGAGTCATGATGAGTCAAGAACGAACTTGACTCGTTTGATACTCAATAGAACTTGACTTATAAGCTTGCATATTTTCATGAATATGGTAAGATCGAGCTCGACTCATTTAATACGTGGCTCGACTAATAATTAATGATTTTTATAAAACATTATTTTATGATGAAAATGATAAAAGTTTACTCGATTACTATATTTTGAAACTCGAGATCGGCTAAGTTAATTATTCGAGTAGCTCGATTCGAGTTTGAACTCGAAGAAAAACTAATAGAGTCAAATTGTATTACGAGTCGAGTTGGGTAGCTCACGAATAAACTGGTTCACTTACAGGCCTGGACAATCACTAGAGATTTGTATATGACATAAATTGATGATTTAAAATGCAATTGTTTTTTTTAGGGGTAAAATGCAATTGTTGAGTGTATACCATTTTTTATTGATAAGAGAAGTCGATCATTTACGAAATTAAAATCTCATATCTCACGTCACAGTTCAAGACAACATTATCACGAGAACATTTCCTGTCTTTTACTACTATTGAACTGTGCATCTACAAAATCAATCAATCTAAATAGTTTGCTTTATTCTAAACAATAATCCAATCCTATGTTATAGGTTTATAGTTGGAACTATTTTATCATGATGTGTCCTCTCATGGTTTATGATGGACTTAACACCTTTAAATAGAGCTACATGACAATCTTTTAATCAATACTATATATTTGGATGTTTTTTGATATGTGGTCATTAATGATTCAAGGCATGTGTAGTAATAAGTTTATGATTGAGTATGTTATATCTATAGTGCATGCATACTTACTATTTTTATAGGTGAGTGAGTATGTTCATGACATTACACTTTAGGTATGTTTATGACATTCGATTTAGGTTAATGTTCAATTTTATAGATGTTGAATATTTTTATTCGGTTTTTATAGAATTGAATGTTGTCTATACATTTGATTTTTTCGAGGTTTGATGCACTTTAAAGGCAATTATATAATTTGATCCAACCTAAAAAACCTATGTTAGTGATAGTTTAGCCTAAGTGGAGTGTGGAGTTCGAATTATGTATGAACTGACTGTTTTCATAAAAATATGTTTAAAAACAATTTGAGTATACCGAACAATTGAAAGACATAACTCAATTCACATCATTTATTAATTTTAATGACATGTAGTAGGGGGCTCTTTGGGTTAATCCTAAAGACGGGATGGTGGAAAAATCTTTGGGTGGAAGTTTAAATATATATATATATATATATATTAATTTTTTTTTTTTTTTATTTTAAGATAATGACCATTGATCGTTGAAAACCCTACAAATATTAGTGTTCATGTTCACATACTGCATTTGATTTTGAATTATGTATATTAGGTATATTTTCCAAGAGTTGACAATGGACATTCCCTTGCATAAAAGTCGTTCTTATGAAAAATGGGTATGGAGACATTTTTATTGTCAATATTTTTGGTTTATTTTGGGAAAAAAAAAAGAGAATCACCATATTTTATATTAATATTCTTAAAGGACTTTTGAATCAAGTTTTTTTTTTCTTTTTTCTTTTTAATAAACACATAGAGTTGGTTTGAATTTATGTAATAAAATCAATGTAATGAAATTCTATTTGACATGTTTGGATGTCGTCCATAGTAGCCCATTTTGCCTCCCTAAACAAAGGTCATAGGCCTATAGGGTCATGATCTAGCCTACAAGACCATGACTTCGTACCTCCTAAAACAACACTCAAAAAAACAACACTCAAAACATGTATACGTTCTTTAAAAATCATTAGTGATATTGGTCTAGGGCCACTGAAAACTCAAATACGACCCTAACCATAGTACAAGTCATTGTATTTTCTGATAAGAGTTATAAATCAATCATCATCCTAACAATATCTTTAGTATTTATATAAATGCTAGTAAGGTTTGGCCTTGCACCGCAAGGCCCTGGTTGTATTAATAGAGTAACTATATTTCATTGAAGCACTAAATAGTAATTGGTGGGAAGTGAACACAAGCATATTAACCTGAAGGAATGAAAGTATGTTTACAGTGGACATTGATACTAAATATCAATACACTACAAATGGATAATAATAAATCACTCTTGTCTAAAGATTACAAAAAAAACTAAATCTGACCGCTTTGCTCTCTCCTAAAACAAACAATGGATGGGAGGAATGACTTGAAAAGAACTCAGTGCTATCATTCTATTGCCTGCTTCCTCATCACGTCTTACGTTTCATTTTGACGATTTAGCAAGAATAGAAGTTTAAACAGAGTCCTGCTCTCCAGGGGCTTAAGGCAAACATGTAATGATCATGATAATGCTAACAACTAAACGACGAGTAAATCAAGCAACAAACATTTCTGATTTTGGCAGAATATATATGGGAAAAAGGTATATAAAATTGAAATGCTGGACCTTGATTGATTGCATAAATTCACTACAGCAACTGTTGACTATCTCCTTTGTTGGACCGTTGGGGTTTCCCGTTTCCCAATTCATCCATTACACTACCAAGTTAAGCATCTGTAATACGTGACTTCTGGTTGTAAGGCTAAAACGTTGACTATCGTGCCAAGGCTTGTTCACAAAAACAAATTAAAAGAAACGAAAGAATTAAGCCTGATAACAAGTTCACCAGACGGCAATTTAACAGCTGCTTGAAAGGGGCTTTATGAGCTTCCCAGACCACAACTTGTTGACCCTTCCTCGATCTTCTTAACGTGGTGAGATGATTAAAGATGCAAAAATTACACATCAGATCACATGAACAAAAACTCTTTCCCTTCATAGCATTCTAGCTCTTACACAGTTCAAATAATAAAAACTTTCCGTAAAAAAGCGTCACTGTTTCTAGCAAGTTCACCATCACTAAACTAATTCAAATGAACGCAAACACGAGAAAAACCATACCAATCAACGGAAGTGGAGACAATGTCCGATCCATCCATAGCAACCCCAGTGGCTTGAAGTTGATGTCCTTTTCGTGTCTACAATATATCTCGAGTACCTGAACTCCAAACCAAAACAAGTGTATCCATTCCACCAGACACAATCCCACCCTCCGCCCAACAAAAGTGTGTCTTAACAATATCATTGACATTGTAATTCCGGTGATTCGACTCATCCAAATTCTATAATGGTGAAATATGTGAATCGCAGTAATGGCGTGCCGAACGGTAAAAAAACTGCGAACTTAATTTGGTTGATTCAGAGTGTAGTAAATGAGTGCATACATCAATGGATGAATTGCATAGCAAACATTCAAGTCCAGGTTACTGATTTTATGTATAGGGTGGAAGTTGTTCTATACCGAATAGTAAGCACAAAAGATGTCGGATTCTAAGCTGCTTCCGATAAAAATTTGAGTGCCAAAAAAGTATATCAGGGTGACTGCACAATGTGACAAATGTTTTCCCTGCAAAATTTTCATCTTTATGTCAGCAGATATTACTCCGGAGAAAAATAGTCGATTAGTTGTTGACATGAAAATTTAGAGAAGATACGTACTTGTGCATAACTACAGGATAACAACGAACAGTGTTATCTCTCCCTCTTGCGACAATGACCGATAACTCCTGAATTATATGACAAATTATGTTATAGCAAAAAATTGAACCCATGGCCCCTGATCAAGACCAGAATCATACAAGGTACACATGAATATCTTCATGTAATTTCACAAGAACAATCGAGAAGATAAAGGTTCATCCTTGGTGTAAGCTACAACAATTTGAATTTCTTGGTTTAGAAGTCTCATGTGGTTCTTGCACACGCCACCATATCATTACACATGTCTTTGATAATATCTATATCCAGAGCCCTAACCTTTTTTTTTCTCAAAAACCCTTAACAAGATACTACCTCCATCCCACAATAAGTGTCCACTTTTTGTGGTGCACGCAGATTAAGGAAACAATTAATGCGGTGTATTTTAAGTAGTGATGGACATATACATCTCTATCACATAATAAATGTTCTTTTGGAATATGAAATGAATATATAAACATTAGATGATGTATTGGCTTTCTAAATGAACACTTTATGTGGGTCAATTCCTTTTGAAAAAGTGGACACTTTTTATAGAACGGAGGTAGTATTTCCATACTCAAACACCGTATGCAAGTGCTACATTTTGTTCTAATATCCCTCCATAAGTTCTATATGAGGCTAGATCTTTTAGAACAACAAATGTAGATAGCAGAAGAGTTGGCACAAAAATAACATCCTCAAAGGACTCCAAAGTACTCACTCCGTCCCAAAATATAAGTCATCCTAGAGTTTTCACATTGATTAAGAAAGTGGTTGAAAGTAATTAATGTACGACTAAAATGCCTAATACACCCATTTGACTATCATAAATGCAACAGTTGTAAAATAAATAAAAGTGGTTAGATGGACATAAATTAGGGGTAAGATTAGGAAACATGTTAATAAATGCTCTCTTGGAATTTTGAATGACTTGTGTTATGGGACAAAATAAAAAAGCTAAGATGACTTATGTTTTGGGACGGAGGAAGTACATGATTTCAAATGATGCTAAAACTTCTAGAGAATGTGATGAGAAGGAAAGAAACTGTACGATTGTGTCTCGTATATGCTACTGGAATGTTCATTAATGATATATTATGTATCTTTCCCAAATTTGGTGCAGTGAATCGATCAAAACAATTTCCCTACTAAAGCACTCGAAAATTGCTTACTTTTACAAAAGGTGCCCATTCCTCCACATACAAACCATGATCATATCCTCCAAGAGCTGAAAATGATAACAGGCAATGAAGCACTAAGTCGTTAGAAAACAAAAATGAAATCTGGAGAAGCACGCACTTGAAAGCATACTCTTCTTATACACAACCACTTCATCTTTTTCAAAGAAACAGCATTACAGCTACCTGATGTACTGATTAGGTAAAGCTTCATTGAATCAATGGATAAAGCTCAAAAAGACGCCAAATAGCTTCACTAATAAATCATTTTTAAATCCAATAGATAGACGAATTGACGACGCTATTTTAAAATAGTAACACAGATTCAAACCGTCTACTACACAAAGCTATCTCCAATTTTCTACATTCAACCAACACAACTACATTCTCAGAACATGTATCAGAGCTCAGGTTGAAAAATACGTCCAAACATAAGACTGTCTGGTTATGGATCTAAGACCTGTAATTCAGCAGTTGACTTTGTACTTCCAAATTGTTTCTCATAATTGAGGGTAATAATGATATAATATGAGTTTGATCCACGAGTGTGTTTTGGAAAATTAAGATACAAAGACTCGAAAGGAAATTATTGGCACAATCTAAGCAGGCAATAGAACACAAACAACACATATATCTCAGAAAAACATGACAATTGATTAGATAAAAGAAAGATGGTCAATAGATTCAAACAAGCGAGGACTTTCGTTAGGGAGAATTTCCAAACACAACTATAGAAGGCTGTAAGATTTTACCGTTAACAGCATAACACAGATCCTTTTCACTTTGAGCAACAGCATTACCACGCCCGTCATATGCAAGTCTTTTGCTCTTTATCCTGAGTGGATAACCTAATAGTTGGCCAGCCGCCTTGACCGTATCAAGGTCATCAATCTGTATTTTTGTAACAAAATGCATCAGTCGATTTTCATATGAAGACTATCGAGAAAGTTTCCCAGTCTAAGCTCTATATAACTAATCAAGCAACACACTAAAGAATGATGAAAGACATGAGTGAAATGCCACATAAGCAAGACACATCCTGTATCATTAGTATCAGCAAGAAAACAAAAGATATCACCTCACTTTTGGGGCCTCGAGGCTCAGATCTATACCATTTTTGTATCTGAGAATGCGTGACCGGCCGCACTTGTTGGAAATTGAAAATTCCTCCGATTGCCATCCAGGTTGCCATCCTACATCAATCCAGAAATGGATTTTCAGACCGGCAGCACTGGTTTCAAATGAAAAGTACTCCAATTTCCGTCAAGGTTGCCAGCCTACATGAATACCGAACTGGATTTTCGGAGTTTGTTTGTTAAATCCATTATCATCATAGCCTCACTATCATTTACCTAGAAATGAATCAGGTGTGTGGGGTGCTTTTATGCGTTGATCCTGAAAGTTGTTTGGGCTACAAACCTGGAAACCAAGGTTATCCGCTTATCATCACTACATTCATCAACCTTTCAAAGCTCAAATCTTTGGGGCTCTTATTTCGTGGGGTGAAGAAATAAAATTTTCAGTAGCATTACACCAAGATAATTTTATGTCACTGTAAGTACCATCACATACATTATTCATTAGCACGCAGAAACAAATTATGACAGAACACATAAACACTAACAAACCAACACATAAGTTCCAGGAATATGAAAGGCAACATCAACCTGACCATAGCCACACCCTTTCTGTGACCACCCCCAAAAGCATATATATTGTCAAACTACGTAAAATTATCTTCTAAGAACCATAGACGACTTTTTCCCAAACCGCAACAAACTAAAACCCTAAACACATAACAAGAGCACACCACCTATGCAGAAAGCATGTTCATTTTTCCTTCATTTTAGAGCACAGAACTTGAATCAGAGACCCATATTTTCATTTTTTTCGTCTTGTACGATTCTCGTTTTGGTCGAAAATAAATAGCTAAACCCATATAATCAGTACGAATTTCATGTGCATAAAAGAGGGTGGAAATCTTACATCGTTTGGCCTAGATTTTCCCAGAATCCAGATAGGTCCATTAACAACACAGCAAAAACCATATTCCCATGGCTGAAATCAATTAGGCTCAGACTTGTGATCATCAAGAGGCAAAAGAGAAAGGGAAACTGCCATGGCTGCATAATCAAAAAAAAAACATTTGTCACCCTCTTTTTAATTCTTCTCTTCTTATAAGGAGGTAGATGATATGATGATACACAATGTGATCTTTTATTTATTTTTTTTTTTTTTTGAGAAGGAAACAAATTGTTTTTATTAAGAAAAGCAACAGAACGTTGCAAGAGTACAACTTAAAAGTCGAGCACCTCAACCTTACACAGATCCGATACAAACACAAAACGAAGCACACAATACAGTACTACCCTGCAGAAGAGACAAAAACGCCTACACAAGCACAACACTCAACGAAACAACATAATAGACTAGCCGCTAAGTTTCAATACACCGCTTTCTGATAAAACCCCAATCGGATTCACCAGCTCTTATTGATCAAATTCCACGAGGCCCGGATAAAAATTCACAGCATTTAGTTAAAATGAGTTTTTCATTGATAAAACCTTGGTTTTGAGCATTAGGAAGCCTAGAATATAACCTCCACCACTACTCCGTTAAACTCCCCCAATCCTCTATCATTAACCTCCTCCAATCTGTAGCCAATTTTTCTTTCTTAATCTCTTGGAGAAGAACATAATGCCCACCACTGCATCATGTCGGGAAAACCAACCATAAAAAAACTTCCATCACAATTAAATTTGATAAAGGGAGATGAAGAACATTATGTGTTGAACGGTGTCACCTAATAAAGCCGGTTGCACCTACTAAAGCGAATTCATGAAGACGACTCGGCCGATTTGGATTCCAGTGGTGATGGTTATTATACTCCTACTACGATTATAGTTCTTCTTCTGTTGTTCATAGTTGCAAGGGGGTTTTGCAAAATGATTTCCGTCCTGGAATTTCGACATTGATCAATCACATGAATCAATTGGAGGTTTTTTGTGTGCAGGTTTTTGGATTATGTTTTGTTTGGTATAGTGATATTTTAATGCGATTTTATTAGGGCACTTCTCAGTGTCGTAGATTTTTTTTGCTATAGCGATATTTTACTGTAGTGAAAAGATATGCATTTCTGATTAATTGTCCTTAGTAAGGTGTTGATATACCGCACCTGAATTGTTGACTACACATGCCAGATTTCAACCCTACGATGTAAGGGTTTTTTGTGTGAGTTAGTGTGTGGTCTTCATTTCCTCCCATTGAATGTATTGAATTTTTTCAGCAATTTTAAATATTTTGGTTTTCTGATGTGCCTTTGATTGACATTGATAATGTTTACTATTGTGTACTACTCAATTTTATATCTCCTCTGATTTTGTGACCAAATCTTGGATAATATTACTATTTTTCATCCAATTCTAGATGATTGCAGGCCTATTTGAAGGTATGTTAGATTACCACCAAGGAGGTCCGTCAGTCAAAGTGAGTGAAATTTTACATGCTTTTAAAAATAAACTGCAAAATTAGATCATCTGCTATTGTTGGTTTTACGTATCATTTTTGTTTGTCTTGACATTGGCATGGTAGATATCACTTACCTATCTGCATCATTATCTATCTGCTACATTTAATTATTTAATCCCATTATTTGTATGTGAAGTTCTTTAAGGTGATTTCACTCAAATAGATGGTTTGCGGAACATGTTCTTTGTGGCATTGGTGTCTTATTTATCATGTTCTTAACATTTTTCATTTTCCATGTTTGAGAAAGTGACTATATAAACAAAGCTTTACTAAACAAGATTCTTTTACCTGAAATTAATGCAACTGCTTCGATGTTTAACATGGATAGATATCTTGAATTTTCTATTTTGAAGGGTTGCGATAGATTCATGTTGGTGCCATTGAATTTGTGTGCATTTTGGGACTAATGAACATGACCATTTCCTGTCATCTAATAGGACACCGAACTTAGTGAATGTTAAAATGGTTAACCAAGGTGAATTCAGCTAACCATGGTTTGCATATCTAAGGTGTTTTTTTATGATTATCTAATGTAGGTCTTTGCAATCACTTTATGAAGACGTGCTTTATTTGGATGGTTTTTCATTTAATTGACACTTTTTTTTATACATATTGATCATCTATCACATATAGAAAGATTGACTGTCTTTTGGGATGATACAAACACATCAATGAGCGAACTGTGATGGGGCTGACAAGGTAAGAACATTTTAAATCAAAACTATACCTGTCAGATCTTTCCTTGATGTTCGGTCTCATTCCATGTACCGTTTTTATCCGTCATTAATTTACGAAGTTGGCCTAATAAACTTAGTCTGCTTATTTTCTAATACACAATTTCTCAATTTCATAGATAATACTTCCATTTTCTTGACACCTTTCAGGTCATAGACATGAGCCTTGGTTGAAGTGTGTGTTTATACTTTGATTTTCTAGGATGCAACTATAAAAAAGTTTATTCAGGTCATAGAGATGGGCCTTAGTTGAAGTGTGTGTTTATACTTTATTTTTGTAGGATGCATAATAAAATACCTACCCGTCCTGTCTTTTACATTCTAAGATCTTTAAGACATCTTGTTATCTTTTATTGCCGGTTAATTTTCAATATATCTATTTACTTATTCATTTACATAATTGTTACAATGTGTTGTCTTATTTGAAGGATAACTTCCTATGTTATGGGTATGCTACATATATATTAGTGAGTGCTTTTTTTTTTTTAATCCAAAGCAAGAAACAGTTTTTGAATTTTTTTTATATAATTCATTCCCTCTTTTCAATTACCATCGTAATATCATAAATGATTGTTAGGCGTTACATTGCCGTTAGTGGATAAAATATGTTATTCTCAATCTGCGTCAAAACAGAGGTAATTTTTTTAACCATAACTTTGATACAAAACTTGGGCCTTGAGGATATTTGTGTTTATGAGATGGGAACCATAAGTTGTCCACTATATGTTGTCATAATTAGTAAACATACTTCATACCAATTTGGTACGACCATAATATTAGTTATTTTGTATAACTTGATGTTCCTTTATGTTGTTTTACTCCTAAGTTGAGAATTCTCCAGTTGCTCAATGCTTAGAAATAATGTATGATGTTGTATAGGGCTGAGCTTGGGTTGGGTTGGGTTGATTTGGGTTGGGTTTTTACATAGTATAAGTCGGGTTGATTTAAGAAAAAACAAACCCAAACAAATAACTATTAAACCCAATGGGTTGGTTCGGGTTGGTTTTGGGTTGGTCTGGGTTGGGTTACGGGTTTTCAACCATAAAACATGCATCTATAATAAAACATTAGTGATATAAAATCAACACACGTGTATATATCAAAATTCGAGCTCCATACCATATGTTTATAACAATAATCGTTAAAGAAAACAATTTATAGGAAAGAGGCCAACAACATATAACAAACCAACAACATATAGAAATAATAATTAAAATCCAATAGTCATACATAAAAACATCACACACGGATTTTTTTTTCCGAAAAAATGTCAAAAAATCATAGAAAAAAACCGAAAATGCAATGATAGCCGTAATATGGTAACAACCATTTACTTTGGATGGAATATATATATATATATATTGGGGGTCGGGTTGGGTTGGGTCAACCCGAATAAAAAATTTAAAAAACCAAACCAGACCAAAATGTTTTCAGTTCGGGTCAATACCCAACCCAAAAAAATTGGATTTCAATTGGTTTGGGTTTTCGGGTTGGCTCGGTTTGGGTTTTGGATTGGATTGGGTTCACTGGGTTTTCTACTCAGCTCTACTTGCCTGATGGAAACAGAGGTGCCTTAAAAAAGAAGGGAGATGTTGCACCTGATAAATCACACCGGAATCCGGATCCACTCTACATTTGATGGGCATAACAAGTGTTTGTAATAATGACTGAATGAATTACTGTCTTGATGAACTCTACAGGTGTTAATGAATGCTGTAACAAACTACGGGACATGGATTTTAGCCCTGCTTTATGGCTATTCCTTTGGAGTAGAACTAACAATTGATAATGTCATCGCGGAGTACTTCTACGACAAGTAAATTTCAATCAATCTTTTTTTCCTCACTTTCCAAAACATTTGAAATAAAAAACTTACATTTGATTTCATAGGTTTGATCTGAATCTAAAGAAAGCGGGGACAATTGTAGCAACATTCGGTATGGCAACCATCGTGACGCGCCCGTTTGGAGGATTAGCATCAGATATTGCAGCAAAAAAAAGTTTGGAATGAGAGGAAGATTATGGTTATTATTCATTCTACAAATACTTGGAGGCATTTTCTGTATCTTTTAAGGGAAAGCAAATTCACTTTCATTAGCAATCACAATGATGATCCTCTTTTCTGCTGGTGCACAAGCTGTATGTGGTGCAACTTTTGGGATCATACCATTCACTTCTGGAGACAAACGATGACAACATGCATTTTGTCTGAAGTGTTTATTAGATATAGGATTTGTCCACTAGGAATTTGCTAATGAGAAATGCACTCCCTAATGATTCAATAGGTTCCACATCATAATCAATGGTCTCAAAGCCGTTGATTTTTATGGCACCCATATGATTGAATATGTTCGACATCATAATCAATTGTCTCAAAGTTTGTTATGCACAATGTTGTGGCATTGTCATTACTCAATACTTAATGTATCACATATATTTCCATGCATTACCTACTCATGTATTAAAAAAATAAACTGACTTGAAATTCAGAGGCGATTATCTTTTTTATTTATTATGTATTTTCAGTGTTTACGTTCCTCCGTACATCGCACGAGTTTCCTATTAGTATAACTATATAGTTGAGTTAACCAAGAATTTTGACTCAAGTGGTAAGTGATTTAAGAAGGGACTATCTTTTCACACAAATGTTGTTTTACACTTACCAAGAGCCGAGAGTGGGCTTCGTTTGGATTTTCCACACGCCTGTCATTCTGACCGTAAATGAGTCCGGAAAATATATACTATTCTGGCCAATTTATGGTCAATTCACACAGCAGCCATTCTGACCCAATTTGAGTCAGAATACGATCATTATACTGATTTTATTCTAGTCATAATTTTGAATGTTTTTCATACTCAATACCGGTCAGAAAGACATTCTGACTAAAATTGAGTTCAAAAAACTTTTAATATTCTGTCTGAAATTCAGTCAGAATCAATAGTAATGCTCTTATATTGTTGTTGTTATCCTGACCCAATTCTAGTCTGAATGTGTAGAGTATTCCGGACTCAATATTGGTCAGAATGATGCTCTGACTATGTATGAGTTTGGAAAACTTCAAACATTCTACCTAAAATATGGTCAGAATCAACCAGTGTGGACTCTCAACATGTATATTCTGACCATATTTTAGTATGGATAATGTGTTATATTCTGACCAAACTTTGGTCAGAATGAACGTGCGTAAAATTAAAAAAATAAGGGCGAAATTAGAAAAAAAAAATCTGTGTGGTAAGATAAAAATTTGTGTGAAAAGATATTCCCTGTCACCGATTGATTATCCTCTAAGGTGCCACGTTGAAAGGTCTCTTGGTGTAAGAATTAGACTATACAATTAAATCTCGATAAATAAATAATCTTCTCAAATAAATAATTTTATCCGGTCTCGACTTGGGTAAAGGAGCTTAAAATAATGTTTGATAAATGAATAATCTCGCTAAATAAATATTTTTTCTGGTCCCAAGGGTATTTATTTATCGCAGTTTAACTGTACATTGCACAACCCGAACCGAATTCCGATTTAGTCGGACAGTTGGTCTCATAATCTTCAAATCGAGTTGGTTTCGAATTTGAATTAATTTAAACTTATCAAACTAAGTTTTACTTCGAGCCGGTCATGAATAACTCACGAGTAATGTGATTTATTTACGATCCTAATCAGGACGATATGATAATCCCAGTCGGCTGAAAAGGACAAGTGGAGGAGATGCAAATACGGATAAGTGATGGCATTAAAAAATGTTCCGGATAATAGAAGAAAGCCACGTCATCATCATTGACCAAGCAAGTCATATCCCCACCTTACACGTGTCAACGTCTTACCAATTCTTACCCACAGGATTGCATATTTCGCGGGACTTAACCACCCCTCGCCCTCTCTTAACTATCCACTGTCATTATATATATTATTTCAAGACAATCATTCTTCGTTTTCGCAGCTTTGAAAAGAAGATATACAAAAACTATTTGATATCAATTTGCAGTTGAAGTGTTTGAAAAAAAGGCCCAAGAAAAGATGTTGATGGAAGAAGGTGGTGGTGGTACTGGTGGAGGAACTCCTAGTCCGAGAAGTCCAGAAGCGAAGTTAGGGATGCAGGTTGAAGATCTATGGGATATACAAGAGCCACAGTTAAGTCCTACTGAGAAGCTTAATGCATGCTTTGAGAGCATTCCGGTATCTGATTTTCCACTTGCTGATCCTTCTCAAGGTAGATCGCTGTTTTAATTTTTTATGATTTCATTAAATTGAGTTTGTTCAGCTGTTTGCTTTGATCTATATAGTATAGGAGCTGGAACGTGTAAATTATGGTGATCGTGTGGCGATAGGTTAAGCTTGAAATTGCTGTATTGAAATCTGATAACCGAATTTCTTCCTGATTTAGTCATTATTTTGATTTCATTAAGTTCAATTTGTCGTTCAGATGATTCGCAGCTGTGAATTTTGCTCTGATCTCTAGTAAAGGAGACAGAACGAGTAAATTATGGTGATCTTAGGGCGATATAGGTTAAGCTTAATTGCTGTATTAAAATCCAACAGCTGAATTGCTTTTTATGTCGATTTTCATTAAATTCAAGATGTAGTTCAGATGATTGGCAGCTGTGAATTATGTATAGATCTCTTGTAAAAAAGAGGTAGAAAGTGTTTATGGTGATCTTGTGGCCATAAGTTAATCTTGATTGCTGTATTGAAATCCGACAGCTGAATTGCTTCTTGCTTTAGTCATTAGTGATTGATATACATATTTTTTTTGGGTTACTTTTTATGTCTAAGTTTGATAAATTCAATTTGTTGTTGAACGATTGGCAGCTGTGGATTATGTATAGATCTCTATAGTAGCAGAGATAGAAAGTGTTTATGGTGATCTTGTGGCGATAGTTTAAGCATGATTTTTCTGCATTGAAATCCGGCAGCTAGTGTTTTCGTATTTTTGCTTTTTTTTGTCTAATTGTTTGAATGAATTGTAGTAACCGAGATTAACTCGGATTCAAGTTTGGCTGAAGTGGTGAGACTGCTAGCAGAACATAAAGTATTGAGTGCGCCTGTTGTTGATGTTGAAGCTGCCGAAGATGCTAGTTGGATTGATAGGTATATTGGCATGATTGAATTTGCTGGCATTGTCGTCTGGATCCTACATCAGGTTCATAACATTCTCTTGCCTGTTTATTGGTTTGGTTTTCAATTTGAGATTATTTCACACTTCCAAAAAAAGGAAGAAAATTCACATTCCAGACTTATTTCGTGATATGATGCATAAATACCTCGGTTTGGTAGCATGTCTCTTATGCGATGCGTATCCGTCACAAATACACGCCAGATACTTAGGTTTTTTTTTTTAGGATTGGATACTTATATACTTAGGATACACATTGCAATTTTTAAAAATTGGAAATGTGATCAGAATGTGCACACCCATAACTTGGATACACAAAATGAAGAACCTTGTTAGATCGAAGACAAACCACCAAGAAATTAATGCAAAAGCCACCCAAAATGATTAGAAACCACTAAAAATTGCTTTAGTATATGATTTTAATGTTCATTCTTTGATTCTCATAGATTTATTGAGTACAGTTTGGTCCCTATACTCTTCATATTTACACATATCGCATCCGTATATATCTTATCTTAAAATATTGTGCATCTGTGTTTCTAGTACCCACGTTTTGGGTACATACCCATGCAACCTAGATTTCCTGAATATGTTCCATTTACTGCCTATAATGTCCTATGCTTGGTTTTTATTGTCTTTTTCATGAAGTTAGTACATTTGCAATTAATATGAGTTCATTTTTGGTGCTGGACTGGCTTAAAGACGAGTTTGTTTTTTTGTAAAAAAACAATGTTTTGAGCTGTTTTTAATAGTCAGTCATTACACACAAGTGTTTGCCTCCATCCACTTGAGCCATCATTAAATATGAACTTTCACTCTTTGTGCAGTCAGAAAAGATGGAAGGATCCGAGGGTTCTAGCCCGGAATCAGTAAAAGACTCCGAGGATGCTTTTGGTCGAGCTGTTGCTGCAGCATCAAGTGGAATGTCATCTCCAAGATATAGAAGTTTACACCCGGAATCTCCCACTGCAACTTCTGGAAACTTTTTCGAGACTCTGACTTCTTCTAGTTTCTACAAGAACACAAAGGTTGTTGTTTAAACCTCTCTTGTCTGAGTTGAATTTTTCGCATTCATATATTAATCGTGTTTATACAGGTTCGAGACATATCAGGGTCATTCCGGTGGGCACCATTTCTTGCATTGCAGAAGTCCAACTCGTTCTTGACGATGCTTCTGCTTCTATCCAAGTACAGAATGAAGAGCATCCCTGTCGTTGACCTAGGTGAACAAAAGATCGACAACATCATCACTCAATCAGCGGTTATTCACATGCTTGAAGAGTGCGCTGGTCTTCATTGGTTTGAGAGCTGGGGCTCTAAAAAACTATATGAACTTGGCCTTCCATTAATGAAAGCTAGCCACATTGTTAAGGTATCAAAGTTGCAGACAAGTAAAAGTTGTTTCCTTTCGAATTGTTTTTTCTTCCACTCCTCTAATAATTGGTTGTTTCAGGTGTATGAGGATGAACCGGTATTGCAGGCTTTTAAATTAATGAGGCTAAAGGGTGTCGGTGGCGTGCCTGTGGTTGAAAGTGGCGGAAGAAAGGCAGTTGGTAATATAAGCATTCGAGATGTCCAATTCCTTCTTCTTGCACCTGAAATATACAAGGATTTCAGGTTTGTTTATACTTCCTCCAGCTTTACCAGACGTTCATTTAGCTATTTGTTTCAGTGATGATAACTCCCATGTTTTTTTGGCTTCCCATTTGGTTCCTCTATTGTCACATCGAACCCAAGTATTTCAGTTCGATTTCTAAGGACCTCACTTAAACGGGTTAGAAACTCCCAACACTAATTTTTTTTGGTTCACAAAATTCGAGACCTTATAAATGGGGGTTATGGTTTATTTGTTATTGCTTCTTTTCCGAAAACCGACCTATTTGTTGATCCAGATAAGGTTAGTGTCATAGGCCACAACCACTCTTAACACACTAAATGGCACAACATGACGTGGGACCCCTCATGATTCTAAAGCACACTTGAAAACACGCGTCTTTTAACGCTGTAAGAGCTCAATATAGGTCTCACTGCACCAAAATCACTGTAAAAAAACGCACCCTCGATTGATAGAATATAAACATAATGTGTTAATGTACATCCTTTTTCAGGTCAATCACAGCAATGAACTTCCTAACAGCAGTTAGAGGATACCTTGAAGAACATCAACAGGACTCTCCTCTATTGAGAGCAATGGTGACATGCAAAAGAACGGATACACTTAAAGACGTAATAATGAAGCTCGACTCAATGAAGATCCAAAGGATTTATGCAGTTGATGATTCTGGAAACCTTGAAGGTGTCATCACTCTAAGAGACATTATTTCCAAGCTCGTTCACGAGCCGCGTGGCTATTTCGGTGACTTCTTTGATGGTGTTCTTCCTTTGCCAGCTAACAGCAGGGTCTAGGATCTTACCTAAAAGGGCAAGGGCAAGGGCAAGGGCAAGGGCAAAGGCAAGGGCGTTGTTAATGGCACCACAGTGAATCTACTGTGGTGACATCACATTTCGGGTTAGGTTCAACCTATGTTGAGCTTACGTACGACTTTTGCAGTTGTCGAATGTCAGCGTGGTGTCCCGAAAATAGATTCGTTGTGTCCCGAAAATAGATTCCTTGTGGTGTCGTTAACAACTCCTTACCTAAAAGGGAGGGTGCTGTTTATGGCACCTTATGAACAAACCTACTACTGTTGTGACGTCACATTGTCAATCGAGTTTCCATAAGTTGGTTCTAGACTACAGTGACAAAAGTCAATTTCAGACCTTAAAATTGACTTTCCACTAGTTCATTGTCACAATTGATTGGTGAAAATCAATTCTAAGGTCTAGAATCGATTTTTAAAAAAGTCGATTGGGCCTGTGTGATGTCACGGTAAAAACTCAGTGTCTGTCATTAAAGACGTCCTACCTAAAGACTTGACCACTTAGTTTCTTGTATGAAAAGCAAGTCTCTGTCGTATCACATTGGATTGATGACATATATGTAAAAAGAGTGAAATATAAATGTCATCGATCTGACGGTCGGTCGAATGCAATGGAGACTCTGTATCTAGGGAATCTCTCACTAAAGTCGTTGTGTTTTTGAATGTTAATGAATTTGATAATGGAAAGACTAGAAAATTGAGTTAAAGTTGTATGTAGGGTTACTCTCTTTGTAGAGGCTTGACACTTGATTGTCTTAACATTTGGGTGTTTTCCTAATGAGCTGAGCTTTTGAATCAACTATTTTAATTTCTTTTGGGCTGAATTACAAATAGATGTCTTTCATTTATCTTTAAATCCTATTGGTGAAAATACATACACTCTTGAAAGGTTATACAGATCACATTATTTATAGTATTCTAGCTGCTTGCATCAAAGCCGCTTAATCAGTTGTCAGTGTCATAAAAAGTTGCTTAGTCAGCTGTCCATTATAAACCGTTAAAAAAGTTGTTTGGTTCATCAAAAGCTGCTTAATCAACTATCTAATTCATCGCAAGTTAATTTGTCAGCCGCCTGCTTCATCATAGTTGTTTAGCCGTGCTTGCTTAGTCAAAAGTTGCTCCATCGATGCTTGCTTAATCAAAAGTTGCTCAATCGATTATTCTTGTCGGTTATTGCTTCATCAGAAGTTGCTTCAATATTTATCCATTAGGTAAACTAAATGAAGAGTATTATTATTTCTTGAATAATGTTATTGACACAACCACTCAAACACAACGAGTGACGCTACGTATTTTTGCATTTTTTATGTGATGAGTCTACCATGTGTGATATACCACATTGGATGTGACAGAAGGCGCATTACTTCCTTACAAGTGTGGGACGTAAATATCTTGTCAATTCGGGATAACCCTTTTAAACCAAACGAGGACAACGGTCTAATCAATTAGCCGGATCATTTATGACCCATTTAGGTCTATCAGACCTTGGGTCTAAGGACGTTACAATTGGTATTGGAGCTGACTACCATACAACACTAACCCAGGGTTTGAAGGCGTTACAATTGGTATCAGAGCGACTAACTCGGGGTTTGAAGGCTCTACAATTGGCATCAGAGCTGACTACCAGACGGGACTAAGTGCCACACGTGAGAGACGGGGTCACCTATAGATTTCTCCGGTAAGGACGAGTCTGGTCAACTAGGGCCGGTAGGGATGAGTTTGGTCAACTCGCATTAGTCATTTTAGACCAATAGAGGACGTCGGTCTAAACAGCTCTCCCTTGTTTATAAATGGGAAAATGTGATATCTCACAACGAATGTAAGCGAAATGCATTACTCATTATAAGTCTGAGATATAAAAGATTTCTCAATTCGGATTAGTCTTTTTAGATTAAACGAGACGACGGTCTAAGCAGTTAACGAAATCATTTATGGCTCACGCTTTGGGGGGGGGGGGGGGGGGCTACCAGACTCGGGTTTGGGGGCGTCACAATCTGTTTCATTCGTTGTGTCCGAGAGATTATGGCAACAACATTACCTAAAATGCCTCACTGACATATAGATGATGTAATGTACCGGTAGATAAAGACGAAATATATATATATATAATTTTTTTTTTTGAAGGGGTGTAAATTTTTTTTTATATTTTAAAGGGGCATATATACAAGGAAAAGGAGAACAGAAATTGCTTTACATTGATGCTTATCTTACCGCTGCGTGCGGTCGTTCCATTTTCTCTTCAAGCGGCTTCCTCATAATCTCCGATTCTCCGTCCAAAGTCTTCCGGCAAAGACATGTTAAGCTCTTATTCTTTTTGACATCTCTAGTCGGAAAACGGAATTATCAGCTTAAAATGTATGCTGTAATCGCTGAACCTGCTCGCGACATCCATAATTGGGTATCTAAAACTGAATACCAGTCTATTAAGGTATCGAATTCCGAATTCGGTTTACTTTGAACGATTTTTGTATTCTTTTTGCTTCTTCCAATCGCTTTTTTGTTGTTGTTTTGATTATGTCGGTGACTTTTTTTGTAATTAAATATGCTTTTATTTGAGAATTAATACCTGTTGTTGGTAGATTTTGATGAGGCAATTAGGAGTTTCGTTAATACTTATTGTAAATATGCTTTTTTGCTGTTTAGCTCGAGCTAGAATTCCGCTAGCTTTGTGGATGTTAAAGCTGAGATTTCTGCTATTCGTTTTTCTTGTGAATGGAAAACTGTTGAAGCTTAGCTAGGAGCTTCGTTGGGAAGTTGACTAATTTCAAGGCCAAGAAATTAGTTTGTTATTGTTCAGATGAATCAGATTCTTATTTGATTTTCTTGCAATGCTGCAATTCTGTTTCAAGGTGGTTTCTTTTGGTTTTGGAGTCCATTCACTGTTCAACACAATGTTAATAGATGGGGATGGTTGTATTGTTTGTATTTCCAGTTGTTTACAAGAAACAAAATAAAAATAAAATAAACATTACTGTACAAAGGGGGTTGGCAGGTAGTTAAGCTGTTCAAGTGCAGTTGTTTATCCGCTCGAATAATGATCATCAAGCATGGTTTTAGGCATTCTGAGAGGTGTTCCTGAGATTTGGGATTTGGATAGGAACTAGAGAGTATGTCAAGCTGTCGGGGTTACATCAACCGTTACCAGCTATTACTTTATGAATAACAAATTGTGGGAATGGGAAAAAAGCCTTTACTGTGGATTTTGCAGAAGTAACGTATAGACATGATAAATGTTTTAGGAAAAGGATTTGAATTAAGCTTAAATCAAATTGTTGCTTGAGCAATTCGGACACGTGGCCTTTTCAAGATTGGCAAGAAATTAATGAATGCGAATATAATGGTTAGTGAATGATCTTTCTTGGCATGTGTAGAGATTTGGCCCTGACGTCATATGAGATGTTATCATGGGATAGGCTGTGGGATGCTTTTTATAGAATATTGATGGCAATTACATCATGCGATAATGATAAGTAGAAAACGAGTAATTACGGGGGCATATATCATAACTTGGGGATGGTTTCTGAAATATCAACTGAAATCGGTTTTCAAGGATATTAGTATTGCTAGTTTTACATGTAAGAGTTTGGATAACTAAATTAAACAGTATTTGTTAAGGATTACAGTTTGTAGTACTATTACTGAAAAAAAAGAAAAGAAATTGCTTGACGTATTTTCCGTAAGAAACAAGAAATATTGTACGTCATCCTGAAAGTGAAGTGATTTGCTTGTCAGGTACATGTCTCTATCCATGTCGGTTAGTGATGGTTCCATCAATTCATTAGGCAAAAAAAATAGGCACCAAAGCTGTTAGATTCGTTTCACACCTTAGGTGTCTAGTAATTGGTGTGTTTTCCTCACCGGTCCTGTTATTTCCATGCATGCCTGTACGCCTTACGGTTATTGTCATGAACCTTAAGTTTACTGTCTGAAGATGATCTTGAAGATTTCATTTTATTTATGTACTATTTGATGGGGCGATAGCTAGTTTTCTGTGTTTATTTATTTTGCTATTGGTGTAACTATGACTAATAATGTGGATTTATTTCTGTGACTTTCTTCTCAGGTTCTGCCCTCCAGAATTTTGAAGCAGAACCATGGCCGCGAATTGGGGCCTCAGATATGGAAGAATTATGCGTTTGCAACGAAAGTTAGGTGTATTTCTTTAAGGTGTAACAGCTGTTCAAGGTGAGGCTAACCCTGTGCATTTCAATGTATTGATTTGTTTGGTTTTTGTTCTAATTCGATTTATGCTGAATAGGTATGATGCCGATATTTCTCATTTTTTCATAGTTATATTGGTTTAAGTTGTCGACAACTGCCTTACAACCAGTTTCATCAAATTTCGGGAATGCCATGCTTTTATTAGTTGAGATGATGGGAATAAATTGTGGTCTTTTTTGTAGGTTAAACTGTCCTATTGTCATTGGACCTAGTAGGAAGTCACTAAGATTATCCGCATTTAAGAGCAACAGACAGAACAATGATTCCGGAACCAGGCCAAGTTCGTCAAAATCCTTGAAAAAATCCGTTGGACTTTCTTACGCGCCTCCCGAAAGCGAATCAATATCAGTGGAATCCCTGAAAGCACATTCTATTCCTGCTTACCCATCACCTACAGAACCCACTTCCGGTTCTTTGGCTATATTGAATCTATTCAAAAGTTGGCTGACGTTATTGCATATGCCGTCATCAAGACAATCTGTTGATGAAACTCTTGATGAAGAAACATCAGGAGAGGTATCAGGAACACAAGATTTGACTCAGCGTAATGAAAAGACGAGAATCTTGAAGGCGGCATGGCGGTACTTCATGGGTCTGAATGCAGCCGTAAAGATACCGATGTTGATATTGTAAGTTCGTTTTGTCTTTCTTCCTCTTTTACATGATTTAGGGTGTGAAAATTTGAGTTTGGATGAAAGTTTAATGCACCAAATCCGAAAGAAAATTGTTTCGGGTAAGCATAAATCAATAATTGACAATCTATATTAGTTATATCTGATGGATTCTTTGTTTTTGACTGTCATAGTAGTAATATTTACACGTGCTAACCCTATGTATTATTCGGACCTTTGGAGTTATGCCTGGTAAAAGTGGGCAATCATATATGCACTCTTCTGAGAAATCTCTTTCCTAGGTTGCACGGATATGAGATACACGAGTGCAGGATTTTTGAAAAATACAGGATACTGGCACGAAGGGCATATGCATAAATAATAAAGATATAAGGACTAAATTATTCTTAATAAAAACTATATCATAAATATTAAAACACAATTTTGTGGTGTTCTTCATTTTTGGTAGCTTTTCATCGATTCGGACAGCTTTTTTCATTCCTTATCTGGCTGTTCTTAGTCAACTTTGAACATGGTTCATTTTACATACTTGAGTTATGGATATGCATATCCGATTCTTGTATCCAACTTTCATTTTACATGGTTCTTCATTTTACATGTTCGTGTATTCTAAATTTCTAGTGTGTAACCGTGTCGGATACTTATACTTAACTTCTCATTTTTCTTTACATTTTGCAGCATACCTTCATATCTGGCTGTGAATCTTATGTATGGATCTGAAGTAGCAAAGGACTTATACCCCTTATGGATTATCGGGCCTTTGATCGTCGGTATATACATCAAATTGTTGCAGAGCATCTGGGCATTATATGTTTTCAGCTTCAAGCAAAGTGTTAAAATCATAAAAAGCATACCCGGTTTCTGTCAAGTAAGTTACAGTTTCGTATTTGGTGGACAACTAAATGAGAATGTACGACGTCTCGTGCAGCCGTTGATCGATTTCAAGAATATGGATTACAAAGAGGCATTGATAAAAATGGTAGAAAGATTCAGTAACTGGGCTTTGGAGAAATATATAGACTATGTGGAATCTATATGGCCTTTTTATTGCAGAACAATAAGGTTCTTGAAAAGGGCTCATTTTTTATGAGGATACTTGGTTTAGGACAGGGGCAATATCGTCATTATCTCGCGGGTCTTTGTTTTTTAATACTATTTTTCGAGCGGATACATTTCGGGTTTTGTGCATGGGTTTTGCAATCCCTAGAAGGAAGCAAAAGGTCAGAAAGGAATAGATTTTGATGTGTTTCTTGTTTTGGTATAAAAGGGCAATTTTGATCCCTTTTGTTTCATGATGTTTCATGATTTTTTTTTTGCAGTTATATCATCTTTCATATCGACAATTTTACCCCTCATCTGTTTATGTTTTTTACGTTTCGGTCCATTTTCTCGGTGTCAAATTCCTATTGGTTGGGACATATTATCGTACCTGCAATGCCGGTTGTTGGGCATGTGTGAATTTGGACTGAAAATGTAAACAAATGCATACATGATGGGTAAAAGTGTCAACATGAAACATTGATGATAGAAATGTAAAAAAATTAAAAAAATTGACTTAAAAGAGACCAAAAGAGCATTATCTCCTTTTGTTGTATTGTGTTTTGTAGACTGTTCTTTCAATACAGTAGAGTTAGAATTTGAGAGATGATTCATTTTAGAAACTTGTGTATGTAAATGTTATCAACAGTCCATATTTAAATTATTTTTTTATTGCCACATTGATAAATATTTATTTAAATATGTATTACGTGTAAAGTTAAACGTTGACTATACGTTCGACTTTTTATAAATCAAATTTTATTGTGGTGTCTTAGAAGTGGATTTGATGTAGTGTACTTAAAACATTCTAACTCATCAATTACTAGAAGGGGGTCTTTAATGACATCATGCGTTTTTCTACTCGGGCATCATAATAATGTAAAAAAATTAATTAGGTGTATAAGAGCACTTGCAGATATCGTAAATCATTTAAAAACTCTATTGAAGGGTTTTCAACAGGAAAAATATACCGTAAATCATTTAAAAACTCAGATTGTAGAGATTTCAATAGGATTGGTTTACAAACTCTATTGTAGAGATTTCGACAGAAAAAATAACACTGCAGCAGATACTCTATTCTCTACTGTAAACTACAGTTTCTGTAAAATTTTCTTTACATCTACTGCATTCATTCAGATCCTGTAAATTTTCCTTTATATCTTCCATATTATATAAAATAAAGAGTGATGCATTTCATCTAAAATAAAGATTCTGTAAACTAGAAAAACATGTTTTTTAAACTGTATAATAGAATATTCGTTAAGAGTATCTGATGCGAGTGCTCTAATACTCCACACATTGTATTTGAAAATAATGAATCCATCTATGATATCCACATGCATCTTGTTTTAACACACTTTTGTAAATAATGTATCCATCTATGACATCCACATGCATTGTGTTTTAACATACTTGTAGTCGACTTTTTGAAGGTTGATCCTAGAATCGATCGTCGATACTTATAGAATTGACTTTGGAAAAAGATTGATTTTAGAATTGACCTTCGAAAATTCAAACTTTACTGATTGTGAAAATATTAGCCACCAGATACACATGTATATGCATAAATCAATATATTACCCTAGATAAATCAATATGTATCGCATAAATCAATATATTACCAATTTACCATAGATAAATCAACAAACATATGTGTGATGCCCATAACGAGTATCGATAGATTTACGAGTGATTTTATGAAACAACGGTGTACCATTCGATTTTCTGCGAGAGTTGTATTGTAAAATAATTCATAGATCTAGTGAATGCCACTAAAATCCCCTTGTTTGAAATTCATACATTTTCAGTGGACATACAATGTCCCATAAATATTATCTCAAAGGTGCTCAACCCAGAGTGTATCTCTAGGGATTCGTAGATAATATAAATCGATGATTATGTTTTAATGGTTTAATTTATAAAAGTATGCACGTTTGTTTTTTTTCTAAAAGATGTCGATACATGATATTGAACTCTTACATCACATAATCACAACTCAAAGACGATACTGCCACAATGACATTCCTATTTTATTACCACCGAGTCATGCCGTTGTAGCCTCTAAATATTTTCTCAAAATGGTGTAAATGTGGAGCCTTGGAAGCTCCGAAACCCAATGCCCAAAGCTTCTCCCACCAAACATTATTTTAGTAGTTAGCGGACCCTCGATGTAAACAAGAAATAGAAAAAGAAAAAGAAAAAGAAAAAGATAGAATAAAAATGAAAACATATTGTTCACCATATGGCACCAATGCATATTTTAAAAAGAACAATATCGTTAGAATCGTTTTGACACAACAAATGATATAACTCATATGTGATTAGGGGTGAAATCATCGTTCCAACACAGTTGATGGCCGTCTTTAGTGATTTTTTTAAATACTTATATTTATTTGATTATAAACTTTCTTAAATAAAAATAAATGGATAAATAAGTTCACCCCAATGAATTGTTTTTGTTCGTCCATAATAAATTCTTTTAGATGTGTACCCGATATTAAGTTTTGGTACACGGACATTATTAAATTTCACCTTGTGTCTAAATTTTCTGAATCCGATAATGAGTATGACCCATTTTTTAATAAATGCATATCATAAGAGATCTAATTATCAAATTATATTGTGATATTTGTTATGTTAAACAATCGTAACAATAACATCTAAAAAAAAGAGAAATAATTTAGAATTTGTTAAAATAGGAAGAAATTTGCTAAAAAAAGTGAAATAATTTAGCTATATTCAACCAAATTTACTAGTATATAGTATGATTAAAAATTTAGACTTTTTTGAGTAGTTTTTAATTTTTTTATGAAAAGTAGCTACCAAATAAAAAGAATAAATCAAAGATACAGAATAAACATAATTTGGAAAGGACTCAAACTCCTCTACCTCATAAACAAGTTTCCTCTCATAAAAAAAGATAAATTATAACGAAAAAAAAAAAAAAAAAAAACACAGAGAGAAAACAATGGCGAATTTGGAAGATGTTTCATCTGTTGATCTGACGACGGAGCTTCTCCGTCGCTTGAAGTGCTCAACCAAACCTGATAAACGCCTTATTCTCATTGGTAATTTCTCCTATACTCGAGAACTGATTATTTTTCTTTGTGATTTTGTTTTTTAGATGCATCTGCATTGTTAAAGGTGGCTTCTTTATGTGTAATTAGCTAAAATAGAGATTTGCTGTCTCTGTTACTAAATCTACTTGGGATTTTGTTTCTTGTTGTTGCTTCTTGTTATGATTGTATTTTTAGTACTGATTTTGTTCGAATTATGCTTGAATTTTACCAGAGAGCTCGAATTTTGATAAAGTTGCCTTCTTTATCTGGGATTTGCTGTTTATCTGTTACTAAACCTTACCTGGGCTTTTGTCTCATGTGAATGTTGTTTTTAACATTATTTTTTGGTTTGCTTTTGCTGGAATGATAATTGAATTATGAGTAAAAAAAAAATGAAATAGCAGAATCCGAATTCTTTTTGAAAGTTTTACTCTGTTATTTGATTTGGAGGCTTATTTTTCTTGGAAATTTACTTGGTTGTGCTTGTTTTCGTGTTAAATCATTAATTTTTCTCTGCTCCTTTTGGCCTTGTTATATCGATTTTATGAGGATAGTAGTACATTTGCTTCTTTAAATCTGAAAACACTTGCTAAAAGGAGTTCAAAGGGGAAGTTTGTAGGATCTTTAATTGAAGCTTAAAGTTGGGGAAACTCAATTAAACAGAGTTTGTTCGGTTCGGTTGTTCTTTTGTCTCGTATTTAATCCTGAATGTTAGAATCCTTGTAGAAGTTACACAAGTGGCATTTGGAATAATCATTTTCTTCCTCATTGATTTGCTTTCATTCTATTAAGAGTGTATTATTCTTCCCGTGAAACTTTTTTCGTGAGAACTTGAATTTTCATGATTTCCATTAAATTCTTCTTCTTTAGGGATTCTTAAAGTTATACGTTAATTCGCAGGTCCACCTGGATCCGGAAAAGGAACACAATCACCATTAATCAAAGATGAATTCTGCCTATGTCACTTAGCCACCGGTGACATGCTTCGAGCTGCTGTTTCTGCAAAAACTCCTCTCGGTATCAAAGCTAAAGAGGCTATGGACAATGTAAACTCTATCATCATTATCGTCATAATTTCACTATTTTTCATAAAACCGTACCTTTGTTTTCGTATGAAACATCTTCGGTGATGTGTTTTTTCAGGGACAACTTGTTTCGGATGATTTGGTTGTCGGGATAATAGATGAGGCATTGAAGAAGCCTTCGTGTCAAAAAGGTTTCATTCTTGATGGATTTCCAAGAACCGTAACTCAAGCAGAAAAGGTCGATATTTTCGTATGATAACTCCATATATATATATATGTTAAGCCATGTATATAATGCGTTAATTCCGTTGTTTTTCTCTATTCAGCTTGATGAAATGCTTCAAAATCGAGGGGTTAAAGTCGACAAAGTTCTTAACTTTGCAATCGATGATACAATCTTGGAAGAGAGGATTACTGGCCGTTGGATTCATCCTGCAAGTGGCAGAAGCTACCATACTAAATTTGCACCCCCGAAAGTGCCCGGGGTTGATGATGTAAGTTAATTTTAGTTCTGCGCTTTCTCTTTGGTAGCGTGTCGTGTATGTAATATGTATCCGACATGGATACATGCCGGATACATAGGATACACGACTGAGGCGAATTTACAAGTTCTTAAAAATGGAATTCGTGATTCAGATATGCATATCCATAGGTCAACTACTTAAAATTAAGTACTCTCTTGAAAATTGAAGAAGTCCAAAACAAAAAATCAATGAAAAGCTACCTTGAATGAAGAAAGACTAACAAAAATGAAGAAAACTCCCTATAATTTGTTCCATTTTATGGTTTTTAATATATGTAACGATATTTGGTCCATATAGTTTTACTATATACTGTTTGGTCCCTATACTCTTGATATTTATGCATTTAGTTTTACTTTATACGACGAGCTTTAAATGTTATCGTGATTTGATTGTTTTTTGATGAAGGTCACCGGCGAACCGTTGATTCAACGTAAAGACGATACTGCTGCTGTCCTGAAATCTAGACTTGAAGCTTTCCATAGGCAGACTGAACCGGTATAATCCTAACTTTAATATTTAAAATAAAAAAAATAAAAAAAATCTTTTCCAGATTCTTACTTTTGATGAGGTAGGTTTCAAGCAAAGTGATTTTGAATATGGTATAAAGTATTGGTATGTTTTATTGCATTTTAACTTGTTAGAGCACTTACATCGGTTCGTTTTAACAGATTTTCCATTTTACAGAAACACCATTTTTTTCCTTTACGTTATCACCAGTGACCACACCCATTCTATTAGTGCACCACTCTACATGTGCAGTAGAACCAACCTTATGAATGTTGGTTCTGGAGCCAAGAACCGACTTCTCGTAGGGTCTGGAGCAAGAACCGACTTTCCCAAAGTCGGCTCTCACAATGCACCTGCGGAAAGTCGGTTCTCACAATACACCTATGGAAAGTCGCGGCTCTTGGTTGAAGAGCCGACTTTCACAATGTTGGTTCTACTGTGGTGTACAGGTAGAGTGGTGCACAAGTGGAATTGGTGTGGTGCAAAACTGCAAATAATAGCGCCCCCCTGATTCCATATTGTATGATAAAAAAAAATGCTTTGTCTTTCGTACGTACACATGTCATTCATCCAATGGTTATGCAAATACAGACTGTTTGTACAAGAATTTCCCTATTTTTCTTTTTGTTCATGAGTATTGTTCCTAAATTCTCCTTTGGTTGTGTTTCTTGGTTATGTTTTGGCAGGTAATTGACTATTATAGCAAGAAGGGCATTGTTGCCAATCTCCCTGCTGAAAAGAAACCAGAGGAAGTTACTGTTGAGGTTAAAAAGGCACTTTCTTGATAATCATATTATTATTATGGTAAACTAAGTTCTTCAATTAATTAATATTGAAAACAACAAATCAAACACTTTGTTTTCTTTGGAATTCTTTTTCTTCTTCTCATTTTTACATTCAAATCAAATATTATCAGACTTATTATCTTTAGCTGTTCGAATTTTTCTTGATGTAAGCACTGTTTAATCTTTTTGTTTTTTAAGAGTTCAATTGAGTTACAGAGAAAAATTTGACTATTCGTTTTCCGGATTGATTTGTTGAGTGTATTTTCCAGATATTGTGTTCGATTTTCGAATTATGTAAAATTGTAAATGTAGAAGTTTAACAAAAAAAAACCCAGCTAAATGTGCACACATAGTACATAAGGAGGATGTTAATGGTACATACATTAATACTATCACCATAAAAAGCTATAAAAAAAAAAGTTAAACATGCCTAAAACAATTTTCAAACACAACCCTGCAAGGAGAAAGTAACAATTACTCATCCACCAAACCACATCGGCAGACGTAGGATCTCGGATAAGGGGGCAATAAATTTTTTAAAGTCGAATAAAGAATTTAAGGAGGGCAAATTATAAATATAGTACATATATTAGTGTATTTTTTCCGGATCAAAGGAGTCAGTTGCCCATTTTTAGTTGTATGTATGTTCGCCACTGCCAAACCAGCTTATGGTTCGATTATGGAAAGAATTTTGAACCCCTTGTATCATAGGCCATGGGCGGTTTCCCGGCCTTTTGCTTCATTGGATCGATGAACGTGCTTATAACCTTTTGCTTCTTGGAACTCTACGAGATTAAGTTCCTACAAAGAAGTACAACACATACACTGGTGGAGGAATAATCATCCCCCGATCAACATCAGAAAATACATACGAATAAAGAGAGGAACCTTGATATAACTTCAAGTGGGGGCAAACCCAAGTGGAGTAGGGTGGGGGCCAGTGCCTTCACCGATATATGAAAAACGATGTAGTTTTGTTGATAAAAATGTAAAAAAACGCTATTAATGTCTCTACTCCATGTTCGAATTTGTTCCGATGTCCCACTAAAAAATATTTCTGAATCCCCCACTAATTAAATTAAGCCATCATGTGAAGTCTCAACTATATAATGTATACAAACAGGGAATCCACCATTTTACATTAGATTCTATTGATCATACAGCACAGAATCATATTTATTTGAGGGTTATTCTAAAATGTTTATATTATGGTAATTCAAAGGGTCTCCGCATTAGAGACCCTTACTCCATATGAAATAGGAGAATTTTGTGTAGTGACTCCGGAGTGGGGTGATAGATAGATTAATCAGAAGCACACAGGTGTATATGTCAATAATATAAACGGTGTGGTTTTGATTAATCTGTTAGAGATAATAGTAGTTTGTTTAAATAATGTTATTTGAATTTAAATTATGATAGAGTTTTTCTCTATTTGAATATAACTCTATCATCAATTAATCTATAAACATTGTATTTCCATTAATTATTATAATCAATCAATGCAATCTCATTATAGTTCTCTATAATAATCCACACCATTTCATTATATGTGGAGTTATATATACACACAAAAACCTCCCATATGAAAGGCCTTTGACTTTAATATTTTTTTTTTTTAGTTTATATTTTGTAATACGAATAAATAATGCAGCAGTAAAGAGTAGTACTACTCTCTATTTGTATTAAAAATATCAATAATGTGATGTAAACACTAACCAACATAACTGATCGAAGATTCTTTTTTTATTTTATTTCTTCGTTTTAACTCGAGAAGAAGACAAGTTGACGTGGTGGATCCAGAAAAAAAAAAAAAAAAAAAAAACTGAAGATTTTTTAATATTTTATTTCTTCGTTTTAACTCGAGAAGAAGACAAGTTAAGACGTCGTGGATCCGGAGAAAAAATAAATTTGTATTGGAGGGGATCTTTTCACAGTAGTGTACGGGCTTGTCAAATAAAAAAGTAAATTACGAGAAGAATGATAACTGATAAGATTCTAGCAGGAGGAAAGTACAGAAAAGGACGCCAATCGCAACTATAAAATCTGTGTCTCTCTTCTGTAAAATGAAGAACCAAAATATTATTAGAACACTTCAAATTTAAGTGTGAAATCAAAAGCAAAGCAAAAGAAGAAGATGGCAAAGCTGAGTATATTGTTCATCCTTTTGATCTTGTTCATATTCTCAGGTCAGTAATATTATCTCTCCACTTTATTTATTCTATCTATTAATTACTTGTTGATAGCTAGTACATAGCAGAGGTCGAATGTATATTTTCGATCTCTATAACGTCTCAATCCTGCCCTAAGTGTGGTGTCACCGTATATTCACTACAAAAAAAACATGCTTTTAGCGGCGGATTTTTTCCACCGCTAAAGCTGAACATCCGCCGTTAAATCTTTTTCGCGGCGGATTTTGCCTCCGATAAAATCCGCCGTGTTTGTCTTCGCCGCTAAAAGTTTTAGGCCCTTTCCTGGCGGATTTTTGGGTCCACTGCTAGGATGTTGTTGTGGGGTTAGGGTTGTAAGTGATCCGGGCGACTCTCATGGTTACCTCTGAGGATAGTAATTCGTTGAGGGTACCGCACTTTCAAGGCAACCAGAAGCTGAAATGAAATTTATTGAATGAATAATAGAAAGAGACAACATACCCTAATATCTCACCGCTACCTAAAGAAACGTTTTTGTGTGGCAAAATCCCCCATTAAAAATCAAACTGAAAAAAAAGCAATTAAGTTCCTTCTCAAACCCAATGTTCAGTCAAAAGCTTTCCAGAATTGAAGATAATCTATAACTATTCCATGTTATCTTCACTTTTGATTTTCTTGTTAACTTGCACATCCTCTTTTGGTTTCAACAAAATTCCAGATTCTTCAGTTTTGAATTCAACCTTACTCAGTTTCATGGGCTGGTGAAATAGCTTTGCACTTTGTCACAATCGAATACTTTTCATTTTTTGTTGGGATGTCATTCAAAGTATAATCCAGAATCTGAATGAGCCTTAGATTTTGAATGGCCCCAGATACAACTTCAGACGATAAGCCAAAATGAAGAATCCTCTTCAACTTCTTTTTCCCATCACTAGCTGAGAACCTACAGATCGATAAACAAAAACAATTCAGTCACAAACAAAATGTGAAATTTCACGCTAAGCGCCGGTGGTGATTGAATTTGGAGAAAATGGATTTTGACAGGAAAATGCGTCCACTCGGTGGTGGTAAATGCAAAAATCTATCCTATAATTTGGACTAATTTAGAGATTAGGGCAAGTAAAGGACAAATGTTGCAAATTTTTACACCGATTTCGATTTTTTTTCTTTTCAATTTCAAAGACACGTTATCGAAACTCTATTAGAATGTTGCAACGTCCACTGAAAAAGGAAGGAAAAAAAAAATCTGATTTACAAGACTAAAACCGGAACCGAAGCAGAAACACGGTAGTTAAAGCACATTAGCAAGCTACATGATTAATTTTGCATTTTTGAGCTATTAATTACTACTCTTTTTTCATTGTAACTAGCTAAAAGACTATGAGTATTATTTGATGCTTCATTATCAATAAAGAAAATAAAAAAAATTTCTGGACCCTCCAATTTATGAAATATATTTCCCTCGTTTTTTAAATATTTGATCGGTGGAATAAGTATAGCATGATGATTCGGGATCACTATAACTATATATTGTACATATATCGTTTATATTTCTGTTATTTAACTTGTTGAGCACGTATTCTTACCTTTCAAAGGAAGTGTTGCATCGTCTCAAAGTGGGAGGAAAACAAAATCTTCTCTCTCAAAGGTGACAAGCATGCAAATAATCAGGAACAAAGAAGTAAAGACGGCTGCACCAAAGAGACGCCTAATGGAAGAATCAGAGCTAACTCCTCTGCAGATTTGCGAGGCAAAAACTGGTTGCAATCCTGATGGAGATCTTAAAGATTGTCCCAAGCATTGCGACGAGTGTCTACCAGGTATACTTAAGGACGACTTGCCGTTTTGTTCCATAGCCGAAACTGTACCCGTTTATTTGGAGGTAATTTACGGGCAAGACTTTAGAAGGTGCGAGGAAATCACTGGCTGTGATATGGATCCAAACGCAGAAACTACAGGTTGTCCCAAGCGTTGTCAAGGGTGTGAGCAAGATGAAGATGATGCAGATGTCACGTACTGCACTGAGGAACCCTGAATAGGAGCCAAATTTTCATGCTGTGATTTTACAATGCAGTGATCACATATTCACCTAATCACCTGTTTATCATCTTGAAAGAATTGAAAAAAGAAAAAAAAAAAACAAATAAAACAACAGGTTCATATCTATCATTGTATCGTAAAGTCACAACAAAAGATCCATGGAGTTTATACAGTCCTACAATAAGGCTACACGGAACTCACCCATTATATTGAACCATCAAATCAGGGCCGTTCCTGACATTTAGTAGGCCCGGGGCAAGACTAAAACAAGGGCCCATTTTTATTACCCAATTCCAACAAATTTATCAAGAGCTCATCTTTGAGACTCTCGAAACTGTTTATCTCGTTTTTTTTTTCTTTTTACCTTTTTTCACTTCCTGATAAATGTTTTTTATGCACCATCATAAAAATAAATATTCAACAATAACACAATTGTACAAGGAAATTAACGAAAGCACCTGTATAGAGTACTAGTTTCCAAGAAAAAACAATGGCTACCCCCTCAAAAACTTCATAAACCTCCCAATTAAACCTGTCACTCAAACACAATTGAGAAAACAATATAATTTATAAATAAAAAAACTAGAACAATGTACAAAACCAATAAATCAATAAAATCATTCACTGGGAAATCAACAGTTTATCAAATACTAATTAACAAAAGCAATCTTACCCGACCATAGAGGCCTCGAGCAGTAGACGAAGGAGAGATGAATTAAATTTTGGATATTTTGTTTTAGAAAATTGCAAGAAAAAATTATGAAGTTCTTAATTTTTTTTTGAAAGAAAAAGATTGGTAGAAGTGGAACATGAATGAGACGTGAAGAAGCTTGAGTGCTAATAGGGTTTACGGTTTACCGTTCCAGCTACAACATTTATAATTTTATATATAATAATTTATAGAACAAAAAACAGAAAGGGAAAAAAAAAGAAATAAATTGTAGCTGAGAGGGCTCAAACCTGGATCATTAAGTTAGACTACACACCCTTCATCCATTACGCCAACATGCATTTATATCAAAATGATTATTTTTGGCCTCTTTATATAAACGATAAAATGTAAACATGTATCTATAGGCCCCACTTGTATCGTGGGCCCGGGTCGGTCGCCCATCCCGTCCGGGCCCAGGGCCGGCCCTGCCATCAAATCAATATAATCAAATAGTTTTTTTCTAAGCAATTATATTGTGATGAATAACATAGAGTAACCATGGAACTCCATGTGTTGCATAATTAAGCATTGTCTTTTCTTCTTCTCAAAACAAAATTTGGATTGGCTCAGACGTGTAATACAGAGAACTTATGGTATCTTTTAATACTACTAATGAATAGCTGATGATAAGTTTTTGAATCACTCGATTCAGATATTGATTAGATAAGAAATTAATGCATAAAATTGGAGAGAAAAAAGTGTGTTTGAGAGGATCGGGTTGAAGAGAGTATCGACTCCCCAATTTGTGACTTGGAGGCTATGTACCAAGGAGCATCGACATTTTTGTGCCTTAGATGACGATTGGTTCATAACACACGTGTGGCCGCCCGGCTCGGCTCGATTCAAGTTAGAATCGTTAATTAATGTCGATTTTCATGACAAAGTATCTCTACGGAATGACACCAATGGCACTGTGTTTGGGGTTTGAATATGCATATGAGTAATTAATGCATCACGTAGTTTACGTTTTCTATACATATCATTTTTTTTTGAGAAGATATACATATCATTTTTTATTTTTATTTTTCTTTTTTCAAAAGTGATCTCTTTTATTAATCTCGCCATCTAAGGGCTATGGCAGCAGCTTACAAGAAGCAAATCAGAAAAAACAATTCAGAAAACATTTGCACACTTCAATCTATATACCAGGCTAGCCTAAGATTTTTTGCTATTTCTACCGTGTTTGCCACAAGTACGTAGGGAGGCGGTCTCTCCTCCTCCGACCCAAATTTGATCTTGTTTCTCCACATCCAAATCCCATAGGGGGTCTCCTTCCAGAGGTACTTCCAATTTGCAGATCCGGGGTGTTGCCGTTGCTGTCTTCTGAGGTTCCATGTTATCCATTGCCTTGTGGTTGGCATTGCAAAGAACTGAGAGCGACCCTCAGTTGGAACACAAAGATTACAAACCTGGCCCACACGCAATCTCTAAGGGCATGAAGAATTGTCTCGTTGCTTTCTCCGCATTGAGTGCATATAGGTTCATCTATTACATGTCATGAGTTTAATAAATCGGCAACAGGTAAGGCTTCATAGGCCACTGTCCATAGTAAATAATTGCCTTTAGTGGGGCCTTTTAATTCCCAGATAAACTTCCATATTGTATCATCCGAGGAAGAAATAGGCTGGCTATTTTGAGCTGCATATCCGGATGGATTTACATATCATTTTGATGTGGTTCATTTCTTCGAAGATTCGCCATTAGATTTCTCCGAAGATTCGCCGGAATGACCACAATTTTTTTCTTTCTTTCTACATAAACCTTTTGTTTTGCATGTAGTATTCTCCATTAGATTTCTGATATTAAAGCATTTGGCAGAAAAGGGGGTTTCCTATTTTTTATCCAAAAAAAAAATGATCCGTTTTATTTATTTCACAAGGAAAGTTTTATTTGCACCATGATCATTGTAAAATTTATGTATAACGTGAGAGTTGTTTTTTGCTTTTACGGTTTGTTTCGTATTTTGTTGTTCTATCTATAGGTGATACATTGTGGAGGCGGATTCAAAAATTTGTTCCAATGGTATCACCGAATTCTAAAACTACATTTTTTAATTATAATATAAAAGATTTTTTTTTTAACAACAAAAACTAGTTTGAGTGCTTAATAGACACTTAGAACACACTTAAATCTTATTTGGTTATTAGGATATAAAATTAGTAACTAGACAAAACTAACTTTCTCTATTTTATTTTTTCAATTTTAAGCGTGAGCCTAATTAAGTGCCGCAGCTTGCTGCATTACTTCTAAAGAAGACGCCTCTTCAGCATCTACCTTGCGTCTTTACATGTTACAGCATGGAAGCGCTCCAGCATGAATTTACAAGGAACCGATGGATTCATGGTGTTTGATAGTTGGTAAATTTATTTTCCGGGTGGATAATTACACCAGACATAGTTGGTCGGCTGTCGGAGCCCGGAGGCACGTGGTAAAGTATTGTTCACATTGAAGCCACAGGTAAGTGATAACCTAATTTTAGTTGTTGATTTTTCTCAAATTGATGGTTGAATCAAGAGAAATTGACACTAGTATTAACCATTGTTAATTCACTTGATTCAACCAAACAGGATTATTTTTCCAACTTCTCTGTTCAATTGTCTGTCTAGCACAAAACTCCTCTCTGTACACTTGAAAATGATATATTTTTGGAATAATTGTGAGTCATTTTGATGATTTGCTATGCTTTTCTATGATTTGTATGCCTTTTGGGATGATCTTGCAATGCTTTTGGTACCTTTTGTGTGATGTAACAAATGATGTTGTATTGTTGTTTTGGCTTGGACTACAAACTGGACAGGGGCATTAGACAAATGATCTGGTCCCCATTTATATTCAAGTCCAGATTCTTAATTGATATTGCATTTGTTGTTGTTTAATGTGAATTGCTAGTTCATAATGTGAATGCATCAACAATGGAAAGGATACCGAGGCGAAGAAGATGAATCCGACTCGGTAAAATTTCATAAAGAACATTGCGATAAACAAGATGAGGAGAAATTTCGTAAAATATGACACAACAATGCAACTTTTTAGGAAAGAGTGGGAAAACTAACAGGAGTTTCTGGAGCTGTGTCGATTCTAGAAAATCGAAGTGGGTGAATTCTTGCATCTTCCTAAAGAGAAGGTGGACAAAGCTGTGCTGAATACTAAGAGTTGAACAATGCTGCTGATATTTGATAATCCGTTTTTTGGTGCCCAATTAAAGCACACCCACATGTTACCATACCAATACCAACTTTTATTACATAAGAAATGTATGTTGCTTTTTCACAGATTAATTTTCAGATTTCAATGTCTCTTTTAAACCCTACTGCCTTTGACTATTTGTTTGTTTGAATCTACCTATTTGATTAATTAGTTTTCTTGCACATTGGTCATGAAATTTGAATGGATTTCACTACTAGAAAAATGGTCTTTGGTGACCAATGCCTAATGACTGGACATAAATCTCGTCATTAAACGATAGTTACAATGAGGAGGGGATATAATTTATATTATTAAAAAATTATAGTTGATGACCAACTTTTGGATCTCGTCATTATCGATCACATTTCCCGTCATTATGGTACACTAAAAAAAAAGTACCGTCATTATAATTATTATTATATTAATATTTCTAGTAAAAAAAATACATTTTAGTATATGATTATTTAAATAAAAACAAAATTTTAAGACAAACTCATAGATTAAATTCATTCATTATCTTCCTAAAAAAAGATTCAATCATCATCAATCGTTCCTAATCCCTAAAATTCTCCAAATCGGCTATCCTCCTCCATCTTCCTCCCGTACCCCATGCCAGAAACCGGTCAACCACTACAAAAAACAGACCTTTTCCTGACAAAAAAATTCGTTGGGAAAAGTGCTGATTTTCGTGAGTAAAAGTTTTCATGACGAAATCTTTTGTCGCGGCGTTTGTTACCTATGCAGGGTTGGTAAAGGTGTCTATTGTGACAATCAGAGTATTAGTCACCAACGAAGTTCAGTCGTGACGAATCTCATATTTTTGTCACCAAAGCTTTTCATGACAAACCGCCCGCTTTCTCACCAAAAGGTTTTTCATGCGACAAATTTTTTGTCACAAATCAATGAACATTTTATCACTAATTCAATGTTGTTGTCAGCAAAGGGTATAAACACATTTTTACATTAATGGTTAATATTGACAAAGGCATTGTCACTAGAAGTCATATTTTAATAATAAACAATAAATATTCAAAAAATAGAAAATAACAATAATATACTAATAATAATAATAATAATAATAATAATAATAATAATAAACAGACACATTAAAAGTCATAATCAATAATAATATCCTACAACCATAATAATTAATAATAAATATAATAATAAACATACACATTAGGAGACCTTCACAACCTTGAACCCGAATCCGGGAATATCTCCAACAGCATGACCCTTACGCCCAAATCCAGACAGTTTCCAGAATGCAGCTAAGGAAGAATTGAGATTCAGCCTCAATTTTCAACACTAAACTACTATGAAATCCCACATCGGGAAATTAGCATAAAGCTCACCTCCATATAAGTGTGAGACATAAAATATCTTGTCAACTCGGGTTAGCCCTTTTAGACCAAGCGAGGACGACGGTCTAAGCAGTTGACCGGACAATTTATGGCTCATGTAGCGTTACCAGCGCCATGTTTGGGGGCGTTACAGAATGGTATCAGAGCCGACTATCAGACGGCCCTAAGCACTGCACCGTATAAGAAAGATGGTGTAGTTGCCTCTGGTAGGGACGATCCGGGACAAGTCTTGGCCGTCTGGCGAGGACGCCAGTCCCTTCTAAGGGGGTGAGAATGTAAAATCCCACATCGGGAAATTAGCAGAAAGCTCACCTCCATATAAGTGTGAGACATAAAATATCTTGTCAACTCGGGTTAGCCCTTTTAGACCAAGCGAGGACGACGGTCTAAGCAGTTGACCGGACAATTTATGGCTCATGTAGCGTTACCAGGCGCCAGGTCTGGGGGCGTTACAACTACTTACAGCTAAACAAATGAAGCTGAAAACACGAAAAGGGATGAATCCTCATACATAAATCAAAACTGCAAGTAAAATGTAAAATGTCCCTGAGACATTACCTTATATTTTGGTTCCTCAAACGAACCAAGTGTTCAGGAATCAAAATTCGTAATTTCCTTCCACCCTAATTAATCAAAAATCAAAAGGGAATGTTAGACGATCAAAATGTAGAATTAATTAAAGTGCATAAGATTGCATAATTAATACTCACATTTTTAGCAATTGCTTTGAGTATATTTTCTCCACAACTCTTGCCTCGTACTTCCTCCGGCATATTTTCCTTAGAACATACCAGAAGGCTGTCAAATTTTGAAGCCACTCAGATTAAAAAATAAATTCAAAAAAAGACTTTTGTGGAATAACATGAGTACTCTCCCATCCACATCTAAATGTGGGAAAAAATGAAAAAGTAAGCCTAGCAACATAGTACTAGAAGTTAATAACATGCTGAATCTACAAGAAACATAATGGCCAAGAAGCTAACAAAAAATACGAGTCATCCTACAAAACATAACTCGAAACAGTGATAAGGCCGTGAAGTATAATGCTTTTAATAAGTATACCTAGTACATTAGACTCAGCCAAGAATGCACCTCGACTTTGTTCAAATCGATCAAATAATACAAGTACGTTAAGGGATCTCGACTTTGTCCAAACACTTTTAAATTTTCTCTGGTAATTTAAAGGACCCCCACCTCCCAAAAAACCCATCTTTCAGCTCATTTAAAAACAGAGAACAATGAATAAATTGTATTCAATAGGTCAACGAAGGGGATTACCGGGTGCCAAGATTCGTTAATAAATTGTATTCAATAGGTCAATAAAAAGAACAATCTATGTGAAACAAGTAACATAGCTACCTGTTGAGTTCATGTTCCATTACCGTTAAACCTCTCTCCCGACCTTCCAGTAACAAGGAAATCGCTCTTTTGTTTTGGATTAAAATTTCAAGATGAGAGCTGTTATTTCAGAAATAATAAGGCGATGCGCACAAATCAGATTGATTGCTGAGATGTTGGCTGAAAAACGGAAGGGGCAAGAAAAGAGTGCCATTGCAGTAACTAAAAATAACTCAAACGAAAATGTATAAACCCCAATGTCAACATCCTTGTGTAAATTGTCCAATATATATGCACCAGATTCCATGTCAAGCTTGAGTTCCTGCAATGCGAGGAAGATGAAATGTTATTTTTGAGCTGCTTAGAATCAGTAATACTTTCGTCTCGAAAACAGAACACGAAGAATACCTGGTCGGCAACAGAAGCATTCATTGAACCAGAGGCAAGTATTTGCATGAGTTTCACTGATAGAGGTGGAGCAGCAGACCCTAGAACTGTGCTTACGCGAAATGATGATGTCAAAATAGAATTAGTATCTGACCACTTATCATCTTTGTCTTCAGGCGATTTCCGTTGTTTCTGCACCATCTTCTTTTCGTCTAGCATTATCAATGGCCTCCTAAAGTCCATTCCTTTTTCCCTTAAGCTCACTTCATTTCCAGATCTTGTTCTCTTTAACTTACCCTTATACAAACGCACCGCCTCCGAAATTCTGATCCTTAGCAGCAATGTTTGATGAGTAAAAAGGTGCTGCATCAATATTGAATTTCCCATGATTGATCATTGGCCTGATAATCCCTTTTTGTATAGGAGGAAACACCATTGAATTGTTGATAATATTTGATGAATTGACGTTCTCGTCACCAAAATCATCTCAAATATTCGACCTCTCTAGAAAGTTTTTGACAGAATAAAGTTATGTTTTCATTAATTGTAAATCTTGGACTGATACAAGAATTAATACTACTAGTGCAATAACAGAAATGTACTAGGGAATCTAATCTTGGATATTGAGTGACACATGTCACCATAAGCACATTACACCTAGGCATCTAATCTAGCCAATGTTTATCATTCATCAATACTCTTAACATCCCCCCTCAAGGTGGATGGTGGAGCAACAACATTCAACTTGGACTTGAATTGATTAAACAGTCCTGAAGGTAGAGCCTTGGTCAAACAATCGCAGTTAATTGGTCACCGATGGTATAAAGTGCACAGAAATGATCTTCTTGAGTACCAAGTCTCTAATGTAATGGACATCAACCTCAATGTGTTTTGTCCTGGCATGGAACACTGGGTTTTGAGCCAAGAATGTTGCACTAATATTGTCACACCATGCCACAGGAATTCTGGGAAGTTTGAGTCCTAGTTCAGTCATCAAATGTTGCAGCCATTGAAGTTCTGTGGACAGGTTTGCAAGGGATCTATACTCTGATTCTGCACTAGATCTAGACACCACTGACTGCTTCTTTGAGCTCCAAGTAATGAGAGAGTCCCCCATGTAAACACAGTAACCACCTGTAGATTTTCTATCAGTGTGATCACATGCCCAGTCTGCATCAGAATATCCACTGATGTGAAGAGAGAAACTAGGCTTGAAGTGTATTCCTTGTCCTACAGTACCCTTCACAAACCTCAGAATTCTCTTTACTGCATTCCAATGAACATCAGTGGGGGCCTGCATAAACTGACTCAGACAGTTAACTGCAAATGTGATATCTGGTCTAGTCAAGGTGAGATACTGTAGGCCTCCAATGGCACTCCTGTAGATGCTAGGGTTTGCCATAGGAGTCCCTTGATTTGCTGTATAATATCTGCCTGCTACCATAGGAGTTGGACATGACTTGATGTTTTCCAAATTCAACCTTGATAGCAAAGTGGGTAGCATAGTGTTTCGTGTTAGGTACAATCTGTGCTATCTCTCGTGAGCTTCCATACCAAGGAAGTGTGACAAATGTTGCCCAGTCCTTCAATGCAAAGGTGGAGTTCGGTTGAGCAACAAACTTCGTATGTGCCGAGGAGAATTTCAAAGTGACAAGGATGTCATCTACATATACCAAGTACATACAACACTACCTGGCCTCTTTTGAATATAAACAAGGAATTATCACACCTGGATTGTTGAAAATTCCAGTCAATCATCTTGTTTCTGAGTGCATCAAACCAGGCCCTTGGGGCTTGTCTCAGTCCATACAAGGCTTTTCTTAGTTTGCAAACATAAGTAGGTCTTTGAGGGTCCACATATCCCTCAGGCTGGGGCATATAGACTGTTTCTTTGAGTGGACCATTCAGGAACGCATTGTTGATGTCTACCTGCCTTATTTCCCAGTTTAGTGTGACTGCAACGGCTAGTATGACTCTGATGGTAGATGCCTTGGCTACAGGGCTAAAAGTCTCAGTAAAATTGATGCCATAGGACTGTAGGAACCCCTTGGCAACAAGTCTTGCCTTGTGCTTCAAAATTGTCCCATCTGGATTTAGCTTCAGTTTGAAGATCCACTTGTTATCAACTAGTTTCTGTTTGGGATCATGAGGTACTAGTTCCCAAGTTTCATTCCTCATGAGAGCACCATATTCATCATTCATGGCTTTCTTCCATTCTTGGTGATTCAAGGCATCTGACACTTTAACAGGTTCTGTAGGATGTGAGACTGAAAGTGGTTCGACACTTGAGGTGTAGGTTTTGGGTTTAAAGATCCCACTTTTGGATCTAGTTTGCATAGGGTGCACAGTTGTAACAGTGGACTGTGTGTGTGTAGGAACATGCTCTTCCTCTTCAAGAGTATTGTGATTTGATGCATGAGAGTGCTGTGAATCTTGGGGTGAGTGGTTTGTTGCCTGTGTGTGACTTGTTGTTTGTGTGTGACTGTGACTGTGGTTTGGAGATGGTGTCTGTGGATGTGTGTGTACTGGTGTGCCCCCTGAAGAGGGAGAGTATGTGATAGGTGAAGAAGAACTGCTTGAGGATGGCACATCCGGACCGTCGTCTATTTGGAAAGTAGTCATGTGGAAGGGGAAAGTGGTTGGTGAAGTATCATGATGGATGGATCGATGAGGGCCTTGAAGAAAACCAGTTTTGAAGGGAAAGCTGGTTTCATTGAAGGATACATTTTTGGTTATGTAGATCCTACCAGACTGATCCAGACAGATATGACCTTTATGTGAGGGAGAAGTACCAAGATAGACACACAGGGTAGAATGAAAGGCAAATTTATGGGGGTTATAAGGACGAATATGAGGGTAACAAGCACACCCAAAAACCCTATGGTGTGTGTACTCAGGGGTTTTATGAAAGAGAACTTCATGAGGAGACTTATGATTGAGAACAGGGGTGGGCAGAATGTTGATCAAAGTGACAGCATGTTGAAATGCTTCCCACCAAAATCCGAGAGGCATCTTTGGCTTGGGCTAGTAAGGTGAGACCTAATTCGTAATATGTCTGTGTTTCCTCTCACTCCTGCCATTTTGAGCATGAAGGTGAGGGCAAGGATGCCTAAATTTGATACCATGTTCTTTTAGGATAGGTGTGAGGGACCTATATTCCCCACCCCAATCAGTTTGGAGACACTTAATGGTTGTGCTGAATTGGTTTTCAACAAGTCTTTTGAATTCAAGAAAAGTAGAGGCTGCTTCAGATTTTAGCTTAAGAGGATATATCCAAGTAAAGCGAGAATGGTCATCAATGAAGTGAATATAGTAAGTATAGCCATGAGTAGATTTTAAGGGTGCAGGGCCCCAGATGTCAGAGTGAACAAGATCTAATACATTTGAAGCATGAGAATCAGAAGGAAAAGAAGGTAAAGCATGGCCTTTGCCAAATTGGCAGGCTTCACAAAACATCATTTCATTCAAAACAGAATTATTACATTGCACTAAGACTTGGTCTAAGACCTTCTTTGAGGGATGACCTAACCTATTGTGCCAAACATTGGCATCAACACAAGATCGACTAGAACCTGATGAATGATAAACATTGGCTAGATTAGATGCCTAGGTGTAATGTGCTTATGGTGACATGTGTCACTCAATATCCAAGATTAGATTCCCTAGTACATTTCTGTTATTGCACTAGTAGTATTAATTCTTGTATCAGTCCAAGATTTACAATTAATGAAAACATAACTTTATTCTGTCAAAAACTTTCTTGGTATCAGAGATGATGGAGCAAACAACGGCTCCAAATCCTTCACCTACACCACCGCCGGTGGTTACCTTTGGAAGCTCTCAGACTGTCATCACAACCGGAACTGTGGCCGGAACCTCACAGATTCGACCAGAGCTTTCTTCACTCCAAACCCCTATCACTGATGTGCGACAACCAGCTATTAGACCTTTAATTTTCTCGTCGTTTCCGCCCAGCTCCACCACTCCTCCGCCTCCCAGATCTCCAGTTCTCCCAACGCCATTCTCCGGTCACTTGACCCAGACTGTCACTGTCAAACTTGATCGCACAAACTACCTACTCTGGCGTTATACCGTCCTTCCAGTGGTTCGTGGCCACAAACTTGAAGGCCACCTCACCGGAGCTCAGCCCAAACCTTCACCATTTCTGACTTACCCAGGTCCAGGTGGTACTCTTTTGACCTCCAGTATCCCAAATCCGGCTTATGATGAGTGGATGACGACGGATAGTCTTCTTATGGGGTGGCTTCTCGGATCAATGACGGAGCAGGCACTCCTTGAAATTGTTGGCTGTGATACGGCGCATGACATCTGGAAAACCCTTGAAGATCTGTTCAATAGCCATTCAGAGGCTCGCATGCTTGAGTTCAAGGATGCTTTGACCAAAACAACAAAAGGGACTAAGACCATGGCGGATTATCTCGCCCAGATGAAGTCATATGCAGATCAATTAGCTGCTGCTGGCTACCCTGTGTCCAAATCAGAGCTGGTCCTTGCTACTTTAGGAGGCCTAGACAAGGACTATGAAGCTGCCATTGTCAACATCACATCCAGAGTTGGATCTCTTACCTGGCAAGAAGTCCAGTCGGCCCTAATTACCCATGAACGTCTCCTTGCTCGATTCAATCCAGTTCAGACTCTAGACTCACCTCAACCAGCTGCACATCTTGCTTCTAGGTCCAATCCTAGATTTGACAATAAGCAGTCAGGAAACTCATCTCAGTCCAACACCAACCGTGGCAGGGGTCAATCTAGAGGAGGAAGGAATAGAGGAAGAGGTGGTCGGAGCTCCAGTGGTTCAGGCAGGGGGATGGTTTGTCAACTCTGTGGCAAAACTGGTCATACAGCTCCCATCTGTTGGCACAGGTTTGAAGAGGACTTTAATCCAAATGGGACTCAAACACAGCAGCAGCAACAGCAATCTCAAAACCCTAGACAGGTTTCAGCTTATCTAGCCACACCTCAATATGTCAATGATCAGGCATGGTACCTAGACAGTGGTGCATCAAACCATGTAACATCCGACCTCAACAACCTGCACTTGAGCTCAGGATATTCTGGTAATGATTCTTTAACAGTTGGTAGTGGTGAAAGACTGAAAATCCTACACATTGGCACCAGCACCTTACACACACCACATCTTAATCTTGCACTTAACTCACTTCTCCATGTTCCCCATATAACCAAAAATTTACTGAGCATTTCAAAGCTAACAGCTGATAATCCTATTTATGTTGTTTTTGACTCATCCTGCTGTTTTGTCAAAGAACAGACTACAGGGAAGACTCTTCTAGCAGGGGCACTTGAAGATGGACTCTACAGACTGTCTGCTGCTTCCACATCCAACTCTCATTCACCTAAAGATGTCCCTGTGTCAAGTCCTCAGTCTTTAGTTGGTTCTAGTCAGTCTTGTGTTGATGCCAATGTTTGGCACAATAGGTTAGGTCATCCCTCAAAGAAGGTCTTAGACCAAGTCTTAGTGCAATGTAATAATTCTGTTTTGAATGAAATGATGTTTTGTGAAGCCTGCCAATTTGGCAAAGGCCATGCTTTACCTTCTTTTCCTTCTGATTCTCATGCTTCAAATGTATTAGATCTTGTTCACTCTGACATCTGGGGCCCTGCACCCTTAAAATCTACTCATGGCTATACTTACTATATTCACTTCATTGATGACCATTCTCGCTTTACTTGGATATATCCTCTTAAGCTAAAATCTGAAGCAGCCTCTACTTTTCTTGAATTCAAAAGACTTGTTGAAAACCAATTCAGCACAACCATTAAGTGTCTCCAAACTGATTGGGGTGGGGAATATAGGTCCCTCACACCTATCCTAAAAGAACATGGTATCAAATTTAGGCATCCTTGCCCTCACCTTCATGCTCAAAATGGCAGGAGTGAGAGGAAACACAGACATATTACTGAATTAGGTCTCACCTTACTAGCCCAAGCCAGCATGCCTCTCAGATTTTGGTGGGAAGCATTTCAACATGCTGTCACTTTGATCAACATTCTGCCCACCCCTGTTCTCAATCATAAGTCTCCTCATGAAGTTCTCTTTCATAAAACCCCTGAGTACACACACCATAGGGTTTTTGGGTGTGCTTGTTACCCTCATATTCGTCCTTATAACCCCCATAAATTTGCCTTTCATTCTACCCTGTGTGTCTATCTTGGTACTTCTCCCTCACATAAAGGTCATATCTGTCTGGATCAGTCGGTAGGATCTACATAACCAAAAATGTATCCTTCAATGAAACCAGCTTTCCCTTCAAAACTGGTTTTCTTCAAGGCCCTCATCGATCCATCCATCATGATACTTCACCAACCACTTTCCCCTTCCACATGACTACTTTCCAGCAGACTGACAGTCCAGATGTGCCATCCTCAAGCAGTTCTTCTTCACCTATCACATACTCTCCCTCTTCAGGGGGCACACCAGTACACACACATCCACAGACACCATCTCCAAACCACAGTCACAGTCACACACAAACAACAAGTCACACACAGGCAACAAACCACTCACCCCAAGATTCACAAGACTCTCGTACGCATCAAATCACAATACTCTTGAAGAGGAAGAGCATGTTCCTACACACACACAGTCCACTGTTACAACTGTGCACCCTATGCAAACTAGATCCAAAAGTGGGATCTTTAAACCCAAAACCTACACCTCAAGTGTCGAACCACTTTCGCCTCACATCCTACGTAACCCGTTAAAGTGTCGATGCCTTGAATCACCAAGAATGGAAGAAAGCCATGAATGATGAATATGGTGCTCTCATGAGGAATGAAACTTGGGAACTAGTACCTCATGATCCCAAACAGAAACTAGTTGATAACAAGTGGATCTTCAAACTGAAGCTAAATCCAGATGGGACAATTTTGAAGCACAAGGCAAGACTTGTTGCCAAGGGGTTCCTACAGTCCTATGGCATCAATTTTACTGAGACCTTTAGCCCTGTAGCCAAGGCATCTACCATCAGAGTCATACTAGCCGTTGCAGTCACACTAAACTGGGAAATAAGGCAGGTAGACATCAACAATGCGTTCCTGAATGGTCCACTCAAAGAAACGAGCCTATATGCCCTGTACCGAGGGATATGTGGACCCTCAAAGACCTACTTATGTTTGCAAACTAAGAAAAGCCTTGTATGGACTGAGACAAGCCCCAAGGGCCTGGTTTGATGCACTCAGAAACAAGATGATTGACTGGAATTTTCAACAATCCAGGTGTGATAATTCCTTGTTTATATTCAAAAGAGGCCAGGTAGTGTTGTATGTACTGGTATATGTAGATGACATCCTTGTCACTGGAAATTCTCCTCAGCACATACAGAAGTTTGTTGCTCAACTGAACTCCACCTTTGCATTGAAGGACCTGGGGCAGCTGTCACACTTCCTTGGTATGGAAGCTCACAGAGATAGCACAGGATTGTACCTAACACAGAAACACTATGCTACCCAGCTGCTATCAAGGTTGAATTTGGAAAACATCAAGTCATGTCCAACTCCTATGGTAGCAGGCAGATATTATACAGCAAATCAAGGGACTCCTATGGCAAACCCTAGCATCTACAGGAGTGCCATTGGAGGCCTACAGTATCTCACCTTGACTAGACCAGATATCACATTTGCAGTTAACTGTCTGAGTCAGTTTATGCAGGCCCCCACTGATGTTTATTGGAATGCAGTAAAGAGAATTCTGAGGTTTGTGAAGGGTACTGTAGGACAAGGAATACACTTCAAGCCTAGTTTCTCTCTTCACATCAGTGGATACTCTGATGCAGACTGGGCATGTGATCACACTGATAGAAAATCTACAGGTGGTTACTGTGTTTACATGGGGGACTCTCTCATTACTTGGAGCTCAAAGAAGCAGTCAGTGGTGTCTAGATCTAGTGCAGAATCAGAGTATAGATCCCTTGCAAACCTGTCCACAGAACTTCAATGGCTGCAACATTTGATGACTGAACTAGGACTCAAACTTCCCAGAATTCCTGTGGCATGGTGTGACAATATTAGTGCAACATTCTTGGCTCAAAACCCAGTGTTCCATGCCAGGACAAAACACATTGAGGTTGATGTCCATTACATTAGAGACTTGGTACTCAAGAAGATCATTTCTGTGCACTTTATACCATCAGCTGACCAACTGGCAGATTGTTTGACCAAGGCTCTACCTTCAGGACTGTTTAATCAATTCAAGTCCAAGTTGAATGTTGTTGCTCCACCATCCACCTTGAGGGGGGATGTTAAGAGTATTGATGAATGATAAACATTGGCTAGATTAGATGCCTAGGTGTAATGTGCTTATGGTGACATGTGTCACTCAATATCCAAGATTAGATTCCCTAGTACAGGAATTGGGGGATGTTAAGAAAGCTCGGTCGAATCCGTGAGGTTCCGGCCACCGGTGGTGTAGGTGAAGGATTTGGAGCCGTTGTTTGCTCCATCATCTCTCGATACCAAGAAAGAATAAAGTTATGTTTTCATTAATTGTAAATCTTGGACTGATACAAGAATTAATACTACTAGTGCAATAACAGAAATGTACTAGGGAATCTAATCTTGGATATTGAGTGACACATGTCACCATAAGCACATTACACCTAGGCATCTAATCTAGCCAATGTTTATCATTCATCAATACTCTTAACATCTCTTTTGTTGTACCACCATGTTCCATGCAGGGCTGTGGCTGCCAGATATCTGTAGAACCCAAAACAGTATCAACAATATTCTAGTGGCTCCCTGCTCTACAGAAATGCCATCTCTAAAGATATCTCTTTTGCTTTGACTGCTTCGCACACGCCTGAGAACAAAACATTGCATAGCAAAAATACCTAAAGGAAGCTTTAAAAAAATTACCACTTCTCCTTAATATATTGGTGGCCTAGAGTCTTCTTGTCCATCGTGTCGTCATTGCTTCGTAATATCACTGGTACACCGACTGACTTCCGTTTTTATACATGTGGGATGAAGTAAAGAAAACCATAGACCTTTAGATGATCCATAAATATGAGACCATGACTTAAATAAGCAACTGGAAAATACTGTAGATGATAAATATACCATTCTTTCATCGAAGCAGTTTCACAAATAGGCGGATTCTGAAGAATGATGTTGTGTATTTCATCGACAAGGAAATGCTTGTTAAAAAACATTGAAGCCTGGTTTAATATAATACAGATTTGCTAAAATATACAATCACAACAACATTTGAAAAGAAGGGTAACTTTGTCAGTTACTAAAGCAACCAGTACAAAACCTTTCCATAAGATAGATAGCAGAACCATAAATTGCATTTGTCTAGCTATGCCAGTGACTAATTGAACCGAAATACAGTTCTTCCTTGTTTTCCCGTAACATCCGCTATAGATGCAGCCATGACCAAATTGTAGAATTGAAGATTTTCTTCCATTATTCTACAAACATCATGATAAAATGCTGCTCAATATATAAGGATAAAGATAACACACGTCAAGTGAAATGTAAACGCTGAACAGGAATTCCTCAGAATCCATCATTAATATATGGGGATGACCAATTACAAGTTCTTGAGATTGGTCAACGTTAGAATATAAGGGTGTTAAGTTATAAAGCTAAGGGACCTTGTAGTAGTTATCTAAAAGTGTTGTACTAAGGGTGTAATTATGTACACATATAAATATATGTTGTACAAGACATTATTGTTGCTTAATGAAATATTTACTAAAACCCTAGCTGCTGCATTTCTTACTTGGTATCAGAGAGCGGGTGGTATGGCTAACACCACCGTCTCTTCCGGTGAGCAAACGCCGCCGGTTGTTTCAACCTCTACTCCCAATACTCAGATGACTACCTTTTTTGGATCCCTATCCTCGATCAGTACCATGACCGCTTCGATTTCTCAAAACTCTTCCGTTACCACACCATCTCCAATTCCGACTGTTACCACCACCGGTCACATGCAAACTCGAGCGATTCCTGATCTGAATGTCTCTCACATAGATCCTTTCTTCTCTGGGTTCTCTCATGGATCTCTACCGCCACTGTCAACCTTTATGGTTTCGTCTCCGACACCGAGCCGTCTTGCTGGACCAACTCCGTTTGGTGGTCATTTGACTCAGAGCTGCACAGTGAAACTAGATCGGAGCAATTATCTCCTCTGGAAGTCAACAATTCTTCCGATCGTTCGTGGTCATCGTCTAGAAGGTTATCTTGGAACACAGACACGTCCATCGCAGTTTATGATGTCACCAGTGTATTGTACTGTCACAAACCCAGCTTATGATGAATGGTTTGTTACTGATTCTCTGCTTATGGGTTGGTTGATGGCATCCATGACCGAGCAAGCCCTAACTGAAGTTGTTGGCTGTCAATCTAGATATGAAGTTTGGAATACCTTGGAGACATTATTCAACAATCGGTCTGAAGCCCGTATGCTAGAATACAAAGGAGCGCTGACTCGAACATACAAAGGGTCTAAATCGATGATGGATTACCTTGCCCTGATGAAGTCTTATTCAGATGGCTTGGCTGTAGCTGGGTGTCCGATTTCCAATGCTGAGCTCATTCTGGTGGCACTGGGTGGTCTTGGTAAGGACTATGAGTCAGTCATCGTCAATATAACATCAAGGATTGGTTCGTTGACATGGCAAGAGGTGCAGTCCCAGCTGGTGACCCATGAGAGACTGTTAGCGCGTTTCAATCCTTCAATTAACCTAGATGTGCCATCCCCAACTGCTAATTTGGACTCTCATAAGTCTGGTTCAAGGAATAGAGGTAATAGACAAGGCAACTCCTATGGTGGTCAAGATTGTGGTAGAGAAGGTCGTGGTTACAGAGGCAACAGAGGTGGTAGAAATAGAGGAGGTGGAAGGTCTGGTTCAGGTCCTAGACCAGTGTGTCAAGTCTGTGGCAAGACTGGACACATAGCTGCAAACTGTTATCACAGGTATGATTCTTCTTATACTGATCCTATTGTTACTAACAACTCTGGCAATGGTCCCTATCAGAGTTCTAGTCCAAGGTCAAATGCTGCCTATGTTTCTTATGCTAATGATGGATCCTAGCTGGTATGCTGACAGTGTGGCTACCTAATCATGTCTCTAATGACCTTAATAACCTGCAGTTGAGTTCTCGGTATGAAGGGTCTGATGCACTCTCTGTAGGTAATGGTGAGTCCTTACACATTGCTCGTGTAGGTCAATCCACACTTCCTACTCATAGTAACTCACAACTTTTTCTAAATGGTATTGTTCATGTTCCTAGCATCATTAAAAATCTTCTTAGTGTTTCTAAGTTAACTGCAGATAACTCTGTTTTTCTTGAATTTCACTCTGATTCTTGTTTTGTGAAGGATCTAACTACAAAGAGAATTCTTCTACAAGGCACTCTTAGAAATGGCCTCTACCAAATGTCCATTCCAGACTGTTTGAGCTCTCCTTCATCAAAAGATTCTGAAGCTGTCTCTCCATCAAGTCAATTCCCTGAAGTTTTATCCTGTTCTAGTGTTACCAAGTCTTGTACTAGTCCTAGTAGGTCTAGTCATGAATCTTTTTTCCGTTTGCATTCCAATCAAAACAAAGCCACTGTTTGGCATAGAAGGTTAGGTCACCCCTCTAGTAGGGTTCTAAGTCAAGTTCTCAGAGTCTGTAATGAATCTTTTGATCTTAATGAAAACTTATCTTTTTGTGAAGCATGTTGTCTTGGTAAACAACACTCATTACCTTACTCACATTCAACCTCAAAAACCACTGCTCCTTTTGATCTAGTTCACTCAGATCTCTGGGGGCCATCACCAGTTCATTCTTCAACTGGATACACATATTATATACATTTTCTGGATGACTTTACCAGATACACTTGGATCTTTCCCTTAAAAGTTAAATCTGATGCTATCACTGCCTTTACACACTTTAAAGTGCAGGTTGAAACTCAGTTTAATCATAAGATTAAATGTCTGCAAACAGACTGGGGGGAGAATTTAGGAACTTTGAACCCTTGCTAAAAGATTCTGGAATTCAATTTAGACATTCCTGCCCTCATGCACATGGCCAAAATGGCAAGGCATAAGGAAAACACAGGTGTATTGTGGAAATGGGACTAGCCCTTCCAGCTTAGGCATCTCTACTTCTAAAATTCTGGTGGGAAGCATTCTCACACTCTGTTAGACTTATCAACTATCTTCCAACTCCTATTCTGGATCATAAATCTCCTTTTGAATGTTTATTTGGAAAGGTTCCTGATTATACTATGTTAAAAGTCTTTGGTTGTGCTTCACTATATCTGAGCAATAACGACGGGGAATACATCAATAGTGAGAGACTTTCTTCAAGTTGTCATTCAAATATTCATTGCTAATTTCATCTATTAATTCTGCTGTTAATTTTCATACGTGCTAACCAATAAGTAGGAGATCGGACACCTTTTTTAAATCCACATTATGAGACGAGAAGAGTTTATATACAATAGTTATTTGTTGATGTATCAAGTGTATGGATGTGATATATATATGTATCCAAATCACTCCATACACACCATTACTGTGTGTGAGACAGTGTGTAGGAATTAATCACAGTTCTCCATTTGATATAATTTTTTTAAATACATGATGCATCGTAATTTCTCTCGCATGAGACAACCCAAAATGCACTCGACTATCATTTTTTACTAAATAATACAACAAAAAAAAAAAAACAAAAAAATTCTAAAACGTCGGCATTCACCAATAATATTAATTATAAAAAACCTGTGACTTATCAACACAAAACTTTCGGCTATTCGACATACGAGCTTCAATCAAAACTCAAACTTACCTTCAAAGGGCATTGAATGCAAGGTTAATGAGATTCTCTTAAGCATTACGAGATTCATCATTATCTTGCAACATAATCTTCGAAGGAAACTTGTCTACCAAATAAAAAGCTCAACACAAAATGCAAGTATACAAACTCGTCTAAAGTATGGTTAGTGCTCCCACTGGTCTTACGCATCGTTACAATGCAAACCAATATACAATTATCGAAAGCTTACAAAATCCATATACCGACTTGCAAACCAAAAACATATATTCAGTACTTTTATTCCTAACACATGTTGTACATTTATACGGTTTACCACACAAATAACAAACACTATAATTGTCTAGTAAACCATTTATAATGAGCTACTGTTAACAAAATGACATATAATTCTTCAATAACCACATAGAAGAATTTATAGTCTATGGTACCTCATAGAGAAAATTCCCAACAAGTCCAACATAATTTGTTCATCATAACAAGAATAAGTTCCAACGTGATCTATAGATCACCAATATGAGACCTTATAATGAACAACAAGAGACTAGTACAAAACATGAATTTTCTCAAGATGTAATAATGCAACTCATGCTTACAATGTTCAAAAGAACAACTTCATCCAACCAATGGTCAGATAGATCAATGCACACAACTCAAGTAGAATTAGGTTTAGTGATTGAGAAACTTACTCACACTATATTTCTGTATCTAGTGGTTTAAAAAAGTAGACACAAAACGTGATTGCCTTTAACATGTGATCGATCTTCAAGTGACTCTCTTAATATGAAATAAAATGTATTTCATTTAGAATCAACAAGTTTCTTCAATGCATGATTATGCCATTTACCTTATGATTAATCACTTGAAACAATCACTCCCACTCAATTAACATTTCTCAAAATCAGTATGGTTTCAAGCTTCACGTTATGCTAGAACACATCATCAAAATATCTATTTACATACAAACACTTTACTTATCCAAAACCTATATAACGAGTTATGAACTCCTATCAAAATAAGGATATATATGAATGTGTAATATTCATAATAATTCTCTTTGTAGTATAATATTGTCAATATGATAACCTAGAGGAGAACTAAAAATCTTACACCATGTCTCATTAAATAGATTTTAACTTTATAGAATACTAACAAATGTCATTTTCGATAAGATTCTCCCACTCAATCACACGGTGTTGCATACACGTGTGATTGGAACATTCAAGGAGAAAAATGACATATTTTCCATTATAAATGTGTCTTTTGCTCTACACTTTCAAAATGAGCTTTCTTTATCCTTGATTATAAAAGCTTTGTGGACAATATAAGCTTCAATACGGATAAGAAGGCACCAAAATGGATGATATCGAAATTTGAGATAAATTCTCAATCCATCCAAAATAAGAACTAAGACACTTACGTTAATACGATCTCAAAGGATAATTCAAAAATATGTGTGTGGACTTAATGGTTTGTTGTATCACTATACAAACCCCATAATACTCACATAGTGTCGATAAAAGCGTTAAGCTCTAAGTCTCACCACAATTCATGTTTTATATAAAGAAGTATATTGCAACTTCATATGTCGAAACTGTGATATTTACCTTGATGTCACTTATTTTATGTAAGTTAGATATAACTTAGAATGCCATCAAGCTCAACAAAAGAAAGATTGTAAAATCTTAAACCGAGCATATGACTTTTACTAAGTGTCTAACATCTTGAAGGATGCTAGCTTTATAGTTATATCCAATCTACTTTAAGTGACTATGTGAAGTAGAGGTCGAAAGTACTTCACTATATATCACAATGGAATGAAACCAATATCAATATGAGATCAATAATATAGTAATTTCCAAACCAATGAGGTAGCTAACTTTAATGTCCTTAACAAAAGTAAATGCCAATTATTATTGACATTCAATTAATAGGACATAATTACCTTCACGTGTAATAAAAAAACGAGACAAAGTTATTCTTTATATGTCTCAAACTTAACTCCTAATGTTTGAATACAATTGATCAAATACTATATAGACCACTTGTCTTTATGTGTCCATAAAACAATTGTGAACACTTTCAAACATAAGGAGTGTATTTAATTACACCATCATAAATAGAAATCACCAAAGACATTAAGAATATCATAATTGTAGTACTCCAAATTGATCTATAAAATAACAATTATAGCCTAACTTCATTATGTGTTATGTACTGAAAGCCTTTAATTTTGTGTTATTGAGAACAACTCTTTTATTTAGGTGGTAAAATAAATGACTTTATCCTTTATGGAAATGCATACCTTATATGGTTTGATTATACTTAACTTTAAGAACATCAGCCATAAACGATCAAGTCGTCCATATGCTCATAGTTCAACTCATCAGTTGACAACATTGATTTCGTAAGGCGTGGTGGAGCGCCCATACGAAACACAAGGTTCAAACCTATGCATTCCAATGTTTTTCATATGAGTTGCCTCTAAGAGAAATCAACTAATGTTAACTCTCAAAAAGTAAATTCAAAACCTTCCTTTGGGCAGAGGTCGTAGACACTACATAGAATTTACTTTCAAAAGTAATAAGACGGGAGAATCAATTAAAATAGAGAAAGACCATCTGTACCTTTAGGCATAAGATAAATCTCATCATCGTTATATCAATTTCCATCTTATTTCAATTAATCTCATTAAACAATTGCTTCCCTTTGGGGCCGAGCATTGTTCAATGAATTAATTGGTCGAAATGTATGTAGCACTTGTGTAACCACTATTCATTATGTGACTCAACAATTTATTGCTTGTCCTACATTCTGGATGCTTTGGCTACTCCGAGAGATGCAAGAGAAATAATCTTTATGTGACACATACGGTTTGATTATATAGTCTATTCAGATAACACATAATAACAAATAATGTGTATACTAACAACAATATAGAAAGACTAAACAACATTAGTTAATCAAACCAAATGATCATTAGACTCCACCAAATTGCACCGTCTAAATATGGTTCGTTCAAACATGTCAATCACCATTTAATCACAACTAAATATGTCATAAATTAATTGCCAAACACAATGCAATTATTTTCTTCAATTTAATCACCAGCTATATGTGATTAATATCATTATTTGTCAATCGTCGAGCTACTTTTGCTACACTTGAAACTGACAAATTAAAAGAATATGACATATTTTAGAAGTTACAAAACACGGGTATTTAATGGACTATTGGTAAATATTTAATCAGTGCACGTAATGTGATTAAAATCTTTATGCATCCGCATGTCAAGCTGCTTTGGCTATACCCAACGTGTGACGCTACCAATAACCAAAAGTAATGACATTCCTACAAATTCAACTAAACTTTATTTTGACATAACCATGTGCAATTCCATAATTCAAAAATTGGTTCAAGTATAATGTATCTTTGCCTCACAAAAGAATATGTCACAATCTGATAACTAAACATAATGCGATCAATCGTTATAGGTCAAGAAATTTGAGCTGCTTTGGCTATACTCAAATTATCGACAAAACCACTGGACATATTTATTCATATTGCAAGTAAATAATAATTTAATTTACGGTATTTACTTAATGACGTGTTTAAAACCTTTACATGAACCAATAATCATTAAATTGATGATTTTATGTCACTTGTGAATGATCTTTTCATATATCACACCACAATCGCAAACAAAATGTGATTAATGTCATTATATGTGACACAATGGTTAAAATTGTCTCATTATTATTATTATTATTATTATTATTATTATTATTATTATTATTATTATTAACAGCTAATAGAAAAACAAAAGGCCAATTAAAATAAGATAATAATAATAATAATAATAATGATAATACCGTAATAATCTTCAGCCGAAACCTAAATTTGTCTTCTTCCACAAGGTATTGCCGCCGCCAAAGCAACACAAAACCCAGCGACACCATTAAATTAATCTAATGATCTATCACGCAACCTCCTCTCCTCAAACCACCCAAGATTCATCATACATCAAGAGGGATACAATAACAGGAGAGCAAAGCTAATTCATTACAATGAATATAGCAATCAAAAGTGACGATGTTCATCTAAAAAAAATATCTAGTCCGTAATGGAATCTTGTGACTGTAAGTGCGAAAGGGTGAAATTGAATAAATAAAGGTTATAAAAGAAGATCGAATAACTTGAAATATTCCAATTCAATTTTTTTTTTTAGAACATTCTCAAATTGATCTGTAAGCTGAACGCAATTCAAGACACAAAATTCATGGATGCGATCGTCTGAATAAGTTATATGACAGATGCGAAAATTAATCGACAATCCTTGGGTATCATGGATTAACGGGATGGATTAAACATAACGAATAATTTAAACATTCGAACAACATGGACTTTGATAAAACGATAGATCTTAAACGAATAAGCGGAAGCGGAAGAGATCATCAGGATCGTTTCCCTATATCCATTGTTATTCGATTTCTGCTCCGTTTTGTCATCACGATCCAAGCCTTGGAATAGAGAAGAACTCCATATACACAGTGACGGTATACGGTGCCTCTTGGTCTATACCGATGGTACACAGGCAGCCTTTATATAAGCAAGACAAGGGACCTAGTGCGTTATTAGATAATGATATCAAAGAATCCTAACCATCATAGGACTCTCTAATAATGCTATTTAATAAACCAGATAAATACAAAATAACAGTAACGTGATAACTATAAGGGCCACATAAAACACATTCAACTATTACACATCTTTGAAACTGAATTTAATTAAAAACAAAGAAAGGACAGTAGATTTGGACACTAGTTGTAAGCAACTCATGGAGTTACTTACTAACCATGGTTACTTACACTTTACCTTATTCATCACAATAGAAATGCTCAAAAGTTAAAGAAAATACAAGTTCAGAATACCAGAAAACACTATCCAATATATAGATTGAGTGTTGAGTGACTTCCACGTAACGTAGCTTAGAACGTTATCAACTCCCGAAACATAGCAAATCTATTCGGTGTCGGTGTCATAGTCAGTGGGGCCTGTGATACAGTACGTACCACCTGCCACTCCGTCTTTATCTGGGTCGCAACCGACACAATGCCGGGGACAACCAGTTTTTCCTCTCTATTCGGATTACAGTTACGAATTTCCTCGCAATCACCCTCCTGCCCAATAATTTCCTCCCAGTAAATGGGTACAGCGGGGGCTATGCCACAGTATGTTTCACTTCCACCTGCCTTTTCATTTTGGGAGGCACGCATTGCAAAACTTAGGACAATAATCTGTAAAATCTCCTTTGGGATCGCAGCCAGTTATTTTCTTGCACTCCTCCTCAAGATTCACATCTGAATCTTCTCCCTTCAGCAGGCGTCTCTTCGGTGCGGTCATTGCTTCTTTGTTCTTCTTGATTGACATGCTTGTCACCTTAATTGATAGAGAAATTTTTGATTTCTTCCGACTTTCCGACAAGGTAACACTCCCTTCAACAAAACAAAAAAGAAAAAGTGAAAGAAGGGAAAAAAAAATGAGATGAAGCATCAAAATTTACTTGTTTAGCGTATATGTCAATCTCGCCCGGTAGCCTAGCCCACCAGACAGATCAACATACATACATACATACATACATACATACATATATATATATATCAAACATAAACTCAATTAAACTCTCTTGTTGCCAGTGAGGCAATGGCCCATTGGTCATTAATACCGAGGCCTCATACTAAAATCAATGCTAGAATCTTCCTCTCGGATTTTTTTTTTTAATTTTTTATTGCTTGAGAAGCAAGTTACGTACGTACCTTTTTAGTTGTCAATATAAGAATAATATTACTACAAGAAGAGTGTAGTGTTTGCATCCAATTCCTCATATTTTTATTAGAGATAGGTAGTATTAGTACTCTTTACTGCTGCATTCTTTTATTTGTAAAAGTTCAACGAAAAAATAAATGTCAAATGCCTTTTCTTTCTTTCTTAAAACTATTTCTCTGCGACATTTGACAGAGAGTTAGCCCCTGAACCAAAACCATGGCTCCGTCCCTGCCTGTATCATGTTGTAACGCCCGTTCCCAGATATCGAGTCCTTATCCGAAAAATAAACGTTCGACACGTATAAAATAATTCCGATATTATATGTAAGCTTCTACTACGTCGTATCTAATTTAGCAAAACGGAAGCTAGAATACTCGGCGAAAATCATAAATGCTACTAAGAATAGAAACTCAAACATTCTAAAGATAGAAATGTTGACTTACAATGACGATAGTCCCAAATCCTTTTTTTTAGTGAACGGAGCTTTTTATTAAAAGAAAAAGAACGGTTTCGTATAAAGCCGTATCATGGCCCTCCCCTTATACCAAATTACGTAGACGAAGCATAGCCCTGCCTCCTTAAAACCTATGCGTGGCAAACCCGATGTGGTAAAATACTGCGCATAGGAAAGAGTACAGCACCTTATGCTTCCAAAATAAAAAATAAAAACCCCTATAAATACACTGAGAATGCAAAGAATAACAAAAGAAAATCGGCTTGTGCTGTCTCGAAAAAAGATAGCTATCCTCATACTAATGTCAAGGATGTTTGAAGAGGTAAGCTTCCAAGACGCCTGGTTTGCACCCTTCAAAAGATTGAAGGGTGCTTCCAAAGAAATACTCCATGTGACATTCCAATTCAATATGATGTTCCGCTGAGTCGTGTTATAGATAACAGCCAGATGAATGCAACAAATTGAGTTGGCACTCCAAGATTTGAGCCATTCTGCAAACGTAAAATTGTTCTCCTGTAATTAACAAACCACGGTGATATGCCATAGAAATCTGAGGCAAAATAGTAAATGCATAGTAGGGATAGAAACAACATAGTTTGCACTCTTCAAACACTACAAGAAATTTGCCAATTTATGGCATGCAAGGCACGCCATAGATGGTAAATTACGGCGCACAAATGCAAGCCATTGATGGACACGCCGTAAATCTATGTTGAAAATTACAACATGCTTTTGTAAGCCATAAATGATCTGAAATGCATGCCGTATGTATTGTTGGAGACCAACAAGAAAATTTGTTCATGGCATGCACAAGCACGCAGTAAAACTCGAACAGTCGAACCACAGCACGCCATAAATGGCTTATTTGTGTCAAATTACAACGTACAAAGCATGCCATAAATTCACTAAAAACATCTACCAAGGCATGCACATGCATGCCGTAATGACCAATTGGATGCAGGCCATGAATTTACATTAACACATGCCATTAATTGCTTCATACATACATCATAAACTATGAAAATGAGTAGGTTCTTTATATAAATAAAAACGATATTCAGTCTTATATATTGAACAAAATAGAACGTATCAGACCAAATAGACTCCTAAAGATGATAGTCATCAAAATCTTAATATTAGTCACTGTTATCACAGAAACATACGTCCCTGAAACTACCAGGATCATACATTTCTAATTCATCAACTGAAACAGAGTATTTAGAGTACATCAGGCACTTTTGATATGCGGAAGAAAATCCTAATACCGTTGAATACAATGCAAATGAATCAACAAAAAATGACTAGTTTAAAGATATTTTTTTCCTCACTATAACAGAACATTTACCTTGACATGCACTCCAGCAGCCCACCGTAAGAAACAAGAAATGTTGCTTGTAACTTCAAAAGATTCAGTTAGCTGAACTAAGCGCTTTCCAGCTGCAGTTGAAAACGCAGCTAAGAAATGTGCATTGACAGCTCCAATTGAGGATGAACCTGAAAATAGATCCATCCATCACATAAAATACCAAATAGCAACTCATGTTTGGCAACCATATTTAACATTTCTAATAGCACTCACCAAACATAAAATCACTTTCAGGATGCTCAGGCCACTTATACTGGCACAAAACCTGCACAACATGTACAAAGACTGACGTTAGGATCGCTGCTCGATTGACATTGTAGAGACAAATGGATGCACCTTGAATTGTGTGAAAGCATTAATCCGAAGCACTTTCCTACTTTCGTAAACTCACTGCCAGCTGACCACTTATAAACACGTGCAACGCTAGTAATAGACAGGGGACAGGACTAATGCATAGCCACATCTTACATGCTGGACACAAGACTAATGCAAGACTTATATGCACAGCCAGAAGCCAACCAAACTCAAACCCAGACTGAAACAGTCAAACAAACATATTGTTTCAGCTAAAACAGAGCACTAAAATCTACTACTCGACTCGGCTCGTAAACCCAATTATTTCATTAGAATTCATCAAACTTTTTATTAAAGATAATGCACCCTAAGAAGATGTGTTCAAGTGCAAGTCATGGCCAATAATCAGTTCAAAAAAATTTAAAGTATACTTGGACTCAGAGGCTTCTAAAAAATGATAAGCAGGTTTCTAGAACACTTGGACAGGCCTAACCAGTAGAGCATTTTATCAGACTGAAAAGTTTGAAAGTATACTTTGCAGCAAGTAATTAAATAAGAAATATCCAATAAAATTTATGTTTACATGCATTTGATGCAATTAACCCATCCAATCAAAATTCAATCGACATTCTTGCACTAGTTTTAGATATTTCATATGATGTCAAATTCGAATCGAAAATGGACTGATGTTGCAAGAGCATGACAAGGCAAGCAACCTCTCCGTAAGATCTGAATAATCTGATATAGCCGATGAAATTCCTTAGCGAAAAAATCACTTTGTAAATACAGGGGACTAAACAGCAACATAGGGGAGATAGCATATGAACTCACATGCACACTCACACACAAGCACATCATTTGCAAAGAGAAAATCAAAGAATGGGAACTTATACGACCTTATCATATATCTCAATGTCATTGACAGGACATGGTCGTAGGCATTAAGATGAGAGATTAAAACAAATGAGACTAATCCAGAAATGTCAACTCGTCGATTGACGTGCACCACCTATGTTGTATTACTCTTAGAAGAAGAAGAGATGGCAGGTAATCCCGAAACTGAAATGCAAATAAAAATATAGTACAATTATATTTCATCTCCAAAAGAGATATAGCAATTAAACAAGAAAATAGTTTTGGAAAAGATTCTAATACAAGGAATATAAACTTAGCAAAACTCAAAATCACTAGCAAATGACTATTTACAGATTTGATAAACTCAGCTATACACTTTTGAATCTAACAAAGAAATGAAAGATACCCATATTGTAAAGACCAACATAGTAGACTGAATTTTGAGTTTTAACTGGCAGGTTCGAAATGTAACACACCTGACTCAAATCAAAGTAATCAATACCAAATTCAAATAAACCAAAAACCAAAAACAGGTCCAAATATAAAATATTAGTTTCTAATCACATTAGGTGTTTAGAAACACCTACATTTGAGCAATGCATTAGCCATAAAGACAAATGGCTCAATACTTTTGAGCAGTTCAGCAACATACATATATTCATTTGAACAAATATATATATATGCCCTAAAATGAAAGGTAACAGCTACTCACGATACTGGAAATAGATGATCCAATGAAGCCTTCCTAAGTCTTCTTGGTATTTGTAAGCTTTTCAATGCCACAAGTAGATTCATTTGTAAGAATACTTTTCATAAATGATAAGCAATCATACAACTGTGTAGAATCAAGAAATATTTGCCCAGTTTGATTAGTCCTCCATGCTAAGTATTCATTGAATGGTATTCCACATCGGTTTCTGGATCAGCCTGAGAAACCAACAATATTAACCGTAATTCAAAAGTGTAAGACCCCTCTTCTTGATAGTAAAGGGAAGCAACAACATTCAACTAGCGTAATCAGATCTTACTGTATAATTACCTTGTCTAATCAAACTTGAAAAAATACTAGTTAAGAATTGTAACAGGGTCATTAAGCTTCATGGCGGAGATAAGAAGATCATTAAATGGCTATACCTTGCATGCTTTCCTGAAACGTTTTGCTTGGGTCGACCTGCTACAGATGGTAGCCTCATATTCCTTGTTGGTGGGAATATCTCCCTGTTTCAATCCCTAGAGGAAAAAGATGTAAAAAAAAGCTTAGTTATACATTGAAAAGAGAATTGAAAGCAATACATTGAAAAAAAAAAAGAGAAAAAAAGAAAAAAAAAAGAAGAAAAATTGAAAGCAATATATTTCAAAATGAAAGTTGGAATAAAGTTGAGGAAAGGAAGGCAAAGAATGAGTGTTTAAATGAATGAAAGTATGATGTTAAGGTTGGAGTTGTTTGTTAATGCATATAGAAAAATCGAAAGAGTTTGGTGTGGTTTGGTATGTTTTCAAAGAAGGAGTACATGAAATGATTAGGTTCACTCGTATTGTCTCTTCTCCAGTTCCCAAAATTCCTTTCGGTTAACCCCGTCCCGAGCTTAACATTATAACCCTTCAAGTCCTGCTTGACCGTATTTAGCCTCGATTGCCTCGATTAGTGCCCGGTATGAGTTATGTGTAGTCATTTGGCCGGTATTCAAAGCCGGTAATCATTTTGAGTGTAGCCCTTGGTTTTTATCACACACACTTCATTTTCGTGATGAGATAGAGTCAAGTTGTTTACATTCAGTGTCTGCTTTACGTTCACTTTGATGTCGTGAGTGCTATGCATGTTTCGTAAAGTTGATCCCTTGGTCGGTTTTAAAGCGCCTAATTTACTCGAGGACGAGCAAAGGCAAAGTGTGGGGTGGTTGATGGGAGTCAACTTTACTGTACTTTGGTGTGCAGTTTAACCCCCGTTTATCACTTTATTGGCATGTTTTGGGTAGATATAGACCTGTTTGAGAGTAATATCGAGAGTTATACGCACGGGGAGTTAACTTGTCACATCGATAGTAAACTCCTCATTTTTAACGATATTTATCTCTTTTACGAGCACTTTTGTCTTGCGGAATTACGTGTGATGTTTGTTCGTACATGTTATTGCAGGACTTAGGTGACTCGAGGACCCGGAAGGCGATGTTTTTGGGATGAGAAACGTGTTCGTGGCACGAAAGTAGCATGAAAGTGAGGAAAAATCAAGTTTGGAGTGAAATCAAGGCAAACTGGCGTTTGCCATAACCCAAACTGGTGTTTGACTCAAGCCAACCTCAAACTGGCGTTTGGCCAGTCCAAACTGGCGTTTCACAGAAGCAACATTGATACTGAAGGTTGGCTCAGAAGACAACCGAGCGTCCAACTTGTCCTCAAACTGGCGTTTGTGTGGGTTCAGCCCGAATCAAGAAAGCTCATATACTCCAAATTGGCGTTCAAGAACTCAAAAGGGTGTTTGTCCCTCAAGGCATGATCCATGAACTGGCGTTCAAGGCAAGGCAAACGCTACTTCACAGAAGATGAAACCCTAATATCATCAAGATTCCCAGGCAAACTAGCGTTTGCCAAGATCCAAACGCTCGTCCTAGACCGACAGAAGCAGATTTCAGCCCTACACTATAAATACGCGCCTCATTCAAATTTCGAATATTCTTGGCTGACTTTAGACTCTTCTTAGAGATTTTGGTGCGATTTTAGTGTAGTTTGATCATCTTTCAATCCTTTGATTCCGTAGATAACATCCTTCGATTCTACATACTTTTTATAGCTTAGATTTACGTTTCAAGAACCAAGATTCGACTTTTAGAGCAATTGCTCCTTCATACTATTCTGGATCAGATTTTCTGCATATTATATGGTAATGACTTGTCTTCCTTTATTATTATTAGCATGTTTTCCTTTCTTTATTCCGTTATTAGCGTAATCATGAGTAGCTAATTGCATGTGTAGTCGAATTATGTGAAAGTGAGCGAAAACCCTAAGGGGGACGAGATAGGGAATTGTGTAGTGCGTAATATCATGTTTAAACGATTAATCCACGTCCTAAAACTTATTTTAACATCTTTGAATTAGATTGATCACCTAGTTCACTGTCACACACATCGAACTTATAGATGCATTTTGTGGTGAGATGTGGGATAAGGGGTTTTAGGATCGTTGCGTAGATTCGGCCTAGTTGTTAGGACCGTTTCCAATACAGAGGTTTGTCATCATTGTTCGAGAAGCTCTAAAGCTTAATCATGTTAGGATAATCAGTTTTCTAAAGGGAGAGTCAGTTAGCTTCGCATAGGGTGGTTAGATCGAGTTGTTCAGTCTAATTACTAGAATTAGGAGTTGGCACCCGTGGATGTCGTTAAACTACATTGGATAGGTAGGTCGGTTAAGACACGCTCCCTGTTAAGTCCTTCCTCAGGGGTAAAAGTAGCTCATAGGATCATAGTTCGGCTATACCTTTTAATAACTAGAAGTACAACCATTAGTATAATCTTTATTTCTGCATTAGTATAATATCTTTCCACCATATTTTGGCTTGAACTAAGTTCAACGTCAGCTTTGGTACTTAGACATTACTCCCTGTGGATTCGACCTTGTGACCACTATACTCCCGTTGACCCAATACTCTGTAAGTGAAAGTTAGCGGTTAAGTATTTTGCTATCACGTATACACAGACATTGATGAATACTAATTCATCAAAACACAAGCCAATCATACTCTTTCGACGGTCCCGAACTTCAACTCTTATGAAGAATCCATTTGGTCCCAGAACTAAATGCATCAGAAGCTTAATCAAGGTTTGTTTATGTCCATTTAATGTTATAAATCAAGAAACAACATTCAAAAATGGATTCGGGGCTCAAAACAGCTTAAACACAAAAAATAGGGCTAATGCGTGCGCATAGACCTTCCTAAATCATTCAGGATGCTTTCAGCATCATCAATGCACGCTTCACATTCACTGCGCGTGCAGAAATGTCTCTGAATCTATTTTCCCCATTTCTGAACCCGAAATGCGTGTGCATTAACCCTAAAACTGCCCTAAACAACATTTTTCTGCACTAACACGATTTCCATCACATTCCTAACATGATCAACATCGAAATACTCAGAAATACAGCAGCAAAATAGCACTTTAACATCCTATAACATAACATAGCACAATAACTGTTGGTGATTATATCACCAATGTGACTTAGTGTAATTGGATTTAGTTTGAGGTTTGGTAAGCTTGAAACAATCGATATGAGTTAGGAGATGCGGGGTGCATGCTTATAATTGATATTTACAAGCTTATAGAAGTGTTAGATCAAGTGTTGAACCAAAAACTGGATACTGCTGCGTATCCATACGGATAGATTGAACTATCCGTACGGATGAAGCCTGTTAAATTGAAATCGGATACTGTAATATATCCGTACGGATAGGGTATTTTATCCGTACGGATGAGTTACAGGATGCAAAACCGAATTTTGGTTTTCAGCAGTTTTTTGGTGTCCCTTCGGTTTTAACTGATGTCCATTCGGTATGAAGACGTTTCTTAACTGTTTTTGAAGGGTTATGTTGTGTTTTTCATGTAGAATAACACATGATATAAGTACATAACACTTGAAATATTTGAAGGAAAAGAGATCAACACTTTAATTGGATTTATTCATTTTATTTGAATACTATCTTGAAACCTCAAGTTCTACACACAAATAAACAAAACTCTTATAGCTATCTTTCTATCTAATTGCCAAGATAGAAAGGGACGTAGTTTTATCCCGTGAATACATTCGTGATTTACCCGGAGGCAATCTTAGGGGACGAATAGTTTTCGCAGGAAAGAGCCTCTGCTCGACTTTGCGTTTATATATTAAGTTCTCTTTTATTTGTTGTTTTGATACCGTTGTTCTAATTACCTACAAACTCCCCAACAATAACCACACCTAAGCATGATTTCTAAGAACAAATCAACTCTAAAACTCAACCCTAACATTATAAAACTATAACTATTCATTAGGAAGGCCTTTTACATTTCAGCAAGCAAAACCAAAGCAAAACCTTCAAAGGAAACTGCAGTACTTTCACAACCTTTCCAAAACTCCAACTTTTCTGTATCAACACCAAGCCCTTCTCCCGCTGAATTTGTTTCTCTAATTCTTTCTAAAAACCATTAAAGATCTTGTGAGAATTTTGGAGCAGTCTCCTTGGTTTTCTTCTGTTTCTTTTCTTTTTGTATGATGCCAAGTTCGACTATTGAGGGGGGATCGAGTATAACGTCTGATAAACATCCTTCTATAGTGGGAGGTTACTTTTGTAGAATAAAACTCCCACCATCACTTAATATAATTAACTCCCCTTAATTACAAATAAATTGAAATTCCCCTTTTAATTCTATTAATTGCAAATAAATCCCCCTTCATATTTATATATATATACTAGTAGGAAAACTAGTGCAATTCACGGGATAGTGACATAGTGTAAAGCATAAAAATGATTATTAAAGCATAAAGCATACAGAACATATACATCTAAAACAAATGCATACAGAACACATACATCTGATGGCATACCCATACCCATACAAACACACCCTGGAAAAGGCATGCCAAATGATGAGAAAGTACGGACTAAAGACTACCCAAAAGTCCTAATTTTTTTTAAATTTTTTTTTTATGAAATGATCTGTTTTATTCAATAGCTAAAAATGCTAGGTATTTACAAAAAGTTTGAAAAACAAAATCAATACAAGTCACTGTTCCTCTAGGCCCCAAGCTAGCCTAATATTTCGAGCCCGTTCCACCATCTGAGCGATGAAGATATGAGGCGGAGGGCGATTACACTCCTCCCCAAAGATCCGTTTGTTGCGCCAGTCCCAAATGCCATAGACAATCTCCCTCCAAACATACTTACATCTCTGTGACTCATGCGAAGTACGTGCAGAATGTAACGAAAAAGTAACCCAGTCCTTAGTTGATTCCGCGGCAAAGAAATCTCTAGTACAAGTAGGGTCCAAAAAAAATTCCCAAATTGTTTTAGGCCAGCTACAGTCGCGAAGTGCATGAAGGGATGTCTCCTCAGCATTACCACAAAGCCCGCAAATATCCGAATCCACCACTTGGCATCGGTATAGTCGAGTGGTGACCGGTAATGCATCATGGCACAATAACCAAATAAAGTGATTACCTCGAGTTGGACCCTTTAAGTCCCAAATTTCCTTCCAGATAGGATTTGCACTATCTTTGTGCCATCGGTTGCAATCCAAGATGGTAGCCCGAATGTACCGTATATTGCCCCTTCACACTATCCCTCCAAGTGAGAACACCATCGATAGTATCGGCTCCCCTCATCTATTATCCCCGCCCCACTTTTAATACTTCTCCACATAATTGAGCTCCCTTGCTTTAAAGGTGATGAATATCACCGTATTTAGCTTTGAGGGCATCAACCCACAACGCTTGCTTATCCGTCATATCGCCAGGCTAGCTTCGCCAAAAAAGCGCGATTCATCCCGGTTAGATTTTTAAAGCCAAGCCCACCTGCTTCCTTTGGCGCACAAAGTTTACTCCACGCAATGTAATGCATTGTCCTTTTTTCCTCCGTATCTCCCCAATAAAAATCTCGCAAATCTTCTCAAGCCGAGATATAATGGCGCCGGTAATTTGATTGTACGCATGGCGTAGAAAGGTTGTGAGGCTAGAGATGTTTGCATCGAATGGCTCTACCTGCACGAGATAATGTATGAGATTTCCACGAAGCGAGTTTCCGTTTCATTTTATCCACTAGAAATGAGAATGTCGAAACTTTTAGTCTGCCTTGTAAAAGAGGCATCCCAAGGTAAGTCCCCAAGTCGGAGGTGTGTTGCATCTCAAGTGCTTGGCTAATAAGTTCTCGCTGAATAGGACTGACATTTGGCGACGTCTGGAATTGTGATTTTGTCATACTGATCTTCATACCCGAAACGTTACAGAAGTCTCCCAAAACCGCATCCATTACCAACGCTTGGACCTCACTCGCTTCTCCAAACAGAAGCATATCATCCGCAAAAAATAAGTGGGAGAGCGGTGGACCATTTTTTGAGAGTTTAATCGGCTTCCAAAGGCCCCCTGCTATTGCAGCTTAATTTTTTGACTCAAGATTTGCATCACTAAAACAAATAGGTACGGAGCAATCGGATCACCCTGTCTTAGTCCACGTTTCGGTTTGAAGGATGGCAGCCGTTCCCCATTCCACAATAGGGACACCGAAGCCGATGTCATGCAGTGCATAATAAGCTCACAGAGCTTCTGATTGAACCCGGATGATATAAGAAGCTGATGGAGGAAACCCCAGTCAACAAGATCATAAGCTTTTTCTAGGTCTACCTTAACCATCATCACCCCCTGCTTCCCCTTCTTGTGCCGCATGTAATTCATGATTTCCTGTGCTAGAATAATATTTTCCGTTGTTCCTCTACCCGGAATAAAGGCTGCTTGAGTCTTGTCAACAAGTTTTTCAATGACAGTGCTTATACGATTACCTAAAACCTTGGTAATTATTTTAAAGTCCTAATTTTAATAGCAATAAAGCAATGTATTCATCGGAAAAACAAATTCCTAATAGTTCTACATATCGCGGTTCACGATGATGTCTTACCTTCAGTCGCCAGAAGGTAAACACCGTCTGCTGCCAGATATTGAACATTATCAGGACGCTTCTCTCCAATCAACTCCACACACCTGAATAGAATACAATTTTCCTATGAAGACCTTTGAAAATATAGACTTTTCACTAAAATATAGACCTTTGGCACTACAGAAAATCGATTGAAATTGTATTGAAAGTTGCATCTTACCACCTCAGTCCTTCAATATCTATAATTTTTATTAACAGTTTTATTCTCATTTAAACCCTAATTTATTATCCATTTAACAAATTTCCACACTTGATCACTATTGTATTAATGACACTCATAGGTATTTTATACTTTATGAACACACTTTCCTAATCTGTGTGAAGAGTGAAGACCTAAAAAACAACATACATTGAGGAATGGGAGTAGAACAACCAAAGCAGTCTTTACCTCCTATTGCCCACCAGCTATACGGCTATACTTCTTATCATGATTGTGTAAGCATCCACCTGTATCCACATGTTGAAGCCTGTCCCTTTGATCATGCCTTTATGATTTTCCACTTCCCTCAATTTCGTAGCAACTAACCTACGAAATTTAGTTACCTGGTTAGTATTACTAACCTCAGTAATCTACCTTGAATTTGTTGAAAAGAAAAAAGAGAAGGTACAACAAACACCAAAGTTGTGCTAAAAAAAATCTCAATTATATCGGGAAAAAAAACCCATAAAACTGATACCTGTCTCTTCAAAAAGAAATATCGGAAGTAAATACAATTTCAGTTTGAAGGAATAACTTTGAAAAAGAAATTGGTATTGACGAAATGAGACTGAGGGGATTCAAAACGTGGGAAGTTTTCTTCTTTAACAAAGTGGTCAAAAACTGGTGTTTTTCTTGTAAGAGTTTATCTCCATTAGTTGGTTGGTTGCTCCGATATGGTGGGAGAAGAACCAACACGATGCTTATGAGGGAGACGTGGGGCTGAGGCATTATCCTTTGACATGTCATGATGGACACCATTTAGCTGAGACAGAATGGATAGATTAATAAACAATCTAAATGATCCTGCACTTGTTAACTAACACCAAATGTTGCACCAGAAAAGTATATATTAGCAGAAAATTAAAGTTCAAATATAACACTATTAAGATAAGTAGAGACATAAAAATTGACACAACGGGGTAACATGGAGGGAACGATGGATAAATTTTATCCTCTAGGCTTTGTAAGAATTATATGACAATGCAAGAGAACACAGATTCCCCATCCATAACTGCTTTGAAGAAACTTACTTATTCGATGGATGAAGTTGCATAGATATAAAACTTGTGCTTCACTTTTTCTCTTAACATATTTTTGACTGTTGATCGTAGATGTGAGCAAACAACCTTTGGAATAGAAAACACATGTTCTTTTGATCCGCAACCTTCGTACTTTCTATCTCTTGCACTAAGTTTTGAATCTCTCGCTGGAGAGCTGTGTGTGTGAAATGTGAAAACATCAAATTAGTATTAGAGCACAAATCAAGAGGAATTCATGGAAATAAAGGAAGTGAAAAGTAACTTTATTGAGCCACAGAGGAATCCATATACCTCCCAGAAAGGCAAATGAAAGAAAAAATGGACAACCAAACTTCTGGATAAAGAAATGACACATAGCCAAACCCGTCATGGAACGAAGATAATATATGCTGCTGTACTCTGGCTATGTAAATGTGCAACAGAAAACCCGACATAGAGTCCAAAAATCCCATAATTCTTTTAGTCTGCCAAAGATGATTGCAGACATGTAAATATAATGTTTAGATGATTTGAACAATTAAAACAAATGTAGAAAGAAACATCAAAGAATCAACTGTTAAAGCAAGTAGTAAGAACCTAGGAACAGAAAATACACAATAATGGTTAATCGAAGGCAAATTAAAAACCACACCAACCCAAGTGGCAATAATTTTTTTTTCGAAATATGCAGAGTTAAATTACAAGACCAACTAAATAATGGATGATTTTGGCATCACAGACTCAGTGAGTAATAAGTAATAATGAAAGGGTATGGAAGAATTAAATAAGAAACGACATTTACCATTTTCCAATAACCAGTAAGTCCCTGCGAGGCATAATCCATCCGCGGCATGGCAGCAAGGAAAAGATCTCCGATATAGGACATGAAACCTTTTGTATCAATGCTTCGTATGAGATTAGGTTATGGAGGTAGGAGAGCATATGCGGACACTGATGAGAGTCAACTTTACTATGCTTCGGTGCATGTTTTAACCCCCATTTATGACGCTTTTGGCTTGTATTGGGTAGTTTTAGACCATTTATAGGGCAAAATGCATTGCACACTCACTTTGAGGCAAACCGTCAAATAGATGGAAAACCTCACTATTTTACGGTATTTTGACAGATCAGATCAGATTGAGAATTTGAAACATTGTACAAAATTTAACACCAACGATCAACCAAATCCGACGGAAAAAAAAGACGTGGAGAAAATAGGCGATGTGGATTGTGGAGCGATAATTGACAATAGACGTGGGATGATGAATAGACGTGGGATGGTTTAGGGAAGTTGGCGTAAGTTGGGAGAAAGCATAGGGATGATGCGCAAAAGAAAATGTAGCGGGTAATATGATCAATTCGGGTCAATTTGCAGTTATTTGCTCTTAAATATAATATAGATTTCGAAAAAACACACACACACACACACACACACACATATATATATATATATATATATATATATATATATATATATATATATATATATATATATATATATATATATATATATATATATATATATATATATATATATATCACTTAATTCTATAATTAAATAAACATAATATTTCGTTTTCGCAAAATGACATGTCTGCATTTTTCCGAAAATTGGGATATTACGTCTTGCTTAATATGATTTCAAAAGAAAAAAAAATTCTTGCTTAATCTAATTTCATGGAAACATTACAAAAAGACATGCTTTTTAGCGGCGGCTTTTTTTTCACCGCTAAAGCTGATAATTGCCGCAAAACTTTTTCGCGGCGGTTTCAGCTCTCAGTTGATATCCGCCGCTAGAATGTGAATTTTTTGTAGTGGAAATACAAGTTTACACATCAAAATTTATTATTAGAGGAGGATCTGACAAGGTGCTAAATCTTCAAAAGCCAAGTGAAATCCATTACTTTGATTAATTGAGAGCTCAAGTAAAAGGTGACTTCCACTTAGGCCGTGTAACAGTACGGAGTTTGTTCTTCGTCTTCATCTACTTCTTCATAAACATAAGTATTTGGATCGCACCCACCACATTCCTCGGGACAACCTATTTCTTCTGCATAAGGATCCGGATTACAACCATGGATTTCCTCGCAATCAATCTCCTCTCCGAGAACTGGCTTCCCACAATAAATGGGTACGGTGGAAGCTATGGCACAGAACGTTAAATAACGGAAAGATCAAACACGTACAAAGGATACACACACACACATATATATATATATATTCACAAAACAGTTAAACGGATAAACGAAGAGGAAGATAATATAGATTACCGTTGAATACGAACAAGATCGAAAGGATGAAGATACTCAGATGATTGGCCATCTTCTTGCTTAATTTGGATTCACACTTAAATTTGAACTTTGCTAGTAAAATTTTGGTTCTTCATTTTAATTTCAGAAGGGAGACACAGATTTTATAGCTCACATTATTGATATTATTTTATACAAATAGGTAGCTTTAATACTCTTTACTGCTGCATTTTTTATTGGTAAAAGTACAATGAAAAAAAAAAGTTAAAGACCTTTCACACGGTTTAGTAGTGGATCCAGAAGAAAAATCCATCGAAAGCAATCCAAAAAGAAATACCAACAATATATATACAACTAAAAATAGATAAAAATCACCGGGGCAGAGACATACGGTGCAACAAGGGTAGTTCCGCCCTGCATATGGTTCAGATTTCAGAAAGATAGGCAAATAAGGGGAACGCAAATTCCGAAAACCAGACCAAATCAGAATAACATAACAGGACCAGACCAAATCAGAATAACATAACTTGTGGTTTTTTAGTCAGATTTCATATAATTTAAAATCAAATTGTTGAGTACAATTAGGCAGGAATGAGAATCGAACACTAGTTCTCGGTGGAAAGTACATTGACTTGTACCACCAAGCCAAATTAATCCAATTCTTTTTTTTTTTTTTTTAACCGAAACGTAATATACACACACACGCACACTGTCCCTATTGGGACTCAAATCCGGAACTTCCGGTTAAAAACCACAGCACAAACCGCTGGGTCAATGATTTGTTGGCATCCAATTCTCACTGATTCGAAAATTATTTCATATTCTAAATGTTATGTATTTTATTATCCTTACACACACTCATCTTCATTAATATTTTGATCTCCCCCAAGAACACAAATCAATTTATAACTCGTGACCCCTAACTATCTCTTCTCTCCAGGGGCGGCTCCAAGAATTTAATGATACGGGTCAGAAATTTATCATATTTTACAATTACTAAGTTTAATTCATATATTATAGCTTAATACGGGTCAATAGGGATCAATATATAAAAATAAGGGGATCGATACACATATAAAATGTGTACCAAAAATAAAATTTCCACTGTAATATTTTTTTAGCAGGTCGGGTGACCCATTTGTTTGTACATAGAGCCGCCCCTGCTTCTCTCATGCTTCCTCGGCGCCAATAGCTTTGATCGAGTAGTGGATCCTAGAAAGGAAAGTTTGAGGATACACTACAAAAAATATAGAATATTGTGTCGGGCTTTGCCGCATACGTAAAAGCGTTGATATAGATATAATTTTTGCCGCACTTTGACATTTTCTGTTACAAAAGCCTGAATATTATATATTTTCTATAGTTTTTTGTCCAGAAGGACAAAATTATCAAAAAATCGGGATAGAAGGACACTGTAATTTAATCAGGACAAAAGTAACAATTATGAAGTAACAAATATGAAGTGACAAATGTGGAATAAAGTAAATATGAAGTAAACAATTGTGAAACACAAAGTAACATTAACACGTGAAATAACAATTTTAAAGTAACAATTGTGATTTTTGTCCTTTATAATCATGAAAATGTTACTTTTGTCCTTCCAGACCCATTTATTAATTTTTTTGTCCTTGTGGCCCCTTCCTAAATTTTAATCCTAAATTTTAGCTCTAATTAACTGTTTCCTTCACTTCGTGACATTGGAGTTTGGCCTTTAAGCTTCTTTAATTTTGTTCTGATGTAGCATATTTCATCATAGTTTTAATGTTACTCCTAGTACTTTGTTATTATGCGCATAACTATTGAAAACTTCTTATTACTATTCCAAGGTTGAAAAACTCATCATTTCTTATTACTAAATTGGAAATTTGTCATCTCGGTTGCATGGTGTTTCCTCAAAGGTTTGAGAACTACACTTAAATATTCAAATGGTAGAGGAAAAATGTTATGCTAATTGTAAATAAATTTGCAGAATTTAGATGATGAAGAAGATAGGTATTCCAACCAGAATGATAATGCAATTTCAGATTCACTTGATAAATATCTACGTCGGCAAGATATTATGGTATTCACTCTTTATATCCTACATTAGTATTTAAAACCCCTTTATTATTTAAGGATTATAAGTTAATAATGGATTACCTGCTTTTGCTTTTGAAGACAACAGGAAAAAGAAATCCTTGGCTACATGTCCAAAGTCTTGTCCTTGTAGTTACCAGAAATAATGAGCTACATGAGTTAATGATTCTCAGTCCTTGTGAATGAGTTAAATTCAGCTCGTTTTGTTGTTGGCTATCATGTTATGATGTATAGTTACTTTGAGTCCTGTAATTCGTGTCATTTCTATTTGGCTTTGTTTCAGCCTGAGTTTAAGTCATATCTTGTTTGAGTTGCATCAACTCCGCATTTGGTCTTGCTTAGGTCTTGGTTCAAATCTCCATTATATTATATCCTGAGTGATATGTTGTGTTAGGTTCTGTTTAGTTATGCTTGTACATGTCTCTGCATTTGTTTTTGATCTGGTTGTCTCATGTTTTGCATGTTCAAATGATCCGAGTTTGAATCTTAGTCATGTCTACTGTTTCAATTTGGTTTTCATTTTAGCTTGCATTAGCTCAAGACCTAGTAATTGGGGTAGCTTATTGTGGATGCGCTTACGGGTCAACAGTGGCTCCACTAAAGGCCGCCTAATTAACGGTACTCAACAAGTTAAATAAAAGAAAGATATATATATATATATATATATATATATATATATATATATATATATATATATATGTGTGTGTGTGTGTGTGTGTGTGTGTGTGTGTGTGAAATGAAAACTAAGACCACCCCATAATTTATTTCTTGGGTCCGCCTATATACTATATATATATATATATATATATATATATATATATATATATATATATATATATATATATATATATATATATATATATATATATATATATATATATATATCATTAAAAATTCGGATACAAAATATTTAACTCATCAAAAAATAACATACATTTAGTCATAAACATGTAGTAAACCCCATTTAAAGATATAATAAGAGAGGTTGGAGTTAGTTTTTGTGGTGTCTAATGTTGTATAAGGTAAAAGAGTGGAGTTTTTTTTAGGTGTTTAAGAAAAAAAAATAGGTGGTATAAGGTGAAAAAAGAAAATTGGTGATTTGTTTTTGTTGTTATAAATTTTATGATAAGATTTAGATGGTATAAGGTTATGAAAATGTAAATCTAGTCATAAATATGTAGTAAATTTTACCCCTTTAAATATCTAATTAATGAGAGAAGTTAGAGTTTGTTTTTGTGGTGTTTAATGTTTTATTATTTTTTTAGGAAAAAATAGTTTATAATCCACTTTTTTCCTCTTAATTAAGTGCTAATCCAGCTTCAATTTTTTAGTTGCATTAAGGACAAATAAATTCCACCGGATGAATATACCCCTATTCTTTCAACTCTATTTTCAGTTAATCATTTTCTGACCTGCTGATATGCTTCATCGGCGATGCAACATCATCCCCGTCCTTTCTTTCCCACTAACCCATCCCCTCGGTTGCGTATTGAATGTGATCGCGTGTAGGTCACTAACGTCGATATTACTAGCAAGAATACTAGGTACATCGTAGTATAGTAAATGCGAGTCAATGTGATCCCACAGAGACGATGCAACTTTAATTATAAACGATTCTAATCTAATTAAGAAACAACAGAGAGCTGGTCATGGACCAACAATGAACTTGAAACAAACTTGGTATTTCTCCCCCTCTTCTCACCGATCTACTAACTTGGATTAGTTAATCGTTACGTTTACTCCCTACATAATTTCTTTAAATTAATTGCGAGCTTTCGTTTTAATTATCATTATCAGCTACGGGTGCAACTCGTAACCCTATCTACTCCGACAATGGTAGTAGACAATCTATACGCAAGCTACCCTCCTTAATTGGTCCGTAATAGCCCATACGCATAAAGAACTAGAATTTCCGATATCGAGCGCTAACTCATACCGCTAACCCGCCTAGACAACTGTCGACATTGATCAACACGTTCCTAGGGTCCATTCAAGACTATGTCCAAACTTAGCACTTCACTATTCATATTTCATGCTAGTTTACGATGACAATAAGCAGATTGGCTAGGTCTAACCTACTGTTAATTAAATCTGTCGATCAACGTAGCTGTAGTGAATCCAATTTTAGGTTTTCTAAATTTTGCCTCGATAAATCGGTATAGACCGCTGATTTACCGGGGTCAGCTTTTCTTATCCCTGGATCTACATTGCTCGATTATGATTAATCTAAGTAAATCATGGGGTCTTTAAACATGCAGATTAACTAAAACACATAAATACGAATAGATCTACCATATTGAAGACAAAAAGGAGCGTTCAAATCTTCATACCTTCAACAATGTAGATCTAGCTCGATCTACTCAAGCTAGAGATGGTGGAGAAAGGGAGGAAACCAGAAACAACTCCTCAAAAGCTTGGAATAACTTTATTTCATCAAATTGTATATAAAAGATTGAATATAATTGAGTGCTTATACAATAATCTGTTAATGCGGTCTTATATAGGTACAGTGACCGACTTATGACTCTCAGAAACCCTAACCAACCTAGTAGAGGCGGCAGAATCAATTTCGTGTTCAACAAGTCCTCGATTTATCGGGCATGGACCTCGATTAATCGGGCCAACTTTTCTTCTTTTTCTTCAGCAGACTTCTTCTTGGACTTTATTTACTTGGCCCAGCATACTCCCTTTGGTCCAGATCCGTTCTCCAATGCTCCAGATTCGGTACATCCTATAAAACACACAAAATGAGACAAAATTGTACCAAATCTTCAGGAAATAACATAGATGCAGAATTACGATCCTAGAAACATGCACATAGCATTTAACACATATTCCACATAATAACGAACCTATATATCCTCTCTTGAGCAGAATTCAGGGTGAATATAGGTATAATTATTGGTACCATTTAGGGCATTATCAGAAGGGGCCTTAAGTTATATGAGCTTGTCAACACAAATTGTTGCGAGAATAAGCTTATCACATAATTCATATCATGAATAAGCTTGGACTACACAAGTTGAGTGAAAAACCAATAATTCCCTTACGCTTCTTGATTTGGGGTGATTTACTTAACCCTAAAAATGTAATTAACCCCCTGTTAATTATTTTTTAACCTGGCCCCCAATCCCACCCCCTAAATTAGGGCGGGTAAAATAACCCACCCTAATTTACGCGCCAAAATCCGATCAAGCCTTTTTCTATCGCGTCAAAATCTGATCAAACGGACTATTCCTCCTTTGCAAAGCCAATTACTCTGCTCTGTCCCTCTCTCCTTAAACCCAATTACTCTGCTCCGTCTCTCTCTCGGTGTCCGGTCATTGTAACAGCCCTCTGTTTTCTTATTCTCCATCAATCATTGTCCGAGCCGAGCTGGGTGGTAATCGAAAGGGTTTCTTGGCTCTCCATATCGGTATGTGAATGTAAATTAAGCTAATACCATTGAATTGCATGTAAATGATTGAGTTTGTGGTGTATATGATTTTGTAGATTAGGAAGGTGTGTATGTGGTGTTGAATGATTTAGGCAAATTGAGTTTGTTAGTTAACTTACCCTTGCGGGAGTAGCTTAAACCGTGTGTTTAACTCTGAATTGAATTGAAAATGGGGGCGACCCCTATTGAAAATGGCTATTTGATTTGAATTGAATTGGTGATTTGTGCAGTTATTACCCGGTATGACTATCTATATCTATATCTATATCTATCTGGTTATATTTTCTAGCTGCATTTCCAGGTGAATAGTAATCGTATTAATCTTCAAAAATTGATTATAGTGTGACACAAGTTTAAACTTGTTAATGGCTATGTGAACTTGTATCTGCATTTCAAGGTGGATTGATTATAATGTGACACAAGTTTAAACTTGTTAATGGCTATTTTAACGGAATTGGAATTGATTTGTGATTTAAAATAAATTGAATGCAATGCTACATTCAAACATTCAAGCGTTATAGATTTTGTCTATGTGTATATTGGTTTGTAATTATTGTATTGAATAAAAACAGGATCTCGGTGAAGCGTGATGGAAGATAAAGTTTGTATTTTTATATTTTACCTTGTGGAGATTGAAAAAGACGTCAATGGTCTATGGTCTTGGAAGTATGTAGGGTGTGAATCTGAAGAAGTCTCGACGATTTTGAGTGTCAAAAAGAACATTACATTTGAAGAATTGTATGACATGGTGAAAAATGAGTTGGAAATCGATACAACTAAGTATGAGTTTGAGATGAAATATATGGTCCTCATTAGTAAAGCTAGACCGATGGTGCTTGATTGCGATAAGTTTGTGAATCGGTTTATATCTGTTTATAATTTAAAACAAGATGCTTTATTAATATGTTTCAAGGAAAAGGAAAAGTGTACCGAGGTTTATGAATGTCAAGAAACATGTGAAGTAGTAAAAATAAATAACGTTACAAATCGTATAAAATCACCCTTAACAACTCCCCGGCAACGGCGCCAAAAACTTGTTCACGGATTTTATCTAACAAAACAAACAAGTAATAAAATTTATAAATCTGGTATTCCCCAAGTGTAGGGATCGTAGTACAACGATTAATACCGGAGTCGATCACAGGGAATCGGGGTATCTAGTTCATTAATTTTCCTAAGATTGATACGATTATTATTAAAACCTGAAACGATAAAATAAACTGGACAGAGGATTGTCAGTCCAAAGCCAGGAAGGATAAAAGCGAAAACGATATCTAAACTATAAACTATAAAATAAACAGTAAACAAGAAGATGATCATGGTGATTAAAAAACGAACAAACAATAATCCATGGTTTGAACAATTGCTCAGCCTCCAAGCATTCAGCATAAAACAGCAAAACGAAATAAAAGCGAATATAAAACAAGAAAAATCGCAACCCCAGCCTCCCCTAAGGGGGCTGGGGCCGCCTAGGGTTTTCTCCTAATGATTGTGTATCAATAGGTCTCAATAATGTATGATTAGGGTTGAAATCCGCGCTGCTATTTATAGAAAACTAAGTCGGTTTTCAGCATGTCGGCCGTGGACGCCCGTCCGGAATTGTGGACGCCCGTCCAGATGCCTTGGACTTGCTTCAGACGCTCGTCCACCCAGCGTCCAAACTCTCTGAATCAATTTTCTTCTCCTGGACGCCCGTTTACTTTGATGGACGCCCGTCCAACCTGGACGGGACTTGGACGCCAGTTCAGCTGGATCAATAACTTGATTTCTTCATCTTTATCTTTTATCAAATTCCAACTTTATCTCTTCTCCTCTTCATTAATCCGATTGTTGACCTCTTTTAATCCTCTTTTTGGTCGAAATTGTGTATCTACAATACATCAAACACATTGCAAAATGTAGTATCTTCCAAATAAACATGAAATCATCAATTTTACACATAAATCATCCAATTTTGCAATTAAACCTTTTAAAACATCATTTACTCAATAAATCGATTAAACGCTCATTTTCTATGCAAATTATACAAATATGGAGGAAATCATTATAAAATATAACGTTACAAATCGTATAAAATCACCCTTAACCAAAAACTTGTCACGGATTTTTACAATGAAAACAAACAAGTAATAAAATTTATAAATCCGGTATTCCCCAAGTGTAGGGATCGTAGTATAGCGATTAATACCGGAGTCGATCACAGGGAATCGGGGTATCTAGTTAATTAATTTTCCTAAGATTGATACTATTATTATTAAAACCTAAAATAACAAAACGAAAAGATAAACTGGACAGAGGATTGTCAGTCCAAAGCCAGGAAAGATAATTGCGAAAACGAAATCTAAACTATAAACTATAAAATAAACAGTAAACAAGAAGATGATCATGGTGATTAAACAATCGAGCAAGTAATTATCCACCGATCCCGCAACCCTTAATTTCCTCTCTAAAGTTATCTTGTGATGATCTAATTAAAGATGTGGTTCACCTCTCATAAGTATGAATTCCTACTCTCGTAGATAATTCGCCTATCAATCTCTCATCTCTCGATATATAAGACTGACGCTATCAAACCAAGGTGTAAGATCTCTCAATCTAGCAACCTAGAAATCTAACCTATCAACTCTCGTTATGTCAAGGTTAAAAATCCTATCTTTCCTATGGTGATCTAAGGTTTACACCGACTCTCGTCATACGGTAAACATCAAAAAGCAATACATCTCTCGATATCGATTGCATAACACATAAGCATAGGAAAAATACAACTTGAATTAAAGATCACAAAACAAATCTAGATTGAAAATAAAGAACCTGCTGAAACGAATTCACATGGTTTGAACAATTGCTCAGCCTCCAAGCATTCAGCACAAACAGCAAAACGAAATAGAAGAATGAATATAAAACAAGGAAAATCGCAACCCCAGCCTCCCCTAAGGGGGTTGGGGCCGCATAGGGTTTTCTCCTAATGATTGTGTATCAATAGGTCTCAATAATGTATGATTAGGGTTGAAATACGCGCTGATATTTATAGAAAACTGAGGCGGCTGCTGCTAAGTCGGTTTAAGGACGCCCGTCCACTCTAGTTGGACGCCCGTCCAAGACCTTGGACTTGCTTCAGACGCTCGTCCACTCAGCGTCCAAACTCTCTGAATCAATTTCCTGTCCTGGACGCCCGTCCATTCTTCTGGACGCCCGTCCACTCTGGACGGGACTTGGACGCCAGTTCAGCTGGATCAAAATTCGAAATCTTCATCTCTATCTCTTTTCTTCTGGCCAATTCCATCCTTATCTCTTTCTCATCAATTAAATCCGACTCTTATCTCTTTTTGATCGAAATTGTGTATCTACAATACATCAAACACATTGCAAAATGTAACAATAATCAAATAAACATAATGTTGGTCCCTTGAAAAGGCTTTGGTTAAGTTTAGAGGGGGGGTGAATAAACTTAACACTTAAAACTTTGGAGTTAACAAATTCTGCAACTTCAGCAGTCGTCGATACTTCAGAGTCTGCTTTGAGACTTCGCAGCTCCGTCGATAAACGTAGTCTACCGATAGTTAAGTTTGCTTTGAATTTGTGCAAATGGAATTATATCAAAATTAAGCCTTAATACTTGTTGTTAAATATGATACTAAGTATTAGATACTCAGTAGTGCAAGTGTGTAATTTCAGTTGCTAGATTCAGTAGGTTGATGTGCAAAATAAACTAAGTGTAGAAATTAAATGCTGAAAGTAAGTAGGCAGATTTTATAGTGGTTCCGAGGTGGTGTAATCCCTGTCGGTCCACTCTTCTCCCGTGATGTTGGAGGAAATTCACTAGAGATCTTTGATGTAGTCGTTACAAAGATTCCTAAGTTGTTTGTCCTTCACCAATAACTATGGCTTCACAAACTCAAAGCGGGAACGGTAGGATTCGCTCCCGAGTCTTCCACTGGTCCTTGAAGGGTAGGATTGCCTCTTCACCAGCTCCACCACAAACAACAGTCTTTCACACCCAACAGATGCTTCACTGTCTTCAGCAGGTTCTTTATAAAATAAAGATTGAATCAAATAAATTATTCAGTTGCAGCAGCTTGATTAGGATGATTTAATCAGCAGCTTGCAGACTTCAAGTGTGTATGCTTGATGTAGCTTGAATACAGAATGCACTTGAAGTAATTCTCTAGATCAGCAGCTTTATGCTCAGTAAGTTCAGCATGGTGTTTTTCAGCTCAGAGTTGTCTCTTAAAGTTTATCCAAAATTCATCATCTTATTTCTGAGTTGAAAGTCCTCTATTTATAGGCAAGAATGCATGTGACTTGTATTTGAAATTCAAATGTAACCGTTCCTTGTTTTTGTCCCATCTGATTTGCATTCTGTCACTATTCATAGGACTGACACTGTCAGAATTCCTTTTTGACAGTGCAGTCTGTCCACCCCTTTGACTTGTATCCAATGGATAAAAATATGAATCATCCCAACGTTCTTTTAATCTCAGCCTTTGATTTCCTTGATAAGTCAGAGGTAGTTGGCTATCCTTATCCATGTAATCTTCCAATAATCTTGAATTAATCGAGGTATTATATCAGCAGTTCATCGTCTGTCGAGATACATATCATCCGTCGAACTCCAATTTTCGTGTATAAAATACGGTGTACCGATTTCTTTTATCTAACTTTTATTTGTGAAGTTAGATTACACCTTTTTAATTATAACCAAGTTCCAAACATCATCCAACTTATGGAACTTAGACCTTCTACACAAGGTATATGTGATCAGTTTAGGTCATCACAGACTTGCCTAAATTCTGATCCCATATTCTTGACTTAAATCACTAAGTTTGATCCCTTAGCCTTCGAAGCGAGTTTGAACCCTCGGCCTTCGTCTTCGGTCTTCGACGGGTTCCCGACAAGTCTACCGACCTATCTACCCTACATCGACCTAGACTAGTCCGCGACGAAGTCACCGACCATTACAGTGCTTGTTTGATCAAACCTATTTATGAATCAAACTCTAATAAACCTATACAATTGATCTAGACATCTTTTTGCCTTTGCACTATAACAGCTAGTATGGCACTCATCATCAAAACATAGAAATAAGTCCAACAATTTCTCCCTTTTTGGTGATGATGCCACTACCCTCACCTAATCAGCAAAGCAAAAAGATTAAGACAAAAACAGAACAAATATTCATCTTTCATTAAAATCATTTGTTCAAAGCTATTACAGTCTAGAATCAGCAAAGACATAATGCAGTTAAAAATATCCGATCTACTCGTCTCTTTTCTCTTTCTTGTCTAGCCTTCTCACTTGCTCTTGATAGGCTCGATTTGTTCTATCATATCCCTCATCCACTCATTTTCAATCAAAGTAAAATCAATGTAGGGATTAACTTGTTTCCACCAGTTCCAAGCTTCAGGCAGGATAAGATTAATATCATTCACTCTTAATCCAAACTTCATGTACAGTTCCTTGAATTCATCAAGTGAGTCCTTTGCTTTTGTGATAGGCAAGATCCTATCACCTCTGCCACTTCTTCCACCTCTTCCACCTCTGCCTCCTCTGTAAGTTGCCCTTAAGGCTCTGACTCTTGCTTCCCAAAATTTCAATGCCAAGAAAGAGGTTAGACCTTCATGATATCCCATGTCATGATAAGGTCTCCTTCTGTTATAGTATTCTTTCTTGTATTGTCTAAGGAGATCATCAGTAAGTTGAACTCTGGCAGGTGCAGGTTGCCTGAGAGCATTAATCTCATCCTCCCATCTTTTCTTTGCAAAGAGTCTTGCAGCCTCTTTTGCTGCAGCTGATTTGCCCTCTTCCCCATTAGTGACATCATCAACAAAACGGGACATTAGGCCATGAATACCCTCCTGTGAGATTACCACTCTATTCAATTGACCTTCCATAATTTCAATTCTTGTATCAATAGTAGTAATCCTTGATTGCAAGGTCTCCTCCAGAAGGTTGATCCTTTCAGTAAGTTTAGGATCAGGCATAGCAGGTTGTTGTGCAGCAGCAGGCTCAGTAGGTTTAGGTGTAGCAGCAAGGTTGTCAAGTTTCTGATGGATGGAAATAAGTTGGTCTTTCAGAAACTTATCTTTTGCAGTATTTCCAACCTTGATGCCCCTCACATCTAGTATCAGATCATTCACAGCATTTTGAGTAGATGTGAAGTTTGAAGCAAGCGTGGCGATCGATTGTCCGTTTTCATTTACCATATTCATCAGTTCTTCAAATCTCTGTTCTTGTCTGTCCAGTTGAGTTCTTAACTGTTGCATATCATTTCTGACAGTTCTTAACTCATTCAACACTTCTACTGGTCTCTCTCCAGTCATTCTTCCACCAGTAATGCCATCAATAGGCTCCTCAACATTATACTGTGGCCTCTGATTTCTCACAACCATTGCCCAACTCCTATCCAGTCCAGCAGGGTTAGGTCCTTCATATTCCTCCAGAATAGGATCAATGGCAGGTTCCTCAAAAATAGGTACAAATGCCTGTGGGGGATTAACATCAATATTTTCTTCTTCGGGCATACGGAACTCCTCATCACTAAAGTCATAGTCCAAAGAAATTTCGCTCATCCACATTAACGACGGTCCGCGACTATCTTTCCCTTCGGTGGTCTTGTCTCCGTAGGGCACTACAACGAGCCTCTTCAAAGAACAAGGGGTTTCCTCCAAACCCAAAGTTTGTTCCAACCTTTGTCCAGGAGTCTTTGTTTGAGACTCAAAGCGCACTCGTACCTCCCTGTTCAACCTTTGTGCGAGTCTTGTTTGTGACCCAAAGCAACCCGTACCTCCTCTTCAACTCTCTCTCGTGGATTGAATATAGCCTCATTATCCACTTGAAATCCTTCAAAGATGACCAATCTTGGTTAGGATAAGGGCGATTTATTAAGAGTGCCCTCAAAGTCAAAACCATCTTGATATTCAATAGATGCATCTGAGCTGGCACTAGGTTCACTGAAATCAGTAACATTTTCTTCATCCAAATCCTCACTCTGTTCAGGTTCGGTTTGTGCAGTAGGCTCTACAACATGGAATGTAGAAGATTCATCAGCTACCCTACCAGCACTCAAATTAATTCCCTCATTGATCAATGCTTCCAGATCATCCATGGTGAGATCCTGCAGATCCTCATCCATCTCACCAGTCTGCTGGCCCTCAGCAGACTTACCAGTATCAGTGGGTTGTTGTACAGGTGGTTCTTTTAACATTGCAGTCCCACTGGTTCCTCCTGGTCCAGAGGGGAAATCTCCTCTAGAATCTGATGATGAGGAAGAGTCATCATTGCCATCTCTTGGATCCCTAAACTTGATGCCCTCCTCCTTCGTTGCTCATCAAATAAGTCCATCAATGCGGATTGCGCAGACGAGTAGTATCAACTAGGTCCAACGATTCTCCACTCCCAACTTGTTAAAAGCCCATTCTTCAAAATCTGTCATAGGTTCAGCAGCTGGCTTTTGTCTCTTGTAGAAACCAAACTTCCATTGAAAATAATTAGCAATTTCCTGAAGTTTGGGATCCACATACTCTTCAGTTTTCTTTCTTTCTTTCACATGCCTTTCAAAGGGCATGAAAGATCTCCTGGGAGCAGCTCCAGTACTTTGTTGACCTTGCTGTGCCACCATTGCTAGTAACACCCTGATTGAAGTGTGTATGACCACTGGTGAAAATATTTCATCAAAGTCAACCCCTTTCTTTTGACTGAATCCTCTTGCAACCAAACGTGCCTTATACCTGACCCATTCTGCCTTAGTTATTCCTTCATTTTTCTTGAAAATCCATTTACAAGTCACAACTCCCTTGTCAGTAGGCTGTTTGACCAATTCCCAAGTCTGATTCTTCAACAATGACTACATTTCATCTCCCATGGCTGCATGCCACTGAGATGCTTCTGTACATGTCACTGCTTCCCTGTAAGTAGTAGGTTCAGCAACCTCTACTTCTTCAGCAACATGGAGTGCATATCCAGCCAAATCATCATACTCATATCTTCTTGGAGGTATCACAACATTAGTTCTTCTAGGCCTGCTGGCAGCTAGACTCTACTGATTAATGTTTGTATGATGCCCTACTGAGGTCTCAGTAGGCTGGCTTGGATCAGATTCTGGTTCATTATCCAGATCAGTATAGTGTTGATTTGGATCCACTGATTGTTGCATATCAGTAGACTCCACCTGAAGCTCCACCGGTTTCTCAACACTATCAGATTCAGCATTGGTTTCAGATTCAGTAGACCTCCCCACTGATGAGTTTAACATAGAATTTTCATCAAACACAACATCCCTGCTGAGGATTACTCTGGACTCTGCTGATGACCAAATTCTATATCCCTTCACTCCATCACCATACCCTACAAACACTCCCTTCTTGGATCTTGGCTTCAACTTCCCTTCACTAACGTCATAATAAGCAGTACTCCCAAAAACCCATTGAACTGAGTAGTCAGCAGGCTTGCCTGACCACATCTCAAATGGTGTCTTGAGATTGATTCTTGTGTGAGGACTCCTGTTGATTAAGTAGCAAGCTGCTTTTACAGCCTCTGCCCAAAATCTCCTTGATAAACCAGCTTGAGAAAGCATACATCTTGCCCTCTCCAGTAGAGTTTGATTCATCCTTTCGGCTACACCATTCGCCGAGGTGTATTCCTTCGTATGATGTCCGGCAATACCCTCACCGCACAAAATGAATCAAAATCCGTCCAGCAGAATTCCAGACCATTATCTGTGCGAAGCTTCTTGATTTTCTTGCCTAACTGATTCTCCACTAGGGCCTTCCACTGCTTGAAGTTACTGAATGCATCACTTTTGTTCTTCATCATCACCACCCAAGTCATTCTTGAATAGTCATCTATGAATGACACAAAATATCTGTGACCACCCAATGACTCAACTTTTGATGGACCCCAGCAGTCCGAATGGATATAATCAAGTGATGCCTTTGTGTTGTGCAACCCTGCTGAGAACTTACTTCTGTGCAATTTCCCAAACACACAATGTTCACAAAAGTCCAGATTCTTGACCTTATATCCCCCAAGAAAACCTGCTGAAGAAAGAATCTGCATACCCCTTTCACCCATGTGACCTACTCTCATGTGCCACAGCTGAGTCTGCTGAGACTGGTGAACTGCTGAGGATGCAACAGCAGCAGTGCCAGATATAGTAGATCCTTGTAATATATACAAGGTTCCCCTCTTGTTGCCTTTGAGGACTACAACTGAATCTTTGAGGACATTCAGCTTTCCACCTTCACCCTTGAAATTGAACCCCTTGCTGTCCAGTAGACTGAGAGATACCAAATTATTGGTCATCTGTGGAAAATGTCTTACATCTTTCAGTGTACAGAATTTACCATCCTCTGTCCTTAACTTTACTGAGCCAATTCCCACAACTTTGCAAACCTTGCTGTTGGCCATATAGATTTGACCACCATCCATTTGCTCATAAGTAGAAAACCACTCCCTGTTTGGACAAATATGGTAGGATGCTCCAGAATCAAGTATCCACACATCATTGTGGTGTGTAGAATCCCCTGCAACTAGAACCAGATCCTCATCAGATTGCTCAGTAGCCAAGACTACTGTGCCAGAGTTGCCTTCCTACTGTTTCTTCTTCCTTGGACAATTGGACTTCCAATGTCCCTACTCCTTACAATAATTACAGACATCAGTAGACTTAGGACCTTTGGACCTTGATTTCTTTTTCTTCTTCTGTCCATATCCTTTTCCACTATTGCTGCTAGCAACAAACCCAGCAGCCTGCCTGTCTATCCCAGCAGCCTTGTGTCTCAGCTCCCTGGCATGTAAGACAGACCTCACATCCTTCAAAGCTACTGTATCCTTCCCAACTATGAAAGACTGCACAAAGTTTTTATTTGATGCCGGTAATGACACCAATAGGATTAGGGCTGCATCTTCATCTTCAATTTTAACATCAATATTCCTTAAATCAAGTAATATTGTGTTCGGTAGTCCGAGATGTTCCCTCGGTGGACTCCCTTCATGCATCTTCAAACTGAACAACCTCTGTTTCAACAACAACTTGTTGGTCAGTGACTTGGTCATATACAGGCTTTCAAGCTTCTTCCACAACTTGGCTACGGTGTCTTCCTCAGCAACCTCAGTGATAACATCATCAGATAAGCACAACATGATGGTTGAATGTGCTTTCTCTTCCAGACTGGCATAATCTGATGCACCTGTATTTGGTTTGTCAGATAAAAGACTCCACAAACCATGTTGTTTCAACAGTGCACGCATCTTGATTTGCCACAAACCAAAGCTGTTCCTTCCTGTAAATTTATCGATTTTCACGTTTACTGCTGACATCGTTTCTTGCTAAAGATCACAACTTTATCACAGAACCTAGCACCTTGCTGAAGGTCTTGGTGAAGATGAAGTTATCGTACAGATTGTTTTCTCCAGAACCTTGCTCCGATACCACTTGTTATGACGGATTGAGATAACTTCAGATGCAAGAAATAAAAACAGATGCAATCAAACGCAAATAATCAAAGGAGATAACAGAAAACAAGAAGAACACAGATTTAACGTGGAAAACCCCTCTCAAAGTGAGAGAGATAAAAAACCACGGGCAGAAAAGAGATCTTTATTATTATGCACTGAGTTACAGATTTCACACACACAGACAATGCAACAACTGTATTTATAGGCACAAATCCCTAAACCCTAGCCGCAAGGAATCTTTGTCGGATACGCCATAAATACCCCTACACATGTCCTCCTTTTAATGACACTGTATAGCTGTCACATAACAGAAATAGCAGATGTGGGACCCTACTGTATTCCAGTACTCAGCAGACTTCACTCTGCTGACAGAAGCCTCAGTAGACTCCACCATACTGATGCACAGAATTGAATACACTTCTCAGTTGTCCATCACACAGCTGAGTTTTCAGATTGGTTACACCAAATGTAGAGTTTAAGTCACTTTACTGACATCATCAAATTCCTCATATTTTAAAAAATAGAGATAGATAGTATTAGTACTCTTTACTGCTGCATTTTTTTTTATACGTAAAAGTTCAATGAAAAAAATAAATGTCAAATCAGTGGCGGATCCACATGCCCCGGGGGTCACGTGACCCCACTCAACTTTATAAACACGTGACCCCGGCGGCTGTAGGAATTTTGACATGGAGGACGGAAATTTATCAATTTTTTTTCGTATCACACGTATATTTGTATATTTAATTATATACATGTGTCCTCAAAAAAAAAAATTATATACATGTAATTATAGAATAATAGATACAAAATAGGAGGTCGATACATAAAAATAAGGGAGTCAATTACACATAGATATGTGTTCATAAAAAAAATTCTCCACTATTGTTACATAATTTTTTTATTTTAGGGGGTCGGCCGCACCCCTTGCTTGCTTAAGGGTAAAGCCGCCCGTGATGGTGGGTACAGTACTACTGGAGGCTACGCCACAGAATGTTTCACTTGTCGTCTTTTCATTTTGGAGGCACGCGTCGCAATACTTGGGACAATCTGTAAGATCTCTGTTGCGATCGCAGCCCGTAGTTTTCTTGCTTTCCACCTCAAGAGGTAGCTGCCAATCGACATCCTTCAGTAACTGTAGGCGTCTCTTAATTCGGTGCTGTCATTGCTGCTTCTTTGTAGTTCTTGATTGACATGCTTATCGTCACCTTCGATAGAGAATATTTCGATTTCTTCTTACTTTTCGATAAGGTAACACTCCCTTAATTTTTAAAATGAAGAAATTGTTCTTCTTACTGAACCAAACTACAAGTCGTAACATTTAACGATAATAATATACAATAAATTAAACAGAAAGTAGAAGGGAAAAAAAAAAAAAAAAATTGAGCTCATGGGGCTAAACGCACCCATCAATTTTTTTTTTTTTTTTTTTTTTTTTTTTAAGACGGCTTTTATTAGGACCACAAAAATATTGTTGGCACCATGCTTACTCCCGACACTCTTTAAATTACTTTCGACACCATGATTATTTTCCGTGTAAATAACGTCAGCCCACTTTTGAAAAGAAACATCAGTGACATTGACGTTCATAATGTAGTGCTGGAAAAAAAATGATACATGTATGGTGTCGGAATCGGAAGTAAATGAAAAAAAAAATGCCGATAGAAGTCGCTTTTTTGTATTATACGCCTATATATCAGTCTAGCCCAGCCCACCGGGCTTATATATTACATAAACTCGTCCCCAGGACATAACCCAGTTGGCAAGGGGCGTGGGTGCGTAATTGCAGCCTAGCGGGAGGTTAGAGGTTCGATTCCCACAAGGGGCGAATTATTCCCTCATGTTAAAGGTAAGTTCATTGACTCGAAATGGCTGCGGGGATTCGATTTACATCTCCACTCATCCCGTGGGACAGGGGGAGTGGGGAGCCTCGGGGTAGGGTTTACCCTTTTTTTTTTATAAATATTACATAAACTCAAATTAAAGTCTCTTATTAATATAAGAAAGAAAAAAAATACAATTAATAGACTTGTAGACTGTAGTCTACCTTTTTCTTTTCTTTTCCCAACTAGGCCTACTTCAACGGTCAAGCTAAGTTCTCGGGCAGGCCCGTCCCTGGGGGCAGACTAACAAGGCCACGGCCTAGAGCCCATCGTCAAACATTGTAATTTAAGGGCTCATATTTCATGTTCTAATAGTGTATTTTAGATTCAATTTTATTTTTTACTTAATCTAAAATACAGTTATAGGCCCAAATTCATAGTAGAATTAAGTTTAAAAATGTCTAATCAAACTACGTTACATTTTTTATACAACGCTCATCATTCTAGTATACGCAAAAACAGTTGTTATGTCATATTTTTGCAAAGAGTAAAAGACCTTAAATTTATTTTGGCTTAGGGCCCTCAATATCACAGGGATGTTGTAGATATAGATATAAAGGGTGTGCTCTAAAACAATTAATCCACTTGCCTTTCGTGCAAGTGGGAGATTGTTAGGTGTAGTGTCCGAAAGACAATTATGTAATTGTTTTAGGACAGAATTAATAATTCATCTTATTATATGCATGTATGTTTATAATAAAGACACTACTAAAAACCATAAGTACCTCGTTTATGTAATCACATAACTCATTGTATGGCTATACACAAGAGGATTGAGTTTGTGAGATGTACTTAAAATTAACTTAGTCCGTAGTGTTTATTAATCTGAGTACGGGTCTCTAGATTAATTTGCTATTAATGCGTCCAGAACACTTTACGGTGTGACAGTCTTATCCGAACTGTCGGTAATAGGGTACCTAGTGGGGCATTTATATATGATGATAATCATATAGGGGCCGGACCGATTTGATTTGAGTTCTCGATATAATTCCGTAATCGAGAAGTCTTATCGAATCACAAGATGATCATATATGGATTAATCTTAATCCTGAAGTGATCACAGTCGACTGCTTAGACTAGGGTAGAGTTTGATGTGTTAATAAGGATCACTTCGAAGTATGTGGTCCAACACTTCTCGTTGGCTCTATTCTGGGATGAGTGAGTGGTCTGTGCTATCACAGATATGGAATACATTCCTTCTCTCGGGAAGTAGACAGACAGTTCCCTTATTTGTTGACCCTAGAAACTGATCGATCGGCCGAGTTCATATTATATTGGATATGAACTAATTGATCACTAGGGGGTTAATGGTAAATAAGGATAATATGTTTCGAGAAGGGTTTACGGAAATATCCCGAATCGAAGTGAACAGTCTATGGATGATTTATCCGTATGAAATGATTATATCAGTGGACACTTTCGACTCATAAATTGAGTGTAAGTTATCTATATTCGATAGAGTTCAGTTTCGGGTTTATGGTGGTGTAATCCCGGAATTAATAGGTTGGATATAATTATTCTGTCTGATGAATAATTTTTATTCGATTTATTGTAGCTACCGAATATGGGTCCGTGGTCCCCGACGTGGCTCCTAATATAGCATATAGCTTTCTCGTCGTTGCACCTCAATTATAATTAAATAGTTGGATTGGACTATTTAATTGATATGTGGATTAATTGTTTAGTTGGACTAAATAATTAAATACACGGAAAAGACATTTTCGTGATTTTCGCCCAAATTAGTGTGTTGACCTTTTTGACCTAATTGGTCAAATATAGAAATATGCGTGTAGACTTATTTTGGGTTTACAAGTGACGCATTTTTTTGTTATATTATTTAATTATTAGGAAAATTAGTTTTCTTGGATAATTATTTAATATGTGATTTATCTTTTATTTGTTAAACGATAATTCATGGAACATTAGATAATAATATGATTTATCCTAATTTGTTTGGGATAATTATTTTATTTATCTTTTATTTGGAAAAAGGATTAATGTAATAATTATCTCTTAATTATTAAATTCTTGGAGGACAAGAATTACTCTCCTATATAAAGAGAGTTCTCTCAAGCCTTTTGACACACAATAATACACGCCATATTGGAAGGAAAAATAGCTTGGAATTTTCGGCTATTTTCTTCGGGTTTCGAGTTCGAATAATCTTCGGGATTATTCCGGTAGCATATCAAGGAGGTCCGGCGGCGGGAAACACCATCCACTTGGTGTTGCTGGGAGACACACGTTGGAAGACCGTGGCTTCTCAACTTGCGTGGATACTACTTTTGATCTTGGAGTTAAGCACCATAAAAAGGTAGGCTCCTAAACTCCCTTGTAGTTAGATCTTTAATTTATTCTTTGTTTTCGTTTAGATCTAGATCTGATGCATTCCGCTGCGTAATCGGGTCAATATATGATTGATCCGACGATATTACATCTAACAACGGATGACCCTAGTGTCGGGACCAAAAGGTCTTAGGTTCGAGTCACACCATATATGCATGTGTAATTATAGTTTACTATACGTAGTAATTTCGTTTCGGTGAAGAAAAAAAAAACTACCATTTCTTCGGCTTTTATTTTTCACTCGCAAAGACGATAGGGGCACCGGCAAAATTACGTGTGGGATATAATCCGCTCCATGTGGTAATTTCATTTCAATAGAAAAAAAGGTCTACCCTTTCTTTAGCTTTTAATTTTCACTCGCAAAGATAATAGGGGCACCGGCAAATGCACAAAATGGACACCGACCTATATTTCGGACCATACGATAAAAAAAATCATATATATATATATACTAGTGTCCTGTTCCGTGCGATGCATGGAAGGACCCTCGTTCCGGGTTTGTTTTACATTTGAGTTGTCATCGGCGTGTATGTCCGTGTTATTTACAATATGGGATTTGCGGTACACGCCTAGCAAAAAAGTCATCGGACCATTGTATTATATGCATTGAAAGTAACCGTAAATACTCAACCCGAGACCCCAAACCTTTGGCTACCGAAATGCTTGAGAATTCAGACCATAACATCATTGTGCAATATATATATTTCAAAGTATATTCACTTTCCCGAAAGGCAAAAAATGAAGAAACAAAAAGGAATTAAGCCTAATGTATATATACAAACTCATAGCCTCTCTGCCATGTAAGGGTGCATTGCATCGTGCCGTGATTTCATCAAAACAACGTTGTTTTACGCCGGGAGGCGTTCCACCCGATGCTAAAGCGTGGGTGTTTTGTATCCATTGAGCAAAAACGGGTTACCTACATGTAAGCTACTTGCATCAAGTCAGCATGCTTAAAGCATTTCATTCCACTAAGGAAAAAAAAGGAAGAAAACCTTCACCAAAATCAACATCAAGAAATTATATTTGAAAGTTGAAACAACATACATTAATAAAAAATAAAAACCTTTCCTGCAATCCTGTATAAATGTACTTCTGCCCAGTGCTGCAGAGAAGCAAAATACAAGCGTATAGCATGTCAATCAGTTTAGAAGCGTTAAATATAGTAGGTTTAAAGATCATATTATAAAACCGACCATATAGAGCCACTGAAACCAACTTACTATGGTATCAAAATCGATCTTTAAGAAGTCGAGTGTTTACATCCAAGTCGAATATAGCCCACATAATCAACTTTTAAAAGGTCGATTATGGTGCCGTGTAGCAAGGTCGATTATGGTGCATTAAAAGGCCCACATAATGAAACTGAGAGATGGCAGAGGAATACCTTGCAGAGTTTGTCATCACTCTCAGAGTAAATTAGATGCCGGAGAAATTGGAAAGGAAACAATTCATCAACCCACTCTTGTTCTTTATTGATTGCTTTACCAGTAGCTTAAGGATGCAATTTGAATAATCAATACATGTATAGGCAGAAAAGCAAATAGAATATTACACGGCAGTTGTTATTACTAACTGAAGGGGAAGCGCAGAATCTTGATGAAGAATACAGGAAAACAGTAATTTTCCACACAAAAGTTCTTTTGACTCGCCGAAATGCAACAATACAAACTTTACGCACCCAATACAACAACTATTATTCATTGGCACATACAAGCGAATAAAATTCGATGTGGTAAAGCCCATTGCAATTCCTAGTACATCTAGGGTTCAAATTCCCGCCACCCCATTAAAGCCCCCTTTCCCATTCCCACATGAGATAAAGGAAAAAAAATAACCAAAGTGGAAACTAAAGAGAATTTTGAGTAGCAGGACATATTAAGCTAGTCTCACGTGCTTTTCAAAACCGCACTTTGTTAGTATGAGAAAATTGAACTTATAATATAGTTCATGCGCGGTGATATTTTGTTTCCCATTCCGGATCGCTTTTATCGGAAACGGCAAAGGTCGGAGCAACGGTCATTTGCGTGGCTAATCTCCTATTGCTATTAGCCTAATCGGCTGTAAACGTTGAAGCCGAGAATAAAAGCACCGAAGGACAAGTGAACAAGAGACACGGCACGATAAGACACCACGGCCGCCGTAAATAAATGGAAAAGTACATAACGTGACACTGCTGCAAGACGGCCATGGGCTCGTGAAACCTAAGACAACTACCAAAGACGTATTCGAAATGGGAAAGGTCGAGTCAGATAAGCGTTCTTTTGTTGTGTTGTCTTGATGAATCAGACAAAACCAAACCACAAGAAGTACCCTATGTTTTGAATAGGCAACCTTCTTTGCCGAAACGATTTGCGCAAGAAGCAATGTATTTACAGATTCATCAAACTTCAACCAATGAAAGTTCACAAAGCTTATATTAATTTGCTAAATAACACTATAAAGGACACCCTAGGTCATTCCGCATCAATGGAGCAAGCGATCAACCAGGCAACGAAAACAAATGCATGCATTGGTTAAGCGTCGAGCTTAGAGGCGACGTATGACCTATTTATTAGTTTATTCCCAGGAGCTTAGCCATCCGTAAGCCATCTCCTCCTCCGGGTCTATGGAGTTTTCGAGAAAGCATATTTCGGACCATAGACATTACGGACAATACCTACAATGATAGTTACGGTATACCGCACCCAAGATAGACGGAATGTTTGCAAGAACCTCGTTGGTTTGGCCACGCGGGACGCTAGCCGATCCGCTTCGGCAATGATTGTATTTTCTTTTAGCCATTCGTTCATGTCGTTAATCACCTCTTCAATTCAAGCGCAAATTGACATGTTCTTTAAGCCTCGAAGCCTAGCTCTTTTAGATATATAATAGCGTAAATAAAAGAAGTAACGTTATTACCTCGTGCTCCATTGCGTGCAACCCAAGCGTAAACGCGCGCAGAAAGCGAGTAATCTCTCGTGGCTCTGTCAAATGCGGTGGCTCGTAATAAGAACACTACATAAATTTAAAAAATCGACACATATGCCGGTCGAGGTAGAGGTTGAGTAAACAGATTCTAAGAAAAAGATCAATATAAAGCATAAAAATTAAACGAAAAGATCAATATAAAGCATATTAAACATTACGAAAACCAAAACCCTACCCTTTGTGTTCTTAGAAGTTCCAGAAGCAATGTTTGTGAGAGTGGAAGCACCATCAAACTGCATGTGTGAAATTGGAAACATCATCATGACACTCAAATATCAATCCTTAAACCATATGAAAACAATCCAAACAATTAGCTCAAGAACAGCCCCAAAATGGCTCATATATGAAGGCACTTAACAAGGTTATAGACGAAACCTTGTATCCGCACATAATTATCAATGAAGACCATTTGTGTATGGTTGTATCTAACAAACAAATAGCTCGATATCATACATGAATGATTTGGAAAATACCATGTTGTTTATGCAAGTCCACAAAATGTGAGGTCGAAATCAAATCCCTCCATCTCTTCACAATACATTGACATCTAAGCTCGTCTTTGGGTGGGAGGCGGCTTAGTATATTGATGACGGTTTCATCCGGAAGGAATGATTCCCACCTTCTTTTGACGTATGGTTATGGCATTTAGTAAAGAAAAATCAATCCACGATGTTAAGACTCTAATTACACATTACATCTCTGCCATATCTACAATGCCACAATACTTGTAGGCCATACAAAACTAAACATGATTTTATAAGTGAAAAAAGAGACCCTCTTATACTCGAGAAATAAAGCTTAGGTCGTTGAGAAATTCTGAATCCACAAATACCAAGCAAAGAGGAACAGCCAATTAAACTTTGTTGTTCAACCAAAGGAATGAAATTCGGAGATTAAAATAGGGAGTAAAATAAATCGATAAAAACAATCCAAGGAAAAATGCTGTCCACTTACAAATTCGGCTGCTTAACATTCTCGGCTTGCAAACTGCACTTGAAACGACGGAAAAGCTAAAAGATCGCTAATGACTACAACTGCAAACTGCCATTGCTACCGCCAAGGTTTGACTCTGCAAAGCAATGAAAGAGAAAGAAAAAATCTATCTTTCACCATAGAAACAAAGCGAGACACATTTCCAAACCGTCGGACAACGTACGAAAAAAATGTGACGGAACAGAAACAAAATCGAGGAAAAAAAAACGATCGGAGAGTGAAATGATAAGTACCGTTAGGATCGTTGATTAGTTTCTTGCTATGAAAAACCATGGCAGGGCGACTGAACTCTAGAGCCTCCGTCCCTTTCTCCGGCTCGTTTCCGAACCACAAAAAAACCCTTCGATGAGAAGAAGGCCATCGGCTTCCACCATTGCACGGTATATATACTGGGAATAAAGCAAGCGGTGGTGGAGCGCCCACTAACCAGAAAAAACGCAAGTGGCAATGTCGAATGCTCATTGGAGAAGGAAACAGTAGTGAAAGAAATAAGCTTAAACGTCGTCGTTTCAGATTCAACGTGGAAGAAAAAAAAACCGCAAACGACAAAATTGTCAACCAGTTATCCGTAAATAATACTATGCAGGGAATATTGAAGATATATATATATAGGAAAAAAAAAAGACCCGCAATTGACCATACGTTTCTTCCCCCCGATCTCCTTCCAAAACAAAACCTCCTCATTCTTCTGCTACTTCAAACTCCCCCACGATCCAACATCCCCACGCTCCACTCTGTTGCAAACCGGGTTTGGGTCGAATCAATTGAATAATTGGGTTAAAACCCTTCATCTATATATTATTTATAGATAGATATATATACACACCACAAAATGAGTACGGTGCAGGAGATGTGGATGTTGTCTGTGTTGTAATATTCTGTATTCTCAATTAAGGGTAAAGTTGTCATCAACAGAAATATATTTGATATTGTTTCCTTTTCTTTTACCACTGTTTTACCTTTAAAAAATAATTAATGAAAGAAATAACGAAAGACAATTAATGGAATTAAAATGCCATTACTGACCAAAGAATATGATTAAAATCACAATGATGAAGATACTCAGATGATTGGCCATCTTCTTGCTTAAAATGGATTAACACTTAATTTCAGTTCTGCATTTTACAAAAAGGGAGCCGCAGATTTTATAGCACTTCGACCGGTGTCCTTTTCTTTACTGTCCTCATACTACAATAATTGCGAGAATATTCCTCTCTCAGAATTTATTATTTTAATTGCTTGAAACGCAAGTTACGTACGTACTACCTCCGTCCCAAAATATAAGTCAATTTAGGTTTTTTCACATATATTAAAAAAAGTTAGTTAAATTTGTTATTTGTCATTAATTTTGGTTAAAAAGACTAAAATAACCTTTTATTTGTATTAATGCAAAATAGTAAAAAGTGGTTTAGTATATAATAAATGAAGGGTAGAAGAAGAAATATCTAATAAATGTTTTATTGGTTTTATAAATGGACTTACATTTTTGGGAAAAACTAAAAAGCTAAAAAGACTTATATTTTTGGACGGAGGTAGTACCTTTTTAGTCGTCAATATAAGAATGATATTACTACCACAATAGTCGGTTGTGTTACATTACAAAGGAGAGTGTAATGTTTGCATCCAGAGCCGGCCCAACACCAAGGCCAATGAAACGGTGGGCTTAGGCCCAACGGTATCCGGAAAAAACATTTCGTGTGGATTCATTTCGATCCAACCTACTTTAATGTGTTAATTTTTTTTTATTTGAATTGATATAGGCCCAAAAACAAAATTTACTCGAACCGATAAAGGCCAAAAAAAATCACTTGGCCTAATTCGAATCGATAAGTATAAAATTTCGAACTAAAATGCCTAACTCGACGACTTGGCATTAGGCAAAAAAAAAAATTCCAAGACCGGCCTGTTTGCATCCAATTATTTCCTCATATTTTTAATAGAGATTGATAGTATTATTACTCTTTACTGCTGCCTTTTTTTATTTGTAAAAGATTAAAAGTTCAACGAAAAAATGAATGACAAACCTTTTTTTTAAAAGCTATTTCTCCGCGACATTTGATAGAGTTAGTCGTCCCTGAACCAAAATCAGGGCTCCGTCCCTGCATTTATACTGTACTTTTTAAGAAAACCCGCACTTGCTTAACCAGGGACGGCCCTGGCTCTTTTTGGGCTTAAGGCGAAGTCCCCGAATTGGGTCTTTTAGTTGAAATTTTTTTTTTTAAAAACATACTTACTGTTAGGTATTTTTCATAAATAAATATTTTGGTTATCGTTTGTATACGAGTTGTCGTACTAATTAATATTATCGCAACGAAACCTAAACCAATGTATGCATCAGTTCATTAAGGGATATGCATTTCGGATTTTCAGATACATGCATTTTCGAACTGATATGTTTTACCCTTTCGTGTAATTAATCCGGTGAACAGTGACAACCTTACCCTTTCGTGTAAAGAGTACCTCTATTCGTTTATGGGGTACTTGCAGCCTAAAAGGCACAAGTATGCAGACGAAAATTCATAAGTTTGACAGCATCATCAGAAAAAATATGAGTGTCCTCGGGTTTGATTTAAATAAGTCACTGTTTGAATCAAACACCTCCATTGTATCCTGAGAGAGATTTTCATTTGATCCCTTAGTGACATATCGTGTGGGACAAAACATCTTTTAAAAGAGACAACGTTATTAACGTGCCTTGGAATTTCTACTTCTCTGTCAAATCCTAAGTACTATATTTTTTTCCAACATTTATCGCGTTTTTAACATCCGTAAATACAAAAAATTAATAAAACTTATTTGTATGTCTAATTTTTTTTTTGGGCCAAGTAAATTTTTTTATTAAGACCTTTATCGATTGGAGTAAAAAAAAATTGGGCCTTATCAAAATAAAATTAACATATTACATTAGGTTGGATCGGATTGAATCTACACGATTTTTTTTTCTGTAAGCGAAACATGTACCGTTGGGCCTCTCGGCACCATTAGGCTTTAGACGGCGGTCTCCTTGGCCTCACTGTAGGGCCGGCCTTGTGCTTAACATGTATTCGCATCAGGGCCGTTCCTGACTTTTTGAAACCCGGGACAAGATTAAAACAATGGCCTTTTTTTATTAACAAAAACAATATCCATATATAAATGACATTAATCAAATCGCATATAAGAAAATATTAAGGTGAAAATTTGAGGGCTGATAGGGTTTCACTTTCAGTTACAACATTCATCTATAATTAAAAATAAAAATAAAACGCCTGAGTCAGAGTCAGACTCTGCAGGCGCGACTCGGACCGAACTCCGAATAATTCGGACCAGTGAGTTTCGAATACCGAGAGCTTTAAAAAAATATAAAAATAAAAATTGTAATGAACGAAAAAAAACACAACACAACACACGCAGTGAGTATACGTGAAAAGTTTGAGGCAGGGTTTCACCGTGTTTGAGTTACAACATTTATAATAAATAAATAAATAATTTGCAATGGACAAAAAAAGTAGAAAAAATAAAAAATTGTAGAAGAGATGTTTAGAACCTATGACAACAAGATTGAGTTTCCACTGCTACTCCACTACACTAACATACATCAATGTGATAATTAATAATTTTCGGCCCTCTTATATAAGCAAATACAATTGTAAAATATATAGCTATGGGCCACTTGTATCATGGGCCCGGGTCGTTCATTCATCCGCCCAGGCCCAGGGCCGGTCCTATTCACATATTCATACTCGTACCTTCTAAGTTGAACATAATCTATTGAAAGTTTCTTTGAGTTGGCTGCCAACACGAGTGTACCTTGTGAAACGGGTATTTCTATAAATATAAGTTTCTGCCCATTTTGCAATTCTTCAACGGAAACAGAACCCCACATATATATTATGGGACAAGTGTAACACCCTCATGTCTGGTAGCGTTAATTAATTATCAGTCATAAAGTATCCGGACAACCGTGTCTGGTAGCGTTAATTGAGTTATAAAGTAAACGGATAACTCTTTAAATTGTTGTTCTCGATTGGACTAAAATGGCTAACCTAAGTTAAAAAAACATTTATGTCTCACACTTATCAGTGCCGTCTCATGTGTAATCGGAGTCCCTAAACCAGAAACATATAGGGACCTCGACCTTGTAAAAAATAGGGGAAAGGGCCATAAAGACAATGAATGTCATAAATGAGATGGAAGGACATTTTACATTTTGTGTGATTAAAAAGAATAAATTTATAATAAATAGACCGAAATAACTGTGAATTTTTTTTTTGAATAACTTGGAGTAAATGTTAAGCCATATATTGGAGTAAATGTCATGCCATAAATTGGGGAGAGTGATCCGCCATATCAATCTATTCAATGTAGTTACTCGGTAGCATAAAAAGAAATACTACCTCCGTCCCACAAAAAGTGTCCACTTTTTGTTGGACACGGAGATTAAGGAAATAATTAATGTGTTGTATTTTAAAAGGAATAGACAAATATACCCTTAACTAATCATAAATGCTTGTTTTGGAATATGAAAGAATTATAGAAAATTAAATGTTAAAATATGGGTATGATTGGAAAAAATGTATTTAATGATGTATTGGAAATTTAAATGGACACTTTTTATGGGACAATTCATTTTTCTGTTATGGACACTTATTGTGGGACGGAGGTAGTAGTAACAATCAACAAAATATAGTTAAAGTAAAAAAAAATGTAGTAAGACAAGAAAAAACTTAGTAACATATAAAGAAAGTAGTTACAACCAATGAAATAAATTTACAATCAAAAATACATAGTAACACTCGAAAAACAAGTTGCAACAACCCATAAAATAGATATAGTTACGGCCAAAAAATGTAGTAACATTAAAAATTTTAAAGTAACAACCGATAAAATAGATGTAGTTACAGAAAAAAAAAATGTAGTAACACTGATATGGATCGAGTAACAATGGTGAAGTAATTTTGCATCAAAATTATAGATAAAGTGAGTATTTTGTTTCACATTAAAATAAAAAATGTGTAGTTTAATTGATGCGTAAATAATGAAGAATTAATTGACGGTTATAATAATGATAGAGGAACATTAAATTCATTAAATGCATTGATTGGTTTTTTTTTTTTTTGTTTGTAGAAAAGCTTTAAATGACATATTTTTAAAAGGGCATTGTTGCAAGTTTACCCCAGTTTTGTCCTGATATGGGAATACCCCCGCGCATTTGCTAGCTTCTCTATGGTCCCCCTCCCTGCCCCTAGTAGAATGGGGATCTTTCCCCTCATCAGCTGTTTTGGACGCTTGTGCTTTGGATATATTGAAATAAAAGCCCTTTTTGCTCCCAAAAAAAGAAAACAAATTTCTTATTTATAATTATTTAACACATAAATAATTATATTATCCGCATTATAATTAATTAGGAGAAAATTTCTTTTTTTCTCAAAATCAAAAAAAAAAGTGGCGTCATTTTTAATGCCAATTGGGATAATAGAAAATGTCTTTTTTATATTACATATATTATTTACCGAATAAATAATACTCGCATATTCATTAAATAGACCAACTATTTAATTTATTCTCGAGGTTCCACAAAACGAGAAAACACTCGCGTGTTAGGAGTCAACCCGGGGACCATGGACCTATAACCAAGTAGCTACAATAAATTGAATAAAATATTCATCGAACAGAATATTTCTACTCAACTTAATAATTCCAGAATTACGCCACCATAAATCCGAAACTGAATTCTATCGATTATAGATATAACTTATTCTCAAGATGTCGAGTTAATAAGTGTCCATTGATATAATCATTACATACAGACTAACCCTCCATAGACTATCCGTAACGAAGCGGGAAAATTTTCGTAAACCTTCTTCATTACATCTTATCCTTATTTACCATCAACCACTAGTGATCAATTAGTTCATAACCAATACGAACTCGGCCGATCGATCAGTTTTTCTAGGATTAACAAATGATGAATTGTCTTTCTACTTCCCGTAGGAAGGAATTGATTCCATATCTGTGAGGCACACACTCCTCACTCATTCCAGAATAGTGCCAACGTGAAAGTGATTCGGACCGCGCCTTTTAGCAATCCTTAACGAACACATCAAACCCTATCTTGAAACAAGCAGGCGTCTACAATCACTTCCGGATTAAGGTTAATCCATATATGATCATCTTGTGATTTAATAGGATTTCTCAATCACGAAATTATATGAGGAATGCAGATCAAATCGGTCCAGTCCTATATGACTCTCATGATATATAAATGCCCACTTAGACCACCAATGTCGACGGTCCGGATAAGACGGTCACACCATAAAGTGTACTGGGCGCATTAATGGTAGTTTAATCAATAGACCCCGTACTTTGATTAATTTCACCACGGACTAACAGTTCAAGTGTATCACCATAAACTTAATCCTCATGTGTGACACACACTAAGTTATATGGCTGCATATGATACAACTTAGGGTTTTCAGCAGTGTATAATATATAAGCATGAATCAAATAATAAGATGAGAATAAATCTGTCATTTATTAATTATAAAAACAATTACATAAATTATCTTTCAGGAGCTACTTCCAACAGTGATATGTTCAGAAGCATCTCAATGGCTTGCTGCCATGGGAGATGAATTGAGTCATTTTGAAGAATCAGACTTGGGATCTAGTTAAACATCCAGCTGATAGGAGAGTTGTTACTTGCAAGTGGATCTTCAAAAAGAAGTAAGGAATGACTAAGGCAGAAGGGGTCAAGTATAAGGCACGTTTGGTTGCAAGAGGGTTAAGTCACAAAGAAGGGGTAGACTTTGATGAGATATTCTCACCAGTGGTCAGACACACTTCAATCAGAGTGTTACTAGCAATGGTGGCACATCAGGATCTTGAACTTGAGCAGTTAGATGTGAAGACATATTTTCTACATGGTGAGGTATATAAGGAGATATACATGACTCAACTAGTCGGCACAACACCGGAGTAGTCGGCACAACACCGGAAACCACGTTAAATCATGTGTTCTTCTTTTTCTGTTGTTTCTGTTGATTATTACTATTAGATTGCTTCTGTTAATTATCTATCTTGCATCTGGATTCCCTATTAATTATCTATCTTGCATCTGGATTCCCTATTCTGTTATAACACCGTCATTATCCACAACTCCTCCACGGCTCCACCTTACCCTTGAGTGGTGTATGTTTTTTTGTATTTTTTTTTTTTGATTTTGTATTAACCAGAGTGTTTATATATACAATTTTTTTAACTGAAACGGTCGCACAACACTAAACACACGCATGCCTTTTGCTCACACTGAGGCTCGAATCTAGAAACTCAGGTCCTGAGGCTTCGGCAATGACCAATGGGCCATTGCCTCATTGGCAACAAGAGAGTTTAGCTGATTAGTTTATGTTTGATGGTCATAATATATATTGGTGGCTTCCGACACCACCTCTACTCCTGGCACTCTTTAAATTACTCTTGGCAAAATAGAACTATTTTTATTATTTTTTACTTCAAACACCACACACAAAATGATATAATTACTTACAGCACAATTTTCTAAAACACCCTTTTAATCCACTAATACTATAAATATAATAACAATAAAGAACTACATCACCCATCCTAAACCTAATTTCTTCTTAAAAAAACCCTATTGCTCTCAACCCATTTCCAGTCGCCGCCGCCGCCATCTTCTTCCCATCACCACCATTTTTCTCCCACTAACCACCACCAACCTGCCGCCCTTCTTTTTATCAGTAAGAATTTGAAATCAACCAACCCAAAATCATCCATCAATTTAGGTCGGTGAGGAAGAAGGCGGGGGAGAGAAGGCGGCAATTGCAAATCTAAGTTTTGTTTCCAGATCGGAGGGAGAAGGATGCGATTCAGAGGTGGGGCGCAATTTACAGGTGAGGGAAGGAGGAGCCGACTGCAGTTGCAGACCACCATGGTTGGAGATGACGATGGAGAAGGCAACAATGGTTTTCCGGTGGTGGTTATGATTGTAGAAAGAACGCAACAAGGGATTTGAGCACTGACTGAGTTATTTGGGGTAAAATGGTTAGTAATTCATTGACTTAATTTTTTTGAAAATTTCTTAGAAAATATTCTTGGATGAATGTTAGATGATTTAGTGATAGTTGAAGAAATGAAGATGTGTATTAGGATTTAGGATGAAGATGGGTGGTTGGGTGGCAGTGTTTGTGGAGAAGATGGTGGTTATGGGTGGAGATGTGGTGGTGATGCATGGTGGAGGGTGGAGATGGGTAAATAAATGAAAGAAGACTTGTTTGAATGTTGTAATATATAGGGTGAGTTATTGAAAAGGACAAAAAGATTGTCAAAATTATTAAAAAGGACATATGAGACTCAAAGACAATAATACCCTCAAATCAAGCTAAAAAAAAAAAGAAATTGCTGCACGGAAAGTATCACACCCACGTTCAGCAGCACTAACGCCAAATACATAGCAACTGATGATATATCTTATATCTATTAAGTGTCAAGGCACTTTGCCCACAAGAGCCACGCGTGGCGCTGTGGGGCGACACGCGCACATAAAAATTTTTTTTTTTTTTTTTTGGGCAGCATTTTCTTTTTAATTCGGTAAAAACCGCGATTTCGGTTATCTTGTTATATATATAAGTCGATTTTTTTTTCGACTCTCCGTTACATAAATCGAACGAAAGTGTATATTTCGATACGGGTCATTTTTAGTGCGCTCCAACGACACATGCGATTCGCTTTTACATTACAATCAACCGAAAATTTTCGATTTCTCGATTCGCTTTCGGCACAACAATTGAATATACACAACAAAATGTATATTTCGATACGGTTCGTTTTTTTCCCCTTCGGTAAAAACCAGAGATTTCGGTTATCTCGTTATATATAAACCGATTTTTTTTCCCGACTCTCCGTTACATAAATCGAACCAAAGTGGTTCATTTTTTGTGCATCCAACGACAACAAATGCGGATTCAGTTTTACATTTCAATCAACCAAATTTTTTTGAATTCTCGATTCGATTTCGACACAACAAAGTGTATATTTCGATAATGTTTTTTTTTTTTTTTACCATTTTTTTTTCAGCAGTTTTTTTTTTTCTTTCCTTTTCTTTCTTTTCCCCTTCGGTAAAAACCGTGATTTCGGTTATCTCGTTATATATATAAACCGATTCTTTTTTTCGACTCTCCGTTACATATCGAACCAAAGTGTATATTTCGATACGGTTCATTTTTAGTGCCTCTAACAGACAATGCGGATTCAGTTTTACATTTCAATCAACCGAAAATTTTCGATTTCGGCACAACAAAGTGTATATTTCGATACGGTTCATTTTTCTTTCCCCTTCGGTAAAAACCAAGGATTTCGGTTATCTCGTTATATATAAACCGATTTTTTTTTCCGACTCTCCGTTACATAAATCGAACCAAAGTGGTTCATTTTTTGAGCATCCCACAGACAGTGCGGATTCAGTTTTACATTTCAATCAACCAAATTTTTTTGAATTCTCGATTCGATTTTGACACAACGAAGTGTATATTTCGATACGGTTAATTTTCTTTTTCCCTTCGGTAAAAACCGGGATATCGGTTATCTCGTCATATATAAACCGGTTTTTTTTTTTTCTGACTCTCCTTTACATAAAGCGAACAAAAGGGTATATTTCGATACAGTTTATTTTTAGTGCCTCCAACAAACAATGCGGCTTTAGTTTTACATTTCAATCAACCGGAAATTTTCGATTTCGACACAACAATTGAATATACACAACAAAGTGTATATTTAGATACGGTTCAATTTTTCTTTCCTTCGGTAAAAACCAGGGATTTCGGTTATCTCGTTATATATAAACCAATTTTTTTTCCGACTCTCCGTTACATAATTCGAACCAAAGTGGTTCATTTTTTGTGCATCCAATGCACGATTCGTATTCGCTTTTACATTTCAATCAACCAAAAAATTTTGCTTTCTCAATTCGATTTTAACACAACAATTGAATATACACAACAAAGTGTATATTTCGATACAGGTCATTTTTTTCCCCTTCGGTAAAAACCGGGATATCGGTTATGTCGTTATATATAAACCGATTTTTTTTCCCGACCCTCCGTTACATCAATCGAACAAAAGTGTATATTTTGATACGGTTCATTTTTAGTGCCTCCAGACAATGCGGATTCAATTTTACATTTCAATCAACCGGAAATTTTCGATTTCTCGATTCTATTTCGACACAACAATTGAATATACACAACAAAGTGTATATTTTGATACGATTCATTTTTAGTACCTCCAACAGACAGTGCGGATTCAGTTTTAAATTTCAATCCACCGAATTTTTTTGATTTCTCGATTCTATTTCGACACAACAATTAAATATACACTACAAATTTTATATTTCGATACGGTTCATTTTTAGTACTCTACCGACGAGGTGCGAATTCATTTTTAAATTTCAATCAACTGAAAATTTTCGATTTCGATTCGATTTCGACAGAACAATTGAATAAAACCGTGTATTTTTTTTTTATCAAATATTTTTTTTTAAAACATCATTTATTCGGTTTTCCCTTCGATAAAAACCGGAATTTCGGTAAGCGTTATATATAAACCAAATTTTTTAATTCGACTCTACGTTACGTAAATCGAACCAAAGTATATATTTCGATACGATTCATTTTTAGTGTCTCCAATAGACAGTGCGGATTCAGTTTTAAATTTCAATGAACCGGAAAATTTTGATTTCTCTCTTCGATCTCGACACAACAATTGAATATACACAACAAAGTGTATATTTCGATACGGTTTATTTTTATTACCTCCAACAGACATTGCGGATCAGTTTTAGATTTCAATCAACCGAAAATTTTCGATTTTGATTCGATTTCGACACAACAATTAAAAAAAACCGTGTATTTTTTTATTTATCAAATGTGTAAGTTCTCGATTCATTTTTTCCCATTTTCTTACCGCTGTTTCTTTTTTCCCCTTTGTAAAAAAAACCGGACTTTCGGTAGCTTGCAGAGAATGTGATATGTTTTGGTTGCTCTATTTGTCTTGTGCCTTGAATTATTACGGTTTAAGAATACGTGATTTATTTCACGTTGGAGATCTATTCTTTGATGTTGTCGTTGATAGCGATTTATGTTGGGCCCGCCGTGTTTTGCACGGCTCACGTTCACTAGTATATATATGCACGGAAAGTATCACACCCACGTTCAGCAGCTCTAACGCCAAATACATAGCAACTGATGATATATATATATATATATATATATATATATATATATATATATATATATATATATATATATATATATATATATATATACGACACTATTGTTTGACACTACTATTTGACATTGTTATATTATGTTAGATATAATGTAACAACTACTAATTATCACACTATTTGACACTACTATTTGACATTGTTATACCATGTGACATTACTATTTAACACTACTATTTGACATTGTACTATGTAACACTACTATTTGACATTGTGATACTATTTGACACTACCATTTGACATTGTTATAATATGCGACACTACTATTTGACACTACCATTTGACATTGTACTATGTAACACTAATATTGATATTGTGATACTATTTAACACTACTATTTGACACTGTTATAATATGCGACACTACTATTTGACACTTCTATTTAATATTGTGATATTATGTGACACTACTATTCGACACTACTATTGAAAGATGTGTTTTTTTTTTTTTTTTGGTTTAATAAAACGTGAGTCACCCTCAAAAAAGAGAAGTGGGGCAGTTTTTTTAAATAATGCAAAATGGTTACAAAAACATGGGAAAAATTAAAAAGAAAAGTTTATATTTGTCCATACATATTGACAAATGTCTTTTTTGATAAAATGTAAATGTTCCTGTCCTTTTTGATACTTTCATAATGTTTTTTGTCTTTTTTTATAATTTTCCCTAATATTTACGTGGTCTTAAGTGAATTTGTGGTGTGTTGAAGTAAATGAAAAAAAATGTTTCGATAGTAATAACGTGGTGTCGATAGTAGCCCTACGCATTTACATATATGTATGTATGTATGTCTGTCTGGTGGGCTAGGCTGACATATATATAGGCTAAACAAGTAAATATTGATGCTTCATCTCATTATTTTCCCCTTAATTCTTTCACTTTTATTTAATACTATTATCATCGTTAAAGGTTATGACTTTTAATTAGTTTGATTCACTAACAAATACAATTTATTACATTTTAAAAGGGAGTGTTATCAGAGCCGGCCCTGTGAAATTCGGGGCCCAAAGCCATTTTGCCGGACAAAGCCCTTTAAATCTGAAGAACATTTTTTTTTCCGGTAGAGAAACATAAATAAAAATTGTAAAAAAAACTATTTTATTTCAAATTCATAGGTAAGTCGACATGGCTTAAATGAAAAATATTACTTCAACACCGTTCTTATAGCATATTTAGAAGCAAAATCATTTATCAATGTAAAATAATCAACTTCATCAACCATATTCTTCTCGATCGATATCATTGCTAGCCATTCAAACGATCTTGTGACATTGTACTTCGAAGATAGTTAATTATTAACTTTAACTTCGAAAAACTTGTTTCTCCTGATGCAACGGTAACGGAAATAGTCAACAAGATTCGGTAAGCGATCTATGTGTTTGGAAAACAACCATTTTGACGTTTTAAATAATTCAAGACTTAGATGGGTTCTCCAAATTCAAATGGAAGAATATGTTTAAGAAGTTGCAACTCTCTATTGAAATCTTCCCCGTCAATATCAATTTCTCCATTGTGTGTCAAAATATTTTAAAGATTTTCACAAGAACTCTTCAAATTTTTATCATTGAAGTACATCTTCAAATCAAACAGGAAGCCAAAATTTTGTTCATACAACCGAAATTGCTTGAATCTTTCATCAAGTGAGGCAAGAGCTTTGTTGTCTATATACATGAAGTATTGCACGCTGAAACTCTCTTCAGCTGAAAACACGGCTTCTTCACTTAAAACATCATCAAAATGCTTTTTCTCTGGGATTGCCTTTTTCACGAAAAAATGGTTCAATTTCCATTTGTTGAGCAAGTTCTCATGTTGCTTTAAGGGCATCATTGAATTCACGCTCTCTATAGCCACGAAAAAAATCAATAAGCCCCTCAATCGATCTACCGCGACAACAATATGCATGCCCTAATTTTATCAACGAAATTTTTTTTTGAAAGGTTCAACGATTTAAAATGTGTTTAATTTTTTTTAAACGAGTATATAAGATTGGAGAAATTTGGGGGCCAATAGAAAACCGGGGGCCCAAGGCCCAGGCCTACTTGGCGTTTGCTCAAGGCCACCACTGAGTGTTATAACCTTGTCCGAAAGTCGGAAGAAATCAAAACATTGTCTATCAAAGGCGATCACAAGCATGTCGATGAAGAGTGCACCGAGGAGACGCCTACTGATCGATGGGCGACGACGAATCATTTGAAACTCTTGAGGAGGAGTGCAAGGAAATTACTGGTTGCGATCACCATGGAGATCGATCTTATAGAATATTGTCCTGTGTTTTGTAACGCGTGCCTCCCATAGGCGGATCTACCCTTTGCTAAATGGGTCCGCGGACCCCGTTAAATATAAGAAAACTCTATGTTTTATGTGTAGAAAAATATTTCGGATCCCGTGAAAAATAAAATTTACTCTAAAAAAAAGTTACGGACACCGCCTTATAATATTTCTGGATCCGCCGCTGGTGCCTCCCAATGGAAAAGACAGCTGGTGATAAAAGTGAAACATTCTGTGGCATAGACCCGGCTGTACCCTTTTACCGGGATGAAAGTGTTAGAAGCCAATGACTTCTAGATTATTCTACAACTAGTACATGGGAAAAATCTAGAAATTATTTCCTTAGAGAATAGTCTAGAATTCTAAAAAATACTTAGATAAATATCTAATGCACACTTTGCCTAGAAAGATCTAGTGTGCATATTCTCTAGAAGGATCTACCACTTTTTCTAGGATATTCTTACCTTTCCTATAAATAGGAGTTGTAACTTAGGCCAACAATACAACACAACACACACAAGTTGTGAAGTGAGTCTCCCACATCAAACACTTTCTAGTTGCTCTCTTCTTGTATTTTTCAAGTGACTCATTTCTTGTATATTTTGTGTATCAATAAAATATCAAGTTCTATATTCCAAGTGTTTGGACCTACCGCTTACAACACAACAAGTGGTATCAGAGCCTTGTCGATCGGGCGTAGTTTTTTGTGGTGGTGATATTTGGTCGGGGACCAACGACGTCGTCACTCTGCCGGAGTAAAAGGTCGGAGGATATTATTCACCGTTTGAGAAGAATCACTCAACGATTCTTGTTCGTGCGCAGTCCGGGACTGTGGAGCTGTTTGGTCTGGGACCTAGCTTACTTAGTGTTTGACATTGCAACAAAACTAAGTCACGATGGCGGATTTTTCGGTGAGTAATATTAAAAAATTAAATAATCACAATTATAGCACATGGCAATCGTGTATGGTGTCATACCTAGAGAGCCAAGATTTGTTGGAGTATGTCACCGGAAGTGACGCAACGCCGCCCGCTTCAACAGATGCCACGGCTTTGCGTAAATGGAAGGTGAAAGCTGTGAAAGCCATGTTTGCTATAAAGACATCAATCGAAGATGAGATGATTGAGCATATCCGGAAAGCCACCACGCCGAAGGAAGCATGGGACACGTTGGCTAGTCGTTTTTCGAGGAAGAACATTTCACGCCCGCAAATCTTGGAGAATGAGTTGATGTCGCTCGCCCGGGGAAATCTATCAATAAGAGATTATTTCACCAAGGTAAAATCTACGTGTTATGAGATTTCCGAATTAGATCCGGAGTCCAAAATTGGTGAGTCTCGGATGAGAAGAATATTGATACACGGCTTAAAACCCGAGTATCGAAGTTTCACAACGGCAATACAAGGTTGGGCCACACAACCAACCATTGATGAGTGGAAAATTTATTAGCGGACCAGGAGTCGCCGGCTAAGCAAATGGCAGGCGTAGTGATAAAATCGGAAGAAGAGGCACTATATGCAAGTCAAGCAAGAGGAAAATCAAACAGATATAACAATAAAGGATTCAAAAGACAATATGATGAAAAACAACAAAAGGACGAAGGACGGAGTTACCAAAGAGGGGGAGCTGAAGAGAAGAGACACGATAATAAGAAAAGTAATGATAGACCTCAAGGAGGAGACAAACGCTTTCACAAGCAACAAAATGCTTGCTTCAATTGTGGCAAAAAGGGACATTTTGCAAGAGATTGTAGATTCAAGAAGAGACAAGTTGAAGGAAACGCCGCCACTTCAGATACCCGAGATGATCAAAGTGAAATAGAGTGGGATGTCCACGCATCTTTCTCAGGGTTGAAGTCCGAGCAAGAAAATATTGACACTACTATGGTGAAAGAAGAAGACCAAGTAACTTGTGCAGCAACTATGACAAGTGATATTGGGCGTGTTAACTTTCACAATCTGTGGATCGTTGACTCAGGAGCTGGCAATCATATGACCGGTGATAAAGAAAGACTTCAAAGTATGACAGAATACAAAGGAGGTCGTGTTGTCGTAACGGCGGATAACACTAAGCTTCCAATTAGACACATTGGAGAAACAGTGATCACGCCAAGCTCAAATTCTCGCCGGATACCGCAAAATGTGATGCATGTTGATGGAATGAAGAAAAATCTCTTGTCGCAAAATGTGATGCATGTTGATGGAATGAAGAAAAATCTCTTGTCGGTACCCATATAAGGAGTCGAGATACCGAGCAAAGGCGCCACTTGAGTTGATTCATTCAGATGTTTTTGGACCAGTAAAGCAATAGTCAATTGGAGGTGCAAAGTATATGATCACCTTCATTGACGATTTCTCAAGATATACGTGGGTGGATTTCATGAAGGAGAAATCTCAAGCTTTGGAGAAATTCAAGGAATTCAAATGTAAAGTCGAAGCAAAATTTCCGGAGAGAGTCCGTTGTCTCCGCACAGATAATGGAGGTGAGTATACATCCACCGAGTTCTCGGAATATCTAAAGCAAAATAATATTCGCCGGCAGTTGACTTGTCCGAGAACGCCGCAACAAAATGGGGTAGCTGAAAGAAAGAATCGACATTTAGCTGAGACATGTCGGAGTATGATACATGCAAAGAATGTCCCAGCCCGTTTTTGGGCAGAATGTATGAAGACTGCATCCCATGTGATCATTCGGCTACCACAAGCAAAGCTTGGATTCATCTCACCATATCGAAACTCAAAAGAGAGAAACCAAGCGTAAGTCATTTCAAAGTATTTGGTCGTGTCCGTTACGTATTCGTCCCGGATGAGCTACGAAGCAAATTTGACAAGAAAGCAATCGATGCATCTTCTTGGGATACGATGAGGAAAGAAAAGGATGGAAGTGTTGTGACCCAAGAACGAATCGATGTATGGTGTCAAGAAATGTTGTATTCGATGAAGCATCTTCTTGGTGGTCATCTCAAGATGAGGAGCTTCCTGACTCACCTATTCTAGAAGAGAAAATAAGAGGAAATACTGGAGAAGAGTTATGCACTCTGAAAGTAAATGATGGTGGCCAAGAGAAATCGGCAGCAACTCAAGAGATGGAATATAGCAGTATCGAAAGTCCAACACTGGAGATGGAGGAAGTTGATCATCATGAACAACTTAGGAGATCATCTCGACAGAGGAAACCAAATGCTAACATTGCGACAGTTGATGATACTGCAACTATGGAGCCTTCAAGCTATGAGGAGGCGTCTAAAAAGGGTGAATGGATCCAGGCGATGAAAGAGGAAATTCAAGCGCTTAAGCAAAACCAGACTTGGGAACTTGTTCCTCTTCCGGAAGGAGTAAAACCAATATCTTGCAAATGGGTTTACAAGGTGAAAACACGACAAGACGGATCCATAGAAAGACATAAAGCTCGATTAGTTGCTCGAGGTTTCTCACAACAATATGGCTTAGACTATGATGAGACTTTTAGCCCGGTGGCAAAGATAACTACAAGTACGAGTCTTACCGGCCCACAGCGAACTAGTAAGTCTTGGAAGCTATGGCGATGGATGTGAAGAACGCCTTCCTACATGGCGAGATCGATCGAGACATATACATGGAGCAACCAAAAGGCTTCGAGAGTACGACTCATCCTAAATACGTGTGCAAGTTAAGAAAGGCGTTATATGGATTGAAACAGGCGCCAAGGGCTCACTACAAAAAAACAGCAGTTTTGCGACGGCATTTTTGCGACGGAACTTATTTCCGTCGCAAATTTACGTTTGCGACGGATATTTTAATGTTTGCGACGGGACACTTGGCGGGACCGATTTTTTCACTTGGCGGGCAATTTTGCGACGGAATTTTTATCACTTTGCGACGGACCATCGAATAAAATTTTATTAAATTATTTTATTATTCTAAATTTAGATAAACTTTGCGACGGACTTTAATTGCCGTCGCCAAACTCCGTTTTGCGACGGAATTTTTATTGTTTGCGACGGAATATTTAATAAATTTTTATAAATTATTTCATTATTCGTATGCACATGTTTGCGACGGAATTAGGTTTTTGTTTGCGACGGACATTATTTGCCGTCGCAAAATGGCGGATATCGCCGCATTTCCCCCTTTTCTTCCTCATTTCACTTCTTCATCTCCCTCTTCTCTCCCGCCGCCCCCCACCCCCACCTCCCCGCTCGAAGCTCTTCCGGCAACGCCACCTCCTCCCACCACCGCCGCAGCCCACCCACAGTATGCTCTACCCTCCCCCTCCCTCCCCCTCTCCCCTAGACCCGATTTCCCCCCCCCCCCCCCCCCCCCCCCCTCCCCCGCCGCATATTTTTTTTTATTTCGTTTTTTATATATATATATATGTATGTATGTATATGTATATATATATATATTGTATATGTATGTATATTTTTTTTTTTATTTCGTTTTATATATATATATATATATATATATGTATGTATATGTATATATATATTGTATATGTATATGTATGTATATTTTTATGTATGTATGTATATGTATATTTTATGTATGTATGTATATGTATATTTTTATGTATGTATTATATGTATATTTTTATGTATGTATGTATATGTATATGTATATGTATATATATATGGTATATGTATATTTTTTATTTCGTTTTTTATATTTTTTTATATAGTGTATCATATGTAGTATAGATTTATAGATATATATGTGTAGTAATCATGAGTTAGAAAATGCTTACTTATGTATATTAGTTAGATAAGTTAGGAAAATGGTTAAGTATGTGCAAAGCCGGATGTTGGTTGAATTGGTTGAATTGGTTTGTTGAATTGGTTTGTTGAATGCTTAAGTATGTGCAAAGCCGGATGTTGGTTGAAAATGCTTAGTTTAGAAACCGGATGTTGGTTGAATTGGTTTGTTGAATTTGGATTGAAATGATGATAAGTATGTGCTTACATGATAAGCATAACATACATAAGGTCCTCAAAGGGTGCTGTTCCTACCCGTTTGGAAAATGGTACCGGGGGTACTTTGTTATCCGGCAAAGCCTCCGAATTATTTTGACGTCGAACCTTTGACCATGAATCGAAAATTTAGGTTATAGTGTTGTTAGTTTCATAGTAAGTTGAGTAAAACCCGAGTTTGCAAAAGTGTTGAGACAACCTTCAAAGACTATTGTTAGTCTCATATTTTGTATGATATGATGTGTAGGATTGAAAATGAAGAGAATAGAACGGAGTTGGATGTACGAGAGGTTGGATGCTAACAAGAAATTTAACCCGGTATTTGTGAATGGAGTGGAGGAATTCATAAAACATGCAAAGCAAGCTTAGATTCGTTTCGGGCAAATAATGGAATGATGAAGTGTCCATGTAGTAAGTGTAAGAACACTAAATTTTCAATCGAACATGACGTGAGATTACATTTAACTAAATATGGGTTTTGCGCAAACTACTATGATTGGGTGTGTCATGGTGAAGAGTTTCCCATTCCGATCAACGTTCAAAGCAAGAACGGAATGTGAACCCTTATCGTGACATGGTTAATGACGCATTACGTGATAGGATTGATCACGTAAGAGAAGAATTTCTTAACCAAGAGGAGAACAATGAGACACCAAACCCCGAAGTTGCATCGTTTTTTGAAATGTCGAAAAACGCAGAGGAACCTGTATGTGATGGAAGTAGTGTCTCCGTACTGCAAGCGGCTTCTAGGTTGCTCACTTTGAAATGTGATCACAACCTCTCTCACAAATGCGTTGACGGGGTTACCGGTTTGATAGGAGATATTCTTCCGAAGAATAACTTAATGACCTCGAACTTCTATCAAACCAAAAAGTTGTTAAAGGCATTAGAGCTACCCTACGAGAAAATACACGTGTGTCCCGCGGGGTGTATGTTATTTTGGGAGGAGGACGCGAATCCGGACAAGTGTCGGAAGTGTGACCTTGATCGATATAAACCGAAAACGAACGCAAGAGGTCAACGTGTGCCTAACAAAGTGATGACTTATTTCCCGATTGGACCTAGACTCCAAAGGTTGTACGCCACGAAACATATAGGCAAGGAAACGAGGTGGCACGCGGAAAACCCCAGGACAAGCGGTATAATGGCCCACCCAAGTGACGCTCGAAGCTTGGAAGCATTTTGACCAAATGCACCCCGAGTTTGCTAAGGAGCCTAAAAATGTGCGGTTAGGACTTTGCACAGATGGTTTTGCACCTTTTGGTAATTTTGGGAAGAACTACTCTTGTGGCCGTCACCATGGTTACACCATACAATCTTCCGCCCGGTTGTGCATGAAAAGACGGTTTATATTCTTATCGTTGCTTGTACCGGGGCCGAAAAATCCGAAAGGAAACCTCGATGTTTATTTGCAACCATTGATTAAGGAGTTGAAGCAAATTTGTGGGAAACATGGTTGTTTACTTACGATGTATCCACAAAACATAATTTTCATACGAGGGTTGCACTAATGTGGACTATCAATGATTTTCCCGCGTATGGCATGTTATCCGGGTGGACTACGGCCGGTGTGAAAGCTTGTCCCTATTGTGGTGATGGAAACAAGTCGTTCGGCTCAAACATAGTGGTAAATGCACTTGGTTTGATTGTCATCGGCGTTTCTCCCCGAAGACCATATTTTTCGCACCGATAAAGGTTTTTTGAAGTCCAAACAAGTATGAACACGCGACTCCACCCCGTAGATTGAGTGGTGAGGAGGTATGGGAATTTGTACAACACCTACCAAGCATCATTGATGGCTCGATTCGACTTGAAACGGCTTAAAAACTCCAAGAATGGTTGGTGGAAAAGAAGCATTTTTTGGGATCTTCCGTATTGGAAAACATTGTCGCTTCGACATTGCCGGATGTGATGCATATTGAGAAAAACTTCTTTGAAAACTCGATTGACACGGTTATGGACGTTAAAGGCAAGATCGCTTGTGGTCCAAAATCGCTAAAGATTTGAAAGAGCTTTGCGTAAAGCGCCCCGATTGTACACTTGTTCTTGACAAGCGAGTAAAAGAAAAGTGTTGTGTGAATGGGTCACCAAGTTGAAATTCCCCGACGGTTATGCTTCGACCGAGTAGGTGCGTAGATCATGATCAATACATTCTACGTGGTTTGAAAAGCCATGATTGTCACATTTTTATGGAACGTTTGTTGCCAGTTGCCCTTCGAGAATTGATTCCGAAAAATGAATGGAATGCATTGACTGAGATAAGTCAATTCTTTCGAGACTTGTGTGCTGCTACCCTAAAAATAGAAGACGTGATTCGTTTAGAGAATAACATTGCTGAGATTATTTGCAAGTTAGAGAAGATTTTGCATCCAGCGTTTTTTAACTCGATGGAGCATTTACCGGTACACTTGCCGTATGAGGTCAGAGTTGGTGGTCCCGTGCAATATCGATGGATGTATCCATTCGAAAGGTTTTTGAATCACTTAAAACAAAAGATTGGTAACAAAGCTTTCGTAGAGGGATCAATATGCAATGCGTATTTGTTGGAAGAGATTTCAAACTTCTGTTCTATGTATTACGATGATCATATTGAAACAAAAGCAAAGAATCTTGCTTTGTTGGTGAGACTTCGGCATCGCAATCGTTTCGCATTTACCCGAGTTATTCCGTGATCATAATGGTACAACAACTCGGGAAGTGCAAGACGAGGTTCTTGGATAATAAAGAATATGACTTTGTGCACAAGTACGTATTGTCTAACTCGCGAAATCATGAAACCGTATGAACCGTAAGTACCTCATTACTACATATATACAATGCTTAACAGCTTTTTTCGAACAAATATACATTAACCGACAAAATGATTCATTCTTAGATTGTTCGAGCAATTTATTCGTGTTCAACAGCCTCAATTGACCTCGACAGATATTTGGAATAAACATGAACATGAATTTACCAAATGGTTTGGACAACAAGCATCATTGTTGAATGATGATTTGCTAAAAGCTTTGGCAAGTGGTCCTTCTCGTCAAGTCAAAACTTGGAAACGTTATTCGATTAATGGCTACAACTTTCGGACATTCAACCGGGCAACCGATATTGGTAAATCTTCAGTCAACAACGGAGTTTGTGTCGTTCCACGGAAGGTGCCGACTATTATGGCACTTTAAATGAAATCATTGAGTTGGTGTATTATGGACATTCGACCGTCTACAAAGCCGTATTGTTCAAATGTGATTGGTTTGATAATTCGAACGGGGCATGAATGTGCATAAAGATTATAAGATAGTTGAAGTTCATCGTGGTAGGAAATATGGCGCTTATGATCCATTTGTTCGCTTATCAAGTCGAGCAAGTCTACTATGCTCCATATCCAAGTTTGAAAAAAGACAAAGATCAATGGTCGGTTGTTTTCAAAACAAAGGCAAGATCGACTATCGATGCTCCCGTCGAGGAAACCGTTTTCCAAGAACAAGTGATCAATGATGTTTCCCGATTATCGATCCTCTTAACATTGTCCACCAAGATCTTGATGTCGATGTTGACTCCGATGTTGGGGATAATGACTTGGATGATGATGAGATGGCGGATTTCATTCAACAAGAAGATGGAGAGGAAGAAGAATCGGTTGATGATCTAGATGATATCGATGAAGAGGAGGAAGAACTCTTCCATTCTAGTAGTGATAGTGAATAATAATGTATTAAATATTTTATTTTGTCATGATAGTGAATAATAATGTATTAAACATTGTAATTTATTATTAATTAGTATAAACGCCTTTTTATTATAATTGCATTTATATTAGTATAAACGTCATTTTCTGTGTCAAATAGATGTCGCAGGGTAGAGGTAGAGGTAGAGGTAGACGCGGTAGGGGTAGTTCCCCCTCCCCCGGAGCGTCTTCCTCCTCACAGACAGCAGGTTTGGATGATGAGATACACCAGATGAGCGAGGAGGATTTTGGTGTCATTGTCAATGGTGACCTTGGATTGCCAGTTTTGGATCCCGAGGGGAGATGGTAAGTTAATACATATCTTGCTTTAATTTGTTTGTATTTTTAATTATATTTTGATTAACCAAATATATTAACAACTTATTGTTTTCAATATGACAGGTTTACCGACAACTATGTCAAGAAAATGGCCAAGAACGCCATAATGAGCGGCTTCAACACTTTTGCCACCACGTGGCATAATGCCAGCAAGGAGCAGCAGGATAGGTGGTGGAACGCATTTAGGGTACGTCGTTCATATAAATATAACTATATATAAATATAACTATAATTATAACTATACATATAACATATATATAACTATGTTGCAGGGTCATTTCAGCTTCGAGTTACGCCACGAGCGCCTGGTTAGGGAAGCTTTTGAGCGGTATGCTATCAACAGGGTCCGTGATTATATGTATCGGGCTCAAACAAACCTCCGTGCTCGGCTTTGGATGACCCCGGATATTCTCCGTCGCCCGAGGAGTGGATTGGGAGTCCCGTAAGCAATTATTCAATATTTAATTAACAATACTTGTTTTTTATATATATATATGTATGTACTAACTTGTTTATCTTATGTCGGAATAGGCGTTCCAGAAACATTCGCAAAAAAGAAGCTAAACCGAGCTTCGGATCCGGTGAGGAGGGGAAGATCCCCGGGACACATGCTATGGGCGTACGCGGCGTTATCGATTTCGCTCGGGCCATGGAGGACAATAGAGGAGCGCCCCTATCGGCCGGTGATCCGGTGAGTAGTTCGAAGAAGAAGAAGTCGGGCAACTTCGTCTCGAGGAAGTTTGAGAAAATCATGGTACTTTATGTATTCTAAATATTATATATACATTATATATATATCATGTAATTATTGTTACTAACAAATTTATATCATACTTTGCAGGACGTCTTCACCTCGAAGAAGGCGAAAGCCCAGGAGACGCAGCTCTCGACACCCCCGTCGACGAGTCGCGTCTTTATTACGAAGCCGCTGGTGGTTACGACAAGAAGGGGAGAGTTTTTGGCATGGGGTCGGCCGCCTCCATGTACTACGACAGCCCGTCGTCGCTCGACACTCATCCGCCGAGACATACTCTCCGGGCATAATCACCCGTCTCACCCGGGGAGATGGCGAGAGACGACAGACTCATGCGAAACCCGGGCGAGGTTGGAGGAGCTAGAGAGAGACGAAAGCGTCGGGATGACGACTAGCGCGGATGGAGGCGTGGATTACCCGGCGGTTAGGCAAAGATCCCTCCGGAGGGATGCAACCCGGGTACGAGGCAACACAGAGATGACCATTCGATCACGGACCTGGAGGAGGTGACGTGGGTTTGTAGTACACCGGGTCCGACCGGGTGACATTGTTTTGATACATTTTTATTTATTTTGGCTTATCGTATCCCCTTTGACATATCGTTTTATTCATTTTTTGACATTTCCCCTTTGACGTATTTTTTGACATATCCCCTTTGATATCGTATTCCCGTTTATATTGTTGTTGTTGATAGCCGGTAGCAATTGTAATGCTACCGGGGAAAATTAAGGTCGTTTTGCGCGGTGGTTTGGCCGGCCGCCGCAAAACAAACCATAATTTTCTCGTTTAATTTTATTTTTTGCGACGGAATATATCCGTCGCAATATGGTATTTGCGACGGCAAAGGCTCATTTTGCGACGGATATGAAAAGATCTAAAAATAAATAAATTATTTAATAAAAATAAGTTGCGACGGATTATACATTTTTTGCGACGGATTATACATTTTTGCGACGAAGTTTTACATGTTTGCGACGGAATATTTCCGTCGCTATTTGTTATTTGCGACGGACTATACATTTTTTGCGACGGAAATTATAATTAAAAAATAAAATAAAATACGTTATTATCCGTCGCAAAATCCGTCGCAAACAATTTGCGACGGATAAACCGTCGCAAAACTGGGGTTTTGCGACTAAAAAATGCGACAAAGAAAAATCGTCGCAAATCCGTCGCAAACTAGGGTTTGCGACGGAATAACCCTTGTTTGCGACGGTAATCTTCCGTCGCAAAACTGCTGTTTTTTTGTAGTGGCTTGGTACGGAAAAATTGCAGAGTTCTTGACTCATAGTGGATTCTCTATGGCTCCGTCCGACTCAAGTTTGTTCATCAAGTATCAAAATAACAAAGTAACGGTCGTGTTGGTATATGTTGATGATCTCATCATCACTTGGAGATGATGACAAAGAAGTTCAAGCAAGTCAAGAGGAACTTATCAGTCCGGTTTCAAATGAAAGAACTTGGAGAGCTTAAGCACTTTCTTGGACTTGAAGTCGAGTACACTAAAGATGGGTTGTTCCTCTGCCAACAGAAGTATGTTAAGGAACTGTTAAAGAAGTTTGGAATGATAGACCGCAACCCTTCTCCAACACCAATTGAAGTCAATGCCAAGTTAAGCTCAAAAGAAGGCAAAGAGTTGGATGATGCTACAAGTTATCGACGACTAGTAGGAAGTTTGATATACTTGACATTAACAAGACCAGACATTTCCTTTGCAGTTGGCGTCGCAAGCAGATTTATGCAAAGTCCAAGAAAGCCACATTGGCAGTTAGTTCAGAAAATTATGAGGTACGTCAAAGGAACTTATGACTACGGTATTTTCTACCAGAAAGGAGTGCCATGTAAACTTGTTGGATACTATGACGCTGATTATGCTGGGGATCATGACACTCTCCGATCAACTACCGGTTACGTTTTCATCCTTGGTTCTGGAGTAATATCTTGGTGTAGCAAAAGACAACTTACTGTATCTCTATCAACTACCGAGGCAGAGTACCGGGCAGCCGCTGTAGCAGCTCAAGAAGTCACTTGGCTTGTGCGGTTATTGAAGGATTTACACCGGCCGGTTGACTATGCGGTGGATTTACATTGCGCCAATATATCATCACTTCAACTAGCGAGAGAATCCGGTATTTCATGCAAGGACCAAGCACATTGAAGTGCACTACCACTTTATTCGAGAGAAGGTTCTTCGGGATGAGATACGGATGATTCACGTGAAGGCGAAGATCAATTAGCAGATATATTCACAAAAGGATTAAGCGGACGCAAGCTCGAGGAATTCGAAATGCTCTTGGGATGCAAATGAGCTCGTCGTCAAAAGAAAGAAGTCATTGAGGGGAGTGTTAGAAGCCAATGACTTCTAGATTATTCTACAACTAGTACATGGGAAAAATCTAGAAATTATTTCCTTACGAGAATAGTCTAGAATTCTAAAAAATACTTAGATAAATATCTAATGCACACTTTGCCTAGAAAGATCTAGTGTGCATATTCTCTAGAAGGATCTACCACTTTTTCTAGGATATTCTTACCTTTCCTATAAATAGGAGTTGTAACTTAGGCCAACAATACAACACAACACACACAAGTTGTGAAGTGAGTCTCCCACATCAAACACTTTCTAGTTGCTCTCTTCTTGTATTTTTCAAGTGTCCCATTTCTTGTATATTTTGTGTATCAATAAAATATCAAGTTCTATATTCCAAGTGTTTGGACCTACTGCTTACAACACAACAGAAAGTATTGAGGAGGAGAGTGAATACGACACCGACACCAAATGGATTTCTTATGTTTCGATACCGTTCTGAGCTATAACGTGGAAATCACTCAACACTCAATTTATATATTGGATAGTGTTAAGTTTCTGGTATTCTAAACTTCTAGTTTCTTTAACTTTTTGAGCATTTCTATTGTGATGAATAATGTAAAGCTAGTAACCATGGTTATAAGTAAGTAACTCCATGAGTTGCATGCATGCAAACAAGTAGTGTCTAAATCTACTGTCCTTTCTTTGTTTTTACACCAATTCAGTGTCAAAGTTGTGTAATACTTGAATTAATGGGTTTTATCGATTTTTCCAATATTTATTCTATATACGGAGTTCGTATATATTTCCCTATAAAAGAGCATATTATAAAACCGGACTACCGCTGAAAAATACTGTTAGGAAATGTGACTTGACCTCTTATTTAGAGCTGAGTACTAAACTGAGTTTAGTACTAAACTGAGTTTAGTACTAAACTGAGTTTAGTACTAAGCTGAGAAAAGTCAGCTGAGCAAAAGTGAGCTTTGAGCAGAAGTCAGTTTTGCCAGAAGATCAGCTTTACCATAAGTCAGCTTTGGAAAGTCAGCTTTAGCGAAGTCGCATTGGGAAAGTCAGTTTTGGGAAAATCTCAGTTTAGACAAATGTCAGCATGGTTACATTCTGGTAGATAACAGCTGGAGCTGGGGTCCACATCTGGGGTATTTTAGTCATTCTGCTAGTATGTCTTTCTGGCGGCTAGGTCTATTTTTTGTGGCTATAAATACACATCTGTTGTAACCTAGAACATTTGCAGCAGCTGTAGAAATAGCAGTAGAAGCAGAGCAATTGCCTTAGGCAATTGCAGAGTCTGTAAAATCTCCAGTGATAATATATTCTCCTCTTTCTGCCCGTGGAGTAGTCGGCATTTGCCGGAAACCACGTTAAATCATATGTTATTGTTCTTGTGTGATTTATGCTTTCTTGTTTGCATCTTGATTATTGCAACCCGTTTTGATCCCTGAGGGTCCTAAATTCTAACAAATTGGTATCAGAGAGAGGTTATCATCAGGGAGTCTGAGATTCTGTTTTGGAATCATCTGTTTGAACAAAATTTTATCTTCACCAAGACCTTCACCGGTGCTCGGATTTTGTGATAAAAGTTCTGTTCTTTGGCAAGATCAAGATGTCTGGATAAATGTAGAGATTGATAAATTCACAGGAAGAAACAATATCAATCTGTGGCAAATCAAGATGCGTGCTCTATTGAAGAAACTGGGGCTCTGGGCTCCGTTGTCAAAGATAATGGCTGCCGGAAACACTGAGACGGCCGATCTGGAGGAGAAAGCACATTCAATGATCTTGTTGTGCTTGTCTGATGATGTTATCACTGAAGTTGCTGAAGAAGATTCAGCAGCAGGGCTGTGGCTTAAGCTTGAGAGTCTGTATATGACAAAGTCGTTGACCAACAAGTTGCTTATGAAGCAACGTCTGTTCAGTTTAAAGATGCATGAAGGAATGCCTCTCAGAGATCACCTTGAAAAGTTGAACGCAATATTGCTTGATTTAAGGAGTATTGGTGTTAAGATCGAAGATGAGGATGCAGCTCTAATTTTGTTGGTATCACTGCCCGCATCATATGAGAATTTTGTGCAGTCTTTTGTTGTTGGGAGAGACACAGTGTCATTGGAGGATGTTAGAGCATCTCTCAATAATCGAGAGCTGAGGCATAATTCAGCTGGCACAGGGACAGACAATCGGGCTATTGGTTTAATTGCTAGTAGCAGTTGCAAAGGGAATGGAAATCCTAGAAAGATTCTGGTCTGAATCTGAATCTGGAGTGTTGACAAGCAGGTGGAGCTTCAGGTCCACACTCAGCTGAGTTTGCAGAACTCAGCTGAGAACAGTCGACACTAATCTGGCACTTAGTTATGCATCTGAACCTGAAGAATCAAGAGCTGAATCTGAGTGGAACCAAAATCTGGGATTGGCTGAGTGAGGCTCAGCTGATCTAGTACAAGCTGAGTAAAAGTCAGTTTTGTAGAGTGGAGTGTTCAAGTCTGGGGGCAAGCTGAATAAAGAGTCACCGAGTCCATCCGTCGGTGGAGTGGCGTCCGCCGAGTCCGTTGAACATGTCCGCGCCGGTTCTCGCATCCGTGTCTGCGGAAGCCTCAACCGAGTGAAGTCGGTTGAGTAAGACAAATACGATATGTTTGGCCGAGTGAAGTCGCCTAAGCATCTGGTGAACATGTCTGGGCTGGAGTTCTCATCTGGAGTTAAGTCTCATCTGGAGAAGTCTAACTTGGAGTCAGTTGTGTTCACATCTGGTCAGCTTAGAGTCTGAAACTGAATTTGCAATCTGCCGATTGAAGTTGAATCTGAAGAACTCAGCTGAGTGTGCTCAATTGAGGTGATTACATCTGAATCTGGTAGTCACATCTTGTCTGGTGATCAAGTTGATCACATCTGTTCTCAACTCAATCAAGTTTGAAGAAGATGAGGAATCTGGTACAGTACATCTGGCATTGAAGAATCCATCTGGTACAGTACATATGGTTATACATCTGTTTGAACGAGAGTTCAAGTCAATGTGGAGATTTGTTAGGAAATGTGACTTGACCTCTTATTTAGAGCTGAGTACTAAACTGAGTTTAGTACTAAGCTGAGAAAAGTCAACTGAGTAAAGTCAGCTGAGCAAAAGTGAGCTTTGGGTAGAAGTGAGCTTTGGGCGGAAGTCAGTTTTGCCAGAAGATCAGCTTTACCAGAAGTCAGCTTTGGAAAGTCAGCTTTAGCAGAAGTCAGCATTGGGCAAATCTCAGTTTGGACAAATGTCAGCATGGTTACATTCTGGTAGATAACAGCTGGAGCTGGGGTCCACATCTGGGGTATTTTAGTCATTCTGCTAGTATGTCTTTATGGCGGCTAGGTCTATTTTTTGTGGCTATAAATACACATCTGTTGTAACCTAGAACATTTGCAGCATCTGTAGAAACAGCAGTAGAAGCGAGCAATTGCCTTAGGCAATTGCAGAGTCTGCAAAATCTCCAGTGATAATATATTCTCCTCTTTATGCCCGTGGAGTAGTCGGCATTTGTCGGAAACCACGTTAAATCCTGTGTTATTGTTCTTGTGTGATTTATGCTTTCTTGTTTGCATCTTGATTATTGCAACCCGTTTTGATCCCTGAGGGTCCTAAATTCAACAAATACAACACAGATTAAGAACACAGTCGGAAGACCACCACTCAAAGGGTAGCCTAAAAACTAAGAAGAAAACCCAAAAACTAACAAAGCGATCGAAGCCAATACCGGCCCATAACCCCGGTAACCAAAAATTCAAACCCATCGCCAGAGTCCAGAATCGACCTTCCATTCGAAACGCCACCCAATAACTTCTCTATATATGTACTAGCAGCAAAATGGAAAAAGAAGCATAATCACGCAACAACTACATGCCCGCCACCACCTAAGCCTGATGAACATTATGACTATGAGCCAACTGAAAGAGAAATGTAAACAACTAAAAAAAAAAGGAGCTAGTCGGCACCCGTGCCGACACTGACTCACAAGAGGGAAGACTCGTATTTTTTTTTTACAGAGAATGGCAGAGAAAATCAAGAGAGAGAAATTTATTTCATATAAAAAAATAATGGGAAATTAGAGATAAGGACACAATCTGAAATATTATTAAGCAACAGGACAACTACATATTTTTTATAGGGAGAAGGACAACTGCATAATTTTTATAGCGAGAAGGACAAACAAGTGAATCCCGAAAATCGGTGAATCTCCCTAGTGAATCCCGAAATCGGTGAATTTCGATAGTGAATTTTGACAAGTGAATACCGAAAATCGGTGAATCCCGACAATGAATTTTGAAAATTAGTGAATTTCGACGGTGAATTTCGGCGGTGAATTTAAACGGTGAATTTCGAACACAAGTGAATTTCGACGGTGGATAAATAGTTTTGTCCTTTATGCAAAAGTTTCAAAAAAAAAATAATAATACTAAAATCACTCATCTTATAGGTAAATTTTATTTTGGTCCGGCCACAAATGTAATAACCTAAAATTTGAATTTAACGAATTAAATTGAATCCGAATAAATCTCGGAGATTATATAAGAAAGTGATAAATACGTTGGTGTCCCTACGATTTTTTTTTCCTTGTAGATGATTATGGATGAAAATAGTTTTTGGCTAATAATTGAAAAATAAAAAATAAAATAAAATAAAAAAATAGTTTACTACTAACGTAAGATTCTTATTTATAAATATATATATATATATACCTAGAGACTACGGCACTAATACTTGGGGGAAAAATCTGCCGCAAGCAGCATTAAGGGGAAGAATAGAAGTAGAAAAAAAAAAAGGAAAAAAAAAAAAAGAAAAAAAGAAAGGTGTAGCGGCAGACTCTGTTTTCGTGGTGGTTCTCAATACGGTAACGATTTTCTGTTTTAGGTGTAATACCGGACGGAAAGCGACCGTTTTGTGAGTTTTGGGATCCGTTGGGATATAGCAAACTATCTCACGAAGAAAAAGATAGCATCCAAAAGGTAAGAGAGATATTGTTGACTGTATTAGATTTTCTCTTATTTATTTATTTTTACATGAAATATGAATCATTCATTGTGTAGTACTTGTCGTTAATTGTGATTCAAACTTATTTTATGGATATTATGTGGAAAATATGTGGTATGAATTTACTACTTGTTGTATGTGTGAATTATGTGTTGAAAGCTTGAATACTAAGTTAGAGATGTAGCTGTTTTGGGTTTCGTTGTCAGATTCGTTTCCGGATTCCATAGTTACTAGAAATTGTGGTGTGCATAAAATTTTGTAACCATTTTGTTAAAAGGCGAATTTGAATTAATAGAACCCAACGTGAATGATTATAGATGTAGTTATTGAGATATATAATAAATTGGTGGAAGTCACACGTGTTCATGAAATAGGGGACACGGTGATATGGGTACGGTCATATGTGCTCATGAAAAAGGAGGCATGTTGATCGGGGTCATATCTGCTCATGAAAAAGAGGGCATGATGATTCGGGTGTGCTGGTGGTTATATGTGTTCATGAAAAAGGGGACATGATAATCATGGGTGCGTGTGTGACCATGTGTTTTCATGTAAAAGGGAACATGATGGTAGGTGGTGTGAGTGTGTGCGTGAAACACTAAGGAACTTATAATCTGTGACATAAGTATGATAACTTGGAATACAATTAACCCGATAATCTATAATGTGATTGTAAGGCATGCTATATGCTTACTTGTGTATGTTAAGTGTAGAAGTGAATTCATGGGTCATCGTTTCCGGGGATGAGGAATGAATTACCTTTGACACTATCTTTCTTACTGAGCAAGTTGGTGCTCATACCTTACCATTTCAGGCAGGGACGGACCCAGCATACAAAGTGGGGGGTGCCTCGCCCCCACTGAGATCCGAAAATCGATAAGTTTTTATAAGTAAAAAATGTAAAAACATTATTGATGCCCCCACTCGCCTTTCGAATTTGTTCTGGTGCCCCCACTGAGATCTTTTTCTGGGTCCATCACTGATTTCAGGAGCTTGAGGAGTTTTGTGAGACAGGGAAGGAGCCAAGTTGGTGCAACCCTTAAGAGATGTCGTAGGTCGTGGCTTATGTTTTGGGTTTCTAGTCATCAAGTCCTTTCAATTTCAGTATTTGTTAATTTTCTTTTAAAGAATAAAGTTGTACTCGTTGTTGGACAATATTGGTGCAATAAAGTCGTTTGGTTTCGTTTTTGAGCTACGATGGTTTAATGCTACCGTTTTTGTCGCTTAATGGATAAGATGAGCTAAGGCTTACGTGTCATATTGTCATATTGAATTTTTAATATGGCGCGTGCCGAACGACTTGTTCTCCCGAAAAATACTCGGATTTAAGGAGCGGGTCGGATGTAGGGAGCGGGAACAACAAATATGATTTGGTGGTCCGGAGCCAGTAAAAACCTGTGAATGTATTGTGTCCCCCCTACTTGTGCAAAAAAAAAAAAATAAAAAAATAAAAAAAAAATCATATTTTCAGTTTTTTCCTATTTTTCCTATTTTTTACACATTAGACCGACTTGATTGAATTTCTATGTGAAACATTATGATGACAACTTACACATTGGAAAATTTCTCTTAAATGCGAAATTGTTACGAAGGATAAAATCTCAATGTTATCGTTTCAGATTAAAATTTTACAAATAACTTACTTTCCAAACACATTTTTTTTTAAGGTCGTAAGGGATCGGTCAAGAAGTGATGTGATTGTAAATATAGAATAAAAAATAAAAATGCAAGTAATACGGAAACAATAAGAACACAGATTTAACGTGTTTTACGGCCAAAAAAAATTAAGGGAAAGAAATTTATATCTTATGGCGACCGACTTGATTGAATTTCTATGTGAAAGAGGACAACTTACACTTTGGAAAATTTCTCTTACAAGCGTATTGACGGAGTTGTGAGTCTTGCACAAGAAGAAAAGGCCGAATAGTGTAGGGCATAATTATTATAATTATTTCTGATTATATCACAATGTAATAGCTATATAAACAACTTATTATACTACACTTTATTCAATGCAATACAACATATTTTATTCTAATATGGTAGCAGAGCTATTACGCTCGTCTCTCATGAATTCCCTCCCCCCTTTCCCTCTCCAGCCGTAATCTTCACACACACACACACACACACACACACACACACACAAAAACTAACCCAAGCAGCCTTCTTCTTCTTCGCAAAGCTTCATCCATGGCCGACGAGTCGACGACACAGCAACTTCGGCCACTTCTTCAGCCGATGCAACCATCACGGCAACATATCGATCCTTCCTTCTCTCCTTCCTCTAAAAAATGTTGAACCCCAATATATCCTTCTCTCCTTCCTTTAAAAAATGGTAAACCCTACCATTAAGGGTCCCCTCACCCCCGATCCCACAGGAAAGTGAGGAGATGTTAATCAGGTAACCTAGTAGCTCCAACATGGGCTGCCTTTGAAACCTCTGCTCTGAAGGGTGTTATCAATCGGAAATCAACCCCATTACGGGAATCGAACCGCTGACCTCTAGCTTAGGTTAGAGGCTGCACTACGCACCCATGTCTTCACCACTAGGCCATATCCAGGGGATCCTTCTCTCCTTCCTCTAAAAAAATGGTAAACCTTACCATTAAGGGTCCCCTCACCCCCGATCCCACAGGAATGTGAGGAGAGGTTAATCAGGTAACCTAGTAGCTCCAACATGGGCTGCCTTTGAAACCTCTGCACTGAAGGGTGTTATCAATCGGAAATCAACCCCATTACGGGAATCGAACCGCTGACTTCCATCTTAGGTTAGAGGCTGCACTACGCACACATGCCTTCACCACTAGGCCATATCCAGGGGATCCTTCTCTCCTTCCTCTAACTTCCATTATTAGAAGATAAAGTACAAAAAATAAATAGATGAAGTCAAAAGAATAGATAAAGTTGTTATATTAAATTTAATTTATAGTATTTATCTTTAGTATTCAAATAAATAATAGTACTATTATCTATATTATGATTTCTCTCCTATATAAAGGAGCACTTTTGTATCAATTTATTCATCAATCAAAAACATCAATTTCAGTCTTCAATTATTTTTTTGAGTATTCTGATTTTCTTCATCCATCTCACCAAACTTACACGCCAGAATTTTCCCTTATGGCGTGCTCAAATCCAACCGTATCTGCGTGGGCAAGGTGTTCTCGGTTACGTCGATGGTTCTCTCCCTGCTCCCCCTTCGACGATCACTGCTGATGGTGTAAACAAATCGAATCCGGCGTACCTTCACTGATGAACGAAAATCTATCGGCAACTGAATACTTTATGACCATTAAAAGGATCACTGATGAACTTAGTTTGGCAGGACATCCAATGCCTACAAATGATATTATTGCTTACATACTTGCAGGGCTCGGCTCGGATTATGATTCCCTAGTTACCTTGCTTTCCACCAAGTCCGATATCACTCTCGACGAGGTTTATTCGCTTCTCCTCACTACTGAAGCGCGAATTCAGCACAATCTGCCTCCTCCGGTGACTCCTCCATTGCCGGTGAACTCGGTTCAAAACCCCTTAGCATATTATGCAACGTCCATTCCTCAGCATACTCAGAATAACCGAAATCATGGCCGTGGTAATTCAGGCTCTCAATCTAATCGAGGATGGGGGCGTGGTCCTCCTCAAAATTTTGGCCATCAGAGTTACGTTCCTCACAATTATGGGCATCAAAGTTATGGCTTTCAAATTATGGACAGGGTAGAGGCCGTGGACGTGGCCAATCTCCTTCCGGTCAGTCCATTCGATGCCAATTATGTGATCGTTTTGGTCATGCGGTTCATGATTGTTGGTACCGGTTCGACTCGAATTTCATTCCAGCCCGCCCAGCCCGCCCTCCTCAAGCTAATTTTGCAACTCCATCCGGCTCCAACGAATGGATTCCCGATACTGGCGCAACCCATCACACCAGCAACAATCCCCGCAACTTGAATCTTTCTGCCGACTCCTACAACGGCCTTGATCAACCTTACATGGGTGATAGTACATGTTTGACTATTACACACTCCGGTTCATCACTTATTTCCTCTCCTACTAAATCTTATGTTCTTAATAATGTGCTTGTTGCCCCCTCTCTTTACAATAATCTCTTATCGGTTGCCCAGTTTGCCAAAGATTCCGTTTATTTTGAATTTCATCATAATTATTTTTTGTGAAGGATTACTCGGGCCACATCCACCATCGCGGTTACCTTAAAGATGGTCTCTACCAATTCTCCAAATCATTCAGTCAATTTCCCGCTCAAGCTCTTGCCTCTCGTTGCTCCTACGTCCCTCAATGGCATCAACGTTTAGGACATTGCTCGTACTCGGTTCTTCGTCAAATTTAGGTCACAATAAAATTTCGGCTCCTTCAACCGCCCCTACATCTATTTGTGTTGCTTGTCAAATGGCCAAGAGCCATCACCAGTCATTACCTGTGTCGTCTTTTACTTCTGCGTGTCCTTTAGATTTAATTTATTCCGATGTATGGGGCCCTTGTGCTGAAGACTCTATTTATGGAAATAAATATTATGTTATCTTTCTTGATGATTTTACTAAATTTTTGTGGCTTTACCCTTTGCATCGAAAATCTGATGTCGAGTCTATTTTTCCTCAATTTAGTGCCTTGGTTGAACGTCAATTTAATACAAAAATCAAATCCATTCAAACTGATTGGGGTGGGGAATATCGTCGCCTAAACGCTTACTTTACATCTATTGGTATTGACCATCGTTTGTCTTGTCCCCATTCGTCCAAACAAAGTGGTGCCATTGAGCGACGTTATCGTCACATTGTCGAAACTGGCCTTGCCCTTCTTGCTCACTCTCATCTTCCCCTTCCATATTGGGAAGATGCCTTTCTCACCGCCGTCTATGTCATCAATCGTCTTCCCACTAAAGTCCTTGATCATAAATCTCCCTACGAAATGGTTCATAATCGCGTTCCTGATTATTCCTTTTTCCGTGTCTTCGGTTGTGCCTGTTGGCCTTATCTTCGCTATTACAATAATCACAAAACTGACTTCCGATCCAAAACCTGTCTTTTCCTCGGTTATAGTCCCAATCATCATGGGTATAAATGTCTTGATCTTTCCTCGGGCCGCATCTATATTTCTTGTCACGTAGTCTTTGACGAGTCTTCCTTCCCTTACACATCCACAACCACTGCCACGTCCTACGCTCCTGACTCGGTCGTCCTACCTTCGGCTCTAGCCATTCCTGTTCCGGCTGTACCCTTGGCTCCTTACCCATCTTCACTCGAGCCATCTCCACCCTCCCCCGCTTCTAGCATTAATCCGACTTCTGAATCCGAGTCCTCTTCTGTCGAGCCATCCTCCTCCGATTCCCCTCCATCTTCTGCTCCGCATCAAATGGTCACTCGATCCAAAACGAATACTCTTAAACCCAAACGTCTTTACCCCAACTTTGTCCGCTACCCTCTTCCTAAAGCTTTCACTGCCACCACCAATGACCTTGAGCCTACCTCTGTTACCGAGGCCTTAAAACACCGTGAATGGAGGGATGCCATGAGAGACGAGTTTAATGCTTTGGTCCAAAATGACACCTGGGACCTTGTTCCGTATTCTCCGTCTCAGAATCTTCTTGGTAATAAATGGGTCTTTCGCGTTAAAAGACATGCTGACGGTCATATCAAGCGCTATAAAGCTCGCCTTGTTGCTAAGGGCTTTCATTAGGAAGCCGGTGTTGATTTTTCAGACACTTTTAGTTCGGTTGTCAAACCGGTTACTATTCATACTACTCTTTGCCACAGTGGCCTGTTGTTTAGAGCGCCAACTAATCAAATTGGAGCCAAGAAAGATACAATAGGCACCAATAGAGCGTCGATCATCAGGGTCGGATGCCCAATCAGCATCTGTGAAGGCCTGCAAATTAGGGGTAGGAGAACGTGTCAAAAGCAGACAGGGGCGTCCCTGAGGGGGGGCCAACGGGGCCATGGCCCGGAGCCCCCCGAAAATCAATGAATTTAAGGGCCCCATGAAATTTCGACCTAATATTATATATATACTGTATTTATATGAACAATGAATGTATTACCTTAATGGTTAGCACTCTAGTATATTAGGAATGAGACTTGGTTTCGAATTTTGCAACCTACAATAATTTTTGTTTTTTTAAACGGGTGAGTGAGCCAAATAAGATGTTTTTTTTTTCCATTCAAACCCATGACTTGGTTACTGTTTTTTTCCGAAGGGCGATGGCCTAAATTTTTTTTGGCCCCGAACCTAAATTTGGACAGGGACGCCCCTGAAAGCAGACCATCAGAAATCGAATACTTGAGATACCGTAGAATGCGCTTCACCTCAATGTTATCGTTTCAGAGGAAATTTCAACCAATAACTTACTTTCCCAACACATTTTTTCAAGTTTCCCCTTTAAAAAAAAGGGCAGCAGAAAAAAGTACTACTCTTTCTTTTTGAATTAAAATTACAAACCTCTCACTTACAAACACTTGTTTGCATTTTAAAAGGAGAGAGTCCGGCCGTTTGACCTTTTAGTTTTTTGGTTGTATTGTATTACTATAAATAAAAGAAATCAAGCAGAGAAAAAATTGTAAAGAATTACTTTGAGAATTGAGGAGGTATACGTAGCTTGCAATTATTATTTTTCTTATTTTCCAAAGAACGTAACTTGCATTTCAAATATAAATAAATTACGAGAGGAATTATAAGATTCTAGCAATGATTCTAGCAGGAGGAAAGTACAGAAAAGGACACCAATCGCAGCTATAAAATCTCTGTAGCTCTCTTTTGTGAAATGAAGTAAAAAATAAAATTTAATATTATTAGCAAACTTCGAATTTAATTAAGTGCCAAGGAGCGAGAGAAGATGGCCAACAAGCTGATTATCTTCATCCTTGTAATATTGTTCATATTCTTGGGTAAGTAATTGTATATTTCCACTTCGATCTCATCTTTCTGTCGATTAATTATTTGATTATAGTTATAGGATTTATTATTTGTACCCAGAAATTCTATCGATGCACAACGTACACTAAAACGATATTCGGAAAGTCAATTCTTGTGATGTAAAAGATCTATAGCGATAAAAGATAAAAGCGATAAACAAGAACTAAATAATCCAATTAAGCTTTAAGTGATTTTCATTCATAAAGAGAATTTAAGATTACATAGGCTAAAAAGTTCGTTTAGGTAATTACCCTACGTACACTTAATTTGGCCCACATGGCTATCTGCTTAATTAAACATAGAAAGGACTATTAGCTACTATGATGTGCTACATCATCTTCACTCAAGTATATATATATATATATATATATATATGCTTAATTACATTTTAAAAGGAAGTGTAACCTTATCCGAAAGTCGGAGGAAATCAAAATCTTCTCTCTCAAAAGTGACAAGCATGCTAATCAAGAACAACGTACAAAGAAACAATGTCGAATGCACCGAAGAGACGCCTACGGAAGGATGAGGATACAGATGTAACTGTTGAGGAGGAGTGCAAGAAAACGACTGGTTGCGATCCCAATGGAGATCTTCGAGACTGTCCCAAGTTTTGTAACGTGTGCCTCCCAAATGAAAAGACAGGTGGTGACACATTTTGTGCCATAGCCCCAAGTAGCAGGGCCGGCCCAACCCTTAGCTAAGCCAGGGCGACTGCCTTCACCGGGCCTGCCATTCCGCGCACGCCCAACACATATACGTTGCTCGCTTATACCCGGGGAAAAAAAAAAAAAACTATAAAAGGCCCAATGTTTCAGAAAAAAAGCCCAATAAAAAGGCAAAATTATTTTTTTTTAAAAAAACCCAATAAAAAGGCCCCATAAAATTTCATAATACAAAAATGTTGTAAGTATCTTGCAAAAATGTAAGTATCTTGTAAGTATCTTGCAAAAATGTTGACAAAAGGTAAATCTATGAAACTTTTTTTTGTGAAGCATGTCAATTAGGGAAATTACACTCCTTGCCTAATTTAATGTCCCCTCTTGAGCGCATTAAATACAGTTTTCATGCGGGGACCCTCTCTGTAAAATGCCGTCAATGGTTTCTCCTATTACATGGATGATTATAGTAGGCTCAATTACACGATATTGATTGGGAAGAGTTGTATTATGAGTTACAACTTCTTATACATGTTTTGCCCAAAGCGAAGATGGACGAACCTCTCGAAATTTTGAATTTTTGAAGACATGTCCTCTAAGTTATGAAAACACACAAGTTGTTTACCGGATATTGTTGACTATTCCGGTAATAGATCCATCTGAGTGAACGGAGTTTTTCGAAGTTGAAGCTAATAAAGACCCATCTTCGAAACGAGCACGATGACTCAAGAACGCTTGAATGGGTTGGCCATAATATCGATTGAGCGGAAATCGGTTGATGAAATTGACGATTATACTTTGATTAGTGATTTCGCCTCCAAACGTGTCTTAAGGCTTCAAGAATTGTTGAATTGTTGAATACTTGAATTAATATTTAGTAATATGTATAATATGTATATATATATATATATATATATATATATATATATATATATATGTATGTTTTGGGTCGAAACGAAAATGATGAAATGAATTTGAATACTAAAAAAAATCATTTTTCGGTCGAATTTTTTTTTCGTGTTAATAGGCCCTATTTTATTTCTACCCGGTCTATGGGGATCAAGTTTGGGGATCAAGTTTTCGAGCCGGAGATTGATTGCGAGCTAATCCGTGATCGTATTCCGGATCTATATGCATAATGTTTTGTGTAATGGGGGTCGAGCCAAATATGTCTATGACCAGTCGAGTTGTTCTTACTATCTAGATTAGTGACAAGTGTATGACTGTTATTCTAGATAGATCAAACAAGGTATCGATACAAAGTTGTCCCGAGGTTTGTGGTGGGTGCGACCCAGATGAATACGGACTTGCAGAAGGTACGTATTGTTTCACGGACAGCCGGTGAATTCGCCAAAGAGTAGTGTTACTATATATATCATACTAATGTTCGATACAAATGTGTTGCGTCGATTTCCTCGTAGTTTTTAATTAACCATTTCCATTGTGATGAATAATTTAAAGTAATTAAGCATGAACTTGTTTTTACTTCAATTCACTAGTGTCAAAGATATGTACTACTTTAAGAAAATGGGAGATATATTGTGTTGCCTTTGCTTTTTCATCTTACCATGACCAGAATCTTGCATTATGGATATCACCAAATTGATAGAGTCTATTTGTTTTTTAATTTAAAGAAAGACTGATTACATAAATAGGAGGTCTCAATTGATATTTAGAAAAGAGGATGGATGAATTTTGGGATACGAAATATAACATTTTTCAAGGGGCACGCCATATGGCAATGCCGCCCTGATACCGAGTTCTTATAATAAAGAACAATTCTTTTTGAAAAGAATGAAAGCTTATTATAAAACCGGAAGACCACCTCCCCATGGTTGGCCTGATGCATGAGCAAAATAGCCAATTGAAAGAGAAGTATAAAACAACTAGAAAAGCAGTCGGCACCGACAGGGGCGAATGTACATTGAGTGTAGGGAGGCAATCGCCCCCTTCGGATCCGAAAAAAACACTATTATGTATGTTGTGTATTCCTCCCCCCTAAACGTTTACACTCGCCCATAGTATCGCCCTCCTCACCCGGGATCCTGCGTCCGCCCCTGGGCACCGGTGGTGCTGCCAGACACACGGGAGTGGTTGCACGAGAGGGAAGATTGTATTTTTATTTAGAGAGAACGACAGAGAAAAATAAAAGAGAGAAATTTATTTAAAAAACAATAATGTTATTGAAATCACTCTTGTTATATGATGGTTTAAAAACTTTTGGTGCCAGACTCGATTGAATTTCTCGGTGGAAGATTATGATGATAGAGGACAACTTACGCTTTGGAAAATTTCTGTACATGCAAAAACTCTTGCAGTTTTCGCATATATGAGCAGGGGCGGATCCACCTATCTCGCTATGGTTCAGCCGCCCCTAATGGAAAAAAAAAAAAAAAAATCCACCAATCTGTCACCGCCGCACCGGGTCTGGCCACTTCCAGTGAAAAAAAAAATTCTTCAATACTATACTACGTATGGTAATAGGTTTTTTTTTTTTGGTTAGATATATCTGGTGTTAAATCCTGTTTCCAGTAACAATTTTCTTTCCTTGATCCAATACTATATATGCCATCAATTAAATTACTATATCCGTCTCATAAAAAGTGTTCACGTCTTATTATTTACGTAGATTAAGAAACACAATTAATGTGTTTTGTTTTAGTAGTGATATACATATATATACATATATACCCTATATGCTTGTTTTGGATTATGAAATGAACTTACAACAATAAATGTTATGCTAGGGGTATGTTGGAAAAATATCATTAAATGATGTATTAAAATTTTGTAAATGAACACTTTTTATGGGACAAAACGTTTTTTTAAATGTTGACACTTCTTATGAGACGGAAACAGTACTATCAAACACTACTTAATTATTTCAACTGATACTTATTTTTCAAGAATTATTCACTAAAGTTTTTTTAAATTTATTTATCGCCATGCAACGCACGAGTTTTTGTCTAGTTGAAATAATATATCACAATAATCAAGTAAGATAAACCTTCAAAAAAAAAAAAAAAAAAAAGGTAAGATCAGGTTTATTATGGTAAATCAAAGATGTCGTCTCTGCATTAAAAACCCATAGAAAAATTTCACTTTAAATATCAATTAAAAATCCAGCAGCAAAAAGTACTATCACTTTCTTTCTATATTAAGAATATAGACCTCTCATTTGTTTGCATATTAAAAAGTGAGAGCCCTTTTGACTTTGCATGAATAAATAAATCTAGTAGCAAAAAATAATACTACTACTGCTACTCACTTTCTATATAAAAATAATATAGACCTCTCCTCTTTTTGCATGGCTTTGCTCTCCTTTTGTTATATTATCTTCAAGATCTTCCTATTAAAGTATATTGCAAGTAACCAACATAACTGATCTTTTTATTTTCCTTTGTTTTTATTTTTTTTTTTGTTTTCCGTTTGTTTTGGGTTGAATTTTTTTTTTTTTTGGAGCTTTTTTCAGATAAGGTGGTTGAGGTAATAATTAGAAAGTTGATGGGGTAAAATAAAGTAGAATAATGATGGGTGTAGATTATGAAATGATTGGTGAAATAAAGTAGAAAAATGAATAAAATAATGGTAAGAAAAGTAATAAAGTTGATAAAGTGAAATGATGAGAGATGATTTAATATTTTTTTATTTATAGTTGAAGATTTGATTGGTGGGAGAATTGTAAGAAATGATTGGTGATGTGATGTAAAAAAGACTCTCAAAAAAACTCTCTTCAAAACAAACAAGGGCTTAGTGTCCTTTGAATATGAAATAACTAGAATATGATTCCACTTGATTTTAACAAATATGGTTAAAATTGTGTTTGATTTTATATCGAATTATGAGCTGTAACTGTTAATATATACTATATACGTCTCATATTATAAGTCATTCTACATTTATCCACACAGATTAATAAACTCAATCAATGATCCAACTTTGGTAGTTTTGGACTAAAATGCCTTTAATGATTTATTAAATGGTGTATGAAAGATCATGCATTGAAATGGGTAAAATAGGAAAAAATGCATTAATTATTGCATTTAAATATGAAAATGATTTATATTGTGGGACAGATGAAAAATGCTAGAATAACTTATAATATAGGACGGGGGTAGTATAATGACAATAACAAAAAATGATGGATGGAAGAAAGAAAAATAAACTGAGACAAGACATTAAATTTACACGGTTCAGAGACATTAAATATCTGGCTACAAAAACTCTTCTAAAGCCTAAACAACAAATAGATCAAGCAAGTTATATGCAATAGTGTTTATTTTAAATGATACAGGTCATTAGTGCATTTTAAAAAAATCTAAATGTCTCATTTATAATAATAATAATAAACATCAACAGGACCATATATACAAATACTGAACAAATCGGTACATTAATATTAGTTTGAAAATACGTACGTAGCTTGCAATTTTTTTTGCTAAATTTCCAAAGAACGTAACTTGCATTTCAAATAAATAATAAATTACGAGAGGAATGATTATAAGATTCTAGCAATGATATTCTAGTAGGAAGAATGTACAGAAAAGACACCAATCGCAACTATAAAATCTGTGTTTCTCTTTTGTAAAATTATTGGCAAACTTCAAATACATTTAAGTGTTAATCCAAAACAAAGCAAAAGAAGAAGATGGCCAACAAGCTGAGTATCTTCATCCTTTTCATCTTCTTCATATTCTTTGGTCAGTATTAATATTATCTCTCCACTTTATCTATTTATTTCTCTATTAGTTGCTAATGATATATAGCTAGTACAAACATATACATATATATATATATTAGATTTTAAACTTGTTGAAACATATTCTGTTAATTAGTACAAACATATATATTTTAAACTTGTTGAATACATATTCTGTTACGTTGTGTGGGAACGAAAATCTCACATTGTTGGTTAGTTTATAATAATAGGCCGTTGTTATTATTTTTTGAGTTTCTCTTCTTTCCTTCAATTTTATTTTATTTTATTTTTATTATTATTTTTATTTATTTATTTATTTTTTTGGTTATTATCGTTAGGCCACCGGTAATGCCAAGGCATATGGTGTATTATCAAAAAGCAATTTAGTGTCTAGCATTACCAAAAAAAATGTTCTGACTTTACCAGTAGCTTTATCATGAAGGATATATGTTAAGATCAAGCGTTTATCGTTGTACTAAAATCAATTGGTGTTAGTAAATGTGTTACTATATTCTCTTATATCATTTTTATCACGCTCTCTCAAGTGTGAGCCTATAACAAACCCGGGCCAACATGGCACACAAAGGCATATAAAGGACACACAATGCAAACAAAGCGATCCAACACTTGCACAATATAATTGGGGAAACAATGTTGGTAGCAAGGATTGATCTCATTATCTCCCGCTCCGATACCATGTTAAAATCATGCCCTTACCGTGTACTAAAACCAATTGGTGTTAGTACAATGGTAAGCGCTTGATCCTGAAAGGCTATCAAAACCAGAGGTCATGAGATCAAACCCTGGTGTGAACAATATTTCACCCCATTTATATTGTCAAGTGTTGAGCTGACCTAATTGGTCTTTGTGAGCCTAGTTGGCTCATGCTTGTTGTGTGCCTAGTTGGCATAGCCTTTATATGAGCCCACACTTGAGGGGGCGTGTTAAAAGATAAGGAAATAATTAAAGTAGCACTGCCAACACTTGAGGGGGTGTTGGGACAGATTGTCCACTCTCTTAAATGATAAGATAAATGATAAGAAATATAGTAGTCCCTTTGTTAACACCAATTGGTTTTAGTACAGCGGTAAGCGATTAATCTTAACATGGTAGCAGAGCCATAGGTCATGAAATCGAACCCTGGTTGGAACAATATTTTAAAAATTAAAAAAAAAAGTGCAAATATGTTGAGACAAATTGCCCATATATACTTGAGAGGGGTGTTGGGACAGATTGTCCACACTCTTAAATGATAAAAAAAAATATAGTAGTCTATTTATTAATACCAATTGATTTTAATACAGTGGTAAGGGTTTGATTTTAACAATATATATCTCGGGCGTTTGATTTTAACAATATATATCTCGGATTTCGTTTCCTCACACTTAATTATCCTTTTTAAAAGGAATTGTTACCTTATTATCCGAAAGTCGGAGGAATTCAAAAATTTCTCCCACAAAGGTGACAAGCATGTCTATCAAGAGGAATCAAGCAATCACTAGTACTGTTGTTGCACCAAAGCGAAACCTACTCAAGGGTAAGGATAATAAGGGTGAAGTCGAGGATTCGGGTGAGGGTTCAAATTCGAATCTGACTCCTTTGGAGCGGTGCGAGAAAATTACTGGCTGCGATCCACGTGGAAATTTTGCCGAGTGTATCAAGCACGATTGCGATGTATGCATCAAAGAGAAAGATGAACAAGGTAAAGAGACGGGTGTAACAAAATGTTCCACTATTAATGATGAACCTACTTATGACGAGGAATGCGAGGACTTCGAAGGCTGTGATCCGGATCCGGATGCGGGTCCGGATCCGGATGCGGGTCCGAATCCGGATGCTATAATTTGTCCCGATTATTGTCCTTGGTGCATCAAAGATATAGAACGCAAGGTTACGTACTGCTCCCCCGTATCCATAGAACAAATTTATTAGAAGTTCTCTGGATCATCTTAAAATTTAAGATTATATTGAACCTTCAATCAATGTAATCGGATAGTGGCCGGGTGTAATTGAGGTATGTCATTTGCGTCTTCTATCAAAATGATTCTACTTTCGTAACGATAATATATGTATCTTTGATTACAGTGGATCTACGTCATAATCAATGTTGAGATAAGTGACCGTTATTGTGAGATGAATAAATTAATGTGTAAGTCTGTTTTCTTTCCTTGTTTTTACTTTAATTTCATAGAGTTAAAGACATGTACTACTTCAATGAAAGAAATTGTGTTACCTTTGATTGTCATACCAAAGCTTGCATAATTTATATTCACAAGTTGAAAAAGTTTGAATGTAGTACGGTTATTGTGACATTATATCGAATCTATTTTCGAGATACGATCTTGACATTCGATTTTTAAAAAATCTAATTTAAACTCATTATTCGCTTTTATAGAGGTCGATTGTCCATTTTCTACCTCTATAAAGTCAAACATAAGCCAAAATATATTGTTATTATAGATACATTGAGGTGCCAACATCACTCTTCTAATATTTTAATTTTTGTATGTTTAAGTTTTAGCGTATTTTTTATTGATATTGTGGCAAGGCAAAGTAGGAACCGACATTTCACCTGTGCTTTTTTTCCTTTTTATTCTTTTAATTAACCGCCATAAAAAGTCTATTCCAAAATATGACTAAGGACAAGCTGGGAATGTTAAAGAGTTGGTGTTTAAGGAAAACCACAAATCCAAACAAACCGGTGAACAAACAACAAAAGAGAAGTTGCACAATTATATCGATACATATGTAGCACAAAGGATTGGCTCTCCATTCTTCCCGTCTTAGCTCCATTAGTCCTTTAACATGAGAGAGCCAGGAGAAGGACAAAGATTGTACGTCCCGCAATATCAACATTGGATGAAGAACCATAAATTGGAAGATCATTGGACGTACGAGCGCAATGATTTTTGGTTTCCTTTTTTAAAAAATCCACAATCTTGTTAATAGTTAGGATTTCATCCAAGATTCGTCTACGTTTGATAAACGCAGATTGGTTATCACCTAGAAGCATCTTAACAACGTATTAATTTAAGCCTTTCGGATTAGTTTGGATAATGGATTATATCAGCTGGTTGAGCATCAGTAAGATTGTAGCAAACTGCAAGAGCACCTTTTAGGACTTGATGTCTTATATAATGGACATCTATTTCAATATGTTTGGTACTGCATGGAAAACTGGATTCTGTGCCAGAGAATACGCCCCTGTACAATAGATAATAGGTTTGGATTCCAACTTCAGTCCAAGTTCTGACTGCAACTAAGAAACCTCTACCGCTATATGTGCTAGACTTCTGTACACAGATTTAGTACTAGACCTTGACAATACCTGCTGCTTCTTTGAGCTCCAAGAAACCATGGACTTCCCTAGGTAATTGTTGAAAACACAGATGAGAAACTTGCAGTTTAAGAAAGATAAAACAGATACAATGCAAACATAAAGTATGACGGAAATTGATAAAACACAGAAACAAAAATAACACAGTGGTTTAATGTGGTTTCCGGCGTTGTGCCGACTACTCCACGGACAGAAAAAATGGATATTTTATTATGCACAAAGTTACAAGGTATTTCTCACAAAGTGAAGACACACTCTTGAAAGACACACTCTAAATTGATTAGAACATTGGTATTTATAGGCATAAATCCCAAACCCTAACCGCCAATTATCTTTGTCGGAATTGTCATAAATACCCCAGATATGGACTCCAGCTCCAGCTGTTATCCACCAGATGAAACTCAGCTCAAAACTGACTTTCCCAGACTTGTAACCAACTGCTTAGATGTAGAAGCCAGCTATACTCAGCGGACCAAAACTGGCTGCTGACTTCAGAAGAAACTCAGTTGCACTTCATCAAACTGACTTTCACAGAACTGAATATACTTAACTGAACTGACCATCATTCTCAGTCTCAGTTTCTCAAATTAGTTCCACCAGTTTATTTATCAGTTTAGAGATCAAGTCACCGAAACTGACAGTAATTATGCAGTACCCTGCAACTGACTTTCTATCATAGGGGTAGAAACCCCAGTCTGCATCACTATACCCAATTAAGTTGAGAGAAAATGCATGCTATGATTTGGTGTGCCTTTGGGATACCTTAGGATTTTCTTGAGAGTCTGCCAGTTTATTTCAGTTTTCAGTTGGAGCATACATAAACTGACTTAGACAACGGTCACTTTGATAGACAACAGCCCAATTTTCAAACTTTTGTTATTTGGGGTTTTTAGAAGAGTTTTTATTTGTACAACTTTTTGCAAAGTCAGTTTGATCGAATCACGTTTTCTTTTCCATTTAGTCATTTAACTGGGCATGATTTTGCGTTTTAGTCATCTTTTATATATCTGATTTTAGTCTTGTTTTTTCTTATATACTTTTGTTGTGGCACAAATATTTCTCATATATTTAGCTGGCTTGTAGCGGGCCCACTAACTCCTAAGCTCATTGTAGCAGTAGACTGCGTGGCTTTCGGAACAACTTTATTCACAACAATATACAGTAAAATCTCTATAAATTAATATACTTGGGACCGGAAGATTTTATTAATTTAGAGATGTATTAATTTATCGATAAATTAATAATTATTAATTTATAGAGAGTTTTTGATATCAAACAAAATTAATTTTAATTATATAAATTTAAATAGAATGAACCGTACTAATTTATGTATTATACTTAATTCAATGTATATTAGTTACAAATTCAATGTACTGTATATACAAGATTCAGTGTACATACATTAATTTGATTCATTGTATTTTTACAACAAAAATATTCAGTGTATAATAGTGATAGCATGTACTACCGTGTATATAAACAAGATAAAAAATAAAAATAAAACAACTATACCAAACAAGGGCTTCTCATCTCAAAAGGTGTCGCAAAAGCAACAATGACTGATGAAATAAGAAAAATGGATGTCAATAGCCTGTTAGATTATCCGGGTGAAAATGATGCATGTTCAGAGGTCCAGACCTTAGAAGAAATTGCAAATACCATTCTTGAAAATAATGCTGAAGATGATGTTGAAGACGATACAACACCTTTGGAACCCGTTACACGTAAAGAAGCACTCAACGCATCAAAGGGCACTTAACAACTTTTTGATGCGGCTCGAAAGCACCACACCCGAACTTTTGGATGCAATAAGGAAGATTAGAGATGAGCTTCAAGCAGATTTAAACTTTAAGAAAAAACAGACAACAATAGAATAATATTTTACAAAATTGTAACATATATATTTTTGTGATTATGGAGAATTATTAATTTATGCTATTATTGAGACTGTATATCTATACAGGAATTTTCTAAAAATTATTATCTTATTATCTTATCGAAATTGGTCATTTTTTGAACTGGCCAAAGTCGGAACCGGAGAAAAATATTATTTTAGAGAGGTTATTAATTTAAAAAGTATTAATTTATAGAGGTTTTATTGTATTCATAAAGGTTCGACCTATGAACAACTTTATGAATTCGTGGACTAGTTCTATTGAAAATTACTACAAAGGACGAACCATATGAATTTTGTAAGGATAATAAAAAGAATATTACATTTAGAATATAAAATGAATTTTGAATCAATTGGATCAAATATGGCCTAGTGATACATGTCAATGCGCTTTCTAGTGAGAATCAGAGTTTGATTTTCATCCACCTCTGATATATTAAAAATTCCCTTCCATATTAATTCCCCAACATTTTTTAAATAAAAAATGAGCTGAGTTTGAGCAACATAAGCTGACTTAAATTCAAAATTCTTAATATAAGCAAATATCCGGTTTGGTGACTGGTCTGCCTTGAAACACTTTTAATTTCTTCTAAATGAAAACAATTTCTCCGAATTCGTTTCCTAACATTTTTTCTTATCCTTTTTAAAAGGGAGTGTTACCTTATTATCCGAAAGTCGGAGGAATTCAAAATTTCTCCCACAGAGGTGACAAGCAAGTCTATCAAGAGGAATCAAGCAATCACTAGTACTGTCGCTGCACCAAAGTGAAACCTACTCAAGGGTAAGGATAATAATAAGGATAAAGATGATGATACAGGTGAGGGTGAGGGTTCGGATTCGAATCTGACTCCTTTGCAGCAGTGCGAGAGAATCTTTGGCTGCAATCCCGCCGGAGAAATCCCCGATTGTCTGAAGAACGGTTGTGATGAGTGCATCCCAGAGCAAGATGACCAAGGTAATTAAAGATACGGGTACAACATTCTGTTCCATAGCCCCTATTATTAATGAACCTATTTATGAGGATTGCGAGGAAATGGATGGCTGAGATGCAGATCCAAATCCGGATGCAGGTCCGGATCCGAATGCCAAAATTTGCCCCGATTATTGTCATGGGTGCGTCAAAGATGATGAGGGTACGTACTGCTCCTCCGTACCCCTTGAACGCATTAATTAGAAGTTCTAGATCATCATAAAATTTACGATTATATTGAACCTTCAATCAACTCGTGGATCGATACAAAACCCTATTTGCCCTTGCAATACGAAGTATAGTTGTATTTGACGCACGTGCCGCAGTAGTCGGGACAACCGGTTTGCTCAATCACATGTTGTACGTTAGCCTGCAAGAATCGTCCAGTAATGTAACGCCCCCAGTCCCCGGGCCTGTAGCGCTAAATGAGTCATAAATGGTTCGGTCAACTGCTTAGACCTCCGTCCTCGCTTGGTCTAAAAGGGCTAACCCGAGTTGACAAGACCTTTATGTCTCACACTTATATGGAGGTGAGCATTCACTTAATTTACCGATGTGGGATATCACAAGTAATGACCTAATAATCTCATTTGCTGTAATAGTCGACTATTACAATCAAGTACAATGATTCTTTGTACTTGATGCTTGTCATTGTTGAAGGTAAAAACCTTGATTTCCTCAAACTTTCAGATGTGGCAAAAGTTCCTAGTAAAATGTAAGAATATGTACTCAACAAGTTAATTTTAACAGAAGAGTAATGTTAGTTTTACCGTAATAATAGCTACAACAACTAACCAGAACATAGATTTATATAGTGATCTACTGATCTTGATATATATAGGACATATTGATTGGTATGGATCGAACACTTTGTGGCGGATCCAGAAACTTGATTCACTAGGGCACGAAATGAAATTTAAAGATTCCACCGAAGGCTCATGCAAGCAGTGGTGGATCAAAAATTTCTTCAAATCGGATGAAATTCGAAGATCCACCTAAGGTATTATTGAATAGTGATGGTTTTATATTTTTTAACAACAAAACTAAATTATTTTAATAACACCAAAAGAAAAATATGGATCTCACTAGGGGCATTGCCACCGTCTAAAGGCTTTAGGCCTTCCCCTTGTCACGAATTTCTTCGAATTCAACTTAAAAATTAAAGTAGTTATCTCTCTCTCGTTTTTCTCCTCACAAATATTCCATCAACTTTATTCAAAACAAACGAGACAACATTTCAACCCTACTTTATTCGAATCAAGTGGAAATATTTCACGTCCAAAATGGATTCCATAAAATCCATCAAAAGAAACCCCGGATATACATTTTCATCCGCCACTGTGGGCCCCACCACAAGGTGTGAAAGTATGTAAGCTAGCATTTGATAACAGAACGGTAGCAAAGAATGAGGCAGTAATCAGTTAATATATAGATATATAGATGAACAAAGGGAGGATATATATATATATATATATATATATATATATATATATATATATATATATATATATATATAGATAGATAGATTTTTGTCTGAAGGACAAAATTATCAAAAAAATCGGGATAGAAGGAAAGTGTAATTTAATCGGAGACAAAAGTAATAATTATGAAGAACAAATGTGGAATATAGTAAATATGAAGTAATAATGTGAAACACAAAGTAACATTAACACGTGAAGTAACAATTTTAAAGAATAATTGTGATTTTTGTCGTTTATAATCGTGAAAACGTTACTTTTGTCCTTCCAGACCCATTTATTAATTTTTTTTGTCCTTGTGGCCCCTTCCCCCTATATATATATATACATATATTACTAACCAAACAATATGAAGAGGATGAAAAAGATGAAAGATACACATCAGCTTGGCCATCTTCTCTTGCTTTGATAATTAATGAAGTAATGCTTTGTAGAAGAAACAATGGAAAATAATCAAAAAATTATGTTCTTGATACTTTGAAATCTGCTAGTATTTTGGTTCCTCTTCATTTCACAATAGGGAGTTATATAGCCACATACTCCCTCCGTTCCATTTTAATAGTCATGTTTGACTTTTTACACGATTAAGAAAAGTGTAATTAATATTTTGAATCTCAATAAATGATCCAATATTTTTTAGGGGAAGGGGCCACAAGGACAAAAAATTTAATAAATGGGTCTGGAAGGACAAAAGTAACATTTTCATGATTATAAAGGACAAAAATCACAATTGTTACTTTAAAATTGTTACTTCACGCGTGTTAATGTTACTTTGTGTTTCATAATCGTTACTTCATATTTACTCTATTCCACATTTGTTACTTCATATTTGTTACTTCATAATTGTTACTTTTGTCCTTATTAAATTACAGTTTCCTTCTACCCCGATTTTTTGATAATTTTGTCCTTCTGGACAAAAATCTATATTTTTTACATTTATGTCCTTGAAGTAATACTTTGTCATAAATGTAATCATATTGGATCATTTAATGAGATTCAAAGCATTAATTACATTTTTTTTAATCGTGTGAAAAGTCAAACATGACTATTAAAATAGAACGGAGAGAGTATTTAATAGCCACATATCATATCGACTCTGTTTTCGGGACACCACAATGACACATTCAACTTGCAGAGGTTGAATGTATATTTCGACCTTTGTAAAGTGAATTTTTCTGAAATATTGTGATGCGTATAGAGTCGTTTTCTAAATTGCCAACGTTTTTACCAAAGTAAATTTCTCGATTGTTCGCATTCTTTTGTAAGGAAGCATATGTCGTCTTTCGTTTTTGTTCTTTTTAGAGGAGGCCTGTCAATTTCATAGTTGTACTTATTGAGGCCACATTGGATTTACTTTTGCGAAATCTGTAAACTCGAATTTAAGTTTAATTTTTGACTTTGCAAAGGTTCGAATGTCTATTTCGATCCTTCTAAAGTAGGATTTTCCCAAAATTTGATACAACGATAGATTCTCTGTGCTGCAAGTTACGGTGTTTGTTTTTTGGAATGCCAGATTTTTTTCCAAAGCAAATCTTTCGATTTGTTTGCTTTCTTTTGTAAGCGAGCACGTGTCGTTTTTTGTTTTTTTTTTTTTTTTCTTTTTGAGGAGGGGTGTCAAATTAACGGTTGTTATTGGCACCACATCGAATCCATTTTTAAAGTACCACAGTGATATTCGACCTCCGCAAAATCAAAATTAACCTTAAAATTCGACTTTTCATAAGTTCTGATGTCTATTTCAAATTGTGTAAAGTGAAATTTTTCATAAAATATGATGTCACGATAGATTTGATGTATACAAATAACTGCCTTTTTTGAAATGCCAACTTTTTTTTTTCCAAAGTTAAATCCTTCGATTTGTTTTTTTTCACTCGTGATGGAACATACGTCGTCTTTTGTTTTTGTAGTTTTTACGGAGGCCGGTCAAATACCACGACGCTTTATTTGTCTTTTATATTAACCAGTTTTTACCCTTTCATGATCAATAACCAGTTATGCAAAAGCATTAAAACCAACTCGAACTCGAAAAACCAAAACATCAAAAATCGAGACGGCAATTGTTATTGGCAACACATTGAACCTACTTTTAGGACATTACAATATTCAAAACACATAACAAATTAAACTTGATAAATCAAGTCTTCTAAATCCAGACATCAGTTTTAGCACAACTTAATTCTACTCCTGAAATAACTAATCATACCTAATCACTTCAAGGTTTTCACCAACATGAAATATTGAAAAAATGCAAGGAAAAATAATTCTAATCGAAAAAACATTAACTAAACCCACAATCCGATAATTATCCCTTAATGATGATTGATTAATTAAGATTAACATTATAATGATTGATTAATTCTAGAACATTTTTCGAGTATACGTGCACAATTTTATCGAACCAGGATTCTCTACAGTCACTTTCCGGGTCTGTATATATATATTTTTATTATATATATTAATTCCTTCATAGCATCGTAGAGCACACTGCAGAGATCCGGGCTACTGTTTATTTAGTTATGCAGTGCGTTGTGAAGTTGTGTTCGACGCACTGGCCACAATAGTCAGGACAACCGGTTTGCAAAACCGCATTGCATCCAGTTGTTAGCGTGCAAGAAACTTGCAGTAATGACCTAATAATCTCGTTTTTAGTAATGGTTTTCGGCTTCGAATGCTCATTGTTTAGTAGGCGTCTCTTCGGTGCAGTAATAGTCATTGATTCTTTGTCCACCTTGATGCTTGTCATGGTTGAAGGTGAAAACCTTGATTTCGTCAAACTTTCAGATGATGCAGCATTTCCTTTGTAAGAATTGAATATATGTACTCAACAAGTTAAATTACAGAACAGTAACAATGAATGTGTAACACAATTGATTTCAACATGATTTATTAAGTGTGAGCCTATAACGAAGAGTTTGAGTCAATATGGCAGACAAAAGCATATAAATAGGGAGACCCGATCCTCTATAGCCTGTGAGCTTGACGGATCTGTGAGGGATTTCCATCTGGATATATATCTGCATCTTTGCAGTTTTTTTTTTTCATGTTTGCTGTGAGTCGTGAGAGATATTCATCTGATATCCAGGTGAATCTCTCTCACAACGCCGTCCAATCACAGGAGAGGATCGTAATCCTAGCCTATATACAAGTTCAACAAAGAGGTCACGTAAATCATGAGAAAACAACGTGCACAAAGATATTTGAGATCAAGAACTCGTGCTCTGATACCATGCATGTTGAATAATCATCACTTCTAAAACCTTAAAATTGTACGGAATGTACCTAGATAATTTACAAGTTAAATATGATTGACTTCAACAAAATGAAATATTAATTAACTAAAAGATAGATAGATGAACAGGACTAACCGAACAATATGAAGAGGATGAAAAAGATGAAGATAGTCATCAGCTTGCCCATCTTCTTTTTTTTTTTTTTTTTTTTTTTTTTTTCTTGCTTTTGATAATTAAAATTAATGAAGTAATGCTTTGTAGAAATTTAGAGTGATTAATAACCAAATAATTAAGATATATATTGACACTTTGAACTTTGCTATTGATACATTTCACAAAAGAGATTCACAGATTTAATCTATATATATCTATATCTCTATATATAATAAAAAAGAGACCCAATTAAAGTGAACAAAATGCTTACACGTCGCCCCTTTTTCAAATTCTGCCTTGTCCTCTTGTTGGCGGCTTGCTATTAAAAAAAAAAAATTGGTCCGGCTTACTATTAAAAAAAATATTCCGTCCTGCATATTCATATATATCTATATATAATAATAAAATAAAAATTATCTTCTTCATCTTCTAAGTACTTACTGCTACTACTATTCAATTTTTTTTAATTTTTTGTTTCTAATAGCAAGCTGCCAACACGTGTCAGGCCACCAGCCTGCCACGTGTCAACAGAGGACAAGGCAGAGTTTGAAAAAGGATAAATGAATATATATCATGAATATATAATATTTTTCGGACTAGGGTTTTAAGGAGATGAGATATGTGCATTGAGAACATCTTTTTTGGAGGTGCCGGGGTAGGCACAAAACCTTGTAATTTTTTTTGCTTGATCAATAAAATTACAGACAATATATATATATATATATATATATATATATATATATATATATATATATATATATATATATATATATATATATATATATATATATATATTTTGTGCCAATTGTCGTATTGTTATTAATTACACTCGAATTATATATATATATATATGAGAGCGGCTACAGTCCACTTGAATATTTTAACTGGATGAATGAGTTTTTAATCTCCACGGTTAAAACATGTGTAAATAATTACATCCGTTGGATTATTTCTTTTGTACACCATAGCTAATATGTACTTTAACGCACCTAACATATTTACATCACGCAAAAAAAAAAAAAAAAAAAAAAAAAAAAAGTCCTCCTTCGCTGAAGCTAAAGAAACAGTGAAGAAGATAAGCTTGTAAATCACAATACCTTAAAAAAAATTGAAAAAACGGCAAAGAGGACTTAGGAAGAAACGATTTTTCAGAAATTCACTTTTTATTGCAATTGAGATTTTACTCATAATTTTCTAGCTTGTGAATCGTTATTTTATTTTTCCTGGAATATATTTTTTTCAGGAATATGGAACATGACAGTTCGGGTTTGGTGGTGGTAGGGTGGTGGATGTGGTTGATTTGGTTGAAAGAGAGGCTGCTCTGGCGTGTGGTGGTTGTGTGCGGCAATTTGGGGCGTATGAGTGGCAGGCTCGGGCGGTTTTTGCACGATGTGGCGGGTTGGTCGGGAATGGCCATGAGAGAGGCAGAATCAGGTGATAATGGGCCGAAGGAAACTTGAATCGGTGAAATGAATGTTCATTCAAGAACTTCGAAATTCATCAGGATTCTTGCCGGAGCTCCATAGGTTTGTTGACATTGGGTAATAAAGATGAAATTGTTCTATCTTGATTGATCGACTAGTTCCTTAAAAAAATGTTCGACTAGGTGTAGATTTTTTACAAGAATTTTGTCTTTTTCTTTTACATATAAGAGTCATATGAAAGGTACACCATAAGTAATAACGTATTAAATCAATCCAACGTTTCATATTATTTTAGTATTAATCTAACGGTAAATGGGACGGTCCAGTTTTTTGTATTATTTGGACCGTAGTATTTTCTTATATATATATATATATATATATATATATATATATATATATATATATATATATATATATATATATATGCCAATTGTCGTATTGTTATTAATTACACTCGAATTCATATTTCTCTTCATATTAACGTCTATTCTAAATGAATATATGTGTGTTATATATGTTGTCATATACTGTTATTTATTATAAATTCCAAGTCATATTTATTACACTTGATCTCAAATTTATATTTAAATTCATCTTTCTTTTTGTAGGCAAATAAGTATGAATTTGAATATAAGTATGAACAAGTATAATAAATATAGTATATGGTTCCTTTTATGGTTATTTCCTGAACATGTATCTTTATATGGTTGTTTATAATATTTTTGGATATATACAAGTATGTTAATAAGTATAATAATAATATAAATAATTATTCCATTATGTGGTTGTCTTAATAGTGAAAAAAGAATACATATTTATATATAGCCTGCCTTGTTCGTTTCGTATTAAAACAAAAATATGAAAAAATCACATCGACAACTGTCTCCATTTTTCCAGTGTATCTTATATTAATGGATATGGTGGAGTAAATATTCACTAGATTGAATCAAAATTTATGTCTTTAATGAAAAAAAAAAAAAAAAAAATTTGATGTCTTTAAAATTAGTCATATAGCATGGTTTTCAAATTATTATAACTCATATTATTTCATATACGAGCGCGGCTACGGTCCAGTTGGGTATGATCCAGTTTTTAATCTTCACCGTTAAAAACACATACGAATAATTATATTCGTTAGATCTTTTTTAGTACACCTTAACTATTGTTTACTTTAACACACCAAATATTCTTTCACAGCTAAACCGATAAGATACATTATTTTAAAGCTAAGCCGATAAAGAATTTATCAGTTTTTCCTATAAATAAAAAAAAAAATAAAAAATAAAAAAAAACCACAAACGTCTTCCCATGAAACATAAAGAAGCAATTCGACCCACTCATAAAAATAAAATAATAAACAAAAATAAAAACCAGCAAGAAGACTGCAATTGATAGTAGTTCGTGTTGATTTTGTTTCTTTTAATTTTTTTTTTTAATTTTTTTTCTTGGCGAGCTGTTTTTAAGATTTTTTTTTTCTTTTGTTATCAGAAAACCATAAATGACATTAAACTTTCTTATGCTTGGTAATTCTGCATCATCTTCTTTGATTTTTGTTTAAATACACTGAATTGGGAAAGAGAGGGAGAAGAATCGACTTTAAGGGAGGAAGACGAATGATTTAATTTGCAGAGAAATTAGAATATTGGAAAGAAAAGTTTGTCGGGAAAGAAGATGAAATTGGGAAATGAATGTTTTAATTGAACATACATGAAAGTACAGAATATGTTATGGTGTATCAAATACATTAAACGGTTCTAATTAATTAAAAGTTGATCAAACAGCAAACTGGATGGTCCAGTTTTTATGTATTGACTGGACCGTAGTATTTCCTTTCATATAGATGTCCTATTAAATTATGAAACCTTTTAATAAAAGAGACCCAAAGTGAGCAAAATGCTTACACGTCGCTCCTTTTTGAAATTCTGCCTTGTCCTCTGTTGACACGTGGCAGACTGGTGGTCTGACACGTGTTGGCAGCTTGCTATTAAAAAAAATATCGTCCGGCTTGCTATTAAAAAAAAAAATCCGTCCAGCATATTCGTATATATCTATATATAATAAAATAAAAATTATCTTCTTCACCTTCTAAGTACTTACTACTGCTACTATTCAATCCGCCAGAAGCCAGAAGGACAAAAAAAAAAGATACAAAATGGGAAAAAAGAACAAAAAAAAAAAAATAATGTTGAGAAGAACGACAAAACACGTCGTTACTATACGTGTTACTACATTTGGTTGTAGCAACATGTAGTAACGCATGTAGTAACATGCGCGTTTTTGTCCTTCTCGACCAGTGTCTTTTTTCTTGTCCTTTTTTCCTCATTTTAGATAAAAAACAGTATTTTACGACCTTTAACCTCCTTTTTATTACTTTTATGTTTATATATATCATCCACTCAACCACACCATAAATAAAATGAAAGTAATATTCTTCATCATCTTTTATGAATATTGAGGTTCCGTGTAAGGAAATTTTTTCTTAATAAAATTGTGGTTCCAGGTAAGGAATTTTTTTTTAATAAATAAAATATTATTAAATGAATATATATATGTGTGTGTGTATTTATTTATTTACTGTACCTATTGTCATATTGTTATTAATTACACTCGAATTCATATTTCTCTTCATATTAACATCTATTCTATATAGATAGTATATGATTATATATGTGTGTTATATATGTTGTCATATACTGTTATTTATTATATATTCCAAATCATATTTATTACACTTGATCTCGTACTTATATTCAAATTCATCCTTCTTTTCGTAGGCAAATAAGTATAAATTTGAATATAAGTATGAACAAGTATAATAAATATAGTATATGCATGGTTCCTTTGATGGTTATTTCCTATTATATGTATAATATAATAGCATGAACATGTATGTTTATATGGTTGTTTATAATATTTTGGATATATACAAATATGTTAATAAGTATAATAATAACATAAATAATTATTCCATTATATGGTTGTCTTGATAGTGAAAAAAAAACCCGTTTACCTTCACTGACATGATAGTAGAATGTGCTTTCAAAAGCCCTTAGACCTGAGTAGTCTGTTGACTTTCCTGACCAAACCTCAAGTGGTGTTTTGAGCTTGATCCTAGTGTGAGGCCCCCTATTGATTAAGTAGCAAGCTGTGATAACTGCCTCTGCTTAAAATCTTTTTGCCAGACCAGAATTAGAGAGCATGCACCTTTTTCTCTCCAGAAGAGTTTGATTCATTCTTTCTGCAACACCGTTCTACTGTGGAGTATCTCTTATGGTATGATCCCTAGCAATGCCTTCATTCTTGCAGAATTCATCAAACTCAGACCAACAGAATTCCAGTCCATTATCAGTTCTAAGTCTCTTGATCTTTTTTCCTGTCTGATTCTCAACCAATGTCTTCCACTGCTTGAAGTGCTTGAATGCTTCACTCTTGTGCTTCATCATAATTACCCAAACCATCCTTGAATAATCATCTATAAAAGACACAAAATACCTGTGACCACACAATTACTCCACACTTGAAGGTCCCCAACAATCAGAATAGACATAATCAAGTGTCCCTTTTGGTATGTGAATTGCTTTTGGGAACTTGCTCCTATGTAGCTTCCCAAACACACAGTGTTCACAAAAATCCAGCTCCTTGACCTTATGTCCCCCAAGTAGATCAGACTTAGACATAATTTGCATCCCTCTTTCACTCATATGACCCAATCTCATATGCCACAACTTAGTCAGTTGTGACTGGTGAACCTCTGATGATGCTACAGAAGCAGAACTTGATACGGTAGACCCTTGTAATATGTACAATGTCCCTTACCTGATACCCTTCAGAATCACACTTAAACCCTTATAGACAGTCACCACTCCACCTTCACCCCTGAACTTAAACCCTTTGCTGTCTAGTAGACTAAGTGATATCAAATTTTTTGTCATCTGTGGAACATGCCTAACCTCATTCAGTGTGCAGAATTTACCATCATGTGTCCTCAATTGAACAAATCCAATCCCAACTATTTTGCAGACCTTGCTGTTAGCCATTGCAATATGGCCTTCATCCACCAACTGATAAGTTGAAAACCATTCCCTGTTTGGACACATATGATAAGATACCCTAGTGTCCAGAATCCACACATCCCTATGCCCTGCTGACTCTGAAACTGCTAAGGCCAGATCTTCTTCAGAGTTGGTGTCTTGTTCTGCCAAAGCAACAGTACCCTGCTGCTTTTTCCTCTTTGGACATTCATTTTTCCAGTGTCCCTGCTCCTTGAAGTAGTTACAGACATACTTAGCTTTAGGTCCCTTGGAATTTCTCTTGAATTTCTTCTTTCCAGAATTTTCTGGCCCCCTGCTGATTCCACTGGCCACCAATCAGTTGACTGACTGTCTGTCCCGGAACCCGATGCCTTATGGCGTAGCTCTCGAGCATGGAGTGATGATCTCACATCCTCCAATGACACTAAGTCATTTCCAACAATAAAGGACTGCACAAAGTTCTCATATGATGCAGGCAATGACACAAGTAGGATCAATGATGCATCCTCATCTTCAATCTTCACATCAATATTCCCTAGGTCAAGCAATATTATGTTCAACTGGTCTAGATGATCCCTCAGCTGAGTGCCCACATGCATCCTTAAACTGAACATACGATGTTTCAACAACAACTTGTTGGTTAGAGACTTTGTCATGTACAGACTCTCAAGCTTGGACCACAGCTTCTCAGCTGTGTCCTCGTCAGCGACCTCTGTGATAATATCATCTGACAAGCACAACATAATTGTTGAATGTCCTTTCTCCTCCAGACTGGCTCTCTCAGCAGTGCTTCATTCTGTTGATTTAGACAAAGGACCTCATAATCCCTGTTGCTTCAACAAAGCACGCATCTTGATCTGCCACAAACTAAAACTGTTTCTTCCTGTAAACTTGTCAATCTTGACATTTAAAGCAGACATCTTTCTCAACAGAAAAGCTTGTGTGGATCCCAATTCCTAGCGTCAATTGTGACCTTGGTGCCAATCTTCCTTGCTTAAAACAGATAAACATATTTCTTGATGAACCTGGATGCTTTGATACCAGTTTGTTATGACGGATCGATCAAGAAGTGATGGTGATTGTGAGTAAAGATAAAGAATTAACAAGTAAACAAACACGGAAACAAGAAGAACACATATTTAACGTGGTTTCCGGCAATGTGCCGACTGCTCCACGAACAAACGAGGATATTTTATTATCACGAGAAAGTTACATCAGTTACAATTAATACAGACGGTATTTTGGGAATCCAACCCTAACCGACTAAACAGTCAACCCAGTAAATGACTGAAATACCCCAGAAGTAACCTTATCCAAACCGGAAAACCATGCATCAGACGTGTTCCCCAAGTCTGTTGAGAACCAATTCAGCAGACTCATAACTCAGCAGCCCAAACATCAGCAAGTTGATCAACCCTGTTGATATGCCCCAGCTGAACACAAGATTCAGCAGGCACCTTCATGCCCTGCTGACCACCACAGTTTCCACACAGACTCTACTGAGTATTACACTCAGCAGACCAAACTCAGTAGCATAGTTTAAGTCACTATTACAGTCTTCTTCACATGTCTCTCAAACCAATTTAACCATGTTTTTACCCTTTTATGGTTTGTAAACTAGATACGCGAAAGCATTAAAATCAACTCAAATTCGAATTACCAACACATAAAGTTGCGGAGGCCAAACCACTGTGAAGCGGTGGAACAAAGTCTACTTAGATCTAGAATTCATACCTTTTTTTATTGTTTAAAGCTTTCGGTATCCGGGATCCATTGATCTGACTAATCCGGAGTTCGGCCTGGATCGTGCCTGTAGAGTTTGACTCTACTTAAATCTAGAAATCATACCGTATCAGAAACCATAACATTGTCGTGTAACGTATGTGAATGAAATAAGATTAATTCATGTAAAATTGGGACATCACCATGTGACTTCATGTGACAAGTGTCTCTATGCTTTTAACTTTTTATATGTTGGACTTGTTCATGTGCCTCGAAGTCTCTTACCATTCAAACATCACATGGCTTTAATCGATAGTTTAATGTGGAATTCAGTGTTTAATCATAGATAGATGTGTGAAAATGTATGGAAGATTATAAACTCATAATTCTTAAACACTATTAAAATATGGTCTTGTTTATATGTCACTATTCTTAAACACTATTATATGTCATCACTTACCCTTGTCTTATTTATATGTCACTATCTCAACAAGAAAAATGCTAACAATAAGTTAAAAAAAGTAAATAAAGTTTCATTGGTGAGTGTCATAACATGCAAATAATGGTAGCAAAAGAAATGAATAATAAGATCAAATGATGCAAGGATAACGGTTTCGAGAACTCGTTTTGGGCATTGGGTATTGGAGAAACGAAGAATTTCATCAAAGCAATAGACAACAACATTCAATTGTGGTCTTTATATCACAAGCAACGAGGAAAGCGCAGTAATTGAAGCTAGCTTGGCACACCTAATTTTGTTTTCAATTGATGGTTTTTTTTATATTTATAGTTGTGTACCAATTGTAATTAAGATCCGGTTTATACCAAAAGAAAATGCAAGAATATGCTTAAGGAATTGATAGGAAATACAAAAAGTAATATTGTAACAAATATTATCCAATAACAAACTTGAGCATCCCTAATTCCTTTGGGGAAAAGAAAAAGATTTATAAAACTAATTAAATAACAAGAAAACGCCCATATATATTAAGCATCAACAGTGATTTTAGCATCAAGAAGTGTAAAATCTTGGAAGAAGAATTTGAAGTGCTCATATGAGTGTTTGACATCATCAACTGCACACATTTCTCTGATACTATGCATCGATAGCTGTGGTGCACCGACATCCACAGTACGTATACCCACCCCGCTTGCTAGTATTGGACCAATTGTTGAACCGCAGGGCATGTCATTCCGAACCACGAAATCCTACATTTTACAAAGTATATATCAGACGTCTTTACTCACATCACACCAAATTGTTGCTGACATCATAGTACATCATGACTCAAATAACGTCAGTAGAAGTTCTGGATGTTACAGGTGGTTGTATATTAGCATTGATTATCAGATGAAATTAAGTGTCGTGCTTACCTGAACAGGAAGGTTGTGTATGGTAGCTATCTCCCTGAATATGAAGGCTGTTACTGCATTTGTTGCATAACGTTGATTCGCGTTGTGTTTAATCACGAGACCGCCGTGGAACTTTGGTTGATGATTCTCTTCATGCTTATCCTGGAAAAAAACAGATTTAATAACCACAACAGTATATACACAGAAGTTATGTACACAAACATACCGTATAATTCGGGTGTAGGGCATGTGCCATGTCAGCAGAAACCAAAAAACTCCGTTGGATCGCTTTTGTCAGTAACTGCAAATAGAGAAATATCGTTAATTTCAATACCTCAATGCTTACAAGGCAAAGAATGTTTCCATGTCTGAAATTGAGGAACAGAATCAATTGATATAAGCAAGACGCAATTGATTCGTAGCACCTCATACCTTTGAATCTGAGCTGAATGAATTTGTGATTCGGGAGACAGCATCGAACATGACTGGTGATCCTGCTCCTTGAGCAGAGTTTGATCCTACTTCCTCATGATCAAACAACGCCACCATTCTTACACCAGACTCGTTCTCAAGAGAACTCTCAGAAGATGTAGCGTCTATCAACGCCTAAAGAAGAGACAATCATAAAAAACCGAAAAACAACTCGAATTGTCGAAGAAAAAACGCAATAAAAGCCTAGTCTATTCAACATTCTTGCTGGATACCAAAGATTTGCTGTAAAAATTCTGATTTCGGTGGGACGGGTGTACCTTTAGAGAGCAAAATGACATGCACAGATTATCCAGCCTCCCAGAAAAAATGAACTCCTTCATGGCACCAGCTATAATACTTGGTTGAGTATCACATGCTTGTAGCTCAAAATCACATATATCGTCCGGTTCACATCCAGCTTTTTCAGCAAGGAGCTAAACAGAAGAAAAAAGAAAGGAAAAAAAAAAAAAAAACAAATCAAGAATGCTTGGAGATTCAAAAGAACCCACATGCACATTCAGTTACGGATAAAGATCAAGTTGAAAGTGAGATTCAAAAAACAAAAAAACAAAATCTAGCCATGTAAATGATTACCTGCAGAAGAATGGAATGATGTGCCTCCTTTGTCTTTTTCTTGTCTGATGGAACTGCACCCTCTACCAAACCATTATCTGCAGCTTCTTTATTCAGTTCTGCCTGTAAAGAAGTGAGATTGAAAATAAAAATAAAAACCAATCATAGACAAAAGCATTAAGAAGCCATAAATAAACATGTTTAGCTACCTTTATTGATGTAGCCAATACTGGCACAAGGTGAGACTGGCTATTCACCTTAAAACCATCATTAACACCCCTATTGCAAACAATTCAGCAACATTTACAACCCTTTCGAAACAAGCATAACCAGAATGATATTGATCAACACAAAGTCCCCTCACTATTACATATCAATCAAACAATTACAATTACCTATCCAAGTGAATTGCAAGAGTCGGGATTCGCATTATAGGCTCCTCAATTCTCACGAGCCGATGTGAATACTTTGTGGAACTATCTTTTCCTTCTCTTAGTATAACCCTTCCAGCAATGGTTAAATCACGATCAAACCACGTATGCCACAAACCACCACCATATGTTTGCACACCAACTTCCAAATACCCAGCTTTGGAGACCTAAACCCATAATACGGAAACAAAAGCAACGGAAATGCAGAGTTGAAAACCAAGAAACCAGCAACACTGTCTTAGATAAGGACATGGTATTATTACCTTTGAGACTGGTTTTAGTTTCAGACAAGGACTATCGGTGTGAGCTCCAACGATATGGAAACCATTTCCAGCCACATATCTAAACAAAAACAAAACACATTAGGCAGAATGTCTATCTAAAATCGCCCAAATTTCTATCTATCAGTATCAGCTTATCAAAAAAAAAAGTTCAAGAGACAACATCAGAGCCGATCATAAAACAGTAAAGATAGTGCCAACACAACAGGAAACAACATGAATTAGCAAAAAGAAAGCACTATTTTGGTTATCAACATGAAAAATTCACATAAAAGTTACTACTTTTGTTGGTTTGAATCACATTTTATCTTTAAAGCGCTACGGTAAATTTCACTAGCAACCAGGAGTAGCAAGATAATAAGAAAGTCAGCAAGAAAATGTAAGAGACTAATAATAAATGCGTAATCGAACATCTAAAAACTCGAAATCAAAAATCATACTTTTTACCAATTGCAAAAGCAACAATTGTAGAATAATTCCTAGTGAAGAAATACTTCTTTCCAGCTTCTAATTTCCAGTCTTCCTTTTCCAATACTTGCTCATAACCAGCATTCTTCAACCTTCTCTTTGCCTCATCTTAAAACAGAAACAAGAACAAGTACAACAATAAATTCCAGCTAGCAAAGCAAGTAATTGCTAAGAACAGAGAAATATATTTAAATCTCTTAATTGCTATACACAAACAAAACAGAGATAACACAGAAGCAAAATCTGAAGTTGCGCAATACAAGTATATGTGAAACGGATGATTGAGGGAAGCTGTTTTAGACTCACCGACGGCATGAAAAGCTGTCGGAGAGGCATTTAAGAAATCGACAAGATCAGCAGCCACCGAGCTTTCCATTAGAGTATATGTATGAATGCTCTCTCCGGAAGAAATGGAGGTTGCCGGCCGGCGACTTTCCCTATTTCGGTAGCTTTGCTGCTTTCAAGTTGTTTTCCCTTCTAACGTGAGCTTCGCTATCCGTGATGTTTTATTTTCCAACATATAGTAAAAATATATATAAAAAAAAATTTAAATTAAAATAAAATAAAAAAAAAAAAAAAGGTGAGGTATAGTTAAACAAACATAGTCATTCCCCTTAAAATAAAAAAATAAAAAACATAGTCATTCGCAAACGCTCGATCGTATTCACAAACCTATTTATATAGATTAATAATCAATTTGCATCCTAACGCAAAGATAAATCATTCGTTCATCTACTAGATATTCTAGAGTACTTTTAAAGTAAATTTATACAATTCTTCTAATACTTTTGATAGTATAATACTTGAATATTTTTGTGTATTTGTTATTTTTATGCATTTTGACTTGATTTTTTAAGCTCGGTCCGGTATTTTATTCGAATAATTCTGTTCAATGTAGTTTGATATCGAATAATGCTTGAGTCGATGTTCACTATGCCCATTCTTATTTGTTAGTAATATCGATAGTTTAGATGATTCATTTTAAGATTTGGTTGACGTTATTGAAGTGTATTAACTTAAAATGGAATATGTTAGGACTGTTTTGTCAATAATCTTTTATAATAAAATAACGTATTTATTTAACTCAAAACAAGCTCGAGTTTGAAGGTACTCGTGATCGAGTTTGAGCTCAGTAGTCGTATTAAGTTTGAGTTTGATGTGGGGGGGGGGGGGGGGGGGGGGGTTGTAAGTTCGAAGAAAAGATTTTAAATTACAATGATTTAGGTAGATTTTTTTTCCAATAATTTTTTTTTTTAAAATTGTCATGTTCCTGAGACTTTTTAGCAAAAGAATTGCAATTAAAAACAAAGAAAGGACAATAGACTTAGACACTTGTAGTTGCATGATTACGTTATTCATCACAACATAAATAAATGCGTACAAAGTACAAGGAAACAAAAGTTTAAAATACTGCCTCCGTTTCAAATTTTGGTGAAATGTGGTGGTAGGGACTGGGTTTAAAGTTGTGGAGTGGGTGGTTAATCAGATGAGTAAGATGGGTGGGGTAAAGGTGATGAGGTGTCAAGGATAGGGGAGTAAGGTGGGGTTATGTGGTAGAAGTGAAAGAAGCTAAGTGAGGTGAGTAAATGTAAGGGTAAGAATAAGGGGTGAGGTGAGAGGGCTGAGGTGGTTGGCGGTAAGGTAATATGGGTGTGGTTAGATGATATGAGTGAGGGTGAGATGGTTAAAGTAAAGAGTGTAGGATAGGATAACTGTAGGGCTGAACATAAAACTCAATGAACCCTATCCAACCCAAAACCCGAACCGAACCAACCTGAAAAACCCAACCCAATTGAAACCCAAGATTTTTGGGTTGGTTTTCGACCCGAACCGAAAACATTTTGGGTTGGTTTGGTTTTTCTGAATTTATATTTGGGTTGACCCAACCCGACCCAATTATATATATGTATATATATATATATATATATATATATATATATATTTATATATATATATATAATATGTTTTCCTTAATAATTATTGGTATGAACATATGGTCTGAAACTCGAATTTAGATATAATATGTTTGTGGATTTTATTGCATGAATGTTTGAAAATAGATGCATGTTTTGCGGATGAAAACCCGAAACCTAACCCAGACAAACCCGAAACCAATCTGAACCAAGTCATTGGGTTTTATAGTCATTTGGTTTGGTTTGGGTTAGTTTTTCTTATAACCAACCCGACTTATACTATGTAAAAACCCAACCCAACCCAAGCTCAGCCTTAGGTAACTGTATGAACCAAAGGATTTCTAGTTTGGTATTCTCGCATTATATTTAATGATACATCTCTTTTATGCTTCGCGGTAATGCAACTATTTTTTGTTTTTCATTACTATGCTTCCTGATTACTTATCTAGTTTTTGGTGTGAGTTTTAGTCCTTGTCTCTGTTTTAGACTTTGTGCAATCTAAAGAGAAGTTGATTAACGTTTTTCTTTGGGCTGCATTTGACTTGAATTTAAAAGCTAGTACTTCAATTTCTTGCAGGAATATATTTTAGATGCTAAGTTTGTTTGGTGCCTATTATATGTAGAATAACATAGTTTATAAACCTCGATGTTTCCTCAGGAAAAGATGATCTAAGTATTACAAACCACATTATTCTGTTTTGTAGAGATACCACATTGAAGCTCCCCCTCAAACTCTTGACTTAGATCCTTTTTGTGCATCTTTTTCGTTTCTGGAATGAAATCTATTTAGCTCGAAGATATATTTTTTGATATTACACCTAATGAATGATCTGATCCGAATATATCATCACTAATATATCATCATTCTTATGAACCATGTCATGTGTTTTCTTATGATGTTGTAACAAATAAAACCGTGGATTTTCGTGTTTGCTTTTGAACAGATTGGCGAACCATGTTAAATGCATCACTAACCAAATGTATTTTGATTTGTAGAAGGAAAGTAGTGAAAACCCCGATGAAATAACAAGGGTTGATTTGTGGCTTGCTGGTTTCTCGAGAAGGAAAAAAGATGACGATGAAGAAGTTTAAGAACAAGAATTTGTGGTGAGTCTGGTGACGTTATGTTTTGCTAATTTTCTATTCTCATTTCATATATTTTCGAATAGAATGAAAATATAGTGTTTTCATTATGTTGTAACAAAGCTTCACTAAATTCCATTACTTTCAAACCATACCCAAACAATATATTGTAATGATAAATTGAATCACTCATCTTTATTGTCTTTCACACAATGCACACCTATTATAGGTAAGAGAGTAAAAATAAAATATTACTCCCTCTGTTTTTTTTATCTGTCGTATAGAGAAGATTCAAACAAATTAAGAAAGTGATTAATGTGTCTGAAAAAGAAGATAAAATATCAAAATTATCTTTCACTTCTTATGTATGGAAAATTGTATCAAAATTTGGGTTATTGAAATAAAGGGTAAAGATGGAAAAAAAAAATAATAGATACTGCATTGGAAATGCAAAATAAAAGATAAATAAAAACAAAACAAATTCTGAAAAGTGACAGTTAAAAAAAACGAAGAGAGTATAATATTTGATACTTGATACAATTATCATACAACAATTGTATTTTCTATATTTTTTAATTCCTTAAACCACATAAACACAATGCCATGCACCCTAATGCAAAAAGCATAGATATTTGAAAAGATTATCATTAATGCCACCCTTGGCATATTGAATAGAAAAGTAACACACTCAACAAACCTAAATTACACCCAATATTATTTCATTATATTGATTGAGAGTATAGATAATAAGTGACTTAATTTCATGTAACATTATTTATAGAACAATATTATCACCTCCAGGGACATAGAAAATGTATTCATCGGCCATGTCCCGAAACGTACCCCATGTATCCGGGATGCATTCGTTGTGATGGTCAGGACAACCTATTCGGCGTCTGCTTCGTCACAAAACGTACCCCATGTATCCGGGATGCATTCGTTGTGATGGTCAGGACAACCTATTCGGCGTCTGCTTCGTCACAAAACGTACCCCATTGATCTCGGAGGCATTCGTCGCAAAAGTCAGGACAACCTTCATGGGTCTTTGTGTCGCAGCCAGTCCAGTTCTCGCACTCGAGATTATTCAACTCCCTAATTATAAACCCATCAATATTCATCAGTGTTACTTTGTTGTCTTTCATTGATGTGCTTGTCACCTTTGATTTTGACAAAGAAAACTTTGTGTTCCTCCAACTTTGAGAAGATGATGCAACACTTCCTACTTAAAATGCAAGAATATGTAAGAACTCAATAAGTTAAATAACACAAAGATCAAACGATCTTCTTTCTGCGTTGCGAATATTCCTACTAATACATGTTCGATATAACAATTTGTTTCAGAAAACTAATAATGGGAAATTTTGCAGAAATCAGGATATTTTAATAATACAACATTAGTTTTTTTTTTTTTTTTTTTGAAGAAATAATACAACATTATTGTCAAGAAAAAATCCGCATGGCCTTCTAATAATGGGAAACTTTGAAATTGAGGTTTCCCCAATTTCATGTTCTTGAAATTAATTAATTAATTTATTTATTGATAGATAGATAGATACACTGAGAAGAGAGAAAAGTTATACTGCAACGGATATTTTCGGAGTACATCAAGTGAAGGGTTATGATCGAGTAATGGTACGGGCACAACGGTTGTGTCACAACGAGCAACACAACGGTGATCTGCACCGTTGATCATGTTAGATTTAGATCATGGTCAATTTAGACTCATTATGATCAACGGTGCAGATCACTGTTGTGTCGCTCGTTGTGGTACAACCGTTGTGCCCGTATCATTACTCGCCATGATTATTCTTCTTCCCTCTCTCACACACACTAGGAGTGTGTAGATGCGAGTTAGATTAATCATAACCATCCATTTGGCATAATCCGAAAATATCCGTTGCCTCGTAACTCTTTTCGAAGGATCATGCAAGTATGGTACTAACCGAACATTATAAATAGGATCAAAATGATGAAACTACTCAGCTTGACCATCTTCTTGATCTGCTTGATTATGTATACGCTTAATTTGTAGAAACTGTGAGGAATTAATTAGCAATGAAGGATCTTGGCACTTAAATTAAACTTTGCTAATAAATATTTTTGGCCACAGAGTTTATAGCTGCGATTACTTGGAATTATTGCAAGAATCTTCTTCTGTAAAATATAATCTTTATTTGAAATGCAAAGCTACGTACGTTCTCAAAATTACTACTCTTTCAATATGTTCAGTTTTAGCCTTTTGGAAGAGGACAATCAAATTATTAGTATATAAATATTTAGCTTGTTAAAGACAAAAAAGAAAAACAAGAAAAAAGAAAGGGATCTTGGTCAGAAGCAATAACTGGCAGATCTTCTAGATATATAACAAAAGGAAGGAGGGAGAGGAGGATATGGCGTAAATGAGTCGAGTCGAAACGAGTAATGCATTAAGCAGGTTGAGCAATTTAAAATATATTCGACTTCAAGTACGAGCTTGAGTATTCTGAAAGCTCGAGCTAAGATTTAATCAAGTTTTAAAAAGTCGAGTCAAGTTTGAGTTTTGTATAGAGTTTATCAAGCCTAATAAATTTTGGAACTTAATGAATATTTTAAATTTTACATGATAATAATATAAAAATTGTCATTCCAGACATTTACTATACGGAAGAAAAAAATAAATAAATAAAAACTGAGCTGTCTCTTATGTTTAATAGCCATACCAAACACTTGATTAATAGGTGGCAATGGATTAATGAGCATTAATTGTGCTTTACTGGTGCAAAATTCTCAGTAAGTCTTTTCAAAAATCTGATGACACATTCAGACTCAAAGTAGTCTCTGTAAACTCTAACTGCATCACAATTACATATAGGATTGCAGGTACAGTTAGGGTAAGGCCTTAGGATCAGCAGCTCCTTCCATAGGACCATAAGTTTGGTGTAGTAATCAGTCACACTTAAATCATTTTGCCTAATAGAATTTAGTCAATTTACTGAAGAAAACGAAGAACAGGTATAATTCAAAAAATACAAAAGATTTTATCCATAAATACAAACTTAGGATTTTAGTCCTGTAACTTAGGAATTAGATGCAAAGTAGTAAATTAGGAATTAGATTTGGATGGATGAAATTGGGGGAAATTGGAAGGGGAAATCCTTTTTTAAAGTAAAATGGGGTCTATAGCCATGTAGGATTCAATGTGGCAGCCTAGTGGCTGCCACATAAGCGTCTTTTAAAAATTCCGGTGTCCAATCAGTTATTTCCGGCAGGTAGGACTATTTTTAAAATAAATAAACAAGTTAGAGGACCATTTCCTCACCGAAGCAGAAGCAGGACTAAAATCCAAAATAGGTCAAGTTAGAGGACTCAAATCCTAATTTTGCCCAAAAGAGATGGATCATTATCATGTAGGGAATTTGTGAACTCTCAAACTCTTTGCCACTTCGCAGGTACAGCTCTTTGATCTGAAGTCTTGCTGTGATCAAACACCTTATTCTCCTCCAACCTTTCACATGTACAATTTCAACTTTGATTTGAATTATTTCTTCGAATTAATCTTGATTTATCCAGTTGTATTTTTTATTTTATTTTTGTTGTTGTTGTGGAAGACGATCTTTATTCAAATAAAGGTGGGAAAAGCCTCCAACGTGGCATTACAAATGTGTAATCCAAAAGTAAAACTTAGTAACAACTGAAAAACAAAATTAATTTTCGACGCCCCATGCTAATCGGAGATCCTTAGCTCTTTTTAACGCCTTCGAGATGAATACTCGTGCCGGTGGTCTATTCAAATTCGGGTCATTTATCACCTTATTACGCCAATACCAGATTCCATAGCAAACTTCGCGAAACAAGTACGGCCAATTATTGGCCTTTTGGAGAATATTAGTAATCCAATCCTGCGGGGTCGGGTTTGAAAAAAATTGCTCCCAGTCCCCTCGAGGGACGATGTTAGACCATATTGAATGAGACCAGGCGCAATCCTGTAAAGCATGGAGTTTCGTTCCGGCGTGATGAATGCAAAAGCTACACTCCGGAGATGAGATAATATGTCGCTTAAAAAGAAAACTCCCCACCATAAGGCTATTATGGAAAATTTGCCATAGCAAAAAATTATAGCGCGTTGGTCCTTTTAATCTCCAAATAAGATTCCAAGGGCCCTCTCGTTCGTTTTCCTGGAAGTCGATATGTCAATTTTAGGAGCTTTTAACTGTATACTTATCTTTCGGGATGGTTTTCAGATAATCTCGTCATTGGCGACTTCAAATCCCTCCTGAATGGCTTGGCTAGCTACACATATACCTTGCCAAGTCGTAGAGGCGTCCGACTTCGGTTTCACAAAGGAGCTCCCGTACTTGCTAATAAGGACTGAGACCCAAAGGGATGAGTCATCCACTAAGAGTTGCCATGTAAGCTTCCCAATAAGGCAATATTCTTGAATCCCAGTCCACCCACACTTTTCGGCTGACAGAGCTGGTCCCACGCAACAGAATGAAGTTTCCTCTTACCATCGCCTTCACCCCAGAAAAATTGACGGCACTGATTGAGCTAAAATTCACCCTCCAAAAACAATTTATAAAGACTCGAAACCGTGGGCAAACTAACTCTTTAACCGGCAGTGTACCGGGTCGATTGCTAGCATAGCTACAGGAGTACGAGGTTGAACCCAAAGGAAAAGTGTTTGTGAGTACCAAAGCGAACGTGTTACTTAGTCTAGGTTATCAATCTTTTTAAAGTGCTTGTATACTACAACGACACTAAGGTGATTCTTACTAACGAGTCTAAAGATAGAAAAGGAAGAAAGAAGATTAACTACTCGGTTTTTAACGTTATACTAAGGGACATAGCCGAACCATGATCAAAGTAGCTAGTTTCAACCCTAAGGGTGGACAAAACCGGGAGTGTGCATTATAACAAACGAACTCTCACAATCAATTTCACGGGTACGTACTCCTAATTCCGGTGCTAAGGTCTGAACAACTCTCTCCTAACACCTTATGCCATGTTAACTACCCTTCCCTAAAGAAGATTCACTAACAAGACAAGTTATGCACTAGAGCCGCTTAAACGTTAAAACGAGTAACCTCGCATTGGGCTCGGGCTTAACAACTAAGCCGAGTCTACGCCGCGATCTTAGAACCCCTTATCCCACGTCTTCCCGCAAAATACATATGTAAGGTTGATGTGTGTGATTACTAAATTGGGTGTACAATCCAATCTAGCGATGTTATAATAAGTTCTAAGACGTGAAACAAGCAAGATTAAACAATAAAAAGCACTACCCACTCCCAATTTCATAACCCAAAGGGTGATTTCACCAAATTTCACATGATTCGACTATGAAAAGGGATTAGCTGCTCATTATACTAATCAAAACATACATAAAACAGGAAATGAAAGCCATAATAAGTAAAAGAGAAGAGAAATTTACCATTAATTTGAAGAAATTCGAGTTTGAGATCCAAAAGTACAAAATAAAGAACTAATTAAAAGATGGATGCTTTGAAGTTGGAATGAGAATTTGAGCTTAGAAATGGAATAATTAAGCTATGTTTATGCTAATCTATGCTAAGAAAAAGTGGAATAATCCATTACAAAATTCGTGCTAAAGAGTGGGTATAGTTTAGCTAAGAGAGGGGAGAATATCCAATGAAATTCGATGGAATAGGGTGTTTATAGGGGCAAAAATCTGCATAAAAATGACTCCAAACGCGCGTATCGCTTCATGTGCTCTTTGTCCAAAATTAACAGTTTGAAACGCGCGTTTGAGAGTTGAAACGCGCGTTTAAGATGAGGCAGTTTTCTGGCGCAGTAAAACCATGATATCTTTGCGTGTAGAACTCCGATTTGAGTGATTCAAAATGAGTTGGAAAGCTCTTTCAATTATATACAACTTTCATGAAGAGTCTATGACCAGAAAATGCCTCCATCATAGGTCAAATTGCTGATGAACAGAACGTAGCGTGAAGATACCAACTATTTTTCTTCCTTTTCTTCATTTTTCTTCTTCCTTGGCTCATTTTTGCACCTTGATCATACTTCTCATCATAAATATTCGCCTTCCGGGTTCTCGTGACACCTAGACCCTACAATCTCATGAACGGACAAGACACACAAACGATTCCGGAGGGTAAAAGTGCTCGGGATGGGGTTAATATCAATAAAAACGAGGCTTTACCATCAAAAGATGATAAAAGCCCTTGTGCTAGATGACATGTGATACCATCCCGTTTTGAGACCTTAATTTGTCAAAATATACCAAATATGCATAAAAATGGGGGCTAAAAGAGTGCCAGAGTCATGCAAAGTTGACTCATATCAGGCACATCTTCTCAATATCACTCGTAATGGCCTTCGGTAGCTTTGTAGTTTGCATGACATAATTAGGGAGTGTTGAGAGAGGGCTCTTGATGATAATTGTCTTCCCGGCTTTTGTCAAGGCTTTCAGTTTCCAAGCACATAATTTTTTCCGCATTTTGCCTAGCTAGGATGAAACTATACGGCATAACCTACTGGTGAGAGCAAACTAAGGGGACACCCAGATAAGTGCCAAAATTATTCGTCTGAGTCATCTGTAGTTTTTGTGCAATAACTCTTTGTTGCTGAGGTGGAACGTTCTTAGAAACCATGAAACTAGACTTGGTTGTACTGATTCGTTGACCCGAGGCCTTGCAGAAGTCATCCTTCACCTGGTGAATAATCATCGCTTGCGTTTCAGTAGCTTCCGCAAAAAGAAATAAATCATCCGCAAAAAATAAGTGAGATATTGGGGGCCATTGTTTTCAGGCGAATCGGCTTCCAGTCACCCTTTTCCACAGCTTCCTCAATCAGTTGACTTAGTGTTTCCACGCAAAGGACGAACAAGTAAGGTGCTAGGGGGTCCTCTTGGCGTAAACCATGTTTGGGCGTGATAGGTTTCAACTTGTTTCCGTTCCACAAGATTGACAGTTTTGAGGAATTAAGGCCATACATAATAAGACTCGCCATTTTATCACTCAAACCGAGAGCCTGCATTGTCGACTCTACAAAGTTCTAGTTGACCCAATCGTAGGATTTTTCTAGGTCAATTTTAAGCATCATGAATCCCGTCCTTCCCGTTTTTGGGATTGACGAATGATTTTATGCAGCACCAATCGAAGTCTGTTGGTAGCAATTATCGTTATAATTTTGACCGCAACATTGGAGAGCGCAATTGGTCGAAACAGAGCCAGATTTTCTGGAGGATACTTTTTCGGGATAAGTGTGGCCAGTGTTTCATTGCGCTCCTCAGGGAAGTGTCCATATTGAAAAGCTTTGGTAACAAAATCAATAATAGGTATACTAACCTGTGGCCAGCACTTTTTGAGGAAGATGGCTGGAATTCCATCAGGACCCGGCGTTTTATACGACCCCGTCTCAAATAAAGCCTCATCGTTTCCTTCTCAGTAACATCCCTGTTTAGAAAGTCGACATCAAGGTTAGACAAAGGTTGTTGTCGAACCGAAGGTTGTCTCCGAGGGCCCTCTGCTTCCAGTTGGTACAAGGTTTCATAAAAGTCTCAGACCATCTTTTCGATTTGTGCCTCATCAGTAATCCATTCCCCAATCGAATTATTAAGTGTAAGAATCTTGCGTTTTGACTGTTTTTTTATGGTGGTAAGATGGTAAAAATGGGTATTTCGCTCACCTTCGACCATCCACCAGAACTGACTACGTTGGTACCAATACATATCCTCCTGATCAAGAATAGAGTTCAGCCAGATTCGAAGGTCCTCGTGGGGATTAGAGAGGTAAGTAGAGGGATATTCGTCCAAGCTCCTCTCTATACCTTCAAGCCGCGCCAAGCATTTTTTCTTTCTCTCAAAAATATTACCAAAAACATTTTTATTCCACCTTTTCGCCTCTCTTTTAAAGTTATCGAAAGTGCTGCAAATGTCCCCCGTATATTTCCAATGTGTGTCCACAAACTCCTCAAATTTCTCGTGCTCAAGCCAGGCCCTCTGAAAGAAGAAGGCCTTGGGATCTTTACATTTTTTGATTTCATCTCCCGTGACCAACATGATAGGGTTATGATCCGAATGAAGTCTAGGGAGGTGTCTTACCACAACCATCGGAAAACATTTTATCCATTCAGTGGTGCACCATGCTTGGTCAAGACGTTGGTGAATTTTTCTCCTCCACACATAGAGCATGTCCAAGTAATACGGGGTCCTTGGAACGGGACCTCTATCAGGCAACATTTTTGGGTCATCCCTCAGAATTTGTCCATATTGAATCGCCAAACCGGTCTACCTCCACGTTTATCTTTATGAAAAACGACTTGATTCATATCACCAATCAAGCTCCGCGGATAATTAATAATTGGCAAGAGCCGTTCCAAATAATCCCATAGCTCGTTTCTAGCTATAGGAGTGGGGGAGGCGTAGATAAGCGAGAAAAACAAGATCGATCCTGCCTGCTTGACCGCTATATTTAGGCACTGGTTCGTCCAAGACACAATATGTAACTGAATAAAGTCCTCGTTCCAAAAACACCACAAACCACCTGAATATCCCCTTGCTTCCATTGCAAACACCTTAGAAAAAGGAATGTTTTCTAGGACCTGCTTGGCTCTATCATTAGAACAACGCGTTTCCATAATAAAAAGCATATACAGCTTACTTTCAGATACAAAAGACTTAGATATTTCAAAAAAATCCTCGGAACTCGCTCCGCGGCAATTCCAAGCTAATAGACGCATAAAGGATCATAATTTTGTGGATGAGACCTCTATTGAGCTTTCAAAAAGAGGATTTACCTCAACCGAATCAACATCCATTACCGGAGTGGCAACTTCTTTGTCGGGAGGCTTACTTTTCGAGTATTCACCCTGTTTCTTCAAGGGGGCCGAATGGTCCCTCTTGAGGATTTTAGTAACTTCAGGTTGCTCCAGAGAAGGGCCCGGAGTTGTATTGGGTCGGTCAACTTCAGCCAAGGGTGTTCGTGTGGCAGATTTGTATTTGAGTCAGCTGTATTTGACTTAACTGGATAAGGGCCGTATCTTGTTCTTTTGATTTTTAAATTTATCTGACCACTTATTCGTATTTGAGTTTGCAATTTTTGTTTGCTTGTTGTCTGAATATTTGTTATTACTATTCTGTCTGAATTGTTGCTACTTTGTCTGAATGGTCTAATACCCCTCCTCAAACTTGGCTGGGGCTGAAAACCAAGCCGAGTTTGGGCCTTAACTCGACTGAACAAGATCTTGGGCAATGATTTGGTGAAGATGTCGGCCAATTGATCTTGAGCTGAGATGTGCTCAGTGACTAGGAGCTTTCGAGCCACTTGTTCTCGAACATAATGATAATCCAATTATATGTGTTTACTTTTGGCATGGAAGACTAGATTTATGGTCATATATAGGGCACTAAGGTTATCACAGTATAAAGGTAGGTATGGAAGGGATAAGAATGTGAAGTTTCTTTAGGATGTAAGTGAGCCAAGTGAGTTCAGCTGCTGTATGGGCCATTGCCCTGAATTCTGCTTCTGTGCTGGATCTAGAGACAGTAGGTTGTTTCTTGGCACACCATGAGATGAGATTGAGGCCAAGGACGATGCAATATCCAGTGACTGATCTTCTGGTTATCTGACATCTAGCCCAATCTGCATCATAAAATGCAGAGAGGTGGAGTTTTGAGGATGCTCTTAGTGAAATGCCTAGAGTAATTGTTCCTTTGACAAATCTGGGGAGCCTGTGCACTTGTTGCATATGAGCCTGTGTAGAGGCTTGCATAAACCGGGACATATGATTGACTGAAAATGAAATGTATGGCCTGGTGAATGTTAGGTATTGAAGGGCACCAATGAGGCTTCTATAAAAGGAGACATCTCTATGCATAGTGATTCTGGTACTGCTGGGAGTTTGGTTGCCATAGGTGTACTAATAGGTTTGCAATCTGTCATGCATGCTCTTTCTAGTATAGTTGTGGCATAGTGAGCCTGGTGTAGGTGAAGGCATGTTGCAGTCTGCTGGATTTGGACTCCTAGAAAGTGATGAACATGACCAAGATCCTTCATAGCAAATTCAACTCTCAAAATTTGAACTAGGGAGAGAAGAAGTTGCGTGTTGGAACCTGTCAAAAGCATATCATCCACATAGAGTAGGAGCACTAGAGTGCCATGATTAGTGTGATAGTAGAATAAAGATGGATCTGACAAACTGCATGTAAAGCCATAATTGAGAAGAAAAGCACCGAATCTGTCAAACTATGCCCTAGGGGCCTGTTTAAGACCATACAGTACTTTGTCCAATTTGCAAACATAATTTGGATAATGGGATCAGACATACCTGAGGTTGTTCCATATAGAGACATTCTGAAATATGGCCATGTAAAAAGGAATTCTTGACATTCAGTTGTTTCATGGGCCAATCATTAGCTTGTGAAATGCTGAGAAGTAACCTAATGGTGCTAGGTTTGACAACATGAGAATATGTTTATGTGTAGTCTAGGCCATCTATTTAGCTATAACCCTTGGCAAGTCTAGCATTTAGTCTGTCTAGGGTCCCATCTGGGCTGACTTTTGCTTTAAACACCCATTTAGAGCCTATGATATACATGTGGGGAGTCCTATGAACAAGGTGCCAGGTCTGATTTTGGGCAAGAGCATCATGTTCTTCCTGCATAGCAGCCTTCGAACCTGCATGTTTGAGGGTTGTCTTAACTGTTTTTGGTTCATTTGGAATAGTGGAATATGAAACAGTGAGGGCATATTTGGGGTTTGGCTTGAATATTCCATGCTGAGCTCTAGTAGTGATAGAATGAGTTACTGGTGGGAATGGTTCTGGTGAATCTTCAGAAGGAACAGAGCTGCCAGGATGTTAAAGGATAATATGGGTATCATGGTCATCATGTGGATGTGTATTAGGTTCAGAGGGAGGTGTATTAGGTTCATGGGATGTAGTAGGTGATGTTGTGTATCAATGGTGTATTGGAAAGAGAAATAGATGTAGGAGATTCTGGTGGGGAAGGATGATCTTCAGGCATAGGCTCTGGTAAAGCTGGACTTGGGCCAGGTTCTGGAAGTACATTGCTAGCTGGGGTGACAGATAGGGTTGTAGGAGATGGAATCCGGGAGTCAAAATGTTTAGGACATAAGGTTTGTTGATGATGGATGGACTGGTTTTGTAAGGAAGGACAATTTCATCAAAAGTGACATGTCTGGAGATGAAGAACCTTCTAGAATTGGGGTGATAACACTTGTAACCCTTATGTTGAGTCAGCAATTTCTGTTTGCTTGTTGTCTGAACATTTGCTATTTCTATTCTGTCTGAATTGTTGCTGCTTTGTCTGAATGGTCTAATATTTACATTTTCCAACAAGTCTGACAATCTGAAGTGATCACCATGGGAAAACCTTTCCTGAAGGTCAAGCCATGCCTCTCTTGCTGAATTCAACCACATTACACTTTGTGCAATGGAGGCAGATACTGAATTGAGCAGCCATGATAAAATCATAATATTGCATTGTTCCCAAGCATGATGATCAGGATCATTGATATGAGGTGCTGTCAGATTTCCATTGATGAATCCAAGCTTATTTTTGGACATGAGTGCCATCCGCATAGAACGAGACCATGCATGATAGTTGTTGCGTGGCAATAGAGGTTGAACGAGTACTAATGATGGATTTTCATTAGGATGAAGGTAGTAGGGGCTGAGAGGTGCAATTTTCTGTTGATTTGCCATGGAAACTGAATTCAAAAGATGATAAAAAGACTGAAAAAACGAAGATGAAGCAGGTCCTCATACTAGCTCCGATACCATATAGAAATGTGTAAAAAAAAAGAGGAATGTATTTTATTCAATGTGTAACAAATAGCTATTACAGTTTATTTATACTTGCTGTCATCTAGCTAAGACTGTATTTGGTCAATGGAAGAATATTCTGGGAATATTCCGGTCACCAAATGAATATCCCTGAATATTCCGGTGTGCAGCAACTGCCAGTAACCACCTGACTTGTTTTACAAGTTCTTCTTCTCTATTGTAACATTTCATTATTTGCTGCTGCATTTTTCGTTTGCTGGGCCAATTGCTGGGCTTTTGTGTTGTAATGGACTGATGTTGGGCTGCTGCATGTGATTGGGCCTCTATTCTTTATCAGTATGTGCACTAAACAATATATGTAGTGCACATATCATCTCAAAGTGGAAGGTGATACATCCACTACGTACACATAATGTGTAGTGGACAATCACTACACATTTCTTATCTATTAATTTGAATGGATACACTTTAATCAATGGCTACACTTTAGGTAATGCACATATCATTTTCCATGAAATTTGAAGGTGATACGTCCACTACACATAGTGTAGCACATTTCTTATCCATTCATTTGAATGGATACACTTTAATCAATGACTATATTTTAGGTAGTGCATGTGCACCAGAGCGCGGACGGACATTGAAGAGGTGGCAGTGTTCCCGAGATCCAGATTTTTTATTTGTATTAGAAATATATATAGTTTTATCGTTTTAAAAAAATGTTTAATACTCCCGGTAGCAACAGATTTGCTCTGGTGTCCCCAATAATTGTTTTTCTAGATCCGTCTTTGGACACCACCTGTCCCACCCACCCTATTTTAGGTGGGTCAGTGCCTCAATTGAAATTCGAAAAACGATATAGTTTTATCGATAAAAAAATAATAAAAATTAACACTACTTTTATCTACTCGATCATTGAAGTTTGAATTTGTTTCGGTGTCATATTGAATTTTTATTTTGTGTCAGACATTGTTGAGGTATATGAAAAAAGAAGTATATTAATTTGAGTTACACATTTTCGTCATTATTAATAGAATACATGAATATATGAATGTATGCATGTCATACTTATATAAACAGATTCGCGAATATAATCCAACGTTCGCGAGTCAATCTTGTGTTTGTTCGTTTAAAAAACGAGTTTATAATCATATTTAAGTTTGGTTCGTTAAGCTCAACAAACGAACGACCACAAGTCGAATACGAGCTTGTTCGTGAACGGCTCTGTTCGTTTAACAACTCTACTCTCAAGGGACTGGTTTGGAGGTATAGGGAGATATGGGATGGTAAATGGTCAAATTTGAATACACAGGGCAAATAAACAAAGTAATTCCAAACTAGGGGGGTAGGGGAGTAAAATGTAATTCATTTGTATAAATAATAAAACAACGAATTATCCATAACATTGACTGCAATTTTCAAGAAAGCAGGATAGAAAGATCATTGGTCTGTGGGCTTATCTTCAAGATCATAGGCACCTATACCTTTTCGATCATGTGAGTTTTTTTTTTTTTTTTGGTTATACTTCTAGTTTTATATATGATTAGTTTGGATGCTTTTGTAAGATGTTATGAATTTTTGTTGCTATATATATATATATATATATATGTTGCTGCTAAGCTAGCTAGTTGACTTGTTGTATGATAATATTACTAGTGAAGGGTTGATGATCTTCATCATCTGTAACTGATACTTGGGAAATTGCGAAAACCAATTCTTAAAGACATCATATCGAATCTGTTTTCAGGACATCAGAATTGATGACATTAGTTCTCTCTAAAGTCGAATCTAATTTCTGACATTTGACTTTACAAAATCGAATGTCCATTTCAAACTTATGTAAAGTTCAATTCTAGGATCATATATAATCTAAAATTAGTTTCTCTGCCTTTTGTTTTAAGGACTATAATTTATCTTTTGTATTATTACAATTTGCAGATTCTTTTTTTTATGGGAAACAAGTTTGATTATGCCTTCATTCAAAGCATTTCTAAACAGTCCTGTTGGCCCTAAAACCATTCACTTCTGGGGTCCTGTTTCTAACTGGGGAATTATTGGTGCGGTATGCTTCTTCTTTTTTCTTAAGCATTTTCAGTAGTGGTCCCACGCCGCTTTTACAATGGCATGAAACCGAAAATAATGGACTAGTGAAAAGTCGATTCTCAACTGTAGAATCCACTTTCACACGGTTGATTTTGAACCTGCAAAATCGATTCTTAGTTCCAAAAACGACTGTGATATTGCTAAATATGCACTTAATTTTTTCCCCCTTGAATATTTGCTTAAATTGTATTAATGATTTTCCACAGGCAATAGCAAATACACAGAAACCTCCTGAAATTATATCTGGCAACATGACTGGAGGTTTTTATCTTTTCTTTTTTCTGATATTCTATTTGTGAGATTTTGTAGCTAGGGGTGTAAACGATTTGAATCAAATCAAAATAATGATGCTTGAACTCAGTTCGAGTTCGTTCCAGCAAGGAAAAAATTATTAGGATCGGCTCGATTAAGTTTTAATGATGCTCGAGTTCAACTTGATTATGGTCGATAGAATTTTGAGCACTCTCAAATTCAAACTCTAGCTCAGAAAAAATGTTGAGTTTCAAAGTTCTCGAATTCAGCTCGTAAGAAAATACAAATGAATATATATATATATATATATATACATTATATATGAATAATGCTCAATAAAACTCGTGAACATTTCGAATCAAGCATGAAACTATTTGAGTTTGACTCGTTAACCATGATGAACTATTCGAGTTCAACTCAAAATCGATTAAATCATATTTGAACTACTATATCATGAGGGAGCATCTAGCTGCTCGTGAGCGGATCGATCGGCTCGATTTACACACCTATTTGTAGCTATGGTAAAAGTGTAGATATGCATTTGATTAAAATAATATTTTTTTGGTGCAGCAATGTGCATATACTCGGTGCTGGTCATGAGGTTTTCATGGATGGTACGGCCTCGCAATCTTTTTCTTTTAGGAACCCATTGCTCTAACGAAGCTGTGCAGCTATATCAACTATCTCGTTGGGCAAAGATCCAAGGGAGGGACCCAATGCTCTAATGAAGCAGTGTAGCTATATCAACTGCCTCATTAGAGGCATATAACAACTATCTCGTAGGCAAAGAATCAACGGTGGGACCCACTGCTCCAATGAAGCCGGCAACTATATTAACTATCTCGTCGGGCAAACAGCCAAGTGATGGGGACATAAATATAAAGTATGAAATTCAATTATATTAAGTAATTGAATAGTGAATAATATAAGTGTTTAAGTGATTTGCTTGTTTGAATACACTATACATTTGGAAAAACGAATTTATCCCTTAACTTTTTTTAAACGAAATTATTGACTTTCTAAAAATGCGATTATTATCTGCACCACATTTATTTTATTTTTGCATCACTTTACATGTGCATCATAGTTGAACCGGTTTTTTGAGCCAAAAACCGATATTCCGTAGATGCATTGTGAGTTGGTTCTTGCTCCAGAAACTATGAGAAGTCGGTTCTTAGCTAAACCGACTTTCATAATGCCGGTTTTGTTGTGATGCATAGATAAAATGAAACAACGAATAAAATGGGTGTGATGCAAATAAAGGACATCATCAAATAAAAATCTCGGTATGTCTTTCCTCAAAAAAATCTCGGTATGTCGCTACAACTACAACACCTATCACTACATCAAAAAAAAAAAAAAAAAAAAAAAAAATCAAGAAAAATAAAACAACACACAGAATCCATACAATGTTTTTCAGTTGATTTTTGGGCTTTTGGGCCAATACAAAATACACCTTTTCTTTTTATTTCATATTATGCATGTAAATGTAAATACAAGGAAGGTTCCTTTGGTCAGGACTTTTGAAATTCTTCAGTCCACTTTGGCGTAATAAATATGGCCGTAAGCGAATCGAATTATTCATGAGCTTTTCGTATTCGACAAACAAATGAATTTGGCTAGATCTGTTTCTATGAGCTCGAGCTCGAGTCAAGCTACTCGGATAATTAACTGAACTGATGTTGAGTTTCAAAATATTGTAATCGAGTAACTCAAGAGTTAATCGAGCTACATTAAATAATTATTTTATTATATTTATTATTAAATATTTTATATAAATCATTAGTTACTAGTCGAGTCGAGCTCGATTTTGACATTCTATAGAAAATAGATGAATTCTAAAATAAATAAATCGAGTTGACAAGCCGAATCGAGTGATGACGACTATCAAATTTAATCTTGTTTTTTTATGGTTCAATCGAGCTCGACTTCTATTAAGTATCGACTCAATTCAGTTTAATCACACCTCTGGAAAAGAGGAAAAAAAGAAAGAAAAAAAAAACAATGCAAACATATGAGGTGGTAAGCGATCATCAATATAAATTATAAAATACACGGGGCAAATAAGAAAAACTTGCAAACACTAGGGGGCAGGCGGTTAAAATGCAATTAATTTAAATAAAAAGTAATGATACTGGCACAACGGTGGTGCCACTTGCCACAACGAGTGTCACAACAATGATCATCACTGTTGATCATGTTAGATTATATCATGATCAATTTAGATACATTATAATCAACGATGATGATCACCGTTGTATCAAGCGTTGTGACACAACTGTAGGGCCTGTATCATTGTTCTAAAATAAAATATAAACATTATCCATTACATTGACTGCAAGTTACAAGAAAGCAGGAAAGGAGATCATTTGGTGGTCAACTACCAATCAACAAGGTCCAAACACTCATCTCCAAGATCACAGGCAGCTCCAACTTTTCATGTAATTTTTTCCTTGTTCTTTTATTTGGGGGATGGATAAAAATTAATTTTACTTCTGGTTTTTATGGAATTCAGATTATTGTTTTTGTTTTTTTTGCTATGTTGCTGCTATCTTCATCTTTTGTGACTTGCTGTATGATGGTAGAATACTGATAGAAAATTGGGTTGATGGATCTTCATCTTTTGTGACTGATATGTGAAATTGCTAAAGTGAAATTTGATTATGTATTATGTGTCTCTATGTATTTGCCTTGTGGTTGAGTCAATTAAGGATGATAATTCAGGGAAATTTTTTCATTTTATTTTCATGCTTTGATGGTCAGATGTGTCTGGGAGATCCATAGCTGTCCACTTATTGTAAACACACACACCCCCCCCCCCCCCCGTTATGTGAGGGATGGGCTGGGGGGTTGAGGGGAAGGAGAAGGGACTCGTTTTTACTGTGTAAAAACCGTCTAGTGCCCCCAAAACACCTGATTATCAGCCCCTCTGTTTCTACAACAATTGGGCGAATCGCCGTGTTCCTATTTCGTATGCGGAGGTTGTATGCGGCCCAGTCTAGGCCCGAGTCTCCCTGGCGGGTCTAGATAAGTTGACACGACAACGATCCTTAGATTGGACAGCGGAAAGTCTGTTCTTGCTCCGGAACTGGCGAGAAGTCGGGTTCTTGACTCCAGAACAGATTTCTACAATATCGACTCTAATGTGGTGCATAGATAGAATGGTGCACAAGTATAATGAGTGTGCTGCAGATAAAAACGCCTTTTTATGTGCTTTTTCTTTTTTATTGGAATACTTTCTCTTGTGTAATAGCACTTTCCCTCCTTGAATTCTTTTTTTTTTTTTTGAGTGAAGTCCCTCCTTGAATTCTAGGACCATATATATATATATATATATATATATATATATATATATATATATATTTATCAAGTTTCCTTGTTCTTATGTTTTAAGGACCATAATATATCTTTGTTTTACTATTTGCAGAATTTCTTTTTTAGGGGAAACAAGTTTGATTATGCCTTCTTTCCGAGCATTTCTAAACAGTCCTGTTGGCCCTAAAACCATTCACTTCTGGGGTCCTGTTTCTAACTGGGGAATTATTGGTGCGGTATGCTTCCTTTTTTCTTTAGCTCGGTGTTTTTACCACGACATCACACTGAAAACAATAAATCAGCGAAAAGTCAATTATCCAATGTTAGAATCCACTTTTTACTTGGTCGATTGTCACAAATGAAATGATACCGAAAAGTCGATTCTAAAGTTTCTAGAATCGAACGTGAAAAAGTGGATTATCACTTATGGTCCATAACTGTAGATTTAGTGTGGTATCATTAAAGGACACGATTGTTAAAGGCAGGCACCACACATGATCTATTTTCGGGGGCACACGTAGTGACACACGAATTCTTGAAAGTCGAATCCAAGTTCAACATTCGACTTTAATGAGGCAAATGTCCTACAAAGTAGAATCCAAACCCGAAATGTGTTGTCTCGATAGATCATGTGCGGTGTATTTAACTGTTTAACACGTGCCGACACTAAAGACCCCCCCCCCCCACCCCTTCTTTGAATATATGCTTAAAACTGTATTGATGGTTTTAATTCCACAGGCAATAGCAGACACACAGAAACCTCCTGAAATGATATCTGGCAACATGACTGGAGGTTTTTATCTTTTTTTTCTGATTTTATATTTTCTAACAAAATAATTAGAAGATACACTTGCATTCAATCAAAACACGACACATAATACCAAAAACGCTAACAACAAGCACGTTAACAAAACAAGCCACTATGAGCACACATATATTCAGTCCATGTGTCGTGTTTTGATTAAATGCAAGTATTTCCTTATGAAAGAGACCTCGTATAAGAGTTTTCGAGGAAAAAGTGCTGATGGATGTACATGTATTCATCATACTTTGTTTTGGGTGGTGCAGTGATGTGCATATATTCAGCATTATTCATGAGGTTTTCATGGATGGTACGGCCACGAAATCTTTTTCTTTTGGGAACCCATTGCTCTAACGAAGCTGTGCAGCTATATCAACTATCTCGTTGGGCAAAGATTCAGGGGAAAGACGGGGTTTTAACTAGCTAATTAAGTACACTAATTACTTGTTGGGTAAAAATTGCAGAATCGATATCCCTAAATTTGGATTTGTTTCAATCAATGCTCAGATAAAATATGTATATCTGGGAATTCATATGGTTATGAATTGAAGAGTCCTATATATGTTCTATGTTCACACCATTTTAATACAGAGCCGCAATACGATTCATACGTAAGATTTACCTGTGTCCGGATCCTCTCTGCTGTGAAGAGCCTGATGTGACTCCTACATTGAGTGAAAATTCGACAGTACAGTCGAAAAATTCTACGGTTCCGTCATGCCAACGGTCTATTGAAGTACTAAAGAATACTTGATATACAAAAGCAGAAAGTATAGACTATAGAGATAAGGATATTTTCCAAGTATTAGTCCCGTAAACAAACTGGGGAGCCTTTTTAAAGTACTAAAGAATATATTTAATACAAAACCAGAGAGTATAGAGATAAGGATATTTTCAAGTATTAATTAGTCCCGCAAAACGAATCGAGGGGCACTTAATTTTTAAAGAATGTGACAAGTACCAGCGGGCCTAAACAGCGTATATAAAGGGCATTTCAAGGGGGCCTTCAAAATAATGTGGCATGAACTTGAACCCTATATCAAGGATATTTCCAAGTCCTGCAAACACGAATCGAGGGGCCCTTTTAAAGAAGGTAGGTGACAAGTACTAGCTGCCCTAAACGAAAAGGGCATTTAGAGGGGCCTTTCAAAAGATTAATGCGCGCGGCATGAACTTGAACTCATATATGTTGTAGTTGTGAGTAATGTGTTCAATCATAAGTATACGACCTATATATATATTACTCAATCTCATTCGTTAAGGGCACATGCATCATCAAGTGCTTCCATGGCCGGAGAGTTTGAAGCCTGAGATTTGGATATTGTTAATAACGATAAATACTACCGATTTCATTATATTGATTTTCATTCGTTTGATTTGATTGATATAAAACTTGTAACATTAATTCTTAAAACAACTTAAATAGATGCAACTCATGAAGTAACTAATCATGGTTACGTTAGGATGCTAAAAAATCAAGTTTAGAAAATAACTAGTGTTGCACCTACTATCCGATCATATTGATTGAGGGTTCAAAATAATAGGTGACTTCCGTGTAACGTTATTCCATGATCGTATCAAATCCGTAACACAGTACGTACCATGAATATCTTTGTCACAACCGTCACAATGCTTGGGACAACCTGTATTTTCTGCATTTGGGTCCGGATTACAACCAGGGATTTCCTCGCAAACAGTGTGCTGTTGCCCTAAAACTGGCTCCCAAAATATAGGATTATCGGGGGCTATGCCACAGAACGTACCACTTTCGTCTTCCAGGCACTCGTCGCAAAACTGAGGACAACCTGTAAATTTTGCATTGGGATTGGGATTGCAGTCAGTGAATGCCAGGCATTGCTCCTCAAGACTTAGCTCCGAATCCGACTCCGAACTTGAATCAGAATACGAATCCGAATTTGAATCGGAATCCTCACCCAAATCCTCACTCTTCAATAGGCTTCTCTTTGGTGTAATACTGCTAGTCATTATTTCTCTGTCCTTAGTTGACATGCTTGTCACCTTTGGCAGATTTTTTTTGGAAATCCTCCAATTTTCAGACGATGCAGCACTTCCTTTTTAAGATACGAATATGTAAACAAGAAGTTATATAACACAACCATAAGTACTCAATATGGATGAAACCCGAATGAATATGTTTAAATATTTAGACGAAGAAAAACGTCATTCCCAAAATCTAGGTTATGAGATGAACGAAGTACATCTCGTCGCATTATGAGAGCCAAACATATATATATATATATATATATATATATATATATATATATATATATATATATATATATATATATATATATATATATATATAAGAGTTTTAACAAAAGCAGTAAGCAATAGGAGGATATTAGCCCTAAAAAAAAAAGGAAAAAAAGGGAGGATATTATATATTGTATTACTAACCGAACAATATGACCAAGACCAAAAGGATGGAGATACACAGCTTAGCCATCTTCTTGCTTTGCTTTGCTTTGATAATAAATTAAGTGAAAGAGTAATTAATTACCATGCAAAGATCTTGACACTTAATCTAAACTTTTGCTTGTATATTGCATAATAAGTACTACATTAATTTCACAAAAGGGAGCCATAGATTTAATATAGCTTCGATTTGGTGTCCTTTTCTGAACTATTTTCTTCAAGAATCTTTAGGTGGAATCTCCCTCTGCCTAAACTACAATTTTGTTTGAAATGACAGCAACATTCTGCAAGTAATCTTTCAATTTTTGTTGGTTTTTGTTTCATGGGGAGCATCATTTGCCGTAGGTTTTTATTATTTTTATTTTTATTACGAATAGCGATACGGACACAACCGTTATAACACAACGAGTGTCATAACGTGTATCTACACCGTTGATTCCTAATGTAGACTCATTGATCATTATTACTCCATCATGATCAATTGTTAGATGCACGTTGTGGCACTCGTTGTGTCACAACGATTGTGTCTCTATCATTACTTTTATTATTATTACTTTTTCCTTCAGAAGGAGGACAATCAAATTACTTTGACTTTCCAAGTTAAATACAATCACCGTAAACGAGCAGGGTCGAATCGAATACTACTATAAACGAGTCAAACATTGTAAAATATCCTCGATTCTGAGTTCGAGCATGAGTATTTTGAGCTCGAGCTCAAGCTGAGAATCAAAAAAGTTGTAAGAACTCGAGCTGAGCTAGCTCGAGTTTATCGAGTCGAATAGCTATATAGGTTTTGAGACTGAATTCGAAAATAATTTAAATTATCAAATGATATAATAACAAAAAGTGTCATTTTGAACTGTCATTATATGAAATTTCTTATTGAAGATATAAAATCAATAAAATCTTCAACATTTGATATAATAATTAAATTGATTAGGGATATATAGATACATACATATATAGTATCGTTCGTTTATTCTTGAGCCGAGTTGATTTTGAGTTCGAATTCATTTAAGTCGAGTCAAGTCGAATTTTGACTCAAGCTACTCACAAATAGCTTGACTTGTTTACAGCCTTATCCACTATGTTATAAAAGGAACCCTAGTTAGCTTAAGGAAATGGTAATGTTACTGCCACGGCCACAACCACAACCACAATCAATCGATCACAACGGGTACATGTACAACACACTTTGAAACCATTGATTATGATTGGCATAAATCAAGATCAATGAGTTCTATATCATGATGAAGAGTGTAAATATTCGTTGTATCTTAGTGATTATGATAGTAATATTACCCGAAATATAAGTTCATTTCAATAACCAAGAAAGCATTTATTACTACCTCCGTCCCAAAATGTAAGTCTTTTTAGGCTTTTTCACACATATTAAGAAAAGTTAGTTAAATTTGTTATTTGTCATTAATTTTGATTAAAAAGACTAAAATGACCTTTCATTGGTATTAATACAAAGTAGTAAAAAGTGGTTGAGTATATAATAAATGAAGGGTAGAAGAAGAAATATGTAATAAATGTTTTATTGGTTTTGTAAATGGATTTACATTTTGGGACAAAACTAAAAAGCTAAAAGGACTTACATTTTGGGACGAAGGTAGTATTATCTTTCTAATTTTACCCCACATTTATTTTCTACCCACATACTTTTCACTACACTGCATTGATAATAGTCAAAAGTTATTTTAGACTTTTCTTTCAAAATTAATAACAGATAACCATTTTAACCAACTTTCTTAATCTTTGTGAAAAACTCCAAATGGACTTACATTTTGGGACGGATGTAGTATGTTTTATGAAGCCAGAGATCAGAAGGACAAGATAAGATACAAAATGGTTGAGAAGGACAAAATATAGTAACAAATGTAGTAACTGTCTTTCTCAATTATTTTAGATTAAAATTGTCCTTCACAACCTTTAACCTATGTTATATTCCAACAAGTTTAGTGTTTGTAAGTTTATTTATGTTTGTAGTGAAAAGAATCTGAGTCGGTCATATCATATTCCCTTTCTTCCTCAATATCGTTTTACTTTTTATTTTTGTGTGTTATTTTTTGGGAAACTAATTTATTTTTGTGTCAATCTCATTAAAGGAATACCAATTGAATATTTATTATATTTTAAACTTTGGACCGTTTATTATAATGGGGGCAATAGCAAATATAATCTGTTTTAGAAAAAAAAATGGCCAATATAATCTATTACTGTTTGCCCCAATTAGGGGCAACGGCTTATTTGTTGGTGATTTAAGTTTAATCACGAGCCGTTGAGGTAATCGGGGTTTAGTACAAGGATGAATATACTTGTAACACTTTATTATAAGTTTGGAGGTGTGGAGTACACGCTTATGTAATGTGTATATAAGTATACGGATGAAAAATAAGCATGTATGTTCAGGAAAAGTCACTTAAAGGACCGAAAATCCGGTTAAAGGACTAAAATCTCAGTTTTGGGAAAACAGAGGCATAGGCGCCCGCCTATGAAGCTTAGGCGCCCGCCTATGGCTTTCTGGCAAGGCTAAAAGTCGATCAGAGTGTTTGGCTTTTTTCTGATGATCACAGGCGGCCACGGGCGCCCGCCGTGGCCCGAAAGCGATCCTTTAAGTGCCTTTTGGCCTTTTTAAGGAGTTATGACCAAATGGTACCTTTCCACTTGGGTTGTAACCTATAAACTCGAACTTACAACTAATTTTCTGGATTCCAAGAGCTTTTTACAGGCTTCTTACATTGTTGAATAAAACACACAACAAATGTATGCATCCTTGATCATATCATATACATAAAACACTTGCAAACTTTCTCCAAAGGTATTCTTCATCTTTTGAGCCTAAAGATCGAAGGGAAAACGTAGTCTTATCTCACAAAAGTATTTGTGTTACCCTAGGCTTCGGATAAGGGGCAAATAACTTTTGTAGGAAAGTGTTTCACGATTCTACGTTCATATCAAGAAAAGCAAATTTCTGAGTTTTAGTTTTTCTCGCGTTTTATTCAAGTTCGACATTGTTGGTGTTCTTCAAAACCCCAAAGTTATCAACAATCTACAAAAGTTATTAAGTTTACAATGTCGGTTTCGAAATGAAGAGTTGCCTTTTTCGAGAATTTTATCAAAGGTTGTGTCCTAGTATTTTGGGCATAACTCTTGATTCGGGAATCGGTTTGAAAATCCGGAGATACCGTTAGAATCGTGGCGAGACGAGGATCGCAGTGATATCAAGTTTGCGGTCTGGTTCGATGTTGACAGTTGTCAGAAATTCTGAGAAGTTGCTGCGGTTTTTTGATTGATGCAAAGTCGATTATAATCTTTTGGTAAGTAAAAGTTCATTGGAATGACTTTGTAAAAATTCTTTGTGATGTTGCTATGACTACGGATGAATGGTATGTATGTTTATTTACATTATTTCATGAAAGTTTGTGGTGTCCAAGAACAGTAACTACAATCAATATAAAATTTGATTGTAGTGTCTAAGTTTTGTTCTTGGATGTTGTTTGATCATACATATATGTTGTTTGGCTTGATATTTTTAGACATGATTGAATCAATGATGAAACTTGCTGCGTGTTTAATGTTTAATGTTCATTGATCTTGGTGATAAAATCATGTTATTGATTTGTTAAAGAATGTATCGGTTTGGTGAAAGGATACAACTCATTAGAGTTTGTATTATTTTGAACAGATTATAACTTTTCGTTTAAAGGTAGTAACTTTTCGTTTTAAAGGTTACAACTCTTGGTTTAAAAGTTGTGACTTGTTTGAAAAGTTGTGATTCTTCGGTTCAGAAGGATGTAACTTTTATTTTGAAAAGTTGGGACTTTCCGATATAGAAAGTTGTAACTCTTGGTTGTAAGAGTTGTAGTTCTTCGGTTTAGAAGATTATGAATCCTTGGTTGGAAAAGTTGTAACTCTTTTATTTAATAGATACATCGTTTATTTGCGTTACTTTGTAGTAATACAAGTGATGGTATGAAAATGGTAGTAAATAACTATCATGTCCTCCAAAAGGTAAATGAAAAGAGTGTATGTTTTAATGAGTTTTATTGGACAGTATTTAAGCATAAGTTTTAAGCTTTTGTTTATACTCCTACGCCTCCAACAGTTGTTTGTTTGATAAATTACTTGAACTTTGGTATAATGAAATCCAAACTTGAGGTTTGGAGGTGTGAGGAGGTCTTGTGACTTTCCGAGATTAAGGTTAATTCCTTGAGTAAAAGAGGCATTGAAACTATGTTTATTGGAATTGCTATGCATTTCAATGTTCTTTGGTTCCATATAATGGAGCTGAATGATTCTAGTACAGTTTAATCTGTTGTTGAATCATGGTATGTCATCTTTGGACATTTATAATGTTGTACAAAGTTTGAAGTATGAAACTCCTACCAGTGTTGGAGTGAAGGAAAACAATAAAATTGTTTTCTAAATATGCCGGTAAAGCTAAACGAGAGCAAATGGTGCGGTGAATCTTTCAATGAAAGATGAAAGTTTATGTAAGTCAACATGTATAAATCTTAATTAATAATGTAAGGCTTTGTACGGTTTTAGGTATTGGTTATTTTGATACCTTGGCACCGGTTAATGAAATCTCCTCGGATAAATTGTTGTTGTTTGTTTTAACAACTGTTAAACAATTTTGTAATCCATTAAATGGATGGTAAAACTTCGGTTTAGAATGGAGATTGGAATGGGCATTGTATTTGAAACAACTGGAGGGTCTTGTTATGTTGAAGTTAACATAAGAAGTGTATATGCTATTTTGGTTCAAGGTGCTAATTAAACTTGATAGACATCTTAGCTTGAAGATTAGTTTAATTTAAAGTTGTTTGTAATACCTTGTTCGTAACTATTCAAATCTTACATATGTTTTATACTTTATATGTCTTATATATGTTTGATGTCTAAGGAAGTGACTTTGTCCTTTAATGTATGTTGAATACATGTTTGGTGTTTTGCTTTGGTTTAGTATCTATTCATGATACTAAAAGTGAAACATGCTCGATCTACAAAGATTGGATTTGCCTTGGAATATAAGGTGATGTAGTAGTTTACATTGTTGACATGTTGATTTTGGTATTAACCAAATCATGTTGTTCATAATTGGACGGTATTGTCATCAAGGCTTTAAACTTCAGTCATGAGGGAGGTTTAAACTCTATAGTAAAATGAGATTCCTTCGGTTTAGAAGAATCCTCGGTTAACTAGTAATTTGTGCTAGGATGAAGTATCATTTATGAGCTTCTAAGTGCATAAATTTCTGGTTGGACTATGGAGTTGGATTTCTTTGTTGATGACTTAGAAGTTCGGAATTCCCTTGCAATTAATAACCAAGTTCATCCTAGTTATCCAATGTGTTCGGCTAGGAAATTGTCAAATGTTACAATGGTGGTCTAGACACCAATGTATTAATGAAAAGTTGGATTGTGAGTTTATAACTCAAAGGATGATGGTGGTTGTTCAAAGAGTACCCATGATTTAGTCAATCTTGTTTGACCAAATATAGATTGACTTGAAACTTGGTAAAACGTTTGTTATCGGGATGTGTAGAACCCATTAAATCTTTGGGGTGGGATACCCAATTCCCTTATGGTACAACGCCATAGGCAGAATTCAATGTGGAAGGCCCATTCTCGAAGATTTGGCACATGAAAAAGTCCCGAAAGTATGTGCATTACTGTTGTGTAGGTGATACCTTTTGGAAAAGTGTTTCGGGTACATGATTAGAAAGATTCACATATATGAGTATGAAGTTTGGCCGCTTCAAGAAAGTGGGGTTGACTTTCTATATACTCTTGAATGGATATGGACACAAGGCTGTTTAATTAGTGTCAAGAATAAACTTTTGGAGTTATATTAACTCGTGTGTATGTTATCTTCATGTATTCAAAACGTGTAAAGGGGTTCAATGCTTAGACACACCCCAATACTCGAATATTTGAAATGTGTAATAATACTAGATGGAAATTCAATCTTCGTGACATTTTCATTGAAGCATGAGTTGATTTGTTTTATGACTGACTTTGTTTTGCTAAACCAAGGATTACACTTAAATGGGGGAGGATTGTTGGTGATTTAAGTTTAATCACGAGCCGTTGAGGTAATCGGGGTTTAGTACAAGGATGAATATACTTGTAACACTTTATTATAAGTTTGGAGGTGTGGAGTACACGCTTATGTAATGTGTATATAAGTATACGGATGGAAAATAAGCATGTATGTTCAGGAAAAGTCACTTAAAGGACCGAAAATCCGGTTAAAGGACTAAAATCTCAGTTTTGGGAAAATAGAGGCATAGGCGCCCGCCTATGAAGCTTAGGCGCCCGCCTATGGCTTTACGGCAAGGCTAAAAGTCGATCGAGTGTTTGGCTTTTTTTCGATGATCACAGCGGCCACGGCGCCCGCCCGTGGCCCGAAAGCGATCCTTTAAGTGCCTTTTGGCCTTTTTAGGGAGTTATGACCAAATGGTACCTTTCCACTTGGGTTGTAACCTATAAACTCGAACTTACAACTAATTTTCTGGATTCCAAGAGCTTTTTACGGGCTTCTTACATTGTTGAATAAAACACACAACAAATGTATGCATCCTTGATCATATCATATACATAAAACACTTGCAAACTTTCTCCAAAGGTATTCTTCATCTTTTGAGCCTAAAGATCGAAGGAAAACGTAGTCTTATCTCACAAAAGTATTTGTGTTACCCTAGGCTTCAGATAAGGGGCAAATAACTTTTGTAGGAAAGTGTTTCACGATTCTACGTTCATATCAAGAAAAGCAAATTTCTGAGTTTTAGTTTTTCTGCGTTTTATTCAAGTTCGACATTGTTGGTGTTCTTCAAAACCCCAAAGTTATCAACAATATTCAATCTTTGTGACCAAAGAAATGGCTGATATAGTTGTTTCTTCTAAGAAAATGGTCTAAACAATTCGTGGCGTACCACTTTGTTGTCGAAATACCACTCCCATTTTTGTGTTTTTGGCGTTTTTGGAACCAAACTAAACCCTAATTAGGAAGGGGAACCCAATAGGGGATTTGTGTACCTTAAGATCGTGCACATTCATAAAAAAAATGGGAGAAAATCGCGTCCCAAAATTGGCAAACAAGAATGTGATTATATTGGCCAGATTATGTTACTGTTTGCCAATTTTGGGACGCGATTTTCTCCCATTTTTTTTATGAATGTGCACGATCTTAAGTTACACAAATCCCTTATTGGGTTCCCCTTCCTAATTAGGGTTTAGTTTGGTTCCAAAAACGTCAGAAACACAAAAATGGAAGTGGTATTTTGACAACAAAGTAGTACGCCACGAATTGTTTAGACCATTTTCTTAGAAGAAACAACTATATCAGCTATTTCTTTGGTCAAAAAGATTGAATAAGCCGTTGCCCCTTATTAATGTTCAAAAAGAGACATTTTATTTCATAAAATGGATTTTCTTACATTTAACAACTTTTAAAATCTTGGTTGAAATCTGAATAGGAAAGGTTAGTTATTATAGAACAATTTTTCAAAAAAAATAAAAAATTATTATAGTACAAAACCAAAAAACATATTATCATTTCACACTACCATATAATAGAGAAATTTTATTATACCACCGGTATACCAAAGTTGTTATAATTCCTCCACTAATATTTTGACATCTCAATACTCTGGCCCACCTGTTTTTACTGTATTTTAATTCAGTCATCCTCATCGGGTAAGTCTTCCATGGGTGGTCCATTTGGGGAAATTCTATCCCAGACTGTCCGTGGTGCACCATGCCACGTGGCAGTCTGGGATTGGGTCAATTGAAATTTTATTTAATAAAGGGAACAGGCTGTAAAGGTGGCAGACATTTTGGGATGGGAACCGAGCCTAACGAATCACCGAACCTTAAGTTTTCTTCTTTACTTTTGCAATTTTTGTTCCAACACCAAAACAAGAAAAAAATTAGAGAAACCTCTCAGTCTCACAATTCGACTTTCTTGGTAGCATGTCACAACGGTTGAAGAATCTGAAGAATCTGGTGAATGTGAAGACTTAATACAAGGTAATGATATCTTCTAGTTTTGATATTATTTGTGGAATTTTGAACATTTAGGTTTTTTACTATTCTCCTGATTTAACCTAAATTCCATTTTCGAAAAATAATTTGTGGGTTTTGGTTCGAATTAAGGAAGAAGATAGCTTTAATTTCGAAATACATTATCTAGTAAGTACTTGTGCATACTTCTTGCTCCAGAATACTATGGGGTATTTGACGTTGAATTTTTTCTTCAAGATTCATTTTTTTTAAGAAGGAAAGAAAAAGTCACCCTTTTGGATCCACTTTTTAAAATATTTGTTGATTTCATTTCTTAAAAAACAAAAGAAGACCACACAGACAGTACTCATATAATTATCTTTAGTTGTAGGTAGCAGTAATAGTTGCTCTAAAGCAGGCTCGATTGATATATGTGAAAATTCGTCAAATAACAGAACAATGTATACTTAAGTGCTTAAATTTATAAGCTTTGTTTCTGTTTTTTTTTTTGTTGGCAAAGTAGATAAGGTTCTCGATTACGTGTATATATCTCTGATTGTCAGTGTATAATTAGCGAGGAGATGAACTGCAACACCATATCATTTGCGAGTTCATCCACGGAAGTAGGAGAATCACATGAATGGAAGAATTCAATAGATTTAAACAAAGGTAAATATTCACTACTAATATGTTTTTCAATGGTGGTAATTATTAATTTTTCTTGTACGGGTACCAATCTACTTGTGCTTCCGAAACATGAAATGGGCTGACTTTGTTAATTATGTTTTCTGGAAAAAAAAAAGTTTGGTTTATGTTGAGAGAAAAATGAGAAAAGTTGTTGGAGATGAAAATTTGGGTACTAACGAGAAATATGGAAGAAGGCTTCGGTGAAAGGAAGACTTATGCCTACATACAACTTTTGTAACATGGCATTATATGAAAAACAAAGACTTCTCAGTTTTCAAAGTTTTGTTTATGACTACATACAACTTTCAAGCATTATATATATAGTACTTTTATATTTCTTCTTAATTTAAGTTTATTATTTGAATAACAGATTTTGCTTGTGATATTGATGATGGAGATGAGCTTTGTCCGATAAGTCAAGAAAATGAGGTTCTTGATGAGAACTATGCCATTTTATTTGAGAAGAAACTGCAAACGGCTGCATTCAGCTAAAGAACTTTTAAGTAAAAATAATTTTTGTATTTCACTTCACTGTTTTTGCATATTACACATAGGTTCTATTTATACTAATAAAATAAATAAAGATAACTATGACAACTCGAAAACCCAAATTTTGGGTAAATACAAAATAGTCTAAATCCCTAAAAACTGCGTCTTTATCCTTTCTCTTCCAAATCTTGAATTTGAAGTTTATCAGATGCAGAAGTACTCTCAATTGAGACTCCCTTGGAGTTCAAACGCTGGAGTTGTCCCATGGATTGGATAAACCTGCTTTGCCGCTGTTTAATTGCAAGGTGAGTCCCATTTTCTTGTTTATCTTTAATTGGTAATTCAAATAATTTATTTGCTGCATCTTTATCCAAATCGGCTGCTTTATCATCCCCCCTCAATCTGGCGTGTGAGAGTGATTGAATACGCAGATTGTCGCGTAATAGAGAAAAACGAGACCGGGGTAGAGGTTTAGTAAAGATGTCGGCTAACTGTCGTATAGAGGGCACAAATCGAGTAACCAATTGACGAACAACCACCTTTTCACGGACAAAGTGATAATCCAACTCGAAATGTTTAGATCGAGAGTGAAACATAGGATTAATAGTTAAATATAAAGCACTTAGGTTATCACAGAATAACCGGGGAGGTTTAAAGAGGGGAACACCAATATCACGAAGCAGATGACTAATCCATACCAATTCAGCTGTAGTAGAGGCCATTGACCTGTACTCAGCTTCAGAGCTCGACCTGGCCACGGTGGGTTGTTTCTTTGAACTCCAGGAGATGCAATTAGCCCCAAAAAAGACACAAAAGCCACTAGTACTTCGTCTCGTAGTTGGACAACCTGCCCAGTCCGCATCACTTTATGCATAGAGGACAGTGGGACTTCTGCTAAGATAGTGTAACCCTGAATCTGCAGTACCTTTAACAAACCTTAGTATACGTTTGACTTCCTTGAAATGTCCCACAGTTGGACTGGCAAAGTGTTGGCACACCTTGTTCACTGCATGAGTGATGTCTGGCCGTGTAAAGGTCAGATATTGTAGTGCTCCTACTACACTTCTGTAAGTAAATGGATCAAAAGGGTCTGAATCAGTGGATTTAGATTGCACCTTAAGTGCTAGAGGAGTAGCAATAGCACTGCATTCAAGCATCTGAGTTCTGGTGAGCAATGATTCAGCATATTTTTGTTGGGTGAGCATAATGCCAACTGAAGTATCCTTAATTTCAACCCCAAGAAAGTATCTCAACTTGCCCAAATCCTTTAAAGCAAATTCTTGACTGAGCTGATTGATTAATCCAGAAATAAACTGTGAACTATTACCTGTTACTATGACATCATCCACATAAACAAGCAATATAACTGTAACTCCTTGATCCTTGAGTACAAACATTGAAGAGTCAGCTTTGCTACAATAAAACCTCAGTCCAAAGAGACACTGAGAAAGCCTATCAAACCAAGCCCTTGGGGCTTGTTTGAGGCCATATAGAGACTTCTTTAATAGGCACACATGATCTGGTTTGGAAGAATTATGAAAACCTGGTGGTTGTTCCATATAAACCACCTCCTTTAGATATCCATGCAAGAATGCATTTTTCACATCTAGCTGTCTCAGTATCCACTGATGTGAGACAGCCAAGGAAAGGATTAACCTTATAGTAGTTGGCTTTATGACAGGGCTAAAGGTCTCTTCAAAGTCAACTCCAGGTTGTTGAGAGTATCCTTGTGCTACAAGCCTTGCTTTATACCTCTCAAGGCTACCATCTTCTTTGGTTTTTACTCTGTACACCCACTTGGATCCTACAACATTGGTGTTGATTGGTCTAGGGACTAGAATCCAAGTGTTATTTTCATGCAAAGCCTGTAGTTCTTCTTCCATTGCTTGTACCCATTCAGGGTGTTTTAGAGCAGTCTTGATTGTTCTTGGTTCTGGACTGATAGCAAGGTCAGTGGAGAGCAAGACATAATCCTGTAGGTATGATGGGGGCCTTCTATCTCTAGTTGGTCTTAGAGTAGGTTGTGCTGCTTCAGGTGCTTCTGGGGCAACTGGTTCAAGTGGATCTGGTTCTTCCTCATCCTCATGGGCTTCCATATTAGGTTCTGTAGCATTTTCATCTTCTGTTTCATCCAGCACTGGAGCATTTTCAGTAGGTGGATGATCATCTGAGCAGCAATCAGGAATAGGTTTGCTACCATGGTTGCTATCATTGGGTTCTGAGTTGCATTCATCTGCAGTAGGGTAGTCCACATACTCCGAATTTGTACTTGGTACCTGCACTGCCAAGGGTTTAAATGGAAACACTTCTTCATTGAAAACAACATGTCTAGATATATACACTCTTTTTGTAACTGGATCCAGACATCTGTATCCCTTGTGAAGAGGACTATAACCCAGAAATACACAAGGTAGGCTTCTCTTCGCAAACTTAGACTGTCCATGGTGTCTCAAGGTAGGAAAACATTGACAGCCAAAGACCCTTAGGCCAACATATTCAGGATTCCTTTGAAATAGTTTGTAATATGGTGTTTCATAGTTTAAACTGGAAGAAGGTAACCTGTTTATAAGGTACACAGAGGTTAGGAATGCTTCAACCCATAAATTCTGGGGGACATTAGCATGGAACATTAGTGTTAGACCTGTTTCTACCACATGTCTGTGTTTCCTTTCTGCCACTCCATTTTGCTCAGGAGTGTGTGGACAGGAGATCTGCAGATTAATTCCACAATTGCTCAGATGAATTAAAAAATCTCCTAACTTAAACTCTCCTCCCCCATCACATTGAAAGACCTTTATCTTCTGATTCAACTGATTTTCTGCTGTTTTTTGAAATTTCAGAAAGCATTCATAAAACTCAGATTTTTTCTTAAGTGGATATAACCATGTGAAACGAGAGTAATCATCAATAAAGACTACATAATAGCGATATCCTTGATTTGAAGCTACAGGGGCTGGTCCCCATAAATCACAGTGCACTTTTTCTAAAGGAAAAACTGATCTTTTATTGCTTTTATTAAAAGGGAGTTTACAGCTCTTGCCTAATTGGAAACTAACACAAACCCTAGGATGTTGAGTCCAACTTTGGACATCAATAAGACATTTTTTATTCAAAACAGAAACAAGCTTGGTATGGGGGTGTCCCAATCTTTCATGCCACACAGAGATGGGTGCCCTTCCTGATTTTATTGCACTAAGAGCTTCCTTTAGATCTTCACTGAATGCATACAGTTTTCCCTTCTTATGTCCCTTGGCAATGATCCTCTGTTCTTTGTCCTTTATCATAAAACCACTGTCAGTAAACTCAAATAGACATTGATTATCAGATGCAAATTTTCCACAGATAGTAGATTCTTAGTCAATGAGGGCACAACCAAAACATCCTTAAGTTTTAAGTTACCAACATATGCATCACCTGTGTGTGTTATATCCAAGCCAGAACCATCTCCTACATAAATTTTGTCATTACCTTGGTATTTTCTTTTAGTAAATAGATTACCTTCATCATTTGTCATGTGTGCTGTTGCTCCAGTATCAGCATAAAAGGTTGGATCATGTGCTTCAGTCAGGTTCATTGCTGCTAAGGCTTGTGGAATATCCTCAGATTGGTGAGTGTGATCAAATCTGTACCAGCAATCTAGAGCTGAATGATTTACTCTTCCACAGATCTGACAGACTACCTTTGGTCCAGTGTTGGTAGTGTTTCCTGTTTGTTCATTTGATCTTTGTTCAGCTCCCTTTGCATTGTCCTCTTGCTGTTTTGGTCTACTTTCTGTGGATCTGCCTGCAGGAGCAAATCCACGGCCTCTTGAGTTGAAGCCTCTTCCACCTCCTCTTCTCCCTCTGCCTCTCCCTCTTTGAGAGAAATAAGCTTGTGCTTGATCTGCTAGCAATTTCTGTTCTGCCCTCTGTGTTTTAATGGTTTGCTCATAGCCTTGCAATGCCATGATTAGTTGACTAAAGGAGGGATATGGAGGTTTTGTAAGCATTGCAGTTCTGAAACTCATGTACTCATTGCCAAGTCCATGAGAGAACTGAAAAACTTTGTCCAGATCAGAAACAGGTTTCTTTATAGCTGCTAAATTGTCACAAATCGATTTGAACTCCTTTAGATATTCCTCAACAGTTCTGTTACCTTTCTTAAGACCCATCAGTAGGTTCTTAAGGTTTCCTTCTTTCTCCACAGTATGTGGAAGCAAGTGTTGATCCAATGCTGACCAGATCTGGAAGGCTGTTGCCTCTTCTTCATAGATCATGCTCACGATCTCTTCTTTCATAGTGCCTAGAAGCCAGGACACCAGCAGACCGTCATTGACATGCCAGATAGGGAAATCTGGATTGTCAACTTCTGGTCCATCTCCTTCTTTGGTCTTCTCTGCAGGTTTCTCAGCTGATGTAATGTGATGATATGCACCAAGACTTTTGATCAACGGGATAACCTGAGAGCGCCATAATAGGTAGTTTGTGAGGTTCAGCCGAATGGAGATAAGGCTTGAACATTGATGAAACTGTTGAATCGTAAGAGCTGATTCTTTGGCCATTGTGGTTGAGAAAAAGCTGATACACGATTCAAGGCTCTGCTACCATAAAGAACTTTTAAGTAAAAATAATTTTTGTATTTCACTTCACTGTTTTTGCATATTACACATAGGTTCTATTTATACTAATAAAATAAATAAAGATAGCTATGACAACTCGAAAACCCAAATTTTGGGTAAATACAAAATAGTCTAAATCCCTAAAAACTGCGTCTTTATCCTTTCTCTTCCAAATCTTGAATTTGAAGTTTATCAGATGCAGAAGTACTCTCAATTGAGACTCCCTTGGAGTTCAAACGCTGGAGCTGTCCCATGGATTGGATAAACCTGCTTTGCCGCTGTTTAATTGCAAGGTGAGTCCCATTTTCTTGTTTATCTTTAATTGGTAATTCAAATAATTTATTTGCTGCATCTTTATCCAAATCGGCTGCTTTATCATCAGCAATGAGCATGAGGCTTATAAATTATATTGTGGGTATGCGCATGCTAAAGGATTTAGTGTTCGGAAAGGAAAACAAGATTACTTTGTCGGTACCAATAAGTTGAGGTCTAAATTGTTTACATGTTCCAAGGAAGGTTCAAAGGACAAGAGGGTCAGTAAACAGGGAACTGCACATACTAAGTTGAATGAAAGGACTAATTTTCCGGCTCGAATATGGTTTACGTGTGATCCTAATGACGGGCTATTGAAAGTGACAAAATGGGTTAAAGTTCATAATCATGATTTGGCTGATTTAAGTGAAAGTCATTTGCTTAAGTCATCAAGATCAATTGGACAATCGCAAGGAGATTTAATTCAGTCACATCTGAATGCTAAAATCCGACCCATTGATTCATATAATTTGGATGTTCAAGATTGTGGAGGTGCGGAAAATATTGGTTACACAAAGAAGGATCTTTACAATTTTACTAATCTCTTAAAAAGATCGAAAATTGAAGCCGGTGATTGTCAAAGTGTAATAAACCATTTCAAGAAAAAGTCTAATGACGAGGGGTTGTTTTATTGGGATGTTCAACTTGATGTGGAAGGTAGAGTTACAAATATGTTTTGGAGAGATAGTCAAGCTAGAATTGACTATGAACACTTTGGAGATGTTGTTACATTTGATACGACCTTTCGGACCAACCGATATGGATTAGTTTGTGCTCCATTTGTTGGTGTAAACCATCATCGTCAAAATGTAATGTTTGGTTGTGGTTTCCTGTCTGACGAAACTATCACTTCATTTAAGTGGTTGTTTACCACTTTCTTGGAATCAATGGGTGGAAAACAACCAAAAACATTATTCACTGATCAAGATGCCGCAATGATGAATATCATCCCAAAGGTTTTTTGTGATTCCCGGCATCGATTGTGTACATGGCACATTGCCCAAAATGCTCCGTCACATTTGCCTAATCTCCATCTGGATAGGGGTTTTCGCTCTCTGTTTTATAAGTGCGTAAATGATTGTGATTCAGAGGAAGAATTTGACAGCATTTGGTCAAAGATGATCAGTGATTATAATCTTTCTGGACATTCTTGGCTGAACAACATGTATAAGTTGCGCCATAAATGGAGTACTGCATTTAATACAGACACTTTTTATGCAGGGCTAAAATCTACATCTCGTAGTGAAAGCACTAATCATGCACTCAATGGCATTGCAGATAGAACGACTTGTTTGCATCAATTTGTACTGTCTTATGAAGAACTTGTTAAGGGGTGGAGAAGGAGGGAGAGGGATGAAGACCATCGATGTAATCAAGGGATGCCGACTCTATCAATTGAAGATAGTGAAATTCTCCAGCATGCAGCAAAAATGTATACATGTGAAATATATCGATTGTTTGAGAAGGAATTCAAGCGAGGTGTCGGTGCTTCAGATTTTAAGGAGATTCAATGGCGGGGTGGTGTTTATGCATATGAAGTCGCTTTACAAGGAAAAGGTAAAATGGGTACGGTTTTATTCAATGTCAATACCCTGGAGGTTAAATGTTCATGTTGCAATTTTGAAACTACAGGCATCCTTTGCTCCCATGTTTTGAAAATTTTGAATATGAAAAACATGCACTTCATACCTGAGAAGTACATTTTGAAAAGATGGTGTAAAAGTTCAAGATTCAGGCTGAAACATCTAATTGATACTCAATCCAGAAAGTCATATGCAAGTGAGTCGGAGATGGTTTACTCTAATAGGTTAATGAGATTCTCATGTAATCTTGTGATGCAAAGTAAAGCATATGCTGAAGCTAGGGAAATTCTTGAAAGTGCTATGGAGGAAGCTAGTGACAAATTAAACAAGTTCTTTGAGAATCTAAATTTGCATGGGCCATCATTGATGAAAGATGCTGATGTTGAGGGAGATAAATGCAATGATAATGATTCTCCTGTACTCGATCCTCTTTTTGTTAAATCAAAAGGCGTTTCTAAATCAAGAATTCAAAGTCATTGGGAGAGATCGAGAAAAAAAGCACAAAAAGTTGTTGAAGGTACGTATAAGTTTGTTTTGTTGCCTATTTAACCTTCCAATGGTTATTATTCTTATATAGCAAACTTCATTTTTTTTGTTTTGGTATGGATCTTTTAGTCATATTTGGCTTTAGGGGATATTAAGAGAACATGATAGTTGGATAGTTTTGTGATTCTAATGTTTAGTTATTATAAGAAGGGGAAAAAAACATATATATGATATGCTACAATGAATTTGGAGACATTTTTTTGGGTAGAATTCAGAGACATTTTTTTTTTTGATAGGTTGTTAACAATATGTGAAAACAATAACCTTATGAAGTCATTATTATTATTATTATTACTTTTTTTTTTTTTTTTTTTTTTTTGCATTTTTAGCCAACGCAAAGAAGAGTAAGAGGACCCATAAGCTGCAGGATGATCAAATAGCTCCGGTACTTGAAAATATCACCAATGTTATTCATATGGAAGCAATGAATATTCCGTTTAAGGTAATATATGTCTTAACAATCTGTGCCCAAAATTGTCTTTTTATCGGCGTTAATTTTATATCGAGTATCAAGATGATTTAAATATAGAACATTAAGATCTATATTACTTTCACTTCAGATGGATACTTTTATTATCCTGAACTGAAACACCTTTTTTTTATAGGATACTGGAGCGATTTGGCATACAATGCCAAGCAACCCTTTCGGGGTGCAGTTGCAAAGGGTTAACGGTGCAGGAACAAGCAGTGGTTGTAATTTGTTTGACATTGCATAGATCCAAAGGGTGATGGAATGATTGGAGAAAAAATGGTGTTTTGTGTGCAAAATATTTCAGTGATCAACTCTATGTAATTTATCTTTTGCCTACATGGATAGTATGAATGATTCTCAAATGAAAAATTCATTGACAACGAATCTTTTGTAACGATATTTTGGAATTTTAAGTGGGAATTTGAAGTCGAGATGGATATAAATGTTTTTTTTTTCATGTTATTTTGCATCTTATGTGAGTTTAGTTGTCATCCTTTGCCAAATGATTCTTTTTCAGATGTCTATGTGTTAGCTCATTTGTCGATCGACTGAGTTACGATGTATCACCGTATTTTAATAAAAGTTACATGATCTTTGCTGTGTTTTCTGTCTTGTTGAGGAAAGTTGTGAGCATATCTTTTACACTTGAGACATATTGATTTGTATGAGTACAATAAAAAAGTTGTGCGGATAATATAATTTTTTTTTTTTTTGTAGGAAAAGTTTGTTTTTGTTTGATAAACATAATTATTTAAGGGGAAGAAAAAGCAATATTTGTTTGGGAGATGTAGTTTGAATATAAGGTTCCTTCACAAAAATTAATAATAAAAAAAGAAATATAGTACTAGGCTCGGTTACTTTATTGCTTCGGTTCCCATCCCAAAATGTCTGTCACCTTTACAGCATGTTCCCTTTATTAAATAAAATTTCAATTGACCCAATCCCAGACTGCCACGTGGCATGGTGCACCACGGACAGTCTGGGGTAGAATTTCCCGTCCATTTGAGGAGTGGGACCCGCCCCATTACTTTACTGACATCTTTTCAGCTTTTTTTTATCTCCCTGCAGTCAGCGCCTTTTTTTTTTTTTTTTTTTTTTTTCCCTTCTTCTTTCTGTTCTTTAATTTGTACCTCAAGCACTACTTTCATAATTTAATTTCTGGGGAAATTGGCTATACTTTCAACCTTTTTTACCAATTTTTTTTTATTTACCTCACCTTTTAACTAACCTATGTTGTCGTTTGTTTTTTTTTTTTTTTAATGAAAGTCCAGGAATGTATATATTATATAGATATATTGGACAAATTCATAAATATGCTCTTTTTTTTTTTTTTTTTTTTTCTGCTACGAAAAGAGAGGAATGGGGGAAGGGTGAATCGAACCCTGGTCCTTCCACTGAGGCCAGGTGACTAACCACCTAGGATGAGCCTTATGCTCATAAATATGCATTGTTTAACCAATTTTTTTTTATAGAAAATGATAATCTAATAAGTTTTACGGGATAAGACACATCTTTAAAAAATGTGCATTATTTTTTTACCCATTTTATTCTACTTACACTATCTATATTTTTCGTTTTACTCCCTCGGTTATACATTGAGATATATAAGTGTTTAAAAATAGTAGATACTGGATAAATTTAGGGGTGGTATCGGGTCGGGACCTGACCCGTAAACCTCATACCCGAAACCCGTCCCGACAAGATTGTAGATTCCATTTTTCTTCCCAAGCCCGTTCCCCATAACGGTCGGGTCCCGACAATCGGGATACAAGAATATTCGAGATCCTGTCGGGTCGTGATGAATGTCCCAAACGTATGATGTTAAAAAATATTCATGTTAATATTAAACAATAATTACTTGATCAAAACAATAGCTCAAAAAATGAGGGCGGAGAATAAGATAACGGCGACAGAGGGTCGACGGCCGGTGGAGGCAGGGTGACTTTTGTGAGGAAGAACACTCTTGAATAATAGGGAGCAGAAGAGAGGTGCAGAATAGGTGAGAAACGGCGGAAGCAGATAGTGTAGTAGGTTTATGTTTTTAGTGAAAACAATACATTTCAATACAAGATTCAATGCAATACATTTCAATACGGGTTTCGGGTATGAGGTTTACGGGTCAGGTCCCGACCCGATACCACCCCTAAATTTATCTAGTATCTATTATTTTTAAACACTTATATATCTCAATGTATAACTCACCACTTTTTTTATTCGGGTTTTTTATTTTAGAAACACAAAGGCCACGTTCTAACGTTATTTCTGAAATTAACAATCGAATTCCGCTATTTTACTATGAAAATTCATTGTAATTCAAAATTCACTAGTGAATGTGAATTTCGTCCGTGAATCACTTGAATAACGATACAATTATATCAAATGATGTATCACAAAGAGAATGAAAAAATAAAAAATAAATGGTGAATTTTTATCATTTTTAAAAATCTATCTAAATTAAGAATATGAGAGTTTAAAATTGAGGGAGTAAAACGAAAAATATAGATAGTGTAAGTAGAATAAAACGGGTAAAAAATAATGCACATTTTTTTAAAGATGTGTCTTATCCCGTAAAACTTATTAGATTATCATTTTCTATAAAAATTGGTTACGAAATGCATATTTATGAATTTGTCCAATATATCTATATATACATTCCTGGACTTTCATTAAAAAAAATAAAAACAAGCGACAACATATGTTAGTTAAAAAGGTGAAGTAAATAATAAAAAAAAAATTGGTAAAAAAGGTTGAAAGTATAGCCAATTTCCCCATAATAAATTAAAATATGAAAGTAGCGGTTGAGGTACAAATTAAAGAAAGAAAAAAAAAAAAAAAAAAAAAAAAAGGGAGGGCGCTGACTTCTAGGGAGATAAAAAAAAAAAGGCTGAAAAGATGTCAGTAAAGTATGGGGGCGGGTCCCACTCCTCAAATGGACCACCCATGGAAGACATACCCATCATCTTAACGGAAGCTTACGGAAAGACGTCGAACAATTTGTCGTTTTCATTAACCTTTCTTCTTCCCCCTCTCCTCATATTTTCATCTTCACAGTGGTTCTCTTTCTTTACTTTTTTTTTTTTTTTTTTTTTTTTTTTTTAATTCTTCTTTTAATCCAATGACTTTTGGTTTTTGCCTTGGATAGGGTAGAAAATTTCTCCACTGCCGGACTGCCATCGAAACACCACTGTAATAGAGGCGGATCTACCTTTGATAGGAGTGTGGCCACGCGGCCCCCACTAAAATCCGTGAAATTTTTTTAATATTAAAACGATATAATTTTGTTGTTAAAAAAAATTCTTTTTTAGTTTTAAATTCTGGTGACATCAATGAAACAAATTTCTGGATCCGTCTCTATACTGTCTCACCTATAGAACAACAAAATACGAAATAAACCGTAAAAGAAAAGAAAACAACTCTCACATTGTAAAGCTTTCCTTGTTGAAATAAATAAAACGGATCATTTTTTCGTACAAAAATAAAAATAAAATAGGAAACTGTTATAAAACTAAGAAGATAATGGAGGAAGAACAAGAGGAAATGCAAGTATAGAAGAAGGGAAAATTGCTTGTGTATTATTCCAATGATATAAGGGGTATTTATAGTAGAGATTACAATGTGAACACAATAATCCGAATTAATCACAAATCTACTTAAATCAATCAGAATAATAGATAATCCATCAATGATATTATTTCATAACACTCCCCCTTGGATATCTATTATTTAAACATACAATAGATATGATATGCCTCATTAAAACCTTACTAAGAGAAAACCCAGGTGGGAAAAAAAAAATCTTAGTTAAGGAAAAAAAAGTACATATTTATCTCGTTTGATTTACTCCCTAAACCAAGCGTCAATTTAGATATTTCAATTGTCGCTTCCCAATGCTCTTCACCTGGTCTTTCAAATGTTGCGATCGACAATGTCTTGATAAATAATTATCGGTTGACCGGATCTGTTGCACATCAATCTCCTCATTCTTTTGCAAATCATGAGTAAAGAAGAACTTGGGTGAAATATGTTTTGTTCTATCCCCATTAATATAGCCCAATTCAATTGAGATATGCAAGATGCATTGTCTTCATATAGTGCTTAAATGATTTTCATTCTCATCTAGACAATGTCTCAATGAATAAATGGTAGAATTGATTGTCTCGATCGTAGTTGCATAACGTATATGTCATGTACTATTAACTTTGTTAGAAAAACCCGAGTGGGAAAAAAACTAGACAAGGTAAATAGTTCATGACATATGCGTTTTATGTGTTACCGATCGCCTCATTAAAAACCTTTAACTAAGAAAACCCTTTGGGAAAAACTTGGTTAAAGGGAAAAAGAAAGTACAATCATTGGTTTTAAGACCAAATCCACACAAAAGTTTTGAAGTTGTCGCTCTTCCCGACGACAACTATCTTTCAAATGTACGCATTCCATTATTATAAACACTTATTATCCAAAAACCGATGTAGGAATAATCTTAGTGAACAAATCTATGAGATTGTCACTAGAGCGTACTTTTGCATATCACTCTCTTTTAGAGTTTATTGGATAGTCAAATGTAGGGGCTAATAAGTGTCATTCCCACTACTCACTTGTGCAACACATGCAACACAATTAACACCGTAATCGGCTAAATAATGGGGGAAGTAATATAATCGAAATTTGCATGCATATATTTTCACTATCATGCATCGTAATTCCTTTAAATTTATGACATTAACAATGCATTACTTACATATATTCCTTTCTCAATAGGAATCTTCTCAACTGGTCATACTACATCAACATGAATGTTAATGACCTTAACCATTTGCATGTTGCGATTGTCATATTAATTTATTTTTGAAATCCACCAAGGATTTTCATATCAATATTAATGTCCAACGACCCATAAATATACCGTCATGACATAAAGTTCTTGTCGGATATATTAGTTAGCGGAACATTATATTATCTATAATGGGAGAATATATTTGATCATTAACAAACAAATATTTTCAATTCAAACTCAACCTCAATTGCTTATTTCATTTTTACCTAGTCCGAGTGTTTATGACACTCGCCGATGACTTCGTAATTGGATCCGATATAATAATAACAATTAAAGAGGCAAATATGTCGTCGACGACTATTATATTTTATTATAAATTTCTCCCATAAAATTCATTGCTAATTTGATATTAGCATAAACCAATTCCTTATCAATGTATGGATTGGTTGTTCCGCAACCCCAATATTTAATCATCTGTCGCACGTGCAATTTTTTGTTTTGGGGTTTTCGTCTACAAGACGAATCTCTTTAAGAGATTTCATGAGTGACTGAATATCAATAATAAATTGATCATTCTTCCGCGGATTTTTATCTTTAACACCGATCGGTCTTCTACGCTTACGGCGTAGAGAAATATCTTTAATCATACTTGTTTGTGCATTTATAAATAATCACTCATTTAATTTCAATATAGGCATCCGGCATATTACTTGTTAAATACTACAAGTAAGATTATTTTCGCAGATTCGATTAAACCGATGCGTGGAAGATCGTTTATCTTGTTAAAATTTCTCGGCATTCTTTTATTCTAACATGAGATTTTATTTATCTCCCCCTAATGCCGAGAATCGATCTTCATCGAACATGTAGCACCGAGCTATACATTGATGCTCTTTTATTCGCTTCATGCGATTTACTATATCACTATGTGATTCTTCAAGAATCGTTCGAAAAAATTCACGTTATATTTAGAGAAATCACTAGAATGAGACAACGAACTTTTGGTTCGTTTCTCCCTCTTTCTCGGAAAATATTTGATATATGCAAAATGTGCATAAAATCTACCCTTCATGGGTTTGATATCAATGAATGATATGTCAAAAATTTGAAATAACCCGTGACGGATTCAACATTTTAATGTGAGATCCTCTTATGCGGGTATCAACAAACTTCTTTTATCTTTTCCGATTTGTGGAGAAATTTTGTCTCATATAGAGATATTATATCCGTTCTCACAATTATGAATACAATGTATCGAGTTATACCAATTTTCTTGAATCACCATCCCAATTCTAGTGGATTCTCACATAAAGAATGTTTATAACCACAATATTCAGAATCACTATATGCATCTTAAATACTTAATTTTGTCGCATTCATTTCACAGAATGATTGTGATGCATCACATGTAATATGATACATATATCATTGTTTTAAATGATGCATGTAGTATCAGTCACATTCTCTTCGTGGAATGGACATATCTCATTATTTTCAAACACATTATTTATACACATTTCATCGGAAAATAGTATATAAAGCAAATATTTCGATCTCGATATAACACCCATATTACTCAAAAAAATCGAGACTTGAGAGAGCATAGTGCTTTATTTCAAACAATTTTGTTTCAATATAGCACTTGCATGTTGCATTACCATATGCATCTCTCATTAATACTTTTGAGAACTTGTTTCTCAATATAATGTGCGTGTCGCACTATCGATGAGGCAATTTAATTGCTCTCATGCTCCGACTCCATTTCTTCCTTAGAACGAAATGAGCAATTAATTTTTCAAAATATAACAATTGTCACATAATATAAATGAATTACAATGATTAATTATTTTAAATAGAAAATTACATTATGTATCAATTCAAGCAAATTAAATTGATATTGTAAATGCTAGTGGATCCGAGTGACAATTATCCAGTATTACAATTCATGAATCAATCATTATGAATAATTTCACTCACCAATAAAGCACTATAATATGTTGTCATATTCATTCTTATCACAACTAGACAACAAATTTTGAATATAATAACAATATAGAGCGAATGCGCCTTACAATCAAAGACCATATACATGGTATTCATTTTTAAAAAAAACCGCAGGTTGAATATTTTTCTGTTGTAATAAACATGTGTATAGATAATCACATTAATGATGATCACTATTTTTATTGTCAATTAAATTAACAAATATGATTTTGTTTATTGAAATTATTGCAAATGTAGTTGCCAAAAATACAACGAATGCATTAATTACCGCAATGATCATGCAAATATTGTAAAGTTATGTTTAATATCAATCCAATTAACTAAATGATATGGAAATATCATGTGTTCATATCATATCAACTTTATAGTGAAAAATATATTGATAAATTATAAAGCGAGCGTATAAAACATTCTCACGTCGTATCAATATAAAGATCATATATGCGCACCATGTAAGTGATTAACACAACTACGTACACAATCATGTAAAATATAATCTATTTAATTTTAACTATTTAAAATGACTTTAATTAATATGAATATGATTGCAAAAGTAATATACATGTTGATTAATCCGGCGATTGAGAATCATATATTATTATTGTGGTCAAATAGCAAGATTTACTTACCAAAAATACATGATGATACAATTATTTTCCTTTTTTCTTTTGAAGAAAACTAGTCACACGTATCAATTATACACAATCGATAAAAAAAATTCCAAAGCTACTATATATATCACAAAATACTTTAGCCGTATCAAAATAAACCCAAGACAAGAAACAATTTATTTATTAATAAACGATGCTTAAGTTTAAATGCATCGTATAAACAATTTCGTAAATCGCCACTAACTCCGACATGTGGCGTAATCTTCTAAAAGATTACTTTGTTTCTTGTCATGATTATTGTTTTAATCATATAAAACAATTTTGTTAGGACTGTATCAATAATGTCCTCCTCCACGACCATAACCAAATATTTCAAATATTTATAAATTGAGTCACGTTCTTTATAAAGTATGAACTCTTATAATTTGGTCGGAACTCATTATTTATTTGGGGGAATGAGGGAGAAGGACAAAAATATTTCATCAATTAAGTAGAAGGACAGTCTTTTGAAACTTTTGCATAAAGGACAAAACTATTTATCCACTATCGAAATTCACTTATGTTCGAAATTCACTGTTTAAATTCATCGCCGAAATTCACATTGTCGAAATTCACTAATTTTCAAAATTCATTGTCGGGATTCACCGATTTTCGGGATTCATCATTGTCAAAATTCACTATCGAAATTCACCGATTTCGGGATTCACTAGGGAGATTCACCGATTTTCGGGATTCACTGTTTGTCCTTCTCGCTATAAAAATTATGTAGTTGTCCTTCTCCCTATAAAAAATATATAGTTGTCCTGTTGCTTAATAATATTTCAGATTGTGTCCTTATCCCTAATTTTCCATATTTATTTTCATAATTCCACATCCAGTGGATTATTATTTTTCATTCATGATACGAAATCATAATCAATTTCATATACATCATAAATTACTTTGATTGATATTGCTGCTTCAGTAGCATATCATCATGATGAAAATGATTTAATTATTTTCTCAATCGTGATCATGAAATCCCATGATATATTCGTAGATTTCTTATCTCTCGAATTTCGGATCACTCGTGGAACATGTCTTTCTCTATGGACATCGGGTCCTAATTTTTATTTATATGAATGACATGTTTGTACTTTTTTCTCTCGTGAATTTCAAATTCACCTTCACCAATTTCTTTTTGCACGTCCGAAATTCATCTATGTGAATTTAATATTCACTTTCATCGGTTTTTGACATGCCCATTTATGTGAATTTTATATTCACTTTTACGAGCTTTCTATTTTCATATGGATTTCGATCCATTATACGCTCGTTTCAAACATTGATCAACTTCATGTGATCATACCTCATTTTTCAATTTGCACAAAAGACAAACTCTTTTGTCTAAGGAATATAGCCATCAAGGCTTCATATCACCGAAAGTATTACTCATATCTTTTGCTTACGTGGTATTGACTTGATCCATAATGATTTGATGATGTCAATACCACTAGCATCAATATTACATATATCTATAAAATAATAGAATTGATCACGATAAATAATTTAAATAAATCAAATTTTTACCTTAATGTTTACTCGTATCGAGATGTGTAGATATAAAATATATTAATTGATCGACTCGAGTCCTTCCGCAATCTATGAATGGTGATTCTGTAGGTCTTTTTTTTTTGTTTTTGCGAAGGTTGCCAAACTTCATCAAAACAATTTTGATGATTTGAGACGTGGTTAGAGACTCGTCTTGATAACGTGTTATAAAACTAAGAAGATAATGGAGGAAGAACAAGAGGAAATGCAAGTATAGAAGAAGGAAAATCGCTTGTGTATTATTCCAATGATATAGGGGTATTTATAGTAGAGATTACAATGTGAACACAATAATCTGAATTAATCACAAATCTACTTAAATCAATCAGAATAATAGATAATCCATCAATGATATTATTTCATAACAGAAACCCCCTTTTCTGCCAAATGCTTTAATACCAGAAATCTACCGGAGAATACTATATATGCAAAACAAAAAGTTGATGTAGAAAGAAAGAAAAAAGATTACTAATATGCATATTCAAAATGAACCACATCAAAATGATAAAGTATAGAAAACGTAAACTATACCCTCAAAATAAAAAAATAAAAAATAAAAAACGTAAATGCATTATACTAATATGCATATTCAAACCCCGCTAAATTGTAATTTTGGTCCTCTAACTAGACTCATTTTTCGATTTTAGTCAGGGGCGCACTAATGGGGGGGGTAAATATGCGCGGGCCCCCCCCGAAAATCAATGAATTTAAGGGCCCTATGAAATTTCGACATACTATTATATATATACTGTATTTATATGAATAAGGAATGTATTATCTTAATGGTTAGCACTATAGTATACTAGATAAGAGACTTGGTTTCGAATCTTGCAAACTACAATAATTTTAGGACTAAACCAAATAAGTAGTGCTTTTTTTCCTTCCAAACCCCACTATTATCACACATGCCTTTTTTTGTTTTATTTTTTTTATATATGTTTCGGTTACTGTTTTTTTTCGAAGGGCGAGAGCCTAAATTTTTTTTTGGCCCCGAGCCTAAATTTGGACATGGACGCCCCTGATTTTAGTCTTGGTTTTTCTTCGACGACAATTTTAGTCCTATAAATGATCTTTTTTTTTTGTGCAAAAACAGTCATAAAGGCCGGAAAATGCTGACTGTATATATTTTCCGGCCAAAATACTTTCCACGTCATCAAAAATTGACAGATCAGCATTTTTTATTAAAAATTTAAAAAACTAAAACGCCAAGTCAAAAAATACCTTTTATAGGTTTTTGCCAAGAATGACAGACTAATGTATTTATCAGGATCCAAGGAAACTGATTATTAATTAGAACAAAACCTACCTAAACTTATCAAAATACCCTTTTTTTTTACTAATTTTAAAAAATATTCCAAACAATCTCAGCCCTAACATAGCCTCCTGTGTCAGAAGGACACAGGTATAGAAGCCGCCATCCACCCTTGAATCATCTCCTTGAATCAATTTATTGAATCAACAAAGAAGAACAGAGATGGAATCACAATTATGATCAAACTCACAAATATGATCAAACCACAAAAAAACACCACAGCCGCCACTTCCGATCAAACTCACAAATCACAATCCAGTCGAACAAACCAATTGCTTCCATCTGCCATGGACAATTGATCTTAGCTGCCGTTAAAGATTCGATTAAAGGCAAGAAATGCACTGCTTATCCGGCACTTAAACCTGTCCTAATTGCAGCTGGTTCCGTTGCGGATTTTGATAAGAAACTTCTTCAACGATCGGAAGTGGGTGGACTCGACGGAAATTTCTCGTCGATTGGTGGTGACGATTCCCGGCGGCCGGAATCGTCCATGGGAAGCGGTATATAGACCGTGTTTGAGCAGACGGACAGAGTGGATTTGCATAAAAGATCGGATTTGTATCACCCGAATCAGATTGAACGATTTGGGGATTAGGCTTTGGGGAGGAGAAAGAGGGGCGACGGCTGTGCCGCTGGAGCTGAACGATCGGATTTGAACGATATCTCGGGCTGGGGCTAGGGCCATGTGCACCGGCGAAGGAGTTAACGGCGGCCATAGTTGCCGGAGAAGCAGGCTGTTGTTGTTGTTTTTTTTTTTTTTTTTTTTTTTTTTCTTGAAAAACTTTAGGGTTTAGGGTTGTTACTATTAATTTTTTAACGTTACTACATTTTCTGATGTAACTTTATCTATTCTATAGGCCGTTACTACTTTTTTATTGGCCGTTATTACATTTATGGGCTGTTAATACTTGTTTTTTGACTGTTACTACTTGTTTATTGGCTGTTACTACTTTTTCATTGGATATTACAACATTTTTTATGAAATTTACTTTACTGTTTTCTATTGTTACTACTTGTTTTTTGGCTGTTATTACACTTTATCTAGCATTACTATGTGTTTAATGTGTAAAAGAGTATTTTTGTCTATTTATTATGAATTTATCATTTTTAATAACGTAAAATATAGTAACGTTCTTCTATCTTCATTTATGATTTTTTTTTTTTTTTTTTTTTTTTTGTCCTTCTGGCCTCTTACCTCTACATTTTATTAAATACATAAAAAAAAAAATTTAATAATTTACATACAAATCCCAATATATCAGAAGTCCACCTTTTTTAATCCCTCCCCTCTTCCTGACAAACCCATCTCTTCCCCCAACAAAATCTTTCTACCTTCAACGTAAATTCATCTTCATCCCTATCCTTATTAAAAAAAATGCAGCAAAAGCTTGGTTATTTGTCTAACTCGTAAGCAGCTTTTGCAAATTCCTTAGGTAATGTGACAAATTGGCATCATGTCTAACCTATTCCTTCCCCAAATTCACACCATTTTACTCCCCTATTTCTTGTGGTGTGGTGAGATGTGTGGTCCTAAAAAATCCACAGCAATTTTCACATCACCTTCCTCAAAATCCATAAATCCATAAAAATCATAACCACAAAAAACGAAGCACAACAACAACAAAAATCAACATATTCTCTTCCTCAATCAACATATAGCACCACAAATCCACCGACTTTTTACCACAGCCAAAATTAAAACAAGAACACAAAAAACCCTATTTTCATTAATTAAATAAACAAGCAACCCCATTGCATCCCACACCTCAAAACATCAAATTAGAACCACACATCTCACCACACCACAGAATACTAAAAAAAACGATGGGGAAGAAAGGGGGTTAGGAATTTGCAAAATTGAAGAAGCCATAATACCAAAATTCTTCAAAGATTTCGCAGCAGATTTAGAGAAATTTCACAGCAGGTTTGGAGAAAGATCCAACCAATTCTTCAAAGATTTCTGCTATTTTTATTTATTTATTTATTATAAGAACAGAGGGATGAAGACGACTAAGGGAGACAAAGATTTTTGGGGAAAGAAGGTGGGGTTTGTCGGAGAAGGGAGGGGGCAGTGATTAAAGGGAGAGGAAAATGGATCGGATATTTTGGGATTGGATTAATAAAGAAAGTAAAGAGAGTGGGAATTATTGGGATTTAATTATTAAATAAATGATAGTATATTTTTTATTTATTTAAATGAGAGGGGTGAAATGGCATTATAATTTTTTTTTTTAAAAGCTGATGTGGCAAGTTTTTATGACATGTAATAATTTTTGTCGGAAAATGTGTACAGTCAGTATTTTCCGGCATTTAGGACTGTTATTGCAAAAAAAAAAATACCATTTATAGGATTAAAATTGTCGCCGGAAGAAAAACCATGACTAAAATCGCAAAACACGTCCAGTTATAGGACTAAAATTGCAATTTAGACTTCAAACCCCAAACACAGAGCCAATGTGGTGTAATTTCGTAAAGTTATTTTGTCCAAAAAATCGATATTAATTAACGATTCTAACTTCAACCGAGCTGAACCGGGCGATGACACACGTGCATTATGAACCAATAGTCATTTGAGGCAAAAAAATGTGGCTGCTCCTTGGTACATACTCTCCAAGTCACAAATCGGGGAGTTTATACCCTCTTCAACTCGATCACCCCATACACACATTTCTTCGAAATTTATGTATTAATTTTTCAACCAATCGACATCCGAATCGAGTGATTAAAAAACATATCATTAAAAATAAATTTGGATATTCACAGTGGAGACAAGAAAAAAGCGTATCACATATATTTCGTATCCGTAAAAAAAAAAAAAAAATATTCACAAACACATGTGTATGTCTGAATATATATATATGTGGATGTGTGTATGAATATGGCATATATGCTTTTTTTATTATTATAATAAATTAAATAAATATTTAGTAGTTGAACTTTCTAATGAGTAATCGAGTCAAGTTATAGTTTGGGGTGATTTAAAAATATACCCATTAACTATTTCATTTACTACTCATATTATTTTCACATTATGAAATTAAAAACAGAGAATTCTATCCACACATACAATAACAAAATAAAACACATTTATTGATTTTCTTAATACTCAAAGTAAAGAGTGTACCACCCTTTTAGTTTTAGGGACGAAAGGGATCGAGTAATACATGTTTTTGACCCAAAAAAAGAAAAAAAAAAAGAAAAAAAAGTGCATTCCCGCAAGAGAAAAGGAGCTTATAGAAGAAACATACAAACGCGCTGGTTAAAGGCATCACGTCTAGCTAGTCGTTTAATTCGAGGTAAATTCGACATTACAAAGGTCGATATTTAATATCTGTAAATTAAATCGAATGTCACTGATGTGCCTCGAAAGCAAATCAGATGTAGCTAGTGGTGGCTTTAACAGGTGACAAAACACAAATGGTATACGTAACTAATTAAGCTACAACATCACTATACCATTACATCCATAGAGAATGAATTGTGATAATATATAGGAGACTTAGTTTCGTATAACTTTATTGTAGAACGAGAACAGATATATAATAATTAAAACACCTCCCTCCCTCCCTCCCTCCCTCCCTCCCTCCCTCCCTGGAACATAATAAACCTATTCATTGGGTACCCCAATAGGTACCCCACTGTCGCAAAAAGTACCATAATCATCTTGGATGCACTCGTTGCAATAGTCAGGACAACCTGTTTGATTAACTGAATCACAGCCAGTTACACTCTCGCAATCATTGCCTACCTGCATCATCTTCCTAGTAATCCGATCAGTAAAAATGGTTGGCTTCAAATGCACATCCACGGGCATTAGTAGGGGTCTGTTTTGTGCAGTTGTCTTCTTCGATTTTGAGGAAGTAAACTTCGAATTCTTCCAACTTTGAGAAGATGAGGTAACACTTCCTTTTAAGAAGAAGAACACGTACTTAACATGTTTAATTAAATTGCAGAAACACAGACTTTAAAATGAGTACGTACGTACTAGCTAGCTACTAATAATATTGATGAAACACAGACTTTAAAATTAATGAGTGACTCTGAAACAATTAAGTATGGCTTGGTATGTATGACTGACTTGCATGTTTCAATGATAAAAACCAAAAGAAGGTAGGGAATATATATAAAACGGTGGATCCTAGCTAATCACCCAATTAAGTTACAATGTTAGACTAATAAAATCTTAAACAAAAGTAGTAACAAACATTAATACTAACCCAAGAATATTATGAAGATGATCATGGAAAGGATGAAGATACTCATCTGCAGCTTGGCCATCTTCTTCTGCTTTGATAATTAATGAAGTGAAAGAGTGATTAATTTATCACCAAAGATATTAGCGCACTTACTTTCAACTTTGCTAATAATTAATCTTTGGTACTTCATTTCACAAAAATAAGCCACATATTTAACAGCTTCGATTGATGTCTTTTTCTTAAGCGTTTTCTTCAAGAATCATTGGGTGAATCTTTTTTTAGCAGAAATATTATTATTATTATTACTTATTTATTTATTTATTTTTTTTGAAAAGCAAGTTACAATCTTGAAGTAATTTTTATTCTTTTTGGTTTTGTTTCATGGGGAATTGAACATGATATGCCATTCGTTTCCTTGCCTTTAGAAAGAGGCCAATTAAATTTTATATTTTTACCAAGCCAATAACACTCAACATGTAACAAAAGGAATCCTGGTTAGAGGCAGGGAAAAATATATTTTGTCACTTAATTTTATAGTATCCCTATAATTGAAATAACCCACAATAAAAAAAATTGGGAGAAAGATATTACAAAATCATAAAGTTAAGACATAATTATTGTACTTAAAAAATTGGGCTAATCATTTTATGTCAAACAAAAACAGTTTACCTATGTAGTTATTGGATCAATTGTGGTTCAATTCGATTATCAAAACACCGTACGATTACTTTTACGCTTGGAGGGTGTCAAACATGTTGTGCTGATTCAATCTCTAAATTTCCTTTTTGGATTTTTGTATGTTTCAGTTTAGGACCGACTGTAACGCACCCAGACCTGGCGCCTGGTAACGCTACATGAGCCATAAATTATCCGGTCAACTGCTTAGACCGTCGTCCCCGTTTGGTCTAAAAGGGCTAACCCGAGTTGACAAGATATTTTATGTCTCACAATTATATGAAGGTGAGCTTTCTGCTAATTTCCCGATGTGGGATTTTACATTCTCACCCCCTTAGAAGGGACTGACGTCCTCGCCAGGACGGCCAAGACTGGTCATGGATCGTCCCTACCAGAGGCAACTACACCATCTTTCTTATGCGGTGCAGCGCTTAGGGCCATCTGATAGTCGTCTCTGATACCATTCTGTAACGCCCCGCACCGGCGCCGGTAACGCTACACGAGCCATAAATTGTCCGGTCAACTGCTTAGACCGTCGTCCTCGCTTGGTCTAAAAGGGCTAACCCGAGTTGACAAGATAATTTATGTCTCACACTTATATGGAGGTGAGCTTTCTGCTAAGCCATAAATTGTCCGGTCAACTGCTTAGACCGTCGTCCTCGCTTGGTCTAAAAGGGCTAACCCGAGTTGACAAGATAATTTATATCTCACACTTATATAGATGTGAGCTTTCTGCTAATTTCCCGATGTGGGATTTTACATGCATTCTCATCCCCTTAGAAGGGACTGGCGTCCTCGCCAGGACGGCCAAGACTGGTCCTGGATCGTCCCTACCAGAGGCAACTACACCATCTTTCTTATACGGTGCAGCGCTTAGGGCCGTCTGATAGTCGGCTCTGATACCATTCTGTAACGCCCCCAGACCCCGGGCCTGGTAGCGCTAAAATGAGTCATAAATGTCCGGTCAACTTCTTAGACCGCCGTCCTCGCTTGGTCTAAATGGGCTAACACGAGTTGACAAGATAATTTATGTCTCACACTTATATGGAGGTGAGATTTCTTCTAATTTCCCGATGTGGGATTTTACACCGACATACACGGAATGAAGTCCTTAAGCACGAGGTACCAAACGCATATGGTGATCGGTGGAAGCGGTTGTTCAATGTGGTTGGCTGGATTAAATATTCACTTGATTTATTGTGGTTCAAGTAACGACGCTAGATTTAAATTATGTGGCGTTAACATCTACGTAAAACATTGTCTTGATGTTGTACTCCCTCCGTTTTTTTTTATCTGGCACATTTTAGAATTTGCTCTGTTTTTATTTATCTGTCATTTTACATTTTCAATTAATCATTTATTATTTTTTTCTTCCTTTACCAATAAAATATTTATATCTCCAATAAAAAAAAATACATTTCCAATACTAAAAACTCCTTTACCAACAAAGTATTTACATCTCCAATAAAAAAAATACAATTTCAATACTATATTTTAGACATATAAATTACTTTCTTAATCTGTGTGATTTTTCTCTCCGCGACAGATAAAAAAACCGGAGGGAGTATTAAGATGATATATTATATAGACATTATGTAAACATTTGATTTAAACCTATCCTTTCCCTTCTTTCTTAATAATTTTTTAGTGTGTGTCTTATTGTCTCATTGTAGAATACCAATTGAATACTTATTATATTTTTCTAGCATATTATCACTACTTTATTATCAATCAATTAAATTTCCATTTTTTACCCTTATTGTATAAGTGATTAAAAAGCAATATTTAGACTTCATTAAAACTTTGTCGGGGTATTTTCTTGTGCTATCTCTCTACCGCTTAGGGCCCCCAGGCATGCGAGTTTCTTCCTAAGGCGGGCCTGACAGAGTATGGCGGCAATGCTGATCAGTTGCTACTCAGCCGCGTATTCAACATTTTCTTTGGTGCTCCTTGTAGGATTGCTTACCTATTGCGCGTAATGTGGCCAAGCGGAACCTGAGGGATGACAGATGTATGGCGTGTGGATTTGCAGATGAATCTCTGGCACATGTGCTCTTTGAGTGTGAGCTTTTGGTTAAGTGTGGGAGAAATGGCCTTTCTTGGCACTGGTACGCCCGGGCCGGGCAATAGACTTTAGAGGGTTTAGTAGAGAGGCTTCCAAGGGAAGGGATGTCGGGGTTTGTGTGGCTGGTGTGGTATTTATGGAAGGCGCGGTGCAGTGTTAGTTTTGATCATTAGGCAGTATATGTGTCACGAGTGTGCATTTCGGCCCTAGGGGCAACCAGGGACACTACAAGAAAAACACTTTTTAGCTAAACTATTGTTTGCCACACAACAAAAAAAGTGTTGCTATATATTTACTTTTAGCCACATTAGCGTGGCAAAAGAGTCTAACCAAGTACTATTAGCCACACTTTTTTTGTGTGTGTGGCAAAAACTAGTGTAGCAATAGAGTGTTTTTTTTTATAGTGGGAGTACCTTCAGGTTGTACATGTGTCATGCCCTGTCACCCTGATGGGAATTTGAAGGACCGCTCGGAGCCACCGCCGGTGGAAATGGTCAAGTGCAATGTGGATGCATCAGTCGGAGCTCACGCGTCCGGAGTGAGTATCATCTTGCGAGATAATCAGGGTTCCATATGTTGAAATGACGTCCTAAACCCAATCGGGTTGGACCGGATTCGACCGGGTTGGGCCTTTTACGGTCTATTTAGTTCATGTAATAAGTTTATTATGATTAATAAAAGGCACTTTTGTTATCATATGTTTAGTTTATCATTATGAACCAATTATGTTATTGAATACTCCCTCCGTTTCAAAATAACTTATGCAGTTGTCAAAATGTCTTGTTCCATTTCATGTGAGGCAGTACAATTTCCAATGCAACATTTATTATGTTTTTACTTGATTTACCCTTATTTATTACGGTGGGAGATATAAAAAAGAAGGTCACATTAATTATATTCAAGAACATTCTAGTCATTTTATTATAAAAGTTAATGTATTAACTAACATCCTTAATATACGTAATTTTGGCAACTGCATCAGATAAATTAGAACGGAGAGAGTATATAGTAACGTACTTAGTATTAAACTGTGATAGAGAAACCATGATAGTGATTATGGTTGATGAGATCTCTAATCACTTTAATAGGTTTGATACTTAAATATCTCTAGTCGTATGTACTTTCAAATAGGACATTTATAGTACGATTAGACTAGCACGTATTGGATGTCTTCTATCTTATTGAAGATAGATCTAGTCTATCAAAGTGTAGAGACACTTGGACTGTACGTGGACGTGTATTAAAGAATGCGTACATAGACTGACCCACTTACATTAAGTGTCGCAGTATGTGGCAGTTGTGTAATTATCCTGAGACGGAAGTCTTCATGGCGTCACGGTGTGGATTGTCATGCTTTGAAACTATTGAGGTTTCCCCTAGCCATGGGGCGATCATGCGGTAGTACTCGGATATGATATTGAAGCATGCATAGGATACATGTTTGTTCGTCCGGAAATCGCGTATCTTAATAGTAGGAGTAAATATCCGAAATGACCTTCTTATAAGGATATAGTAAACCAAGGTATCTTGACCCTTTAGAGTACAAAGCTGCGCATTTATTTGTTTTCTGAATACACAGGTTTTCGAAGAACATCAAAAGTAAGATATTCGGTTTTTTTCTATATGCACATTTGTTTAACCAAGCATGTAAACGTATCTTATGGAATTAAATCACATGCAACAAATTTTGGGCTGAAATGGAAATGCACCATCACATACCAAATGATGCTGCAAGGAATCTAATATTGGAGGCGGAATTCGCAAATTGGTTTGGAACACATGTGCGTCATTAGCCGATGTTCCATATATATATTCTTTTGTACTCGCTTTATTTTTTCATTATTTTTTATTATGGTTTTGAATTTGCAGAATCAAAATTCAAAAGAAAGAAATGTCGATACATTATTATGGGATGTATCATTTGGTCCAAAAATAGAGGTACTGACATATGATGCGTGTGAGGTGAATGGCTTTTTATTCCACACAGTTGAATATGGTAAGGATAAGAACACATATAACAGTGGAGTACTCGTCAAAGGCAATCATTTTGGTGAAGTCGAATGTCAGTATTACGGTCAATTACTTGAGGTGGTTGAGTTGTCGTACCAGGGAGCATCTAATACTCAATTTGTGTTGTTCAAATGTGAATGGTTTGATCCTACTGTAGGTGTGCGAATATATCGCAAATTCAATAGATTGATTGAAGTGAATCCTTCAAAAAAAAAGTGGCATACTAGGAATAGACAAGAACCGTTTGTTTTTGCTTCACAAACTGCTCAAGTGTACTACTGCACAAATCCAAGAACGCAGAGATCACAAGATAGTTGGAGAACGGTGATCCCAATGAAAGCACGGGGTGAAATTGACATGAACATTGTTGATATACCATTTCAGGAGGATACCACATAAATGCCTCCCATCGAAGTAGCAGAAGATGAAAGGAATGATCCCTTGAATGATTCTTCCGGTGTTATGGTTGATGTAGACATGGGGCATCTATTAAGGCAGACAACGGGTGATGAAGAAGAATCAAATTTGTGGCAAGATTCGAAACTGAGGATGACGAAGATAATAATGAAAACCAGGAATTGGAGGATGATGAAGATTAATGGAATATGTGGGGTTTTGATCTATAAGCAAGGCGGTTTCGATCCTTATGACATTTCCAAAACAATAATGTGAGTATTGAATTCCAAGCGTTGTTCATTTATAGCATGACCTACATTTTACCTTTCACTTTTCACTACCCAACTTTTCTCATTTAAGTTGGTGTTTGATTAATATATAGTCGTTAGAACTACTGTTCTACTTTTCTGAACCAAGTAATCTGGAATAATTACTACAAATTTTCTTTTTTTTAAGACGATCAAGACATGTTTTGGTACTTAAGTCCTGTTAGCATCTTTTTTGTTTGCTGGCTAAGAAAAGCTTTGAAATATAGTTCCATTCATGAAAATTTCGTGTCTATTTGCATAAGAAATAATTATGATTCTGGATGCACAACAAAAAAAAGTTTACTGTTCTAGAGCCTATTATTATGTTCATGTAATGGTTCAAGTTGTTAAATAAATGTCTTCTTTTTTCACCAATAAAGTCTTCTTTTTTTTTTTTTTTTTGTTTGATAAATTTGTTGTTATAATATTGGCATGTTAATATTCCTTCTTGTGCTTGTGTGTGTATTTCTTAAGGCATTTATGCTTTGTTGAAAGATTACATGTTGTATATAAGACATTTTCCTTAATTATTTTTTCATTTTTCTAGGTAAATTGTTCAAGCTAGTTTGTTGAATCAGGGAGGCAGTTGAGTTCCTTCCGGAGGGGTGAAGGTGCACCCATAGAATTCATGGAGTTTGTGGAATTCAACTTGATTTACTTTTATTATTATTATTTAGTGTATGCTTTATTGAATCGTATTTCAGAAGCAATTGCTTTGACTTCTCGTATGGTGAAAAGAAAACATCATAAAGAATATGGAAAATTAGGGATAAGGACACAATCTGAAATATTTTTAAGAATAAGTGACAACTACATATTTTTTATAGGGAGATGACAACCGCATAATTTTTATAGCAAAGAATGACAAACAAATAATCCCGAAAATCGGTGAATCTCCCCAGGTGAATCCCGAAATCGTTGAATTTCGACGGTGAATTTCGACAGGTGAATCCCGAAAATTAGTGAATTTCGACGATGAATTTTGAAAATTAGTGAATTTCGACATGAATTTCGTCGGTGAATTTAAACAAATGAATTTCGAACACAAGTGAATTTCGACAAATGAATAAATAGTTTTGTCTTTATGCAAAAGTTTCAAAAACTCGTCCTTCTACTCAATTGATGAAATATTTTTGTCCTTCTCCCTCATTCCCCCTAAAGAATAAGCACTATGTTATTTTGTTTCTTTATTTTTATCAATAGTATCTTCATTAATATTGTTGCTGCTATCTAAGAAAATACACACACGCACTCCACTACTCCGAGAGTAGGGTTGTAGGTGAGCTGGGCTTCTCGTGACCTACTCGTGCTCGACTTGAAAAGAAATTTGACTTGATTTGATTTTTTCAAGTTCGAGCTCGAGTCGAGCTACTTGAATGATTAACCGAACCGAGCTCGATCTTCTAAATACACTAATAGAGTAGCTCACGAGTTGATAGAGCATTATCAATTTTTTTTTTTTTTGAGGAAATATCAAATAGTTATTTAATTACATATATATATATATATATCAAACGTATTATTAAATAATATTTTATATAAACTACATACGTTCAGAATTTTGGACAAATAACACAAAATGAAAATTGGACAATTTGTCTATTTTATTTCATTTTGTGTTATTTGGCCTTAGTTTTTATATTTATATATATGGGATAAACATAACATCAGTTTAAGATTTAAAAACAAAAACATGATTATTGATTGTGCTTGAAAAATAAATATTATAATTTGTTTATATTTTGTCACTAATACATCAAAAATTTATCACCAAGGAGTGATGAATATTTTTGTTGCTTCGTCATAATGTTTCGTCAGCAATTTGTTGGTATATAGATGTCGACAAATAAATAAAGTATATAGTAATGAATTATCTATAGAAAATTGTGCACCAACAAAATTTATCGTTGATTAGTCACAAATAATGGCTCATGCGGTTTCATGTAGTACATAATTTATCGCAATGTCCTGGCAAATTTTTATTAATATATATAATTTTATGTTTTGGCACCAAGTCGTAGCAATGTTGTAAAAAATTAGTAATATTTTCGATGGGGACAAATTTATCGTTTAGCATTGAATTAGCTATGGTGGAATTTTACAGCCAAGCTAGTTTGACGCAAAATTGTCATAAATTATGGCGCCGGAATTTGGCGCTAAGATTTCTGACAAAATAGTCACATACGTTTTCTTATGTACATATTTTGTCACAATGTCGTCGTAATTTACATGAAAAATATTTATTTCGTGTTTCGTTACTAAGTCGTAGCACTGTTGTCGCAGATTTGTGACGAACAATTTTCGTCATAAATTCGAGAAATTCTAGTAGTTTTCTTTGCACATAAAATAGACACGATCCAGCTTGAAGTAAAAAACTTTAAACAATGAATATGAAGGTAACAAAACAAATTTTTTTTAATTAAAAATAAATATTTGTACCTAACAAGAAAAACAAAAAAAAAAATCGTGAAAAAAAAGATAATAGCATTCAGTTCTTTCGATAATTATACAATAGAAAGCATATAATATACTATCTGTTGCAACAGCTTCATCATAAAACGTTACTCCTCTTGCCATAATGGAATATTTTTCCATGACCCAAAAATTAGCATCACAAAAAAATAAATTAAAAACAAACATAAAAGACACTATTTGATTCAATTTAAAAAATCACTAACTCAATAATTTGATTTGACTCGGTTGGATCGATTTGATTGGTTTTTATGTATTTATTTTAATTATCATGTTAATTAAGAAATGCCTCCAACCAATCCTAAACGAATTCTGAAAGACTCGGTCGTGGAGACGTTCCGGAACTTTATTAATCCCTCTGTTTCAAAATTTTGTAAAAAAGAAAAAAAAATTTGTTCCAAAAACGATATTCCATTGCAAATTTTAATGCATTTTACCTTTTTACTTTCTTTCTTTAATTTTTTCCATACACTGTCTTAAATGCATCAACATTATTTATTCCATTTTCTATAAGGTATTCTAGTCATTATCTAATCAAAATTAAAACAATTAATAACTTTCTTAATCTATGTGTTTTTGGCAAGAATCGCTCATTTATTACTTTAAATGACGGATGAAAAAAAAAAAAAAAAAAAAAATATATATATATATATATATATATATATATATATATATATATATATATATATATATATATATATATATATATATATATATATATATATATATATATATATTAAAGATGTATTAAAGATGCGAAATATATTTTACTGTTTACCGAACAATATTTTTAATGCAAAACATTTGGTAGACGACAAGATACAAAGTATATCAAATTAATAAACTATAACATCTGATATTATAATTGCACTGACTACATTTATAAATAGGGGGAATGAGGGAGAAGGACAGAAATATTTCATCAATTGAGTAGAAGGACAGTCTTTTGAAACTTTTGCATAAAGGACAAAAATATTTATTCACTGTCGAAATTCACTTGTGTTTGAAATTCACTGTTTAAATTCACTGCCGAATTTCACTGTCGAAATTCACTAATTTTCAAAATTCATTGTCGAAATTCACTAATTTTCGGGATTCACTGTCGAAATTCACTGTCGAAATTCACTAATTTCGGGATTCACTGGGGAGATTCACTGGGGAGATTCACTGTTTGTCCTTATCGCTATAAAAATTATGCAGTTGTCCTTCTCCCTATAAAAAATATGTAGCTGTCCTGTTACTTAAAAATATTTCAGATTGTGTCCTTGTCCCTAATTTTCCTTTATAAATATACGTATACATATCTATAATATATATATGTATGTATATGTGTATGTAAATACATTTATGCCTTTCTATATATCATATATAATATGTGCAATACCCCGACCCAATTTTATATTCCGACCCGAGTTTGAAAAAAAAAATTATTATTATATTTTTTAATATGAATAATATAAATTGCTATACTAAGTGGGGTTTTACTCAAAAGGTGAGGATTTAAGTAAGTAACAGTTTCGGAAATATCAATAGCCATTACAATTCATTATGGAGGGAACATAACCGTTGGTATATATTATGCCGCGTCCATTATCTGAGCGTTTTCATTTTCAGGTCTTCAATACACCATTTAATCCTATATCTAACTCTTATACCTCCATTTTCCAATCCTTAGACATTTTGCCTTCAACTTGCAACAATAACCTACGCATTCATCACAAGGAGGAACCAACATCTTGAAGCCATAGGAGGTTGTGTTTGGTAAGGTTTAAATTCTAATTTCAAGTCTGGCAATTCAAATGATTTGGGATGTTTGAGTTCAAAAGTCCTTATATGAACACTAAGATCAAACATTGTCTCTTTGAACAACAATAGTCAGCGGGAAATTCGAAGATATAAGGAGTTCTAAGGACTAGCAGAGAAATTTTTGTGGAAAAATAAGAGTTGAATCTATATTGTTTTTATTATTTCAGAATCTGATTTATGTACAGTACACTCTGGGGTATTTATACATTGCTATGGGTTCCAATTGTCTACTGGGAATATTCCCGGAATATTCTGGCCAGATGAGAATATTCCCTGAATATTCCAGTCAACTAGGAATATTCCTTGGAATATTCTCTAATCAGTCAACTGCCAATCTTGCGTGACAAGCTTGTTCTATTTTATTCTTTTATAGCTTTATCACCCCCCCCCCCCCCACAAGCTTGACTGCGAGTGTATGGAATGTAGGCCAAGATCACTTGATAGTTGATTGAAACGTGGTGCGTCAAGGGCTTTTGTGAAAATATCCGCCAACTGTTTCGTGGTATGAATCGAGGTTGGCACGAGCAGTTCAGCTTGAAATTTATCACGAATAAAATGACAATCGAGCTCGATGTGCTTTGTACGCTCGTGAAATATAGGATTTTCCACTATGTGACACGCGCTTTGGTTGTCACAGTATAATGGAATAGGTAAAGACGGTGAAACACCCAACTCTGTCAAAAGATAAACGAGCCATTGTAACTCGCATGCGGTGGCGGTAAGGCTCTGTATTCCGCCTCCACCGAGCTCCGGGAAACAGTGCTCTGTTTCTTAGCTTTCCATGAAATGAGTGATTTACCAAGGAATATACACCATCCTGTAATAGATCGGCGAGTATCAAGACACACAGCCCAGTCGGAGTCAGAATATGTTGTTATATTCGGCAAAGAAGACGATCCATAGACGATTAGATTAGATGCGGTCACGTCGTTATTAGATCCAGCAGGATAAAGTAACCCTTGACCCGGAGACCCTTTGAGGAAGCGCAACAGTCTCAGAGCAGCTTGTTGGTGGTTCACGGTGGGGCAATCAAGAAAATGTGATAATTGTTGAACGGCGAAACTGATATCTGGCCGTGTGAAAGTCAAATAGATTAGTTTCCCGATGAGGCTACGATATGGTGTGTTGTCCGCCAACAAGGATGAATAGTTCTTCGCCAATTTACTACTGGTGATCATCGGAGTGGATGCGGGTTTGCAAGCAAGAAGGCCATATTCAGACAGAAGATCCAATGTATACTTGCGTTGTGACAAGGTAACCCCTTTTCTTCCTCTGGCAACTTCTACCCCCAAGAAGTAGTGTAGTTTACCGAGATCTTTGATTTTGAATTTCTTGTCTAGATCCCTCTTGATTTCTTGAATCAACCCTTGATTAGGTCCATTAGAATGATATCGTCGACATAAACCAGTAATGCCACAAATGTAGTGTCATGACCCTTAGTGAATAAACTGTAATCGCTTCGTGATTGATGAAATCCAAGGGTTTGGAGGTAGGAAGTGAGTTTGGCGTTCCATTGACGCCCTGCTTGCTTCAGCCCATATAGGGATTTCTTGAGCTTGCATACAGCATTTGGAATAGACGTGTTGTACCCCGGGGGTACCTTCATGTAGACTTCTTCTGATAGATCTCCATGAAGGTAGGCATTATTAATATCAAGCTTGTCCAAATACCAATTTTCTGTAGCTGCCACTTCTATAATGACCCTCACAGTGGTGAGCTTTGCCACTGGTACATACGTATCATTTTGTAGTCAATTCCCAACTGTTGAGAGTACCCCTTAGCTACAAGACGTGCCTTATAGCGTTCTATGGTCCCATCAGGCATGTGTTTAATCTTGTATACCCATCTGCATCCAATATGAGTCTTCTCTTTAGGTAATGTAACAATCTCCCATGTCTGGTTTTGTTGTAGGGCCTCTATCTCTTTTGACATAGCATCCCTCCATTTAGGAATTGTAGCAGCCTGTTGATAACTTGCTGGTTCATCTGTTACATCAACACTCAAGACAAATTTCTTATAGTTAGGTGCAAGCAAATCATAACACATGTACTCTTGAATGGGGTATATGGGTTGTTTGGATGTTTGATTGCAAACGAAGTCTTTAAGATATGCTGGAGGTGCCTTAAGTCTGGAAGATGTTCTGACAGGTATGATTGGATTGTTGGTGGAGGGTGAATCTGATGTATGACTGGGATTTGTGGGCTCTTAAGGTGAACTTGATTCAGATTATGAAGATGGTGTGAGATGTGTGTCTATGTGGTCTTGGTGTGTAGATGAACCACTGGTTGGTGATTGCAAAGGTGATGATGTATTGACATGTTGGAGATTAAAAGGTAGATGGATATCATTGGCTGGTAATGGGAGAGTGTATGAGCTATAATTGTGAGGTTTGACAGTGGTGAGGGAGAAAGGGAAAATAGTCTCATGGAATAGAACATGTCTTGATATCAAGATGGCTCTGGTTTGTAAATTCTGGAGTACATAACCTTTTACATTTGGAGCATATCCTAGAAAAACACAGGGGAGACTTCTGTCATCGAATTTGGTTTTGTTGACACTTGAGTTGTTGGCAAAAGCTAAGCATCCAAAGACTCTAAGATTGGAATAGATTGGTGGCTTGTTATGCAGTCTTTGGTAAGGTGTCTGGTTCTGAATTTTGGGAGAAGGTGTTAAGTTTATTAATGTGACAGCATGTTGAATACAAAAGCCCCAATAGGACAGAGGGATGTTGGATTGGATTTTGAGAGCTCTAGCTACATTAAGGATATGTTGGTGCTTTCTTTCGACTATGCCATTTTGTTCTGGGGCATGGACACAAGAAGTTTGATGTGTTATGCCATTGTTTCCATAGAATAAATAGATACAATTGATGTAGATTGAACTCTAGACCATTATCGCAAGACCTTATAAAGAACATACCGGAGTTGAATAATCTTGGCATCAATCTTCTCCTTCGAAAGTGTCCGTCAATGTCCACATGCTTGGTTTTATCATGATGGATCGGATCTTCTCGCCATGCATAGGGCTGAATTATTATCACAACAGATTGTGATAGGTTGCCGATACGGTTGCCGAAGTTCGTACAAGCACTTTTTAGCCATGTAGCTTCACAAATGCCAAGTACAAGTGCCCTTAGTTCGCCTTCAAGATCGCTTCTTGACACAAGAGGTTGTTTCTTGCTCCTCCAAGTAACCAGGTTCCCCCATATATATGAGCAATAGCCCGTGGTAGACCTCCGTCAATGTGACATCCACCAATCAAGCATCGGTGTAGACTTTGATTGATCTATCAAGTAGACTTTGTGAAGTGTGCCTTGGCCGGTGTGGATTTTAAATACCTCGCATCCTATTCATCGCATCCCAATGTTGCTCGCAGGGCAATGCATGAATTGACTGACCAGACTGACCCCATATGCAATATCAGGTCTTGTATGGGAGAGGTAGATGAGTTTCCCTACAAGCCTTTGATATTGTTCTTTCCCCGACAAGCAATGTCACCACGTATGTAGTGGTATGACCGGGGTCTACGGGGGATATAGCAGTTTGCACCCCAAAGATGCCGCTTTCCTTCCACTACAAAAAAAAAGCAGCGGTTTTTGCGACGGAGTTTTTGCGACGGACATTATTTCCGTCGCAAATTTACGTTTGCGACGGATATTTTAACGTTTGCGACGGGACACTTGGCGGGACCGATTTTTCCACTTGGCGGGCAATTTTGCGACGGATTTTTTTATTATTTTGCGACGGCCTATTCAATAAAATTTTATAGAATTATTTTATTATTCTGAATTTAGATAAAATTTGCGACGGAATTTAAATTCCGTCGCAAAAAAACATTTTGCGACGGAAAGTTTTATTATTTTGCGACGGACTTCAATAAAATTTTATAGAATTATTTTATTATTCCGAATTTTTAACATTTGCGACGGAAAACGTAAATTTGCGACGGAATGATTTAATGGGACGACATTGTCGTCCCAAAAAAGGCTTGTCGTCCCAAAAAAGATTAACCTAAATTAGATAACGGGAAGCCTCTCTCTTCTCCTTCTTCATTTCTTTTTCACCGCCTCTTTCAACTACCCACCCCTCTCCTCCTCCGGCCGCCTCTTTCAACTACCCACCCCTCTCCTCCTCCGGTCACCACCACTACCACCACTCTTCCTCCGGTCACCACTTCTTCAACCACCCGCCCCTCCTTCCTCCGGCGAGCAAGCAACCACAACAACAACACACGTGGCCGCAACAACCAACCGCCTCCTCCTTCCTCCGCCACATCTCCGGTAAGTCTTTATTGTTTGTCAAATTAGTTGCTTTTAGTTTTATTTTGTTAGGATGAACACTTTGGAGTCGATTTGTGAGAGGATCAATCGAGTTTTTTCGTCGCACTCCAAGTTTAACACCAAATGTACCCCCATATATAGCTATTTTTAGGGTTGCAGCCTCTTTTCTTGTAAAATACCTCTTGTGCCCCTATCAATCTTGAGTAGAACGTGTAATATATAGATAATAGCATTATTTCCAATCAATTCAAATTGATACAACCGGATGGCACTTTTCCCAGTTGAGAATCAAATTCTTCTCTACACACCTCTGCAGTACTTCATCTAGATTTTTAAGACAGTCCATAAATGATGTGCCAAATACCGAGAAGTCGTCCATGAACACCTCCATGCACTTCTCTACAAGCCCATCAAAGATAGCGCAAAGATACATCTTTGAAATGTGGTCGGTGCATTACAAAGTCCAAAGGGCATTCGCCTATAGGCGAAAGTACCATAGGGGCAGGTAAAGGTTGTTTTCTCTTGATCTTCGGGGTCAATAGGGATTTGGAAGTAACCTGAGTAACCGTCTAGAAAACAATAGAATTCATGCCCTGCCAAACGTTCCAACATTTGGTCTATAAACGGGAGTGGGAAATGATCTTTTAAGGTTACCTCGTTTAGCTTCCTATAGTCTATACAGACTCTGTACCCAGTAACTAATCTAACAGCCTACCTCTTCACCTTTGTCATTCTTTTCGATTGTAATGCCTCCTTTTTTTGGTACAACTTGAGTGGGGGAGACCCAATCGCCGTCGCCTATCGCATAAATAATCCCCATATCTAATAGCTTAATGATCTCTTTCTTCACCACTTCCCGCATGTGTGGGTTTAAACGTCTCTCGTGGTTGTCTTATACGCTTCGCACCTTCTTCGCTCTTATTTTATGCATACATATGTCGGGTGAGATTCCTCTTATATCTCCTATCCGCCAACCGAAAGCTCTCGCATTTTTCTTTAGAACTTCGGTTAATTTAGCTTCTTCTTCCGCCGATAGTTTAGATGAGATGATCGTAGGTAAGCGCTCACCTTCTCTCAAGAAGATATACTTCAAATGCCGAGGTAGCGGTTTGAGAACAAGGTCCTCGGCGGTTCCTCTAAACTCGGTCTTGGATTCTCCCCGTCTTAGATCCTCCTTGGTGATAGGGTCAAAAACTCTTGCCTCAAGCAAGTCTACTTCTTCCGAGGGAGAAAGAGTTCTCTCGCAGAGCACCGAGTCCTCTTCGAAGGTCTTCTCCATAGGCGGCCTCTAGCTCGTCTAGGGTGTAGTCTCGTGAAATCATCTAACGTTTCAAGCACAAAGCCGTAGGGGTTTTCGAAGGTGATCTAAGGGCTTTAACTACACCGTAGCGTACTTCCTCATCTCCAACACGTAAGGTGACAAATCCCGCATCGCAATCTATAGTGGCTCTCTAAAGCAAGAGATAGGAAGGGTCGTCCTAGGAGGAGGGGGGTATCTTCTTCTTTAGTGTCTAGGACATACCAATCAACAGAAATGTGAATTTGTCTACTTGGACCGAAGGTCTCGAAGCACTCCGTTGGCTCTCTTAAAAGATCTATCCGCAAGTTGGATGCTTATGGATGTAGGTTCCAATAGATGGTCAAGGTGCGCTCTCTTGCGACAGATAGAGACATCAAACTAATGGATGCTCCTAAATCACACAGAATTTGGGAAGCTTAACTCCTTGATTTTCGAGTTAAGACAAATTTTCCGGGATCGTCGCGCTTTTCAGAATTCCTCCGTCAATGATAGCGGAGCATTCCTCTCTCAATCTTTTCTCCATTTCGCCCAACTTCTTCTTTGAAGAAACAACATCCTTCACAAACTTGGTGTACTTAGGCATTTCAACCAATACCTCGGATAAGGGCAAATTTACTTGGGTGTTTCTTAATAGGTTGAGTACTTTGTCATACTTCTTGTCTTCGATAAGGGAATGTTGTGCTTCCTTGGTGGGAACGGGAGCTTATTCAAATTCGTCTTCGGAGAATACTTTCTTGGTGAAGGAAGCTCGTACATGCCTTTGTCTTCAAGATCTTTCCACCTTAACATTTTTTCGCCTTTTTACCCGTCCGGGGTTCCTCTCGCTTGAGTGACTCTCTCGTGTTCATTGATTCGGTTCTCACTCACCCGAGATCCTTCTCCAACCTCGATCTCATTTTCATCTTTCACTCATCCAAGTCGTGGACCGCGAATCTTCCCCTCCTACCGAATCAAGGGTAGGAGGGTTTACTCGTTTCCCCGGTCTCGTCTATAACTAGGTTGTTGCAATTGTGTACCGGACCTCAAATTCATAGCATTGGACTCCTCTTGTCCATAGGAAGTAATGGGCGTGAGCTCGGAATGCTGGTTTGTTCTTGCTTCACTTGGGCCGCATGATCACTTTTAGGGTTTTTTTTCTCGTAAAACTAGGTAGCCGACCTCGAGGTCCGGCGCCCAATTGTTCGGGCCTAGTCGTCCTAATCGTCTTTCTAAGTTCTTCATCGTCCTCTCGTCGCTCTTCATACTCGCCCTCGTAGGGCAAGTGCCATAAGTGGAGGAGTCCCGATTAGTGGCGGTTTTGTCGCGAGTTTTGATTAGCTTTTGGTTGAGAATTTGAACTTTGACTCGAGTTGGGGTTCGGTAGTAGGCATTGCGAGAGGTATTCGTCCCGAGTTTTGAGTGCGGTTTTGGTCATAACCATAATTTCTATTCTCGGTTGTAGTTTTGACCTGAGAGTTATTCGGTTCGAAAATCTTCGGTGTTGCCGGCCGAAGAATTGCTTCTCTCATGTCCACCATTCAAGGGGCATGTTGCGTAAATGTGACCTCTAAGCCCACAGGTATAGCGCTTACGTAATCATACCGCCTCGTTTGTGGGCGCATTGGCTTGGAAGCCGGGGGTAGGAGTGTATTGACAATGGTCACCGATGTGACCGCCCGATAACAATTATCACACGAGAATACTTGTGCATTCTCGTTGGAGAGAGGGTCGATTTTGATTTTTAGTCATGGTCAAAGCGTAAAGTTGAGCCTGCATAGGTCGCAATCATTTGACCATGATTCGGTTGTTGACTTCTTCAATTTTTGGTGCAGCAGGGAGTGTCGGCGATTGATACGTAGGTGCATAGTTGTACCTAGCTATATCTTCAAATAACTCCCACCCTTGCTGTGGGGTTTTCTTCAAGAAGACTCCTCCAGATGAGGAGTTGACCATCCCTTTTGTGGACTCGTTTAGACCGCTGAAGAAAGTATGGACCTTCCTCTGCAAATCCATTCCATGATGGGGGCATTTATTCAACAAAATTTTGAAGCGCTTCCATGCTTCAAAGAAAGATTCATCACTCAGTTGATGAAAATTTGAGATCTCGTTAAGACATTGAGCTGTCTTAGACGGAGGGAAGTACTGGGCTAAAAATTGACTTTCAAGTTGGGCCCAAGTTTGGATAGATTCAGAAGGGAGAGATTTAAACCATTCCATTGCTTCTCCACGGAGTGAGAATGGAAATAGTTTTAGTTTAATGATGTCTTGGCTGACATCCTTAATGCGAGTAGTATCGCATATACCCAGAAATACATAAAGATGCGTATAGGGGTTCTCAGATTGATACCCATAGAAAGTTGATGCATGTTGCACCATCCGGATAAGGGCCGGCCTTATCTCAAACGGAGCCGTATCGGTAGGGATAACTACACCGAACGAATATTAACATCACTGGGAGTGGCATAGTCCGCCAGGGTACGGTTGGCTTGAGCCATTGAATCGCAATTTCTTCCTCAAAGAAGAGGTTAAATAAGAAATTATCTTCGAAGAGTTTTCACTCAAACTCTCTTCGATTTCCTCTTCGGAAATTGGAATGGGTTCGGGGACTTTTCGTTTACGGTTCACTCGAACTACGTCTCGTTCGAGCTCGTGCTCAAAAATTAACCGCCCTTGTTTGCTTCGTGTTTGCATACAACGGAGTCAAACTAGTGGAGAGACAGAGAAATAAAAGAAAGGAATCAGGAGGACTGGACGGGCGTTTAGTGACACAACCGCTCGTTCGTCTAGCAGAATACCTGAACGGGCGTCCAAATATTACGGACGCTCGTTCGAGTGAATAAAAATGAAATCGGATCGAAAATTTCCAGTGGACGGGCGTCCAAGATTCAGACGCTCGTCCGGTACCGGAAGAACAAGAACGTACGCGAAGTTGCGTAAATCAAAAGGCTCCTAAGGGAGAACCTTAAACCCTAACTAAAACAAGAAGCCGATCGATCTACCTAAATCTTATGCTAAAAACACATAAAACCGTGCCAAGTTCCCCGGCAACGGCGCCAAAAACTTGTGATGGATTTTTGCAAACGAAACACAAAGACAAGTAATAAAAATCCGGTTAGTCGCTACAAGTGCAAAGCTTGTAGTAAAGCGGTTATGCCGGGTCGATCCCACGAGGAACGTGAGGTTTAATGCGTTTTTAAGTTTAGGCTAAGAGTATCACGTAACGAATGATTTCAAGTTTATCAAATAATGGGGAGAAAAAGGCAGACGAACAAAGATCCACAATTCAAGATAATCGCATTGTGCTCCTAATTTCCTACGCATGCAAATCAACCAAGGTCAAAATTAACCTATACTAAACGCAAATTACTAATATCTTAGGTAATTTGTTTATCAACTTTTATCAAAGATTGATTCTTCAAGCACGATAGGCATAAATTCTTTCAAACCTATTATTTAGATTAACAATTCGATAACTTTCGTTCCTCAACAAATTAATTAACCCGATTATTATTGCGGTGATCTAGTGTATCATTCAACTATCGTTAAACGAATATCACAAGCTTTATCTATCGATGTCAAGCACGGAATAAACGCAATATAAATCTAACCTTTGTCGAAATAAACCGCGTAAAAATAAGAAAACCGTAATGCCTCTTGAATTGCTTCACCCGCTCGTCCAACCCAGGAGTTTAGCTACTCATATTAACTTTGAAATCAAAAGACCGTTTGATTGTATTCGAAAACCAAAAGAAAAGACAACCGTCGTCGTTTTTTTTATGAAAATCGACTATATGTTGTGTGGTGCCCCCTTGTGGTTTGATACAAGCCGCTATATATAGATGAACTAAGACGGCTAGGTCAAAACTAAGTCGGTTGTGCTTCGGCCGGCGGTCGGACGCCCGTCCACTAAACCGAACGCTCGTCTCGCTCTATAATGAACTTCGAATCGGGCTGAGCTTTCCTCAAACGTTCGTCTGGCCCAGCGTCCAAACTGCGTCCAAACTTGCTGAATGTCAAATCTACTCCTGGACGCTCGTTCAATGCTTTAAACGCTCGTCCACTGGACGGGACCTGGACGCCAGTCCAAGATGACTGAATTCCGATTTCTTGATTCTTGTCTCTTCTCCTCCATCTTTATCTCGGTTTAGCTCGAATTATATCAACATTGATCATCAATTTAGCCTCCAACATGTATCTACATCACATCAAAAACACCGCAAAGCGTAACACAATTCTAATAATCATAAAAATCATAATTAAAACATACAAATCCATCAACTTTGCGATTAACTCCTTAGCCACGTCATTTGCCCAATATTCCATTTAAACACGTGATTTCCATGCGATAAATACGAATGTCGGGGAAAACATTATAAAATATAACGTTATAAAGCACGTAAATTCACCCTTAACAATGACCATTCTGATCATGGACCTGGAGGAGGTGACGTGGGTTTAGGTAGTACACCGGGTCTGACTGGGTGACATTGTTTTGATACATTTTTATTTATTTTGGCTTATCGTATCCCCTTTGACATATCGTTTTATTCATTTTTTGACATTTCCCCTTTGACGTATTTTTTGACATATCCCCTTTGATATCGTATTCCCGTTTATATTGTTGTTGTTGATAGCCGGTAGCAATTGTAATGCTACCGGGAAAATTAAGGCCGTTTTGCAGCGGTGGTTTGGCCGGGCCGCCGCAAAACAAACCATAATTTTCTGTTTAATTTTATTTTTTGCGACGGAATATATCCGTCGCAATATGGTATTTGCGACGGAAAAGGCTCATTTTGCGACGGATATGAAAAGATCTAAAAATAAATACATTTTTGCGACGGAAATATTCCGTCGCTATTTGTTATTTGCGACGGACTATACATTTTTTTGCGACGAAAATTATAATTTAAAAATAAAATAAAATACGGTAATTATTCGTCGCAAAATCCGTCGCAAATAATTTGCGACGGTTTATCCGTCGCAAACCGGGGTTTTGCGACTAAAAAATGCGACAAAGAAAAATCGTCGCAAATCCGTCGCAAACTATGGTTTGCGACGGAATAACCCTTGTTTGCGACGGTAATCTTCCGTCGCAAAACCGCTCGTTTTTTTGTAGTGTTCGGACAGATCCAACATATTTCCTTTGGGAGACGTAAATGCCTTTTCGTTTCTTGCTACTTCCATGCCAAGAAAATATTTGAGAAAACCCAAGTCTTTCACCCGAAACACCTTTGCCACAGAGTCTTCAAATGTTGGATCTCGCAGAGTCATCTCCAAGTGAGGATGATATCATCCACATAGACAATAATAATAGATCTCTTCGGTTGGTTGTCTTGATGAACATAGTGTGATCGAATTGCATTGGTGATATCCCAGCCTTTGACCACGCTTGTTAACTTTCCAAACCATGCCCTTGGTGATTGCTTCAGCCATATAGAGATTTCCCTCGCCTTGCACACCTTGCCTTGAGTATGAGGATTGACAAAACCAGGAGGTACATTCATATAAACCTCCTCGCAAGGTCCCCATTTAGAAAAGCATTTTTTATGTCCAATTGGTGAAGAGGCTACCAAGTTGGACAACTAGAGAGATCGAACCCCGACAAGGTGTTGAGTTTTGCCACCGGTGCAAAAGTTTCCTTATAGTCAATGCCATAAGTTTGAGTGAATCCCCCGGCTACCAATCTAGCTTTGTACTTGTCAATAAGTGCCATCGCCGTTGTATTTGATAGTGAATAACCATCCGCAACCGATCGTCTTCTTGCCCCGTGGGAGAGGTGTCAAATCCCAAGTATGATTATCCGTAAGTGAAGTCGTCATCTCTCGTTTTAACAAAGACAGCCTTCCATTTATCATTTTGAAGGGCCTCCCGAATATTTTTAGGAATAGAGTGAGAGTCCGTGTCCCGTGAAAACATGGCAAAGGCAGGAGATAACTTATCATAAGATAAATAAGAATGAATAGAGTGATCGTGCATGATCTCTTTCCCTTCCTAAGAGCAATAGGCCTATCATCAATGTCGCAGGCCGCCGAGGATCCGTAGATTACCGAGTGTCGCAGGCTCGGGATCGCAGGCTCGGGTCGCAGACTCTTGTTCAGAGGTTGCCGAGGAGTATTAGGCCGTAGAGAGTCGGCAGGGTACCGAAGTTCGCCCGCCGAGGATCGCAGTTGCCGAGGGTTAAGAGTTTGCCGAGGGAAGGGGTTTAGGTCAACTTCAATCGGGTTTCCATCGTGAATGGCTCGCAGGTTTGTCGTAATAAGGGGTTCTTTCAAAGAATTTTACATCCATAGAATTGTAAAATTTCTTTTCGTAGGGGAATAACATTTGTAACCTTTTTCGTCCTTTGCAGCATAACCTAGGAAAATGCACTTGTGAGCTTTAGGATCAAGTTTACTTCGTGTTGAGCATGGATATACACAAACACAAGACAACCAAAGATCTTTGGAGGCAACCGGGAAACAAGATGATGGCAAGGAGTGTGTGGTCGGTAGGGTTTGGAGTGGAGTTTTGAAACCTAACACTCGCCGGGAAGTCCGTTGAGTAAATAAGTTGCAAGCAAGATAGCTTCACCCCACATATATTTAGGAACATGTGTGGTGAACATGATTGATCCGGCCATTTCAAGCAGTGCCTGTTCTTTCTCTCAAAGCAACCCCATTCTCCGCCGAGGTGTTTCCACACAACTACCGATATGAACAATTCCTCTATCCGTCAAGAAGGTACCGAGATTAGACTCATAGTATTCTAGATCATTATCGCCTTTAAGATCTTGACCTTAGTATCAAATTGAGTGGAGACCATATGATAAAATTCTTGAAAGATAGTGGCCAACTTCGATTTGTCTTTCATTAAAAAAACCCAAGTGTTCCCGGTATGATCATCAATAAAGGTGACGAACCACCTTTTCCCCGTTATACTTTTCACCCTGAGGGTCCCCACACATCACTGTGTATTAAGGTGAAGGGTGAGGAATGCAAATGAGGTAACTTAGCATACACAGATTTTGTAAGTTTAGCAAATTGACAAATATCACATTGAAGGTCATTCAGATTACATCCTTTAAACAATTCAGGAGTTAAAGATTTTAAGTAACCAAAACTTGGATGTCCTAATCTATAATGCCATAACATGATATTGTCTAAAGTCTGGGAGCAGGCCGCCGAGGCGCATTCGCCTCTTCGCCTTCGTCTTCAAACAGGTTGACCGAAACAATCCGGCGCAAGGTTCGGCCTTCCCAATCACTTCCCGTGAAGTAGGATCCCGGAATGTGCACCGATTTTCCTTAAAAAAACAAAAGTCAATTCAAATCTTTAGTGAGTCTACCGACGATATAAGATTGCGTCTAGGTTTGGAACAAATAGGACATCCCGTAGGCATATCTTATTAGTGAGTTTAACATTTCCAACACCTTTTGCACGAGAGATAGATCCATCGCCAGCTTTAATGTTATGAATTTGGTGACAAGGCATATAGTTGGTTATAAGGTTTTTATTACCAAATATATGGGAGGATGCCCCGTAATCAACAATCCATGTTTCATTGCTAAGGGAAGAGTAGAATTTACCCGTATGAGTATGAGTAGCAACATCGTAGAGTGACTACCTTCCTTTTGTTGATTCAGAAGGCTTTGAATGCAAAGAACCGAGCATTCATCCGGTTGTCATTCTCCTCCTCACTGATGTGTCTGCCTTGACTTTCCCTGATAGGTTTTGAGGTTTTTGAGGAGTTAGGCTTGCCATGGAGCTTCCAGCAGTTGTCCTTGGTGTGATTTGTGCGTTTGCAGTGATCACAAAACAGTTTTCCAGTTTTCTCGCAGGCTTCTTGTATGTCTCGGAACCTCGGCCAGCCTTCCCGACGCCGCAGGGCAAAGCACCTTCGTAGGGTTGTCGTAGGGGATTTCGAAGCATGACTTTTCTCCTACTTTCTTCATGTTTGACCTCAAGCAAACATGGATTTGAGATTTGGAAGAGGTTTGGTGGCAAGAATTCTTCCTCTAACATCATCAAGAGTAGGATTCAAATCAACGGTGAGGAACCCGAATACTCTCTTCTTTTCTATGATGTCTTTATAAAGAGCAAGCATCCTTGACATCATTCCAAGAGTGAGTTTCTAACATATCTAAGTGTTGCCAAGCCTTAGATAGTTGATTGAAATATTGAGTTACGTACATATCCCCTTGCCCGCAAGTTTGAATCCGAGCTTTTAGTTCATATACCTCGATGTATTATCCTTCTTGGAGTAAAGATCTCCGGCATTATCCCGCATTTCTTTGGCGTATCATACATCATAAAGTTTTCACTTATCTCTTTTGTCATTGACCTCGTGAGGATGGTCATGAGTTGATTATTTGTTGTGTCCCATGCTTCAAAACTCGGGGTCGGTTTCGGCAGGTGCGGGTTTTGTTCCGCACAAGTATCCCATCTTACTTTGTCCGTAAATGTACATTTTCATAGACCTTGACCATAACGTATAGTTGTTACCATCAAGTCTATGGTTTGTATAAGAAGAGGAGTTGTCGCACTCCCGGTCATCCGAGGCCGCCGAGAGTCCGCCGAGGTTGAAGTAGTGTCGGATGTGGAAGACATTCTTCGAAATATGAGTTTTGCGGCGGAAAAAGTTAGAACACAAATGGCTCGCTACCATGAAGAGAGTTTGAGAATGTGTTAACACAAGAGTAAACTTCAACTTAGTTTTATTCATTGAGTAAAGAGATGTATAAATAGATACAATTGAGATAGAGAAACTAGCTAGCTAGCTTGGGCGGCCACTTGAGTATGTAGATGTGGGCGGCAAGCATGCAAAAGTAAAAAGTAAAAGTTATGTCTATGACATAAAGTAAACTAGAGTGTGACATATTAATTGTTTATATGAATCACAATTAATATCACAATTAATAAGTCTTTTACAATTAAATAAGGTGTACAAAATATTATGTACGAAATCCTGAGGCTCAGCAGAGTCTGCTGAGTGATAGCAAAATAACTAACTGCTAACTTTAACCGACAGAGTATCGAATCAACAGTAGTATAGTGATAGCAAGGTCGAATCCACAGGGAATAACGTTTAAGTACCAAAGTCGACGTAGAACTTAGTTTAGGTCAAGATTGCGGTGGAGAGATATTACACTAGTGCGAAAGTAAAAATTAGCTGACGGTTGTAGTTCTAGTTATTAAAAGGTATAGCCGAATTATGATCCAACGAGTTATTTTTACCCCTAAGGGAAGACTTGACAAGGAGCGTGTTTTAACCAACCTTCCTTTCCATAGTAATTTTAACGACATCCACGGGTGCCAACTCCTAATTCTGGTGTTAAGATCTGAACAACTCTCACTCAACACCCTATGTGAAGTTAATTAATTTTCCCTTTAGAAAACCGATTAACCCAACATGATTACGCTCTTAGAGTCGCTCGAACAACGATGACAAACCTCTGTATTGGAAACGGTCCTAACAACTAGGCCGAATCTACGCAACGATCCCAAAACCCCTTTTCCCACATCTCACCGCAAAATGCATCTATAGGTTCGATATGTGTGACAGTGAACTAAATGATCAGCTTAATTCAAAGACGTTCAGATTAAGTTTTAGGACGTGGATTACTCATTAAAACATTATTTTACGTGCTACACAACTCCCGTTTAATCCCTTTAGTGGCGTTTTTACTCGTTTTTACATAATTCGACTATACGTACGTTTAGCTATTCATTTTGGCGATAATAACGGAATGATTAATGGAAATTATATTAACGACGAAAAGTAAAAGCGAATTCATTTTCTTATAAGTACATATATATATTTATATATATATAGATATATAGTTATATAGCTAATAATATATATAAGTGCATAAAAGTAAATATACTATACATATATATATAAGTGCGTAAAAGTAAATACGTAAGTAAATGCGTAAAAGAAAAAATATATATATATATATATATATATATATATATATATATATATATATATATATATAACTAATTATAAAAGGAATAACTTAAAAAGAAATAAAAACAAAACAAACAAGAAAAGAAAAATATAGATTATATATATGTATATATTAGGTACATATATATATACTAGGTACATATATATATATATATATATGATACGTATATATATATTATACTACATTTCTATATATATAAATAGCTAATATAACATAAATAACATAAAAAGAAACAAAATACAAAACAAAGGAAATATATATAGATTATATATATATATATATATATATATATATATATATATATATATATATATATATATATATATATATATATATATATATATAGTACGTATATGTATATATATATATCAATATGCTAAAAAAACAAAACAAAACAAGAAAGTAATAATTTTATAAAATTACCCGATTACAACTGTTGATTCCGAGATTGTAGTCTTCCGGACATTACAACGACTACAGCAACACCGAGCTACCGATAATTTCCCGAGCATTACAACGATACTACTACTGCTAAATTATTTCCGGCATAATGCCGTTACTAAAACTAAAAGAAAAAAAAACGAGAGAGATAGATATATATATATATATACACAAAAGATATATATATATATAAAAGGGGTGCCCCCCATCTCTGCAAATGATCTGTATATATAAGCAAAGATTTTGGGGCCGGATCGATCCGGGTAGGAGTCGGATCGATCCGGTGCAAATCCTAACTGATTCTATCCAAATCTTCGGATGATTTGACATATATTGGATTAAAACTTCTAAAATTTATATCTTGAGTTGTAGACCTCCAAAAATTGCAAACGAAATGCCAAAATTACGGACTCGAGAAACTCTACAACTTTCATGAAGGACTCTTCTTCGAAAACGTCTTCTTGAGTACCTCGTGTTCCTCCGAGCGTTTTTGCGACATTTTTTACGAAATTGAATCAATTAGCCAATTGACCACCATTTGAGTTGTAGAAGTCCGATTGACTTGATTCAAAATCCATTGGAAAGCTTTCTTGAAGATATACAACTTTTATTAAGGAAACTTCTTCAGAAAATGTCGTTTTGATGAGCCATTCGTATGTCGTGTCGTTTTCGGGATTTTTACTATTACGAATCGATTAGCCACTTGGTCATAACTTGAGTTGTAGAACTCCAATTGACGTGATTCAAAATACGTTGGAAAGCTCTATCAAAGATCTACAACTTTCATTAAGAACACTTTCTCAGAAAATGCCGTTTTGATAGGCAATTCCCATCGATACTCGGGATTTTCATTCTTAAGAAACGATTAACCCTTTGATCATTTGAATTAGTGACACTTTATAACTTCCTTCCAACGACTCGAATTGACTTCAAAAAGTGTCTATACTCGGGATTTCAGTTCATCTTAGGATTCTGCAAAGAAATAAACAGAAAATACCCACACATAAAACAGACACGACACTCCGGTCACTAAAACCGGTACAAAACTAACTAAAACTTATAAAACTATGATAATTTATATAATAACTACTACTTATATATTTTTATGAAACTTAGGAATTAACGACTCGAAATGATACAAAAGTGCTCAAAATGATATCAGAAACGGGGTGAAAAGTTATAAAAATAACTGTGAATTTTTCCGTTATCACAACCCCCCACTTAGCTTTTGGTCGTCCTCGAACAAAATAAGCGGTAAAATAAAATGAATGAAGGAAAAATTCATGAAAAGATAAGATGTAAGGAACAACCAAATGATATAACCTTTAGAATTATAACCAGGCGTTAACCTCAATATAACTGTATAACAGAGTGCGTGTGTGACAAGCCTTTTCAATTTCCACTATCCTCTCTTGAATAAATCAAGCAAACGCACTAGTATCCATTCAGACAATCCTAACAAATTTCCTAGGTATAGGCAGTAACAGTTCCACACAAAGTCCTCCCGTGTACTTATTAGGATAATCCCTAAAGCATATCATTTAGTTTATACTGGGGATAGTCAGAAGATAACTAAGTTTTCAACCAACTTTTTCTTTTCTTTTCTATTTTTTTTTTTTTTTCACATGTATAGTATATGCCCTCATTCCTAGCAATAGGATGTTTCGTGATAACACCCTAGCTAGACTACAATCATCAGGCAATCGGGAGCTTTTAAACCTCATAGTGATATAGGACGTTTCGTGATAACGCCCTACCGCACTCAAATCATTGGTAGCTACAACCGACATATATATAGTTCATCTTATTTTAACATTCTTTCTATCACATTCAAACCTTCGATATTCACAAGACACGTTCAAAAGTTAGGTACTAAGTTACCGCTATTATCTCTAGAATAACCACTAGGATACCGAATGGATACGCTTTAAAATTTTCGCTTCAATATCAAAGGCTTACGTGAAGGAATTCATGTTATACAAATAGATTTAGGCTAAAATGCACTTACGGTTCACATTGGTTATACATATCCAAATTGATCATTACATCTTTAAATTCATGAAATATATACCTTATACAGATTATTTTAATCAACTAAATAATGCTTGAAAAAGAATCAAAAACTAAGGGTTTAAACACTTACTGCCATTTCTAAACCAACCACGACTCTACCCCCCACTTACGATTTTGCATTATTCTCAGAGTGTAAATGAGATAGAGAGGAGAACTTAGCTTATAAACTTGGCAGAAAGGTGCTATCGAATCCCGTAATGACCATGAGAAAGCACGTCCCGAATCCCTATATCAAAACCAAAACAAAACAAACACGGGACATGGTCCTCGTGCCAAAGTATGCAATAGAGATACGGGAATAATAAGATAATGGCACCGTCACGTCGAAAATTCGATAGGCTATATAATAGCTTTAGATGGAAAAATCACCCACACGGGTAGAGCACAAAACATCTAAGCATATACGTATCACATGAGCATATATCATAGTCAAGACATCAATTCATAGATTCATTTTTATTACACACGCTTTATTAAGGCGGGAATACTCACCACTATACTACAACAACAAGAAATTTGAAACAGACTAGATCATAAAATGAAATGTGTGAAAGAGTATTGAGTTTTTTATACCCGATCCTCAAGGATTCAATAACCTAAGTCCAAGAAATGATACATTTGAATTTTTATCTTTTTTTCTCCATCGGGATTTTCGGATAACCACCTAATCATTCCCTCTTAATGAAATTCAAACATTCATCCCGAGACTTGGTTGTGCTTTGTGTTCATCTTTCATACGATTCTACATTTCATTAAGACTAGTCTTATTCAAATTATCTTTATTATTATTATTATTAACGGGCGCCTCCCGGTAGCGCTTTTGTTTAACGTCGTTGGCTCGACTAAGATTCGAAACGATTTAACAAGGCTCGGGATCGGTCAAATGCACAATCTCAAGAGCCTCATCGAATGGTAACTTCTTATACTTTTTTAGACGAAGGCCGTTCGTGATGAACGTTCCATGCTTCGGATGTGTTACCTCGATGGCTCCTGAGTCGAAAACTCGTAATACCGTATATGGTCCTGACCACCTTGACTTAAGTTTGCCTTGAAATAAATGGAGGCGAGTATTATAGAAAAGGACCTCATCACCTACGCTGAAAATACGAGGTTTGATCAACTTATCATGAAGCAATTTGGTCTTTTCCTTATATTTCGCCGAACAATCGTAAGCTTGAAGGCGAAACTCATCTAACTCATTTAACTGGGCCATCCTTCTTTCACCGATTAATGCGTCATCCATATTTAGATTCTTAATCGCCCAATAGGCCTTATGCTCTAACTCTACGGGGAGATGGCAGGCTTTGCCAAAAACAAGCATGTAGGGTGACATACCTATTGGTGTCTTGAACGCAGTTCGGTGTGCCCAAAGCGCATCATCTAACTTCTTTGACCAATCCTTAAGGTTAGAATTTACTGTCTTCTCTAAGATTCTTTTGATTCCCCGATTGGACACCTCTACTTGGCCACTAGTCTGAGGATGGTAGGCAGTACCTAACTTATGAGTGACCCCATACTTTATTAAAAGCTTATTGAAATCTCTATTAGCAAAGTGACTTCCATTATCACTGATTATTGCTCGAGGTATTCCATACCGGGATATAATATGTTTCTTAAGAAATTTTATGACTACATGTTTGTCGTTAGTGGGTGAAGCAATTGCCTCAACCCACTTTGAAACGTAATCACAGCGACAAGAATGTACCGATTCCCGAAAGAAGACGGATATGGTCCCATGAAGTCTAATCCCCATATATCAAACACTTCACACACTATTATCGGTTTCGGGGCATCTCATTTCTCTTGGAAATCCTTCCCGAGCGTTGACAAAGCGTCACACATCTTAACATAAGCATATGCATCCTTGAAAATAGTAGGCCAATAGAACCCACTTTGTAACACCTTTAATGCCGTTCTCTCACCCGAGAAGTGGCCACCGGCCTCTTTATCATGGCGTAACGAGAGAATACTCACTATCTCACCGTCATCAACACATCTTCTCGGGATTCCATCAAGACATAGCCTAAAAAGTAAGGGATCTTCCCACACATATCGGTTCACCTCACTATAAAACTTCTTTTTCGGTTTTCATCAAACTCGGGATCTACAAATCCACACTCGTAATAATTAACAAAAGGTGCATACCAAGGGTTCCCATTCTTTCCTCTCTCAGAAGTTTCCTCTCTTAACCGGGAGCATCGTATCCACTACGAACAACTCGCTCATCCCGAAAATGATCATCAATTTCAACCCTAATAGAGTGTTTCTTGTCTCCCCGTTCCATCCTACCGAGGTGGTCGCCTACTACGTTCTCACACCCCTTTCGATTCTTAATTTCTACGTCGAACTCTTGAAGTAGTAAAATCCATCTTAACAAGCGTGGTTTTGCATCCTTCTTGGCAAATAGATATCTCAACGCAAAGATGGTCGGTGTGAACTATGACTTTCGATCCAACCAAGTATGACCGGAACTTATCGAAAGCAAAAACAACGCCTAAAAGTTCCTTTTCGGTTGTGGCATACTTTTGTCGAGCCGAGTTCATGGTATGACTCGCATAGTAGATAGGGCGAAACAACTTGTCAATCTTTCGACCTAGGATGCTCCTACAAGATAATCACTCGCATCACACATCACTTCGAACCCCTTAGACCAATCAAAGTGCTACTAAGATAGGAGCCGAAGTAAGAAGTTTCTTAAGGGTTCGAAAAGCATCTAGGCATGCCGCATCAAAAACACAGGGGGCTCCCTTCATCAATTGAAGAGTAAGAGGTCTAGCAATGTGGGAAAAACCGGAATGAATCTACGATAAAAACCTCGCATGTCCCAAGAATGAACGTAGAGTCTTCGATTCGTAGGCATAGGAAGCTTAGAAATTACCTCTATTTTTGCTCTATCGACCTCTATTCCTTTCCCCGATACCTTATGTCCTAAAACAATTCCCTCGTTACCATGAAATGACACTTTTCCCAATTTAAAACCAAGTTTGTCTCTTCACAACGTGCAAGCACCTTATCAATGTTCGACAAACACTCATCAAAAGTATCACCAAAAACACTAAAGTCATCCATAAAAACTTCCATGAAATGCTCTATCATATCGCAAAGATGGCCATCATGCATCGTTGGAATGTCGCAGTGCATTACACAACCCAAACGGCATTCTTCTAAATGCAAAGGTGCCATACGGACACGTGAAAGTAGTTTTATCCCGGTCATGTATATCGATGTGAATTTGATAATAGCCACTAAAACCATCCAAAAGCAAGAAATGCATGACCACTTAGACGCTCTAGCATTTGATCAATAAAGGGTAGGGAAAATGATCTTTCCTAGTCTTATCATTTAGCATGCGAAAATCAATACAAACCCCGTGACCGTAACTAAACGAGTAGGAATAGGCACACCTTTTTCATTAAGCTCAACCGTAATGCCTCCTTTCTTAGGCACGACTTGCGTGGGGCTCACCCATTCACCGTCGGAGATTGCGTAGATTATTCCTAACTCAAGCATCTTTACCACGTCTTTCCTCACCACCTCTTGCATACGTGGGTTTAGTCGTCTCTCGAAACCGCCCGACCGGCTTGGCATCTTCTTCCGTAATGATCTTGTGCTTGCGTATATCAAGACCGATCCCTTTTATGTCAACCATCTTCCATCCGAAGGCCTTTTTGTGTTTTTTCGTAACGTGGATCAACTTAGCTTCCGCAAAACGGTTAGTGCGTATGAAACAATAAGAGGAAGTAATTCATCGTGTTCTAAAAACACATACTTTAAATGCTTAGGAAGTGGCTTCAACTCCAGATCGCAGGTGGTTCCTCGATTGACGGCTTTGGCAACTTGCCGCTCAAACCGAGCTCTAGCTTCTTATTCCGCCTTGCGTCAACAAAAGGAGTTGCCTCCAAATGATATACCCGAACTCTCATTTGTGGATCATCATCCTCTCGCGGTGCTTGACTTCATCAAGCATTCTTCCATTGGTTCTTGGTATCCCCGCAGTTAGTGTGCTCCACAATACAAGGATATATAGCATCAACGTAAAAACAATCACTCTTTTCATCATTAGGATGCTTCATCGCCTTATACACATTTATGGCTACACTCTCTTTCCCGACTCGTAGTATAATCTCTCCCCTCTTAACGTCTATCAAGGTCTCTCCCGTGTTCAAGAAAGGCCGACCTAACAAAAGTGGGGTTTTAGAATCCATATCCATATCTAAAACTACGAAGTCAACGGGGAAAACAAACTTGTCTACCCGCACCAACACATCTTCGCCTACCCCTAGAGGTTTCCTAACGTACCTATCCGCCATCCGTAAGGTCATTCCCGTTGGCTCTAATGCTCCCAATCCCAATTTCTCATAAACTCCTCTAGGCATCGTGCTCACGTAAGCCCTAGATCACATAGCACATTTTTAAACACAGCTTTCTCCAATGGTAATTGGGATGGTAAAGCTACCTCTATCCCGTAACTTGGGAGGTATCTTATTCTCAAAGATTGCGTAACATTCCCCACTCAAATGCACCATCTCGTTGCATCTTCTCCTTACTCGACAACATTCCTTTTAGAAACTTAAAGTATGGGGGAATGCTCGAAATTGCCTCTAATAGGGAATATTCACCTCTACCTTCCTTAAAAGATTCGAAATTTTGCTCGACCCCGGGTCGATGTCCTTTCCGGTTCCCTTGTGAGGATAGGGTAAAGTATTCACATCAAAATCGGGGGAGGAGGAGGAATTTCGTTTTTCTTACCTCTTTCTTTAGGCGGTGAGGCTTCTTCTTCTTTGATGTCCAAGACCACATAGTCTTTCTTCGGTGCCGCCCTTCCAATGCTTTCTTATTTGCCTCACCAAAGCCTTTTTCGTGGCTTCCAATTCTTTCCTCATTGCTTCCATTCTCTCGCTTGATATTGCCGCCTCTAAATCTTCGATCTCGACTTCACCATACATAGCTCCTTCACTCAACCGCTTTCTTTCTCGCCTTTCTCGCTCGCCTCTTCAGCCCACAATTCTTTCTTTTTGTCACTCAGCCCGACCTCTTTACCACTTCGTGTGAACACAAGATTCACATCCTTTGGGTTCCTTTCGTTGTTACTCGGGAGTCCACCACTTAGATTTGTCTTCGAGTGTCGGTTATTTGACCTACTTGGGTCTCCAAGTTTCGAATGGCGTAATGTGTGACCACTTTTTGCTCTATAGCATTCTTATTTAACTCGTAAACATTCCCGTCTAATTTCTCCAGAGTATCTCGCGTGGCCATCTTTTGAACACCGTAATTGTTTGGTTGCCGATTGCTTTGATTATTCGGTGCGATGAGCGTTTGGATGTTGATAGGTGCCAGAATTATTACTTCTCAAAGATGGCTGGCTCACTTGCTGATTCTGATTGTTTTGCTGACCCTGATTCTGATTCCAGCCTTGATTTTGATTCCAATATGAACTCTGATTTTGCTGCTGTCCTTGTGACTGAGACTGTGGATTCTGATTATTCTGATAATAGCCTCGGTTTTGATTCTGGTATGAACTCTGGTTCTGGGGATTCTGATTCCAAGGTCGGTTGTATGAGCTTTGGTTTTGCCTAAAGTCTTGATTCTGATTATTGTTTCTATTCCAATTCTGATTCTGCCCCTGATTCCAACCTTGTCCAACATAATTCACATCATATTGTTGTGAACCATCATTCATACCATAATCCAATTGTGGCCCTTGATGATTATTAAAGTTTTGATTCCACTGTTGCTGGCCAAACTCTTGCTGATTCATATCCATCTGTCCCATCGCATAGACATTCATTCGTCGTTGGTCATTCGATTGCCGACCGTTGTTGTACCGGAGTAGGTGTCAACCGTTGTGGATAAGTGGATTTTTTCAATGATGCACATTCTATGGCGTAATGTCCACCTCCACGAGTTGGCACCGATGTGTCTTCTTTCTTTCGACTCCATTCGGTCCATCTTTAGTACCATTTCTTGCATCTTGTCATGCATGGCGATTCTCGATCGAGTTCCTCTTTCGCCGACTTTACACTTTCCATTGGGGCTTTTCTTCTTTCTCGCTCGATCCCCATTGTCCTTCTCCATCCGCCGCATTCTCTATCCGTCTCATTGCTTGTTCCGGTGGTAGATTCATAATATCTCCGCCGCTTGCGCATTCGGCCTTGTTTTGGTCCATCGGCTCTAAGGCCCCGAATAATATAATAACTTGCTCCACCGTAGAAAAACCGTGTGGGGGCATCTTTTTAGCAACCCCCTAAATCTTTCATAAGTCTCTTTTAGTGTCTCTCCCTCGAGACCATCAAACGAAGAGATTTCTTCTTTCGATCTAAAATCTTTGCCGGAGGGAAGTACTTTTTCAGAATACTCTCGTTACGTCGGCCCACGTATGTAACGAGTCATTTGGTAAAGAGTCGTACCAATCCTTAGCAGCCTCCTCTTAATGCAAACGGAAAAACTATTAATTTTACCGCCTCATCACTCACCCCGTTATATTTCATTGTCCCACGGATCCGGAGAAAGTGATCCGTAAAGTCGTTCGGGTTCTCGCCGACTTCCCATGGAACAAGGCATGTTCCCCTAACATGTTCAAAATATTTTGCTTAATATCCATGTTATTTGCATTAATTGGGGGTACCCTAATTGGGTTGTGTCCTATAACTTCCCGTGGGGTAGTGACGTAATCTCGACAAACCCTCGTCCATGTGCTTGCCGAGCCGAGCCATCGGCCGCCGAGGAGGTGGATTATACGGGTTATACGGGTTTTGGAACCCCGTTGATTTCCTTGCATCTCTAGCATCCGAAGTACTCGATTTACCGTTTCTTGGTCTAATTCGGGTCCGAAGTCCCGTGTATCCCGAGCATCTTGTCCTACTCCGTATTGTCCAATCCCCGGCCTCTCGATTAAACCGTGCATCCCAACCGACGTAGCCCCGTGTTGTCTTCTCTCGGTGGTTCATGACGAGGGGTCCTCGGTGGAGTTTGCAAAGGTATCGTTGCATTACCACCGCAGTGGTTGAGGTTTGCCCCCGTAGAGTCCGTTCATCACCGGGATCCTTACCGTTTTTTCTAGTTATTATATCGTCCATTTTCGCAGAGGAATTAGAAAGTGATCTTTCTAATGTCTCTCTTTCTTCAAACAAAGGATTCGGACTAGCGACTAGGATTTCTCCTCGGCGCTGACTGTTTCTATGACGTGCGTAAGCTTCGATTTCTTCGATGGGTTCGATGAGAGGTTCTTTAGAGCTTCGAGTCATAAACCAGTACAAACACCAACACCTAAATCACGAGGTTTCGGGATTTTTTTTTATTCCTTATGCTTCCGCAGAGTGGAATTCACCGAGAATCCATCACCCAACCTCGATGATTGAAACGTGTTCCTTGATTTTTTTCTTTTTAAGAAACAGAAAAGGATATGGAAACAGAAGTAGGAACAAAAACCTATCTACGAAAAACTTGATAACAAAAACTAAAATAAAAACGACCTAAGCCCAGGCTTTCGGTCAACTTACAAGATATCAAACGTAGTATTCCCCGGCAACGGCGCCAAAAATTCTTGATAGCAAAATAACTAACTGCTAACTTTAACCGACAGAGTATCGAATCAACAGTAGTATAGTGATAGCAAGGTCGAATCCACAGGGAATAACGTTTAAGTACCAAAGTCGACGTAGAACTTAGTTTAGGTCAAGATTGCGGTGGAGAGATATTACACTAGTGCGAAAGTAAAAATTAGCGACGGTTGTAGTTCTAGTTATTAAAAGGTATAGCCGAATTATGATCCAACGAGTTATTTTTACCCCTAAGGGAAGACTTGACAAGGAGCGTGTTTTAACCAACCTTCCTTTCCATAGTAATTTTAACGACATCCACGGGTGCCAACTCCTAATTCTGGTGTTAAGATCTGAACAACTCTCACTCAACACCCTATGTGAAGTTAATTAATTTTCCCTTTAGAAAACCGATTAACCCAACATGATTACGCTCTTAGAGTCGCTCGAACAACGATGACAAACCTCTGTATTGGAAACGGTCCTAACAACTAGGCCGAATCTACGCAACGATCCCAAAACCCCTTTTCCCACATCTCACCGCAAAATGCATCTATAGGTTCGATATGTGTGACAAAGTGAACTAAATGATCGGTTTAATTCAAAGACGTTCGATTAAGTTTTAGGACGTGGATTACTCATTAAAACATTATTTTACGTGCTACACAACTCCCGTTTAATCCCCTTTAGGGCGTTTTTACTCGTTTTTACATAATTCGACTATACGTACGTTTAGCTATTCATTTTGGCGATAATAACGGAATGATTAATGGAAATTATATTAACGACGAAAAGTAAAAGCGAATTCATTTTCTTATAAGTACATATATATATTTATATATATATAGATATATAGTTATATAGCTAATAATATATATAAGTGCATAAAAGTAAATATACTGTACATATATATATAAGTGCGTAAAAGTAAATACGTAAGTAAATGCGTAAAAGAAAATATATATATATATATATAACTAATTATAAAAGGAATAACTTAAAAAGAAATAAAAACAAAACAAACAAGAAAAGAAAAATATAGATTATATATATGTATATATTAGGTACATATATATATACTAGGTACATATATATATATATATATATATATATATGATACGTATATATATATTATACTACATTTCTATATATATAAATAGCTAATATAACATAAATAACATAAAAAGAAACAAAATACAAAACAAAGGAAATATATATAGATTATATATATATATATATATATATATATATATATATATATATAGTACGTATATGTATATATATATATCAATATGCTAAAAAAACAAAACAAAACAAGAAAGTAATAATTTTATAAAATTACCCGATTACAACTGTTGATTCCGAGATTGTAGTCTTCCGGACATTACAACGACTACAGCAACACCGAGCTACCGATAATTTCCCGAGCATTACAACGATACTACTACTGCTAAATTATTTCCGGCATAATGCCGTTACTAAAACTAAAAGAAAAAAAACGAGAGAGATAGATATATATATATATACACAAAAGATATATATATATATAAAAGGGGTGCCCCCCCATCTCGCAAATGATCTGTATATATAAGCAAAGATTTTGGGGCCGGATCGATCCGGGTAGGAGTCGGATCGATCCGGTGCAAATCCTAACTGATTCTATCCAAATCTTCGGATGATTTGACATATATTGGATTAAAACTTCTAAAATTTATATCTTGAGTTGTAGACCTCCAAAAATTGCAAACGAAATACCAAAATTACGGTCTCGAGAAACTCTACAACTTTCATGAAGGACTCTTCTTTAGAAAACGTCTTCTTGAGTACCTCGTGTTCCTCCGAGCGTTTTTGCGACATTTTTTACGAAATTGAATCAATTAGCCAATTGACCACCATTTGAATTGTAGAAGTCCGATTGACTTGATTCAAAATCCTTTGGAAAGCTTTCTTGAAGATATACAACTTTTATTAAGGAAACTTCTTCAGAAAATGTCGTTTTGATGAGCCATTCGTATGTCGTGTCGTTTTCGGGATTTTTACTATTACGAATCGATTAGCCACTTGGTCATAACTTGAGTTGTAGACCTCCAATTGACGTGATTCAAAATACGTTGGAAAGCTCTATCAAAGATCTACAACTTTCATTAAGAACACTTTCTCAGAAAATGCCGTTTTGATAGGCAATTCCCATCGATACTCGGGATTTTCATTCTTAAGAAACGATTAACCCTTTGATCATTTGAATTAGTGACACTTTATAACTTCCTTCCAACGACTCGAATTGACTTCAAAAAGTGTCTATACTCGGGATTTCAGTTCATCTTAGGATTCTCGCAAAGAAATAAACGAGAATATTTTACAAATTTTTTTCTTTCCAAACTGTGTGTTAACAAAGGCATAGAACTGTTTAATGATAGTGCTGACTTGAGACTTGAGCTTAAGTAAAAATACTCATGTGTATATGGTATGGTCATCAACTACTGTTAAAAAATAATGTTCATTGTAGATGGTGGCCTTTTTATATGGTCCCCAGATGTCCATATGTATAAGATCAAAGGCTTCAGTGGCCATAGATTGACTTAAAGGAAATGATATTTTTCTTTGTTTAGCAAGATGACACACAGTACAATCTCTGATTTCAAAAGACAAGACAGTTGGCTCAATGAGCCTTACATCATTCAGAACTTTATTTGTCATATGCCCTAACCTAAGATGCCATACATAGGCATCAGGCCTACCAGAAGACTTAGCAGAATTGACTGTAGTGGCATAATCGAGTTTTGGTTGAGTTTCAAGGTGATTTAGGTAATAGAGACCATGGTGATGCCTAGCTGATCCAATCATCTTCTTGGTCTTAAGATCCTGAATAACACAGAGATTAGGTGTAAAAGTAATAGATAAAGTGGTGTTATGTAATAGTTTACTAAGGGAAAGTAGATTGTGCTTGAAAGAGGGTATATAAAGCACATCAGATAAAACTAACTCATGTGTGATTCTCACACTTCCTTTGTGTGTTGCAGTGATTTGATTTCCATTTGGTAAGGTCACATTAGTATGAGGAATGGACTTATAGGATAGAAAATCATTCATAGTACAAGTTATATGGTCTGATGCACCTGAATCTATAATCCATTGTCTAGACTGAGAATGAACAAACTTACCAACACACTTACCAGAAGCTGGAGATCCAAATTTAGCACGCAGAACAGTAGCTTGATTGATCAGGTGCTCAGATTCATTCTGAGTAGATGAAGTAGCAGGAGCTTTATTCAATAAGTTCCTTAGCTCATCTAGCTGTTCCTGTGTAAAGAAATTAATGACAGATTGGTGTGTAGGCTCAGTCATTGCTGCTTCAGTAGTATCAACCTGATTGGCAGCAATCCTACCACCACCTCTTCCTTGACCACTTCTGCCCCTTCCCCTACCTCCTAGGGGAAATCCATGCTTTCTATATCATCTGTCCTCTGTATGTCCTTGTAAATTGCAATATGTGCACTGAAAGTTTCTGTTACCAGACATTGGCCTTTTTGGATATTGTACACTGCCATTTTGTGCAATGTTTTGACCAAATTGATTACCAGATTGTCCATATGCATTGTTCCTTTGTGCAGCCATGACAGGGTTGTCAATCCTATCAGGATGCCCCACACAGTAGCTGAGTTGCCTCTCATGCTTGACAGCCATACCAAGAACCTGGTTAATTGGTGGTAGAGGATGCATAAGCATCACTTGTGCTTTGACAGGAGCAAAATTATCAGTCAAACCTTTAAGAAATCTGATAGCACACTCAGATTCAAAATAATCTCTGTAAGTTCTCACAGCTCCACAGTTGCATGTAGGATTACAAGTACAATTAGGATATGGCCTAATAATTAACAACTCTTCCCATAGAATCTTGAGTTTAGTGTAGTAGTCAGTCACACTCAAATCATGTTGTTTAACTGAGTTTACCTCTTCAAGTAAATCAGAAAGTCTAAAATGATCCCCATGGGAAAACCTTTCCTGCAAGTCTGTCCAAACTTCCTTTGCTGTATTGAGCCACATCACATTGTGTGCTATAGAACCAGAAACTGAATTGAGTAGCCAGGAAAGCACCATACTGTTGCATTGCTCCCATGCGTGATGATCTGCATCATCTGCAGGTGGTGCTTCCAATGCACCATTGATGAAACCTAATTTGTTTTTTGACATTAACGCCATGCGCATTGATCTAGCCCAAGCATGATAATTCTTTCCATCCAGAGGTGGTTGAACCAAAACTAATGACGGATTTTCATTTGGATGCAGGTAGTATGGGCTTAGAGGAACAATATGTTGCTGATTTTGATGAGCCATTAACAGAAAACAAAGAAACATAGAAGAATGCAGGATCGAGCTATCAATGCTCTGATACCATGTGGAAAAATAAGAGTTGAATCTATATTGTTTTTATTATTTCATAATCTGATTTATGTATAGTACACTCCGGGGTATTTATACATTGCTATGGGTTCCAAAATATCTACTGGGAATATTCCCGGAATATTCTGGTCAGCTGAGAATATTCCCTGAATATTCCAGTCAACTGGGAATATTCCTTGGAATATTCTCTAATCAGTCATCTGTCAATCTTGCGTGACAAGCTTGTTCTATTTTATTCTTTTATAGCTTTATCAATTTTGGTAAGAACGTTTACGTGTTCGAAGTTTCGATTCCAATGATCGATACTCTTGCTTAAGTATCTAGTCTAATCCTTGTCTATAACCTGGTGATAGCAGCGAAACAAGGTCTTTGAAGGTTCTAAGATCACACTTAGGCACTTTTGAAGAGATTATCAACCCTTAATCCAAGGTAAGGAGTGTTTGTATCAAGAGGTGTTATTTTATTCATGTTTTCTCAAATTTATTTTTTATAGTTGAGGACTAAAAATAAAATAAAAAGGTAGACTTTTATGATTTTTTTAGTACTACATACGCCAAAGAATTTTCAGTATAGTGGGAGATTTGTGTATATATATAAGTACTAGTGGTCTGATCGTGCTTTGCACGATGAGGCCCTTGGGTTTTGTTGTTTTTTGTGTGTTCGAATGGTTAAGTTGTTTTTTTAATGTCCTGCGTTGTGGGGGGTAGGGAAAGATGTGGTTGTAATATGTCAAAATACGTCCATTATGATTTTTTTTTTTCGAAAGTAGTTGTGCCTGGAAACACGGCGTACATGTATCGACGTGTTTCCCAAAATATATTGTTACTGGTCTGACTACAGTTGTTCAGGCATACTGGTGTTTGTATCTTACATAAGCTGCCGTTGTGGGAGTAGTTAGCAAAATAGACAGCATTTATGTACCTAGGGGAATAGGGATTTGGGTTTTTACAATCTTTGGGGAGTACAAATCCTTAGATATCTCGTGAACTTCATTTTTTTGATGGGTGTTACCGGTGCCAATGAGTCCGCATTTCCATTTTTTTGATGGGTGTTACGTTATAATGAATTTCAGTTCTGGAAACATAATAACAATCAGAGTTCATATAATAAGGGTAAAGTTATGCAACTAACCAGTGAATTCTTACAGCTGCTCACATAATGTCGTTGAGCATCTGCAAACTTTCAAGAAGTCCAATAAACACCACCAAATTCAGGCTTTCAAATTGTTCAAGATACTACAATATAGCATATGTGATGCACAGATCAATCAATAGCATGAATTTTTGGCCAAAAACAGAGTCGGGACACCGTCTTTTCCCTGTAAAGAAGATAAAATTAACCACAGAAGAGACAATGTAGTGATCAAACACAAATTCAAAATGATTGGAATCCATTACCAAGTAATATTGTTCAAGATCTTTACATAACCAAAAGGCAACATTAAAAGAACCTATACTTTACTCTTTAAACTAATTCAGCCCCTAAAACTTATAATACGATAGAGCAAACGCGAAAATGAACATACTTATACTTTCCCTCGTATATCCTTTTTATAATAATTAAGCACACAAAATACCTCCAGCCAATGCAATAGAAGACCAAAAAACCATATCTTCTAGCTCGACATTAACCCATTTGTTCATCACATCTGCAAGATCAATCACCAAAACCCTTGAGTATATGATGAATTGAGCAACTAAAACTACAAACTCGAAAACAGATAGGTAAAAAAACTGTTTCCATACCAAACCTTATGAAAATCAAATTATCTGTAGTCGAGTGGCTTCACACCTCGTCTTTACCCTCATAGCGTTCGTTGAGAGCACAATACCCTCCGATCTAAGATTAAGCACCCAAAAATTCTACAAAGTATATTAAACAACAGAAAATTCAATAAGGGAGAAACCATTAAAATCATATATTTTGAGATCGAGAGGAAAAGAATTTCATCAGTTCATGAGAAATGATATCAAAACTTTAGAAAGCTTACATGTTATTCATGCCTGTCAGTGAGCTGAAGGTCTTTGGAAGATCACCTTGCATTGAGTTAAAAGAGAAATCCCTGAAGCATTAACATAGATCATCATAATCGAACCATGTGTATTCACCTTTCCACTGTCACCGTTAGATGCATAAGAAATGTTCAAGAAGTCAAAAAACGTTTTGTTGATATGCACACCTGTCATGCATCTAAACGGTCAAAACCAGTAAAGACCGTCTTTGAGGCACAAGTATCATAAGGACCATTATATTCTTCAACGAATTCAAAAGTATTTGGAAAATGTCTCACAAAGTGGAGAGGCTGGTAAGAGATCCGAAACCGTCATTCCCGTATCCTTGCATTTGGTTATGACTGACATTTCTATAAGCATCCGCAAAAAGAAAATAAACATGTTATAACAAGTAATCAAGGGAAGCAAAGAAACTTTAAGGAATTTTAGCATATGTGAATGGACATTTGACTAACAAGTAGTTAACAGATTTCATCAGAAGAACTGAGTAAGGCAAATAATAAGAAGCAAAAAGTACTTACATTTTGCCCTTTTTGCCCAAAGAGAATCGAGGGATAAAGACCCTTTTGGTCCCTTTTGTTTCACTGTTTTTGCTACTTCTATGATAGAATGTTTCATCTTGACATTTTACCCCATCATCTATGCATGTTTTCTACAGTTTCAGTCTTAAGTGTCACATGTCAAACATGATCCAACCAATATAAACTCGACACATGACAAAACTGGACTAAAAAGGGGAGAAAAAAGGCATGATTGAGGGGTAAAAATGCCAATATGGAACAGTGGGATATAACTGCACAAACTATGATACAAACAGAGCCAACACGTCTTGTCCATATGGTTTCTTGGCAATTCAAAAATGTAGCCTAAGAGTTCTTGACATCAATTCTAACCGAACTCTGTCAATATGCTTCCCAAAGAACTATTAATTTAAAGTTTATACAAAAAGAAGAAATGGATCAGAGCAAAAGTTACCTGCACTTCGAACTTGACCACGTCTAACAGCTGGGAAGCATTATTGTTGTCAAGGCTCCATCGGCATTTCATATTATAATGCCCAATCTTTTTCCAGCCAATGTTTAGTCTGTGCAAGGCTTTCAGAACTTCAGTCATAATCTCATGCGGAGGGGCTTTAGACTTTGAATTCCCAACAAAAACAAACAAAAGAAAGGTTAAGATTTCTCACAAGCATACAATACAGTAGCCAGAGAGGCAGGGGGTGGGGGTGGGGTGGTGGAGAGCAAGATTTGCATGTTCTAACCTGAAGCCCAAGAGCCCATTTTTCATCAACTCGAGACTGTGTGGGTCCAACCTGTTCATAATCCAAGCCAACAAATTTTTCGATTCCTGTAGGCATCAGTTGGAGCCCAGTAGAAACCATTTCCTACAAGACAAATAATAATAATAAAGATACTTCTATAAGAAGGAAAAGAAGAAGATAATCTAACATGAGTCTAAAAGGCATGGAGGCACACACCATGGACTCCTGGAATTCAGTACCAAGGTAGCCATTTGAAACACGGGACCGGTTGTCTAATAGCAAGCAGTATGATACGGTGCCCTGAAATGTCAGAACCAAGATTTTAAAAATAAAGTGAAAAGCCATACGGAAATTTCAATGAGAAAAACAATAAATAGAATACCTCATTGATGTACGCACGTATTAGGTGAAATTGTTGGAAACCAGTACAAGCCCACAAGGAAGCTTAAATGCTCAATGATCAAACAATTCATTCCCAAAAAAGACACAATGGACATTTTCACATTCTTCACGCCAACAAAGTAGAGAGCATCAAAAGCACAACAAGAAGAGAATAAAGCATAAAAAATAGGATTAATAATTACTACCAGAAGCTAGCTGGAATATGAAAAATTATCACCAATGTATGGACAACATGCTAATCATGTGCATAACACAAGCTCTTTCCACAATTTAAACTTAACTTCAGCTAAACAAACCTTGACACAAAGCAGAGGCAATAGGTATCCATTCTGCAATTGAATTACAAACTGACATAACTGAAAGACAAAAGCTTTAAAAGAATACATGTCCTCAATTTTCCTCCACCTTCAAGTCCTAAGATGAAACTCCTCTCCACAAGTCAATGAATCATTCGGGCCACTCATACCACCATCTATACCGTAACATTTACCCTCCATGAAAAACCCGGAGCAAAGGCTACGTGGACAATGCATGTTAGGTAATGTCTCCCATTTGACTGTTTCTGAACTGTAAAGCTCGACAAATTTTCAGAATATTCCCAGTCTTATCACTCCCTCCAGCTACAAATCATGTATACCCAATGCTCAACCACATCCAACTGCCTTCGAAACTCGACCAATAACCCTTTTTGATTATCGAATTAAACCTCTTATTAAGGCAAGAAAGGGAAGAATAATCTGATCTAGATACCCTAACAAGGCATTTCAATGCTATATCATAATGCGGACGGGGAGAAGAGAATCACTTGATCCAAAATCAAAGAAACCATCATCTTCTTCTCTGTTTGACCCCATTCCCACTTCCTTGAATTCATTGTTTACTTCTTCAGCTATATAGAAAGACCTCATGTTATTCATTTGCTTAAAAAAATTACAATTTCTGGTACCTATGGGTGTCAAAAAGGCAAATTATGAACCTTCAACTTTATGAACAAAGCAATCAGATAACAAAATACGCTTCTATAATGAATTTCTCTATCATTTTTGCATGTCCAACAAATTCAAGCATCAATTGTCGATTGTTTCCCAGATTTTCAGCCTTGTTCATTCTTTTGAGTTTCAACACATTAAAAATCCATATTCATCAAACCAATAATCAATCTCAAACAACCCAACAGAAAGTGCTAAGAGATATCCAATAAAAACTGAAACTTTCATCAAAACTCCACAGCAAACTCATCAATTTATCAATCGATTACCACATAAAATAACATAAAATTATTATGATGTTTAATCCATAGACAGAGCTAGAATTTACCGGACATGAATGAAAATGGATGAAGCACACAACTTCTTCTCTTGCTGCAGCAGAAATCAATAACCAGAAAACCTAGAGTACAACGAAGCAAAATCAGAAAAGCCAATAACCATGAAATACAAGGAAAAAGAAAAACATGAAGATGAAGAAGCAAAATTACCTGAGTAGAACGTTCCTCTTCCTCAAGGCTATCAACCACCGACGTCCCGACTCAGAGCAGATGAAAATGGAAGAGAAAAACTCAAATGCATGTCTGATTAACGGTTATATCCCGAGGCTGCTACTCTCCGTCTTTCAGTGCGCATTTCTCCTCAAGATTATTGGCAAGCAGAGGCGGTAGTGGACAACGTGTCAATGTGCAACTATTTGGACAAAACGGCGTCGTTTCACTCTTGTGAGAAGGAAAAAAAAAAACACTAAAAGACAAAATTGTCAACATCTTTTCCGTAAATAATAGAGTGCAGAGGAAATTGAAGATATATATATATTGGTTTAAGTTTATTTTACATTTACATAAGTTATTATTATTTTTTGGATACTTTAGAAAATAAAAGAAATGTTTTATGCATTAATTTACGATCCACAAGTTTTTATAGTCTTTTGATAATAGTAGAAAATAAAAAGAATTGTTTTATTCATCAAGTTATGTTTTTTCTATTTATAGTTGCTGCTAGTTTTTTTTCTGAGGAAAGTTGCTAAGGGTGTACAACGAAATTGGAAAACTGGACTGACCGACTGAACCGGATTAAACCGGACCGGAAAATGATGAACCGCGGTTTTCCAATCGGTTTTTTCATTGAAGAAAAACCGAACCGGAAATCCAATTCAGTTTTCGGTTTTATCCATAAAAACCGGTATGACCCGAACCGAACCGGTTATACTTCATTTTTAATTTTATATATATATATATATATATATATATATATATATATATATATATATATATATATATATATATAAAATTTAATTTGTTCACTAGCTCCTACTATAAAAACCCCCCACACACAACCCTAAATTTCTAAACCTTATACTTCTGCCGTTTCTACCTAAACCTAAACCTAAAATGCTTCACAGCCGCCGATAACCGCCGTTTGAGCTCACCGGCCGTTCTTGCTTCTTCTAATATTCTTCATCCTTTGATCGTGAAAGGCTGAAAGCAACCTTTGAAATTGTCGTTACAACGACCACCCGCTGGCTTATGGTGCCAATAATGGTGTTTGTCTCATTTTTAGAAGAAAAAAAAATCAAAATTTTATGGTAAATAAAATACAGTCTGAAAACCGAAACTGAACCGAACCGGACTGTATTGGTTCAGTCCAATCAGAAAAATGACCAATTCAGTTCAGTTCAGAAAATATCAAAACCGTAACTACAGTTCAGTTCAGAAAATCGTAAAAAACCGACCGGACTGGACTATGTACACCCCTAGTTGCTGCTAGTTTGATAATGCAACATAGGCTAATATGTGGTCGTTTTTCCAAATGATTTGATATGGATTTTAAGAAAAGAACTTTGTAAGAATTTCTTTTAGTAAGTCTACATTTTATCCACAAGCAACTTTACAGAACAACTACCGGGTAGTAAAATGATAATTTTTTCAAATGAAAAAGAAACACAATAGACAGATAAGGACATCCAGTAAGTTTAAAAGATAATAATGTTATGGTTCTCCAGACAGACGCCTCACTCCCGGGTTAGAGGGAGAAATCATATTTCAGAAATTATGTGTAATATTGTGTGTCTGATTGCACGTCGATCTTTGATCACGATTAATTAATTCATGATTAATTACTAGTATTTCTCACGACGTTTCATTGGAGCACTGCCTTTGATGGTTTTTTTTGGAACAACAATAATATAATATATTAAAAGTTTTTTCTAGCAAGATGCTAGAAAAATTACAGGGAAACCGAGCATAAAACATCAAAGAAAATTGTGTAGGTAATCGATCCGGAGAACTAAAAGCTACATAAAGGAGAAGCACACGAAAACTAAAAATTATAACACTGTAAACATGCCATAAAACCTTGCTCCAGCTGCTCAACGGGAAAATGCACCAAAGCGACCAACTGCATCCGAACTTCGAAATCGTGTGAACGGAAATCTGAAAACGCCAAAAAAAACATTAAAAAACTCCAAAAGTACACCAAAATAACTCATGTAGTTTTGCCGAGTGAAATGAGAGTTCAAATGCTCTTTACTAGAATGGTCTGATCACAGTATCGTAAAATCATAGCAGATGATGGATACTGTTTCAAACTTGTTGGACTTATTTCTTAGTTTTGATGATGAGTGCCATACTAGCTGTTATAGTGCAAAGGCAAAAAGATGTCTAGATAAAATGTATAGGTTTATTAGAGTTTGATTCATAAATAGGTTTGATCAAACAAGCATCGTAAAAGGCCGCCGATCGTTTATCGCCAGACCGGTCTAGTCGATAGGGTAGATAGGTCAGTAGACTGGTCTGGAACCTGCTGAAGACTGAAGGCTGAGGGTTCAAACTCAGTTAATGAAGGCTAAGGGATCAAACTTAGTAGTTAAAGTCAAGGATATGGAATCAGAATTTAGGCAAGTCTGTGATGACCTAAACTGATTACATATGCCTTGTGTAGAAGGTCTAAGTTCCACAAGTTGGATGATGTTTGGAACTTAGTTACAATTAAAATGATGTGATCTAACTACACAAATAAAAGTTAGATAAAAGTAATCAGCTGCATTCTATTTTTCAAACAAAAATAAGATGTTCAGCAGACTGATTGATATTACAGCAGACTGATGAACCTGCTGATATATACCTCGATTAATTCAAGATTATTGGAAAGTTACATGGATAAGAACAGACCAACTACCTCTCGACTTATCAAGCAAATCAAAGGCCGAGATTAAAAAGACGTTGGGATGATCCATATTTTTATCCATTGGATACAAGTCAAGGGGTGGACGGACCGCTTGTCAAAAAGTAATCCGACAAGTGTCGGTCCCATGAATAGTGACAGAATGCGTGCAGATGGGACAAATACAAGGAACGGTCACATTTGAATTTCAAATGCAAGTCACATGCATTCCTACCTATAAATAGAAGACTTTCAACTCAACAAAAGGAGAATTTTTGAGAAAAACTTTAAGTGACAATACTGAGCTGAAGAACACCCTGCTGAACTTACTGAGCTTAAGGCTGCTGATCTAGCTATTTTCTTCAAGTGCATTCTGTGTTCAAGCCGCATCAAGCATACACATTTGAAGACCGCAAGCCGTCGATTATATCATCCTAATCAAGCCGCCGCAACCGAATCATTTATTTGATTCATTCTTTATTTTATAAAGAACCCGCGAAGACGTGAAGCACACTCGTTGGTTTGTGGTGAAGGCAATACCCTTCAAGGACCGGTGGAAGACTGTGAAAGACCGTTCCCGTTTTCGTTGGCCATAGTTTGTGAAGGACAAGCAACCTAGGATTCTTTGTGGTGAATTTCCTCCAACATCACGGGAGAAGAGTGGACGCAGGATTACATCCGGAACCACTATAAAATTACTTATTTTCTCGCTTTTAGGAAATCACACACATACACTACTGAGTATCTAATACTTAGTAACATATTTAACAACAAGTAACAAGGCTTAATTTTGATATTATTCCGCTGCATGATGAGCGTTTATTTCACCAAACAAATTTATAAAATACTCAAGACAACGGTGATTAAACAAGCTCTCTTGGACCGGGTCGATTGCGAGTAAAGCTACGGGAGTCCGAGGTCGAACCCAAAGGAATCGTGCTTGCAAGTACCAAAGTGAACGTAATGCTTAGTTATCAAAGTTCTTAAGGTTTTGTTTACTACAACGACACTAAGATTCTAACTAACGAGTTTAACGATAAAAAGAAAGAAAGAAGATTAAACTACTAAGTTTTAAAGATAGTTAAAGAGACATCATGATCAAAATAGCTAGTTTCACCCCAAGGAGTGACAAAACCGGGAGTGTGCAATAACAACAACCTCTTACATTCAATTTCACGGGTACGTGCTCCTAAATGGTCCGAACAACTCTTCCCCAACACCTTATGTCAAGTCAACTAATCTATCCTAAGAGAGATTCCTTCACAAGACAATCATGCGCAAGAGCCGTTTAAACGTTAAAAACGAGTAACCTCGCATTACAATACGATCCTAGAACCCTTTTCCCACAGAACAACTCTCAAGATTGATGTGTGTGATTTTTGACCTAGGTGATCGCCTAGCCCAAATCCGTTATAACAAGTTCTAAGACGTGAAACATGCAAGATACAACAATAAAAAGAACCCACTCCCAATTTCATCACCCAAAGGGTGATTTCATAGATTTCACATGATTTGGCTATGAAGATGTTTAGCTACACATTATATTAATCAAAACATGCATAAAACTAAGAGCCATAACAAGTAAAAGAGAAGAGAAATATACCTTGCGAAATTCGAGATTAGATCCAAAAAGTACAAAATAGAGAAGTAATTAAAAGGTTCTCTTAGTGTTTGGAATGAAAATCTAAGCTAAGAAATGGAAAGATTATGCTAAGATATTGTTGATTTACACTAAGAGAGAGTATTCTAAGCTATTACAAAATTCGAGCAAAAGATGGGTAGAGTTTTGCTAAGAAAAGCTTGATATCTAAGAAAATGTCTAAGGGGGGTATTTATAGGTGAAGGGAAAATGAAAATCAAAAAAAAGTCCAAACGCGCGTTTAGAAGGTTGGAACGCGCGGTTGGCATCTTCACGAAACGTGCGTTACACATAATTTACGGGCGGGGGCTTGACTGTTCTTCATCCGGAACGCGTTTAGGAAGGTTCAAACGCGCGTTTAGGATCTTGAAACGCGCGGTTGGCATGGTTTCCAAATGTGCTAATACTCAACTCGAACCAAACATCCGGAATTTAGGGATTCAAACGCGCGTTTGGTGTGTGGAAGTTTGGAGGGTTCAAACGCGCGTTTGAACCCCTGTTTTGATCACTTTTCTCCCTTTTTGACCCTCGTCTTGCCTCGGTTATGCTTTTTCACCACAAATTGTCATCTTCCGGGTCCTCGAGACACCAATACCCTTCAATATCATAAACAACCAAAAACATCCAAACAATTCCGGAGGGTAAAAGTGCTCGGGAATGGGGTTAATAATAACAAAAAGGGGTATGAATTCATCAAAGTGACGGATTCGTTCCCCGTGCCATAAGCTCACGATATTACCCAAAAAACGGTCTAAAAACACCGAGAATGTGCTAAAAGTGGGATAAACGAGGGTGGAAAATGCACCGGAATCACGTAAAGTTGACTCCCATCACTGCACAAATTCAAAGAACCGAACCGTCGGTAGACTGCGTTTATCGCAGGCTATCGAGGTCTCAAAGCAGACATCGAAGTACAAGCAGTGCCGCCGAAGTTGCAGAATTTGTTAACTCCAAAGTTTTAAGTGTTAAGTTTATTCACCCCCCTCTAAACTTAACCAAAGCCTTTTCAAGGGACCAACAATTGGTATCGGAGCAGTGCTTCTGTTCTGAAGGAATCCTACTTGTTGTGCTTGTGAAAATTCTTTAAAACTTTCTTTCAAGTTACTGATTTTCAAGACTTGCATCATGGACAACACACAGTATGCTAGAACTATGTTGATGTGTTCTCTTGATAGATTTGATGAGTATAAACGTCGAATGCAGGCATATCTTGTCGCTACCCATGATGAGATGATGGATGTACTAACCGAAGGACCTTTGGAGATTACAAAGGTAGTAAATGGGTGACAGAACCGAGTACATTCCTAAACCAAAAAGAGAATGGAATGCGAAGACGAGAAAAAGAGCAAACCTCAACAACATTGCTATTGATATCATTTACGAGAACCTTGGATAGCAATATGTACATGAAGGTCAAAGATTGCAAGACCGCAAAGGAACTTTGGGACAAGATTCACTTGATCCGTGAAGGCACCGATGCAATAAAGAAGAACAAAATCGGTGTAGCGTAAAGAGGTTCCAAAAGTTCAAAATGCCGCCAAATGAAACCATTGAGCAAATGGAGTCCGATTCAATGCAATCCTAGATGAACTTACCCCGCCGAGTGTAAGTTATTCAAAAGAGGAAGTAAACACCAAAATCTTGGAAGCTTTACCCGCAAGAGATGTTTGGAAAATGAAGGTGACCGCAATTGAAGAAATGAGAAAGTTGCATGAAGAAGACACCTTCAAATTGTTTTCTGATCTTAAGTCCTATGAATTTAGCAAGAAGCTGGTGCCTGAAACTGAAAAGGAAGAGCCAAAGACCACTGCATTGGCTGCTTCACATCATGAAGAAACATCAGGAGGACATGATGATATGCTACATGAAATGCAAGAGCAAATTGCCCTACTGAGCAAGAAAATCAGAATGATGAAGACTGGAAAGGCCCCTACAAGAAATTTCACAAAGAGGCCTACTGAAAGAAGGAAAGAAGAACCAAAGAAAGATAATGACTATCTATGCTTTCATTGCAAGAAACCAGGACACTTCAGACCTGATTGTCCTGAGTTGAAACAAGGCAAGGAACCTGATTATCTTTGCTTCAACTGTAAGAAACCTGGACATTTTAGACCTGATTGTCCAGACCTAATGAAGACCAAGAGTCAACAAAGAAGACATGGCAAGAAGGATATGGTTGCTGAAGATGAATCAGGATATGAAGTGGAATCTGAAAAAGGAAATGAATCAGATGACACAAAGCACTGGTTGCTGATATGGAGGATTATGCTTTGATGGCCAATATGGATGAAACTGAGGAGGTATACAACACTGTATCTATAAACACTCCTGCTGGAAGTGATTGTGAATCAAATTTGTGGTTCAAATCCTAGAAATTCTGACAACAATGAGACTTTGGATGCCATCCTTAATCAACTGAGGATAATACAATCTGGTTATGAGGTTGTGAAGGCTGAAAAAGAAGCTCTTGAATTGGAAGTTGGAAGATTGAAAGCTGAATTAAGAGTTCTCAAAGGTAAGGAAAAGGATGTTGGACAGAATCAGCATAAGTCTGTCGAATATCCAAGCACCCACGAATCTATTTCGAACCATCTTGTTCCTCACCGCATACAAATCGGAAAGCCTTATGGTGATAGAACAGGGCTTGGATTTGGAACTCAGCAATCTAACAAGAGTGGATCCAGTAAGTTCACTGAACCTAGTTCCAGAATTGGTCCTAAGTTTGTACCTGCACTAGATCCAACTCCCAGTAAGGTTGCTGAAGCAGCAAGACCAAATGAGAATGCTTCAAGGAAGCAAAATCAGAAGACTAAGAAGTCAACAGCTCCTAATAAAAAGAGTAAATCTAAAAATAGGACTGCTGTGCCTTCTAAGCCTGCTGACAGCAGACCTGCTACCAAGGCTGTTGGACCACAGAAGGGTAAGAAACAGAAATATTCCAAGGATAAGAATCATAAACCCAAAAATGTCAATCATTCAAGGGATACTTATCTCAGGGGGAAAGGTAGATTGTTTCCCACTGATGATGATTGGAATATTCCTGCATCTAATGCTAGAAACAGTAAGTATAACCATACTACTAGGGTAAAACCTAGGCAATGGGATCAACAGAGGACTTACACAAGACCTCAGCAGACTCCATATTACAGAGCTGTTCCTAACAGACAACAAACTAATGGTTATGCAAATGCTTCTAACACCAAGAATCACTTTAAACAGTAATATAAACCAAAAGGCCAGAAAACATATGTGGTTCCTACACAACCTACTGTTAGAACTTATGGAAGTGTGGAATACATGTATGAACCAAAGTATGAACCAAAGTATGACACATTTAGGAGAAGACCTTATGGAAACATACCAAGGGTCATGCTTGCCACTGACCACCATGGACCCAAACAGGTTTGGGTACCTAAAATGCATTAACTTTGTTTTGTAGGGTGTCTGGTACTTTGACAGTGGATGTTCCAGACACATGACAAAGAATAAGCACTGTCTATCAAACTTTGTGGCAAAAGATGGTCCAAGGGTGAATTTTGGCAACAAAAATACACCTGGTTATACAAGAGGATATGGCACACTTATCAGAAATGGACTTACAATCAAGAATGTTGCATATGTGGAAGGACTGGATTACAACTTGCTGAGCACTGGACAATTCTGTGATATGGGATACAAGGTCACTTTTGACAAAAACAATTGTATTGTCATTAGTGAAAGAGGTGATCAAGTTGTACTTGCTGGTAGAAGGCAACAGAACATGTATGTTGTGGATTGGTCTACTGCAGTTCCAGAAACCTGCCTGATTGTGCATACCAAATCTGAACTCAATTGGTTATGGCACAAGAAGTTAAATCACTTAAACTTTGATGATATTAATCAATTGGTAAAGAAGAAGCTGGTGGTTGGTTTACCGGAGATCACATTCAAGAAGGATGCTATATGTGATGCTTGTCAGCAAGGTAAACAGATAAAGTCAAGTTTCAAATCAAAGACTAAACAATCAACTAATAGAGTGTTGGAGCTGATGCACATGGATCTTTTTGGACCAATAACTCCAACAAGTGTAACAGGAAAGAAGTATACCCTAGTGGTTGTGGATGATTACTCTAGATACACTTGGGTGATATTCATGAACAAGAAAAGTGAGACACTCCAAAGCATGCCTAATCTTTTGAAGAGATTACAAAATGAGAAAAGTTTAACGATCATAAAGATAAGATCGATCGAAGTACCGAATTTCTCAACAAAGTTATAAGAGAATATTGTGAACAGAATGGTGTACTTCATCAACTTGCTGCTGCTGGTACACCTCAGCAAAATGGGGTTGCTGAAAGAAGAAACAGGACATTAAAGGAAGCGGGAAGAACAATGATTTGTGAAGCATTGCTACCGAAAGATATTGGGTCAAGCAAGAATACATCATGCTATACACAAAACAGAACATCAGTAAACAAGAAGCTGCTGAAGACACCTTATGAGATCTGGAATGGAAGGATACCTAACATATCCTATTTTCACCCATTTGGAAGCAAATGTTTTATTCTAAATCATAAAGTTCATTTAAAGACATTCCAACCAAAATCAGATGAAGGAATCTTCTTAGGATATTCTTCAGTCAGCAGAGCATTCAGGGTACTGAACAAAAGAACACTGAAACATGAAGAAACGATCCATGTTGTGTTTGATGAACCTAAGTTTACTGGTATGGAAGATAAAGAGTGTGAACCTGCTGAGAATCAACAAGTCACTGATCCAGATTGTGTTGAAGTTTTGGAAAGATTCAATGACTTGAAAATTTCTGATACTGCCCCTGCTGAGCACCCTGTTAATAATATTACTGATGCAACAACTAATGCAGTACAAGGATCTGCTGAACCCCCTGTAGAAGAAGCTACAGCAGACCCCACTGAAGATGAGGTTCCTGATAATCAAATTAACCAAAATCCACAATGGTTAAGGAATCACCCTGCTGAACAAGTTATTGGCAATGTACAGCAAGGTGTAAGAACTAGAAGACAACTGGAAGCTATTTTTACTTGTTTCCTATCTCAAATGGAACCTAAAGTTGTTGAAGAAGCAACTTCAGATCCAGATTGGATAATTGCTATGCAAGAAGAATTAAATGAATTTGAAAGAAATCAAGTTTGGACACTAGTTGAAAGGCCAAGTCATGCAAATATCATTGGTACTAAATGGGTATACATGAATAAACTTGATGAATCTGGTACCATTGTAAGAAATAAGGCCAGACTAGTTGCAAAAGGCTATTCTCAAGTAGAAGGAATAGATTTTGATGAGACATATGCACCTGTTGCAAGATTGGAAGCTATCAGACTATTCTTGGCACATGCTGCATTTAAGAACTTCAAAGTATATCAAATGGATGTCAAGAGTGCATTTTTGAATGGTATCCTAGAGGAGGAAGTGTATGTTCAAGCAACCTCCGGATTTGAAGTTAAAGATCAAGAAGATAAAGTGTATAGAGTCAACAAAGCACTTTATGGATTGAAACAAGCACCAAGAGCATGGTATGAGACTCTATCTCAATTCTTGGTGGACAATGGTTTTACTAAAGGCACCATTGATAAGACACTTTTCGAATCGGTGAAGGGAACAAAGACTGGCTTTGGTGCAAATTTATGTGGATGACATAATATTTGGTTCTGAGAATGATTTACTTTGTGAAAAGTTTGCAAATCTAATGAAGAGCAAATTCCAAATGAGTATGATGGGAGAAATGAATTACTTCTTGGGATTGCAAGTTAAACAGATTGAAAGATGGAATCTTCATTCATCAAACCAAGTATACCAAAGAGTTGCTGAAGAAATTTGGTATGGAAAACAGCACTAAAAATTCAACTCCTATGAGTACAAACATCAGATTGGATGAAGATAAAGAAGGCAAAGATGTTGATCAGACGTTGTACAGAAGGATGATAGGGAGTCTGCTGTACCTCACTGCCAGCAGACCTGATATATCCTTTGCTGTAGGTGTTTGTGCAAGATTTCAATCCAAACCTAAAGAAAGTCATTTAGGTGCAGTTAAGAGAATTCTCAAGTATCTTAAAGAGACTCTGGGAGTAGGAATATGGTATTCCAAGGAAGGAAGCTTCAAAGTAATATCCTACTCAGATTCGATTATCTTTGGATGCAAGATTGATAGAAAAAGCACCTCAGAACCCGTCGGTTAATGGGAAATAGATCGGTCTCCTGGTTTAGTAAGAAACAGAATTCTATATCAACTTCCACTTCGCCGAAGCCGAATACATTCTTCTTTGGAAGTTGCCGTGCACAAGTACTATGGCTAAGACAACAATTAAGGGATTATGGAATTGAAGAAAGGAAATTCCAATCATGTGTGACAACACAAGTGCAATTGCAATCACGAGAAAATCTGTTTTGCACTCAAGAACCAAGCACATTGATGTGAGACATCATTTTATAAGAGATCATGTTGAAAAGAAAGATGTGGTGGTTCTATACATTCCTACCGAAGATCAACTTGCCGATATTTTCACTAAACCACTTGACGGTGAAAGATTTGCTAAATTAAGGATGAACTTGGAATTATAAAGATTGATCGATATTCAAGCAGTTGTGTCGGAATTCACCAAGGGGATTAGTCTTTGCTATGTTGGGTGAGCTCACTTAGCAGATTAGTCATTGGTATCAACAATTCCATGTACTTATGTTTGGACAATTGAGCAAATGAGGTTGCCAAGGGGATTGGTCTTTGTCATGTTGGGTGAGCTCACTTGACAGATCAGTCATTGGTATTAAACCTCATCTTGTATTATCAATTGAACAAAACAAGAAGAAAACAAGGATCAGCAGAGTACTCTTATCGCCAGCCGCTCGAAGCCTACTTATCGCCAGACCGCCGAAGGCACCCCGCCGAGGTTTACCCCCTATTTGGAGAGAACTTTACTCAGTCAAAGTTATTTAGGTCAAAAAGCAGTTTGGCGGGATATTTATTCTATCTTTTATTACCACAGTCAAACCATCCAACGGTTACAAACGTTATGGAGGAGTAATGGGCCACGTGTCAAGACAGAATTTATTCGGATTAATCGTGGTTACCTCAATGTACGTGCAATGACAGTTTCAACTACCCACTGTCTATATAATCAGACTGTTACATAGCAGGACTCTCTACTTGCAATTTCTGCTTTATCTCTGCAAATCCTACTTGTGTGTGTTGAGAGGATTTTGCATCATTTAAACAAAAGAAAATTTATAAACCCATACTTAGATGCAAAACTAACTCCTAACCGGCCAAACACCGGGTAGTTGATAGTATAGCGAGATAAGTAAGGGTCGATCCACAAGGAATGGGATGTTGAATCTAATTTTGTTAATCTTTCCAATTGTTACTACTAGTTATTACTAAAACTAAAACAGACAAGTAAACTGGATGAGAGGACTATTAATCCAAAGCCAGGAAACAATAATTGCGAACCAAAATAAATAAAACTACAACTACGAAAAACAGTAAAACTAACGAACCCATGATAACGACTAAAGCAATATAACATAGAACAAACATGATCCACCATCCCGCAACCCTTAATTCTTCCCTAGATTATCTTGTGATGATTTAATTCAAGTTGTGGTTCACCTCTCTTAAGTAATCTTCTATCTCTCGATTTTAAAGATTAACACATCATAAAACGAGGTGCAAGATCTCTCAATCTAACAACCTAGAGATTCAACCTATCAACTTTCGTTATGTCAAGGTTAAAAATCTCATCTTTCCTATGGTGATCTAAGGTTTACACCGACTTTCGTCATACGGTAAACATCAATAGCAATACAACTTTCGTTATCGATTGCATAACACCTAATCAAAGGAAAGAAAACAACTTTAAAATTAAACTCACAAGATCATCCATGGACAAGAAATAGAAATTTCGTCGAAAAGTATTACATGACCGCTCCAAGTTCAAAGCTTCGAGAGATCATCATGGTGATCGAACAAGAAAAGGAAAACAAAAGAAGTAAAACCTAATCTAACCCGGATCACCCAAGCACAAGGCTTGGGTGATCGGCCCTGGAAAGGGCAAGAAGGAGCGGCCGCTTCCGTGTTTTTGGTGTGTGGAAGAAAATCGATCTATAATGTCTCCTTTTATGAATTGGGAGCTGCTGTATTTATAGGCAAGCAGATGCAGACAGTTCTGAACGCTGGTTTCATCTGTGGGACGCCAGTTTGGCCTTTGAAACGCCAGTTCCATCCTGGAACTCCAGTTCCATGCTTTTTCTGAGCTCTCAGTATTGCTTTGCACTTCCTGGAACGCCAGTTTGTCTGTGGAACGCCAGTTCTGTGCTGGAACTCCAGTTCCACCTGTTCCTGAGCTGAACGAATTTGATCTTATCCAATGTCTCTAACAAACCATCCTTATCCTTTTGTAACAAACCTTATCTCTTGGATATTCTAGATGATTCATGACTTGCTCTCCTTGATCTTATCCCTTGCCACTTGTCACTTCCAAACTTCAACACTTGTGAGCTCCTAATTAATCAATGAATAACACCAAAATGTAATACAATTCCAAATTAACAATAAATCATCAATTAAGCACAAAATTCGATATGTTTTGGAATTAACCCATTGAAAATATCATTTACTCAATATTTCAATATAAAGCTCGATTTCTATGAAAATCATAAGAATATGGGGGAATTTTGATATAAAATATATCGTTAAAAACACTATAAATTCACCCTGAACAGTGTGAACACAGATTTGAAAGCAATTCTTCTTTATCTTTTTCTTATTTCAATGGCGGAAAGAGTTGAAGTTCAAATCGAATCAAGCCAAAGTGTAAGAGGCTATGTTGTTGATGCAAACAGAACCGAATTGGCTATTAATATAGGTCGAAGAATAAGGAGGTTTGCAGGCTTGGAAAATATACTCAACATCAGATTAGACACAATTTCACACACCAATGTTATTGATTTCTGGAAGAATATAGTTATAGAAGAAGGAACTGAAGCATTTAAGACCACTGTGAATGGTGAGGAGCTTGTAATCTCCTCCAATCTACTGAGAGAAGTATTTGGATTTGAAGAAGTGGTAGATGGTTCAGTCAATCCTGAAGCAATGGGATTGGACAAGATGACTTTTGTTAATCAGATCAAGACAGATGCAACCATCAAATCAGAACCAGGCATCAATTGCAGACATATTGGAAATGAGTACAGTCTGCTGAGCAAGCTCATTGCAAAGAACATACTTGGGCTAACTGGCAGTATGGATACTCTATCAGGACCCAAGATAGAGCTGATGATAATTATCTGCAGGAGCATGAAGTTTGATTGGGCTAGGTACTTTATTCATTATATGAAGAAAGTTGCGAAGGAGGACAAACTAGGGAAAAGGAAATCAAAGGCCTTACCCTTAGGTTTGATGATTCAGACCCTGCTGAATCACTTGGAAGTTCCTGATCTTGAATCTGCAAACATAAATCAGTCCAGATACAAAAAGGAGATTGATTATGCAATTCCTGGACTTGATGATGATGAAGAGATTGCTGGAGAGGCTGCTGATGATGATAATGATGGAGATGATGGTGATGCTGGTGGTGAGCAGGTTCAGCAGACTAAGAAGATATCTATCAAACCTGCTGCACCAAAGAAAGCTGCTGGGAAAAGAAAGGCTGGAACTACAAGGAAGATAACTGAAGTGTTAAAGCCTTCAAAGAAAACAAGAAAGGAAACAAAGCACAGACTGCTGAGTCTGCTGAGGGTCAAGTGGAGGTTACTGACCCTGCTGTGGCTTCAAGAAAAACTGTTGGTGAAATTTTTAGAGAACAACAGAAGGAAGCTAGTAGAAAAAGAAAATTGACTAGAAAAGATGATGATGATGAACCCCTCTCCAAAAGAATGAAGGAAGTTGCCAAAAAGAAGAAATATGGCAAGGGGAAAGAGTTGAAAAACTTGGAAGCTCAAAGAGTTCAAGAGGAAGCACCAGTAGAAGAGGAAGAAGAGGCTGTTGAGGCTGAGCCTCTAACTATCATTCCACCAGTTGTTATTAGTGATTCCTCAAATGAAGAAGTTATCAAGTCTACTGATGCTGAACAGGTTGTTATTGAGCAATCCGTAGAGGATGTACACGCAGCCTACCGACCCCGAGCCCGCCGTAGTATCCACTGAAGAACCACAGCAAACCACTGAACCTGAACCTGCTGTGGTGGTTGAAGAGGTGATTGGAGACTTGGTTGAAGACCCTGCAAATTTGGCAATAGTTCAGGGGGAAGAGCAATCTGCTGCTAACCCTGCTGATGAGCATGTAAGTCAGGGGGAACCAAGTGTGATACAGATGGAAGTAGTAGGTACAAATGTACAATCACAGCAACCTGCTGACTTTCAAACATCTGTAGAAGAAACCATGAATCTGCTTGTTGGAACCTTTGGAGGTCAACAAGCTACCGGAGTCGCTCCTCAGAGATCTTTCATGCCATTTGAAAGGCATGTGAAAAAGAGCAAGAAAACTGAAGAGTATGTGGATCCCAAACTTCAGCAAATTGCTGATTATTTTCAATGGAAGTTTGGTTTCTATAAGAGACAAAAGCCAGCTGCTGAACCAATGACTGATTTTGAAGAATGGGCTTTTAATAAGTTGGGAGTAGAAAACTTGCTGGATCTGGTTGACACCACCCTGCTGCAATCCAGACTGATGGATCTGTTTGATGAGCAACGAAGGAGGAGGGTATCAAATTTAGAGATCCAAGAGATGGTCTTGATGATTCTTCATCATCATCAGATAGTAGAAGAGATTTTCCCTCTGGACCGGGAGAATCAAGTGGGGCCGCACTAACACATGTACCATCCGTACAACGGTCCACCGATCTTTGGTAGATCTGCTGAGGGTCGCAGACTGGAGAAATGGATGAGGATCTACAAGATCTCACCATGGATGATCTAGAAGCACTAATCACCGGGGGAATTACATTGAGTGCGCTGGTAGGTTAGTTGTTGAAGAGCCTGCTGCACAACCTGAAGATGTACAGAATGTTGATTTGGATGTGGAAAAGACCACTGACTTCAGTGAACCAAGTGCTAGTTCTGAGGAATCCATTGGATATCAAAGTGGATTTGACTTTGAGGGAATTCTCACCAAAACTGCCATGATTCTGACCAAGGTTGGTCATGCAGAAGGTTTCCAAGTGGATAATGAAGCCATATTTAATCCACAGGAAATTGAAGAGGAGGTACAGGTTGCTGAGGTACAAACAGCACCTGGACAAAGGTTGGAACAGGAGGTACAAGGCTGCTGAGTCTCAAACAAGACTCGGACAAAGGTTGGAACCAGAGTTGGGTATGGAGGAAACCCCTGTTGTTGATGAGGCTGCTGTAGTGGAGCCTACTGGATCCAAGGGCACTGTAGGGAAGGATAGTCAGCAGACTGCTGTTAATGAGGATGAGCAGCTGCTGGACTATGACTACAATGATGAAGAATTTCAAATTTTTGGAGAAGAAGAAGTTGCTGAAGAACCTGCACAAGATCCTATCTTTGAAGATGTTCTTGGTGCAATGGTTGAGGAAGGACCTCCCCCTGCTGGGAGAGATATGAGTAGAGCAATGGTCATCGCGGACAAAGGCACAATATAGAGTTGAGGAGCTCGTCGATGGATCTACCGATAGTAGAATGGCCGGTGGAGTGCCGTTGAAGTACTAAATGAGTTGAGGACTGTAAGAAATGATATGCAACAGTTAAGGACTCAACTGGACAGACAAGAAAGAAGATTTGAAGAACTGATGGCTCTGGTAAATGAAAACAGACAATCTGCTGATACAACTGCTTCAAACTTCGCTTCCACTCAACATGCCGTGAATGATCTGATATATGATGGAAAATATATCAAGCAAGGGAACACACTGAAGGACAAGTTTTTGAAAGATCAACTTACATCCATTCATCAAAAACTTGACAAGCTTGCTGAAACTGCTGAAACTGCTGAGCCTGTTGCTGCACAACAACCTGTTGTGCCTGATCCCAAATTTACTGAAAGGATCAACAGACTGGAGGAGACCCTGCAATCAAGGATTACTTCACTTGATACTAGAACTGGGACTATGGAAGGTCAATTACACAGAGTGATAGTATCACAGGAAGCTATTCATGGCCTCATCTCACGTTTTGTTGATGATGTCACTAAGGGGGAAGAGGGCAAATCAGCTACAGCAAAGGAGGCTGCAAGACTCTTTGCACAGAAAATATGGATTGATGATACAAATGCCTTCAGGAGACCTGCACCTTGATGGGAGTCAACTTTACATGATTCCGGTGCATCTTTTACCCCCGTTTATCCCACTTTTAGCACGTTTCTTGGTGATTTAGACCGTTTTAGGGGCAATATCATGAATTATTAGCACGGGGAGTAAATCCGTCACTTTGATAGTTTACTACCTCTTTTTAGTGATATTGACCCTATTCCCGAGCACTTTTACCCTCTGGAATGTTTTGGATGTTTTTGGTTGTTGTGATGATGTAGGGAAATGGTGTCTCGAGAACCCGGAAGGCAAAGAATTATGATGAGAAGCATGGTCAAGGTGCAACAATGAGCCAAAGAAGAAGAAAGATGAAGAAAAGGGGTGAGAAGTTTTAGTATCTCAACCCTATGTTCTGGTTCAGCAGCATTTTGAACCATGATGGAGGCATTTTCTGGTCATGACTTCTTCATGAAAGTTGTAGAGAATTGAAAGAGCTTTCCAACGCATCTTGAATCACCCAAATCGGAGCTCGGACGAAGAAGTTATGAAGGTTTTACTGCAGCAGAAAACAACAGCATTTCAAACGCACGTTTGGACCTTTCAAACGTGCGTTTGGGACTGTTTTTTTCGAATACTGAGAGCAAGGGACTGAAACGCACGTTTGGGAACCTTCCAAACGTGCGTTTGAGCAGTTTTTAGCCATAAAAACCCAATTTGGATCGAATTTTTGGGGGAAGAACATAGGAGACGCGAATGGAGTTGTTTTAGGGTAATTTTGGGCGATTTTCTTCGTTTTTAGGAGTTAGAATTAGTGTAATATACCGTTAGAATCGTCTTTCAATCCTCTCTTCGATTATCTAACTCTTAGCTGCGATTTATAACATTTCATTGGGCAAAATTCGATCTTTTGTATTCAACTTTTGTGCTTATCTTCTCCAACTCGAATTTCTGCAACTTTATGGTAATTTTCTTCTCTTTTATGCTTGTTATGCTTCTCCTTTACTACTTTCTTTATGTTTTAACTTGTATAATGTGTAGCTAATTCCTCCCCATAGTCGAATCATGTGAAATGTGGTGAAATCACCCTTTGGGTGATGAAATTGGGAGTGGGTAGTGCTTTTTATCATTATATCTTGCATATTTCATGTCTTAGAACTTGTTATAACGGATTTGGGCTAGATTGATCACCTAGGTCAAACATCACACACACCACTCTTGAGAGTTGTTCGAGAGAGGGGTGTGGGAAAAGGGTTCTAGGATCGCGGTGTAGTTTCGGTTTAGTTGTTAAACTGAGCTCATCGTGAGGTTACTCGTTTATACGTTTAAGCGGCTCGAGTGCAAAATATGACTTGTTAGGAGAGAGTTGTTCAGACCTTAACATGGCATAAGGTGTTAGAAGAGAGTTGTTCAGACGCTAGCACCGGGTTTAGGAGTTCGCACCCGTGAAATTGAATGCAAGAGTTCGTTTAGTATATTGCACACTCCCGGTTTTGTCTATCCTCGGGGTTGAAATTAGTCATTTTGATCATGGTTCGGCTATGTCCCTTTCTCCCTTTAGACTTGTTAGTTTAATTTACTTTAGTTTAATTGAAGTGTACAAACATTCCAACAACTTGTTTGCCTAGACTAAGCAATAAGTTCACTTTGGTACTAAACAAGCACATCTTCTCTGTGGGATCGACCTCGGACTCATGTAGCTTTACTCGCAATCGACCCGGTACACTGCCGGTTAGAGAGCTTGTTTAGTCACCGTTGTCTTGAGTATTATAAATTTGTTTGGTGAAAAATAACGCTCATCAAAATGGCGCCGTTGCCGGGGAACGGTGTGTGTTATTTGTGATATCTTGTAAGTGAACCGAAGGCTTGGGCCTAGGTTTTGTTTTATTGTTTTCTTGTTGTTTTCTGAGATTTTGCAGTTGTGCTTAAATGGAAGGATTTTTCAATCAATGGTACTCACCTGAACAACAATACCCTTACCAACCTCAGGCACCTGGGCGATATTATCAACAACATTTCATGCCTCATCCTCAATATCGGCAGCAGAGTAACCAAAGTTCATGGGCTTATCAGTGCCCTATTGCATACCAAAGTCAAAATTATGGTTATTCGAGCTACGAGCCACAACATTATGAGGATTTTCAGTATGATCAGTTCCCCTCCATGCCACGAGAAGAATTCACCGACAATCAAATGGAGCGAGCTTGTCGAATCAATTGCAAGAGTTCAAGAAGGATATGCAAGAGGTCGACAAAAGATTTGACTCCGACATAAGCAATCTTGGAGACCGGATGGGGAAATTGCTTGAACTGATGAGGCACGAGAAATAGGAAGAGACTTGTGCAATAGAGGTGGTTAAGGAGGATGAGGTGCTCATTGAAGAAGTTCGGGTTGAGAGTGAGATTGATGATTCGGTTCACTATGACGAGGTTTCGAGCCGGACATTGATTTGGGGTCATTCATCACACCATCACATTCTATTGAAATATCTAATGATACCTTGGAAGAGTGTGTGGTGGAGCCAACCATTGTTATGACCGAGCAAGAATTCTTTGGTGATGAAACCCTCTCGGGATCAGAAGAACCGCAAGATTTTGAGATGGAAGCGGCGCAATTGTTGTCTACTACACCACCTTCCCATGATGTGCAAAATGATGAATTGACGAGAGAGTGTGGTGGATTCGATTGCGGTTGTTGATTTTGTGGAGATAGAGCCGAAAGAGAAAGCGGGATCGCCATTTCACCATCACTCCCGATTGAAGTGTATAATGATGCAATTTTGGAGTGTGTGATGAAATCACATGAGCTTGGTATGACATCCGTGGTAGAGCTACCGGAAGAGTTGGAGATTATTAGCATGCCGGTCCCAGACTACTACACTCTTCCACAATGTGTTGAGGAGTATTATTCGATCGAGTTTGTGTACTCCCCGGTAGATGAAACTCACAAGATTCTTGAAAATGGACGACTACCATGGGATGGCAACTTCAAGAAGAAGAAGATAAAAGACTTTGAAAGGAAGGGACTCCCGAGTTGGCAAGAGGTGGCCTCGAGAGCCATGCGAGGTAAGTTCCTTGTGAACTCGTGTTTCCCTATGCTTGCTATTTTTGTTCTTCTGAAGTTGTTGATCTTTTTGAGTTCGGATTTCGGTTGATAGTTTTTTGGTGATTTTTGATTGAATTAAAAATGTTGTCTTGAGTTGGTTTGAGTCCTTTATGGTTTGAGTCCGTTTTGGTGCCACTTGGTCGAGCCAACGACGTAAAACAAAGGCGCTTTGTGGGAGGCAACCCACCTTTTTGGTAATAATTTTGTCTTTGAAGTGGTTTTTGGGTGCAAGAGGGGAGAGTTTTGTCTCACAAGAGAGTTTGGGGTGAGATTTTCTTTTTGATTCTTGCTCCTGTACGTAGACGGGGATGTTTTTATGTGAGCCTCTGTGGCCTTATTTTATGCGTGGATGCTCTGTGTTTCTTTTGATTATCTTTACATCCAAGTGCACTTCCCGTCTAGTATGGTTGATATGCTTTGATACCTTGATTGTGGCATGGCTTCTATTTTTATATATCTCGTATCTATCACCATCTTTTGGCACGTGGATTTTTTCCCGTGCATGTGTTTGCCTTGTTTTCTGTCTACATGGTGTTCAGGTACTCGAGATGGAGCTTACTAGAAGATGTCACGTGAGCTAAAGTACGTCTTTCTGCCAGGTTTTGGTCAAACAGCTAAGTCTTTTTACTCTTTTTATCTCTCACACACTGAGGACAAGTGTTTCGTTTAAGTGTGGGGTGGGAGACTTAGCTGTTTTCTTGTTTTCGTTGTTAAATGTGCTATAAATGTGGTATGCTTAGCCTATGATCGGGCTCGAGTCGATTTTTGGGTAATTTTTAAAATTTTTCAAGGGTCTTAACACCGTGTTGTATGTGTTCTTTTCACATTTGAGTGGTGATCACCTTAGTCGGGACCCCGAACATGTGCATTGCGGTTTGATATTATCTTGAGAATGAAGTTTATTACTTTCACGAAAGCTACACTTTGTGCACTATTTGATTGCTACCACCTTTCATATCACTAGCCTTGAGACGAAATGTCATAGGTTTACCTAAGTAGGACATGGGATGACGGTTTTGGCGTTCTCTTGACCCTACCATAGCCAAATAAGCCTTAACCGGAACATTTACCCTTCGTAGCCCCTCTCAGCCTTGATAGAATGGTCTAACCACCATTCGCTTATAGCCGTTTTGTTACTTAGTCAGAAACCTACCCTTGAGCCTTATTATGGTCACATTTCCTTCATTTTATACCCTACGAGTGGACTTAGTCTTCTGTTAGACCACACTTGCTAAGGCAAGTGTGGGGTGGGGGAGATGATGTTTTTGATTGGGTTGTTGTTTCTCGTTTTGAGCTATAAAGTGTTGAGGAGCTCGTTTGGGCTTGGTGTTCGGCTCTTGGGCCAAAAGAAAAGAAAATCTCTTCTTCTATCTCTTCCTTAAAAAAAAAAAAAAAAAAAAAAAAAAAAAAAAAAAAAAAAAAAAGAAAAAAAAAAAGAGGATGTACATAGAAATAAAGGCGTGGAGTCAAAGTAAGGAGCTCAATGATAAATTTTTATGATGTTAGAGTTGGGATAGTGAGATAGGTGCTATTGTGCTTGAACTCACCTCACGACACTTGAAACATAGTCGAGTTTGGCAATGAGTTCGGGTGCACTGGTAACCTATGGTTCCCAAAATGTCAAAGTTGATCAAAAAGGAGTTTTGGGTGGTTTGCATGATAAAGATGAGTTGGTACTTGGTTGATTAGGTTCACTCGTACTTTTTTCTCCAGTTCCCAAAATACCCCTTTCGACTAACCGAAATCACCCTAACCTAACGTTATAACCGCTCAAGTCCTGCCCGATCGTGTCCAAACTTAGTAAACTAGATTAGTGGAGAGGCTCGTGATTATGAAACGGTTGGTAGACTTTTGGTTGGGATTCAAGCCCCGACAATCATTTTGAGCATTTGGTTGTAGCTTGGCACCACACACACTCCATTTTCTTGATAATGTTGTACCAATGTGTTTATGTTCGTGTTTCTTACTTTGGGGCCACCTCGAGAGTGTGAGTAGTAGCACCTACATCATAAAGTTGAATCTCTTGGTTTGTTTTAAAACGCCTACTTTACTCGAGGACGAGCAAAGGCTAAGTGTGGGGTGGTTGATGGGAGTCAACTTTACATGATTCCGGTGCATCTTTTACCCCCGTTTATCCCACTTTTAGCACGTTTCTTGGTGATTTAGACCGTTTTAGGGGCAATATCATGAATTATTAGCACGGGGAGTAAATCCGTCACTTTGATAGTTTACTACCTCTTTTTAGTGATATTGACCCTATTCCCGAGCACTTTTACCCTCTGGAATGTTTTGGATGTTTTTGGTTGTTGTGATGATGTAGGGAAATGGTGTCTCGAGAACCCGGAAGGCAAAGAATTATGATGAGAAGCATGGTCAAGGTGCAACAATGAGCCAAAGAAGAAGAAAGATGAAGAAAAGGGGTGAGAAGTTTTAGTATCTCAACCCCATGTTCTGGTTCAGCAGCATTTTGAACCATGATGGAGGCATTTTCTGGTCATGACTTCTTCATGAAAGTTGTAGAGAATTGAAAGAGCTTTCCAACTCATCTTGAATCACCCAAATCGGAGCTCGGACGAAGAAGTTATGAAGGTTTTACTGCGCAGCGTAAAAAACAGCAGCATTTCAAACGCACGTTTGGACCTTTCAAACGTGCGTTTGGGACTGTTTTTTTCGAATACGAGAGCAAGGGACTGAAACGCACGTTTGGGAACCTTCCAAACGTGCGTTTGAGCAGTTTTTAGCCATAAAAACCCAATTTGGATCGAATTTTTGGGGGAAGAACATAGGAGACGCGAATGGAGTTGTTTTAGGGTAATTTTGGGCGATTTTCTTCGTTTTTAGGAGTTAGAATTAGTGTAATATACCGTTAGAATCGTCTTTCAATTCTCTCTTCGATTATCTAACTCTTAGCTGCGATTTATAACATTTCATTGGGCAAAATTCGATCTTTTGTATTCAACTTTTGTGCTTATCTTCTCCAACTCGAATTTCTGCAACTTTATGGTAATTTACTTCTCTTTTATGCTTGTTATGCTTCTCCTTTACTACTTTCTTTATGTTTTAACTTGTATAATGTGTAGCTAATTCCTCCCCATAGTCGAATCATGTGAAATGTGGTGAAATCACCCTTTGGGTGATGAAATTGGGAGTGGGTAGTGCTTTTTATCATTATATCTTGCATATTTCATGTCTTAGAACTTGTTATAACGGATTTGGGCTAGATTGATCACCTAGGTCAAACATCACACACACCACTCTTGAGAGTTGTTCAGAGAGAGGGGTGTGGGAAAAGGGTTCTAGGATCGCGGTGTAGTTTCGGTTTAGTTGTTAAACCGAGCTCATCGTGAGGTTACTCGTTTATACGTTTAAGCGGCTCGAGTGCAAAACATGACTTGTTAGGAGAGAGTTGTTCGACCTTAACATGGCATAAGGTGTTAGAAGAGAGTTGTTCAGACGCTAGCACCGGGTTTAGGAGTTCGCACCCGTGAAATTGAATGCAAGAGTTCGTTTAGTATATTGCACACTCCCGGTTTTGTCTATCCTCGGGGTTGAAATTAGTCATTTTGATCATGGTTCGGCTATGTCCCTTTCTCCCTTTAGACTTGTTAGTTTAATTTACTTTAGTTTAATTGAAGTGTACAAACATTCCAACAACTTGTTTGCCTAGACTAAGCAATAAGTTCACTTTGGTACTAAACAAGCACATCTTCTCTGTGGGATCGACCTCGGACTCCTGTAGCTTTACTCGCAATCGACCCGGTACACTGCCGGTTAGAGAGCTTGTTTAGTCACCGTTGTCTTGAGTATTATAAATTTGTTTGGTGAAAAATAACGCTCATCACACCTGGCAGAGTTCAGCTCACTGATGATCTCCTGTAACAATACAAGAAAGAATTTTATAACAGAAGGAGACCTTACCATGATATGGGATTTCATGAAGGCCTTAACTCTTTCTTGAGTTTGAAATTTTGGGAAGCAAGAGTCAAAGCTCCAAGGGCAAACAACAGAAGTAGAAGGAGTAGCAGAGGTGAGAAGGTGCTACCTATTACAAAGGCAAAGGACTCACTGGATGAATTCAAGGAGCTGTATATGAGGTTTGGATTCAGAGTGAATGACATCAATCTTGTCCTGCCTGAAGCATGGAACTGGTGGAAACAAGTCAATTCTTATATTGATTTTACACTAATTGAGAATGAATGGATGAGTCAAATGATATAAGAGATCAGAGCCTATCAAGAGCAAGCTGAGAAGGCTAGAAGAGAAAGAGAGAAGAGACAGTAGATCAGCATATTTACATTTTTTTATCTTTGCTGATGCTAGACTGTAATACCGTGAACAATTATTTATAATGAGAAATAACTGAATTTGTTCTGTTGTTGTTTTTATCTTTTTGCTTTGCTGATTAGGTGATGGTAGTGGCATCATCACCAAAAAGGGGGAAATTGTTGGACTTATTTCTTAGTTTTGATGATGAGTGTCATACTAGCTGTTATAGTGCAAAGGCAAAAAGATGTCTAGATAAAATGTATAGGTTTATTAGAGTTTGATTCATAAATAGGTTTGATCAAACAAGCATCGTAAAAGGCCGCCGATCGTTTATCGACAGATCGGTCTAGGTCGCCGCAGGGTAGATAGGTCGCAGACCGGTCCGGAACCCGCCGAAGACCGAAGGCCGAGGGTTCAAACTCGGTTAATGAAGGCTAAGGGATCAAACTTAGTAGTTAAAGTCAAGGATATGGAATCGAATTTAGGCAAGTCCGTGATGACCTAAAGCGATTACATATGCCTTGTGTAGAAGGTCTAAGTTCCACAAGTTGGATGATGTTTGGAACTTAGTTACAATTAAAATGATGTGATCTAACTACACAAATAAAAGTTAGATAAAAGTAATCAGCTGCATTCTATTTTTCAAACAAAAATAAGATGTTCAGCAGACTGATTGATATTACAGCAGACTGATGAACCTGCTGATATATACCTCGATTAATTCAAGATTATTGGAAAGTTACATGGATAAGAACAGCCAACTACCTCTGACTTATCAAGCAAATCAAAGGCTGAGATTAAAAAGACGTTGGGATGATCCATATTTTTATCCATTGGATACAAGTCAAAGGGGTGGACAGACTGCACTGTCAAAAAGTAATCCTGATAGTGTCAGTCCTATGAATAGTGACAGAATGCAGTGCAGATGGGACAAATACAAGGAACGGTCACATTTGAATTTCAAATGCAAGTCACATGCATTCCTACCTATAAATAGAAGACTTTCAACTCAACAAAAGGAGAATTTTTGAGAAAAACTTTAAGTGACAATACTGAGCTGAAGAACACCCTGCTGAACTTACTAAGCTTAAGGCTGCTGATCTAGCTATTTTCTTCAAGTGCATTCTGTGTTCAAGCTGCATCAAGCATACACACTTGAAGACCGCAAGCCGTCGATTATATCATCCTAATCAAGTCGCCGCAACCGAATCATTTATTTGATTCATTCTTTATTTTATAAAGAACCCGTCGAAGACAGTGAAGCATCCGTTAGGTGTGAAAGATTGTTGGCTTGTGGTGGAGTGGTGAAGAGGCAATTCTACCCTTCAAGGACCAGTGGAAGACTCGGGAGCAAAGCAATCCCACGTTCCCGTTTTCGCCTTGTGAAGCCATAGTTATTGGTGAAGGACAAGCAACCTAGGATTCTTTGTAACAGATAACTCAAAGATCACTAGTGAATTTCCTCCAACATCACAGGAGAAGAGTGGACGTACATGATTACATCACCTGGAACCACTATAAAATCCTACCTACTTATTTTCTGCTTTTACTTTCTGCACTTGTTCTATTTCACTCATCAACCTACTGAATCTAGCAACTGAAATCACACACATACACTACTGAGTATCTAATACTTAGTAACATATTTAACAACAAGTAACAAGGCTTAATTTTGATATTATTCCGCTGCACAAATTCAGCAAGAAATCGAACCGTCGCAGACTATCGTTTATCGACAGAGCTATCGAGGTCTCGACGGACTCGAAGTACAAGCGGTGCCGCCGAAGTTGCGTAATTTGTTAACTCCAAAGTTTTAAGTGTTAAGTTTATTCACCCCCCCCCCCCCCCCCTCTAAACTTAACCAAAGCCTTTTCAAGGGACCAACAAAACTATTGAAGGATCAGTGAAGGGTCGACTATGGTGCAATACGTAGTGACCGCATCTGGTAGAACTAAGAGGACAACCCGCCAGGAGTTTCTCGGTGCATTTAGTGACCGTCTTGCATGGCTCAAGTATCATGTCATTACTTCCATCAGTAGCTATGGTTGGATTCATCTTCTTCAGTAGTAGCAGTTTGTTCGGTGAAGTTTGTAGTATTTGTTGAATTAAAGGAATTCAACACAACAATTTCAAGAAAGGTTGAAGAATTGCATTAATGAGGAGACAATGATACAATAGCGAGGGGAAAACTGTAATTGCAACGGAAAAGAAAAAACATCAACATATCTCTGGTTTTTCCTTCATACTAGTAAAGTTTATATAGGAGTGTCTTGAGCTATATGATACACTAGTAACCACCTATAACTACCCTAACAACTTGATAACTAACTTTTAACTTAAGTGTTTGATGAAAAGTCTTCAAGAACACTTGAACACCTTCAGTCACTTGTAGAAGCTATGTATAATCTTCAATACCCCCCTCAAGCTAAAATTCAGTGGAAGATTGCACTTGAACACCTTCAATAACTTGTAGAAGCTGGTGTGAAGACAGAATAAGTCCCCAATTTAGACAGCAGGTAGCTAAAAATGGGAGCATCCAATGGCTTTGTCAGAATGTCTGCTAACTGGTTGGTGGTTCTGATAGGCATTAACTTCAGGAATCCTGCTTGAACATTTGTCCTTGTGATATGGCAATCAAGTTCAATGTGTTTAGCTCTCTCCTGAAAAATAGGGTTTTTTTTGCTATATGTATGGCACTTGCATTGTCACAAAACAGTAAAATAGGAAGAGGAACAGGTATCTGTAGGTCTTTCATGATGTATACTAACCACTACAATTAATGTGTGGCATTGTCCATTGCCCTATATTCTGCCTCAGAAGAACTCTTGGCTATAGTGCTTTGTTTCTTTGATTTTTAGGAGATTGGTGTTGTGTCGAGAAAGATGATATAGCCTGAGACGAACTTCCTTGAATCCTCACACCCTGCCCAATCTGAGTCTGTGTATCCTTTTAACACTAGATCATTGTCAGTTTCAAAAAGAATGCCTTGACCAGGATTACTTTTCAAGTATCTCAAGTTTCTATGTACAGCTTGCATGTGATTGACTGTAGGATGTGACAAAAACTGACTGAGTTGTTGCACTGCATAGGCTATATCAGGTCTAGTTGAGGACAAGTAGATTAATTTTCCAACAATTGTTCTGTATAAGGTATTATCTGCTAATAATTCAGAGTCAGAGGTCAACTTTTGCTTGGAATGCATTGGTGTAGTGAATGGTTTTACCTCTAGGAAACCATATTCCTCTAACAAATTCAAGATGTACTTTTCCATATTCCTCTAACAAATTCAAGATGTACTTTCTCTGGTTGATATAAATGCCCTTATCTAATCTGGCTACTTTAGTCCCTAGAAAGTATCTTAAATCCCCAATTTCCTTGATCTGAAATCTCTTGTGGAGTACCTGTTTAACCTCATCAATTGGAGTCATAGAAGAGCTGGTTTCTATTATGTCATACACATAAACAAGTAATGCTATAAAATTCTTGCCTACACTCCTTGTAACTAAACTGTGATCATGAGGTGATTCGATGAATCCTATCTCTGTTAATGCTTCTGTTAGCTTGGAATTCCACTGTCTACTAGCCTGTTTTAGGGCATATAAAGACTTTGTAAGTCTGCAAACCTGATTAGGTTTTTCTGTTTGAAATCCAAGTGGCAAATCCATGTAAACTTCTTCATCTAGCTCACCATGTAGAAAGGCATTGTTGTCATCCATATGGTGTATTTGCCATCTTTTAGAAGCTGCAAGTGCTAGCAAAGTTCTGATGGTAGTGACCTTTGCTACTGGTGAAAATGTTTCTTGGTAGTCAATACCATAAGTTTGTGTGTAGCCTTTTGCTACTAACCTAGTTTTATACCTTTCTATAGACCCATCAGCATGATATTTAACCTTGTACACCCACTCACACTCACAATTGTCTACTGTCAAATATCAAAGGTGTGGACCTTTTACTGTCGGTCATCAAAGGTCCCAATAAGGTTATTACATCCACAAAGGCTTGAATCCGAAACTTATTTTTTAAACGACAGGAGTCCTTCCACCTCAACAAACTTTGTTAGTAGAGAAAAAATAATTTAGAAGTAAGAAAAGTGCTTATTAGGAATATAAGAAAAAGATTAAATATAATAATATTTTTGTTTTTGATTGGAATAATAATATTTTATTTTTTGAGGGGATTAACAATAATTTAGAACTGAGGTTTTTTCTGTTAGGAAAAGAAGAACAGACCTGAGGAAAGAATCTGGATAAATGTGGCGCGCGGAATCTCTCCCTACCAAGATGGGAGAGGTTATGCTCTAGAATTTTGTGGTTTCTCTTCGTGATTTATGAGTTTCTATTGAAAATATGTGTCTTCAGGATATAGTCTAGTGGTTTTGTAAAGGCATGGGTGTTTAAATACAGCTGGCGCCGAGAGCGGGGTTGTGGAGGTTCGATTCCCGTAAAAGGATGACCTCTTTCCGTATAATGGTAAAAAAATGGTTCGATTGCCGTAAAGGACGACCTCTTTCTGTATCATGGTAAAAATGCAGCCCATGCTCTTCCTGATTTACCTCTCTACTCATTCCGTGGGATAGGAGGAGGAGACCTTTCCGGTTAGTGTTTAACCGTTTTTTTCTATTGAAAAAATGCAGTAATCGATTGTATCTCTTTTTTCAGAGCTGTATTCCGGCGGACGATTTCCCTTTGGAGTTTGGAGGCCACAAGAACTATGCCTTTGTACTTAATCCTTGCTTTCCTCCAATGTTTCTTTGAGATGTATATTTTTTGTTAAGTTATGATCTTGCATCTGTAGTTTCGTTCAGGAAAACATTGATTTTTTTCTTCTTGGGCAGTTTCGAATTAATTTGCTCAAACGGCATGGTGAATTAACAGAGCGGCTTTCTAGGTAAGTAGCTTTATTTTTGTTTAAACTTTTTTGTTATTAGCTTTTCTCCCGAAGCCTTTTTCAGTTAGGATCATGTGTATGAGCAGGTTTAGCTATTTTTGATTTAATAGACAGCTGATAGCTGAAATTCTTGTTAGACTGTTAGATTTGACTTAATCTCCACTTTTGATCCGTTTCCTCCATTGTTGAATACTCAGATATCCTATTTACTTTACCTTGGTATTGGTTGGATTGTGGCAAAATTAGAATCTCTCTATCAACAGTTAATCTGCAATGTTGTATTATTGCTCAGCGATTAGCCCAGTGGGGTCTGGTTGGGGGGGGGGGGGGGGGGGGTTGATGATCCTGATCCTGGGAGCTCCCAATTTGCTAGTTGCTGTGAGCAGCAAGTGGAATTAGTTGAAATCAGATTGCTATGTCTAAGTTGCTCGATTGTGAACTGTAGAAAGATTTGAGTTCTTCTGATTACTTGTTATGTAATGAATCACATTGCCATACATTAGTACATGTTGTTGAAGATGTTTGTACTTTCCATGATGTGGTTTGGCAGCATGATGGTTATGGCACTTGATGTTCGTAAAACCATGCTGAGATTAGCTTGTGATAAGCAAACCGGTAATCTTTTAGTTATGATCGATACTGTGAGGAGCAAATAGTTTTTGTTTTCTAGAGACTCAGACAAGATGATTTTCGAGAGACTGCAGAGAGAATTCGAAGCTGCACGTACCTCCAAAGTCAAGGTATATTGCACCAAGATAATCTTCTTTTACAAAAGACGATTTAATATTGATACGAGTCATAGAAAAACGACGAGCTTTAGTGAATTTGCTATATTTCTGCTGTTGTTCATTGCTTTCTTTCATCAGATGTTTTGCTTCTCATTATATTCTGCATCATACTTTGTATTATTTCATGTATGTACACACACACACAGACATACATGTATGCATATACACTTTTTTCTATCCCCGGTTTTTTTCGCCACCCGCACAGGCATACAAACTCATATACTATGTATTTCATCTTTACTAAGCAATGCAGAAATTTTCTTGGACGGTCAGCAATGGAATGATGGATTGCTCGCTACAATTAGGGAGCGGGTATGATATTTTAGAATTATATGTTTGGTATTTTTTTTTACTAGGCGTTGTTAATTGTTAATAGCACCACGGTCAATATAATTTTTTGTTTTTCAAGTTTCCTTCTTCTTTCTGTTTTAAGGACCATAATTTATCTTTGTATTACTTCCCCGTCCTATTTTATTTGTCATGTTTCCTTTTTAGTTTGTCCCAAAATAAGTGTCCACTTTGTGCATTAATTGCTAAATTTCTTCAAATACCCTTTTCTCTTTACAATATTTACAATAAAAAATGTGTAGCATTAAATGCTCCAACAACAACTTAAAGGGCATAAGTGTAAAAATATTAGATCATTTAATATGATTCAAAGCATTAACTACATTTTTTTTAATCTGTATGTGAAAAGTCAAACAGACAAAAAAAAATGGGACGGAGGGAGTATAATAATTGCAGAAATTTTTTTTTTTAGGGGAAAAAAGTTTGATTATGCCTTCATTCAAAGCATTTCTAAACAGTCCTGTTGGCCCTAAAACAATTCACTTCCGGGGTCCTGTTTTTAACTGGGGAATTATTGGTGCGGTATATTTCCTGTTTTTTTTTTTTTTTTTTTTTTTTTTTTTTTTTTTAAGCACCGAAAACAATAAATCAAAGAAAAGTCAATTCTCAACTTTAGAATCCACTTTTATTTTGGTCGATTGTCGCAATCGATACCGAAAACTCAATTGTAAAGTTTCGAGAATCGAACATGAAAAAGTGGATTATCAGTATAGTGCACCATAACCGTAGATTTAGTGTGGTATTGTTAAAGGCAGGCACCATACATGATCTACTTTCGGGGAACAACAATAACATTCGGTCTCTAGAAACTCGAATCCAATCTCAACATTCGACTTTGCATATGTCAAATGTCCTACAAAGTAGAATCTAAACCCGAAAATGTGGTGTCACGATAGATCATGTGTGGTGTCTTTGTTAAGGTTTGTTAAGGGTGATTTTATATGATTTATATCGTTATATTTTGTAATAATTTCCTCCATATTCATATTATGGGTGTCTTTAAAGGCACCACACATTTTTTACCTTAGGCACCACAAGCTGTGTAAAAAATACATGATTACCCAAGGCACCACATATTACATTTTTAAATGATCAATTTACCAATTACACCACACCTATACAAATATTCGAATTTACTATTTTCAGATTCTTTTTATTTCTTCCAATTTTTTCATATTAGGCTATTACCAGTCATAAACCTTTTAAAAGGTTTATGACTGTGACACGTCATCGGTTATAAACCTTTTCGTTTTATAAACATTTTATCTACTATCATAAACCTTTTATTTTGCCACGTCATCGGTTCATAATCATTTTACAAAAGGTTTGTAAACCTTTATAAAAACCTTCACACAATAGTAAAAACCTTTACAAAAGGTTTGTAAACCTTTTTGCAAAAGGTTTGTAAATACAAACCTATTGGAAAAAACCTATTCAAAAAACCTTTTGCTGCAACGGTGAAAAACCTTTTAGAAAAGGTTTGTAAACCTTTTGGTTTCTCCCATTGGAAATAGCCTTACAACAACATTCTTTCAACCATTAAATATTACAGTATACAATTTTTTTCCCTCATCTTTCAACCCCATCTTCTCCACCTTCAACCACCATAATCATCATTTCCACCTTTTATTATCATCAACAAAATTTCACTGTTCTCCTTCCCAATAAAATCTGCCATATCACTCAAATCCACTTGGTGAAAGGTCCCGTGGAAGCGACTAGCAACAAAGGCCACATCAGCTCCGGCAACCAGGGTGCGCAAATCAGCTAGCAAAAAAGGCTCTTTGTTATCTACTTTCAGATTGTAATTGGTGCTTAGAAGAAAAGAAATGGAGGAGTGTTTAAAAATAAAAATAAAAACCACTTGAAGCAGAGGAGTTTGTGGGTTTGGGTTAATGGTGGCCAGTTCCGGTTAGATTTGGAAGATGGAGGAGGGTAGCAAGAAAGGGGGCGGCAGGGATGGTTGGGGTGGGGGGGGGTGTGTGTGGCAGTACTGGTGGGGGTGCTGGCAGAAAATAAATTAGGAAGAAAATAAGGTTATATGTGTAATTATTTTGTTGTGGTGGAAGATTTTGACCAGTGTGGTGTGATAGGTAAAAATGACATTATTGTAATTAGACTGTGGTGAATTGAGTATATATAAAATTTTGTGTGGTGTCATTAGTAGATGAAGAGATGGAGGTGTGGTGCTCCTTAATTTGGATGCCCAAGTAAAAAATGTGTGGTGCCTTTAAAGACACCCTCATATTATTTGCATAGAAATTAAGGGTTTAATCGAATTATTGAGCAAATGAGTTTTAAAGTCTTTAAGTGTAAAGTTGAGCTAATTTCGTGATTTTATTGGTAATTATCTATGGTTTTACACTTTGCATGTCTTTGTGGTTTTGTAGGTGCATAAACATGTCATAATTGGAGATTTAATGGAAGGAGGAAGATGCAAGTTGAGGATTGGAATGAAGATTTGAAGAATCAAACGAGCGTTCACTACCCATGCAGCCTGGACGGACGTCTGAAGATATGGACGAGCGTCCAGGAGAGGAAATTTGATTCAAAGTTTTGAAGATTTCAGTGGACGAGCGTCTCATTTTACATAGAACGGGCGTTTGAGAAGACTCGGCCCGACTCGAAGAATTTACACCAACTGGACGGGCGTCCAGAAGGAGTGGGCGGGCGTCCGTCCGCCGCCATGCTGAAACCGACTTACTTTTTCTATATATAGCCGCATTATTTCAAACCCTAAGATCATCATATACACATTACAGCAGCCGCAGAAAACCCTAAATTCTGAAGCCGAGTTGTGCTCGGTCGGCCAAGCCTTGGTGCTTGGTCGACCGAGGGTTAGATTAGTTGTTTTATTTATTTTGTTTCGTTTTCCTTCCGGATCATGAGGATGGCTGGAAGCTGATCAAACTTGGGGCAAGCATGTGAAACTTTTCTGCAGCGTTTTTATTTCTCCCTTTGGATGATTTTGTGAGTTTTAATTGAAGTTGTTTCTTTTCTATGATTATGTGTTATGAAAATTTATATCGAGAGATGTTTTGCTATTGATGTTTACTATGTGACGAGAGTCGGTGTAAACCTAGATCACCATAGGAAAGATTGGATCTTTAACCTATAAGTAACGAGAGTTGATTAGGTTGAATATCTAGGTTGCTAGATTGAATAAATCTTACACCTCTGAATTGAAAGTGTTAATCTTTAAGATCGAAAGATAAAAGATTGATAGACGAATTACCTAAAAGATTGGGAATTCATACTTTTGTTAGGTGAATCACAAGTTTAATTAAATCATCATAAGATAACCTTAGAAAGAAAGCGAGGGTTGCGGGACGGTGGATCATTTGCTTGTTCTTTGTTGAATCACCATAGTCATTGTCATGGTTTTACTAGTTTTATTTATTTTCTTAGTTTGTAGTTTAGATTTATTTTTCGCAACGATCTTTCCTGGCTTTGGACTGACAATTCTCTGTCCAGTTTACTTTTCGTTTTGTTATTTTAGGTTTTAATAATAATGGTATCAATCTTAGGAAAATTAATGAACTAGATAACGACGATTCTCTGTGACTCGACTCCGGTATTAACCTCTATACTACGATCCCTGCACTTGGGGTAAACCGGATTATTTTTATTACTTGTTTATTTTTCATTAGATAAAATCCGAGACAGTGTTTAACACTGGCCCTTTGAATAAGTGCTTAAACTATGTTGATGGTTTTAATTCCACATAAACCTCCTGAAATGATATCTGGCAACAAGACTGGAGGTTTTTATGTTTACTCTTTCTGACATTCTATTTTCTAACAAGAGATTTGTATGGGAGATTTTTACGTGTCGTCCGTACATATACAGATATCATATGTGAAGACATTTACACCACATATTTACTTGTTGCATGTAAAATATGGTGTAGATGTCTCCACGTATATAGGCACGACACAAGATTCTTCCTAATCGGGAATTTTTGTGTGATGTCTCCACACATACGGAGACGCCACACAAAAATATTCCCGATTGCAGTGATTCATGAGGTTTTCGTGGATGGTACGGCCTCGAAATCTTTTTCTTTTAGGAGCCCATTGCCCTAATGAAGCTGTGCAGCTATATCAACTATCTCGTTGGGCAAAGATTCAGGGGAAAGACGTGGGGGTAAACTAGGTAATTAAGTACACCAATTACTTGTTGGGTAAAAATTGTAGAATCGATCTCCCTAAACTTGGACTGGTATCAATCAGTTTCTTCATGTGAAATGTTTGTACTAATATTGGTTTAATGCTCTGATAAAATATGTATATTTGGGAATTCAAATGAAGAGTCCTAAGTTCTATGTTCAGACCATTTGAACACGAAGCAATACGGTTCATATGCAAGAATTACCGGTGTCCGGATCCTCTATGCCGTGAAGAGCCTGCTGTGAGTGAAAATTCGACAGTACAGTCGAAAAATTCTATGGTTCTGTCATGCCAATAACTACTAATATCATTTCAACCCTCAAATACTTCTTTCATTACTAATATATCTCATGCCAACGGTCTGTTGATGTATACTTAATACAAAAGCAGAGAGAAGATGAGGATATTTCCAAGTATTTGTCCCGCAAACGAATCGAGGTGTGCTTTTTAAAGAAGGTGACAAGTACTAGCAGGCCTAAACAACGTAAAGGGCATTTCTAGGGGGCCTTCAAAAGAATGTGGCATGAACTTGAACCTTATATCAAGGATATTTCCAAGTATAAGACTCGCATGCAAACACGAATCGAGGGGACCTTTTAAAGAAGGTAGGTGGCAAGTACTAGCAGCCCTAAACGAAAAGGGCATTTGAAGTAATGTGGTCAATCATAAGTATACGACCTATATAATTACTCAATCTCATTCGTTAAGGGCACATCATCAAGTGCTTCCATGGAGAGTTTGAAGCCTGAGATTTGGATATTGTTAATAACGATAAATACTACCGATTTCATTATATTGATTTTCAGTTGTTTGATTTGATTGACATAAAACTTGTAACATTATTTCTTAAAACAACTTAAATAGATGCAAACTCATGAAGTAACTAACCATGGTTACTTTAGGATGCTAAAGAATACATGAAAAATTGAAGTTTAGAAAATCACTAGTGTTGCATCTACTATCCGATCATATTGATTGAGGGTTCAAAATAATAGGCGACTTACATGTAACTTTATTCCATGATCGTATCAAACCCCGTAACACAGTACGTATCATGAATGTCTTTGTCACAACCGTCACAATGCTTGGGACAACCTGTATTTTCTACGTTTGGGTCCGGATTACAACTAGGGATTTCCTCACAAACAGTGTGTTGTTGCCCTAAAATTGGCTTCCAAAAGATGGGATTATCGGGGGCTCTGCCACACAACGTACCACTTTCGTCTTCTAGGCACTCGTCACAAAACTCAAGACAACCTATAAATTTTGCATTGGGATTGGCATTGCAATCATTGAATGCCAAACACTGCTCCTCAAGACTTTGCTCCGAATCCAAATCCGAATTTGAATCAGAATCCGAATCCGAATTTGAATAAGAATCTTCACCCGAATCCTTGCTCTTCAATAGGCTTCTCTTTGGTGCAATACTGCTAGTCATTATTTTTTTTGTCCTTAATTGACATGTTTGTCACTTTCGAGAGTTTTTCTTTTTTTGAATTCCTCCGATTTTCAGACGATGCAACAGTTCCTTTTAAAGATACAAATATGTAAACAAGTTATATAAACCATAAGTACTACTCAATATGGATGAAACCCGAATGAATATGTTTAAGATAGGTTTTTTTTTTTTTTTTTTTTTTTTAATTTATTTTTTTGCATTCAAAAGGAGGACAATCAAATTACTTTGACTTACCAAGTCAAATACAATCACCGTAAACGAGCAGAGTCGAATCGAATACTGTTATAAACAGGTCAAACATTGTAAAGAGAAATTTTATGGTGGTCAATGACCACATAACTCAAGGGACACGTGTCATCATAAAAATGATTATGTGTAGATAGATCAATTCTTAACCATCCAAATCAATATTGAATTTGGTGGTCATTGACCACCATAAAATTTGCCCATCGTAAAATATCCTCGATTTTGAGTTCGAGCATGAGTATTTTGAGCTCGAGCTCAAGTTGAGAATCAAGAAAGTTGTAAGAACTCAAGCCGAGCTAGCTCGAGTTTATCGAGTCGATTAGCTCAATAGGTTTTGAGACTGAATTCGAAAATAATTTAAATTATCAAATGTTATAATAACAAAAAGCGTAATTTTCAACTGTCATTATATGAAATTTCTTATTGAAGATATAATCAATAAAATCTTCAACATTGGATATAATAATTAAATATATTAGGGATATAATATATACACACAAACCCATCACGATATATATGTGTATATGTGATACATATATGCATAAATAAATATATATTCGAGTTTACTCGCGAGTAGTTGAGTTGTGTATTGCATAGCCCGAGTATCGTTCCTTATTCTTGAGTCGAGTCGATTTTGAGTTCGAGTTGATTTTAGTCGAGTCAAGTCGAATTTTAACTCAAGCTACTCACAAGTAGTTTGACTCGTTTACAGCCATACCCACCATGTTACAAACGGAATCCTAGTTAGCTTAAGGAAATGGTAATGTTACTGCCACAACCACAACCACAAGGTCCACAACCACAATCATTCGATCACAACAGGTGACATGCTGATTGGCTTAAATCAGGATCAATGAGTTATATATCATGATGAAGAGCGTAGATATTCATCGTATCTTAGTGATTGTAACAGTAACATTACCCAAAAAAATTATCCTGTCGTTCCTGCTCCTAGTACTATACTGTACTAGTATGTTTAATTCCAACAAGTTTAGTGTTAGTAAGTTTATTGGAAAATGATATGTGCATTACTCATTTGTGCAGTGCACAAACTACTACATGCTTGGTATCCATTGATTAAAGTGATTAATCATTTATTGTGATGGGTCCTAACAAAATATGTGGTGTTGATTGTGTTGTGTAAGATGTTGTGATAGAAGAAGTAGTGGATGTATCACTACTCAAGTTTATTTATGTTTGTAGTGAAAAGAATCTGAGTCGGTCATATCATATTCCCTTTCTTCCTCAATATTGTTTTACTTTTTATTTTGAGAAAGAATAATGGTACGGGCACAATGATCTGCCACAACGAGTGACACAACGATGTTCTGCACCTTTGATTATGCTAGATTAAATCATGATCAATTTAGACTCATTATGATCAACGGTGCAGATCACCGTTGTGTCACTTGTTGTGGCAAAACTGTTGTGCCCGTATCATTACTCTTTGAGAAATGCTTATGCCACGATAAATGTGCACAACAAAGTGATACAACAACTTTTTTCACCATTGATTTTTTTGTGACTATTTGAATCAATAGGTCTCACATCAAAATCAATGATCCAAAAGTGTATCAAGGCACTTTGTTTTGCGCACTTGTTGTGGCATTATCACTAGTCTTTTATTTTTGTGTGTTATTTTCTGGGAAACTAATTTATTTTTGTGTCTTATCATCTCATTAAAGGAATACCAATTGAATATTTATTACATTTTTCTATCATATTACTGTTAATTTACTAATAATCAGTTAAAATTTTAAACTTTGAGGAAAAAGGAAATTTTATTTAAGTAAGGTCCGCCCAACAAGCGGCCAGAACATCACTCGGGGGCGTGGAACCCCAAAGTGTTCGAATAGAAACAGATAATCCGTATCTAGCTAAAAGATGCGCTTGGACATTTCTCATCCGCCTAATAAACGCAAAGGAAACAGAAGTAAAATTGGGCAAAAGGGCTAAACAAATCACCCCGAATCCAAGAACCATGTTCGTCAAATCTACTACTGGACGCCGAAAGCGCGAAATTCAAGGCAAGCAGTCACTCTCTCTAGGCCTCGGAATTTTAAACTTTAGACCGTTGCATTAATGTTCTCAAAAAAAAAAAAAAAAAAAAAAGACATTTTATTTCATGAAACGGATTTTCTTATACTACTTAACAACTCTTTAAGTTTTGGGTGAAATCTGAATACGAAAGGTTAATTATTATAGAACAAATTTGCAAAAAACTAAAATAACAATTTTGCAAAAAAATAAAATAATAATAAATTTATTATAGAACAAAGAAAAAAAAAAACATATTTTCATTTCACACTACCATTTAATAACACTGCCGGACTGCCATCCAAACACCACTGTATTAGGGGCGGATCTACTATTGTTAGGGGTGGGGCCATGTGACCCCACTGAAATTCGTGGAAATATTTTAGTATTAAAACGATATAATTTTGTTGTTAAAAAAATCTTATTTATTATAATTAAAAAATATAGTTTTAGAATTTGGTGATATCACCGGAACAAATTTCTGGATCTGTCTCCACAATGTATCACCTATAGATAGAACAACAAAATACAAAACAAACCGTAAAAGAAAAGAAAACAACTCTCACGTTGTACACAAATTTTACAATGATCGTCATGATGCAAATAAAGCTTTCCTTGTTGAAATAAATAAAACGGATCATTTTTTTTGGATAAAAAATAGGAAACCCCCTTTTCTGCCAAATGCTTTAATATCAGAAATCTAATGGAGAATACTAGATGCAAAACAAAAAGTTGAGTAGAAAGAAAGAAAAAAGATTGGGGTCTTTCCGGCGAATCTTTGGAGAAATGAACCACATCAAAATGATATGTATATCCATCCAGATATGCAGCTCAAAATAGCCAGCCTATTTCTTCCTCGGATGATGCAATATGGAAGCATATTTAGGAATTAAACGGCCCCACTAAAAGCAATTATTTGCTATGGACAGTGGCCCATGAAGCGTTACATGTTGCCGATATTAAACTCATGACATGTAATAGATGATCCTATATACACTCAATGCGGAGAAAGCGACGAGACAATTCTTCATGCCCTTAGAGATTGCGTGTGGGCCAGGGAAGTTTGTAATCTTTGTGTTCTAGCTGAGACATCAACGGCAACGCCCTGGATGCCCGAGACAAGTTTTTGGCGCCCTTAGAGATGGAACCTCCGAAGACAGCAACGGCAACGCCCTGGATCTGCAAATTGGAAGTACCTCTAGAAGGAGACCCTCTATGGGATTTGGATGTGGAGAAACAAGATCAAATTTGGGTCGGAGGAGGAGAGACCACCTCCCTATGTACTTGTGGCAAACACGGTAGAAATAGCAAGAAATCTTAGGCTAACCTATGTTGTATAAATGAGGGCTTTCAAAGGAAAGTAAACAACAATGTCAACCAAAAATCGCTGGAACTCAGATAGCTTGATATAACGCAGAATCGTGTAGGAACACTTTCCTACAAAAGTTATTCGATCCTTATTGAATGCCCCGGGTTGCACGAATACTTCTGTGAGATAAGACTACGTTTGCCCTTTTCTTTTTGGCACCAAAAAAAAAGTATACTAATGGAGTTTTGTAAGAAGATATTAACTCACAAAGATGATGAAAACTTGAATATATTTTCAAAGTATTCTCTCAAAATGATCAAGTAATTGTTTTCTTTCAAAAGTCTGTTTTAAAATAAGTAAAAACCAGTTTTTATTCCTTCTAGGCTCAGAAGTAGTTAGTTAAAAACGTTTTTAGTTTAAGAGACACCTTTGTGGAAAAGTGTTGAGAGGAAAAAACTGCTGAAAAACTAGGAAAAGACACACCAATTCGCATTTTCGGGTCACAGGCGGGCGCCTATGAAACACAGGCGGGTGCCTGTGAGAACCAGAAAACTGAAAAACAACCTGTTCAACATTTTGCCTGAACAAAACCTCACAGGCGGGCGCCTAAGGGCACAGGCGGCCGCCTGTCACTCTGTTTTTTCCAAAACCGGATTTTACGTGTCTTTATGTTTGATTTACAAAATTTACTTGATCATTTACATCCGTAAACTCGTAAACACTTATATGAGCGTGCACTCCGCACCTCCAAACCCACAACAGAGTGTTCGAGTTCACCTATCTTTGTACCAAACCCTTAATTACACTAATGGACATGGTTATACTTAAATCACCAACAGCCTGGTATATAGATTGAAGTGTGTAAATGTTTTCTGAATTGTTTTTTCTGATTTGCTTCTTGTAAGCTGCTGCCATAGCCCTTAGAAGGCGAGATTAATAAAAGAGATCATTTTTTAAAAAGAAAAAAAAAATGATATTTATAGCTTCTCAAAGAAAAATAAAAAATGATATGTATAGAAAACGTAAACTACGTGATGCATTAATTACTCATATGCATATTCAAACCCCGAACACAGTGCCATTGGTGTCACTCCGTAGAGACACTTTGTCAAGAAAATCGATATTAATTAACGATTCTAACTTGAATCGAGCCGAGCCGGGCGGCCACACGTGTGTTATGAATCAATAGTCATCTAAGGCACAAAAATGTCGATGCTCCTTGGTACATAGCCTCCAAGACACAAATTGGGGAGTCAATACTCTCTTCAACCCGATCCTCTCAAACATAGTTCTTTTTTTTCTTCCAATTTTATGCATTAATTTCTTATCTAATCAATATCTAAATCGATATCGAGTGATTAAAAAACTTATCATCAACTATTCATTAGTAGTATTAAAAGATACCATAAGTTCTCTGTGTTACACGTCTGAGCCAATCCAAATTTTGTTTTGAGAAGAAAAAAAGACAATACTTAATAATGCAACACATGGAGTTCCATGGTTACTCTATGTGATTCATCACAATATAATTGCTTAGAAAGGAAGTACAAGGAAATTAAAATTTGGACTATGAGAAAAAACTATTTGATTATATTGATTTGATGGTTCAATATAATGGGTGAGTTCCTTGTAGCCTTATCGTAGGACTGTATAAACTCCATGGATCTTCTGTTGTGACTTTACGATACGATGATAGATATGAACCTGTTGTATTATTTGATTTTTTTTTTCTTTTTTCGATTCTTTCAAGATGATAAACAGGTGAATATGTGATCACTGCATTGTAACATCACAGCATGAAAATTTGGCGCCTATTCAAGGTTCCTCAGTGCAGTACGTGACATCTTCATCATCTTCATCTTGCTCACACCCTTGACAACGCTTGGGACAACCTATAGTTTGTGCGTTTTGATCCAGATGACAGCCAGTGGTTTCCTCGCAATTTCTAAAGTCTTGCCCGTAAATTACCTCCGAATAAACGGGTACAGTTATGGCTATGGAACAAAACGACAAGTCACCCTCACTTATACCTGGTAGACACTCGTCGCAATGCTTGGGACAATCTGCAAGATCTCCATCAGGATCGCAACCAGTTTTTGCCTCGCATTTCTGGAGAGGAGTTAGCTCTGAATCGTCATCTGCACCCTTCATTAGGCGTCTCTTTGGTGCAGCCGTCTTTACTTCTTTGTTCCTGATTATTTGCATGCTTGTCACCTTTGAGAGAGAAGATTTTGTTTTCCTCCCACTTTGAGACGATGCAACACTTCCTTTTGAAAGGTAAGAATACGTGCTCAACAAGTTAAATAACAGAAATATAAACGATATACGTACAATAGTTATAGTGATCCCGAATCATCATGCTATACTTATTCTACCGATCAAATATTTCAAAAACGAGGGATATATATTTCATAAATTGGAGGGTCCAGAAATTGTTTTTTATTTTCTTTATTGATAATGAAGCATCAAATAATACTCATAGTCTTTTAGCTAGTTGCAATGAAAAAAGAGTAGTAATTAATAGCTCAAAAATGCAAAATTAATCATGTAGCTTGCTAGCTAATGTGCTTTAACTACCGTGTTTCTGCTTCGGTTCCGGTTTTTTCCCTTCCTTTTTCAGTGGACGTTGCAACATTCTAACCGAGTTTCGATAACGTGTCTTTGAAATTGAAGAAAAAAAAAATCGAAATCGGTGCAAAAAAAATTTGCAACATTTGTCCTTTACTTGCCCTAATCTCTAAATTAGGCCAAATTTATAGTATACATTTTTGCATTTACCACCACCGAGTGGACGCATTTTCCTGTCAAAATCCATTTTCTCCAAATTCAATCACCACCGGCGCTTAGCGTGAAATTGAAAAAAGAAAAAAAGAAATCAAGTTATATGGCTAAAATTGCAATCGTAGTAAAAACATTACTAAAATGCTTATAGATATTACTAACCGAACAACGTGGACATGATCATGAAAAGGATGAAGATACTCATCAGCTTGGCCATCTTCTTCCTTTGCTTTGATAATTAATTAAGTGATTAATTACCAAAGATCTTGACACTAAGAAACTTTTTTTTTTTTTTTTTTTTTTTTTTTGAAGGAACTTTGTTAAAGGTTTGGTACTTCATTTCACAAAAATAAGCCACATCTTTAATAGCTTCTATTGGTGTCTTTTTCTTAACTGTTTTCTTCAAGAATCATTAGGTGAATCTTTTCTTTTTTTTATACCAGAATTAAATTTTGTTTGAAATGCAACTTACAATCTTAAAGTAATCTTTTAATTTGTTGGTTTTGTTTCAAGGGGACATGATATGTGACATTGCTTTTTTTGCCTTTAGAAGAGGCCAATCAAATTATATTTAGTTTTCAGAAAGAAAAAAATTGGAAAAAAACAATTTGAAATATTTTTGTAGTAACAGGACAAATTCATTTTTTTTCTACGGAGAATTACAACTTTTATAATTTTTACGGCCTAAAAAAAATTAAATTAAATTCGTGCAGGAACCTGTACCAGTGTACCTGGGTTTGATTTTTTTTTTTTCCTCCCTAATTTTCATACTCTCATATCTTTTGATCTAGATCTTCAAACGCGATGAAACTTACACTGAATTTTTTATTTTTTTATGCTCTTCGATTTGAGACTTGATTCGATATAATTACAACCCTTTTTTTTTTTAGATTCACTGTCAAAATTCACTCAGTAGATCTATCCGATGAATCCCGAAAATCAGTGAATTTCGGCAGCGGATTTCCTGAAATCACGTCGAATATGTTGAATGTAGTCTCAAAATAAAGAGAATGAAAAAATAAAAAATTTGATGAAAGAATTTTCGAATTTGGATTTCTAGATTAAGAGATATGAGTGTTTAAAAAAAATGGATGAGAAAGAAAGTATGTTGTTTTTTTTTAAAAAAAATGCGTCAGAAAATTAAAAAAAAAATAAAATAATTTTATCATTTATACAAAAGTTTCAAAATGCTGTCATTCTAATTAAATATTGGTGTCCTTCTCTCCGACCTCAAAAAAACAATTATGTATATTTACCAAGTCAATGACACTCAACATGTGACAAAAGGAAATAATTGGTCGACCCTCCGGAAAAATTGAAAAACCCCACATCAAATAAAAGTGGGAGAAAAATATTACAAAGAGTTGTAATATATGGTAAGAAAAAACAGAATAACAGAAGCAATAAAACATAAAACGATCTAAACAAGAAGAGAAACTAGAAGAAATACAGATTTAATGTGGTTTCCGGTAATGCACCTACTAATCCACGGACATAAAAATGATATTTTATTATGCATAAGATAATGTCATGTTCGTTACAATAGCTGTTGATATTTATAGCCTTGAGGACCTAACCATAGCCGTCATAACGTCCAACTGAGTATTTCCCAAAATACCTTGGATGTGGTCTTCACAGAATTCAGACAAGGTCCACTAGATGTAACAACATTCAGACTCAAAGATGATGCAAACGTTAACACCAGACTACATATGTGTTTACTAGATTTCAGATGAGAACACCTCAGCTAAACACACTGAGCATAACTTCCCATAATTGAATACCTAAGTTGAACACCATTTCACCAGAGTCTTCAAGATTTCAGTTTTAACATATTCAGACGCAGAGATCAAGTCACCTTGACTAGCACAAAAACGTGACATTGAGACATGTTGTATTTAGCGAATTGAGACCTAAGTAATTGGATCAATTGTGCTTCAAGTCGTTTTTCAAAACAATGGACGACTCCCTTCACGCTTGGAGGGTGTACGTCATACATGTCGTGTTGATTGAATCTCTAAATTTCCTTTTTGGATTTTTGTATGTTAATTTCAGTTTATTGGCTTATATATCCTTAGGACCGACATACACGGAACGATGTCCTTCAAGCATGCACGAGGTACCGAATCCATATGGTGATGGAAGTCGTTGTTGATTATGGTTACTGGAGTAAATAGTTACCGGATTTACTGTAGTTCAAGTAAGACCGTAGATCTGAGTTTTGTAGCGTTACAATAACATCTACATAAAACATTGTCTTGATGTCGTTATAAGATGATATTTTATATACATATTATGTAAACATTTGATTTAAACCTATCATTTCTCTCCCTCTCCCCCTCTCCCTCTCTCCCCCTCTCTCTCTCTCTCTCTCTCTCTTGTGTGTCTTATGTGTGTTGTTATAGAATATCAATTGAATATTTATTATATTTTTCTAGCATATTACCACTAATTTATTATCGATCAATTAAATTTACAAAATTTACCCCTATTGTATAAATGATTAAAACCCATATTTAGACTTCATAATTTTTTTCTTATACTTTAATACTCCCTCCGTTTTTTTAACTATTACTTTGTTTTTATTTATCTGTCATTTTACATTACCAACGTAACATTTATTAATTTTTTCTACCTTTCCCCTCATTATAATTATAATATATAAACAAATTATTTACCTCTCCAATAAAAGAAGACAGTTTCTCAATTCTAACAACTCAAAAAGTCAATTTGCACCACTATTCCTCATGCATGTACACATTTTCAATACAATACTCCAATTAACAATAGATAATCATATTTATTGGGTGTGTATTTATTCAAAAAGTCAAAGTACAACTTAGTTATTTTATACTTTATTTTAGATATAATTTTCTCTATACGACAGTTAAAAAAACGAAATGGTACTTTTTTAAAACTTTGTTAAAACAAACAACGAGGGGAGTAAAAGTATGTTTTTTATCGAGGTAGAACAAGTAAAAATGAAGATTTCTCCCTCTCCAACAGCAAAAGCATATTACTTATTACAAAATTCTAGCACCAAAGAAATTACAAAATTCTGTTCAATATAATCCCAACCTTCAAATTTCTTTCATATTCTTGTTGTTGTGTTATTCGTTATGACACAACGTTATGTCTATATCATCACTATTTGTTTTTCCTTCGTACATAAAAATAAAATATAGACATGATCTTGTTGGAAGTAGCAACCCGAAGACAATTTATGTAATTGTTTTTATAATTAATAAATGACAGATTTATTCTCATCTTATTATTTGTTTCGTGCTTATATGTAATACACTGCTGAAAACCCCAAGTCGTATCATTTGTAGCCATATAACTTAGTATGTGTCACACGTGAGGATTAAATTTATGGTGATACACTTGAACTATTAGTCCGTTGTGAACTTAATCAAAGTATGAGATTTATTGATTAAACCACCATTAATGCGCCCAGAACACTTTATGGTGTGACCGTCTTATCCGGACCGTCGACATTGGTTGTCTAAGTGGGACATTTATATATCATGAGAGTCATACAGGACTGGACCGATTTGATATGCATTTCTCATGTAATTCCGTGAATGAGAAATCTTATTAAATCACAAGATGATCATATATGGATTAACCTTAATCCTGAAGTGATTGCATACTCCTACTTGTTTCAAGATAGGGTTTGATGTGTTCGTTAAGGATCGCTAAGAGGCACGGTCCGAATCATTTTCACATTGACAATATTCTGGAATGAGTGAGGAGTGTGTCTCACAGATATGGAATCCATTCCTTCATGCGGGAAATAGAAAGACAATCCCCTTATTTGTTGATCCTAGAAACTGATCGATCGGCCGAGTTCATATATTGGTTTTGAACTAATTGCTCACTAGTGGTTTAATGGTAAATAAGGATGAGATGTAATGAAAAAGGTTTACGGAAATAATCCCGCTTCGTTATGGATACTCTATGGAGGGTTAGCCCGTATGTAATGATTATATTAATGGACACTTATTGACTCGACGTTTTGAGAATAAGTTATATCTATAATCGATATAGTTCAGTTCCGGATTTATGGTGGCGTAATTCCGGAATTAATAAGTTGAGTAGAAATGTTCAGTTCGATGAATATTTTATTCAATTTATTGTAGCTACTAGTTATAGGTCCATGGTCTCCGGGTTGGCTCCTAACACGCGAGTGTTTTCTCGTTTTGTGGAACCTCGAGAATAGATTAAATAGTTGGTCTATTTAATGAATATGCGGATATTATTTATTTGATAATAATATGTAATATAGAAAAGACATTTTCTATTATCTCAAATGACATTAAAAATGGCGCCACATTGTTTTGATTTTGGGAAAAGAAATTTTCTCCTAATTATTTATAATGTGGATAATATAATTATTTATGTATTAAATAATTATAAATAAGAAATTAGTTTTCTTATTGATGTTTTCCTATTGGATAAATGTTTTGTTTTCCTTAAAGAAAAAGATAAATTTGTGTGAATAAGATAAACTTTCAAACTATTGGTTATCATCATATATAAAGAGAGTTTCTCCAACACCAAATTTGATTGAATCCAGCGCCAATTATGATGAAAAAAGGACGTCGGTTTTTTTTAAAAAGAGAGATTTTGTTTTCTTGTCTTAGCTATTGGAAGAAGAAAAACTAGGGTTTTTCTTAGGCATATTCGAGGAGGTTTTAATACGAGGATCGACCACCGGTCGTCGCTTGGAGATACAATCCGGAAGATCACGGCTTCTCTTCTGTTGGGTAATCCTTTAACCTTCTTGTAGTTATATTAATTAATCATGTGAATTAAATCGTGGTAAAATCGCATGCGAATTTAATTCGTAGCTTCCGCTGTGCATGATCGAGCGTCTTGATCCGTGCTGTGAATCAGATCTGACGATCCAATTATTGATCGGATCCGAATTCGGGTTTCTGTATATCCAGCAGATCTAGCATGAAGTAAATGAATTTAAACTATGACTATGAAGGTAACAAAAGATTTTTTTATTTTTATTTTAATAAACAAAACCTTTTATTAATAAGACGGTAAAAGGTTTGTACAATGCCGTATCTTAGTCCTTCCCTTATACCAAAAGACGTCGACGAAACGTATTATTGCCTTCTTAAAACCTATGAGTGGCAAACCCAGTGTGGGAAAATCTAATGCGAACCATATTTATAATAAATTAACCGACCTAGGGCTTAGAAGGGTAAATCTGGAAGTTAATGGGTAAAGTCGGTACGCTGAACCGAACTGGCCTCTCGGTTCAGGGTCCGGGCTGTCCCTGGACATGTCCAGACGCGTCTTGGGCTTGTCCTGGGCACCTGGGTCGCTTTAGCGAGCAGCATTCTCGGTTCAGCGTGCTGGGCTCTGCCCGGGCTTGTCTAGGACTGATCCTGGACTTGTCTGGGGCATCCTGGACTGATCCGTGGACATGTCTGGGCATCTTGGACTGGTTCTCGGGCTTGTCCTGGGCATGTCTAGGCTTGTCTTGGGCTTGTCCTGGACATGTCCTGGGCTGATCTTAGACATGTCTGGGGCTTGTCCATGACTAATCTTGGACTTGTCCAACAGCTCGACTTGGTTCTCCTCCGGTTTGATCTCGATTTTTAGACATGTTTCGGGTCAAATCCTCTTCGGCTCGGATTATTCCTACAAAGAACCATAAAATGTGTAGTAATATAATTCGATAAAGAAATAATATAAAAATACGAAATAATCACGATAAAAACTCATACGCAACTAACAATAAAATTAAGCACTTCTACGTATGGTTTTATCGTGAATTAATCATGTTTAAGTCCAATTTCGGGGGTAAATTGATATGGAAAATGTCATAAAGTTGATTCGTGTTAAGGGTGATTTTATACGTTTTATAAGGATATATTTTATATCAATTCTCTCCATATTCGTATGTTTCTCATAGAAATCGAGCTTTATATTGAAATATTGAGCAAATGGTGTTTTTAATAGTTAAATTGCAAAACGTAACGAATTATGTGCTTAAATTGTGATTTTATATTATTTTGGAGTTATGTTACGCTTTGGTATGTTTTTGATTATTGTAGATACACGAGATATGGATTAGAAGAGGATTTAAAGATGAATTAACTGAAGATTTATATGATGGAGAGGAGATAAAGATGGAAGGAAAGGATAAAGATAGAAGAAAATCGAAGATCAAGCCAGTGAACGAACGTCCAAGTCCCGTCCAGAGGCACCAGACTGGCGTCCAGAAAGTCAGACGGGCGTTGTTAAGGGCTATTTTATATGAAATTTTATGATACTTTTCCTATGAATTTTCCCACATTAGTAATATTTTGCATTGAATTTGGGCTTTATAATTAATTTAATGAGTAAAGTTGCTTTTAAATTAATCAAGTGCAAAATGGGCTTTAAATTGGGTTTTACTATAAATTTTATATCATTTTGGGCTATATTATGTTTTTGCATTTTCTTAATTATGATAGAGATAAAGATAATATCAAAGGGATGAGGTGGATTGTAGATAAGCTCAAGTTTGTTAGAGGAGAGATCAAATGTGCATCAACAAGTGGATAAAACGGTTACATCTCAACAGAATTTAGTTGCAGGAAGATAGAACGGGCGTTCTATGATGGAAACCAGCGTTCAATTCCAACAGGAAGTTCTGAAGAAAAAGCAGACCGAACGCACGTTCAAGTATTCAAACGCACGTTCAAGTATTCAAACGCACGTCCCATCACCAGAACGGGCGTTCCATGCATGAAACCAGCGTTCCACCTGTATATTTGCTGGTTTTCTATAAATAGTCGTCACTTGTAATCTCAGATACACATTATTATTAGATTTCATTTCTTCCCAGATCGAAAATCTGAGATTTCTCAGAGCTCAAACAGTCACAAGAGTAGATTCAATTCACTTTTTAGCTTAGATTTCATGGATTTCTCTTCAAGCATTGTAATCAATCACTCCATGGATAGCTAAACAGCTTTTGGCAGCATTGGGGATGCAATTTTCTTATTGATTTTGGGTTTCTTATTCTGATTTACTGTGTTCTTCTATTGAGGTCAGATCTTTAGCTTGTTTTATTGTTTAATTTCATTAATATCGAAAGATGGTGAATGCATGATTGTTTCATTGAATGAAAGTTCTATGAACTAAGATCTCCCTGCTATTTGATTGAACAATTGACTGTTAGCTAGAACGAAAGTTGCTCGGTTGTTGTTTAGGTCATTAAATCGAAAGATTTACACCTTGCTTGTTAACTGAATTGAACGATTTGAGAGATTAGATCGTTTTGCTTTTGAATAGATGGACCCGCCTCTCGTTTTAGAAACACGTTGATTCCATTATAAGAGAATCCTTAATTCTTGAGTAAATTGTTGATCCAATGTTGCCGCTTTTCTCTAAATTGCTTGTTAATCAAATTTCATAGATTTAAGCTTTAGTTACGTTCGTTTTATTAATTTAAGTTTCTTTGCACTTTTAACTTTCGATCGAAAAATCCTTCCATAGCTTTGAGTCTTGTATGATTCTCTCTGTTCGTGTATATTGCTAACTTTTACATCTAAAACATAAAACGTTCTCGTCAAACCATCTCCCTGCGGATCGACACCCTTACTTACCCTACAGTACTAACAACTACCCGATATTCGGTCGGTTAGGAGTTGGTTGCATTGTAAGTATCGGTTTATAAATTTAGTTTGTTTGATTAGTGCAAAATTACTCCAAACAAAATGGCGCCGTTGCCGGGGAGGTGCTGTTTTTGATTGTGTTGTTACTGTTTTAGGTGATAAGAAAGCAATTAGGTGTTTTTGAAGTTAGTTTTTCTGAGCTTTTACTCTCTGTCCCTGGTGTTTTTGCTCTCTGTTCTGTCCAAACGCACGTTCTGGACCTTGAACGCCCGTTTTATAATCTGAACGGCCGTTTAACTTTTTGAACGAGCGTTTGTACTTGAACTGGCGGTCTATTTCAGAACGCCCGTTCTGTCATTCTTGGATCTCTTCTTCCGTTTGACTTCGGTTTATGTTAACTCGGAGCAAGCAAGGCACTCTTGTTTTTGATCCTGAGCTTGAAAGATCCATTGTTCGTCCAAATCGCAGACGAATCCGTTCTCGCACCCAAATTTTTGAGGAAAATTTGGAAGAGAAATTCTGGATAGAAATCGAAGAGTTTGTTTTTAAAATGGCTGACGATACAAGAACCTTAGCTGATTATGCTAGGCCAAGCATGGTCAGAGTTAATCCTGGAGTTATCATACCAGCCATTGCAGCTCCAACGTTTGAGCTTAAACCTGCTCTGATTCAAATGATGCAACATGCATCTATTTTTCATGGGTACCAATCTGAAAATCCTCACACCCATATCCATACATTTCTTGAAATCTGTGGTACTACAAAGTTACAAGGTGTTGGCGAGGATGTCATTAAACTCAAGTTGTTTCCATTCTCCTTGAAAGGTGAAGCCAAGGAATGGTACAACTCTTTACCCGTTGAGTCTATCACAACATGGGAGGAATTAGAGAGGGAATTTTTAAGTCAATACTTTCCTCCATCTAAGACTGCTCAGTGTCTTAGTGATATTTATACTTTCACTCAGCAGCCCAATGAATCTTTCTTCGAAGCTTTCAAGAGATTTAAATATTTACTCAGAAAATGTCCCCATCACGGATTAGACTTGCAAAGGCAAGCTAATACGTTTTACAGTGGTTTGACCGAGATGACCAAAGGCATGGTCAACAGCTCTAGTGGTGGGACATTTCTGAAGAAGACCCCACAAGAAGGATGGGCGTTGTTTGAGGATATAGCAAAGTATAACTATGCTCCTTCTTACCAAACTATCCAAGCACCTGCACCAAAAATCGAAGAAGTAAATATGCGAATCAATTGATTTCCTTACTTCAACAACAAAGTTGCTAATCTTTCCACGAATTCGAATTCTCGCCTATGAATCGGCTTCAACAAAACGCCCAAGTTCTATTTTGCGATAATTGCAATCAAGTTGGCCATGTGTTTGGTCAATGTATTTCCACCTAACTATCAAGTCAATGCTATCCAACATGCGAGGCAAGATACGCCGATAGTTTGCCGGACTTGTTCGTGAGGGACATACGTCTCCCGCTTGTCCTAGAATGGGCAAAATCCTGAAGTCAATGCATTTTATGGCCAATCAAATCAAAGATTCCCGAATCAATATTCTGGTCCAAGCAATTTCCAAAATCAGGGGTCTAACCCAGGTTCTCAGAACGTCAATAAGACCCCAAATAACTCTCAGAATCAATCTTCGGGTTTTCCTACGTCTACTCAAAGATTCAACCAAAACTAGCCTAACAATTCTACCCCTGCTTCTGGTAATAGGCCCAGTCAATCTTTTAGTCAGAGTTCTCAAAACCCTCCTGGATTTCCTATCCCAAATGAAATTGTTATGAGGTTGGAAGAGCAAACAAAGACGATCAAGAACCTCGAGAGACAATTGGGACAGTTGGCTGAACAGCTTGCTTCCAGACCACCTGGACATTTGCCAAGTTTTACTGAGAAAAACCCGAGTGGAAGTGGTCAAGTCAATCAAGCTAATCTGAGTCAATGTACTGCTCTTGTTCCATCTCCTTCCTACACGGTCAAGAAGATACTAATGCCATCGAGTTTGAGATCCGGTACTCAACTCTCTCGGGTCCACGAGAACCTGGGAAACCACTAGCCCCCTCCCGCCGGTGGAAGTGCGGGGAGGGGAGTTGAGAAGGCCTATTTCCCCAATCCGATAAAGAGCACTCGTGAGACTAACCCTCCGAGGGATGAGGCGGAAGGATCTAAAGTAGATGCGCCCGTGAGCAAGTGAGAAAACTATTGAGAAAGCGGATGAGCCCGTGAGGACGGGGAGTTGAAAAATCTGTAAGATGGAAAGATCTTGAGGACCAAGCCGTGAGCTCCTCTCTTAAGAAAGTCTTTTCGAAGACGAGTTGAAGAGGCTTCCGTTCCCTCCGAGAAAGACTAGTATTCCTTTACGTGAAGACAAGAAATATGAGAAGGTACTCAACCTCCTGAAAAACACCCAAGTTAACTTGCCATTATCTGACGTGTTGGTTGAGATGCCCAAGTATACTAAATTTATAAAGGATGTGGTCTCGTCCAAGAAGAAGTTAGAGGGCATGGAGAGGTTGGTTGGTGAAGAATGTTCCATGATGAGTTATGAAGATGTACCGTTAAGAAAGGTGATCCCGGACGATTTGTCCTTACTTTGCGATTGGAGGTCTTATTTTCCCTAATTCTTTATGTGATTTAGAGCTTCAATTAGTCTTATGCCTCTATATGTGTGTCAACAACTCCAATTAGACCATCTTTTGGAACCTACCACTATGAGTATTCGTTCGCAGACGACAGATCATCCAAGAAAGCAACGGGGATTTTAAAGGATTTGTTGGTTCAGTCGATCGATTTACCTTCCCCGTGGATTGGTATGTCTTAGACATCCAACAACCCAATACACCCCCGATTCTTGGACGACCCTTTCGTCTATCGCGTAGAGCCCTTATCGATTGTGATGATGGGGCTAAAGTGACTTTGCGTGTTGGAAATGAAGAAGTAAGCTATAGTGTATCTAAAGCTATCAAAAGACCTTCTGAATGTCCAACCGGCTACTCTATCGAGGAATCATTTGATGATTTCAGTAATTTTCTAGATGAGCAAGTCCTTGCAGTAGATTCTGAATACGAACGCTTGATCGATAATCTAAATCAATATGGTAGGATAGATTTGAATGAGCTTGGAATCGAGACTGAAGATGAAATTGCGAGGCATAAAAATCTTTCGCCTTCAGAGGAAGTAGATTTACTAGAAGCGATGTTGCTTTCCTCTGATAATTTGCAAAGTAAAATTTTAAAGTCTAGTTTGGAAGAACCTCCAATTGACCTTGAGTTGAAACCGTTACCGAAGCATTTAAAGTATATCTTCTTACAAGATGGTAACAAGCTTCCTCTCATCATTTCATCCAAACTATCCCGGATCGAGGAATTAAAGTTAATCAACGTCTTGAAAGAAAATGCGCATGCTTTTGGATGGCAAGTCGGGGATATCAAGGGGATATCTCCGGACATCTGTATGCATAAAATCAAGACAGAAGATGGCGCTAAAAAAGTGAGACAACCGCAAAGGAGGCTGAATCCTCATATGCAGGAGGTTGTCAAGAAAGAAATCATCAAGTTGTTAGATATGGGAATCATATATGCCATCGCAGACAGCGATTGGGTGTCGCCAACTCAAGTAGTTCCCAAAAAAGGGGGAATTACAATTGAGAAAAATGAGAAAGGAGAAGAGGTTGCTATAAGACTTGTGACTGGTTATCGAGTTTGCATTGATTATAGAAAGCTTAACGATGTCACAATGAAAGATCATTTTCCTCTTCCTTTCATGGACCAAATGCTTGAGCGTTTGGCCGGCCATGCTTTCTACTGCTTTCTAGATGGCTATTCTGGTTATTTTCAAATCCCCATTGACCCGAAAGATCAAGAGAAGACCACCTTCACGTGTCCCTATGGTACTTTCGCCTACAGGCGAATGCCATTTGGTCTCTGTAATGCCCCAGCTACATTTCAAAGATGTATGTTGGCGATATTTGACGGACTCGTGGAGAAATGTATGGAAATTTTTATGGACGACTTCTCGGTTTTCGGTCAAACTTTCGATGATTGTCTTCTGAACCTTGATCAGGTGCTGAAAAGATGTGTGGAAAAGAACCTCATCCTTAATTGGGAGAAATGTCATTTCATGGTAGAGGAGGGTATCGTTCTTGGCCATAAGATTTCGTCCAAAGGTATCGAGGTGGATAAGGCGAAAGTGGAAACTATTGAAAAAATGAGCTTTCCTACTAATGTGCGCGAGATTCGCGGTTTTCTTGGACATGTGGGTTTCTACAGACGATTTATCAAAGACTTTTCCAAAATTGCTAAACCTTTATCCAACCTGCTTCGTAGTGACGTTGAATTTCATTTTGATGACGAGTGCAAGCAAGCATTTGAAATGCTTAAGTGTCAGTTAATATCTGCTCCTATCTTGATCTCGCCAGATTGGAATCTTCCTTTTGAACTCATGTGCGATGCATCTAACTACGCGGTTGGTGCGGTTTTAGGCCAACGAGTGCAAGGAAAATTCCAACCGATCTATTATGTGAGTCATACTCTAAACCCCGCACAAGTTAACTACACTACAACGGAAAAGAACCGCCGGCGGTTGTGTTTTCTATGGATAAATTCCGCAGTTACTTATTGGGAGCTAGAGTTATAGTCCGACAGATCATGTCGCTCGCGCTATTTGTTGAAGAAGCAAGACGCTAAACCGCGCTTACTACGTTGGATTCTCACCCTACAGGAGTTTGATGTGGAAATAAAAGATATAAGGGGTAGTGAAAACGCAGTAGCGGATCATGTTTCGCGATTGTTGAGTGAGAAAGATGATGCCCCTGACGATATTGATCTGTACTTTCCTCTTGAAAGTGTTATGCTTGTTGATAACTGTCAATCTGAAACTCCGTGGTACTCTACCTTTGTCAACTACCTTCATTCCAATTATTTGAATCCTGAGTTTTCTTACCAAGAGAAAAAGAAGTTTTTCTCTGATCTTACATCTGGGATGAACCGTATTTATTCAGAATTTGTAAGGACGGTTTGCTTCGCAGGTGTGTTCCTGAATCTGAGCAACATGCTATAATCGAACAATGCCATAGTGGACCCACAGGTGGCCATTTTGGTACTTGGAAGACGGTTGCGAAGATTTTTCAGTCTGGGTTCTATTGGCCATCCATCTTTAAAGATACCGAAGCCTTCTGTAAAGGCTGCGACAGATGCCAAAGAACCAGAACTCTAACTAGACGTTACGACATGCCATTGACACCCATCTTGGAATGTAAGGTTTTCGACGTATGGGGGATTGACTTTATGGGTCCTTTTCCTTCATCTTGCGGAAACAAATACATTCTGGTTTGCGTAGACTACGTGTCTAAATGGGTCGAGGCCATTGCCACTCCTCACAACGATCATAAAACAGTTATGAAGTTTCTTAAAAAGAGCATCTTTGCAAGGTTTGGGTGTCCGCGCACTCTAATTAGTGACGAAGGAACACACTTTTGTAACCGACCCCTGGACAAAGTTTTAGAGAAGTATGGTGTTCAACACAAAGTTGGTACACCATACCACCCTATGACAAGCGGTCAAGTTGAGCGGAGCAACCAAAGTCTGAAAAACATTCTGGAAAAGACGGTCAATAGCCACAGGAAAGATTGGAGTCTGAAACTGGACGATGTACTTTGGGCGTATCGCACAGCTTACAAAACACCGATGGGTACATCGCCTTTCCAGATGGTTTATGGTAAACCATGCCACTTGCCAGTCGAGCTGGAGCACAAAGCTTATTGGGCGACAAGGTTCTTAAACTTTGATTCCCAAGCTTGTGGAGAGCATCGGCTACAGCAGTTGCATGAATTGGACGAATTCAGACTCCGAGCGTATGAAAGCTCCAGGATAAGCAAGGATAGGATGAAGCTCTTTCACGATGCGAAGATAAAAAAGAGAGAATTTCATGTGGGAGAGTTGGTTCTTTTATATAACTCTCGTTTACATCTCTTCCCTGGAAAGTTACGGACTCGATGGTCCGGTCCTTTTGAAATTCTCAACATCCATCCCGGAGGTGTGCTAGAGCTTAAAGGCTACGGCGATCAACCCTTCAAAGTTAATGGTCAAAGGTGTAAGCACTACATCGGTCAACCGAAAGAAACACCTTTGATTGTTAAATTCCTCGACGTTTTCGGATGTTGTAGTCCAGGAACTGAGGACCTTGATGAATTCTCGCCCGAGTTATTCTCCGAGGGAGATGGCCCTGAGACTCTGAAGGAGGTCCTTGCCGGTAGTTGGGATATGGAGGAGTTGCGGAAAGAGATGATTTTAAAAAGGAGACAAAAGAAGAAAGAGTCTACCACGAGAAAAATTCAGCGTCTTTGGCCGATTTTTCGTAAACTTACTCCTGGTATGCAGTGTTTCTACCGTCACCCTGAAAATCACGCTTTGTATAATGTGACGGGTGGACAAGTGTTAAGGGTGATTTTGTACGTTTTATATTGATATATTTTATAATGATTTCCCCCGTATTTATATAATTTGCATAAGAATCAAGTGTTTATATCGATATATTTAGTAAATGGTGTTTTTAATAGGTTAATTGCAAAACGTAACGATTTATGTGCGTAATTGATGATTTTATGTTATTTTGGAAATACGTTACGCTTTGGTATGTTTTCCTATTGTTGTAGATATTCATTGATGATGGGAGACAGGATTTTAGAGAGCCAAATTCGTGCTTGGAAAGGATCAATCAAAGTTATGGAAGATTGAAAGATATAAGGAAAGAAATCAATCAAGATGAATGTTGGGAAATCAGGATTCCGAGTAGTGACGACCTTGTAACGCAGTTCTTGATATGATAACAACCGATTTTACTCTGGACCTCAAGATAATGGTTGTAGGTCTTGAAGAGAGGATTCTACAGGATTTTGAATCACTCCATTCCGACTTACGAGGCCCGAGATATGAGCGTTACAAGTTTGGATGCTGTTGCTGAAAATAGTGGACGGGCGTCCGGATCTTCAAACGGGCGTCCGGCACCGTTACTGTAGCAACCGCCTCGATTTTCTATAAATACAGCAGCTCTCTTCGACCCTAATCATTATCAAATACGCCCAGCCTTCTCTTGAACCCTAAATTTCGAGCGAGAGAGCAGCCCGGCCGGCCAAGCTCCATGCTTGGTCGGCCGGAGGTTAGTTAGATTAGGTAGTTAGTTCGTTTTTCTTTCTTCTTGTTCGAGTGATGATGAAGTTGAGCAGCCATGGATGAGCCTTGAAGCTCCCTCTTTCCAGCTGCAACTTTAATTCTTTTTCGATGGATGTTTTGTAAGTTTTAATTCGAATTGTTTCTTTTCTATGTTTATTTGTATCTTGCAATATAAATCGGAAGATGATTGCATGATTTGATGCTACCGTATGACGGAAGTCGGTGTAGTTTAGATCACCATAGGAAAGAGTAGATCTTTAATCTATACATAACGGAAGTTCGTAGGTTAAATATCTAGATTTACGAGAGGATCACAATTTGATTAATTCGATGCAAGATTATCTTAGATTGGAATTGAGGGATATCACCGTTACCGGAAAGATAGGATTTTTCATGTGTTTAATTCATTATGTTGTTCTTGTTCTCTTTCATGTTTTTATGCCGCATGTTAATCGAATTTAGATAACGGAAGTTAATAGATTCATTAGATTATCGTGAGGGAGATTGACAATAATTATTCCAACAAACGGAAGTTGAGGGATAATGTTGTTAGGTTAGGATTCAATCCATATCTTTGATTTGTATCGATATTAGTTAAGACCGGAAGGTAAACTAATTAATGGCGTGATAAATCGGAAGAGGAAACGCTTCATTAGAAAAGATAATAATCCAAGATAACTAATGAATGAATGTTTGTCTATCTTGTTGATTTCGGTGGGGTGATGGTTGTTGGGAATAGGTTGATCATGGTTTGTTCATGTTTGTTCGGTTGTTAGTTAGTTTTCTTGTTTTCGTAGATGTAGTTTTATTTATGTTTTTATCGCTTTTATCCTTCCCGGCTTTGGATTAACAATCCTCTCGTCCAGCTTATTTTCCGTTTTAGTTTAGGTTTAGGTTTTAGTTAATAAAGAAGGATTAACTAGATTAGATTCAATATCCCTTTTCCCTGAGGATCGATACCCGTACTTATCCAACTTTACTAGCAACTACCCGGTATTCGGCCGGTTAGGAGGTAGTTTTGCATGGTAGTATAGGTTTTATAAATTTTCTTTTGTTTTAATGATGCAAAATCTCCCCAACAACAAGTGAAATGGCCCGATCCGGGTTGAGCTTCAAGTGTTTGTCGAGCTACCGACGATAACTGTAAGCGCTACTAGGAGGCAACCTAGAGTTTTCTTCTTTTTCCTCTTGTTGATTGTTTGTTTGTTTTTCTCTTTTATCTAGTTTTGAGCATGAATTTTCTTTTGTGCTTCAGTTGGCTAGTTGAGATGGCGGAATTCTTTCGGATGCCCGAGCATGATTTCGAGTTCGTCAGTCGGATCCACGCCATCTCTTTAGATGAGGGTCCTGGTGGTTTGAGGATTCTGGATGCAGTTGTTGATACTCTCACTCGAGTCCGGACTCTCACCTTTGTGATCGTCATGCCTCCATCTCTCTCTGGAGGAGATGGTGAGTGGACTTTTGAGGAGGTTGCGGGCGACCTAGAGAGGCCGTTCACGGTTCTCAATGATCCTTTTCTTTCTGACCTCGTTTTGGTGCTTGAGGACGAGCACGATCGGGGGATCGAGCGAGCGGGAGAGGATTGGAATCTACAGTACGACTATGACCTCTGGCCTGCCATTGACCTGCTTCGCCGTCTCATACGTCTGATCGATTGGTCCTCGCTCTATGACTAGTTTTTAGTTAGTGTTTGTTTCTAGTTTTAGTCGTCGAGCCATCGACGTTAAACAAAGCGCTTGGTGGGAGGCAACCCACCGTTTCTATGTATTTCGTTTTCTTGTATGTTTTGTGACGTTTTGTGTTTAAATTTATATTAACGTTACTTGGAATTTTAAAATTTTCTGTTGCTTTGCACCTTTTCTTTTCTGAACGCCCGTTTCAATGATTTGAACGCCCGTTTGAACTCCAAATGAACTCTCTGTATTCGTTTTTCTGGTCAGAACGCCCGTTTTACTCTGGAACGCCCGTTCGGGCTGGCTATAAAATGAAAAATTGCATAATTCCATCACCATTTCTTTCGTTCCTCATTCTTTGCACACGGTTTCTCCCCTTCCTTTTGACCTACAATTCTCCAATCTCCACCAAATCGAGCGATTTTTGGCTCAAAAGAAAGCCCTCAATCCCCTCTCTTTCAAAATCCAAGCTTTTCCTCTGTTCCTTGCACCGATTCTCACGCATTGGGGCTGCGAAGGTCCGACTTTTTCGGTTCAAAAGTCGATTTTTTTTGGGTTTTTGAAGCCCTCTCCACACCGTTCTACACTCTACGTACCTTAATTGGTAAGCATTTATCATTTTTACACTCATTCACTCACAGATTTTGGATTTTGAATTTTGGTCACAAATCACGTTCTAGTCATGTCTCCCTGTCTAATTTTTGTTTTTCCTTTTCTGTTTTTGTTTTGTTTGATGGATTTTGGGTTCGGTTTGCGTTTTGGTGTTGGATGGGGGTGTTGTGGTGATTGTTTGGTGGCGGGCTGATTCGGTTGAATCATTTGTTTCCCTGGTTTGTAGTGAACATGTCTCGTAGAGATGGTAAGGAACCCATGGTTGAAACCCATAAGCGAAGAAACGCAAAGGTGATGACTATGGTGGTCCCCGACGGTCCACGGGTGGGGTTAGGATAGGCAGCCCACAGGGGCCCTACTCGAGAGCCCGTACCTTTACCGTTTGCCCGGCGTTTCATTAGCCCGAAAGCCATGAATTTGTTTACCCAGGAGTACGTATCCCGGAAAATGCTGATTGAGAGGGAGATAGTTGAGGATAAGGTCGACCCCGCCTTTTTGACGACGCTTAGAGATCGGGGGTGGGACGTTTTGATGGTCATTCCGGAAACTCTCGTAAATGACACTCTTGTGCGGGAGTTCTTTGCTAACCTCGATACCAAACATTTAGAAGCTGGCTTTGTCTTGGTTAGGAAAGTTAAAGTCCCGTTTTCCCCTAAGGCCATCAATGCTAAGTACGAGCTTGAGGATTTGGATGGCGTAGACCATCGTGTTTAGATTAAGGAATTAGTAGACAGTGGATGCGACCCGTTGGAGGATTTACGGTTGTTGGTTGATAAGGATACTCCGTGGACTTATAAACACGGGAAGAGGGATGAACGTAAGGACATAACCACTACGCATTGGCCCGAAGATTGGAGGGTCAAATGCAAGTTCATCCAAAACCGGTTGCGTCCTACGGATAACATCACCCATTTCGGCCTCGAAGATGTCGGTTTGTTGTATGCTATAGAATGGGGGATCGAGGTGAATGTTGGGGAAATTATTTATGATGAAGTCTTTAAGCATTTGAAGAATCCCAACCGTTGTATCATTTGCCCTCACCTTATCCACAGCCTTTGCCTAGACGCCGGGGTCCTCGAATACAAATCCGATCACAGGCCTAAGAATCCTCGGGGAATTCAGAAAGAAACGAAAAAGGCTACCCCGAAGACCTCAGCTCGTACTGCTTTTACTACTCCGCCCGGATCATCGTCTTCCGCACCACTTTCTGCTCTATCCCCCTTCGACGAGGTTGCCCGAGCATTGCGCACAGTTTGCGAAAGTGGATGCGTATTCTTTGTTGTACTCAGACCGATATTCTGGCTAACCAATTGGAGCTGAATCGGGGCAACAAAATCGCCCAAGAATCAAGGTTCGCTCCCAACACTATTGAGTTCCGGTTTGAAGACGATGTGGAGCGCACCATTGCTCGTGTCATACCCGGGTCGTCCTGCACCCGTGGAGATGCTGGGGATGACGTTGATGAGGGTGAAGAAGGTGATGATGGTGCTGCTGCAAGCAAGGATGCCACAGATTCTGATGCAAAGTTGATGTTGTTGTTTCTCGGTTTTTCAGACTTTGAAGTTGTAATAGACTTATCTACATTTTCTTTCTGTTTTTCTTTGTTCTGTTGCTAGTACTTGACTTGTATGTTTCTTTTGCGCTCGTTTTGGCCTAGTTTTGAAAGGCCTTTGTGACTTGTCTGGTTCTGTTTTCTATTTGAGATGCAATTGGACATGCTCTGTTTTGTTTTCTATTTCTGCTGCTGTTTTCAAAGTTTGAACGCATGTTCCCTGTATCAAATGGGCGTTCTGTATGCTCATTTTAGTCTCTGTTATCTTTTACCAGAACGGACGTTCTGGACATGGAACGCGCGTTTAATACCCAGAACGGGCGTTCAGCCTGTCAAACTGACATTTGTATCTTTTCTGCTTATCTCTTCCATTAATTGTCTTGGCTAATTGTATATGCACTTATATAGCACTCTTGTATTACCTGAATGCTCTATGATTCCTCTTTTCACCTTTGAATCTGCCCTAACTAGATGTGGTTTTCCCCCGACTCCCCCTAGATTGTTCGTATTGTGTTTCTCAAGTGTTACGGGTACCCTACGCCCTTTTTCTATATGGACATCGTTGGTATGCTACTGCCTGACCACCGATATCCAATCTCGATACAAGGGAGCTAAGTACTTTTCTATATTTTCTTTTGGACAACTTGAGGACACGTTGTCAATTAAGTGTGGGGGAGGGGAATATTCAATTTTAATCTATATCATCTTTACTCATAATTTCTTAATTCCATGCGGAATGAGCCAATTTTGAAACTTTTTGTCTCGAATAAGCGAATGCATATCTTGTTTTGAGTTTATATCATTGAAGCGCTATTTTACATATTTAGTATATTTAGATGTTTCACCCCACTATTTATCACGTGCCATAGTAAATGATGAGCTATACTTTTAAGCTATGGCCATTTTGATTAGAAATTTTTAATGATTATTGCATGATTCTTTGCTTGCATACAAGTTTTGAAAATTTTAATAGTTTGTATCCGAAGTAAAGTATGTCATACGTTGAATATCCGTAAGTTTGAAAGTGATAAGTGAATGGTAACTAATGTCCTTGCGTATTGATTAATGAATAAATCGTTGCTTGAGGTGTTATGCTCGGTAGGTTTGAATTGCTTTTAGCATGTTAACCCTCGCCGGCCCGAAATCTCGAACAATGAAATTAGTTGTGTGTGTCGGAGCCGGTTTATGATTTGAGTGCGGTAGGGTATACCTCGTATGTCCTATTCCACTATGATGACCAAGAGCTTACGACAGTCAGAAAAAGCTGCCTTATGATTCGAGTAGGTAGGGGATTATCTCGAAATGTCCTATTCTACTATGACGGGCAAAAGCTTATTCTGATGTGTGTTTCTTAAAAAAAAAATTAAAAAAAATAATAAAAAATGTGTGAAAAAGTGATATAATAATCGAAAAATGTTATTATGAATGAGTTAAGGACTTAGTTACTATGTACCTTATCCCTAGTAGAAAGTGAAGGATATGTTGAAGGGATTACCTTCTAAGTATGTCGGAAATACCTTTAAATACTCCCTGTTACTATTTTCGAATATGTATGTTTTGTGAAGTGCTTACTATAATCGTTTTTATATTTCTAATTTAACTGGGATGTTAGCTAGTTTTGCTTGAATGGATTTCAAGTGTGGATTTAGTGGAAATTTATTATGGCAGTCCACACATACACTTGGGTGAATCTCTAAAGTATTGAATATATTTTATAATTGCTAAGATGCATATGTATCTCGAGCGATGCTTATGTATTGTTTTGTTCGGGACGAACAAAAAGCCAAGTGTGGGGGAGTTGTTAAGGGCTATTTTATATGAAATTTTATGATACTTTTCCTATGAATTTTCCCACATTAGTAATATTTTGCATTGAATTTGGGCTTTATAATTAATTTAATGAGTAAAGTTGCTTTTAAATTAATCAAGTGCAAAATGGGCTTTAAATTGGGTATTACTATAAATTTTATATCATTTTGGGCTATATTATGTTTTTGCATTTTCTTAATTATGATAGAGATAAAGATAATATCAAAGGGATGAGGTGGATTGTAGATAAGCTCAAGTTTGTTAGAGGAGAGATCAAATGTGCATCAACAAGTGGATAAAACGGTTACATCTCAACAGAATTTAGTTGCAGGAAGATAGAACGGGCGTTCTATGAAGGAAACCAGCGTTCAATTCCAACAGGAAGTTCTGAAGAAAAAGCAGACCGAACGCACGTTCAAGTATTCAAACGCACGTTCAAGTATTCAAACGCACGTCCCATCACCAGAACGGGCGTTCCATGCATGAAACCAGCGTTCCACCTGTATATTTGCTGGTTTTCTATAAATAGTCGTCACTTGTAATCTCAGATACACATTATTATTAGATTTCATTTCTTCCCAGATCGAAAATCTGAGATTTCTCAGAGCTCAAACAGTCACAAGAGTAGATTCAATTCACTTTTTAGCTTAGATTTCATGGATTTCTCTTCAAGCATTGTAATCAATCACTCCATGGATAGCTAAACAGCTTTTGGCAGCATTGGGGATGCAATTTTCTTATTGATTTTGGGTTTCTTATTCGATTTCCGTGTTCTTCTATTGAGGTCAGATCTTTAGCTTGTTTTATTGTTTAATTTCATTAATATCGAAAGATGGTGAATGCATGATTGTTTCATTGAATGAAAGTTCTATGAACTAAGATCTCCCTGCTATTTGATTGAACAATTGACTGTTAGCTAGAACGAAAGTTGCTCGGTTGTTGTTTAGGTCATTAAATCGAAAGATTTACACCTTGCTTGTTAACTGAATTGAACGATTTGAGAGATTAGATCGTTTTGCTTTTGAATAGATGGACCCGCCTCTGTTTTAGAAACACAGTGATTCCATTATAAGAGAATCCTTAATTCTTGAGTAAATTGTTGATCCAATGTTGCCGCTTTTCTCTAAATTGCTTGTTAATCAAATTTCATAGATTTAAGCTTTAGTTACGTTCCTGTTTTATTAATTTAAGTTTCTTTGCACTTTTAACTTTCGGTCGAAAAATCCTTCCATAGCTTTGAGTCTTGTATGATTCTCTCGTACGTGTATATTGCTAACTTTTACATCTAAAACATAAAACGTTCTCGTCAAACCATCTCCCTGCGGATCGACACCCTTACTTACCCTACTGTACTAACAACTACCCGATATTCGGTCGGTTAGGAGTTGGTTGCATTGTAAGTATCGGTTTATAAATTTAGTTTGTTTGATTAGTGCAAAATTACTCCAAACAGGCGTCCAACGCTCTGGACGGGCGTCCAGGCACCGCCATGCTGAAACCGACTTATTTTTCCTATAAATAGCAGCGCGATTTCAACCCTAAAAGATACACAATTCGATCCCTCTTGACACACAAACATTAGAGAGGAGCCCTAGGCGCCCCGGCCCCTTTTGGGAGGCTGGGGTGGCGGTTAGATTAGGTTTTATTTTCGTTTCTTTTCTGTTCTTGTTCGTCCATGCTGATGGCCTTCAAGCTGTGAACTCGGAGCAGCCATGGGAAACTTTTCCAGCAGCGTTTTTATTCTTTCTTTGGATGATTTTGTGAGTTTAATCTCAAGTTTGTTTCTTTCCTTTGTTTATTTGTTTATGCAATCGATATCGGAAGATGTATTGCTATTTGATGTTTACCGTATGATGGAAATCGGTGTAAACCTTAGATCACCATAGGAAAGATTAGACTTTTAACCTTGACATAACGGAAGTTGATAGGTTAGATTTCTAGGTTGTTAGATCTAATAAATCTTGCACCTTGTTTTGAGAGCGTTAATCTCTATAGATCGGAAGATGATGAGATTGATAGACGGATTACTTACGGAAGTAGGAATTCATACCTTTGATTAGGTGAACCACAACTTTGATTGAATCATCATAAGATAATCTAGGGAAGAATTAAGGGTTGCGGGATGGTGGATCATGTTTGTTCTATGTTGATTTGCTTCAGTCATTATCATGATAGTTAGTTTTATTGTTTTCTTAGTTGTAGTTTTATTTATTTATTATCGCTTTTATCCTCCCTGGCTTTGGACTGAAAATCCTCTGTCCAGTTTATTTTATCGTTTTTAGTTTCGTTTTAGTAGTAACAACCTTAGGAAAATTAATGAACTAGATACCCCGATTCCCTGTGACCGACTCCGGTATTAATCGCTATACTACGATCCCTACACTTGGGGAATACCGGATTTATAAATTTATTACTTGTTTGTTTTCTTAGATAAAATCCGTGACAATTCGCATCAGAAATAGTACAACATGCTACGCTTCCAAAATATAAAACCCCAAAGAAAAAATTACAATGTGGAATAGTATTGAAGCAAATACACCAAAGCAGAATTCACACGAGCAAGCCTTTAGAATCCTTGTTTTGATCTTTAACATCTTCAACCATAATACGATTGTGAATCTTGTTACTCATGTCCTTCGGAATTAACCAGCTAATGGGATCTTCCATTGTGTCAGCAGCGTCTCGATTTAAGGGGAAAAAGTAACAAAAACCATCAGCTCCAAGAAAATTAGTATCTAAAAAATGGAATTGAAAAATTAGAACCTAGTTTGCACCCTTCAAAATATTGAAGGGTGCGTGCCAAGATCCACACCATGACTTGTACCAAGATTCCCGCACGATCAATGTGTTATGGAGAGATCCTGTAAAAGTCAAAAAAGGGGAAGCAAAAGCCATCCTAAAAATGTTTTGGAAAAAATAAAAAGCCTTTTTGACGACCTGATTTGCACCCTTCATGTTGATAGATGAAGGGTGCTTCCAGAATGTTACGCCTTTAATGTACAAGCCGAATAGTAGGCAACCCCAGTTGATCTCCATGAAGCAAATAATTAAGATAGTCAGGTAATGCATCGTGTTGTCCATATTGATGATGGAGGTCAAGTTAAACTATTAACTCGATGCCTACTAACACACTAGCAAGAGAACTAGGTTCAATTGTAGTATAGCTAGATAGAGTCGAGGTCGATCCCACAGAGACTCGGCACAAATAAAACACAACTTTATCTTCTTAGAACTAAATTGGAAGGGCGGTCTACGACCAACTTAAATGCAATAAATAAAATAGTGACAACCACAAGACACAAAGACAGACTAAAGACTACTAAAACACGGATAATACGGCTGATATTATCTAAACAAATGGTATTGATTACGCTAGTAGATTATAACTCCCCCATGTGAATTAGGATGATAACGAGACAAAACAAACGTTAAAGATTAATTATTATGACTACGGGAGTCATCCCCTAAGGTAGATTTAGCTCCGGTTAGGCCCTCTAAATCATCGTGTCTCCATTACGTGACTTCGCCTTTTAATGCCTCCATCTCATATAACTTCTGACACAATTACGAAACTAGGGATGCCGGTATAAACCGTAACCTCATCTAAGCAACATTCCTAGGGTAAGGCGTACTTCTTAGATGCCGATTCAATCTATATCCTAAGTAACAATCAATTTTTGGGTTTCATGTTAAATTATGATGACAAATAATTAAGTTGATCGGGTTTAATTACTCGTTTTAATTCCAAATCGAGAATCGACGTAGTCGAAGCCGATCATAATATTGCCCTACACATTGCCACACTCGGTCGACCGAACGACCGCATTCGGGCGACCGAATGACACGTCTCGGTCGACCGAACACGATCCGTGTTGGTACAAATCATGATTACTTCTTAACGTTTCTAACCTAAACACATGGGTTCGTAAATTAATCTACATCACGCAATCAATACAAATAAAACTACTCCATAATAAAATATATCGATCTACAAATAAAGATTGCATAATTGAATAGTCATACCCTCGAAGACGAGAGTGACTCCCACTCTTTAATGCGCTCCCTAATCGGAGAATCCGACGAATCCACAATGAACGAACATAAAGAAAATAAAACTAAAACTCAAAATCTAAAATTGTATGAATTGTTTTGTGTTGTAGTGGTGTGTGTTCTCAACATCGTGGTCGCCGTTTATATAGGAGTTGTAGCCGACATAGGGAGAATCCAGAAGATTGACATGCATTTATCACATTAGGCTCGGGTGACCGAACCTATACGCTCGGTCGACCGAATGGCATGGCTCGGTCGACCGAGCCTCCTTCTTCACGCGTTTTCACTTCGGTTCGTCTGACTTGTTCCCCACTCCATGCTTTTGAATTGATCTGATTGATCTTTTCTTCAATGCTCCGATTTTCTTCTCTTTTATCTTGAGATCTCCCTGATTGCATGATAATTATCTTCCCGATTTATCATGATCTGCAAAATCATCATTTATCACACAATTTAATTGCTCTTTTATAATAAAAACAGCTAAATACCAATTATCATATTAATAATCACTTATCATTAAATAATACATATAAACACGTGATTAAATATGAAATATATACAATTAACTCCGATTTAAGGTTAGAATTGATGACATAACTAGGTATATTTTAACTGTCATCAATTGAAGATAACTTGAATGCATGGAGGCATGTTTTGCAAGGAAATCAACGACCATGTTCGCCTCACGATAATTATGAGTGATTGGATAACCATGCTGATTAATAAAACTCTGATTTCCATGAATCTCATCATCCACCTTCCATGGTATCACATAGTCGCTTGAAATCATCTTTACAAGGAGTTGGGAATCAGTCTCAATAATTAAAGGAGAGATGTTATTATTGATGCAGAATGTGATTCCGTCGCTCAAAGCTCTTGCTTCAGCTCCTAGGCTAGTTGAAACGCCATAATATGCGCTAGCAGCATACAACAGACGACCATCTGCATCTCTGATAAGAAAAGACCCACAGAAGAGCTAGGGTTACCAACCGAAGAACCATTTGAGTTAAGATTAAAGTATCCATGAAAAGGTTGTTGAAATAGTGTCCTAAACCTAATCGGGTCGAACCGGATCGGACCAGGTCGGATCATTTACAGTCTATTTAGTTCATGTAATAGTATTATTATTGAATAATAAAAGCAATTTTGTTATTATATATTTTGTTTATTCGTTTGAACCAATTGTGATTGTATATATGATAACGTCCTTAGTATTAAATTGTGATAGATAAACTATGATAGTGATTATGGTTGATGAGACCTCGACTCATATTAATAAGTTTGATACTTAAATGTCTCTAGTCGTATGTACTATTAAACGGGACATTGATAATACGATTATACTAGCACGTATTAGATGTCTTCTATCTTATTGAAGATAGGGATAGATCTCGTCTATCAAAGTGTACTTGGATTGTACGTGGACGTGTATTATGAGAATGCGTACGTTAGACTGACCCACTTACTTTATTAAGTGTCGCATTAGTGGTTGTGTAATAATCCTAAGACCGGAGTCTTCGTGGCATCACGGTATGGATTGTCATGCTTTGACACTATTTAGGTTTCCCCTAGCCATGGGGCGATCATGCAGTAGTGCTCGGGTGTAATACCGAATCATGCGTAGGATTAATGTCGCTCGTTCGAAAATCGCGTATCCTATGAATAAGAGTAAATATCTGAAAGGGCATTCTTATAAGGAATGTCTTGTGCTCGTGAATCTTTGCAAAGTGGGAGTAAATGAGTTATTCCGAGAGAGCATGATATCCAGATTATAAGATACGGTTGTTAATGTATTGACACTCGAGATACAACCGTTTGATATTATTACAGCGATATGATTTTATTTACACGGTAACCGTTTCACATGAAATGTAGTAGTCATTGCGTTTGACTCTTCCGATGATTGAGGGTCACGGCGTGTTGCTAGACGCTATCCATGATCGTTAGGAGTGAATGGCATTTTAGTAATTGCACTTTATATCTACGGTCAACATATTCGGAACTCAATCGGGTCACACACATATGAACATCTAGCCAGATTAAAATGCGGTCATAGTGATAACCAAATAAGGAAAGTTTATTTCGACTATAAAATGTTATAGTGATAAATTAATATTGTGGTATTTATTTATTATGAATAGATTAAATTTAAGATATTAATTATATTGATTAATTAAAGAATATTCTGGATGCCAATTTATTGGCATATGGGGCGCCACATTCTAGTGTATAAGATACACTTGGATTGTGCAATTTAATTAATAGTATTATCATATATTAATATTAGATATTAATAGATTTATGGTAATATGATAAAGATAGTCAATAATAGATATTGACAATATATTGGATTTATTTAATATGAGATAAATCTAGAATATCTATTTTCTTTATTTTACTAGTAAAATGTTTTCTTTCTGCTTACTCTACTCAGAAGCTTTTCCCATTGGGAATAGGAGACACTAAGGGGCGCACCACCCTCTATATAAGAGAGGGGTTGGCTAGCTCTTTTGAACATCATAATTCCAAGAGTATTATTCTTGTGAAAAATAAATAGAGCTTCTTAAGAGAGTTTTGAGAGAGAGAAAATGCCGATCTAGCAATCGGATTTTTCTAGTAGCAATCTTTGGCGGGATTCTGGCGTGGTGCTCTTATGGTAGATGTTGGACATGTGGACAGCTCGCACACAACTACTCCTTCATAGATGGTCAAAGCGTCGATCTATTAGATCACACAAGGTATATTCACCGTTTATCTCCTTTATGTTTGTTGTTTAAACGAAGCCGATCTTGAGTTGGGGAAATTAATATTAAATTCCGCTGCGTAAGCCGATTGATTTCCTAACAGTGGTTTTACCTAGTTAATAGGAATGGCCTTTTTAATTTTTCGACTTCCAAAGCAGGATATAAAATTGTTACGAACAAGCCAATCATCGTCAGCGTCTTGCCTGTAAAGAGTTTTCCATCTCAGAGCCGTGACAATATTATACTTGATATTATTGAAGATGGTTAGAAATGGGAGTGCTAATATCATCATTCGTGAGTCTGCTACAGCATTTTCAAAGCTCCCAAAGAACAAAGATTGGAACATGCTTACAAGCTTTTGTAACTGCCCCTCCCTATTAGGTTTCCACCATCTCCAAAGATAATTGACAAAGTCATTAGGGATAGGGTGGTACCGGAACTCCATTTGCAAAGTATCCCAGACCTTCCTTACAAAGGTACAATGATTAAAAAAAATGTTCTCTTGTGTCATCACTTGAACAGAAAAGACATTTAAAATGACCACACACTCCCATTTTCTTTTTGGAATGAAAGATGATTGTTGTAAATAAATATGTGTAACTAACAAGAAAAACAAAAACAATTTTCGTAGTTTGTTAATTAGCATTCAGTTATTTCTATTATCTACCATAAAAAGCATATATTTACTATGGTGCAAAAGCCACATTATAAAACGTTACTTCTCCTTCTCTTACAATAATGGAATTTTTTTTCCTATGACCAAGAAAATTAGCATCTCCAAGAGAAAATTAAAAAACAAACATAAAAGACACCATTTGATTCAATTTAAAAAACCACTAACTAAATAATTCGATTTGACTCGGTTGGATCGATTTGATTGGTTTTTATTTATTTATTTTAATTATCTCGTTAATTAAGAAATAACTCCAAACAATCATAAACGAATTCTGAAAGACTCGGTCGAGGAGACATTCTGGAAATTTATTACATGATTTGTTTCTATTAAAGATGCGAAACATATTTTATTGTTTACCAAACAATATTTTTAATACAAAGCATATGGTTGATGACAAGATACAAAGGTATATTAAATTAATAAACTTTAACATCTGATATTATAATGACGTTTACTACGATTCTAAATATCTATACTAATATATATGTATGTATATGTGGATGAATATACATTTATGCCTTTTATTAAATATAATATGTATACGAGTTACATCGCGACTAATCGAGTCGAGTATATATATTGCATTTCTCATATATCATTAATTCTAATATTCGAGTTGATTTGGGTTCGAGTTTAAGCTGATTTAAGCCGGGTTGAGTCAAGTTCTAACACAAATTGATCTTGAATTAATTATTCACGAGTAGCTTGAGTCGGTTACAACCCTATTCCAGCCTTTTACACGTTTAATTTCCCATCTCAGAAATTTAAGTCATTCATCACCATCACAAAATTCACAAAAATAAATCAATTAAGTGGTCGCCAAAATCAATAAGAACACATCATACCATGAGTTGGAGGCGCGCAATATCCTCTCAAATACTTGTCTTAAATGATGTTTCAAGTACAATCGATCTAACCACACACTAAGAATGTGTAAATGATCTAGCTGTAGATTTTTTTTTCCCGTCAACTACGTCATTTTGTTGATAATGTCTAAAATCACTTGTACTTGAGCGATCACTTAAGGCTAGTACTTGAAGGATCCTTCCTCCCACCGGTTGATCCTAAAAAAGAAGTCATGAAATTTTCTGCGGTGTTGTTAACGATCCGAGCCGATTTGAATGTATGTAGTTCAAGCTTAGTTTGTTTACGTCACAAACTTGTTCGTTGAACAAACGATAAAAAATTATAATCAATCTTGTTTTAATTGTTTAGTTCACGAGCTTGTTCGTGATCGATTGTTTGATAAACGATCTAAACAATATGCTCAAGCTCGACTCGTTTAAAAGACAAATTGAGATCAATTTTTTAGTTGTATTTTTGCCTTCCAAAGCTTGAGTTGTCTCGAGTTCGTCTCGTAAATATATAAAAAGTCGAGTCCAAATGCATACATACATAATCAAAACTAATACTGATGTTATTTCCAAATACTTTTTGTCTTCTTTGTAGGATAATTTTAGTTACTTACACCATCCTATTGTAATTAACTGGTTCTTTGATACAGATTTTCCTTACATGCAGGGAGATAAAATCCAGAAAAAATGAAATATAAATACTCACCAATTGACTAAACTAGAGTAAAATTGAAAGGAAAAAAAGAAAAGGAAAAAAAAAGAAAAGAAATGAAATATATGTTGCGTTAAGATATTTTTATAGGTGTGAAAAGAATTTTACATGTTTTTTCATGCAATAAATGTCTGAACACAGAGAAAATTATTATCAATTTTACCTTTCAAATTATATTTTTACAGAATGTATACAATGTGTTTTCTCACATGTATCGAGTCTAGAAAACACCCTAACATGTGACTCAAAGTAATTCATATAATAATCCATCACTTCCAGAGTCATATTACGTCAGAATAGTATCTTGTCTGTGAAAAAATGCTCAAATTTCGCATAATAAAGATCCAGAGTCATATTACGTTCAGAATAGTATCTTGTCTGTGAAAAATGCTCAAATTTCGCATAAAAGATGAAAGTCGCGTAGTGAGAACGGGTGAAACGATCGAACACACGCGGTTTTAATACGTAACGAATGAAGGTGTGCGGTGCGGTGTGTGGTGTGTCACACGGTGTCTCCGCACCGTGTGGAGACACCACACAAAAATCAAAAGATGTATATAAATAACAATAAGGTTTACATATAAGACTTAAGCCTACCTATATCGTTGCAGACAATGATGCTAGTAAACATTTATTAAAATAAAAAAAAATACAAATTCTTGATTTGCTTAAGAATTTCTGTGATCCAGATAAGAATCTTTACTAGCTTCAATGAAATCCTGCATATTTGAAGCATCACACTGCATTATTATTTTCCCATCTTCCATATAAATCGCGCCGTCTGCATATTCGAGTTCTTCTAATCTATGAGTAACCCAAAGAGCTGTAACTTGTTCTTCAGAATCAGCCAGTGTCTTTTTCACTGCTTCTATCACCCCTACCTACACAACGAGTTTTTTAAAAATACATCCATAAAAAGCTCGACTCAAACTCGAACTCGATCGAGCTGAGAAAGGCAAGATTGAACTCAACTCGTTCATTATTCGTAATAACTTGACTCGACTTATGGGCTCAAGTATTCTTTTTTAGAAGGAATAATTACTCTTTTGGTCCCCTATATTCTTCGTTCTCCCAATACTAGTCCTTATCTTTCATTACTATATGTCTTTTCTCAGGACAATAGAGCAAACTTATAATTGTTTAAAGATGCACACAATTGAGTTTTACATTGCATCCACATAAGCTAGTAGGTTGCACAGGTACAGGGGGGATTTTTAAAAGGTATAGGCTACGTGTATGGAGGAATGTGTAAATGTTTGAAAGGATAGGGACTAAACGGTACATACTAAAACTATAAAGGCCAAACTTAAAAAAAAATCCATACAAAAGCACCTGCGAGAGGATACTACCTGATCAGTTTCATCAAGAAACGTCGTCAGCTCGTCGAGTAACAATACTTTACTTGCTTCAGCCAATGCACCAGCAATAGCAACCCTTTGTTTCTGACCACCACTTAGAGTTTGAACAGGTCTCTGCAAAAAAAGGGCCCCACCCGGAAACGAGTTTCAGTTTTCGTTTAGTATAATTGGAACAAGAAGAAAATTTGCTAAAAGGCCATACTTGCAAGTATTCATACATGCCAACTGCTTCTAAAGATTTTGCAACTCGAGATCTAATCTCATCGTGCGATAAGTTGAATTTACTTAAGCCGAATGCCACATCATCTTGTACCGTTGGCATAACAACCTGCAAACGATAACTGAATTCGTTTAGAAGATTAGCAGAAACATATGTTTTCTTTTTTCGTTTTTAGATCTAATGTACTCAACAATGATCGATCAAATAACAATCTTTATTTGTGGATCAGAGTGAATAACGAGAAATTTTAATGGCATAGCAAGTTACAGGATACTAAAGAAGATAGAGCTACTGTCCACGTAATAAATCATCATAACTTTTGCATAAAACAACCAAAATGAAAATTAACGCGTAAATATGTAGAATGACCTGGTGATCAGGGTTCTGAAAGACAAAGCTCCTAGGCTTTTTAACTCTCATAGAACCTTCGGTTGGCTTTAGTAAACCCGCTAATATCTGCAAAAAGCAAACAAGCAATAATCGAAGAACCTTAAGAGAAAAGAACATGAGAATTTTAAAGGATGATTTTGTGGAAGACTTAGAATTCTTATAAAGGGCACAGAATGTTAAAAGAAAACATACAATACCACCACAAATTCCATAGGGGTAAAAGCATAGAAACCCCCTCCTCCTCCTCCTCCTCCTCCCCCTCCCCCCGTTACTAAAATCAGTACCCTGAAGGAATTCATTTCCTCCCTAGCAGATTCAAACTATGTGTGATAAGGCCAAGGTAAAACAAACGGTTGCAACAAATGGAAAGAATCAATATTATGTTCAGGAACTCATGCAGCCTAAAAACTTTTCATTGACAAAGATGCTAAAAGAAGCAAGCAAAAAAAAAAAAAACAAAACAAAACAAAACGGAAAGGAAAGCATGGAATTCGGCCAATTCACTGACAACACAAATGAAGATATATCGAATGAAATCTTGCGTATAATCCTCGATTTTTGGCTGCAAAGAGGGCTAATCAATTACAAGGTTCTATTCTTAGTTCATCAAAGTCTGAGTCCTTCACCTTCCCAACTGATATCATTTGGGAATTGCAAGGATTTTAAATCTTCTTAACCCCTTTACAAATTACACAATATCAGCACCCTTTTCAATAATTATTGAAGCAATGGTCCTTTTTATCCAACTTCTCCCTAGAAAATAACCCAACAAAATGCCCAGAAAAATGAAAACAATAAAGTACCAGCAAAATGTGGTTGCCTATGCATTAAAGGGTGGAAAGCATAACACGTTCTTCCATTCCAATAAATTAAGCCCATTTGTACCAAGGTACTGAAAAAAGAACATTAAAAAGCAAATTAAATGAAAGAAAGAGCTGGGTTTGTTAATTGTTATGTGTACCTTCAAAATAGTAGATTTGCCACATCCGTTAAGACCAAGAAGCATCCAAAGCTGCCCAGAAGGAATAGTAAAGCTACAGTCTTTAACTATAGATTGCGAATTCCCATGTTTTGTACTAATTGAAAATCCCAAATTTCGACACTCAATCGCAAAATCATTCGTCTTTAAGCGATTTCTGCAGTACCCACAAAGTATAATCAAATCAATAACATGGGATTGGAAGGTTTCAGTAGGAAAAAGACCGTAAAAGTTAACCTTGGAAACTGGGAGCAGAGTTTAGTTATCCGTGGGATTTGAAATGGAGAGGCACAAAAGCTAGCATTGCATTGATTCATTGCTGAAATTTACTGGGAAAGACAACAATCACCTAAATCAACATACAGAGAACAATATTTCCAGATAATATACTCTACTAGTTAAGAGTATTCACTATAGCTTGCTGATGTGGATGTGCTCCAAACCACTTTTTTATCCACTTTGCCGATATTGCTTCCATACACTTAAAACTACTATGGCCTGTTTTTAAACATTCAGAATAGAATAAATAATGGGGGAATGAGGGAGAAGGACAAAAATATTTCATCAATTAAGTAGAAGGACAGTCTTTTGAAACTTTCGTGCATAAAGCGACAAAACTATTTATCCACTATCGAAATTCACTTGTGTTCGAAATTCACCGTTTAAATTCACGAAATTCACTGTCGAAATTCACTAATTTTCAAAATTCATTGTCGGGATTCACCGATTTTCGGGATTCACCGTCAAAATTCACTATCGAAATTCACCGATTTCGGGATTCACTAGGGAGATTCACCGATTTTCGGATTCATTGTTTGTCCTTCTCGCTATAAAAATTATGCAGTTGTCCTTCTCCCTATAAAAAATATGTAGTTGTCCTGTTGCTTAATAATATTTCAGATTGTGTCATTATCCCTAATTTTCCAATAAATAAATAAAAATGAAGCAGGTTCGTCTCTCTCCCCTCCACTCCCCTCCCCCTCCGACCGACTCCTTCCCTCCCCCTCCGGCCAATAATATGAACAGACACCAAAACTAGGTAGAAAATCAGAAGAAGAAAAAAAAAAATTAACAGAAAAAAGTAGTGACAATTTGATTCAAAGACACGTCTCTTTGATTCATATTTGTTGAAAATTAATGATTGATTCTGCTGAACTACTCACCTTGCTTTAACAGAAAGAAAAGGGGAAAAAGTTGTCACTCTTCAAAAATAAAAATAAAAACAAAGAAACAAATATTCAAAAACTACCATTGATTTGTCATTCTGAAAGAAAAAAGGAAAAAGAGGAATTATATTTTTGAACTACTCACCTTGCAATTTTTAACTAGAGAAAGAAAACTTTGGGTAAAAAAGTTGTCACATTCACCTTGAATCAAGATGAAATAAAATATTATGGTTGAAGAGACGAAGATAAAAGATCGTGGGAGAAAAAGCAGAAATTGGAAAATCAAGTCGTGTCAGAACTGACATTTGTAAATCAGGTCATGTCTTTTCGATATGAAAAATAAGTAAACGTAAAGATTCTTACGTTTAATCCTTACGTTTAAACGTAAGAATCCTTACGTAAGGAACTTACGTCCAAACGTAGGGAAATTCTTGTCCACATGATCTTTGGTAATTTTGTACCTGCTTGTTCCCAATTTTATAGTGATACTTACGTTTATCTTATTTTTCATGTCAGAAAAGATATGACCTAATTTGCAAGTGTCATGTCTGACACGACCTGATTTTTCAATTTCTGGAGAAAAAGTGATTGCGTAAACTGAAAAAACTATTTTATTTATTTATTTATATAAAATGATGTTCCACGGCGTGAAGGTGAAGGGGGACAGAATCACGGACGTTCACTCCCACGTTTTGCTCATCCACAGTGTGTTAGCATGAGCCATAGTGGTAATACATGGAAATTCTAAGATAGGGAATCCCTTGTAAAGAAAGGCCTACGTGATATTATATGGACTACTTGTAAAATGAAACTGTGTGGTTCAGATGATACCACGTAGGCTTCTCCCTATAAAGAGTCTTTATCATAGAACTTCCCGGTAATAAATTTAGGATGAAAGTTACACATCTTTGAGCTATTGCTGATACTCTTAGTTTTTTGCGCGCCTGACAATGGTTATTTTTCTACTTTTTTCCAATAAGTAAATATTAAATGTACGGGAACTCTCTCAACAAGATTAGTTGCATCCACAAGAGCTTGAATCCGAGGCTTATTTCTTAAGCGATCGGAGTCTCTTCCACTCCGACCAACTTTGTTAGTAGAGAAAATATAATTTAGAAGTAAAAAAAGTGCTTATTATTAGGAATATAAGAAAAAGAAAGACACTAATTTTATAGTGTTCCGGATACAAGTTTTGGGCAATCAAGTCATCGATTTTTTTTTTTTTTTAAACGATCTATCTTTATTCAATAAGTGGAAAACCACAATCCCGGTACAACCAAGTGTTTAACAGCAACTATACTAGAGCAATTAAGGCAAACAAATATAATATTTAAATAATGTCCCAAGCCAGTCGTAGATCTCTCACACGTCGAATGGTCTTCGCAATGAACACATGAGCCGGGGGGTACGCTGTCTCCGGATCAAACTTAATATTGTTTCTCCAATACCACAAGCCGTACAATGTCTCTCTAAATAAATATGGCCAACTTCTACAAATGTTCGGCTGCAAGTTGGTCCTAATCCAGGTGGATGCAACATGTTCTTGAGAGAATGTTCTCCAATCTTCCCGGCTCAAAAGTTGCTGCCACACTTGCTTGGGCCACCAACAATCGCGCAGGGTGTGCAACTCAGTTTCCTCGTTGAGTCCACAGATATGGCAAGTTGGGGAAGCTGCTATATATCGATGGAATAAAAAGCTCGAAGTCGGAAGCGCATTATGCGAAGCTTGCCAAAGGAGAAAGTTCAGACGCATTGGCCCTTTCATCTTCCAAATATCATGCCAAATATCGTCTCTTGAGAGATGTGTATCCGGCTCCTGCAAGAATGCATAGCCCGAGCTGACAGTATACTTATCTTTATCTCCGCCACGCCAAACAATGCTATCATTTTCAACTTGAAAGCCTTCCAACAACCTCCTGGCTGCTATACAAATTCCTCTCCATGTGGCCGATGTACCCGGCTTTGGGGGAAGAAAGGGGTTATCATTTTTCGAGACCATCACACGTACCCATAAAGACATATCATCGACAAGGTGGTCCGCCCCGACTGAGTTTGATCGGCTTCCACCTTCCATTTAATATCATTAATTGGTGGTTTATTTTTTAAAGAGTTTTTTTGGTGCGATGGTAGCGCGTTATGCTTCGGATGAGGTTTCTACCTTTTGTCCGCTTTTTTGGAACCTTTGGAAAGCCCGATGCAGTGCAATTTTTGATGATGTGCCTATATGTTTCTCGGGTGGTCTCTAGCGCATCCGGATGAGGTTTTAGTCTTTGGAAAGGGCGCAATTTTTGAAGAGTTTCGCCAGTTTCGCCAGGCCATGAGTGCGTCTCATCTGGGATCTGAAGGGCTTGCTCACCCGATCAAACGTAGCGCTCCTCCCGTAGGCAGTTGGAAATGCAATTGTGATTCTTCTGTCACGGACTCGGGCTCTTGTGTGGGTCTGATCTTCAGAGATGCGCTCGGTTCGGTTGTTGCCGCATTTTCATTCCATTTTGACCCTGGTATAAGTCCTGAAGTTTGGAGATGCATGCGGTTCTACTTGCGATGGGGGAGGCTATTCAGCTGGAACTTTCTGCTGTCACCTTTAAGACTGATTGCTTGCCTTGTGTTCAAGCATTATTGAGGCTGTCGGATGACCTGTCAGTCTTCAGTTGCTTGACGCGTGATTGTCTAATGCTTTCGCCATCCTTTACTTCTTTTGCCTTTACTTTTATCAAGCGAACTGACAATTTTTCTAGTTAGACATGGTTTGGATATTATTGATCGTATTGACTAGGGCACTGCTCTCCTCATTATTACGGATTTGATTTAATAAAAAAATAGTTTTCTTAAAATAAAAAATAAAAAATTGATTGGACTAATAATAATATAGAACTGAGGTTTTTTCTGTTAAGAAAGAAGAACAGACCCGAGATTCTTTTCTCCGGCGGTGTAAATATTTTGAGGAAAGAATCTGGATACATGTGGCGCGCGGAATCTCTCCCTACCAAGATGGGAGAGGTTATGCTCTAGAATTTTGTGGTTTCTCTTCGTGATTTATGAGTTTCTATTGAAAAAATGCAGTAATTGATTGTATCTCTTTTTTCAGAGCTGTATTCCGGCGGACGATTTCCCTTTGGAGGCCACAAGAACTATACGTTTGTACTTAATCCTTGCTTTCCTCCTATGTTTCTTTGAGATATATATTTTTTGTTAAGTTATGATCTTGCATCTGTAGTTTCGTTCAGGAAAACATTGATTTTTTTTTTTTCTCTTGGGCAGTTTCGAATTTGCTCAAACGGCATGGTGAATTAACAGAGCGGCTTTCTAGGTAAGTACCTTTAATTTTGTTTAATTTTTTGTTTCTAGCTTTTCACCCAAAGATTTTTTCAGTTAGGATCATGTCTATGAGCAGGTTTAGCTATGTTTGATTTTATACACAGCTTGTAGCTGAAATTCTTGTTAGACTGTTAGATTTGACTTAATCTCCACTTTTGATCCATTTCCTCCATTGTTGAATACTCAGATATCCTATTTACTTTACCTTGGTATTGGTTGGATTGTGGCAAAATTAGATTCTCTCTATCAACAGTCAATCTACAATGTTGTATTATAGCTCTAAGATTATCCCAGTGGGGGTGGGGGTTGATGATCCAGATCCTGGGAGCTCCCAATTTGCTGTGAGCAGCAAGTAGAATTAGTTTTGCTTGGGTCACTGGATTTTGAAATCAGGTTGCTATGTCTAAGTTCCTCGATTGTGAACTGTAGAAAGATCTGAGTTCTTCTGATTACATGTTGTTGAAGATGTTTGTACTTTCCTTTATGTGGTTTGGCAGCATGATGATTATGGCACTTGATGTTCGTATACCATGCTGAGATTAGCTTCTGATAGGCAAACCGGTAATCTATTAGTTATGATAATATCAGAAGCAAAAGTATACACTAGTTTTTGTTTTGTAGAGACTCAGACAAGACGATTTTCGAGAGACTGCAGAGAGAATTCGAAGCTGCACGGGCCTCCCAAAGTCAAGGTATATTGCACCATGATAATGTTCATTTACTAAAGTGGTTGTTACCGAGTTATAATATTGATACGAGTCATAGATAAACGGCGAGCTTTAGTGAATTTGCTATATTTCTGCTGCTGTTCATTGCTTTCTTCATCAGATGTTTTGCTTCTCTTGTTGCTTTCTCATTATATTGTGCATCATACTTTGTATTATTTCATGTATGTCCACACACATACATACATGTATCATGTTCCAATGCAGAAATTTTCTTAGACGGTGAGCAATGGAATGATGGGTTGCTCGCTACGATTAGGGAGCGGGTATGATATTTTAGAATTACTTGTTTGGTATTTTTTTTACTAGGCGTTGTTAATGGCACCATAGTGAATATACCGTGGCGCCACACTTCAGGCTAGGGTTGACTCTCTAAAAATAGACATTCGTTCTCTGCAAAGTCGAATGTTGAGATTACATTCGACTTTCCAGAGCTCGAATGTCGGTCTGGTGACCCGAAAGTAGATTCGATGTGGTGCCATTTACGACTCCCTTTTTGACTTTGTTATGTTCCTTTGAAATGGACATATGTATTATATATACTCGTTCATGTATATTTTGATGCCTTATGGGATCAGGTTCATATGGAAGCTGATAGAAAGTCGATGCTATTACCCGGAGACATGAATATGGTGCCAAATCTTCTTTTCGCCGAGAAAATAGCTTACAAGGTTGGGAATAAGGTATGTTATTCCTGATTCAAATATTCAGTTATCCTAGTAATGGATATGCATACATGAATCCCGTATCCCTTTTGAAAATTACAAATTCGCCCTCACCTCACATGTGTATCCTAAGTTTCAGATCTGTGTTTGTGTTGGATACGCATCGTATATGGGACACACTACCTGACAATAGTATACATGCATCATAGAAGAGTAATGCTGACATTAGTAATATAAAACCGTTAGATAATTTATCGTAAATGGGTACTAACATTAGTTGTAATCAGTCATTCTTTAATGGATCTGCTCCATAGCCTTTTCTTATGTAGCAGGTAATCTGTTGTTTGGAAGGAGCGCGGATCGGAATACAATACGAGACTTCTTTTGCAGGTTAATATTATCTGTTTTTTTTATCCGGAGCAAATCTCGAAGCAATTATTGTATGATTTTGGAGCCTTGTAACTATTGATTTTATTGAATAATCACATACGTTGTTTGGAAAAAAAAATCAGGAGAACCGTGTGAATTATATCACTGTGTCCTTGAAAGCAAGTCGTTTCTCGAGAAGATGACTGTTCTTGAACATACAGTTCCATTTTTCCTACCTATACGCGAGGCAGAGAATGAATTTCTCACGTCAAATGCAATGGTGGGATTTGCGTTTTTTCACATTTTCCATTTTTTTTTTCAAATCCTTAGCTCTAATCCTTTCATGTTTAACTTCAGAAATTTATCGATTATGTGGGAGATATGTTACAGGCTTATATTGATAGGCGCGAACAGGTATGTTGGTATTCATGCCGAAGATAGAACTTTTTTTAGAATTTATTAATTCATAGAATTTGTATTGTTTGGAACTTGTATTCTATATAAACATTATTATTATCTTTATAATGGATTTCTAAAGTTGACATTTTTGCCACCTCGTGACTTCTACGGCAACACCAGATAAGTGAATCAACGCGTAAGTGATCCATTGTTCATCTTATTTTGTAGGTCCGTCTTATCAAGGAGCTGTATGGAAATCAGATTAAACAACTTTATCACAGCCTTCCATATAACAGGGTTGATTTCGTGCTCAATAGCTTTGATTGGTATGTTCAAACGTTCTTACGCTCTTTTCATACAATTCTTGTTCGAGTTTTTCTTGATGTGAATTTCATCTGTTCTGGCAATCGAGTTTTTTTCTTGATCCTGTATTAGATACAAGTTTGGTGCAAATTTGCGAATTTTTAGAAGCTGAATACATGATCTGGATATGCTTATTCATATGGCCAGCAAATCAATACAAAGCTACTGAAATCGATGAAATACCACTAGAAATTGTTTCTGTATTTATATATCTGTCCTTTTAGTTTTCTTTTGTACAGTTTGGTCCTCGTATTTCTATTATTTATGCATATCCTTTCTATGCATAACGGGGCTAATGAAATATCCGTCTGCAGCAACGTGGTGGTTAGTCTCGAATACGGAGATCTTCTATCTGTACTTCCCTCAGGAGTGAATGTCCTGGCATGGCCTTTGCACCAATCCAACAGATCTGGGCCGTTGATCAGCAACAAGGGTAGGAAACCTATTCCCGAGCGGTTATCATACGCAGAAAATGCACTACGAACCATGAGCTTACCTGAAGGTTCGTGCCTCTGACGTGGATTATTTTTAACATTTTTTCACGATTTTTTTAGCTCGACCATTGATTTTTTTAATTATAATTTGTTTTTTCCAGCTTATGCAGAAATTGTTTTGAATCTCTCCCAAGCACTTCAGGAGGTATTTCCTCAAAACAGTTCTGCCTAGTTTGCGATTTTTTTATTTTATTTTAATTTTTTTTAACTCTCCATGGAAGCCTTTCGAGAATGTATATTATTATGAAGATATTGTATTATCAGTTGGCTTTAAATGTGTTATGTAATAGTTAGAAACTGTTCTGATGGAATAGCTTCAACAAGTAAACCGTTTTTTCATGGATGTGTATGATGTTTTCAATCCCCTAAAAAGATTTCTGCCAAATGAAGTAAAAATAGAGCGCCGTCGCAGCAGCAAATGTCTTTTCGGAAGCATGAATCTTTATCAATGTGAGTTGCCTACGTGTGTCCGATTGCAGTTTGAGCACACCGAACCATGCATATCTATTCTTCATCGTCTATTACAATGAAGTCTCGGGTGCAGTACGTACCAAATGTATCTTCGGCACACCCTTTACAATACTTGGGACATTGATTAATTTCTGGATTGGGATCTCTACATTTTGCATTCGGATCCGGACTACAGTTATCGGTTTCCTGGCATGTACCATCTTGCCCAATGATTTCCTCTGTATACAGATTTTCGGCTATTGAACAGAATGTTCGACCCTCAACTTTCATCTGGGACGGTCACGGCCGGGAGGCATATGTTGCAAAACTCGGGACAAATCCGTAAGATCTCCATAGGGATTGCAGCCGGTGTTTCTCTTGCACTGTTCTACAAGAGAATCCTCGTCCTTCATTAGGCGTCTCTTCGGTGTAGTAGTAGTAGTACGGGTCGACATTGCTTCTTTGTTCTTGATTGACATGATTGTAGTCACTTTTGAGAGAGAAAATTTTGACTTCCTTCCACTTTGAGAAGAGGCAAGTGCAACACTTCCTTTTAAAAGGTTAATCAAGAATATGTTATCAACAAGTTATATAACACATTTCAAAAAACAAATAAAAAACAAAAAAAAAGTTATATAACAAAAGATCAAAGAAGGGATATAAACATTTTGATATATTCTATTTGAGTAACGTTACAACCACGATCATTCCGTCAAAATGGGTGACACAACCTAATTCGACGAGTAATATGCTACCGACACACACATTCAACCATAGAGTGACACAACTTGATTTTACACCATTGATTGTTTTTGGCCTACATCATGATTAATGCGTCCTACATCATTGATTATCAGATTGTGGTTGAGTGGTTGTGACAGTGGCATTACTCCTAATTAATTCCACACCATTGATAATGATGCATGACCCATCATATATAATCATGGGTATAAAAGTAGGTTATGTCGCCCGTTGTACCCGAGTGGTCGTGGTTGTAGCATTACTCATTCTATTTCAAGGTTTTGAGCTTGTGTTCATAATGTTTTATCTTGATGTTTTTACTCCTCATCTATGCATTTATTTTACCGTTTAACTACATTTTTTATAAATGTCAAAGTTTATATTCACCTAATCATGTCGTGCTTTCAACGTACACGTGACATATTGGACTAATAATGTTGAAATATTCGTACAATGTCTTAACCTTTCTTTATATCAAAAGACGTAAGAGAAGATAAAAACCTGTAAATGACAAACTCAACGTGGCAAAATCCAAATCTTACGAATTAAAGAGTACAATACAACACCGCTATGTCTCCAAATACAATAAAAGACCCCAAACGGAGGGAGTATATTATTACTAGCTAACCCATGAAGAAGAAGATGAAAATGATTAAAAACATGAAGAAACTCATCAACTTAGCCATCTTCTTGCTTTTCTTTTGATAATAACTAATTAAGTATGCCTGATTATTAATTAATCACCAAAGAATTAACTTAATTGGCACTTAATTTGAACTTTGCTGTGCATTTCACAAAAGGAAAGCCACACATTTTATAGCTGGGATTGATACCCCTTAATTTTCTGAGAATGATTGAGATCGAGAGTTTTCCTTTTGTTTGTTTTGCTTTTGTTTTCATGGTGGATCATTATGTGTTTTAAGTTTCTGGCCTTTTTGCAAGAGGCCAATCAAACAATAAATCCATCTCAATTCTAGCTGGAATCTTATTAAAAATATTTGAGCTTAAATTAATTTTTCACAGGCTAAAATACTTTATAAATTATTAATTAGCTTTTATGTTAATTATTATTTTTCATATCATATCGATAAATGTTGCTATTGTATCAACAAATAATGACAAAATGGATAATACAAGGAAATAACATTAAATACTGCATTTGTTATTGTAATGTGACGGATAATACAAGAAAATTATAAAGTGGTAAAAGTAGATCCGGCTTATACCCCAAATTGTATCCTTCAAAATATACGTTATAAATCAAGAAATTTCGTTGAGCGGGGTTTGAAATTATTTTTTAAGATATAAAAGTCGAAATATTTTTATATAAGTAAAATATAGAGTTTTTATTTTTTTAACTGGGTCCACGGATCCCATTTGCTATAAGGTAGATCCGGCTTATACCCCAAATTGTATAGTTAGTGTGATGTATAAAAATCTTGTCAACTAAGATTAGTCATTTTACACCAAGCGAGAACGACGGTTTAAATAGTTGATCGGATTATTTATGACTTTGATCGTGATCAAAGTTTTCACGACATCTTTCTTTCTATTTTGAGTTTTCGATTAAATCATAATAGAGGTTGAATGGACAACTTAACCAAAACCAATAATTTTAGTATTACTGATAGACTCGGCCAAATTGTCAATATCCATGATGCAAGATTTGGTATGATGAAAAAGCAAAGGTCCTCCAAAAAAAAAAAATAAAAAAATACACACGCAGAAAGGTAACATGGTTAATTACTTTATATTATTCATCACAATAGAAAAGCTTTAAAAAAAAAGTTGTAAAAGGAAATGCAAGTTCACAATATCCCGAAAACACAATCCGATTATTTTATTTGGTACTGAAATGCTATATGTTTCACGATAAAATGATCACAATAAATAATCATAACATATTTTTAAACTATTGATCATGATAAAAAATCATATCAGTCAATAACATGATATAAAAAAATGTTATACATCATTTGTTGTGACCGCTTATACCAACCCTAACAAATCTTCTCAATGGATTATTCCGTTGGAGTAGCAAAACGGGATATCATGTTCATCTATGTCGCACCCGCCACAAAAGTCGATGGGACAACCTGAATCTTCTAAATCCACATCCAGAATACAGTTTTCGATTTCCTCACACTCGATGTTCGGAACACAGTCTGAGGTTCCCTCACAACCAGTCCGATCCAGTAGTAGGTGTCTCTTTGGTGCAGCGGTATAATTAATCATTTCTACTTTGTCCCTGATCGACAAGATTGTCATCTTTGAGAGAGAAATTTTCAATTTCCTCGCGCCACTTTCAGACAATGCGACACTTCCTTTTAAAAAGATAAGAATAGGAAGATGATTTAGACACATAATTCATGCCCTAAAAAAAGGGGTGAAGGAGGAGAAGAGTTAAGGTGGGGAAATGATTTTAAAGGTATATCAAATGGAGGAGTGTGATTAATCTATGTCACACCTACACACCTCTACTATGTGTGAGAGAGTGTGTGAGAATTAATTAATCACACCCCTCCCCCTCCCCCCACTTGGTATACATCTAAAATCACTTTCCCATCATAACTTTTCTCGTGAAGGGGTGGGGTATATATATATGGTGGTTGTGCATGCTTTATGTTCAAATTTTTATTTACTAGGTGCCAATAGAACAAGCCAAAGTGTCACGTATTTAAAATCTAGCGTTGAAGATACAGCCTTTGCACTGACCAATAAACTAGGTTACATGGGTACGGATACACAAATACGCAATTTTTGAAAAATACAGGTTATAGACACATAGGACATGTATCATGTACGTAAATATTAAAACATTTGCCCACAGATGTTTGAACACATAAAATAAAACAAATATTTTGTTTTTTTTTTCTTTTCTTTTTTTCTTTTTGGAGAGCTTATAATACATTATTTGTCGCCTCGATCACAAATTTGAGTTCTAGCCCTCAGGTGTGTATCCATTTTAGACACGTATCATATACGAGACATCTATCAAATTATCAAATAGAAGTATCTGTGCATTAATGCATTAATCATTATAGCCAATAAATTAAAACCTTGATACATGATATAAATAGACAGAAAGGGTAAAAAATGTGAACATGAAGAAGTAAAAGCGTCCAGATAAACCGTATCATATTATACAGCAATACATATATATATATCTATATCTATATCTATCTATCTATATATCTATCTATCAATTGATACTAACCGAAGAAGATGAAGATGATGGTGAAAAGGATGAAGATAGTCATCAGCTTGGCCATCTTCTTGCTTTGTATTGCTTTGATAACTAATTAAGACCAAAGATGTAATTAGCACTTAATTAATTTGAACTTTGCTAATTAAACTTGGCTGTTAATTTCACAAAAGGGAGCCATAGATTTTTATAGGTGCAAGTAATGCCTTTTTCTTAACTGTCTTCATATGAGAATCATTAAGAGAATATTACCTTTTGCTTTGTTTGCTTTCGTTTCATGGAGGAACATTATATGCCCTCAGTTTCTGGCCTCTCGGAAATTCGGCTCAATTTATTTGTCCTTTTTAGATTTTTTTTTTTGAAAATTTAAAAAGAACTTTCATACATGATTAACTTCTATATTAAATAGACTGAATTGAGTTTTAATGTATTATATCAATAAAAGTTGCTATTGTATCAATAAATAATGACAAAATGGATAAAATAAAAATGACATTAAATTGTAACATGACGGATAATATGAGAAAAAAATATAAAGTGGTGAAGTAAAGAGATAAAACATGATAGACCGGTTCTAATGACACCACATCAATAGAAATTTACTGAAACCCGTCACCCTTAGGATATGACCTGCCATTAGTTTTTTTTGAGGGTATGTGACATTAGAACCAACCCACCCTAATTGCAAAAGTGGGTTTAATTTTTTTTTTATACATGTTAGTCAGGTGATTTAATCTCTATGTCTAAATCTAAATCTGTTGGTCAGAGTTGAAGTTGAATCTGTCTGTTGCGTACTAAGCTAAATCTGAAGTATGTGTATGAATACTCAACTAAGTATCAAGTCTGATGTTCTCAGCTAACATTTGGTAAAAACGTCTGAATTCCGTTGTGGCCACGTCTACAGCTCAGAGACTGAATCTGGTTACATTTGGTAGTCCTCATATAAATCTGAAATACTGTGTCTGAGAGAATTTTAGTAATAATACTTAGTTGATTGTTTTGTCGGCTAGGGTTTCATTCAATCACAATGCTATAAATATCATCATTCACGTAACAAATCTGTGTAACTTTCTGTACATAATAAATTCCTCGTTTCTGTCGGTGGATTAGCCTACACACATTGTTGGTAACCACGTTAAATTCCGTGTTTCTTAATTTCTTGTTCTTGTTTCATACGATTTAATTGTTTTTATTTCCGGTTTCATCTTACAATTCGCTGCAACAATATACTCTCATCGTTCCAAAATAACTGAGGCAGTTGCTAAAAAGTTTTGTTCCAAAATAATTGAGGCATAATATTTTCTAAAGCTACATTTATTGTTATTTTTTCAACTTTGCCCTTATTTAATACTCCTACTAGGGTAGAAATTAAAAAGAAAACTGCATTAATTGTACCATAGGGATTTTTTAGTAATTACATACGAAAAGTCATAGCATTAGACCACTTTCTTAATAAGCGTGTTTTTGACAACTGCCTCCAATATTTTGGAACGGAGGTAGTATTTAAATATGTGGTTGAAATCATTTTATGTATCTTTTATGTAAAGAAATTTATTGTAGGTGTATCAATGTTGGAAAAAAAAAACAAATAATTAAATTAAGGGATAAGGTCTTAAAGGACACAATATATAAGATGTCAGGCAAAAAGGAGTACAAGAATTTATTTTTGTTAAAAATGACATTTTATTAGTGAAAATGAATTTGAAAGTGAATTATGTTGGTTTCAGCACAAAACCAACGTAATTCATCTTCAAATTCACTGATGAAATGATATTTTTGTTGAACATCTTTTTTTATAGTGCTAAAATCCTCGCATCTTTCTAAATGTGTCATAATTATCAATTAAGTATATAATTATTACACATACACAATCTCAAATTCCCAATATCCATAATGCAAGAGCTTTGGTACGAAAAAGAATAGGTAACACAATTAATATCTCAATTGCAGTAGTACATATCTTTGACATTGAATTTTTCAATAAGCACATAATTTTTTTGAATCCAATAAGCACATAATTGAAATAGAAAAAAGAAGAAGAAGACGACAGTAGACTTGATAAGAATCTCTATCACCACTTAATTAGTTCAGAACATCCGAATTGTAGTGGACATTTTTCAGACGCAAAAAGAGAGCTTAACGCTGAATTCATGCGTTCTCTCCTTAGTACGACGTCTTGTGTACAATATGGAGCTCACATTCACTTTTCTTTTAATTTTATATTTATTATCCTTTTTGTTTATACTAGCTAGGTCCATTTAATTTTAATTTTTATCCTCTTTTGTTGCTTTTCAAGATAAACATATTAATCCTGAAAAATGACCGCATTAGGTATATTGTCGTTGATTTACAAACCTTGTTTTATCTATATAGTCATATAAATTAAACCATGTCGTAAATGTCTTTTAATAATATTATTTACTAGTTGTATATTTTTTTATTTTTTTTTGAACAGCCAAGAAACTTTTCATTAATCAGCAAGATGCTAAGAAATTACAAATAAATTCCAAAGTTCTAGGTAAAAGATACCAATTTTCAAATCAAACACTATAAAAGAAGCAACCTCAAACTAAATCATTCCGCAAACAAACCAAGTCACAGCAATAGCCTTGATCTCCACGTCAATGAAAATCGAAACCATTATCCTAAGGTCTCAAGAAGCCGCAATCATCGGATTTGCCTTCCAATCTTCCCATTCTAGCTTCTTGAGGCAATTAGCATTCGAAAGCCAAGAAAAAGACAACCTCTGAATCTCTCTGAAGATCAATTCCGGATTAATGACAAACGAATTAAAAATGACTTTATTTCTTTGATTCCAAATGACCCAGGAAGTGACACCAACTATTGCTGACCACAAACGGGAGTTCAAAGACAAAGGAGACGGACCGGCATAAAGGATGCATAAATCACTAGTTGTATATTATTTTTGTGATTTTGTTGATGATATGAAATATTAAATAGAATGAAAATATTTTAAAATTTTAATAAGATCGTCTACATTATATGTTAAAACATTAGTGTTGATAGTGTGTTAGATTTTAATTAAAATTTTTTAATTAATATTCATTTGATCAACCGACAACCGTTGGATATGGCGTCGGGGTGTATCGAAGCGTGTCGTGCCGTGTTTTGGGTAGAACACGTGTTGTTGCAGATAATGTCGAAGATAGCTTCATTTTTTCGGTTAAAATTGATTTAAGTAGAAATTGAAAAAAATTATTCGGTAGTGTCGAAAAGTATCCATACGATGTCGGGAGATGTCGAAGATGTGTCGGATATTCATTTCATACGCACTTATATTATTCTTCTATGAACATGTTTTGATGCCACCCTAAAAGGTGTGAGAGGTGGGTTGGGTTAGGGTGGTGGGAAGGGTAGGGTATAGTAAGATGGGTGGTGGGCACGGTAGGGTAGGGAGTTGTAGGGTAGAGTAGGATGGGGTGGTGGGTAGGGTAAGGTAGGGTGGTATGAGATAAAATAGGGTGTAATAGGCTTAGCTAGGATAGTGAATTAATATGTAGGTTGGGAGGTAGGTTAAGGTTTGTAGGTAGGTAGAGATGTAGGGTGCGGTAGGGTGTGCTAATGTAGGTGAGGCGATGTATGAGATGTAATGCGGTGATGTATGGTAGGGTAGGATGGTATAGTTGGATGATGTGGCGTAAGTTAAGTAAAGTTTGATAGGTTGAATAAAGTACGTAATATAGGGTAGTGTGGTAAGATAATATGTGGTAAGATAATGTGGTGTAGGGCATGGTGAGGTAGGATTGGATAGGTGAGTGTTAAAAAATGTTGGGATAGGGTGCGGTTCGTTACATGCTACATTTCTTCGTATTTAATATCGTCAAATAAGTTAAAACTTATAGCATGGGCACTCCGTGCGTTGCACGGAGTCCCATTTCACTAGTAATTAATATGTATGGATAAGATTGTAAAATACAAATTTTTTTTTTTTTTTTTTTTTTTTTTTTCAGATTTCAAGTGATAGTGTTATCAAACAGCCTATTTCAATCCAGCACTTAAATAATTCAGATTTTAGACTTCAGATTTCATACTTCAGATTTCAAACTGTTGAGTTTACTATACTAAATAGGTTGTATTTATTACTTACGTATTTTTCAGTATTTGGGATGTATTTGTGTAATAGTATAAATAGGGATGAGGTGTCGTTCTGTAAATGTATGTAGAAATTATTTGCATAATAGCAGAAATAAAATCCCTTTTATTTAGTCGATTGTCTTCTTCCTAACCCTAGTTCATCCGTCCGAGTTCTTCGATTCAACCACAACTGAGTGTGTTGAATCCTTTCCTCATGGTATCAGAGCAAGTTCGAGAATCGTAGACCTCAATCCGTTCGTGTCTTACCTTCGCTCGTTGTTTTCTTCGTTCGGTGCCTCGATTTAGATCGATAATGGCGAATGACCGACAGATCCGAATTCCAGCAGAAATTGACACTTCGAGTCCTTATTACCTGCATCCAAGCGAGAATCCAACACTCGTCTTGGTAGATTCACCTTTAGATGGCAAAAATTTCCATTCCTGGAGCAGAGCTATGAGAATGTCGTTGATAATGAAAAACAAGTTAGGGTTTGTTGACGGTTCAATTCTGAAGCCGATTGAAGATGAGAGACTGGCTGCTCGTTGGAATCAGTGTGATACGACAGTGACTGCGTGGATTACAAGGTCTGTAATTCCAGCCATAGCAAGAAGTGTGATATGGATGAATTCAGCGCGAGAAATTTGGGAAGATCTGCATCAGAGGTATTCAAATATGGATGCGTTTCGACTGTCAGACTTATTGGAAGAAATAAATCAGGTTAAGCAAGGGAATCAGTCTATTACTGAGTACTTTGCTAGGCTGAAAACTATTTGGGATGAAATTCAGATTCTAAGGCCTATTCCTAGTTGCTCTTGTGCAGTTAGATGCACTTGCAGGGTGATTCCAATTTTTGTTGGCTATATCGAGTCGGAGTATGTGATACGCTTTGTGAAAGGGTTAAATGAGGCATTTGCTCCAGTTAAATCTCAGATTCTATTGATGAAACCCCTCCCTACCATTGCTGATGCCTTTGTCATGAGCATTCAGCACGAGAGACAGTTGGAGTATTCAGTTAGCCATCCTCAGAATACTCAACCTGCTATTTTTGCCAACAGGTCCAACATAAACTACAATACAGATAAAGAACAAGGCAGATGGGAAGCAAACCAGAGAGGAGGAACGTACAGGAAGGTCCAATGCTCCTTTTGTGGCTTTAACGGGCATACCATAGACACTTGTTACAAGAAGAATGGGTATCCTCCAGATTGGAAACCTAAGAAGATGGTCAACCTCACAGAAAGAGACGCTGATCCAAAGGGAGTTGAGGAAGTTCCAAGAGTTGAGCATGATAAACCTTATGAAACAGGACTGGGACTCACTAGCCTACAACTCCAGAAGCTGAGTAGGTTCTTGGATCAAATGAGTCTTGATGAGAAGCAGGATAGGGACCATTCTATCAATCAAACTAGTGTAATGACAGCAAATTTTAAGCAGAGCACCAAAGAGACACAAGGTAAAGGTATAAGTTCCTGGATCCTTGATTCAGGAACAATAGATCATGTTGCTTGTTCTATTGAGATGTTTGAAAAGGCCAACAAGGTGCATGGAGTTACAGTAAGCCTTCCAAATGGTAGTACAATTAATGTGACACACATTGGTACAGTCAAGATAAATAACACACTAGTCTTAAAAGAGGTTTTGTGTGTACCTGAATTCCAGTGTAATTTGATTTCTTTGGGCAGATTGACAGCTGATAGAGAGTTATGTGTTGTGTTTATGAATGGGATGTGTATTGTGCATGAGAAGAACACTGGGCTGAGGATTGGTACAGTTAAAAGGGAGGCTGGATTATATGTGCTTGAAGCGGGGATAGCAATAATATAGAGAATCAAATACAGGAAAAGGTTTGCAATAATGCTGCTACTATATACAATGTAGCTCCAAATAAAGATCTCCTGTGGCACCTACGACTGGGGCACATGTCACAACAACGTATGAAGATGTTGAAGCAGGATCATGAAGAGATTTTGTTGCCACATGATGAGACCATTTGCTATGTATGTCCACACGCTAGAATGAAGCGTTTGTCTTTTCCATTAAGTACAAGTGTAGTTGAATCCTGTTTTGATCTAATACATATGGATTTGTGGGGTCCGTATAGGGAATCAACGGTGTATGGTCAACATTATTTCTTAACAGTCGTGGATGATTTTAGTCGTTATACTTGGGTGTTCTTGATCAAGTCTAAGGGGGAGGTCAGACCGTTGATACAGAGCTTTTATGCTCACGCTCTAACACAGTTCCATAAGAAGATAAAAACGTTAAGAACTGACAATGGGTTAGAGTTTAGATGGGATGAATTTTATGCTAAAAAAGGGATCATACACCAGGAAAGCTGTGTTTCTACTCCACAACAGAATGGTGTTGTGGAGAGAAAACACCAGCATATCTTAAATGTAGCAAGGTCTTTGCTCTTTCAGGCTAATCTACCAATTTTATACTGGGGTCATTGTATTCAGCATGCAGTCAAACTCATCAACATCACACCTACACCAATTTTGGATAATTCCACACCTTACCAGGTTCTCCATCAACAAGCACCGGATTTAAAGCAGTTGAGGGTCATGGGGTGCTTAGTTTTTGCATCATCCCTAACACGAGATCGTCATAAATTTGATACGAGAGCACGTACATGTGTCAATCTTGGTATGTCTGAAACTTCTAAGGGTTATGTCCTTCTTGATTTAAGTACAAAGGACATTTTTATTTCCCGAGATGTTGTCTTCCATGAATTAGTGTTCCCATATCACACTCACAATGAGAAAAATGCACACACAGAATTTGATTTACTGCCAACACCTTCTTTTACTTCTAATTTTGATGATGCTGTTATTCATGCCCCTGCTGAACCTGGTGTGCATCAGCCACATTCATTTGATGCACATTCACCAGAACACCACACACATGAAGAACAACACACAGATGAGGCATCATCGTCCTCAACACAGCCTGAACCGAGGTCCACTCGGGCACATCGATCCCTTTTATTTAGTCGATTGTCTTCTTCCTAACCCTAGTTCATCCGTCCGAGTTCTTCGATTCAACCACAACTGAGTGTGTTGAATCCTTTCCTCACAAACTTTAGACTTCAGATATCAGATTTCAGATTTAACAAACGGTCCCTTAGACACTAATTGTATGCAACTCATGGTAATTAACCATGGTTACTTACTTTACGTTATTCATCACAATAAAAAGAGAAATGCTTAATTAAAGAGTAAAAGGAAATAATACTTTTTAATATCAGTAAAAACACTAGTTGCATACCTCGACTACTTCCATGATAAACCATTCATTACAAATTACACCGGAATACATTTTTACGCCATTAATCATTATAAAAATCATATTAATCAATGGATTTTATATCACAATATAAAAATATATTGTTGACACTTGTTTTGTTTTGTTTTGTTTTTTTTTTTTGAGGAAAGTTGACACTTGTGATAAACCGTTTATTGTAGAGATAGCAGCACAGATCCTTGTTGCGGTATATATATATCAACCCCGGAAACATTACTCAATGGATTCACTTAATTGGTGAAGCAGTAGGGGATACCGTTTTCATCCCGGTCGCACCTGCCACAAAACTCGGGGGGACAACCTGAATATTCTACATCCACATCTGGGTTACACCGGCCAAGAGATATTCTCGCAAGCAAGTAGGTGTCTCTTCGGTCCAGACACAGACGATGCAACACTTCCTTTTAAAGGATAAGAATATTAAAAAGATTATTATTTAGACGTACAGAATTCGAGCCACAAACGGGGTTGGGGAATCGAAGGGGATGTTTGTACAATGCACGGGTGGGTTGTGAGGGTTGTGACTTGTGCATAATTTCTGCACACATTTCTCTGTGCATAAATCATTTTACATAAGAAAATGTACTCAACAAGTTATATATATATATATATATATATATATATATATATATATATATATATATATATAACAAAAGATCAAGAACATATATACATGGATAAGGATATTTTTGGTTCACGGTTTCTACATTATGATTGCTAGTGTTTCATCTTCATAATTTAATCCTTCACCTTCGCATTTTTTTTATGTACGACCTGCTATGACCAATAAATTAGGTTACATGGTATAAGATACAGGACATGTGCATAAATATGAAAACTATAAGGACCAAACTCTAAAGAGTAAAAGGTTACCGACCAATTAATAAATATTTAAGCACGTAGAATAAAACATTTTTTTGAGTGTTCTCCTTATTTTTGAAAGAATTTCATATCATTTCGGTGAGTGAGTTTTCAATGCATTATCTAGCGGTTTTTACTAGAATTTTAACATCATCCCTCATCTCATAAATCCGAGTTATGGACATGCATATTTGAATCCCGCATCTAAGTTATGAGAATTACGAATTCATCCTTAGGTATATCTAGTATGTATACGTGTCAGATGGGGAATACCTTCCGGACATAAGTATCAGTGTATTATACCCAATAACTTCAACATTGAATCATTGATACGTGGCGAAAATGGCCGGACAGCATGGGTAAAATGTAAACACAAATAGGTAAAATTGTCCGGATAAACCATATCGAATGGTAAAGCAAAAAATCGTGTACAAAAATGACAAAACGTGTGTGTGTATAGAGAGAGACACACACACTAGCTTGTAACAATGATGAAGGTGTATTTTGTGATACTTATTCTGCCAATAAAATTGTTTAAGAGTAGGGTATAAATATGTAAATGCCAGAGATATATATTTTACACAATAGGGGATCCATCTATTTTTCTAATTTTATATTGGTCGTCAATTACCAATTAATATTTGGTCCATGACCAAGTTAAAATTTACGTCAATTAATAGATTGAAAGAGATTTGATCCAAGTAATATTTGATCGAGGACCAATTAAAAATTACGTCAATTAATAGATAGAAAGAGATGATAATTTACTAACCGAAGAAGATGAACATGATCATGAAAAGCATGAAGATACTCATCATCTTGGCCATCTTCTCTTGCTTTGCTTTGATAATAGCTAATTAAGTATGCTTAATTTGTGATTAAATAACAAAGAACTTAATTGGCACTAATTAGTTTGAACTCTGATAATCTTTGGTTGTCTTTTTCTTTTGGTATCAACAATAATGACAAATTGAATCAAAAAAACAAATAATGACAAATGCATAGAAGATGATCACAAATTTTATGTTGGACCTGATGTAAATCTTAGTTGGTGCACCAAAACCAATAGGAATCCAACATTCTAAAATGGGCCCCTACCTGTAAAAACTTTCCACTAATGTATCCCTTTAAAAGTGCTGACTTGGTGGTCCAAAAAAGTGCTGACAAATGCATAGAAGATGATAACATTAAATGCTGTATTTTTCTTTTTGGGGTAACGTGACATATAATATGAAAAAATATACTAAACTACAAGAGTAACGGATAAAAAGGGAAGGTGTTGACACATATGAAAATGTTAATTATCTATCTTCTAATCAGCTTCAACTTTTAGGATAGAAGTAACTAAACATGATATCAGAGAGTCACGGGTTTAAACCTCATTGCAAGCACAGCCTTTCAAAGAAAAAATAAAACAACAACTGAGGGGTCTTCCTTTTTCCGGATCATCGTAGTACTATATTGTCCAACTTTTTTTTCTTTTCAATCATGTCTTCTATTAGATGAACTTCACTAGATGGTGCCTTTAGTAAGGACACCGTAGAAGCTGCATACTTTGTGGCTCGTGATCCCTTACATTAACTTCCCCATGAGGGAGTCCTGTAAATGGATCATCACCCTCACAATTGAGAACTATGTTATTCGCTTGATCTCATACTTACTAGGCACGTAAGCAGTATCTAATACACAACCACAAATTATCATCAAATTCTCTAGATTAAGTAGTTGGAATTCTCTCAAAATAATCCAATTACTCAACGATATATATATATATATATATATATATATATATATATATATATATATATATATATATATATATATATATATTGAGCAACACTCAACGATATTCTTGTATTGCCAAGTTCCTTACAAAGCCTTATGATGATTGTAACGGCCCATTTCCGGACACCGAGTCCTTATCCGAAAAAAAAAACGTTCGGCACGTAGAATACAAAATAAATCTTACATTATAAGTAAGCCTCTACTACGTCGTATCGAGTTAAGCAAAACGGAAGCAAAAAGACTCGGATATATATTTTTTCAAACAAACAAGATAAGAAACTCAATATCTAAAGATAGAAAATGTAACATTCGTTACATTGGAAAACCAAACGAAACTTAAATCGTACGAAACCTCCAAAAGAAAACTAAAAGGAACTACTAAGTTTCCCCAAAGAAACAACAAGTCTAGAGTATAGTAAATAAGAACAAAAGTAAATGGTTCAACGTCGACGTCGTCATCAAAATCTTCCTCGAACTCCGGATCTATCTATTCATCTTCTCTCCCCAAACACATAGAAAACAATGCATTTGAGGTAAGTACAAAGTACTCAATAAGAGGTAGAAGCTACAAAAATAAATTACGATTTATAGCACAGATTAATAATTAATAAATTATCTTTATAAGACCGACTCAATCTAGGGTTCACTTCATGTCCATCAACATGTCATGACTATATGTTTCTAGCTTAGCTTATCTTGGTTACGTCAGCACTCAAAGGCACTACGCGAGGTGTATCCACCACGAGAGGGTGCCAACCAACAGTGGCTTGCACTGTTAGTCCCGGGTTTCCCCGGTATGCATACAAGTCCGGTGAAGTTCCCCTGTCATTTGGCCGCTAGTAGGTCACAGAGTTATCCACCTATCCAGACGAGTCACATAGCCGATGTTCACATGTGCCTAACCAAAAGTGACATGACGTTTAATCTTGTCACTATGCAAGTATGTATCTTATTAATTATTTGTTGTTAACTGGCCACCTAAGTGTTTTCAAGGATAAGGCCTACCTTAACGACTCTACTCCCTCACTTAGACAGCTGGACATCACATCCTATCAGTTACACAGACATTGATGAACTATAGTTCATCAAAGCACAAGCCCATTCATGCCCTTCCAACGGTCTCGAACTTCAACTCCTTTGAAGAGTACATTCGGTGCCGGAACTAAACGTATCAGAAGCTCAATTAAGGCTTGTTCATGTTTAATTAATGTTATTAGGTCATGAAATAACGTTTAAAATCTCATTAAAAAGCTTAAACAACATTTTATTAAAACTGAGGGTCAATGCATGTGCATTCCCTAGAATGCGTGCGCATTCCCTGACCAGAAAACATGCTGGGAGTTCCTGTCCAGCCAATGCATGCGCATCGCCCATGCTGGGAGCAACCTGTTCTAAACTGAAACAAATGCATGCGCATTATTCATGTTGTGCAAATGATTTAGCATCTTGAATCACGAATGCGTGCGCATTCCACCTGTAGAGACTAAAGCCATACATCCTGTAACATGAATGCGTGCGCATTGCTAGACAATACGTACGCATTCAACGCAGTAAACCCTAAAACATGATTTTCTACTCTTTGCGATCTCTACTCGATTCCAAACATGTTCCTTACGATTTTTATCCTAAAAACATAACTTTTACGATCCAAAACAAACCTTAACCCTTAAACAACATATAGGCATAAATTTTGATACAATAATGCATCAAAACACGATCTAACCTCTATAGACCTCTAATTTGTAGGAAGAGTCTCTTACCTTTTAAGCAAGCTAATCCAACCCAAACTCTCAGAAAAACTACAGCAAAACTTGATCTTTTATGCAGGAACCTATGTGATCAATCTAAAATCATATTAGATTCGATAACACGCTCCAAACATATAAAACTACGAATTCATGAGTTTGAATCCATCAAGCTCAGTCAAGAACATAACTTAGGATCGAAACATACCTTAAGAAAACTCCAACTTTCTGGTGTTGAATCGACGTTCTCTTCACGACGATTCCGCTGCTCTACTCTGATCTGAAAACCGTTAAGATTTGGCTCAAAAACTAGAAGAAATCTTTCAGCCCTAATTTTGTGCTCTCAACACCTTTCTCAGAGCGTAGGAAGAAATTTCTGATTTCTTTTTGGTTATGGGAACTAATGGGATTTATTTTCCTTAAATAGAAAATTCTAAAATTTCTTATTATTTTTCCCTATTACTTAAAAATCATATTTTCTCCCAAACACACACACACACACACACACACACACACACACACACACACATATATATATATATATATATATATATATATATATATATATTTATTTATTTATTTATTTATTTATTTAACTCCATAAAAGAAGTAAAGAATAATAATATTTCGTTTTCGCAAAAATATACGTCTGCTCTTTTTCAAAAATCGAAATATTACAATGATCCTCATCTTATACCAACTGTGTAAAAGATCATAGCTTTGCTTCTTTTAATTACTATCTCCGTCCCATAAAAAGTGTCCACATTTTGAAAATTAGTTGTCCCATAAAAAGTGTCCATTTACAAAATCAATACATCATTTAATGCAGTTTTTCCACACACACCCTTATGTTTGCATTTAATTTTTGTATGTTCATTTCACATTTCAATAGAACCATTTATTATATGATAGGGGTATATATATCCATTAGCACTTAAATTACTACACTTTAATTGATTTCTTAATCTATGTGGCAAGCAAAATGTGGACATCGATTTATATACAATACAGTGACAGAAGTATTTGGGTGAAACTTATTTTTCGTTGAGTCAATAGTATACATGCAATACAATATTGATCGGTTTATACACACATATGGGAACGTTCTAAGCTAATTAGTAATAAATATAGTATCATAGAAATAAACAAAACTTAATCTGAACATCAATATGCCCGGGAGAATAAAAAGTTATGAAGAGTGTTCGTAACATTTGAAGACAATAAAAATGTGAGACTTCTATTAGGTCCGTTCAATTCTTGTTATTTTTTCAGTTCACACGTATTCATGGTTTTTTTTTTTTTTTTTTTTTTTAAAGTCCATTGTTCATTTCAACCTCGAGATTGATTAACGAGTACTGGTCTTCAATCCCGAGGATCGTTACTTATATGTGAAATGTTGATTTCAAACTCGAGATTGATTAATGATCACTGATTTTCAAAACCTTTAGGCTCGTTACTTATAAGTCAAACTCGAGACTCGTTACTTATAAGTCAAATATTGATTTCAAACTCGAGATTCATTAACGAGTAGTGATTTTCAAACCCGATGCTCGTTACTTTTAAGTCAAATGTTGAATTCAACATCGAGATTGATTAATAAGTAGTAAATTAAAACTCAATCTCGTTACTTATAAGTCAAATGTTGATTTCAAACTCGATATTGACTAACGAGTAGTGAATTTAAAATATTAAATATAATTTTTAGATACAAAAATATAATTATTAAATATTAAATATAATTTTTAGGTTAAAAATTTGAATTTTAAATATTAAATATAATTTTTAATAAAAAAAATCATTTTTAATAAAAATTTCATTTTTAGGGACGACATTTGTTGTCCCCATTAAATAAATAAAAATTCAAATTATTTCATGAAATTTTGGGTGGGAAAAAAAATTAAAAACAGGGACGACTTTGTCGTCCCTAACGAGTTTCCCGGGTAAAATTTGTCACTTTGGAATCCACGTGGAAGGGCGGGAAATTTAAGGATTATTAGGGATGACATTGTCGTCCCAAAAAATAAATAAAGAATCGTCCCGAAAGATTTAACTTTCTAATATTTAATTAATCGAACGTTGACCGATCTTTAGGGACGACATGTCGTCCCTAATAATCTTTATTTTGGGACGACAAATGTCGTCCCTAAATGTACGGTCTCTAAAAACCTAATTTGTTGTATTGCGATGCGAGAGCACCGAATTTAACATGGTTCGGCAAGCTGACCCCAGATCCATGGACAAAAAGCAACAATATGACTGTAATGGAGCACAACAAAAACTCTTCCAATTAAAGCCAAAATAAGAATAGACCAAACATTGGGCTATATATGAACAATAGAATTTATCTAAAGTGATACATATATCTCACTGGTGCACCTAATACAAAAAAAGCTTAAGGCCATATTTATATTATGAACTAAAAAGACGATGCTAATTAATAAGCCACCAACGCGGGACTTTTAATCCCTCTCAAGCTAAGACTGACCATGGTTACTCACTTTAAGGTATTCATTGCAACATAAACTTGGCTTTGCTTGAGAAATGGCAGTGGAGATATCCCATGAGAAGAATGCTCTTTGAAGAAATGTCATTAGAACTTTCTATGGTGAGGGGGTGCATGGGGGTGGGGTTGTAAATTTTCTTAGATGTTGGGGGTGAGAGTTATATATCTTCATTTCTTGAAGGACTTCTTATGGGGAACGTGGTTATGTTTCTATTAAATATTGTTTTTATTATCAAAATTGTTTTTTTTTCTTTCAGATATACATCAACATTGTTATGGGTAAAAAATATACATCTGAATATAGCTTATGATCCGGAAAAAAAGTTATGAATTAAGTATCACAATTAATTTCTCTCAAATTTATCAATATCCCTAATGATTTGGCATGATGAAAAAGCAAAATATCTCTCATTCAAGTAGTATATATATATCTTTGACACTGAATTGAAGTAAAAAAAAAAAAAAAAAAAAGAAAAGGACAATAGAAAAGCTTAAAAAGCAGGAGCAAATAAAAGTTGAGGAAAAACACAATCCACTATGCGATTACATTGAATTAAAAGTTCAATATAATCGGTGACTTCCGTACGTGTGGCCTTAATTATTGCAGAACAATTAACACGCAAAAATTTGGGCAGTATAATGTATTAGGATAATGAAAGGAGAAATACTGTCTTATTGATTCAATGAGAAACGATTACAATATATATAGGAAGAGCAAAGCCTCAATAATAAAGATAAATACATAATTTAAACTAATATAAGATAAATCTAATTATATCTCTGCCTCCATGTCCGCCCCTAGCTTCACCCAATTTCCCGCCGCCGATTATCCCCTTCGCGTCTGGCAATTGTTATCTAGCGATGGCGATTTCTTGTCGTTGTAGCCAAAACAATTAGGGTAACATATTTTCCTTATCTATTGGCCCACAAAATTCCATTACAATTGACCCATCAAGTTACTTCTAATTTGGCCCAATTAAATTCACATGGTCTTGGCCCACTACAAATACAGGGAGGTAATGATTTGGGATGTGAGGAAATATTTTTTTTGGGACCGTATTTTAGGGTATCGCCCTTCTCTTTTTAATTTTCCGCACGGGTATATCCCATAAATGTTTAATTTCTGCTAGGGTATATCCCTAAAAAATTTTTAGCCTCCACGACTTGTCCTCTGTCTTGTGAATTGGACAAAGTATGTGAAATTTTCCTTTCTGCATGGGTAAATCCCCAAATATTTTATTTTCTGCACTGGTATATCCCATCAAATTTCATCGGTTCTCCTTGGTATATCCTGAAATTACGTCCCATGATGTTTTCCTCCCACCACCACTCCTTCATCCCGGTTCTTGTTTAAAGATGCCTCCGACCGTCATCAACGCCTCCAGCGACAAGCCTTCATGTTCGCGCTCCTCATTATCCTAATATATATATCCGCAAAGTGTTAAAATAAGTTTATCCGCACCGCGCGGCGCTATAAATTATAGTACTGCCCAAATTTCTGGAACATGTATAGCAAATCTATACTCCAATGTCTTCAAAGTCCTCGAGGCCTGAACTGTCTTCACTCGTGTTGTCGATATTACTGTCTTTGTTCTCGTCCATGTCTTCAACATAGATCTCTTCGGAGCAGAACGTAGTACCACCATCACGACGATCTATGCCGCACCCTTGACAATGCTTGGGACAACCTATAACAGTCCCCTTGGCTTGATCAACACTACAGTCCCTCGTTTCCCGGCAAGGGGGAAGCACCTGCCCTTGAAGTTCCTCATAAAACACAAGGTCTAAGGAACAGAATGTTTTAGCCGCACCCGTTATTAAGGGATTAGGATCCTCGAGGCAATCGTTGCAATAATCTGGACAATTTATTTTTATCGCCTCGGGATCAACATCGCAGCCTTTCTCACCCTCACACAATAACAACAGTTCCTCAAATGTATGCGGAAGAACAGTATCCGATTCCTCATCAACCTTCAGTAGGCGTCTCTTCGGTGCAGTAATAACCCTAGTTTTCATTGCTTCTTTGTACATGATTGACGTGCTTGTCGCTTTCGAGAGAGAAGATTTTGGTTTCCTCCTCAATCTTCCAGATGATGCAGTGCTTCCTTTTAAATGGATAACAACATGTACTCAACAAGTTATATACCAATTGATCAAACAACAGATAGATACAAGGATTAATACGCTTTTAAATTTAGTCCCTTTCATATCAGGTTTTTGCATTTTTATTCCATATAATTAAGCATATTTGGTATATTAAAGAAAAATTAATGAAAAAAAATAAGAGTTGAAAACAGATAGGGACCTGAGAAAATGAAAAGACGATAAATAGTAGTATTGATTATTAAAAAAGTCAAGTAAAGACCGTTTTCTTTTCATTATGAGATATTAAGAATAAAAAGCATTTTTTCTTTTTAGAAATTTCTATTGACACCCATAAATTTTTTTCATGCAATTATGTAAATGTTGTGTCGGAAGTATAAATATTATTTTAAGGGTGCCAATGAAACGCACCATATATATATATATATATATAATGAATAATTAATGAATAGATAGAAAGAAATACAATTACAAACCGCAGAAGAAGATGAAAATGATTAAAAGCATGAAGATACTCATCAGCTTGGCCATCTTTCTCTTGTTTTTTGGCTTGATAACTAATTTGCAAAAACAGTGATCAATTACCAAAGATATGATTTTGGCAGTAATAAATTTTGAACAATGATAAGATTTGTTGTGCATTTCACAAAATGGGAGTACAGCACAGACTAAATAGCTGAGATTAATGCCCTTTTCTTAACTGTCTTGTTCTGAGAATGACTGAGAGGATCTTCCTTTCGTTTGTTTTTTAAGTAATATTACGGCCACAACCGATATGAAACAACGAGTGACACAACAGATATCTGCATCATTGATTATAATAATTCTAAATAGATTATAATGTAAATCTATCATGAACAACGATGTGTATTACTATTGTATTTTTACGAAGAAACAACGGTTATGTCTGTATCGTTATTTTTGTTTGTTTGCTTTTGTTCCAAGGGAAACATCATGTGCCGTTAGTTTCTGGCCTTTTGGAATAGGTTAATTAAATACTGAATCCATCCCAGTTTATTTATCATTTTTTATAGATTTAAATATACTCCATAAATAATAATCTTTTATACCAAGTGTTCTTTTATTTGAGTGGATTTTTATATTAAGGGTTATCCGTAATTTTTTAATTTTTTTTTGCACATACGTAACTTATATTAGTGTATTAATATACACTGACAAAATGGATAAGATGAGAACAATAATATTAAATGCAACATTTGTTTTCAAAAAAAAATATAATATGTGGAAAATATAAAATGATAGATTAAAAAGATAAAAGATAATAAATGCAATACTACTACCACCGTCCCAAAATGTAAGTTCATTTAGATTTTTGGATCTGTACCATAATATAAGTCATTTAGATAACTAATGAATATTTATTATATTTTTTTGGGGGAAGGGGCTAGAAGGACAAAAAAAATGATAAATGGGTCCGGAAGGACAAATTTCAAAATCAGAGATTAGTAATGACAAATTGCTAATATAGTGACAAAAATGCCCCTTTATAATTTTAATAGTAACATCCAAAGAAGAAGTAGTAACAACCCATAAAATGTCGTAACATCCAATGAAAAATAGTAGCAGCCTAAAAACAAGTAGTAACAGACTTGAAAAAAATCGTAACACCCAATGAAAAAAAGTAATGTACCTAAAAACAATTAAGTAATAAATCTTAAAGCAAGTAATAATAACAAATTTCGTAAAATATAGTAACGGCCAATAAACAAGTCGTAACAGTCCCGTAAAATGTCGTAACATCCTAAAAACAAGTAGTAACAGACTAAAAACAAATAGCAACATCCCCGTAAAATGTAGTAACGGGCAATAAACAAATAGTAACAGCCCATAAAATATATAAAGTACATAAAAAAAATGTAATAACAGTCCCTGCTTATTCCTCTCTTTTGCAGCAACCCTTCTTCTCCGGCAGCAACCCTTCTTCTCCGACTGCCCCAAATCATCTCCTTTCCTCTTCTTTGACAACATTTTTTTTCCTCCCTTCCCTCATCTTTTTTTTTTCTCCGGCAGCCTCCCCTCTCCATTGTTTTTTTTTTCTTTTACAAAACTTCCTTGATACCTTACGCAGCCAAAAAAAAAAATCTCGTTCCGGCGAATCTCTTGTGAGCAATTCTCTCTTCTCCGGCCTCCGATTTTGACCATAGAATCATCAAGCCAGCATCGAAATGAAGAGCTGCGAATCCATAGCTACAAATGCCTTCCATAATCGAGATGATTCGGTTGCAGATAATCCAAAAAGAAATCACAGCTTTGAAGCCTTCACGAGATACGTGTGGCTATGTGATTTTTCCAAAAACGAAATTCACCATGTGAGATCCTGGTTGATGAGGTGGAGAAGACAGTGAAATTGGGGTTGATTTTGGAGGAGGAGCTGCCGCCGTGGAGGTTCAATCGAACCCTAGAATCCATTGCCGGAGAGATTTGGGGTGGGGGTGCAGGGGATATGAACGAGGGAGGTTTACAGAGAAGCATAAAATCAGAGCATGGTTATGGATCAAAGAAAAAGGGTATATTGGGAAAAATACATATGTTTTGTCCTAATTAATATTTAGTTTACTTGGATCCTAATAATCAAATTATTTTGTCCTTATAGACAAAAACCTATATTTTTTTTCATTTTACCCCTCGTTTATTACTTACCCACCAAAAATTTTCACTAAATTATATTAATACAGTCAAAAAGTTACTTTAAACTTTTTAATCAAAATTAATAACACATAACATTTTTAACCAATTTTTTTAATCTGTGTAAAAAACCTCAAATGGATTTACATTTTACGGTGGAGGTAGTACTATTCATTGTCCAAGTCAAATATACTTTCTTGTTCACGACAAAACTTAGAAAACTTCACTTATGTTGCTTAGCGGTAGCACATCATTGAGATATATGACAAAAGAAAAAAAGAAATTGAGATAAAAATAAAATAAAAATAAAAAACACTCCCCTGGCAAAAAGCTTATACAGTATTTTAATTTCGTCGTGGCCGCAAGAATTCTTCAGGCGTTTATTTTGTGAGTTGAAACAAGCTTTGTCGCGGATGCAAAGTGATCATCATGTAAGACATTGATGCTATCCAGAGACTTAAATCAATCATATTATTGCAAGACGAGTTAAGGTCGATTATACAGATTGAAGCCATAAATTTATTAGTGTGGCAAATGGTATGTTATTTTTTTTCAAGAAACTAACACATTTTTATTAAGGTAAATCCATCAAAGAAGCGGAGATTACATCAAGTAAAGGAAGAAGCCTCAAAAAATAGAGCTCATAGCCGCAACACCATGCCTAGCAAGAATGTGCGCCGAAACATTACATAGGTCCGAGCAAAAACCCCAAAAAACCCGAACCAACCCAAAATCCAAACCGAAATAACCCAATCCAGTTAAAACAAAAAAATTTGGGTTGATTTTTGACTCAACCCGAATGCTATTAGGTTGGTTTGAGGTTTTTATTTTTTTCTTTGGTATGGCCCAATCTAACCCGAACAACATTACAATGACTAAATGATAAATATAGTATTTTATCGAATGAATCATTGATCATTTATTTTACATTTTAATTTTCATGTATGATTTCCTTAATATTTAAATATTGTTTTTTGATACTAACTCTATATGCTGTTGGTTGTGTCATAGATTATGGATTCGTAATAAGATGTCCACACAAAAAAAAGCATTGCCTTTAAATATTGTTCTCTAGTGCAAAAAAAAATATTGTTCTCCATGGACATGTGGTTTAAAATTCGAATTTCGATTGAATACATGCATGGGTTTTATAACATGGAAGTTTGAAAATAAATACAATATTGCTTATAGCTTAAAACCCGAAACCCAACTCAACCCAACCCGAAACCAACCCGAACCAAACAATTGGGTTTTCTAGTAATTTGGTTTGGTTTGTGTTAATATTTTTTTAAACAAACCCGACTAATACTATGAAAACATAACCCAAACGAGCCCAATCCGACCCAAACTTAGCCCTAACATTACCAGAACGTTTAATGAAAGTAAGCTGACAGGACACAAAAGAAGCCAAAGCTAAAACACAATCACGGGCTAGATAACCAAGGACAGACAAGTCTTCTGATGGACGAGACAAAGTCTGAATACAAGATAAATGGCCACTCTCAAAGATCATAGCACAGAAACCCAACCGATCTGCCTCTGCAAGGTCTAACAAAATTACACACATCTCCAACAACTCGGTGTATCCCCGGGATCAAATGGTATGTTATTAAGTGTCACCTTTTTTAATATGCCAATCAAATATATATTATATTGACCAAGTCAAATATACAAAAGAATCCTGACCTATGTTGGTTAGTGGGCAGAAGATCCTAGAGTCTAGAGATAAATGACAAAAGGAAGGTGTAATGCATACATATGGAAAAAGGATTATAAGACAAAGAAAAATGACAAAGGAAAAAAAAAAGGATTATAAATAATCTGCTAGGTTGTTTAAATTATCATATAAGAATGAAAAAGAAAAGACTGTTAAATACTGGCCGGCTGTTTCAAAATAAATCAGCATGTCCAATGATAATTACTCCAAACAAGTCCACATTCACTCACTTGTGAGAGCACTTACAATAGATACAATAAAACATTTTAAAATTGTATTTTAAATATTTTGATATTTAGATTTAAAAAAAGTAACACTAAATCAATAAATGTATTTTTTTACTGTAAAATACAAATTCGTTAAATTTTCTTTACATCTAGCGTATTCTTCCAGAATTTGTTAAGAAAATCTGATGCTTATGCTCCGAGATTCGAAGAAATCTCATTTGTCATTGATCACATCAATGATACATTAATCCTAAAATAGAACATATTATTTGAAAAAGTTAAAAAGCTTCATTAAATATTTAGTTTGATTATGATTATTATTGACCAACAAAAAAAAAATCAATCAAGTGGTCACCAAAATATTTGAGATCATGACAAGAGTTGATTCTAATAATATTCATTGTAAAAATAGTATATCTTATTTTCATAAGCCTTATAATTAAGGCTCCCGGTAATTACCGGGGCACTCAAGTTGAGAAACACCACACATGTGTTTGTTGATTTTAATATGGAATAACATTGATTTATGCATATACCTATTGCACCACAGTTACTTGTGGTGTTCCATGTAAAGATCGATTTTTTTCGAAGGTGAATCTTAAAATCGTCTGTCCACAATTTATAAAATTTTCTATAAAGATATTTTTTTTAGTTAATCGGTTTATATGTATGTTTTTGGGTGGGCCGGCTGCTGGAAGCCCAAATGTATTGGGCTTGTAATTTTTATTTTATTTTAAATAGAAATGAAATTTTGGCACCCATAAATATCGAAGATCCAAAATCAATATCGGTTTGCCTTATTTAGGGCCAATACTGAAAGTAAACGTATTACTCGACTATTATTTTTCCTTGAGAGCCTTAAATTAGCATATCTAGGGATGGTTAGGTCATGGCCTGATGGGGTCTTTCCCAAAGGACGGTGCATGTATATTGCACCTCTTCAAACGGCTTCGAGAAGCAATAGAGTAACTAGCCGAATATGTTAATGCTCTTTATCTTTTTACTTTTTCTCCCCGGCTATTCAAAGATGTATGATCACTATCACGTGATCCCACTGAGATTCGAGAAATTTTTTTAGTATTAAAACGATTTAGTTTTGTTGTTAAAAAATTTAGTTTTAGGCTCTAGTAACCCCACTGGAAGAATGCTTTTTTTTTTTTTGTTGATAAAAATGTAGTTTTACAGTCCGATGACATCGAAATTTTTTTTCCTGAATCTGCCACTGATCACCGTCAATATGATGGAGAAATTTCTTAAGATGTTTATGGACTATTTTAACATAGTTAGAGGTTTATTGAACGAGTCTCTCTCTCATTTAGACATTTCTTCAACAATGTGAAGACATTTGTCGGAAAAAGAGTCATTCTTCGTTGGCGACCGTCCCATTAGTTGTTTGATCCTCATCACTAATTTTATTTGGTTGTTTCTTTGTCGATGCTTTTATTTTTATTTTTTTTAAGACTGAAACGGTAGCACAAAACTATAACATACGCACACTTTTTACCCTCACTGGGACCGAAACCCATGACCTCCGGATCTCGAGTCCTCAACAATGACGACTATAGCTAGCATTGCCTCACTGGATTCGTTGATGTCAATTTGTGTACACTAATTTGCTCAACAAAAGTGAAGAAAAGCAAAGAAAAATAAAGTAAAGAAATACAAACTATATATTTCTTCTTGATAAAAAAAAATAAAAATACAATATTAAAGGTTTCATGAGACATTTCAAGAGCCAAACATAAACAACAAGAAAACAAAAGGATGAATTAAAACAATGGTGTAGTACCTTTTTTCTTATAGGTCATACATAGGTAACTGCAATGCATAACATAAGTATCAGAACCAACTATGGCTAAAAACCTTGTATCGGTATCTGTCCATTTCTCTCTATCTCATTAATCAACCGTTTGTTAAATCATCACGCGACATGATTAGGTGACGTTTAAGGAGATACGCGACGAGATTATAGATTGTATTTGATGTTGACTGTAGTCCCTGGGGTGGTAGCAATATAACTGAACATTAATTCGGACAACATAAAGCTCTCCGTGGTACAAGTGGTGCAGACATTGACTATTTGTGCTAAAACAGCAACGTTATTGTAGCAATTTGTGGTGTCTGTGCAAGAGATAAGGGTTGTTCTTCCGCATAATTTACCGTCGTTCCATAACGCCTCGTGTGCCAGGACAGGGTTCCCCATTGACATCACGTTGCATGCTCTAGCTGCGCATAGAAAAAACTTTTAGCTCAACATTATACATTTGTAATGTTTCTCTTATGGGGTCTTAACTCTTAAGAATTTGGGGTCTTCGTAAGGACTCTACCAGATGATTCAAGAAGAGGTCGATCTACCATCAGAGGTTCTCGGTAGGACTCTACTAGACGATTCTAGAGGTGCTCTTACTACCGTCTTTCATGGTGTGACATTTAGTCGTCAATTGGGGTCCTCATGACTCGTGAGGGTTCTATCGATCTGGAGGTGCTTCTACAGTTTGGGGTTCATGACAGGACACTATTAGATGATTCTAGAGGTGCCCCTACTATACCATCATTCATAGTGTGACGTTTAATTCCGTCTAGTAGTCGTCAATTGGGGTCCTCGTCAAAACTTTATCAGATGATTCTAGAGGTGCCACTACCTTGTGAGGTCCTTGACAAGACTCTACCAAATGATTTTAGAGGTGTCCCTACCGTCTTTCACGGTGGAACACTTAGTTTCGTCTTATAGTTGTCTTTGATACCACCTATATTCATCGCCACTTAGTTTTGTTTAGTAGTCGTATTTGATACCGCTCACGAACAAAGTTATAACGGCCTTCAGTATCTACTTAGTTTCATTATTCTCTCTTGCTCTAAAATTAACTTACCAAATCTATTATGTCTCAACGTTATATGTGGCTAATGTTTCTCCTATTTTTCCAACATGCAATAGTACAAGGGATGATTATTTGCACCACACTCATCTACTCGTGCATCACTCTACCTGTGCACCACAGTAGAATCGACATTGTGAAAGTCGGTTTTGGAACCAATAACAGTCCTCCAGTATGTGCATTGTGAAAACCGACCTTCGGAAAGTCGGTTCTTGCTCCAGAGCCGATGAGAAGTCAGTTCTTGACTCCAGAACCGACTTTTACAAGGTCGATTATTGTAGTGCACAACAGCACATGTATAGTGGTACCAGTGTGCGAGTAGAATGAGCTTGGTGCAAATAAACGCCCCATGTTTCAAAATATCTATGATCAATAGAGTAATGATGCATCCAGTGTCACAATGTATACATGCATCCTAAACAAATTGAGAACAAAACAAGGAATGTAAATTTGAGTAGAGCTTACTGATGGTTTCAGTAGTAGAAGTTGCAGTTCCATAGTAATCAGATTGCCCAGATGCACCTAACATGAGGCTCCCAAATGTGCCTATGAATATGAACACCACAACCATCATCATCATCTTCATTGCAACCATTTTTCTTCACTTTAGAGGTTAATCAAGTAATTTGCTGTTTTTAGGGGATGATTTATTTGGTTGTACGAAATACCAACTAATTCCCAAATTTTATAGGCTTCTTGGCCGGCTTTCCAACAACAACTCAGAAACGAGTGATTAAATACCCTTTTATACCCGTAATTATGATGTAGGACCTACTGATAATAATGATGTTGACTTATCATAATCAAGATTGCGAAAATGTTTTTAACACTCTGAATGGTTGTGACAGTAGTATTACCCTTCCTTAGGCACAAAGCCACAAACCGACAATGCATTTTTTTTTTCTCTTATTTGTTAAAGTGATGCTACTACCATAACGGTTGTATCATAATAAGTTACACAACACACTTTTACACCCTTTGATCTATATAATAATCAATGAGTCATATATCATGATTAATGATAAAAAAAAGTGTTCGGTCACTCATTGCGACACAACCATTGTGATAGCAAAATTTTCATATTTGCTAATGACAGTTAGGAAACCGTAGAATAGTTTGGACAGAGGCCAAGAAATTCTTCTATGGTAACAATGGTTTTAATCTGCACCACGCGGTCTAAATTTAGAAATGAAAAACAGTAATCCAAATTGAGTCAATTATGATAACTCCTCAAACAGAATTACCACACAAGAATCAACCAAGAAAGCAGTGGCGGATTCATGAATTTTATTAAGGGGGTTCGAAATTTTTTTTCAAAGCAATTTTTTTTTCACGGTGTCCGAAACATTTTACTATACTTTTTTTTTTTTTTTTTTTTTTTTTTTTTTCATTCAGTTTTAGTGGGGTCCGCAGCCCCAATTTATATATTGTATCCGTCTATGCTAGAAAGTCACGATCAATGGCAGATCCACAGCCAATCCAATTAGAGAGGGGGTGGGGGTGGGGGTGGGGGTGGGGGGGTGGGCAATGCAAGACCTTTTGGTGTACAGCTTTGATGATTCATCAAACTCCAATGGTAAAAAGCCTATTGTAAAGCTTTAAACCTCCCAATTGAGGTGCTCTAGATATTTCTAATTAAATGATGCATACACTAAAAAAAGAATAATGGAGTTGTGACGCGTAATCATAGTATAGGAGTCAAGATCATATGAATAATTAGTGATAAATACACATTAAATCCACTTACATCAAGTTTAATTTTAATGCCAAGAAGAAATCCAAAAACTGTCGGAGAATTCTAATAATGTTATTAAGATGTAATCCAAAGAATGGTCGTGTTGTTGTTGTTGTTTTTTTTTTTTTTTTTTTTTTTTTTTTTTGAGGGTTTGTTGTTTTGTTGACTAGTGGTACTATATAACTTTTGAGGTAAACCATGTCTTTTTGGGCTTTTATTGCTAATTGACATTTGGCATTCTCCACATCAAAACAAAGTATCACAGCCGTTTGATGAAATACAAAATGAGAAATGATGAATAGATATATCCATCTTTGCTTATGTGTATGATAATAGACTTTGGTAAATCGTTGAATTATACTTGTTCAGAGATTGTTTGCAAAGACATTCATTGTTCCGCCATGTAAATCGTGAGTTATACTTCAGTTGGACTTTGTAAAGATTGTTGTTTATCTTTATAGGGTTATTAATCAATGGTCCAGTTTGTAAAATGCGTGTTTTCGTTTTTTTTTTTTTTTTGTTGTTGTTAAAACACAGACGAGGGACTTACTGATGCAGTGAGATTCCAAGAAGGTTTTAAGATGATGGTTATTTTGTCTATTTAGTTTATTTATGTAATGAAAGGATATTTCTGTCTTTTCAGTTGTACTAGACATTAGAGTATTTAATCCCTAAACAATTCTCCCCAAGAGGAGCTTTTGACAATTTGAGATTGTAATCGTGTTTGCTGAGATTTTCAGCGTTTCTATCAAAATCAATTCTACAGCTTTACATCATCTGGTATCAGAGCCTAGTTGAAGATTTACCTTCACAAGCAAGATGACTAGCATGGATGCTAAAGGAAGCGCGATGGTGTTCGGGATTCGAAGATCCTTCGGGATGCATTATCGAATATTGATCTGAAAATTAACTCACTTGCATTGGAGATGCGCAGAGAATTATTCAAACCCGAAGAACATCGGGAGAAAACAAAACGATTGGTTCCCGGTGCAGTTGAACGAGATTTTCCTCGGTACACGGCCGGTGAGCAACAATGTTTGAAGCCCATCAGCTTTATTTCTGGCTTTGATGAAGTTGAACGCTGGTTCTGCAAATACAAAGAAAAGGAAGCGCCTTTTCTGGGGGTTTACCGTAGAAATACCGAATCGGAGTCCATATTAGTCAGATTCAAGAGAAATGTACCCGCTTTCGATGGATTTTGGCACATAGAAGATCTATTGAGTTGGATAGATGCGATGGAAGATTTCTTCGAAGAAATACGTCCACCGGAACCAGTGGCGGAACCAGGAAATTATTATGGGGTGGTCTTGGTTTCACTTTTCAAATGAATAATAATTTCACCTCAAAAAAAATTACCGATGCAAAAAAAAATTACCAGCCCCTCAAAAAAAATTACCAGCCCCTCAAAAAAAAAATTACCGATGCAAAATAATTTCATTCATCAAAAGATAAGTACATAAAAGTCACGAGCGCGCAGTAAGTCTTGCTCACAAAACTAACTAAATTTAACCCTACGATTTCCAAGAGATTCAAAGTCTTTGATCACTTGATCATTATCAATAGACTCTGCATATTCTTTCTCAATATGAAGTACCATACAATCACCAAGAAACTCATCCTCCATTTTGTTTCTAAGTTTATTCTTGATAATGTTCATGGTGAAAATGCTCTTTCGGTAGTCGCGGTAGAAACGGGAAGAGTCATAACAAGACAAATCAATCTATAGATCATCGGAAACAAGGTTATTGCCTTCCTTGTTTGAGTTAATACATGGCATAAGTACGATATGGATTCCAAATTATTGAATTTTGGATCATTGCGAATGTTAATCTCATAAAACGGACACTCGCTTCAAGAGCACACATATCACCACCAATAAAATCTTCTCGGATAAAACTTTTTTGCAAGACCGCAAACATCGTCACAAGTAAAATTTTGAAAGTTATCACGAGGATCCAGAGTTGAGCTAAGTATAAGTAGTTCTGATGTCTGGTCTGAGAATCTTCTACCCAATTCACTCAACTGAAGATCAACAAGAGCATAGAATATATCAAAACGGTAATGATGCTCAACCGTAATGATATCCTTTTGTTGACATCGACGACCTGTACCATCCTTATAACGAGCACCCATATCCGGCATGTCAATGTCATGTTGTATGCAAAAAGATTCTACATGACTCAACAACTTAGGCCAGCCATTTGTTCTAAACTCTTGAAGAAGTGTTTTTGTATTTCCAACAAGCTGCATAGCATGTACAAAGTCAATAGACTTTTTCTGTAATACCTGACAAAGGACTTCAGTAATCTTCATCACTTTGTGCATTAAAAGCAAACAAAACACAAAATCAAACGATCTCAATGCTTTAATAACTCCTTTAGCTTCTCCTTGCAATTCTGAGGAAGCTTGCACAATCATATCACAAAGAGTTTTATTGGTTGAACTAAACAACTCAATTAAACTGTTGCTGGTTCCGCCCCTGACCGGAACACCTGAAGTGCAAAATCGTTTGGTATAAAATGAAGGGAGCTGCTTATTACCGGTGGAAATTACTCCAAAATGATAGAGCTATGGGTGGTAAGGAAGAAATCAGTTCATGGCCTACAATGAAAAAACTTCTAATCTCTAGATTTTCGCCTCCAACCTGTTCGACAAAATTCCCCAGTAGGTTAAACAGCAACAGAGATGATGATAAGAATGATAGGGAGCCCACAAATGAACTTTGCCATGCAGGTTCTAGCACTGATGTCCATCTTGTTGATTGTCAAACCCCAAAATGTGAGGAATCTGCACAAATTGTTAACCTTACTAAAGAACTTGGATATGGAAGCCCACGGTCCGAAGAACAGCTACAGAAAGGGTGCATGGAACTGCCGATTGTTCAAAACATGCCAGCAACAGGAAAACCTTCGGGTGATCAAAAATCTGAGACCTACCTTGATGACCATACTGTTGGGAGACCAATCTTAGTTAATAGTGGAACAACATGTTCGAAGGAGGTTAAGTTGCTGCCCTTGAATTCAATAGTTACAAGTGCTTTGATGAAAAACACGCTAGCACAGAATCAAGTGAATGAACCAAAATTTCATGAAGTCGGTACGTCTTTTCTGCTAGCTAGGTTCAAGTATATAAGCTCACTTGAGCCCAAACGCCCAGCCACGATTGTCAAAGGGGGGTTAAGCAAAACATATGAGAGGAACTTTGAGCGTTTTGAAGCCTTCTTTTCGGGACATTCTTATGAAGTTAAGCTTATGAATGGGAGAGCTGTCATCATGAACTTTGATCCAGGAGGCAATGGTAACATAAGAAACATAAGGCACCATATGGGTGACCTTGTGGCAATGCGCGTGGTGAAGCTCACAGTTGAAGGGCTTCCCAAATCTATTGGCTCAAGGCATGGCATATCTAAAGAGGTTAATGGAAACAATCACATGATGTTGAAGGGCGAAATTAATAAGAGAAACGAATTATGTTTGTGCTTACAAAGTGGTAATTGTTTAGAAGATGTGGCCATCTCAACAGAGCGATTTCAATTACGTTTACTACAAAAAGGCAGTACTGAATCAATCATCAACGGTTGCAAGCCTACTATGATGCAAGAACTTGCAGAGTTGCAGGATCAGTTGAAGGTGCATGAGTTTGATGATTCTGTCAAGAACGAGTTTCGGTTTTGAGGTAGTTGGGAGTCATATAACTTCTTCAACGAGGATTTAAAGAGTTGGTCGACTTCTAAAATACTTAGGGAGCTTGCCCATGGATCAAATGTGCTTCTTAAAATGCTCTTGGAGCCAACACTCACAGTCCTTAGTCTTCTGAGTACTAAGGTTGTTGTTTTGATGAGAAATATTATAACATTGATCCAAGCTATCCCATTTATGGTAATTTCTATCCCGGCATGCAGCTATTATAACTTCATTGATCAATCATAGGTCTTTTTCGGAGGAGTTTGTTTGGCCACATTTGGCACGAAGGTGCAAGTTCGACAAAGTCGGAACGGTACGTAATGAAAAAACTCTGTTTTGGGTGCTACTTTCTTGGTTCGGGGCTGATATCGTGTTCTTGTTTGATCCGGGTGGAAGCACCTATTTATTAGACATTTGGAGCTTCCATAATTCTCTTCTATTTTGTACCAACAAGTTACACTCAGATGGTAACTATGAGATAGGGATGGGAATCAATATTGCTTAGAGAAGTGCAACATGCTCCTGTACATGGCTATGGAGCATTCAAGATAATTTAATGAGCCTTATAAAGATTATGTTCTCCAATCAGGATCTCACAATTCTACAGAGAGGGTTTGCAAAAGTTCTATTTCTTTGCCTATTTCTTCTCCAACTGGATCGAAGTGAAATGAATGGATCGCAAAAGTTCAGAGATGTTAGCATGAGAAACCTTCCAGCGGTTACGACCCATGATTATCTGCAAATAATTTTCAGAAAGTTTAGGTCCATCGCTAGTGCATTTGTTATGAAAGTTGCCAATGGGAACTCAAGGTGCCTGGGCTTTGTCAAATTTCAGAGCCCTGATGCTACAATTGTCTCTGATGTCCACCTCTCGCTTGGCATATTTGTTTCACGGTATAATCCTCAAACGGATACCAGCCATGTTCTAATTCGTGGACGAATTATTCCGTGGAAGAGTTGAAATGATGAGAACAACACTAATATGGAAATAAAGTTCATCATGGTCGAGATGAGTGTTATTATTGGTTCATATGGGAATGTTTTGTGGAAGAAAGGACGGTCGAGAGAGTCTTTGAAATTGTTTCGCGATGTAGTGAATGGCCTTGATCCACCGATGAATCTTGATGGTGCTTGTGAGGCCTACGAAATTGATTTGCCCGCTATCTATCAGATTTCCATGACTTTCAATATTGTTGCGTTGACTCCTTCACCCACCCGACGATGCACAAACACAAGAGATCCAACTCGAGGACGAGTTTGTTATTTTGGGGACTGATGGAGATGATGCAGTGAGATTCCAAGAAGGTTTTAAGATGAGGGTTATTTTGTCTATTTAGTTTATTTATGTAATGAAATGATATTTCTGTCTTTTCAGTTGTACCAGACATTAGAGTATTTAATCCCTAAACCCTTCTCCCCAAGAGGAGCTTTTGACAATTTGAGATCGTAATCGTGTTTGCTGAGATTTTCATATAAGCCATTCCCCCGTGATGGTATGCGGTTGTTTTGGGTATTTATTTTAATTTAATTATTTTTTTATTAATAAACTTCCCAGACGTGGGGTAAAAGAAGTGAATGGTTAGTTTTTTTTTTTATTTCTTTTTTCATATACTCCAAACGTGTGATGGTTGAATGTTTTTTTTTTTAGAGTTTTTTTTAGGCCTTTCTTATATTAATTTCCGGGTTTGGGTCGGGTCAATTGGTTAAAACGGATCAATTGACGGTTAATCGATTGAAAATAGAGGGATTGAGGGAAAAGGACAAAAATATTTACAAAATGAATAAATAGGACACACTTCTTTTTTTAGTTGCAAAAAAGGACAAAAAAAATTCAGTTAGACAAAATTACCCTTCATTAACTCAGAAACGGAAAAGCCTTCAATTTCTAAACCCACGATTCTAAACCCAGACACTTTCTAATTTCATGATTCTACACACTTTCTTCGCCCACGATTCCAAAGTCGAATAAATAACATCAAGATTTACCGGAAATCAATCAGGAATTCGAAGATTCTAACCAAAAGCATCGATTTCATACATTTGCAGAGATTTTAGCAAAAATGTCTAAAAGGAAGAGGACCGATGGAAGTAGCAGTGAAGAAGAGGAGAAAAATAAGCTAAGGTAAGATCTAACAACCGAAACATAGTGATTTTGACGGTTGTAAATGTATTCTACAAGTGATATGAAGTTGTTACTCCAAAATCAATAAATGCAAGAAGGTTTTCTCATTCTATGGTGTTGAATTTAGGGCGAATTGGTATTGAACTTCTGAAAAATGGAAAACATTACAGAAATCATAGTAATTTCTGAAATATGTCAATTCTATACTGGATTGTAAATAATTTCATAATGTAATAACTATTTCTGATGATAATCTTACTGATAATGTTAGCAATACTGTCATTCGTGTTCTTGTCTTAAAGTGTTACTGTGTTACTGTGTTGATTTGTGGATGTGTTGATGTGTTGGTGTGTTGCTGTGTTGGTATGTTGCTCTGTTGCTCTGTTGATATGTTGTTGTGTTGTTGTGTTAGTGTGTTACCGAGTTAATATGTTGCAAATTTGGCTTTTTAATTGCAGGTACATATTACAATATAGGTCAAACTTGAATGCTATAAAACAAATGTTCAAGGAAATAAAAAATGACCTAAAAAAACATGAAGATGCATTCAATGGAAATCCATTCAAGCACATGCTAATTGCATTGAAACAAGAAGAGATTATTTACAAGAAGAGAAAGAATGAAATGATGGATGAATTTATCAATAGCTACAACAAATCAAAAAAAGGTTCAACATTGGTGGTCAATTTTGCATTCCAAAAACAATGGATGTGAAACTGATTTTTGGCATAGAGGATGGTGAAGAAGAAGTTGGAGATATGAAAAAACATGGAAGGGGAGAAACTAAACTAGAAGAAAGGTACTTTAAGAAAGAAAAAAGACTAACTGCAAGCCTTGTGAAACTTAAAGTCAAGCAGCTGGTTACAAAAGAGGACAAACAATCAATTGATGACCGTGTGAAGCTACTTTGTCTAATACTACTACATAGTACATACAGTCTTCCTGCCAAATACAGGAGCATATATACCATGGGGATTCTTATACTATGTTGATGACATTGATAGATTGAAAACTTACAACTGGTCACAACATATATTAGACCAACTCCTTGAAGGGTTAAATAAAGATTGGGACCATCCAACAAAAGTCAATGGATGCACTTTGATATTACCGGTATGTTACTTTTAAATTCATGATCTCATATTATGCTCTAATCATATAAAAGAACTAACAAAACTGTAATGAATGTAGTACTGGTTTTGTGAGCACTCAAATGCAATTAGACCAAGAAATACAAGTGGTAACGCTCAAGAGCCAAAAATGAAGGGGAAGCTAGGACTTACATTGAAGGGGATCCCCCGAATTACAAAATGGGACAACAGAGAACTTGAAAAACTGGTTGTGCCATACAAAAAAGGAGGAAAAGGCATTCTTAAGAAAAAGAATAAGCAGTTGGTAAGAATTTCAACAATTTCACACAGTAACACAGTAACACTTTAGCAATGTACATTACTAAACTAATATAACCTCTATTTGATGCAATGTAGTTCAACAAAGAAGCATTGACTCCTACCATTGCTGAAAAATACTTGATTAAAGGCCTGCATGATGAAGAAGACACAGAAGAGGAAGAAGATGAGGAGGAGGAAGAAAATGATGAGGAGGAAGAAGATGAGGAGGAGGAAGAACAAGAAGAGGAAGAACAGGATGAGGAGGAAGAACAGGCTGAGGAGGAAGAACAACAAGGGGAAGAAGGAGAGGAAGAAGAGCAAGTGGGAGAAGGAGAGCAAGAAATGCAAGCAGGGAAATGACAAGTAAAACAGCAGGAACAAGAGCAGACAGGGGAAGAAGACAAAGCAGATGAAGAAGATAATATAGAACAAGAGGCTGAATATTTTCAAGAAGTTGATCCAATGGACCAGGATCAAATGCATGATGATAGTGAAGGTATACAAGACATTGAAGCTGGCAAAGAGACTGATATACCTTCTTTCTCAATAGATATCACACAGCAATCAAATGAGGTTGAAAAAACAACAACCAATCAGGTATGAATAAATACTCAAAATAGTCAAACATACTCTATTGTCATCAACACAGTAACACAGTAACAGAGGCCTATTTGTGCAGGCTAATGAAGAACAGATATCAATCCTACAATAGATGTTGAAGGAAAAAGAAGCAGAAATCAAAAATCTTCAACAGATGGTGCACGACAACCAAAAACAAATATCAGACCTTGAAGCACGTGTGGGGTCTTATCAAACGAATGAAGTCAGCCTAATTGGGAAGACAGAATCAATTGTAGTTGAGAATGATAACATGAGAACAGCATTGGAAGAACAATGCTAGGCAAATTTGAATTGATAGCAGAAGTGCAAAATTTCAAGAAACTTTATGGATTAGAAAAACTACACAATGAACACCTTGAGGATGTCTTAGCAAAGAAGGATGAATACATTACAAGACTTCAGCACGACATTAACCCAAACAAAGAGCAAGATGAACAACAAAGGATGCAGCAGCAAGAGCAAGATAGAATGAATATTCAATTTCTGTCAGAGAAAGTTGCTAAGCTCGAAAATGAAAATTTTCAAAAAGATTCTGAAATCGGCAACATGAAAGGAAGACTTGAGGAGCGAGACGAGAAAATATACAACGGCTCAAGTTGAAGATACAAGAAAACAAGGAGATGCATTCAAACGAAACATCGAAAGTGAAAAAGACGGTTTACAACTCCAAACGGTATTTGTCTAACAAAGAGGTGACATAATTGAGTTAAAACGAATAGCGAAGAAGCAAAAACAACGGCGGGAATACTTAAAAAGCTAACTGCAAGCGAGAAAAAAACAATTGGATGCACAAGACAAACTAATCGAAAAGCGAAAGCTCAGGCAGAGAAATTGGCTGAAGAGAATACAGAGCTTGAAGTTCAAAAAGTGACTCAAGAATGTAAGCAAACCACCGGTCAGTCATCATTGATAAGAAGATTGCATGAAAATCCAAAGAAAAAGAAGGCAATCCAGGATGAAGCATTTGAATACAACATAGGGAAAGGGAAGAAAAAACAAAGCGAAGAATCGAAGAAGAATACAATCCTGAGAAGATAATGAATGCATCAATGGGAAAGTAATCATGGAAGAATCAAAGAATGAATACAAATGTGGAAAACATGTCATGGAGGACGCATATCAACGAATCTGGAATCATAATCAGGAGGGTGGCAAAAAGTAAATATCTCTACATAAATAATTACTGTAATATTGTTTACATAACAATGACTAATGTGAGGCCTATAATTATACACAGCAAAGAAGTGTGGGCAAAATTAATTGGAGACTACCCTTCGTATTTGTAAACTCACTCATGGCATTTGTAATGAATGAATTATTCATTGATGAATCGGTAAGAAGTTGATTATATCATTGCAATATCAACTTTAATTTGCACTCCAATTTAGTTACTAACACAATAAATTCAAACACAGATAATAGATGGAATGTGTGAAATCATGAAAATGGCAGAATTAGTAAAAAATCAGTACCAAATTATTCAAGCAGCACCATTGGTAAGATAGATAAAATTCTGAATGCGATACTTGTATACCTGCTTCTATTACAAACTATTACTAAGAAGATTAACATTTGCAGGCGGATTTCTTGAGGTTCTACAAAACACCAGGTTATGACGATATGGAACCCATCAATGAAATTGTCAGACACATAGAAAAAAGAAAAACAGTGTTAATGCCAATTTGGGCCAGTGGAAAAAGCAAATTTGGAAATCATTGGGTGCTGCTGACTCACAACAAAGAACAAGATACCTGGAATATGTACCATTCACTGAAATCTCCAAGAGGAAAGGACCCTTACTTGAAGGATTGTGAGAATGCGAGTAGCGATTATATCGTGTTGATGTGTGAATGTGTATTTGTGTGACTTTGTGAGCGTATTCTTGTGTGTGTGTGTGTGTGAGCGTGTTCTTGTGTTGATGTGTTGATGTGTTGATGTCTTCATGTGTTCTTGTTTTAATGTTGGATAGTTATATTCGCAAACTAATCAATCGAGATACACATTGAATCACGGCAAGCAATTATTTGGGCCGCATGTGGCCGGATGAAGCAACAAAAACAAAGAACAAAAGAAGAAAGCCTTCACCGGTAAAGAAAGTTCCCAACTGCCGGTACAAGCCATTGAATCGTAAGAGAGTATTCAACACATTGTATTTAATTACTAGTATAAGTACTAATAATTTGAACTAAAGCGATGCGGTATGTTGTGCTATTTATGTGACATACTACATTAACGGGATCGCAACGGGAAATGAAATTGAAAGAAAAATAACGAGATGAACAAGTGCAACAAATGAAAGGAATGATTATAAATAGCATTACAATGAATGAAATGCTTAGTCATGTAGCATTCTTGTTATAATACACTCAACTATTGATTTACTTCTCATTGTGTAGATTTTGAAATGTGACTCTGAATGACAGTATGATGGAATGTTACTCACATGGAATATTAATATGATCCTCTTTATAATATGATATTATTGTTGTCCAAATCTTTCTCTGCATATTTTCTTATCTCTACATTCTTATATTATTCAAAATAGTTACAACAATGAGTATGGCAGTTTTGTAATTGCAATTCTGCTGATTCAAAACATTATTATCAAATTTTGTAAAAGCAATTCTACTCATTGAACACATTATTATGAATAAATAATCAAGTCTCAGTACAAAATCATGATCATCATGAAACTACAAAACATATTGATAGGTGAATACAAAAATAAAAGATATTACAAAAAAATTACTCAATCAAAAATATATAATGAGCATTCAACACAGTAACAGCACCAACACAGTAACAGCACCAACACAGTAACACAGTCAATCCAAAAACACAGTCAATCCAAAAACAAACAGCCTACTGAAAACATCATCAATACAAAGATCAATCCAACTGCACAGCAGCACTACATGTACGCTTATTGTGACGACTAGAAGAACCACAACGACTACATCTATATGCACGTTTCGAACGTTGGGATGACTCTCCACGTGAAGCAAACCGTTTAGTCCGAGGTCTTCCAGCGCCTCTAGATAAAGGAGGTAATACGAAGCTGGTGATATCTGAGCTTTTAGATAAGTATCTTGAACAGGATATAGCGCATATTGATAAGTATCCAGAAAGGAGCTTGTCCGGTACCACACGTCGACATAATCATGTAGAAACAATCGTGTACTCATCACAGCAGCAACTCCATGACGACACGGATAACCATTCCTTTCCCAAAGAGAGCAAGAGCAGGTACGATCCATCAAATTAACCGAAGCACTCGGTGAAGATTGAACCTCATAAATAAAAGCAGTAGAACTCACAACATTCCACTCCTTAGATTGATCCATCATATGCGAAAGAATGGCATCAATTGCAGGGCAAATAGCAGTAGAAAAAGATGCAGCTAAAGTTCTCTTTTCTGCACAACAAAATCATATAACTAAGGAAAGATAAATAAACACGACAACATGAAACCAATAACAACAAAAGAAGTACAAACTTGCGAATCGCTGCATAAGTTTAATACGGATAGCATCAACCAAGTTAACAACAGGTAGATGACGCTCTGTCAAAACCCACGAATTAAAGGATTCAGCTGTACTAGATGTTATATAACCATACCGACTACCCTTGAAGTGCACATTAGCCCAATTCGCATGATTCAGATTTATAAAAAAATCTTTTACAGCATTTCCACCCTCAACAAGCATTAGTTGCATATTAGAATCAAACACCAATTCAGTAGAAGCATAAGCACACCGATCAAGCAAGGCAACCATTCGCTCACGAAAAAACTTACTTTTCGAATATTCAGAACATTTCACACGTAAAGTAAGCTTCAAATGATACAAGCAATATGAATGATAAGCATTTGGGAAAACAGTACGGACCCCATCAATCAAGCAAGAATTTCTATCATTAATAAACGTAATCGGCCGCATTGGATCCAAAATAGACTTCAAATGTATTAGAAACCATTCCCAATTACAAGTGTCCTTAGAATCAACAATAGCAAAACAAAGTGGGTAGATACCTAACATACAAAAAAAGAATCTCACGGTTAGAGTTCATTATAATGCTAATGTGTGACTGTTACTGTGTTAATCTGTGATTGTTACTGTGTTAATGTGTGACTGTGTTACTGTGTTTTTGTGTTCCTCAACAATATGAAAACAACACACAACTCAAAACATACCTTGGTTACCATCTTCCCTGTAGTGACCAATAAATGACCCCTAAATTGCCCTTTCAAATGTGCTCCATCCAAAAAAAAGAAGAGGACGGCAAGAGTTGAAACCACGTATGCAACAATCAAAAGCAACAAACAATCGCCTAAACCGACATGATCCGGGATCAACTTCATAAACAACACGAGAGCCGGGATTTGAATCCAAGAGGCATTGAACATATGAAGGCGATCTCTTGAAGGATTCACGCACATCACCATACAAAGCTGATTTCGCTTTCGACACACCAATTCTTGCTCTGAAATAAGTTACCTTAAACTTAAATAGTGAGAATAGATCACGCTTAACGACATAAGCACGCAAATTAGGAGTATCACGAACCATACTTTCAATAACCTCTGCAACAAGATCAGAGCTGATTCGTGTTCCATGAAAAGACCGACCAGCCGAACCACAAACATGAACAATGCATGACTTCTTCACATAAAAATACCCATTCACATTCAATTTAACACCATGTACATGCCATACACACTTATATTGATCCTTGAAAGGACAATAAGCCGTTATTCTATTTCCATCATTCTTTTTTAAAACATATTGAAATCCAGTATCAATAGATACCTTTTGCAGAGATAATCTAAACTATGAGACACCACCATAAAAGACTGTTCCTTGTTTAAAAGATATCTTATCCCAACCTAGCTTAATTGTAGCGACCTTCCTAAGCATAAACAAAGAATCCTCATCATCAACGAGAATCAAAAGGAGGTATACAAGTCGGAGCTTGAGGAAACAAGCATCATCAACATCGGGTAGGATCATCTTGCGGAACTTGAGGAAGGAGCATTGCTTTCGTCTAGCACATCCACATGAATACCATTCCCATTCAAGGATTGAGACACAACGAACAACGTAACCAAATCTTCATCACCGGACAAAAAACATCTAGAACAACCAGATAACTTATAGAACAACCTAAGAGACAATGAATTCAAACTAGGCCATCGTCGACAAATCTTATCGACAATAAACTTGAAGGAATCAGTCTCACAAACAGACAAAACATAAGTATCGAACGCATAGGTGCAAAACAAAAGCACCATCCTCAAAACAATACGCAAATAAACAAAAGAACAAATTACAACAACAAAACTAAAGAAACAACGCATTCTCACTAATAATAACGATGTTACTGTGTTGGGGTTAATATGTTACTGTTACTGTGTTACTAACACAGTAACACAGTAAAACCACAGTGCATTGTATACATACAACACAACAACATTCTTAATAAGACAATGACAATCAAAAAGAACAAATTAGAAGCAGCATACACATGTAATCATGATAGTTGAGGATTATACAATGACATCAGAATGCAAGTTGACACAGATCACAGTAACAGATGTAATGCAAATTCAAAACTCAAATAAAATCAACAATTCAACATATTCACAGAAACAGAGCAGGGTCAACAATCAGAAAATAGATGTGAATAGATAAACAAAGTGAAGAAACAACATAAAAACACAATGTCATTTGATTCCAATAACAAAACTAAAAAAATACGTAAAAGAAGATTATTAGATAAGGAAACCAGATTGCAAACAAAAACAAAAATCAACGCATAAAACGAAGAGCATTACCTTCGAAAATCTTCAAAATAGGAGAAGAACGACTAGCTTAAAGCGATTGAAACAAAAACAGAAACCTTCGACTGGAAACAGATATGAAATTGCAACCACAAAATCAAGAGACCTCTGCAATTAAAGTGACCGAACGAAGAAGAAATCAAAGCATAGCAACAATTAATATGGAGAATCAGTGAAATACGGAAGAAATAGAGAAAGAAGAAGAACGTATCAAACGAGAGAAGCAATTAATGGTTTGGATAGTGTATTACACGGAATAAAGCAGACAAAGATTTGGCGTTATAAATTAAGGGCAAAACAGTCCATCAGAAAATGTTTTGTCCTTATTGCAACAAAAAAAATGAGTGTGGATTAAAATTTATATACAGGGGAGAAAGTAGACTAAAACCTAATATTCCCTTGAAAATATATAATAAGATATATATATATATATAAATAAATAATCCTATCATTTTTTGGAGTTAGCTTCCAACAAATCCACCTTCTTCTGAATAGCCTCCAACTGTGAATACAACTTCTTATTTTCCTCTTCAAGAACCTTTACAACCTACCTCATCTTTCACCTTCTCATAATCTAAGGCAGTTGATGCTTTGGGGGGTGGAGTGGCAGACGATGGTTGTTCCACATTCTCGTCTTCAATAGGATTATCGTACATTGGGATCTCAGAATCATCACTAAGTTCAGTGTAGTACGGTTTTTCTTTTTCTTCATCGCTTGCCACAATCGTTGCAAACACTTGTACCTACATTGAATTCATAAATCCAAACATCAAACAACCACAACACAATTTAAGACAGGACTACCTAACAAGAAATACATTCAAACCTCCTTATCTTCAAAAAGCGCAACGACTTTCGACGCGCTCACCCTCCTTGTCACTTCCCACTTCAGCATTCTTGGGAGAGCCTTTTCATCAACAAGCCTCCCCAATTTCCGTAAATACGGAATGGATTCCAGTGCACATGCCAACGTACACATCACATTTACAAAAAGCTTTCACAACATTATATGCCTTCCAAATTAAAATAACAAAACAAAATCATAATACATACCAACACAGCATGCAACAATCCATAAGATGTATACTGGATCTTATCCTCATGCTTTGTGAACAACCCACTTAAGTTCCGCCTAAACAAGTTAACCGTGCAACTATAGGATAGGTTCCCCCAAGGATACATGTTGAATGCATCCAGATCATCCACCAACTCAAACCACCACCACTCCAACGCCACATTCTCCTCTGTAGCTAACAAAACAAAAATCAAAACAACCAACAATCCCAACTTGTATTTATCGTCGGATGCATCTTTATCTCTACGATTTCCATTCTTAACTCGATCAAAAGCTGACAACAAATCCTTTCGGTTTATACGCCCTTCCCCTTAAAGTATTTTTGTCCAAGCTGACAAAGTCTTCCTTCTTTTTCTTCAAACATCCCACGGTAACCAGCTCTCAATCCCGTAACAACTAAAAATGCATTCACACCAAACCTCAAAGGCTTGTCCCCGATCATAAACCAAAACGATTGATCTTTTTTATCGTTCTTTAACTGCCTCATGATCAATTGATGAAGAATTTGATAACAACTCATTTTATGAAGCCCAATTAAATGTCCAAAGCAACTATCTTTAAACAATTTCTTGTGCTTATTGTCTAGGTTATCATACACATACCTAGCTTTATCATCAATGCACCTGTTAACAATCTCACAATTTTTTGCCTTTTGTGCATGTGTTAAGTTGTATTTCATCGCCATTTACTACAAAATAAACAAAATACATAAAAAGCTTTACCGATCACATACTAGATGGATTACCATAAACACACTTCAATGGATTAAGGCAAACAAATCCGATAACTCTAATTCTATAAATTACTGATTAAGTACTTACCACACAAACTGAATTTGAACTGAATCGACACGATTTGCAGCCAGAAAGCAACCAATTCCACCACTGACCGTCGGAAAACAGTTGCAAAAAGAAAGCCTATAGTCTTCAGTGGATCTTCAATCAGATTGGTTAAAAACAAGTTTGAGTTTGTTTTGAAGAACGGTTTTTACCGTGAAGAAGATGAAGGAGGGTTATTCGATTTGCGAGCCTTCGATTTTGGGAACTACCGGATTCTCGATCTGAGTAAAATGGATTGGTAAAGTGGTGGAAAATAGGAGAAATAATGGGTTATAATGTAAGGGCAAATCTGGAAGTTCAAGCTTTTTAATACTTTTTTACATTTTTCCGTTTCTTTTTTAATCCCCAAATGGTCAAAGCCCTTTTAGTCCGATACTTTGTAAAAATGGGTCATATAAGCCATTCTCCCGTGATGGTATGCGGTTGTTTTGGGTATTTATTTTAATTTAATTATTTTTTTATTAATAAACTTCCCAGACGTGGGGTAAAAGAAGTGAATGGTTAGTTTTTTTTTTATTTCTTTTTTCATATACTCCAAACGTGTGATGGTTGAATGTTTTTTTTTGTTTTTTTTTTAGAGTTTTTTTTAGGCCTTTCTTATATTAATTTCCGGGTTTGGGTCGGGTCAATTGGTTAAAACGGATCAATTGACGGTTAATCGATAAAAAATATATAATAAGATCTTATATTATATTTTCAATCGATTAACCGTCAATTGACCCGATTAAGGCTATTGACCCGAAAATTGACCCGTTTTTCACCCCTCTGCGCCCGACCAAACCTTCCCTTTCCGTTTTTTCCCATGATCTGCACTCACACACAAAAACAAAATGGAACGAAAAAAAAACTTCCCACTCTCTTCTGCTTCCTAAAACTCCCCACGCCCCATGATCCCCCAACTTCCACTCTCCAGTCTATTCAATATTTCTTCCCACCCGTTTTTCACCCCTCTGAATCTCTTACTAGCTTCTACTAGAAATTCTTCTAGCCACATCCAGATGATGAGTCTTTTTTTAGATCTCCAATGAAGAAATCTTTTATCGATATGAATTGAGGAAGACGCCATGACAGCTCCGTCAGTTACGGTAAGGTAATGCACAATTGCACCCATGTTTTCATGTAAATTGCTACTTAACTTTTTTCCAAAAATCCTTAAATCATCGCTGTTGGAAATTGGGGAATAGAGCTGGGAACATTTTGGAAGAAGATTTCTCGGCCACCATTTGTGCTTAATTTCATATTTGGGCAATTTTATCGTCTGCTAACTTTACTTCAATGGCGTTATCTGTTTCATCAAGCTTAGTACAATGCTTTTTTGATGATTTCAATCCATACAAGGTATTGGTAAATATTGGGTTTGCTTATTTCGGTCCATGACCATGAAATTTTGATATGCAGTGAATAGAATTCATCATTAAGGCGGCAAATCTATGCAATTTACTCCTCTCAATCAGGCTCTTTCTTCCTTTCTATCGGTATGCTTATTGTCAGTTCTGAATCTTTTTTTTGTTTTGTTGTTTTTAACAGGTTTTTCTTCTTCTCGGATGTTGTCATTTTTTTTTAATTCTTTTTTTTTCCCACTGTATTCAGTGAATGTCGTTTGTTGTTTTCGGTTTTGTTTTTTTTAATTGCTGTTTTTACCAGGTTTTTCTTCTTCTCGGATGTTGACATTTTTTTTAAAATACTTTTTTTCCCTCTATTCAGTGAATGTCGTTTGTTGTTTTCGGGGAAATGGTCCCATTTTTTCGGGCAATCTGGAAGAAAGAAGCTGATAATACTAAGAGAGTTCTGGAGCTCTGCAATTTTAACATGTCGTCTGTACACCCTTTTCTTTTTGTTGCTTATTCATATTTCGAGTATGAGTTTCAGATTATTTGTTTATGTTTTGCTTATTTTACATTTTGCATCTCTATAAGATCAAGGCCTGAGTCCTGTTTCATAGACAGCTTAATCTTTCTAGCCTTGAGCGAATGTTGGAAATGCAATATTAGCATGTTCTGTTACTATTTTTTCCACAAAACTAAAGCTTCAGGAATGTGCAAGTAACAAGTACAGTGTGTTCTATATTGCCATATACCTCCAGTGACTTTAATATGTTGTCAATTTTTCTCTAAATGCTTTGCTTGGTACTCTTAATAAGTAGGTTTGATGCTAATCTTAGATGGATACTGCAGTGTGAAATTGTTTTCCAGAAGTTTTAGTGCAACATAACTGTGTCAAGGCATCCTTTCCATGAGCATTTGTTGTCCAATAGGTAATAGATTACCTAGCAGGAATAGAGCTGCTGGATATGAGTTAGAATTCTGCTGATTGCGGACTAAGTTTTGGATTTATTTTTGTTGTGTGAATGATGAGTCTAGAGAAAATTGAAATCACCATTTGATTATGTCTTTTGAACAGGTCAAGTCATCAAGGGATGGGATCAGGGTATCAAGACAATGAAAAAAGGCGAAAATGCAATTTTTACTATACCCCCTGAGCTTGCCTATGGTAAATCTGGTTCTCTCCAACAATACCTCCGAATGCTTTCTACGAGTTTGATGTGGAAGCTGTTATCATGGGCAAGTGTCAAAGACATCTGCAAGGATGGTGGAATATTTAAGAAGATTGTGAAAGAAGGAGAGAAATGGGAAAATCCCAAAGATCTTGATGAAGTTTTTGGTATGTAATCGTATAAGTCCAGCCATCATGCTTTGGCTATTACTTTTAGCATCTTTCTTGAGCCTATCTCTAACCTGCTTTGTCATACAGTGAGATATGAGGCCCATCTGGAGGACGGTACATTGGTGGGAAAATCGGACGGGGCTGAGTTCAACGTGCAGTAAAGTTTTGGGTCGATCATGTGTGAGGTACTTTGTCCACTGGACAATTAACGATGTAACTGCTCTTTTTTCATTTACATTTTTGTTTTTTTGGCATCGGTCTAACCTTTGCTTTATCCATAATTCGGGATATTATTGTTTGGTATGCAAGGTATGCTCTTGAAATTCAGGTATTTTCTTACCACATTTTACTACTCAAGTGTTGGTCGATACAGAACCATGTTGTTTAGGCTGCAGAATGGTTGCTGGACACAAATACTATATTGTATTTTGCAAAAATTTCTTTAATCATTTGTACTTAAACCACTTACTTCAAGATATCTTGGTTGTAACAATAATATTTTTTCTACAAGATTGTTCTTATCTCGAAGTCCAAAAAGATGAATGGATTCTCTATGTTTGGGATGGAACCGATACTCCAGCATTGCCCATTCAGACAAGGTGGGTTGTTTTTCCCCTATATTATCTTTCGCTGGAATACTTCTACATAGCCTTGCATTTTGGTTACTTATGACGAATTTGTCACGTGTTTTGTTTTCTTTTTGACTGTTTTGAGCTTTAATTTGTGTCATATTTTCTTGGTTACTCTAATGGGTTCGAGACTTCTTAGTAATTTGTATATCTATCATTGGGGAAGCTTAAAGCATGAAACAATTATTTAGCTTATTCAGCATTGGGTTGTGGCCATGTCATTTTTTGCAATTAATAATACGTAGGAGGGTTGGTTCATAGATTTAATGAAAACCCACTGGCTATAGTAAAACCGGTCGGGACACAATTTACTGGTTAAACTGCTAGGTTAAGTCGGGTTGGCTGGGTCGTCTTCTTAAACACTTAAATACATTAAACAACTTGGTTCATGGTTTGATCTACTGTTTCACCGGTTTTTGGTCGACCGGGTCGGTGCATGTTTTATATATATGAATTACAGAATCACATATTTGTTGCAGGCTAGAGGATGAGATGCAAAATCCACTCCCACTAAGCTTGGAAACATCAAACATCTCCTTTGCCAAGGGATACATTCTGCGGGTTTCCATCTGTTGGTACCGTCTTAAGGATGAGAATCGATCAAGACAATGAAAAGCTGGGTATTATGAATGTCCTCAAAGCTGGAAAATGGATTAAATTTCGTAATTTGATGTGCGAAGTGCGTCCGGAATGTGGGTTGCTATCGTGATGCCCTTTACAAGGGTTTGTCATTTGCCTGATGATGATGACCGCGTGTTACTGAAACAAAGGTCTGTAAAGGCAATTATGATGTAAATCTTATTATGTAGTATGAAGTTGTTTTTCTCTGACTTATTATGCTGCAATTGCCTATTTTGGGTGGCTTTTATATGAAATTCATGATGTATGATGAGCGTTACTCTTCAAAATTTGGATTTGCAGGATTATAGAAAAGGGAACTTTAAGAAGCATTTATACTCTATAAAAAAAACATTTATACAAGGCTCATTTATACTGTTCCGGGAATCGCTCTTTGCAGATTTTTTCTTCAACCTTCTTTTTGGCAATTATTTCTTTATGGTTTCCTTCAGTTGAATGATCTCAGAGTATCCCATGTGTCCATTTGGTTTTGTTAACAAAGCTAGGCCCACCGATTGAGGAAGTTATACAATCTGGAGTTGTACCTCGGTTTGTTGAGTCCTTTAAGAGGAAAGATTTTCCCTTTTGTGCTTTTTTGATTTTCTTTTCCCTTTTTGTGCTTGAGTTCACAATGTTCACTTACTACTTTCATATGTTTTTTTGTGGAACTAGAACATATTTGGCAGCAGGGTTAGAGACGATTTTATGAACATTAACAGCTCAATGGGGAACAAGACATTGAAGCTATGGACTGAAAGGCCCACAAAAATTAGATTGCAGGCATTACCTGTTCACACTTCAAATGAACCAGATAGAGAGAGAGAGAGAGAGCGCACAAAGCTTGATTAAGGTAAAGTTACTATCTCTAATTAATCCGGTAGAAAGTGAGTTTAGTGTTGTGTGTTTCATTTGGGCTTTTAGATTTTACTTCTTTTGTCAAAATTTGTAAAATTTCCTTTTTGTGAAGTTTTCCAATGTTAGAGGACTGCAATTTCATTCATTCATTCAATACTTATTTTGAGCCAAAAGTAACAGTTGGAATATCATTCATCTATTATCTATTTTGGCCTACAAGTACAAGCAGCTAGAAATAAGATTGAACAGTTGAGACTCCTATTCGACCTGATGAGAACACTTTGTTTTATATCGTTTTCTTGGAAGGGAGAATGTCAATTTTTCCTATACAATCTAGGTAGGGATAGTGATTCAACCACGGTTTTCTCACTAAGTTGTGCAATGAGCTTTACCAATAAGCAAATATTTCAAATATGATCTCACATATTATTTGTTTTTATTTTTTTCAGGCCAATCTACTAAAGGAAGTTTGATTCCAAGTGAGTATTTTGTTGTTGATTCACTTATTTCGGTTATATGTAACTAACCAATTAAAAGAAGTGTTTTCTTTTTGTGAATGATGATGATGAGGCTACTGTTTTTGCAGGCCATGTTTCTGTTAACAAATAAATAATAGTATGAATTATTTAGAAATAATTTGGTTAGTATGTATGTATACAGTTCAACCATCGATTGTAATAAACATTCCTATTTGTGCCTATGTAGTTTATAAACATGAAGTTCCCTTAATTATTTGACTTTTGTATGAGGATATTGTATTCTACTTAATTCAACTTATTCATACTTTATTAAAATGTTTGACATAAACGTCTCTTCCAATACACACATCTTCTTGCGTTATACCCGCGTCATACGGAGTGGTGCATTAAGGTTCAGATTTTACTCAGATCGACTTTTTAAATATAACGTTCTCCGTGCATCGCACGGGTTTCCTACTATATATATATATATATATATATATATATATATATATATATATATATATATATATATATATAAATAATCCTATCATATAGCATCATTTTTTTCCTTTCGGTATCCTTCCTCTATTATTTTCACTGTGTGATGTGATGAGCTTAATTTACCCCTTCAAAAATACAATTTATAAAGGACTCGTAACTGTGGGTAAACCAACTCTCTAACCAGCAGAGTACCGGGTCGAGTGTTAGAATAGCTACAGGAGTACGAGGTCGATCCCAAGGGAAATGTGGTTGTGAGTACCAAAGTGAACGTGTTTCTTAGTCTAGGCGATCAAAGTTGTTGGTTTGTTTATACTAAAGATAGAAAAGAAAGAAAATTAAACTACTTGGTTTTAAAAGACATAGCCGAACCATGATCAAAATAGTTAATTTCAACCCCACGGATAGACAAAACTGGAAGTGTGCGCGCATTATAACAAATGAACTCTCACATTCAATCTCACGGGTGCGTGCTCCTAGTTCTGATGCTAAAATCTGAACAACTCTCCTTCAACATCCTATGTGAGGTTATCTAATTCTCCCTTTAGAAAACCGATTAATCTAACATGATTAAGTGCTGTGAGACGCTCCGTTTTCACAGAAAAACCTCGTTAAGGAAACAAGTCCGAAATTACTCGGTCGACGTTACTACCCCTGATACTCACCAATGTACTACACCGAACATCTTAACGAGAATGTGTCAAAGCGAAGAAACCGAAGCTTTACCTAATCCATGGTCTGCCCGAAAGACTCCGTGAAACAACTTGTCATTATTGGCTCAAGAACCACCCGGCACTTCATAGTTCAACCCCGGGGTCTAACACTAAATTACACTAATCTAAACTACCGCATTCAAGTTATTACGTTGATAATAATACATCGATGAGCGCGGGCCTGAATTCACGACCTAAAACCCGGTATGTTTTACCTCCCGATCTTAGAACCCTTTTTCCCACACCACTCTCTTTGAACAACTCTCAAGAGTGATGTGTGTGATTTTTGACCTAGGTTGTCAATCTAGCCCAAATCCGTTATAACAAGTTCTAAGACGTGCAATATGTGAGATATAACAATAAAAAGCACTACACACTCCCTATTTCATTTTCCAAGGGTTGATTTCACCAAATTTTACATGATTCGACTATAATAAGTTTAGCTACTCATATATATATGTAGATATATAGATATTACAAGTAATCGACTACTGTCAAAATGTCATGGATTAAACGGCGGGAAGTTTTACATAATAGCCTTCGTCAATGCCGAATTCTATTAAAACCAAATTAAAACCTTAATCCAATCATTTGCCGGATCGATACTCGATACTTATATATATATATATATATATATATATATATATATATATATATATATATATATATATATGTATATTGTTGAAGGAAAATACCATTATGTGCCTTCGCTTCATCACTTGCATATGGTAGGAGTGGTGTAGACATGAACTATCATGCGGCCATGTGATGCAGATTCTGCAAACAAATAATAGCAGTAATTAGTCAATAATGCAATTTAACACGGTAGAAATCTCCAAAAGAAAGCACTCTAAATGGAAATTGAGAAAAAAAATAGACATACTAAGTTGATTCCTCTGCCGAGAAACGCATTGCTAGTAATCGTCGCTGTTAGGTTTCATCTATATTTCTGCAAGCTAACAATGTGTACACACAATTAGAAATAATATATCTTTGAGTAGAAAAAAAAAAAACATTAAAAATAGTACTAATATTTTAGGAGGAATTTTTTCGGAAACTATTAAAAAGCAGATAAATGAATTTTTGTGCTCAAATAAACCCGTACTCATGATACCTTAATGCGTCGAGAGTGATTGATATGTATATTTCTCATATTTTCTCGTCCGTGCAATAGCATGTTTGTATATGATCATATGGAATACGTTATTTGAAACAAATATTCATCTCTTGAAACATTATGATTATCATGACATATATTATTTGATATGTATATGCATGTTGCCATGAAAAATGTTATGTGCTATGTTTGCCCGAAATTTCAAATTGAGCATAATAATTATATGTTGATTGTCTTATAAATAAGATTATATGCCATCCTATGATAAAGAAATTTCATAGGCGTTATATACTAAGAACAAAACAATCAATGTGATAAAGTATCTTCACAAAGCATCGATAAAATGAGTGACCGCTATGTACCATGGCATCGTGATCCAATTCACACTCTTGGAAATTAATTATTGTGGATGTCTTATGACTACATAAATAATATGCTCTTCACTCTTGTTTATGTAGATGGCTGATACAACTCGACCCGAATTTGAAATCTTGGACTCAGAAGGAATTGAGTACCACCGCTGGGTTTCAGATGTGGAAATGGCCTTTGTTGCAAAGGACTACACTCTCACTATCAAAACACCCACCGACCCTAAGGACGACCCATCTGCTAAAGTAAAAGCAAATGCCCTAATGTTCTTGAGGCGACATATTGACTCTAGCTTACGCCGGGAGTACCTTCGATTGAAAACACCCAAAGAAGCGTGGGATGCCCAGAGGACGTTTTGGGAACATTCATGACACTTTACTCCCGTAGCTGTCCGCTCGGTGGAATGAAATCCGCTTGCTTGACTACAAAGGGGTAGACCAATTCAACAAGGACATGTTGCGTCTTAGAGCACGTCTCAAATTCTCGTGGAAAGGAACTCACAGAAGATGATATGATCAAGAAGACTCTTTCCACTTTTCCTACTTCAGCACTTATACTAGCGAACCAGTATAGGCTGGAGTACGACAAGAAAAATATTACGACCTTTCACAAATTGATCAACATGTTGCAAGTGGCTGAGCGGCATGATCAAGTTCTCATGAATAATAATGCCAGACCTGCTGGGACAAAGAAAATTCCTGAGGTTAACTATGGCAAGATGAAAGGTGGAAAGAACCCCAAAGAAAAGGGAGTTGGACGTCTTGAGCCTTACCCACGTGGAAACAATGCACCACGTGGAAAGGGACCTAGGGGCCGTAGTATGGGCCGTGGAGGTCCCCCTAATGTATGGCGCGAAATGGTGGTGATGGTCCTAATGGCCATGGTGGTCCTAAGGCTAAGGTGCAAAAGGCACCTAAGAACCCTCAAGAAAAAAAGGGAGAGAGTTGGAACCGAACCTTGCTATAGGTGTGGAGTTACCGGGCATTGGTATAATACTCGCCGAGCAAGTAACAAAGTAGCGACCAATTACAAGAGGTATAGGGAATCTAGAGAACAAGAGGCCCACTATACGGAAGATGGAGGCAATGACACCGATGTCAACCTCACAATGCGCAGACTTCAATAGCAACAAGAACCCTGCTCAGTCAATGGATGTTCCAGACTTTGATTGATCTGCTTTGCTTATTTATTTATTTTTCCAAGAACATTGTGAAGGCGGAATGCCTTATTTTTAATTAGACTACTTTGGTCTTAAAGTTCATTTGAATAATGGTTTGTTGAATTGGATTTTGATGTACGAGACTTTTATTTTGATTTTCGTTGGCCTATTAATAAATTTCGGATTTTATTCTGAAGTATTGAATTTTATTCGATTTTATTTACCAAGTATATACATGGTTCGAAAATAGCACTATTAAGGTGTAAAGCAATACATCTACCATACAATAAACATATATATCGGGATGAAAAGCATATCATTCTATCTCCATCGAAAAACTCTAAAGAATATGAGTTATGTCTTCGACTTTTTAATCTCATCTAATTTAAATGTAGGAATGAATCGAGGAGAAATAGAGTGCTTAGGCGATAGTGGAACCACACACACTATCTTAAGGAATAGACAATTATTTGTCGAGTTAATTCCATGTAATTCATCGTGACTACGATGATTGGATCATCACAAGTAATACAAGGGCGAGGAAATGCCACATTTTTTATGCCTAACGCACAACGATAAAAGTCACAAACGCTCTATATGCACCTAGAGCCAATCGAACCTTGTTAAGTTTCAAAGATATTCGTGCCAACGGTTATCATTTGGAAACTCACTTGTGAGAATGGAACCGAATATTTGTATATTACCACAAATGAATGTGGAAGGAAACGCATACTAGAAAAGCTTATGAGTCAATCTAATGGATTATATATTACTACTATTTGGATCATTGAATCCTATCTTGTCACCAACAATGAAATTTGGGACAACGACTCATACTGAGACTTTGGCATGATCGCCAGGACACCCTGGTCGAGATATGATGATCCGTATTTTAAAGAACTCACACGGACATCCCTTCTTTCGAGGAAAAAACAAAATGGGACAAAAATCCGACACAAGGCAAAGTGTCCAAAGTAGTGTTGTTTCAAAGCGACCATTGTCGTCTCGAAGCACCGGATGAGTTATATCCCTCTTCCTCATTGACCATTTCCAAGGCACACCAATCATTTTGCAAAGCCTCGCTCTTTAGCAAAAACAGGATCGAGACCTTCCTATGCTAAAGACATGAAACAAAACATTCCATTCTTACAAAGAATACAAGGTGATATATGTGGACCTATCCATCCGAATGCGGGCCATTCAAGTATTTTATGGTTACGGTGGATGCCTCGACACGCCGGTCACATGTCGCATTATTGTCCACAAGGAATGCTTTGCATTTGCAAAACTCTTAGCACAGATTATACGTTTAAGGGCTCACCACCCTGATCACACTATCAAGTCTATAAGGCTTGATAACGCTGGAGAGTTCACATCAAAAGCATTTGATGATTATTGCATGTCTATCGGGATTGATGTAGAACATCCTGTACCCCATGTGCATACACAGAATGGTCTCGCGAAGCCACCATCAAAAGGCTACGAGATGGTGGCCGGGGCATTGGTTATGCGCACCAACTTGCCCCTATCGCAGGGTTATGCAATATTGCACGCAAGCTTTACTTATTCGTTTCGGACCCCTTTGCTAGCCAACCATTTTCTGCGTACCGGTTGGTTCCGGATATGAGCACGATATTTCACACTTACGCATATTTGGTTGTGCAAAGCATATGTGCCTATTGCGCCCAGCGCACTAAAATGGGTCCTCGAGACGATTAGGTATTTATGTTGGATATGAATCCCCAACTATTATCCTCTATTTGGAACCTTTGACGGGCGATCTATTTACCGCAAGATTTGCGGATTGTCACTTTGATGAGAGACTGTCTTCCCGTCGTTAGGGGGAGATAAGAAAAAGGATTTTCTAAGAGAACGACGGGGAATTGTCGTGGTTTGTCCCCACTCGGTCTCATTTTGATCCCCGTACCTCACAAAGTGAAAGTGAAGTGCAAAGAATACTTAATCTTCGAACGTAGCGATTCGATGCCCGATGCGTTCTCGATATTGCTAAAGTGACAAGATCACATATACCAAACGTGCAAACGTGCTCGCAAGGTTAGAAGTCCCCAAAGGGGCACAATGCCGTAGCTAAAGGCATTGCGACCACACTTAGTGGAGGTGTGGATGAGGCCGTGGCTGCCCAAAGGAAGAGGGGAGACCACTTGGTTCGACCGATACTCACCCAAGGAAGAAGAGGGCGAGTAAGGCACAATCCGACCCATTAATCATCAATGTAGAGAATCCCTCTCATGAGATTATCTCTCGATTACGATTATGTCCATGAATCAATACCGGAGGACGCTCCGATGTTTGAATTGATTCCGAGAGAACAAAGAAATCTCAATGGATTATGAGAGTGCATACGAGTTGATGGAAAGATCTTCCATGCACATTGATGATATATTTGCATATACCGTTGCTCAAGAAATCATAGAGCACGATGATGTCGAACCACGCTCTGTTGCAGAATGTCAACAAAGAGCAGATTGGCCTCAATGGAAAGAAGCAATCCAGCAGAACTAGATTTCTCGACAAAGAGACAGTATTTGGTCCGGTAGTGCTAACCCCACCAAGTGTAAAGCCTGTAGGACATAAATGGGTATTTGTCGAAAGCGTAATGAGAAGAATCAAGTCCTAAGGTACAAGGCTCGCCTTGTGGCGCAAGGTTTCTCACAACGCCCGGAATTGACTATGAGGAGACATACTCTCCGTAATGGATGTAATAACTTTCCGTTACCTAGTTAGTTTAGTTGTTTCCGAAGGATTGGAAATGCGGCTCATGGATGTGGTTCTGCATATCTCTATGGGGATCTTGATTCGAGAGATATACATGAAAGTGCTCGATGGTCTTTCATTACCCAAGTCAAGTGACTCTAAACCACGGAGTGCGTTTGCAATCGATTGAAACGCTCACTTTACGGATTAAAACAATCCGGGCGGATGTGGTATACCCGCCTAAGTGACTACTTGATTGGGAAGGGATATAAGAATGATGAACTATGCCCCCGCGTATTCATAAAGAAAACAAGTTCCGGATTTGCAATTGTAGCAAAGTATATGTCGATGATATGAACATAATAGGTACTCTTAATGAAATAAGAGAAACCGCGAGCTATTTGAAATCCGAATTTGAGATGAAAGACCTTGGGAAAACTCGGTTTTGTCTAGGCCTTGAACTAGAACACCGAGCTTGTGGAATACTTATCCACCGGTACCGCATATGTCCAAAAGATGCTCGGGCGATTTAATATGGACAAAGTGCACCCCGTTAGCACTCCCATGATCGGTCGAAGTTTGGACATAAAGAAAGATCCATTTCGTCCAAAGGAAGATGACGAAGAGCTATTGGGAGCTGAAATTCCCTACTTAAGTGCAATAGGCGCATTATTGTATTTAGCTCAATGTACTCGACCGGATATTGCATTCTCGGTGAACTTGTTAGCTAGATTCGGCTCCGCGCCAACGCAAAGCGTCATTGGAATGGTATTAAAAACATATTTCGATACCTAAAAGGAACCATTGACTTGGGCCTATTTTTTCCCTACACAAAGACAAGAGGGACCGTAAATGAAAATACAACCCCTAAAGAAAATGTCGACAGCGAAATCGCCACCCCCTACTCTGAAACCCCAAACAATGTATTAGTTGGGTTTGCAGACGCTGGGTATCTATCTGACCCACATAAAGGTCGTTCCCAAACCGGTTATGTATTTACCATCGGGAACACGGCGATATCTTGGAGATCAACCAAGCAAAGTCTTGTGGCTACCTCCTCGAACCACTCTGAGATTATTGCTCTACATGAGGCGGTTCGTGAGTGTATATGGATAAGGTCCATCATTACACATATTCGAGGGACCAGTGGTTTAAGTTCCACCACTGAAGAGCCTACTTGCATTTATGAAGATAATGCAGCTTGCATCGAACAGAGATGAAGCTTGGTTATATCAAGGGTGACAACACAAAACACATATCACCAAAGTTTTTCTATAACCAAGCAACAACAAGCTCTCCTCAAGATTCAAGTGAATCAAGTAAGGTCTCGAGGAGAATGTGGCAGATTTGTTTACCAAATATATATATATATATATATATATAACAAAATGAAAGAAAACAAGAAAGAAAGAACGAAAAACGGAAACTATATTATAACGATAATTATTCGAAATTATAACGAAATTACAACTATATATATATATATATCTCTATAGATATATATAGGCCCCAAAATGAAAGAAAAATGAAGGGAAAAGATGAAGAAGGGATGGGGGAAGAAGGGGCAAGAAATGAAGGTGAAATGGGGGTGTATTTATAGGCTCAAAATGGGCCGGTTCGAACCGAGTAGGAGGCCGGTTCGAACCGGGCTCAGTTCGAGTCGGTAAAATGCTCATAACTTGAGTTGTAGACCTCCGATTGACGTGATTCAAAATGCGTTGGAAAGCTCTTTCAAATATCTACAACTTTCATTAAGGACACTTCTTCAGATAATGTCTTTTTGATGGGCCATTCGCTCGTCGAAGATATTTTCTCGATTTCCACTAAATCGAATCGATTAGCCACTTGACCACTTGACTTAATGATACTTGAGTTGTAGAAGTCCGATTGAAGTGATTCAAAATGCGTTGGAAATGTCTTTTCAAAGATCTACAACTTTCATTAAGGACACTTCTTCAGATAATGTCTTTTTGATGGGCCATTCGCTCGTCGAAGATATAATTCGTTAGTGATACCACTAACCACTGAGCCACTTGACCACTTAAGTTAGTGGCACACTCTTATATCCCTAAAAATACCTCTTTTAGGCCTCAAAACGTGTCATTACTCGGGATTTTGGTCAACCTATAATTTTGCAATAAACCACCAAAATACCAAACGTAAATCCGACACGACACTCCGGTTACTAAACCGGTACAAAAACACATAAAAACATGATATTTTACATGATAACTACTATTTATGTATTTAGATGAAACTTAGGAATTAATGACTTGAAATGATATAAAAGTGCTCAAAATGATATCAGAAACGGGGTAAAAAGTTATAAAAATAACAGTGAATTTTTCCATCATCATGATGCAAATAAACTGTAGCTGTCAAAAATTGGGGGTCAATATCACAGTCATTCTTCAACCAGAATCAACCGACCAGACTCAATCTACAAATTAATGGACTCCGGAATAGCCGAAAAAGACGTGCGCCGGAGTGTATATGCCCTCTAAAATATCACAACTATGGACTCCGGGAGAACAACCGGGGTGAAGATGCCCTCCAAAATCACAACTATGGACTTCGGTAAAGCCACCAGGTGGAGATGCCCTCCAAAATCACTGCTGGACTTCGGAAAAAGAATCCGGAGTGGAGATGCCTTCCAAAAATACCATAACTATGGACTCCGGAAGAACAGCCGGGGTGGAGATGCCCACCAAAACATTACAACTAATGGACTCCGAACGAACCGTCGGAGTGGAGATGCCCTCCAGAATATGCAAAGACAAACTCAACCTCCAAACTCAGCCTCGTTTGAGGGAGGGTATTAGAAGATAAAATGAGATAAGGATAAGTAAGGTCAAAAAAGAAGAAGAAAGAAGATTGGTGAGGGGTGAGGGGTGAGGGGTGAGAGGTGAAGGTGCGTATATATTACGGTAACGAACCCCATCCAAACGAATTTCTTTACGATACCTAGGTCCGAAAGACGTTAGTCGAATCGATCTGATATCATAATAGAGAATATAAAAGATATTGCATTGTATTGATTGATAATAATGAACACAATTACAATATTTATAGACTAATAGATGATAGGAAGAATTTTATCTAAACCAAATAATATATTCTAACATAATTCAAATTCAAACATAATTATCTAAACAACTCAATATTGTCATTATCTCTAACATGATGATGATGTATTGGGAAGTTCCGAGGACGAAACTTTTATAAGAAGGAGAGAATGTAATACCCGAGTCAATTTAACTTTTTGACCCGAATCCGAACCAAAACCCAACCCGACGTTATATTTTAACTCAAAATATTTTGATGTATACTTATTTATCTAGTTTTTGTATAATACTACCTCCGTCCCATAATAAATGTCCACATTTTACTATTCACGTGGATTAAGAAACTCAATTAATGTGTTGTGTTTTAGTAGTAATAGACATATATACCTCTATCTTATAATTAATGTTTGCTTTGGAAGATGAAATGAACATACAACAATAAATGTTAGGCTAGAGGTATGTTTGGAAAAATAGCATTAAATGGTGTATTGGTTTTAAAAGACACTTTTTATGGGACAAAACTTTTTTCAAATGTAGACACGTTATATGAGACGGAGGTAGTACTATGTTTATTTATTTGAGTTAATGTTTGAATTTATGAGATTGAATTAGTGTGGGTTTATTGGATTGGGGGTTACAAATAATTAAAACATACTTTGAATAAAATAAGTTACAAGCAACATGAAAAAAGAAATAGGAAGATGGGAGGACGTGATCAATATACATACATAACCTACAACTTGAGTAATGTTCGTAAAATGAGATCTCGTGAAAAGTGAGGGCACGATTTAGTACCCCAAATAAAGAGAAGGAAAAAAGAAATAAGAAAATAGTATATAGGAGCTGCCACAGACAATTCGAGCCATAAGTTGAAGGGGGAAAAAATGAACAGGGGAAAGAAGAAAGGAATCCATAGTGTTTCAAGATGTAAAGCAATTCGATGATGGTTTCGATAGGAATGGAAAGGACAAATCAAGTTTATGGCGTATCGTTCCGCTAACTAATTCGTGACTCGGAATTCGAGGTTAGGAGTGTAGTATCAAAAGTATTTTTATTTATCCATATTTTATAGCATTTCTTCGTATGTTTGATCCATTTAAATGATTGGTACAATTTCAGATTATGAATACATGATATTAAGATAACTGGGCTTAATAGGAAAAAATAAATAATCTAACTAGAACAAAAAAAGTGGTATCGCCGTAGCGGTGGAATGGCACCGCCAAGCTGGTGGCGGAGTTCGATAAAATAGAATAATTTTCTAAGTTTTAAGATAACAACATTTTGGTTCAGGATTTTTTTTTTTTTTTTAAAGTGTTTTCCAGAATATTTTAGATTAAATTTTAAGGAATTTAAGTGGACACCAATTCTGATGAGCAAAGAAAGGAATTCTGTTTACTTATGATTCCTAACCTATTTCATTAAGAATGTTATATTTATTATTTGAAGTTGTTTAGAATTATCACTAAATTTCTATGGTTTTGAAAATGCTTTATAAAGAATCGAACCAACATCATAGTTTTATTAAGTATTGTTAAGAAAGACAACAAAAGTGTTGTTTCCAGAAGTTTAAAGTACTTTTCTTGACTATTAATTGTATTTCAAGAAGAAGACATATTTCTAGACATAAAAGTATTGCCCTAAAGTTTACCGATTTAATGGAAAGTTTAGTGTCTTTATGATAAGAGCATTTTTCAGAATAAAAAGACGCTACAGACAGATAAGTACGAACATTAATAATGGTATGGCTCACCAAACTCGATTTGACGAGTGGGTATCATCTGATTCAAATTAAACCCGGGGTTGAATGGAAAACAAGCTTCAAGAAAAATTAAGGAGGGCCTTTATGAGTGGTTGGTCATGCCGTTTGGCATGTGTAATGCTCCAAGTACTTTTAATTATGAGGTTGATGATCGAAGTGTTGAAGCCTTTTATCAACAGGTTTGTCTCAGTATACTTCGATGACATTTTGATTTACAATGCCACGGTTGAGGAACATTTGCAACATGTCCGGGTTGTTTTAGAAGCGTACGGGAACATAAGTTGTACTTTTTTTAATAAAAATTTTATTTCATAGCAACGCAGACATGAAACTCACTAAGCCAAGCTTCTAGATGTTGTTGGGAAAAAATTAAAGAGCAAAAAAAAAAAAAAGTGAAAAACTGAAGATCGAAAATTTTCTTCTTCTTCTTCAGAGTCCTAGCTATCTTCTGAGAGGGGGGGGGGGGGGGGGGGGGGGGGAAGTTAATTTTACAATTTAGCCACCTTCAGCTCAGCAGTCTTCAATACAGATTGCATGCCATGGTCTTGACTCTTGCCATCAGCAGCAACTTTAAACAATTGATCCTTTTCAACCACCATAGGCCCTTTTTTAACCATTTGGCTTGCTACATCAACGATTTTTTTAGGGCCTTTACCAATATTTGAGACCAATTTCCCGCTGCCTGACTTCTCTAAATTGTCCAACTTTTCTAAGACATCAACTTTTAACAATTCCGCAGCAAATTCGAGTTCAGCTGTTCCTTGTTGTTGCTGTACATCGGCAAGAATGTTTACAGCAACCGGCTCAATTGAACAATGAAATGGTCTTGTATTTTCAGCCGAATCAACAAGCTCCTCATTCATCTTGGCTGCCAATTGGGCTGCAGCAAGAGCAGGAGAGTTAGAAACTATAGTTAATTTCTCAAGTTCTACCTGTAGAGAGGGCGATATTGGGTGTAAATTTTCAGCAGTGAGAGCACTTTGCTGCTCAATCATTTTTGAATTTCCCTCTGCTTCTTCCTCTTGAACAGTTGCATTTTGCTTGACTAGGACTATAGATATCTCACTTACTTCCATTTCTTTACTAGAGACCAATACCAGTGGTTCCTGCTCCTTCATACTTTGGGTCATTGTTGTATTAGGAGGCACCGAATCAGTGGCGCATGGATTTGTGCTAGAAACAACAGCTTCACTAATATTTTCACCTCTATTCTCCACTTTCTTTGCATTCCTATATATGAAATAAAGTATGATTTGAACTATCCCAAATAAGATTTCCAACACATTTGGAACCTGCATAGGTAATGCAAAATAATGCTGCATAAGTATACAAATTATCTTATTATTTGCTTCATAAAATTATTTAAGGGGTGTGTGTATGTATGTGTGTGTATATATATATATAGTGTTGTAACTTACTAAAATGAAAAGATCTCTATGGAAGAGTCCATAGAAAAACCACATAGCTGCATTAGCAGTGAGGAAAAGTGATGGAACAATTGACATAAACTCTACCCAGTTTGTCTTTATATCTTTTATCTGAAAAATAAAAAATAAAAAGGCAAGAAACAACCAAAATGGGGTTAGGTCTAGTACCGGAATAGCACTATAGTAAGCATTTCAAGAAAGACGAGATATATTTTATCGATTGTTCCAGATTGGAATGGAATAGAATCCTCTATTTTTTTTGGAGTGGTTTTTTTCTTAGTTGAGGTTGAATTAGCGTAGAAGAAATTAAAAGTATGAGAAATATTACCAAGTTTCCTAGTGAAGAAGTAAAAACAGCAACATTGACGGTAGCACATATCCATCCGACCACCGGAATTCGGTTATTGTCATTAGCAAATAGCAAGGTAAATAGCAAAATTGCACCAAAACTTCCAATGTTTATTAACAATATTAGACCGGCAGTGACAATCTGCAAAGTTATCAAATGTTTTAGTTCATGTCTTTTTTTCTAGTTCATGTTTATTGTTTTAGTTATCAAACAACAAATAAACGTTACCTTAGTCCAGATTGGGGCATAAAGAATATAGATGAAAAGGTAAACCAATCCAATGGCACCCCCAAAAGCATTAATCAGTATAAGGATGGCCACAGCAAATTCCCTTAAAAAGGCGTAGTATATTAACAGACAAATATTGAAAAGCTCTATGATATACGGCAGTGATGGATACCCAACAGAAGATTTCTTCTTGATAATGTGGTAAATTGTTGGCCTGCAGAAAAAAAAAGTCATGCATATTTATGGTCTAAAACTTAAAATAATTAGTTGATGAGCTTATATCAAACTTACAACGGAACAAGAAAAACGAGGAATGATATGATATTTCCTGTACCAAAAGAATCAAAATTAGTGATACAATATTATACATTAGAGAAAAATTAAATATATTTATCTAGGTATGTATGCATGTAAGTAAACAGAAGGAGAATTGCAAACCTATAATGCCAAGTATAATGGCCAAATCACTGGTTAAGTAATCCATTCAAATAAATATATTAGTTGAACCCTTCTGCTATATCTTGCACAGTGCAGTGAGAGTATTCTTTTTCACTATAAAGAAAAATGTAGAGTATTCTTTCTTGTGGTGTGGTGTATGTTTTTTTGGAGGGCTATTGTTTGAAATTGGATTGTATATATAAGGAGGTAGTGTGATCGAAATGATGTCGTACAAGACAACACCTCTGAAAATGTATGTGAAGTGACATGGAAGTTACCAGCTCGTGAACGTTTAATTTGGCATATTGGTTTAGTTTTAACGCATAGTCAATTTTTACCATAGTTTCAATATAATGGATGTACACATCGGGAAACCGATCCTAATTTATAACTTTGCACTCTGTTAAGATATCTATACATATTAGCAAAATGCACATTATTTTCATTTACTTATAAGGTTGCACGTGTTTAGTAGAATTGATATTTTTAATATTAAAATAAGAATAAAAATATTGTTATAATTGCAATATTATTAAGTATTTGTTTAATTTAAAAAATGATATGTTGAATAATGATAATTGTTAATGATTTATGCTATGTATTAAATCACATTTTTCAAAAACAAAAAATAAATCACAATTTTCATGTTACATTTATCGTTCTTTTAAATATGAAAAACATGTGTAGATACAAAATCATTTATAAGACTTGTACTGAAAGATGTTTGTCTAGGTTTTCGGTATACCTTTGGATAATTTGTATGTTTCTTCTAACGAAATAACATCATTAATTAGAATGTCTATAAAAAGTCACGTATGTGGTAAGTACATACTTCCTCCGTTCCTATTTATGTGTCGTTGTTGCAAAAAATATTTTTTTTATTTGTCGTACTTACATTTCTAAAGCACTATTTAAATCTACCCTTTATTTATTAAGTGATGAGAGAGTAAAAACAACAGTGCATTAATTATATTCAAATGGTGTTATTGTCGTTTTGATATTAAAGTCAAAGTATTAATTTATCTCCTTAATATCTGTGTTCTTGCTAAGTGCGACAATTAAATAGGGACGAAAAGAGTATTTGTTTATACTTTCATTCCATTGTGCGTGCAAATAGTCTTCGCTAAGAAAATTTATCGTCGGTTAGATTTACTAACCATAAAGGTGAAGAATCATTGATTATGACATATGAGAATTACTAAGTAATGCAAGACACACATAATTTACAAATTTTAAACTCGATAATGATGAATAAAAATACATTGTATTTTTGTTAGAGAAATATGTTCAGTATTTTTTGAAGAACAAGGAACAATATATTATTAAGGCAAATCCGCCAAAGTAGCAAGAACTACATCATACGGGGAAGAGCTCCCTAAGAACGAGGGCCTGAAGCCACCACACCATGTCTAGCCAGTAGGTGTGCGGGGACATTCCCGGCACGCTACACAAACTGAAAGCAACAAGAAGTAAAAGAGTCTAAAGCAGAGATATAGTCTCGAGTAAGACAACCAAAAGCCGACAGATCGTCTGTAGCGCGAGATAATGCCTGGATGCAAGATAAACAGTCACTCGAAAATCACCAACAGAAGGCCAAGCCGAACTTCCTCCACTATACCTCAATGAATCACACTCATCTCTAGAAGCTCCAGTGTATCGCCCGGATCAAAGTGAAAAGAAAAAGCCGCCACTATAGACCCAACAGAATCTCTAAAAATCGTGCCAATTCCCGAACCCGACTCTGCCACTGAAGCGTTTGTATTGCACTTCCAGAACTCGTGAGGCGGGGGACTCCAATCCTCAGGGTGGACCACCCATGTAGTCGCACCAGAAACAACACTCATCGCCTGGGAATATTCCAACGCAGCTGCAGTAGAAGCCGAAACAACACGAGAAGCAGATATAGGCACACCCTTGAAAACTGCACTACACCGCGACTTTCAAAGATTCCATAAGATCATACAAAAAATAGACTCCTGATCCTTGGTGAGTCGCTCAAGCAAGTCCTCAAAGAATTCCCGAAACCCGGATCAATGCCTATCTATCTGGCTCCCAAAAGGGGAGGCACCCCAAATTTCCTTAGCATAATCGCAATCGAACAAGACATGACGAATAGATTCCCTAGCATAATCCCAAAAGGGGAGGCACCCCAAATTTCCCTAGCATAATCGCAATCGAACAAGACATGACGAATAGATTCCCGCTCCCTACCACAAGCCAAGCAAATACCATTCCCAAGCTGACGCTTAAGAAGATGCTTCTTGATCGGCAAACACTCCTACAAACATCTTCAAAGGAAATGTTGGACACGTGGCGGCACCACCACCCGTCATACATCACACCAAACCCTGACCGGACCAGTAGAGGAAGACCCAAGGCCAGCCGAGTACAATCCCCCATGCAAACCCAACGCTAAGAGATATCCAGATCGCATTATGTAGCACCTCTTCCGATCATAGTGTCAAATATGTTGATCCTGGTGAGAGGGGCCGCTACTAGAGTCTGAAGGATAGCATCCACCTCCCAAGAGTGGAAAACCTACTAAATAAAGGAAAAGTTCCACTGCCGCCCATCAGCCGATAGCAAATCATGCACCAACATATTCGTCGGTAGTGCACAAGATGAATGCACAATGCGAAAAGTAGGCAGTCATGAAATCCATGCATCATACAAAACATATACCGAGCTCCCATCACCTATCCACCATCGCAAAACTGCTAACAAGAGATCCCGTCCCACCATCAAACTCCTCTAAAGGAACAAGGGCCGACACCCCAGACCTACAGCGATAACCGTCGTCCCCGAGTGCTATCTAGAATTACAGACCCGACTGACTAGGCCCGTGGGACAAGACATCAGACGCCATGCCTGCTTCGCCAACAGTGCAAGATTAAAGAACTCCTAGTCGCGGAACCCAAGGCCTCCCAAATTTTTCGGTAGATAGCAAACCACCCAGTTCTGCAAGTGCAATCTCCGCTTAGTCTCAGAGTCCCCCCAGAAAAAGCCCTGAATATAGCGCTCCAATTCACAAACCAAAGTAACCGGCACTTTAAAACACTGTATGATGAATGTCGGTATTGCTTGTAGCATAGATTTAGTCATAACATCCTTGCCCGATGGCGATAAAAGCTTGTCTTTCCACCCGGACATTTTCTTCCATAGGCGCTCCCTAAGGAAATCAAACACTTGCAGCTTATTATGGCCCGTGGCAAATGGAATACCAAGGTACTTCCCTATCCCGTCACCAATGGGAATCTGTAAGAAATCTGAAATGTTCTCCCGATCCTCCTGCCGCACCCCCTACTAAAGTACGGGCTTGACTTATGAATGTTGATGGCCTGGCCTAACATAGCCCCATAATGCTCAAAAAGGTCCATCAAGGTTTCCAACGCCCTATCCATAACCTCAAAAAATAACATACTATCATCATTAAAAAGCAAATGCGATACCTGAACCTCTGCATGCGCCCAAAAAGTAATTCCACGGAGGGAGCCCACCCTGATTACCCTGTCCAACAAGGCTGTAAGCCCTTCTGTGCAGATAATAAATAAAAAAAGGGAGAGAGGGTCCCCCTGCCGTATCCCTCGTGAAGGGACAATCCTTCGACCTGGCCGCCTATTCACCAGCACCTGATAAGAGACAGAGGTGACACATCGTCGAATCAAATCAATAAAGACCTGAGGAAATCGCATCTGATGCATGACACCCCACAAATAATTCCAATCTACCCCGTCGAAAGCTTTAGCCATATCGAGTTTGACATTCGCATGATTATGGCACCCCGGTACTCTTACCTTCATATAATGGAACGCCTCAAAGGCCACAATCTCATTATCAGTTATTTGTCTGCCTGAGATAAACGCGCTCTGGTTGCCAGAAATGACATAAAAAATCTCCAACTTGAGCCTGTTAACCACGACCTTGGAAAGGAGCTTATAAGCCGAGTTGCATAGGGCAATAGGGCGAAGATCAGTCACCCAAGTCGGGGAGGCGACCTTAGGAACAAGAGATATAGAGGTCGCACTCAGCGAGCCCGGATCCATACCATCATTCCACGCAGCCAAGAGAACCTACAATACATCTAGACCAAATATATGCCAATATTTTTGCAAAATGATAACATGCATACCATTCAGACCTGGGGACTTCCGCCTAGGTAACTGCTTATGGGCGCGTATGATCTCCTCCTTCGTAAAAGGGGCAGCAATCCGAGAGACCTGCAAATCAGATAGAGTCGAAAATTCCAACCCCTGAAAGTCCAAAGCCGGGGGATGTGTTGAGGTAAAGATGCCTGTAGAATAATCCGAAACCACCCCCTCCAAGCCATCTTGCTCTGTAACTGCCACCCCATAATATGGTTAGTAAATCTAACCGACTATAAATTTTCTTAGCGAAGACTATTTGCATGCACATTGGAATGAAAGTATAAACAAATACTCTTTTCGTCCCTATTTAATTGTCACCTAAGCAAGAACACACATATTAAGGAGATAAATTAATACTTTGACTTTAATATCAAAACGACAATAACACAATTTGAATATAATTAATGCATTGTTTTTTTTACTCTCTCAGCACTTAATAAATAAGGGTAGATTTAGAACAGTGCTTTTGGAAATGTAAGTGCGACTAATAAACAAAATATTTTTGGCAACAACGACACTTAAATAGGAACGGAGGGAATATATACTTACCATATACATGACTTTTTATAGACATTTTAATTATAATGTTTTTTCGTTAGAAGAAACTTACAAAATATCCAAAGATATACCGAAAACATAGACAAACATCTTTCAATACAAGTCTGATAAATGGTTTTGTATCTAAACATGTTTTCATATTTAAAAAACGATAAATGTAGTATGAAAAGTGGGATTTTTTTGTTTTTGAAAACTGTGATTTAATACGTAGCATAAATCATTGACAATTATCATTATTCAACATATATCATTTTTTTAGATTAAACAAATACTTAATAATATTGCAATTATAACCATATTGTTATTATTATTTTAGTATTAAATATATCAATTCAACTAAGCACATGCAACCATATAAGAAAATGAAATTAACGTGCATTTTGCCAGTATGTAAAAATATCTTAACATAGTGCAAAGTTATAAATTAGAATGGGTTTCTTAATGTGTACATTCATTATATTGAAACTATGGAAAAAATTAACTATGCGTACAAAACTAAACCAATATGCCAAATTAAACGTTCACAAGCTGGTAACATCCATGTTCACTTCATATACATTTTCAGAGGCATTGTCTTGTACGACATCATTTCGATCACACTACCTCCTTATAAATAGAATCCAATTTCAAACAATAGCCCCCAAAAAAAAACATACAACACACCACAAGAAAGAATACCTTACATTTTTCTTTGTACTGAAAAAAGAATACTCTCACTCTACTCTGCAAGACAGAGAAGAAGGGTTCAAGTAATATATTTATTTGAATGGATTACTTAACCAGTGATTTGGCCATTATACTTGGCATTATAGGTTTGCAATTCTCCTTCTATTTACACACATGCATACATACATACCTAGATAAATATATTTAATTTTTCTCTAATGTATAATATTGAATCACTAATTTTGACTTTTTTGGTACATGAAATATCATATCATTCCTCCTTTTTCTTGTTCCGACATAAGTTTCATATAAGCTCATCAACTAATTATTTTAAGTTTTACACCATAAATATGCATGGCTTTTTTTTCTACAGGCCAACAATTTACCACATTATCAAGAAGAAATCTTCTGTTGGTATCCATCACCGTCGTATATCATTGAGCTTTTCATTACTTGTCTGTTAATATACTGCGCCTTTTTAAGGGAATTTGTTGTCGTCATCCTTATACTGATCGATAAATGCTTTTGGGGGTGCCATTGGATTGGTTTACCTTTTCATCTATATTCTTTATGCCCCAACCCGGACTAAGGTAACATTTATTTATTGTTTGATAACTTAAACAATAAACATGAACTAGGAAAAAAGACATGAACTAAAACATTTGATAACTTTACAGATTGTCACTGCCGGTCTAATATTGTTAATAAACATTGGAAGTTTGGGTGCAATTTTGTTATTTACCTTGCTATTTGCTAATGACAATAACCGAATTCCGGTGGTCGGATTGAGGATATGAGATAGAACTAGATCATCTCGAGAATACGTAGAGGTCTTTCCTCATATATCAGATCATCTCGATGCAACCCTGGTTCTATCTCGACTGCAAGCTCTAGATCAGACAAACACTTACGTAGCATAGAAACATGGAAAACATTGTGGACCTTGGATAGACTGGGAGGCAATTGTAGGCGATATGCCAGCTCCCCGACCTTTGCTTGGATTTCAAAAGGGCCCACGTACCTCGTACTTGACTTTCCTCGCTGACCAAATCTCTTGACTCCCTTTGTTGGAAAGACTTTAAGGTACACCTTTTCACCAACGTCAAACTGAAGTGGTCTCCGTTTCGAATCAGCCCAACTCTTTTGTCGATCCTGAGCTGCTTTTAAATTTGGTATCATAATGGAGATCTTATCAATGGTTTCTTGTACAAGTTGGGGTCCAAGAATTAATTTTTCTCCAACCTCGTCCCAATACAATGGTCAACGACATTTACGTCCATAAAGTGCTTCGGATGGTGCCATGCCTATACTTGAGTGGTAACTGTTATTATACGCAAATTCTGCCAAGGTCAAATAGTCATTCCACCATCCTTTACATTCAAGAACACAAGCTCGAAGCATATCTTCAAGCTTCTAAATCGTCCTTTCGGATTGATCATCCGTCTATGGATGAAAAGCTGTGCTTAGACTTAACTTCGTTCCCATCGCCTTCTGAAGACTCTCCCAGAAACGTGATGCAAACCTGGGATCTCTGTCGGAAATTATTGAAACTGGAACACCATGAAGATGAATTACTTCCTTGATATATAACTCTGCCAACTTATCCAAGGAAGTTGTACTCTTGATGGCCAAAAAGTGTGCAGACTTTGTCAAATGGTCAACTATTACCCAGATGGAGTCTAACCCTCCAATGACCTTTGGAAGGCCAGTAATAAAATCCATGGTTATGTGTTCCCATTTCCAAACTGGAATTTCCAATGGCTTAAGCAAACCTGCTGGACGTTGATGCTCAGCTTTAACTTGTTGACAAGTGGAACATTTTGCCACATACTCTGCTATGTCCCTTTTCATCATTCTCCACCAATAGTGGCCATTCAAGTCCTTATACATTTTGTTACTACCCGGATGGATAGCAAAGCCTAGCTGATGAGCCTCATCCATAATCTCTGTCTTAAGATCCAATACTTCAGGTACACATAAACGATTTCGATACCATAAAGATCCATCTGCTCTAATCTGCAAATCTGAATCACTTGTTACCTTTAACTTCTTTTTCTGAAGAAAATGGTCATTAACCTGTGCTTCTTTGATCCTGTCAATAAGTGTAGGGTGTGCCATTGATAGCAAAATAACTAACCGCTAACTTTGACCGACAGAGTATCGGGTCAACGGTAGTATAGTGGTCTCAAGGTCGAATCCACATGGAGTAATGTCTAAGTACCAAAGTCAACTTAGAACTTAGTTCAGGTCAAAATAGTGGTGGAGAGATATTATACTAATGCAAAAGTAAAGATTATACTAATGAGTTTACTTCTAGGTATCAAAGGGTATAGCCGAACTATGATCCCACGAGCTACTTTTACCCCTAAGGAAGGACTTAACGGGAAGCGTGTCTTAACCGACCTACCTATCCAATGTAGTTTAACGACATCCACGGGTGCCAACTCCTAATTCTAGCGATTAGACTGAACAACTTGATCTAACCACCCTATGTGAAGTTAATTAATTCTCCCTTTAGAAAACCGATTAACCTAACATTATTAAACTCTAGAGTCGCTCGAACAAAGATGACAAACCTCTGTATTAGAAACGGACCTAACAACTAAGCCGAATCTACGCAACGATCCTAAAACCCCTTATCCCACATCTCACCGCAAAATGCATCTATAAGTTCGATGTGTGTGACAGTGAACTAGGTGATCAATCTAATTCAAAGATGTTAAAATAAGTTTTAGGACGTGGATTAATCGTTAAAACATAGTATTACGCACTACACGACTCCCTATCTCATCCTCCTTAGGGTTTTCGCTCGCTTTCATATAATTCGATTACACATAAATTTAGCTACTCATGATTATGCTAACAACGGAATAAAGAATGGCAATTGAACTAAAGACAATAAATAAAAGGAACGTCACTACCATATAGCTGCTGAAAATCAGATCCAGAAAATATGAAGAAATAGTTTGCACCCACAAAGTTGAATCTTTGGTGTTGAACCGGAAGTTTAATCTAATAAAAAGTATGTAGAATCAATGGAATCACTCTATGGAATAAGGGGATCAAAGGGTGGTTAAACTACTCAAAAACCGCACACAAATCGCTCAAAAGAAGTCTCCAGTCGGCCAAACATGAGTAGGGGCTGAATGAGCAGCGTATTTAAAGAGTAGGTCGAAATCTGATGTTGTCGGTCACGAACGCCCGTTTGTGCCTTGGCAAACGCCCGTTTGCCTGGAGAATATGATGATATTAGGGTTTAATCTTCAGTGGACGGGCGTTTGCATTCCTCTAAACGCCCGTCAGGTGAATCATGACTTGAGGGCCAAACGCCCGTCTGGAAACCCTGGACGCTCGTTTGTGTTGTATGAGCTTCTTGAATCGGGCTGAACCTACTCAAACGCCCGTTTGGTGGGTCATTTGGACGCCCGTCCAGCTGAAAACCCAACTTTCTGAATGAAGTGTCAACTCTGTAAACGCCCGTTTGGAATGGGCAAACGCCCGTTTGAGGTGTGCTTACTGCAGACGCCCGTTTGGGGTGTGGCAAACGCCCGTTTGCCTTGTCTCCACTCTAAACTTGGCTTTTCTTCACTTTTATGCCACATTCGTGCTATGATCATGTCTCTCATTCCAAAACATCGCCTTCCGGGTCCTCGAGTCACCTAAGTCCTGCAATAAACACACTAACAAAACACCACGCATAATTCCGCAAGACAAAAGTGCTCGAAAATGAGGTAAATATCGCTAAAAAGGCGGAGTTTACTATCGATGTGACAGTTTAACTCCCCGTGCATATACCTCTCGATATTACACTCAAACAGGTCTACATCTACCCAAAATATGCCAATAAAGTGATAAACGGAGGCTAGATCACATACAAAAGTGCAGTGAAGTTGACTCCCATCAGCCATCAATGATGCTATAAATGCTTCTGAACCATGTTTCACAACCTCAATTTGAAGACGATCAAAATCCAAGACTAACTGCTACTGAACTGATAAAATTGCAATTGTCTCAGACATTGACTTTCTACTCAATGCGTCCGCTACCAAATTTGCTTTTCCTGGATGATACTGGATCGATATATCATAATCCTTGATGTACTCTAACCAACGCCTTTGCCTCAAGTTCAATTCTTTCTACGTGAAGATATATTTAAGACTTTGATGATCGGTAAATATCACATGACACACCATAGAGATAGTGTCGCCAAATCTTTAAAGCAAAAATGACAGCAGCTACCTAAGGTCATGTGTAGGATTATTTTTCACATACGGATTTAATTGTCGTGATGCATAGGCAATTACTCTACTGTTCTACATAAGAACACATTTAACACCCTGCTTCGAAGCATCACTATAAATCTCATAATCTACATCAGAGGTGGGTAATGTGAGGATAGGTGCTGACACCAATCTCCTCTTTAACTCTTGAAATGATTTTTCACAATCCTCATTCCAAAGAAATTTCATATTATTTCGTGTCAACTTGTGTAAAGATGCGGCCAGAAGAGAAAATCCATCAACAAACTTGCGGTAATAACCGGCTAATCCCAGAAAGCTTCGAACCTCTGAGACATTAGTTGGTCTTAACCAGTTAACAACGGCTTCAACTTTTGCAGGATCCTCTGAAATTCCATCCCCAGATATGACATGTCCAAGGAAAGCAACTTTATTCAACCAGAATTCGCACTTACTAAATTTTGCATAAAGTTCTTTTTATCTTAAAGTTTGAAGAACTATCTTTAGATGATCTGCATGCTCTTCCTCACTCTTTGAGTAAATGAGGATATCATCTATAAACACCACTACAAACTTATCAAGGTATGGACTGAAAACTCTGTTCATTAAGTCCATAAAAGCAGCTGGTTCATTAGTCAAACCAAATGGCATCACCACGAATTCAAAATGCCCATATCTGGTTCGAAATGCACTCTTAGGTATATCCTCTTGTCGAATCGTTAACTAATGATACCCAGATCTTAGATCAATCTTGGAATAAACTCTTGATCCTTGAAGCTGGTCAAATAAATCATCTATTCGTGGCCGTGGGTACTTGTTCTTCACGGTAACCTTATTAAGCTCCCTATAGTCAATACACATCCGCAAGGTTCCATCTTTCTTCTTTACGAACAGAAGTGACGCCCCCCAAGGAGAGACACTTGGTCGAATGGTTCCTCTTTCCAGCATATCTTGCAACTGTTCTTTCAATTCTTTTAACTCAGCCGGGGCCATTCGGTAAGGTTGCTTTGAAATTGGTGTTGCCCCGGGAACTAAATTAATTTCAAATTCTATCTCATGATCTGGCGTAGGTCCTGGCAGCTCCTTCGGAAAAACATCGGGAAATTCATTCACAACGGGAATATCCTCTAGCTTCACAACCTTCTTTTCTGAAGTCATAGCATACACCATGTAACCTACACATCGTTTCTTCAATCATTGCATGGCCTTGATAGCTGAGACAACTGACATTGAACTTTTACTTGGCAGATCCCCTTGGAAAACCATTACAGCCTCTTTCGGGCAACGAAAAGTAACTCTCTTTTGACGACAATCAAGATGAACATAATTACGTGACAACCAATCAATTCCCAAGATGATATCTAGGTCTAGGAAATCTAAAATCATAAAATCTGACATGAACTCCTTATCCCCGACCCGGAGTGAACAATTTTGAACAAGCTCATCAACCAAAACTGTCTTTCCTAGATGTGTAGATACTGACAAAGGTTTACATCTCTTACTCACACAACCTCCTAGCTTGCCATAAAAATTTTGAGACATAAAAGAATGTGAAGCACCAGTATCAAATAAAGCTTTTGCATGTAAATTATTTACTATAATGGTACCTGTCACGACAGTCTCATCCTCAACTGCCTGTTGTGCATCAATACCAAAAACCCGTGCTGGTGCAGTAGGTGGCTTAGCATTGACTGGTCTATCTTTCTTCTGGTTTGGTGGTGGGGTAGCAGATGGTGCAGATATAACCTGCTGGCGTGATGGGCAATCTCGAACTATATGGCCAGGCTTACCGCACTTATAACATACTCCCTGCCATACTTGCATTCACTCAAGTGATGGCGGTGACAATTCGAGCACCGAGGAAACTTTGGCCGATCAACTGCTGGCTTCTTGCTTCCTGACGAAGCTGCTGAATTACCCTTATGAGAAGCATCCCAGCTTCTCTTCACCCATGATGAACCAACATGAGGTTGAGCCTTCTTAAGAACACTTTCTGCCTTGAGAGCACGCTAAAAAATCTCCTGATAAGAATCAAATTTGGCTCCAGCAAATGACACTGATATAGCATGGTTAAGTCCTGCTTCATACCTTTCCATCTTAGCTGCCTCATCTCTCATGATAGTAGGAACAAATTGAACCAACTTGGTTAACATATTAGTGTATTCCAGCACGGTCATACTTAACTGCTTCAAATTGTAAAACTCCTTTTGCTTTTGAGCCTGAATAGTCGATGGAAAATATGCTTGATCAAACAAGTCCTTGAACTTTGACCACTCTAGTGTCTGTCCATCCGCCATATAGGTAGCCTTGATAGTCTCAAACCAATTCTTTGCTCGATCAACAAGAAACCCTGCAGCAACACGGACCCTTTTCTCTTGAGGTACATCCATAGCCTCAAAAAATGTCTCCATTCTCTTCACCCATTTTTCTGCAGCCATCGGATCAGCCTTACCATCAAACTCTGGTGCTCTAGCCTGCTGCAACTTTAAAAACCAATTTGTCAAACCTTTGGGCTAAGGTTGTGGTTGAGGTTGCTGTTGATGTTGCTGAATGAAAGCGTAAAGAGCAGCGTTAAGAACTTATGGCGGTACCGGGGTTACGGCTGGTGGAACATTTTGACTGTCATCAACTAGAGGCGGCATGTTGCTGGCATGAATGTCGTTGGAGTTACTTCCTTGTGACATCTATACAAAAGCAGAAGGATCAAGACAAATGTGGAAATCAAACTTACTACAATTAAAGATTAGCACTCAATAAGAAATCAAAGACCTAACGGAATCTAAAAATCAATTCTTATGGATTATATCTTAGAATTGTTCAAACCTAATGGTCTCAATCTTAATGCCTATCACCTAAACTTGTCTCTGATACCACCTGTAACGACCCGTCCCAAAAATTACTTATTTTTCGGGAAACAAACCGTTCGGCCATGTCTCAATATATAATCTCGGGACACGAATTAGCTACTATTAAAAATAAATGCGGAAGCTTAAAAGATAAGAGATCAAATTTTGGGTCTAATCCCAATTATTACACCACAATCCGTCAAGTCTAAAACAAGATATAATAAGTCCAAACATAAAGAGAACTCTCAGAATATTATTATTATCTTCATCATCTAGAAGATTATAAATCCACACAGCTCCACTCGGACTCTAAACTCAGCTAAAGTAGTAAGCGAGACTATTACCCTCCTCCGCATTGAGACTCTGACACTCATCTGAAAAACGTGGTAGAGGTAAGGGGTGAGCACAATTGCTCCGTAAAGAAAAATGCATCAAAAGGAAACTAAGACAGTCACTGGGCAGACACATTAGAGATCACTTTTGAGTTAAGAAGATAATATGAACTTTTTATAAAATTTAACATAGTTAAAAAAACTACCAAAACCAATGTACTGAAAGTAAATAAATAAATATCATGCAAAGATGAATAAGTCTAATGTGAACAAAATATGGCTATTTAATTATTTACTGAATGTCATAAAATTCAGCCTACTAAGAGAGGCTTATATCTGACATGTAACTGATCACGAGTATTGCGTCTCATTATTATAGCCCATGAGAAGGGAAACTAACATATGTAGCAGACCAGATGTTCACTATTATCGTCCGTGAACAGGGAAATTGACCGGCTCCGGCCTTTTCTCACTATTATAGCCCGTGAGCAGGGAAACTAGTGCCGGGGACTCTTGAGGATTCACTGCTCTGTCTAATTTCGTACTTAACCATTAACCATTAACCGCCATTAATGTGATTAATTAAAGCCCATACGTTGCATGAGTTGTTTGCCCCTTTTTTTTTTTTTTTTTTTGTTGTTGGTATTATTACACCTCTCCTTATCTCTCCCAAACGGGTGCTCAATTGATTGCCCAAGTAGAAGTAAAATTGTGTGGCAGAATATGTAAACAAACATCACTAGTATCCCTGTTCCGGTCAGAAGAACGGTTGATATTTGCAGATAAAATTCCGAGCATTTCGTATTTATGAGCCCCATATGCTTGCCTGCATAGGGTCTCAAACGCACTTCCCATTCGAAGCTGAAAATCCAACAATTAATTAGAAATTAGATGAAAATTTCCTGAGTTATTAATTTCTCTATTCAGATCAGGCCCTTGATTAAGAGTGATTTGCACAAAACACCCCTAACTTTCGGTCAAAGTTGGGACTCGCCACTTATGTTTTGTTTTTGCAGTTTTGCCACTTAAGTTTTAACATTTTTGGCACTTATCACCCTTCCGTCAATTAGACGTCCAATTTGACGGAAAATAGAGGGAGCGCTTGACATACACGCTTTAATTTGCCTGCTTTATTAATCTGGACTTTAAAACATACTGAATCAAAATTTATATGTACTTTATTTAAGAGCTCATCAACGCACTAATTATATCAACAGAAGGGGTCAAGAATGCAGCAATTTTCTAACAAACATCTGACGCATACATTTTTTTAGCTAGGTTCAAATATTTGAGAACTTGTTGTAGTATATCAACAGGATGGACTAAGAATGCAACATTAATATCTACCAAACTTGTGAATGATACATTTTCAAGTTCAAATATTTGGATCCTCTTCAATTAGATTAGACCTCACTAAACTAAACTGCTGAACAACTGAAGCTCTTTATCAACCAGGCCTATAAGCAACATTCAGGCTTATTCGATGACTCGATGTTTAGGGGGATAGGATCCTCTCAAGTAACACAGACACAGACACTTAAATTCATTAATCATACTTCTCGATACCAGTAAAAACTACTCTAATATCTAACCCTAAACCCCAAATTGGAAAACCAAATTAACAGATTATATAACACCTTTCTCTAAATCCATTCATAGACGACAAAAACAAAGACAAATTTACACTTTTTCTGCTACTTTTCTCACCGAAGTTTGGCTCCTCTCTGAACCCTCTATTCGACACGGCATGTTGATCGACAATGTGGTTTCCGGCTTCCACTATCGATTTCTTTCACTAATTTGTGGATTCCCGCACGATTTCACATTTAATTGGACCAAATTTCACATGGGCTTGAATTTTGCTCTCCGATTTGGTAAGATAAATGATTGGATTTATCTCTAAAGAATATTTGTTGCAAAAAAAATTAATAATAATAGTAATAATAAAGTAGGCAAGCGTGTATGACGAGCACTCTATTTTCCGTCAAATTGGACGCCTAATTGACGGAAGGGTGATAAGTGCTAAAAAGGATAACTTAAGTGGCAAAATTGCAAAAATAAAACATAAGTGGTGGAGGTTAAGCTCATAGCCTCATACCCTGGTAACCAGAACTAGAGTGCCTCCCCCTGAGCAGGTGGGAGGTCCAGAGTTCGAATACCCCCACCCCCCAACATTCCGTTTTTGAAAAAAAAAAAAAAAAAAAGTGGTGAGTCTCAACTTTGACCGAAAGTTAAGGGTGTTTTGCGCAAATTACTCCTTGATTAATTATTAGAAATTAAGATGATGAGGTTAATTTATTGAAAGAATAAATTTGGGATTACCTTGATACAAAAAGCGATAAGTTGGACGCCATTGTTGCCAAGAGAAGAAGCATCAAACGTGAGATTACCGAGATGGAGGAAGAGGGGGATAAAAGAAGAGGGAAATTAGGTTTGAGGGAATTCTCCCTCCGAAACTTGTTTAGTTGAAGAGGGGAGAGTCAAAATTAGAGTAGGTGGTAGCCACATCATCAAATTTTATGTGAAAATGAGTCAGTCAGCTTTTCCGGCTGAACAGGACTTTTGCAACGATTTTAAAAGATACCGGACTAAATTTCTCACCGGAGTAAAAACATGACGAAAATCGAACACGGGCAAAGTTATCAGACGAAAATTGCAATTTCCCCATGATTATTAAAAACTTTCACCAAATATATTCAACAACAAGAAAAACCAATCAAGTGTCAACATGGCATCGACACAACGGTAAATACTATGGTCATTAACATGGAAGTTGCAGGTTCGAGCCCCAGTAGAGACAAATGTGTGCGTGCGTGTGCATCTTTCGTATCCTTAAAAAAAAACAATCAAGTGGTCACCAAATTATTTCAAATCATAACAAGAGTTGATTCTAATAATATTCATTGTAAGATAGTACTAGTAGTAATGTGTGCCGTGCAAGGCACGGCAGGCCCCTTCCAATTATACACCAATTGAGTTGCACCTAAATAAGATGTTTATTATTTGAAAAGTAGGAAATAGTCACTGGAACAATATAAGCAAAAGCCATGCATATATAATTAGAGCCCTTCATAAATTACAAAGCTAGCAAAAATATTAAGCATTGTTTGATATACGTTAAGCAAAATAGTGAGCGACATCTTTAAATATCAAACATCAGTCTAAACATCATGCTATAAATTATGTGAATATCATGCTGATGGATTATGTTGTGGTCAATGGATGTGCTTTGAACATCTCTTCAGTGATACCAACATAAGATTAGGTGGTTAGAAAAGTCTTCTAGTAAAGTCAAAAGAAATTCAAAATATCATTTCATCACAAAGAAACCAAAACCCAAATGTTTGTAATTTGAAAATAGATTCCTACTGAAAAGTGGCAATTTTCCTTGCCCAGATTTGGAACTATGCATGATATACGTGGAAAGGAAAGGATAAGAAATAATGAGCAAGACAATTGGAAAGGATTTAGAAGATAAGAGCCAGAGCCTATTATGATTTCATGTTCTTTAAGATGAGATACTTGTTGAAGGATGTTGCAATTCAATTTGAAATTGAACATTGCTAAACATATATCCAGTCATCAAATATATTGTACATCAGTTGTGCAACGTTTCCAGCAGCCTACATCAATTCATGGAATTTGAAATCTATACTAAATTGGCAAAACAAGATGAATTGACACAAATAATAATGGTTTGATATTTTCAAATCAAGCAAAATCAACGTATAGCACATTTGAGATGGATACTACAAAAAGAAGATACATGCAACAGTTACAATTATGACAAAAACTGCAGCGGCAAAGCCCCACTCACTGTTTGTCACATTGCGTCAATAACTTGATCAAAGCATATCAACCAAAACAGGAAACTGGATTGCATCCCTGAACTATTATAACAAATAACCATCCTGATAAGATGATGGATCCATATTTCGACATAAACAGGATATTGTGGTGTCACATATACTATGAACACGCAAAGTAACCTTATTTATCACCTATCTCTCATTAAATTTCTTCATCAATATCATTTTGGTAAAAAAAAAATAAACAGAATAAGAGAGATGTTTGAGTCCAACTAAATAGCTACTTCTTATTTTACCTCTGTAGAAGTGACAGAACCTCACAACAAAAAAATACTATTTTGTGCTATGCACATTGCTTTCAAAATCCAGATAATGGTATTATCTATGATAAAAATTAGTTTAGTCTCAACAGTCTATAAAGGTAGTTTAAAGAAGTAACATGAATGATACACGGGCTTGGAACAACATGAAGCACGCCAGGTTATTGAAACGGCACATAAATAAGCCACAAAATTAAGAAACTCACCTGAATTGATAAAAGAAGCACTGAGAGAAGTGAACAAACTCCCTTGTCCATTCTGTGCAATGTGATGACTGAAGATAGTGTGAAAATTGAGTGTTTTTGAATTGTTCTGATTTCCTGTGAGAAAACTTATATTGTTATTAGCCAGAGAACCATTCAATCTAAAAGGATTCAAAATCGACACTTAATTTCAAAAACAATTAGCAATTATAGCATGTATACGAACCTGAAACAACAAATTTTACAAATACATAATTCATGTATCCAATAAATAAAAATTAAAACACATGACCACCAAAGGTCATCAAAACCACCACTGATCAATTCCATCAGTCTGGTCCATTTTTAAATACATGATTTATGTTTACCCCTTGCCATGACCATTGTTATGTATTATAGTGTTATATACTTAGAAACATGTATTCAATCCCTCAAATAAAAATATTCAGTGTGCTAGTTGCTGTACGAAAGAAGAATACTATTGAATAGAGTTGTTTTGTAAGTGGAGTGAAAGGAAGAAAAAATATCATATCCAAACACACATATAAATAAATTCTTATGTTGATTGAACCATTGTTTGAATAGGATGCACTCTGCTTACACCAAAGGATAAGGGGCCAAAATTTTACCATCGATAGCTAAAGGGCAATGGCTTTCACCCAATATAAATATACAACAACAATCAAAACTTCAAATCGTGGGCATCCTTAAAATGCAGTTCAAAGAAAGAACCTTATGTAAGTAATGAAGGCTTAATCAACAACAAGAATAATACAATCATAAAAACACAAAAATAACATCTTCTTACCGTGGAAACAAAATCATCACTTTCACATAAACCGATCATAATCAACATGCCTTCAAAACAGAGTAAGTGTTAAACACGGTAGTTACAAGCAAAAAGAATATTAAGCAAACGAAAATCCAAAGATCTAGCAGTATTTTCTTTTGTTGAGTTGATCAACTAATCAAACACTTTTTAACCCTTTAACTTAACTCGTTGCGTTGCAGGTTCAGCAGGATACCATAAGAATCGGAGAGAAATCTTTTGGAATGGTTCAAAACAATGGAACATACAAGCTTATTTTTAGGGGAGATACAACAAGCTGAGGCGGAGAAAGAAGGAAATAGATTTAAAAAAATGGATGTTACGCAAGTGCTCAGACAAATGATGAAAGAGCCTCAACCTCCTTTTGTATAAAGTCTGTCATAATACCTTTCACAGAGATCAACAATCGTCTCCCATTTCTGGGGACGAAAAAATGCCAGCAAAAAATCCAGACTTTCATTTCTAGCCATCTTTACTTGATGAGTAAAGAAATAAATCTGAGAACCCAAACAGTTTGTGAAATCTAAGTCTAGGAAAAAGAAAAAACTTACCTATACAGCAATAATGGAATCTAAAAGAAAATATATTGTCTATATCAACAAATTAACGCAGACAAATGTCATTTCTAACCAATAAATCCGTCAAGTTGCTTCCGAATTTGGACAAATAGAAACAATGAAATCTTAACATCGCATTTAACCTTTTTCGAGTTTAATGGAAAACTATTACAGAAAAAAGAAAACAATAAAATGCTAACCACAGAAAAGAGAGCTCGCATTCTTTTGCAACATCATTCTCTTTCAAATGCTTCTTTGCAGAATTTTGTACACGTAGAATAGCTAAAACAAAGAAAATGTAATAGACAAATTTGGCTATAGTGGTTAACGAAATAACGATCAAACATAAAGAGCAAAAACATAATTTGAAAGAACTAACATTTATCTCAGAATTTGCAAAGACTGTGGACAACCTTCAATGAGTTCCTGTTGCAACAAATCAGTATTTAAAAAATTAGCTAACAATGTTTAACAAAAGAAAGCTTTAAGCAAAACATGCAATAGAGGAAAAGTAAAAGAACAGAGCAGATTCTTTCAGAGCCTATACGTCGTTGCACTGTCCAATCTTTTGTACGGTGAACAAATCTCACCACAACTTTCTTCTGGAGCAAACGATGGTAGATGACTTTTACTCTCTCCTAAAACCCTGTCCAATCTTTTGTCGGTGAAGATGTCTCACCACACAACAATAATCTGAAGAATTTGTAAAGGCAAATACGTGTAGATCTTTTGTTTTAATTTTTTTATATTATCCCTCGTATAATCAACAGCTGGGCTCCTCGAGATCCCAAACCAGCTGTCTTTTATCTATATTTTCTAAAAGGCAGTGGAAAAAAATTAAATGATATACAAATCAGCTTTGGGAAATCTAAAGAGCAAAAGGGTGTATTCGATCTTCTCGATCTTGCAAACAGCTTTAAAGGTATATAAAAGTTTCTTTCTGAATAATAATAAACCCAAATTTAGGCAATGATCCAGTGGAAGATAATCGAGTGTATAAAAAAACAACACTTGTACGAAGCAGTACGACCTCTCGTCTGGCATCTCTTTGACTGCAAACCCAAATTTAGGCAAAGATCCAGTGGAAGATGCAGAGCACCACATTGATTGAACAAGCTTGTTCGGGTGCTTAATTGGCTGCTGCTATTTTCCATTGATCCTTTGTAGGTGAAAGATTGCAGTTAAATAAGAAGATTTTAGAAAAGAAATTTGAGAACTTTATTTGGACTTTCAAGTGTTTGACCTGCAAACTCCGTTATTTGGACTTCATATCCGGTGAGGATTTGCCGTTTTCCTGCATCTTTTTAGCAGTCGAATTGCAATTTTTTTGTTGATCTGAAGCCACTCTTTCATTCTGAAAATTCCTCACCTTCGTTGCCATTCTCCTATCTGGGAAAAAAAAGACAACAAATTAATATAAACAAGATGAAAATGAAATAGAATTCCAAACAATGAAAAAGAAAAGTGGAGGGTAGAAGGTATGCAAACACAAATTAAAATAAAGAACAGAAACTCAAACAAAGGAAATGAAAAGGGGGGGGGGGAGAGGGTTTTACCGGGGTGAAGTGATGAGAGTATGAGGATAAAGCAGAGTTTTATCTCGTACTGTGAAAAACGCGTATGACAGCTGTAGCAAACTGTATCTAAAACTTATCTGGTACGCTTGCTTTGTTAAAAGAAAAATATATAAAAAAAAAAAAAATCAGACCCAGATAAATACGTGGCATGAGGGCAAGCTTTCCTCAAATTTTAGAAAAGGGGACGTGGCTCACTACAGGAGCTTCTTGCTCATTCATTTTATAGGTAGGTGGATATCTTCTTGTTTTTTTTTTTTTTTTTTAAGCCTTTAAAATTAAGGCTCCCTGTAAATCTATTGTGGCCACTCAAGTTGAAAGACACCATATATATTTCGGTTGATTTATATATGACACAACACTGATTTATGCAAATATTTATGACACCACAGTTACTTGTGACATTCCTGTGTAAATATCGAATTTTCAAAAGTCTGTGCAAAACCGACCATTATCACCGTCCACAATTTATAAAATTTTCTATAAAGTGTTTTCTTTTTTTTTTTTTTCTTTTTTTTTTTTTTGGTTGAGTTAATCGGTGTATAGGTATATTTTTGGGTGGGCTGGCTGCTGGAAGCCCGGAACTGAAGCATGGCCTTGAAGCATGGATCAAATGTATTGGGCTTGTAATTTAATTTTTTTTAAATAGAAGTGAAATTTTGGCACACATAAATATCGAAGATCCGGAATCAATGTCTGGTTGCCTTATTTAGTGCCGGTCCTAGAACTAAACGTATTACTCGACTATTTTTTTCCTTGAGAGCCCTAAAATTAGCATATCTAGGGGATAGTTAGGTCATGGCTTGATGGGTCTTTCCCAAAGGACGGTGAATGTCTAATGCTGATCATGGTTCGGTTTGTGTGGTTTCAGTTCGGGTTTTACGTATAGTTATTCGGTTTGGTTGGCATATTTTACCCCCAAACCGAACCCCAATGATGTTGAAACCAATGGTTTGGTTTAGGTTGGTTTTAGTTTGGATCCGATTTGGTTTCGGTTTTACAAGCCCAAGCTATCAAAAATATAAAGTAAAAACAAATTGAAGATTTTCAAAACCCCAATCCAAACCATATTGCCGGACCAAAAGCTAATAAACCACGAAGTTAGCAGCAATAGCAGTGTACAACAGTGCTAATTACTTAATAACATCAGTTGCACATAAAATATTAATTCAAAAGACGCTTAATAACATATAGTGTATGGATTAGCACTTGAAGAACATCTTTTACTCACATGAGCAAACATACTTCTAGTACCATTCTTGCTAGGATCACATAAATACTCTTTCAAACAGTACTTACAAAGTACTCTTGGTTCAGTAGGTGTAGACTTAGGACTGTCAATGACATGATCCCAAACCTCGGCTCTTCTCCTACCACCAACACGCCTACCACCAACACCCATGGCAGAATTTGGGCCAGCTTTTGGAGGACACCTCTTTGCTCTTTTTGGAAGAGGAGGGTTTTCATTTGACATGCGTTTTTTACCAATATGTGAATTATCAGCTTCTTGCAGTTCACCAGCTAGCATTTCAACACCCACTGGAACAAATTAGGGTTGAGTAATAATGGGTGTTTATATATGGTAGGTAATTCGGTTCGGTTTCAATTTTGGTGTGTTATAATTAGGATAATCCAAACCAGACCATTTAAATTCGGTTCGGTTCCAACCCAAACCGATTTGATCGGTTTTCTCTTGGTTTGATTTATTTCGGTTCAGTTCAGGCTGGTTTACGGTTCGGATTGGTTTCTCGGTTTTTTTGCTCAGGCCTAAATGTCTATTGCACCTCTTCAAAATGGCTTCGAGAAGTGATAGAGTAATTAGCCAGATATGTTAATGCTCTCTTTTTTATTTTTTTATTTTATTTTTTCTCCCCGATATTTCAAAGGTACATGATCGCTATCTTTTTTAGATATGATGCGAAAATTTCTTAAGAACTTTATGGATGATCTTTGTGTATTTAGAGATTAATTCAACGGGGTCTCTCTCATAGTCTCATTCAGACACTTATTCAACCATGTCTACAAAGATTGAAGTAATAGTAAAATTCTCTCACCCAACATACTCTTCGAGGATTCCTTGAACACTCTAGCTTTTGCAAATGATTCATCAAGATTTTTCGAAGGAGCCTTTTAAGAGCACGTCACTAAATTTTCAAGAAACACATAAAATTAGACATGTATTAGGTGTCCTTATAGATGATAAATTTATTTAGATGCCCTTAAAGGTCCCTGTTTAGAAATTTGCAAAGTCGTTGGTCAGCTTCTTGTGAAAGATGGTTACAATATCCAAATCAACTATGCAACCACTGAATAAGAGTTGTTGGGGATTGTCCCAAGAGTTTGTTTGATCCATCACTATTTTTATTTTGTAGTTCTTTGTTTTAGTGCGCACTAATTTGCCCAACAAAGGTGTGAATAAAGCAAAGAAAAAAGAGTAAAGACCACAATATATATTTCTTCTTGATAAAACAACATAAAATATTAAAGGCTTCATGAGACCTTTCAAGAGCCAAACATAAACAACAAAAAAAACAAGAAAACAAAAGCAGAAAAACATCGGTGTAGTACCTTCTTTCTTATAGGTCATACATAGCTAACTGCAATGCATCACATAAGTATCAGAACCAACTATGGTTAAAAACCGAATGGATCTTGTATTGCTCTCTGTCCCTCTCTCTCTATCTCATTAAATCAACTGTTTGTTAAATCATGACGCAACATGATTGGGTGACGTTTAGATGTACGAGACAGAGTGAGAGACACAGAGGATACACGAGGAGATTATAGATTGTATTTGATGTTGATTGTAGTCCCTGGGGTGGTAGCAATATAACTGAACATTAATTCGGACAACATAAAGCTCTCCGTGGTACAGGCGGTGCAGACATTGACTATTTGTGCTAACACAGCAACGTCATTGTTGCAATTTGTGGTGTCTGTGCAAAGATATAAGGGTCATTCTTCCGCATACTTCTCCGTTCTTCCATATCGCCTCGTGTGCTAGGACAGGGTTCCCCATTGACATCACGTTGCAAGCTCTAGCTGCACATGGAAAAGACTTTTAGCTCAACATTATACATTTGTAATGTTTCTCTTATGTGGTCTTAAGAAATTGGGGTCCTCGTAAAGACTCTATCAGATGATTCAAGAAGAGGCCGATCTACCGTCTGGGGTTCTTAGTAGGACTCTACCAAACGATTCTAAATGTGCTCTTACTACCGTCATTTGGTGTGACATTTAGCAGTCATCTATTGGGGTCCTCATGAGGGTTCTATCGATCTGGAGGTGCTCCAACCGTCTGGGGTTCTTGACAGGACTCTACTAGATGGTTCTACAATACCATCATTCATGGTGTGACGTTTAATTCCGTCTGGTAGTATTTATAGTTGTCTCGTCAAGACTCTATCAGATGATTCTAAAGGTGCCACTACCTTGTGAGGTTCTTGACAAAACTCTACCAAATGATTCTAGAGGTGTCCCTACAGTCTTTCATGGTGCAACACTTAGTTTCGTCTTATAGTTGTCTTTGATACCACCTCTATTCATCGCCACTTAGTTCTGTTTAGTAGTCGTCTTTGTCATCACTCTAGAACTAAGTTATAATGGCCTTCCGTATCTATTTAGCTTCATCGTTCTCTCTCTTGCTCTAAAATTAACTTATCAAATCATTTATGTCTCAACGTTATATGTGGCTATTGTTTCTCCTATTTTTCTAACATGCAATATTATAAGGGGTTATTATTTGCATCACACCCATCTGCTCGTGCATCACTCTACATGTGCACCACAGTAGAATCGACCTTGTGAAAGTCGGTTCTGGAGCCAATAACCGACCTTCCGTATGTGCATTGTGAGAACCGATCTTGGGAAAGTCGGTTCTTGCTCCAAAACCTATGAGAAGTCATTCTTGACTCCAGAAACGACTTTCACAAAATCGATTCTACGTACTGTGGTGTACAGCAACATATGTAGAGTGGTGTACGAGCCGAATGAGCTTGCTCCAAATAAACGACTCATGTTACAAAATATCTATGATCAATAGAGTAATGATGCATCAATGTTACAATGTAATAAAGCAAAATATAAAAGCTATTCAAGATGGAGATATAGATGACATTCAAAAGAAAAACAGAATGAAGACCAGTGTTCAAACCCCATGAGCGGAAAGAAAAAAAAAAAGCAAAATAGAATGGTTTTTGTTGGAATAATCAATACTCCCTGTGTTTTTTTAACTGTCGAAAAGAGAAGAATCACACAGATTAATAAAGTAATTAATGTGTCTAAAAAAGAGTGTAAAATAACACAATTACCCTTCATTTTTTAAGCATGGAAAAATGTACCAAAATTTGGGTTATTGAAACGAAGGGTAAAAGTGGAAAAAAAATGCTGCATTGGAAATGTAAAATAACAGATAAATAAAACAACGCAAAAGTGACAGATAAAAAAAACGGAGGGAGTAATATTTATTTACTCCATCCGTTCCTATTTAACTGTCGCAGTTGCCACAAAATTTTTTTATCTGTTGTATTTACATTTACAATACATATTTTAATACTCTTTCCATTTTTCAATATTATTTTTCAACTTTCTAGACTCATTAAACCAATCAATTTTTCATATTCAATACACCACTACACTTTTCAAGATTTTTTAGTATTTTATAATGAAAGTCAATGCAATTACTTATTTTCTTAATTTGTGTGTTTTTTTCTCAAATGCGACAGATAATAAGAAAAACATAAGGAGTATATGTTTTATTTAAATAAATATTTTATTTTTACGATTTTTTATTTTGAATTAGGTTGTTATTAACTTTCTCTTCTATATAATGGAGACGTATTCTATCATCAATTATCAATTCAATAATAAAACAGTTTCAGAGTTTTCCGTCCGTGTATTTTGATTTTTTTCACAATATATGCATCTTAAACAAATTGAGAACAAAACAAGGAATGTAAAGAAGATCCAATTTGACTATGTAGAGCTTTCTGATTGTTTCAGTAGTAGAAGTTGCAGAGAACAAAACAAGGTATATAAAGAAGATCCCAAGGATGGAGCCCGGAATCTATATTCGGGAGGGCTGAATATCTTTATATTCATATTTTATGAGTATTCGGGTGTGTTGCGTTTCTTTATGTTGTTATTTTTATGAAGAAATTTTCTGAGACAATTAAAATTTAATTATAGAACTCCCTCGATACTCATAAGATTTTCCGTTTGAGTGGATAAAATTATTTATAATGTTATTTTACGACGCAAATTTTTCTTAGAATAAAAAATTCATTCGATAGTTAATTTGAGTAATCAAATTAGTTTGTGTTAATAAAAGTGAGTTGTGCTGAGTAAAATTTAAAGGTGAGGTGGACTGGATAAAACATTAAACAGAAATTTAGGTGTGTTTTATTGACATTACAAAATACCTTTTAACACAAATTTAAATATAATTAGCAATTTAATTGTGCAATACAACCTATCTATAATTAAACCTCTATATAATAAGGAAAAATAGAGTGGGCTCGGTGGGCTTAGCCACCCCCAGCCAGTGGCGGAGGCACATGTTGTAGGGTGGGGTCACGTGACCCCACTCAGATCCGTGAAATTTTTTAGGTTTAAAATGATTTAGTTTTATTGTTAAAAAGTGTAATTTTGTCGATAAAAAATGATGTTTCAGGCTCCGGTGACCCACTGGAATTTTTTTGGATAAAAGAATGTAGTTTTAGACTCCGGTGACATCACTGGAATAAATTCCGAAAGATCCACCACTGCCCCCGGCCCACTACTTAGCTCCGTCCTTGGAAGATCCAATTTAACTATATATGTAGCACTTACTGATGGTTTCAGTAGTAGAAGTTGCAGTTCCATAATAATCAGATTGCCCAGATGCACCTAACATGAGGCTCCCAAATGTACCTATGAATATGACCACCACCACCATCATCGTCATCTTCATTGCAACCATTTTTCTTCACTTTAGAGGTTAATTGAGTAATTTGCTAATTTTTTATATATGCACTGATACTGATGATTTTTCCTACTTGTAAAAAGTAGTTACCAGCCAGTTCTCAACTTTTATAGGCTTCTTGGCCGGCTTTCCAACAGCAACTCAAAAACAACGAGTGATACAATATATTTTTATATCCGTAATTATGATGTAGGATCTAGTGATTACGAAAATGTTTTTAACACTCTAATTGGTGGTATGTGTGGCAGACTGGCAGTAGTAATACCCTTCCTTAGGCGCAAAGCCACAAACCGATAATGCATTTTTTTTTCCTATTATTTGTTAAGGTGATGCTACTACCACAACCAGAGGCGGCTGCACCTTTAGGCCAAATGGGTCAGCGACCTCGCTAAAAAAAATATTACAGTTCTAGTAATATATTTCGTATATATACATAGAATTGACCCGCTTATTTTTATATATTGATCCCTATTGACCCTTATTGAAGTAAAATATATAAGACTAAGTTTGTGTTCACGGATTTATGTAATGCAAATAAACAAGTAATAAATTTATAAATCCGGTATTCTCCAAGTGTAGGGATCGTAGTATAGCGATTAATACCGGAGTCGATCTCAGGGAATCGAGGTTGTTTAATCTAGTTTATTAATTCTTCTAATTTGTTACTACTAAAACAAAACTAAAAACGATAAAATAAACTGGACAGAGGATTGTCGGTCCAAAGCCAGGAAGGATAAGAGCGAAAACGAAATCTAAACTATAAACTATAAAATAAACAGTAAACAAGAAGATGATCATGGTGATTAAACAATGAACAAACAAATATTCCTCCGATCCCACAACCCTTAATTTCCTCTCTAAAGTTATCTTGTGATGATTTAATTAAAGATGTGGTCCACCTAACGGAGGTATGAATTCCTACTCTCGTAGATAATTCGCCTATCAATCTCTCATCTCTCGATATATAAGATTGACGCTCTCAAACCAAGGTGTAAGATCTCTCAATCTAGCAACCTAGATATTCAACCTATCAACTCTCGTTATGTCAAGATTAAAAATCCTATCTTTCCTATGGTGATCTAAGGTTTACACCGACTCTCGTCATACGGTAAACATCAATAAGCAATACATCTCTCGATATCGATTGCATAACACATAAGCATAGAAAAAATACAACTTTAATCTAAATCACAAAACAAACTAGATTGAAAATAAAGAACCTGCTGAAACGGATTCACATAACTTGACAAATTGTTTAGCCTCCAATCATCCAGCAAAAACAGAAACGAAATCTAAATAAAAAGAACAACCCTCGGCCGGCCAAGCACCAAGGCTCAGCCGGCCGAGGTTACTTGGCTCGAATTTAGGGTTTTCTGTGTATGCGGCTGTGTAATAATATATGTCCTAGGGTTGAAAATAGCGCTGGTATTTATAGAAAATAAAGTCGGCTGCTCTAAGTCGCCCGTTTAGTCTGGTGAACGCCCGTCCAGGAATCTGCTGAACTCTCTGAATCGATTTTTATCTCTTGGACACTCGTTCGAAAGGTCTGGACGCCAGTTCATCAAATTTGTAAAGACTCTGTACTGATTTTCTTCTTCTGGACGCCCGTTCATTCTTCAGACGCCCGTCCACTCTGGACGGGCCTGGAACGAACGTTCAGCTTGCTCAAAAATCGATCTTCTCATCTTTATCTTCAATCGATTTCATCTTTATCTCTTCTCCTCTTCATTAATCCGATTGTTAACCTCTTTTAATCCTCTTCTTGGTCGAAATCGTGTATCTACAATACATCAAACACATTGCAAAATGTAATATCTTCCAAATCAATATAAAACCATCAATTTTACACATAAATCATACAATTTTGCAACTAACCCATTAAAAACATCACTTGCTCAATACTTCAATATAAAGCTCGATTTCTATGAAAAACATCCAGATATGGGGGAAATTGACATAAAATATATCCTTATAAAACGTATAAAATCACCCTTAACAGTTTGGTAGTTATCAAATATGACAAATTTCCGATCCATATCTCCTAATTCCTGCAGCCGCCCCTGACCACAACGGTTATGTAGGTTATACAAAACACTTTTACACCCTTTGATCTATATAACCATAGAATAGTTTGGAAATAGGCCAGGGAAAATTTTCTTTATATAGTAACAATGGTCAGAATCTGCACCACATAGTCTAATATTGGAATGAAAACAATGATCCAAATTGAGCCAAATATGATAACTTCTCAAATAGAGTTACCACACAAAATCACCTTAGAAAGTAACTTCTCTAACAAATTGTATTTATGAATAATTAGTGATAAATACACATTACATTCACTTACGTCGAGTTCAATTTTAATGCCAAGAAGAAATCCAAAAAAGGTCGGAGATATCTATAATGTTATTAAGATGTAATCCAAAGAATGCTCGCGATGTTTTGTTGACTAGTGTTTCTATGTTTTTGAGGTAAACCATGTCTTTTTGGGCTTTTATTGCTGATTGACATTTGGCTTTCTCACAGCCGTTTGATGAAATACAAAATGAGAAATGATGAATAGAGTACATCCATCTTTGCTTATGTGTATGTCTGTATGATAATAGACATTAGTAAATCGTTGAATCCAAAGTTCCTAACCCAGTCTTCATTGTATTGTCATGTAAATCGTGGATTATACTTTAGTGGGACTGTTTATAAAATTTGTTTGTATATCTTTATACAGTTTCGTGAAGATGTATATTTAGGGTTACGAATCAGTAGTACAGTTTATAAAAGGCGCGTTTACGTTTTTTATTTTTATTTTTAAGAAAAGTCGATAGAAGTTATCAAACTTTCACACAGCACAATTGCAAAACATTACTAATAGTTAAAAATATGAGACTCAATACCGCATCGTCAATTTAGTTATATGTTAGTCTTTGATACTCCTATAAATAAGGAGTTAGTCTTTTATAGGTCATCGAGATTTAATATGTAACACTAACTCTATTGTCTATAGATCAATGCTTGGCATAATGTTGTATAGAGTTGACAACTTCTTAATCTAGTCGAGTTGACTTGATATTTTTTAAGGCTTGAATTTGACTTGAGGTATAAAAATACATGATCAAACTCGACTCGTTAAATTCTCGATATAATTTGACTCGGCTCGTAAATTTTGGTTATTTTTTTAAAATTTCTTTTTTAATATATAAAATATGGCAAGATCAAGTTAGACTCGTTTAATACCTGATCAAATAATTATTTAATATAGTTCGATCGTGAGTTATTCAATTACTATATTTGAAACTCGAAATTAGCTCGGTTTCTTTTTCAAAAAGAAAGAGGATTAGCTTGGTTCATTTGACGAGTAGCTTGACTCGATTAAAATTGAATCAAGTACTCTAACCTCCTGCAAAGTTTAAAAATATGAATAGGTCATGAGTAATCTCATTCACTTATAGCTCTACACCAGAAGTTGTCGCATTGAACAACACAAATGCAGTCACCATAACTTCCCACCAAAAATGATACATTTAACTCTATAATCACGTATTCGAAAAAAAACTCTATAATCACTAGTATTCAAGCATAGCAAATGTCTTACTATAATTTTACATTTTTGATTATGGTTTAAAACTCACGATGATGATAGTTTAAATCCATCTAAATCAATTATGTAAAAGAGTGTTGTGTCACTCGTTATATCAGACCACTCGTAGACTATAACCTTAATATTGCTAGAAGTCAAAAAAAAAAAAAAAAAAAAAAAAAAAAAGAAATTGTCAACTACAATGTCTTCGTCATCTTTCATTAATTATTTTCTTTGATTATGATTATTACAAACTTTTACCAAATATACTCACACACACACACACACACACAAAAAAAAAAAAAACCAATCAAGTGGGGTCACCAATATATTTCAGATCATAACAAGAGTTTATTCTAATAATATTCATTGTAGAAATATTAATTTATTTTTTAAGCCTTTAAATTAAGCCTCCCAAGGAGTTAATGGTGCGCATGCTTCAGGGTCGGCTGGGACCGATGGAGTGTGGAGGCAATGTTAAGATGTTGATGTTCAACCACGTATCCAACATTTTCTTTGGTGGTGCTTACGTGATTTCTTACTTGTGGCACGTAATTTGTCTGGGCGAAATGCGAGGGTGGGTGCCAAGTATGTGGATTTGCAGATGAGTCTATGGTGCATTTCTTTTTGAGTGTGAGCTGACGGCCAGGGTGTGGGAGAAGTCACCTTTGGGGGAGCTGATTCGTCCGGGTAGGGAAATGTATTTTTGGGCCTTTTTGTGTTTCTAGCTGAGCGTCTGTCGCAGGAGTTAGCGGAGCTGGTCTAGTTGATGTGACATATCTGGAAGGCGCGATGTAGTGCCATTTTTAATGGTAAGGCAGTATATGTGTCACGAGTTTGTTTCTCAGCTTTGGGTGCAGCACAGGAGTATTTACAGGCTGTGTTGGCATCTCGTCTCGTCCCTATAGGAGGGACTTTGAGGGATCATTGGGAGCTCCCGCCAGCAAAAATGGTTAAATTAAATGCACCGTGGATGCATCTGCCTTGGATCATGCATCAGGAGTAGGGCTTCTATTTCATGATCACGAGGGTGCTATACTGGCGTCTTATTCATTCTGCTTGGATTAGGGTATATCAGTTTTTATTTTGGAGCTGCGGGCAGTCTTTCTAGCTTTGATGGAGGGTTAGTGTCTAGAGCTGACTCAGTTGATTGTGGAAAACGATTGTCTGACTTGTGTTCAACGTCTATCGCATTGGGAGGACTTCTTCTCATTTGGCTGTCTACTGCAATATTGCTTTGTGGAGGTAGCAAAATTTACTTCAGTGCGATTTTCTTTTGTTCAGCGTTCGGGAATGTCTCTGAGCATTTGTTAGCAAGATTAGGTGTTATCTTTTGGGGTACATAACCCCCGAATGATGTTTCTACCACTGCTTTAGCGAATATGGTAGAATAAAATACTTTGGTTCCTCAAAAAAAAAAAAAAAAAAAACAAATATGGCTCCCAGTAAATCTACTGGAGGCACTCAAGTTGAGATACATCACACATGTGCCGGTTGCTTTTTTTTAAATCTGATTTATACATATATCTATTGCATCACAGTTACTTGTGGCATACCATGTAAAGATCGATTTTTCAAAGGTTAATCTTAAAGTCGGCCCCGTCCACAATTTATAAAACTTTCTATAAAGATTTTTTTTTGAGTTTATCGGTTTATATATATATATATATATATATATATATATATATATATATATATATATGTATATATATATATATATATATATATATGTGTGTGTGTGTGTGTGTGTGTGTGTGTGTGTGTGTTTTGGGCGGGGCGGCTGCTGGAATCCCGGAGCTGAAGCCGGCCTTGAAGCATGGATCAAATGTATTGGGCTTGTATTTTTTTTTTTTAAAAATAGAATTGAAATTTCGGCACTCATAAATATCGAAGATCTAAAATCAATGTCTGGTTTGCCTTATTTATGGCTGGTTCTGGACTAAACGTATTACTCACCTATTATTTTTTCCTTGAGAGCCCTAAAATTAGCATATCTAGGAGATGGTTAGGTCATGGCCAGATGGGTCTTTCCCAAAGGACGGTGCATGTATATTGCCCCCTTCAAATGGCTTGGGGAAGTGATAGAGTAATTAGCCGGATAGGTTAATGCTCTTTATCTTTCTGTTTTTTTTTTTTTTTTTTCTCCCCGACATTCAAAAGGTGCATGATCACTATCTTTTTTGGATATGAATTATTTTAGATCTTTATTGACAATGTTAGCGCATTTAGAGATTTATTCAACGAGTATCTCTCATAGTCTTCTTAGACACTTTTTCAACAATGTAAAGACAATAAAGATTGAAGTAATAGTAAAACTCTCTCACCCAACAAACTTGAATACTCTTCGGGGATTCCTTGAACACTCTAGCTTTTGCAAAAGATTCATCCAAGATTTTTCGAAAAAGACCTTTCAAGAGCACATCACTAAATTAACAAGAGAGACACCTAAAAATAGACATGTAATAGATTGCAAAGGCGCTCGGTCAGCTTCTTGTGAAAGATGATCCTAATATCCAGATCAACAATGCAACCACCGAAAAAGAGAAAAAGAGTTGTTTGCGATCGTCCCAAGAGTTATTTGATCCTCATCACTATTTTTATTTTGTAGTTTTTTTTAGTGTACACTAATTTGCCCAACAAAGGTGTGAATAAAGCAAAGAAAAACAAGTAAAGAAATACACGATATATATTTCTTCTTGATAAAACAACGTACAACATTAAAGGCTTCATGAGACATTTCGAAAGCCAAACATAAAACAACAACAACAACAACAACAACAAAAAACAAAAAAAATAAGAAACATAAAGAAAAACATTGGTGTAGCACCTTCTTTCTTATAGGTCATATATAGGTAACTGCAATGGATCGCATAAGTATCAGAACCAATTAACTATGGTTAAAAACCAAATAGACCTTGTATCGCTCTCCAGCCCTCTCTCTATCTCATTAATTAAACGTTCGTTAAATCATGACATGATTAGGTAACGCTTTGATTTCTGAGAGAGAGTGAGAGACACAGAAGATACGTGACGAGATTATAGATTGTATTTGATGTTGACTATAGTCCCTGGGGTGGTAGCAATATTACTGAACGATGTTTCAGACAACATAAAGCTCTCCGTGGTACAGGTGGTGCAGACATTGATTATTTGTGCTAAAACAGCAACGGCATTGTTGCAATTTGTGGTGTCTGAGCAAGATATAAGGGTCGTTTTTCCGCATAATTCGCCGTTGTTCCATATCGCCTCGTGTGCCAGGACAGGGTTCCCCATTGACATCACGTTGCAAGCTTTAGCTGCACATAGAAAAAACTTTTAGCTCAACATTATACATTTGTAATGTTTCTCTTATTGGGTCTTAAGAAATTGGGGTCCTCATAAGTACTCGAGGTTGTTCTATTGTTTGGGGTTCTCGGTAGGACTCTACCAGATAGATTCTAGATGTGCCCTTACTACCATCTTTCATGGTGTGTGACATTTAGTTACGTCTGATAGTTGTCAAATGGGTTCCTTATTAGAGTTCAATCATATGATTCTGAAGGTGCTCCTACCGTCTGGGGTCATCGACATGACTTTACCAGATGATTCTAGAGGTACTCCTACTACCGCGCGTCTTTCATGGTGTGAAGCTTAATTATGTCTCATAGTCGTCAATTGGGGTCCTCGACAGGACTCTACCGGATGATTCTATAGGTGCCCCTACTACTGTCTCATGGAGTCTAGCTTAATTCTATCTATTAGCCGTCAATTGGAGTCCTCGTCAAGATTCTATCAGATGATTCTAGAGGTGCCACTACCTTGTGAGGTCCTTGACATGACTATCAAATGATTCTAGAGGAGTCCCTACCGTCTTTCACGGTGTAACTCTTAGTTTCGTCATATAGTTGTCTTTGATACCACCTCTATTCATCGCCACTTAGTTCTAATTAGTAGTCGCCTTTGATACCGCTCTAGAACTAAGCTATAACGGCCTTCAGTATCCACTTAGCTTCATCGTTCTCTCTTGCTCTAAAATTGACTTACCAAATCCATTATGTCTCAACGTTATATGTGGCTACTGTTTCTCCTGTTTTTACAACATGCAATATTACAAGGGGTTACTATTTGCACCACACCCATTTATTCGTTCACCACTGTACATGTGCACCACAGTATAATCAACCTTGTGAATGTCGGTTCTGGAGCCATTATCCGACTTCCCGTATGTGCATTGTGAGAACCGACCATGATAAAGCCGGTTCTTGCTCCAGAATCTATGAGAAGTCAGTTATTGACTCCAAAACCGATTTTCACAAGGTCGATTCTATTGTTGTGCACAACAGCACAAGAAGAGTGGTGTACGAGTATAATGAGCTTGGTGCAAATAAATGCCTCATGTTACAAAATATCTATGATCAATAGAGTAATGATGCGTCAGTGTTACAATGTATACAGGCATCTTAAACAAATTGAGAACAAAACAAGGAATGTAAAGAAGATCCAATTTGACTAAGTAGAGCTTACTGATGGTTTTAGTAGTAGAAGTTGCAGTTCCATAATAATCAGATTGCCCAGATGCACCTAACATGAGGCTCCCAAATGTGCCTATGAATATGACCGCCACCACCATCATCATCTTCTCCATTGCAACCATTTTTTTTTCACTTTAGAGGTTAATTGAGTAATTTGCTGATTTTTTGCACTGATACTGATGATTTTTCTTGGTTGTAAAAAGTACTCACCAATTCTCAACTTTTATAGGCTTCTAGGCTGGCTTTCCAACAGCAACTCGGAAACAACGAGTGATACAATACACTTTTATACCCGTAATTATGATGTAGGACCTAGTGATAAAAATGATGTTGACTTATCATAATCAATATTGCGAAAATGTTTTTAACACTCTGAATGGTTGTGGCAGTAGTATTACCCTTCCTTCAGCACAAAGCCACAAACGATAATGCAATTTTTTTTTCTCTTATTTATTAGGGTGATGCTACTACCACAACGGTTGTGTCATAACCGGTTACACAACACCTTTACACCCCTTGATCTATATAATAATCTATGAGTCATATATAATGGTTAATGATAAAAAAAAAGTGTTCGGTCACTCATTCGGACACAACCATTGTGATAGTAAAATTTTCATATTTGCTAATGAGTAATGACAGTTAGGAAACCATAGAATAGTCTGGAAAGAGGCCAGGGAAATTCTTCTATGGTGACAATGGTTTTAATCTGCACCACACAGTCTAAATTTTCAATGAAAAACAGTGATCCAAATTGAGCCAAACATGATAACTCCTCAGATGGAAATGGAGTTACCACACAAGAATTTTTAGAAAGTCACATCCAATGGCAAATCCACAACCAATCCAATTAGAGGGGAGGGGGGGGGGGGGGGGGGGGGGAAATTCTTCTATGGTGACAAATCGATCTAAATTTTCAATGAAAAACGGTGATCCAAATTGAGCCAAACATGATAACTCCTCAGATGGAAATGGAGTTACATCGATAACCGCGAAATCACATCCAATGGTAATCCACAACCAATCCAATTAGAGGGGGGGGGGGGGGGGGGGGCAATGCGCACCTAGAGCCTTTGGTGTAAAGCTTTGATGACTCATCAAACTCCAATGGAAAAAAACCTATTGCTCTGATGCATACACTAAAATAGTTGTGATGCGTAATCATGGTATAGGAGTCAAAATCAAGACAATTATATGATAATTAGTGATAAAAACACATTAAATTCACTTATATCAAGTTTAATTTTAATGCCAAGAAGAAATCCAAAAAAAGTCGGAGAATTCTAATGTTATTAAGATGTAATCCAAAGAATGGTCGTGTTGTTTTGTTGGCTAGTAGTACTATGTTTTTGAGGTAAACCGTGTCTTTTTGGGCTTTTATTGCTAATTGACATTTGGCTTTCTCCCCATCAAAACAAAGTATATATGATATATCACAGCCGTTTGATGAAATACAAAATGAGAAATGACGAATAGAGTACATCCATCTTTGCTTATGTGTATGATAATAGACATTAGTAAATAGTAGAATCCAAACCAAAGGACCTTCACCGTTCCGTCAGGTAAATCGTGGGTTTTATTTCAGGAGAATTAGTACAAGAGGCCGTGGATACCCTTCTTGATAATGGAATTCGCGGTCAACCAATGAAGGATAGTCATAATTAAATCGTGGGCTTTTATTTCAGTGGGACAATTTGCAAAGACTGTTTGTATATCTTTATCGATTTTCGTGAAGATGTATAACAAGGGTTATTAATCTGTGGTCTAGTTTGTAAAAGACACATTTATGCATTTTTTTTATCAAGAAAAACTCGATAGAAGTTATCAAACTTTCACGCCTCAGCCCAAATGCATGGCATTACTTATAGTAAAAAATATGAGACACAATACCGCATCGTCAATTTAGTTATATGTAACCAAATAAGTTGGATCAAGTAGTAAGTGATTTGAGAATGCCTAGGGAGATCACCGGTTCGATTCTCCTCTGAGGCGTCATGTTGAAAGAGCTTTTGGTCAGGGTTTACCCCTGAATAAGAGTCAGACTTTGTAGGCACGACTCGAACCGAACTCCGAATTAGTCGGGACAGTTGGTCCTAGATACCGGAGACTTTAAAAAGAAAAAAATAGATATATGTTAGTATTTGATACTCCTATAAATAAGGAGTTAGTCTTTTGTAGGTCACTGAGATTTAGTACGTAATACTAGCTTTATTGTATATAGAGTATAGAATATTGATCAATGTTGGGCACAATGCTGTATAGAGTTGACAACTTCTTAATCTAGTCTGGTTGACTCGATATTTCTTAAGGCTTAAACTTGACTCAAGCCGTAAAAATGCATGATGAAACTCGATGCGTTAAATTCTTGATAAAACTTGACTCGACTCGTAAACATTGATATCTTTTCTTAATTCATTTTTTTATATAAAATATGGCAAGATCACGTTAGTCTCGTTTAATAGCTAATCAAATAATTATTTATTATAGTTTGATCACAAGTTATTCAATTACTACATTTGAAACTCGAGATTAGCTTGGTTTTATTCTTAAAAAAATTAGTTTGGTTCATTATACGAGTAGCTCGACTCGATTGAATCAAGTCATACTCCTGCAAAACTTAATAACATGAATAGGTCACGAGTAATCTCATTCACTCAAATGGAGCCCACCACAACTTCCGACCAAAAATGATACATTTAAAACTCACTGTTAACATTAAGAGTGGTGCTACGGGCACATCGTGTGCCACAACGGTGTGCCACAACGGTGATCTTCACCGTTGATCTGTGCAGGATCTAGATGATCATCTAGATCTCGCATTGATCAATCAAGCATTTCGTAACATTAAAGTGCTTATCATTTTGCTAAAACCAATTGTAGTTAATAAATGTGCTACTATATTTCTTTATATATTCAAGAGTGTGAGAATCTCTCCCAACACCCCCTTCAAGTGTAGGCAATATGTCCTAACACTTGCACAATTTTCATTCAAGAGTGTGGACAATCTCTTCCAACACCCCCTCTCAAGTGTAGGCATTCTGTCCAACACTTGCACAATTTTCATTCAAAAGTCTGGGCAATCTCTCCCAACACCCCTCAAATGTGGGCAATTTGTCCCAACACTTGCACAATTTTCATTCAAGAGTGTGGCAATCTCTCCAACACCCCCTTCAAGTGTGGCAATATGTCCCAACACTTGCACAATTCCTTTTTAAATAATGTTCCAACACTTGCACAATTTCTTTTTAAATAACATTACAATCAGTGTTCGATCTCGTAACCTCTCGCTCTGCTATCATGTTAAGATCAAACGCTCACCATTCTACTAAAATCAATTGGTTGTGGTAAGAGTGCTACTATATTTCCTTATACATTAAGAGTGTGGACAATCTGTCCCAAAAGAATAACATCCTTAAAAAATATGCTCCAAAAGTTAACATTGAAAAACTATGATCCATTCGGTTCTGCGTGGCTAATGCGTCGACACATGCATAGTTTTAAAATATTAACTTTTAAAGCATATTTCAGATGTGTTATTCTTTTAAAGCATATTTTTTCTAAATTTCCTTAAATCCATCCGAATCAATTATATGAAATCTTATTGTGTCACTCGTTATGTCAGAAAACTCGTGGCCATATCTTTAATCGCAGAAGTCAAAACAAATAAAAAAATTGTCAACTACAATGTATTTGTCATATTTCCTTTGAATATCAGTCTCTGCTATCTTTCTCCAGATTTCTCTGCAAACACGCAATCTCTCTTCTCTTCTACTCTGCATCTCCCATGGGGAAGGTTCCAATCCAATCTCCACCTCAATCCAGATACCCTTCATCGAATCTACAAACGGCGCCGTATTGGACAAGCACTTGACCAAACTCGAAAACTTGCTCAAACTTTTTGGGTTTTGCCAATACACTCTCATCAGCACAGTCTTCTCATGGCTAGCTTTTATAGTGATTTCAATTGGGCTTCCGATATTTTCTATTAATTATTCGTATTGCTCGAATTGCGAACATTACGAGATCAAGAAGTTTGAGTATGGGATTCTGTTTTCTCAAGCTCTTGTTGCTGGGATTTCATTGTTTTGTATTTCGCGTAATTTGAGGAAGTATGGTGTGGGGAAGCTTCTGTTTGTGGATCGGTACCATGGGGATCTAGCTCAGTTTAGTGACTTGTATGATTCAAGTAAGTGTTTTTTCAATCTTGACTTCTGTTTGTTGTAACTTGTAAGTTGTAACAAGAGAAATTGTTGAGCTTATTACTGTTGCTTTGCCACAACCAATCTGACATAACAAGTAGTATGACTTTTAGACTTATGATACGGAATTCATTCGTCCATCTAGAACTATGATAATCAATGTTATCAATGTTGTATATGTATCAAGTGTTGCTCCTGTTACATCTTAACAAGCCCATCCGAATGAAATCCTTGCTCCGTCCTTGACCAGGCGGGTTGGCCCGACCCATGACCCAATGGGTCCATGAACTCAGGGGCGGACGCAGGTTGGTGAGTTAGGGGTCAGTGACCCAACTGTCGGAATTTTTTCTTATTGAAATGATATGGATTTTCTGTTAAAACATGTAACCAGGTGGATTTTTGAATTTTCTTTGGTGCCTCCAACAGAAAAAATTTCTTGATCCACTGTTATTCATATATCTGGTAACTTTAAGATGAGTTTAATTGTAACATTAGTCCTGTAATTTGACGTTACTCTTGTTTTGTTTTTTTTTTTCGTTTTTTTTGGGTCCCGGTTGCAATTTTAGTCGAATAATTTGGAATGGATTTTGCAGTTTTAGTCTTCCGGTAGTGGAGTAGGCTATGTGGCAAAATTCTGACCGGGTTTTTCCGACGTGTCTTTCAAATTTGGACGGGCGGGGCGGTTTTCTATTTTGACGTGAAATTTGTAAATTTCATCTTTTAATCTGGACAAAAAGGATGTAATATATAAATTTTGCCACATGAATTTCGCAATCTTTTTCCGCATTATTTGCATTTATCCTGCCAAAATTGACTCGGGCTCCAGAGGACTGAAACTAAAAAATAAATGAAAATTCTCTATGACGCCATTAGTGTCATCACACCAAATTTACGGTTGTGTCTCACGACAAAGACAATCGAATAATTCACAAGTTGATTTTACAGCTGAGAATTGACTTTCAGTGGTCGATTGCAAAATTCGAATTTAGAGAAACGACTTTCTGCTGGTGGTTTGTCTTCGGTGTGGTGTCATAGTAAAAACACCTTAGGTGCCATCATAGACGCCATTTGCTTATATTTACAAGAAGAGGACATGTGAAACACACTAGGCAAAGGGCATGTTTTGATGGCACCGTGAACGTTAAATAACTAACTAGATTTCTTAAGTGTTCGATGAAATGTCTAAGAGAAGTTTTCACCTGGATCATTCTTTAACTTATGAGCTTAAGCTTTCCCACTCTTCCTTGATTTGTCCACCTTTAGATGTCTAATCCGAGTCGTGTCAAGTATTAAGCTTATCGATTTGAACATATTTCAACTGGAATGAGTTATAACAACCATGGCTTTTTGCTGCTTTACTCTTTTGGTTGCGATTCAGGTCTTCTACCGCGTAATGGTCACATGGGTTCTGGTTTGCCTATTGCTTAAGACGGCCCATGAAGTCATTCGTATAGTGTATCTACACGATATAAATTGGTTGCATTCTGCGATAATTATGGTCGTTTCACTCGTGTCTTGGACTTACTCTACAATACTCTTTCTGTTTGGAACTGCTCTGTTCAATTTAGTGGGCAATCTGCAAGTGATACACTTTGAAAATTACGGGAAACTTCTGGAGAAGGATCTTGATGTTTCTGTTTATATCGAAGAACACATGCGTTTGACGTATAACCTCTCGAAAATAAGTCATCGGTTTCGAATATTTCTTCTTCTGGAGTTCTTAGTTGTTACTGCCTCTCAATTTGCTTCTCTACTTCAGACAACTGGGAATATTGGAATAATCAACTTCATTAATGCTGGAAATTTCGCGGTATGTTTCAGATTATGTGAATGGATCCGTGTTTTACTAATTTGAATACAGATTCTACGACAGATGATTTTTAATGGATCTAAAACAATAATCTCTATTAATTTTACACAGTTACATTGTTTTATAGTAACTTAAATCTTGATCATTCTGGGACGTTTTGCAGGCATTATCGATTCTTCAACTTGTCGGTATCGTGCTTTGTTTGAATGCAGCATCGAAGATATCGCACCGAGCTCAAGCTCTTGGATCAGTTGCGAGCCGATGGCACGTGCTAGTCACGTGCAACGGTAACAATGAGGATAGTTTTTCTGGGATTTCAAACAGTGGTGGAAACTTGGAAATTCCTAATCAAATCAGCTCATTACCTATAAACTATTCAGAAAGTGATTTGGAATCTTTCTCTGAGTATCTGCCTTTACCTGCAAATATACAGATCAACAATCAAATGACATCTTATCACAAAAGACAAGCCTTTGGTATGTATATAATTTGATATCCTGTGCTGTTATTGACTTTTTTTTCATTGATTTTTCAGTTTCTTCCAGCACCTTGAGGCCTGAAATTGAAAAGAAAACAAAAATTCCAAGTTACAGGACTGAAATTGCAACCGAAGCAAATAAACACGACTAATACGCTATTTATGTCAAGTCGCAGGATTGATTATGTTTTTTTTTTTTTCTTGTCAAAATCTAAACCCTGAGCTTTTATTTTTATTTTTATAACTGTTGAGAAATTTCTCTATCAACGTTGTCTTCTTGCAGTTCAATACGTGCAGTCGAATACCGGTGGCTTCACAATATTCGGTTGGTTGGTTGATCGTATTCTCATAAACACAATCTTCTTTATTGAGCTCTCGCTCGTGTTCTTCGTGCTCGGGAAGACCGTTACCATCACCACCAGATAAGCTCATATTGTACTATTAATAATTCGAGTAATTGTGTATTAATGGCTGCTCTTCTTTTATCACAGAGCAGCTAACTAATTAGATTCTGCAACTACTAATACTTGTGTAATAATGTAGTGAGACTGAAACAACACAACCCCCTCCACACACACACACACACATATGTGTTATATGTGTGTGAACTTGGTGATTAAAGGGTGATTTGGCTAATTATGATTTTGTTTAATGTGTAATTTCATGGTGATTAATGCTCCTTTTTTAATGGAGCATGATAATCCAATAATTGACTTGATATTTGTCACTTTATACATTGTAATAGACATTTTCCAGTGAATTTTTATGGGTAGACCTTGGTACGTGGTAATTTCTTATGGGAAATATGTACTATCAGATTAGAGAACTTCAGCTTTCCTTTCCTCTGGTGAAATGAAATAAGAGTGCTTGCGGTGAATACTTTAGCAGAAGATAATTTTGTAAAGTATGTAAAGTCTCGGTCGGAAAGTAAAGTCATGTTCATCCTCATTTAAGTGTGAGACATAAAATATCTTGTTAACTCGGGTTATCCATTTTAGACATAAAAGATCTTGTCATCCTCTTGATTGACGGGTAACTATTTATGACTCATTTAGTCCGGGGTCTGGAGGCGTTACAAAGTAGATATTCAAAATATTCTAATCTATTGAAAATCATATGCTACATTTGATACTCTAAATAGAACATCCGTCAAATCAAGTTCTCTAACAAACACAAAATCATTCCACGAGACTACGACAATGTGATTACACCCCAAAATTGTTATGCACTTAATGATGACAATTGTTAAAGGTATCACACCAAACATGTTCTTGACATACCATAATGATATTTGAAATCTAAAAAATCAAATCTTGACTTTAGATTTGACTTTTCAAAGGTCAAATGTGCATATTTAACTTCTGAAATGTCAAACATATGGTCTTGATGTGGTGTCAAAGTAGGTTTATAATTCCTTTAACAACGCCCTTGAATAATTTGAAATGTTAAACATATGGTCTCGATGTGGTGCCAAAGTAGGTTTATAATTCCTTTATCAACACCCTTGAATAATTTGTCCGTGACACTTTTACTTCTGGAGTATTAATTAATCGTTCAAAGAGGCCGTAATCAAAGACGTAGCCAACTGGAGGGCTTACGGGAGATAAGTCCACCCAATTGTTATTTTTGATATACCAAAAACCTATATAATCTGGTCAAACACAGTCATTTATCTTAATAGAGCCCACCCGACCGTACATAAATAGTCCACTAGCTCACCCAAAGATGAATTCTTGGCTCCGTCATTGGTCGTAATTAGTTTGACATCAGTAAACAACTCAATCCAAATGCACTTGACCCTTAAGTACTTGAGAGGATCATTGTTCCTCAATCATATGTCAATTGTTTGAGATTAATTTTAAGGGTATTGTCGGGCACTAATGATGAAGACATCTCTTATAAAAGTGTGTTGCATCCACAAAAATTCGAACTTGAAACCTTTTTGACTAAATATTTAGATATATATACTTACTACTCGATTTATAAATATTCATAAATGAAAAAATATAGTCACCCTAAAAAATGAGGAAGAAATGTTGATAATGTTATACTGTTTGAATAGATGATCATTCAATATTTGAAAATTTAATAAATTTATTTTTGAATGTATAGAAAAATTGAGTTTATTAACGTATAGATGTATGTCTATAGACGTATGTATATACATATATATCACTACTGGCCCAATGACATAACTCAATGATATAAGAGCGGAGATGCTGTATCAACTATCTTGCATTTGTGCTGGGGTATGAAATTCAATTCCCTGAATTGACTTCGCTTAGCAGAAAGGGTAGTGCAACATTCATAATCACTTAGTTACAACTAGTAATAGAACCTGTTTTTTTTTTTTTTTTTTTTTTTTTTTGGTTTTTGCACCCATAATTATAACAAGTCTATATCAAGATCAATATGTCATACATATATATGATCAATGTTGTTGTAAGAATGTTGTGTTGCCTGTTATGATTAATAGCTGTGCATTTGGCATTACACCGGCACAAAAAGATACACATGCAACTTCTAGCTAATTAAAACACTAAGGTATAATTCTCGATTTATATCTTCCACATCCACGAAATTTGAAACTCAAACGACGGAATGAAAGTCGTTTAGGTCACGGCTCAACTCTGTCTTATTTTGGTTGAAAATATTTTGAAAGTACGGAAGTTGTTAACTTCCCATTATGTCTTTACTAAAATTGTAAAAGCTATGAAATGTAGATTTTTCCCAATACATAGAGTTTCTTTTGACTGCTTTTCCTCTGGAGTGCAAAATTATAAATCCACTTCCATGTTCACATACATTTTCAGGTACGTGGTTCTTAATTACCTTGTAACTTCTTCCATTTCAGAGGTGTTGTCTTCTGACATCATTTCGATCATAAGCTGTATTTTGTTATATTTTGTTGTTAAAAATATAAAAACATCGTCAATGTCATAAAGTGATTTTGAAATTTGTTACGCCCCGTTAAATCAAATTTCTAGATCTGTCCGTCTACATTTTTTTAAAAGTAAACCATTACATGTAGAGACGTCTCAACAATTTCACACCAATATTGGTCATTAGTAAGTGGTAAAAAGAAGACACTTTGCCTAGGGTGAGCTATATCTGAATGAAGTTTGTATGCATTAGGGTTTTTAGCTAGCTAGGGGAATTGAAGGTAAAAAGTTTGCGTACACTTACTCTTCTAGTGCAACAATATTGATGTTATGTGCCATGTGGACATTTTTGCATCAACATGTTGTTGCGAATAGTTTGGCACGTCAGCTGTGTTGAATTAAATAGTGTGTCCTAATCACGTAATTGTGTTCCGGTTTTTGTTCATATGGACTTATATAGAATCATTACAAATATGGTAAACTTTAAAATTGAACAACTAGCTTGTGGTAAATACTTTAACAGAAGATAATTTTGTAAAATACGTAAAATCTCACATCGGTAAAATAAAGTCATGTTCACTCTCATTTAAATATGAGACATAAAATGTCTTGTCAACTCGGATTATTCATTTTAGGCCAAGTGGGGACGACAATCTAAGCGAGGACCATTTATGACTCATTTAGCCCGGGGTCTAGAGGCGTTACAAAGTAAATATTCAAATCAAATCTATTGAAAATCATATGCTACATTTTATTAGGATCAAACGCTTACCGTTGTACTAAAACCAATTGGTGTTAGTAAAGGCGCTACTATATTTCCTTATATCACTATTAACACGCCCTCAAGTGTGGGTCTATAATGCCCGGGCCAACATGGCACACAAAGGCATATAAAGGGCACACAAGGCCAACAAAGAGCGCCCAACACTCGCACAATATAATTGGGGAAACAATGTTGGTAGCATGGATTGATCCCATGACCTCCCGCTCCGATACCATATTAGGATCAAGCGCTTACCGTTGTACTAAAACCAATTGGTGTTAGTAAATGCACTACTATATTTCCTTATATCACTATTAACACATTTGATACTCTAAAATAGAACATCCGTCAAATCAAGTTCTCAAACAAACACAAAATCATTTTACGAGACTACGACAATGTGATTACACTCCAAAATTTCTCTAACAAACACAAAATCATTTTACGAGACTACGACATTGTGATTACACTCCAAAATTGTTATGCACTTAATGATGACAATTGTTGAAGGTATCACACCAAACATGTTCTTGACATACAATAACGACATTTGAAATCTGAAAAGTCGAATCTTGACTTTAAATTTAACTTTTCAATGGTCAAATATGCACATTTAACCTCTGAAATGTCAAACATATGGTCTCGATATGGTGCTAAGTAGGTTTATAATTCCTTTAACAACGCCCTTGAATAATTTGAAATGTCAAACATATGGTCTCGATGTGGTGCCAAAGTAGGTTTATAATTCCTTTAACAACGCCCTTGAATAATTTGTCCGTGACACTTTTTACTTCTGGAGTATTAATTAATCGCTCAAAGAGGCCGTAATCAGAGACGTAGCCAAGTGGAGGGCTTAGGAGGGGTTAAATCTACCCAATTGTTATTTTTGGTACAACAAAAATCTATATAATCTGGTCAAACACAGTCATTTTTCTTAATAGAGACCACCCAACCATACATAGATAGTCCACAGCTAACCCAAAGATGAATTCTTGGCTCCGTCATTGGTCGTAATTAGTTTGACATTAGTAAACAACTCAATCCAAATGCACTTGACCCTTAAGTATTTGAGAGGATCATTATTGTTCCTCAATCATATGTCAATTGTTTGAGACTAATCTTTAAAGGTATTTTCGGACACCAACGATGAAGACATCTCTTAAAAAAGTTTGTTGCATCCACAAAAACTCGAACTTGAAGCATTTTTAACTAAATATTTAGATATATATATACTTACTACTCGATTTATAAATATTCATAAATGAAAAAATATAGCCACCCTAAAAAATGAGGAAAAAATGTTGATAATGTTATACTGTTTGAATAGATGATCTTCCATATTTAATTTAATACATTTATTTCTGAATGTATAGAGAAAATGAGTTTATTAACATATAGATGTATGTATATACATATATATCACTACTGGCCCCATGACATAGCTCAATTATATAAGAGCAGAGATGTTGTATTAACTATCTTGCATTTGAGTTGGGGTATGAAGTTCAGAATTGACTTCGCGTAGCAGAAAAGGGTAGTGCAACATTCATAATCACTTAGTTACAACTAGTAATAGAACCTGTTTTTGCACCCATAATTATAACGAGTCTATATCAAGATCAATATGTCATACATATATCATGATCAATGTTGTTGTAAGAATGTTGTGTTGCCTGTTATGATTGATAGTTGTGCATTTGGCATTACACCAGCACAAAAAGATACACATGCAACTTCTAGCAAAGTAAAACACTGAGGTATAACTCTTAATTTATATCTTCCACGAATCCACCATAGCTCTCATATATCCACACCACTCAACAAACAGATTCTTAAAAAAAATCATACCGCGAATGGAATTGAAGAGGCCTCATTTCAGCAAAAAAAAACTTTATGAAATTGCTATGTTGCTGTTGATTGGATACACCATGGAAAGTGAGGGAAGAAAGATGGGAGATAGAAGAGGAACGAGAGAAAGGGAGACGGGAATCGTACTTTTTTTAGGTTTCTAAATTATTTTTCCTAAAAAGAAGAGGGGTTTTTGAGAGAACATTGTCTAGTTCCTTCTCTCAAAATAGATAAGAGAGTAGATAATCCTTAAAAAAGTTTGTCAATTTCTCTACCATTATTTGTTATTTATTCAAATGTTCATTCTATTCTGACAGAAAGGTTCAAAGAGTATCTCTAAACTTGCCTCAGTATGGCTGCTCTAAGGCTGGGTCCATTGAGATAAATTGGGTAATTTGTATGGAGTAATAGGTAGGGCCGAAAATAAAGTATTAAACTGGGTTAATAAGTGGGTAATATACTAGATTAACAATAAAGGGCCTGCACTATGACATAATAATTCAATAGAGCAATTTCAAGAGTATAATCGGTCCATGTAATAATAATCCATGTATATACAAATATATTACTTATCTGCAACTTAAATTATATCAAGATATGATTGCCGAATTTTGTGTCATATAATAAAGGGTATAATATATTACCATATTGATATATAACATTAATATCTGTATAACACTTATTTATGTCCAATAGATCTCATAACACTTACATATATGTCATAATGGGAATGTAGTATTTACATCATAGAATTAGAGTGTGTCATGTAGCTTTGATAATAGTATTTTATAGGAAACAATGTGGTTTTAATGCTATTATGTATGATATCATTTATCATAGGGAACTTAATATATTAATGTGTAGTAAATTGATACATCAAATATATTAAGATGAAGTGTAGCATATTGATACTTAAAAGATTTAATCAAATGAGGATATCTGAAAATTAATCAACACATTATTTCACAACAAAATCTACTCTTTTTCTTGCGATTGTGTATCGTTCGCTAGGGTTTGGTTCCAGCCATGGGAGATCGTTGATCAAAGACATGGAGTTCCACTAAAGCTTGAATCCGGAAGAATCTAGCTCAGTGATAGTTGTTTGATCTCGATGCAGATGGTGCACGTACAAGAAAATTGATTATGTGTTGTGCCTTAAATGAGTAAATAATGAAGACAAACTGGAGTTTAGCAAGTTGTTTAAAAGCAATCCAGGTGATTTTTAAAAGCAATTCTGAAAATGGGATTGAATTCAATCCCAGCTTGAATGTATTTAATTAAGTCTTTAAGACTCCCTTCTTTGTTAAGGATTTTGTTAAGGGTGATTTTATATGATTTATAACGCTATATTCTATGATATTTTTTCCCGTATTCGTACTAAATTGCATAAGAAGCATGTGTTTAATGAATATATTGAGTAAATGATATTTCAAAAGAGTTAATTGCAAAATAGGTTGATTTATGTGCTTTAATTGTGTTTTTACGATTATTTGGGCAATATTACATTTAGTGGTATTTTTATGTATTGTAGATGCATCTTTCAAGGCTCAAATGATGATTAAAAGAGATAATGAAGGAATTGACAAGATGAAAAAGAGATAGAGATCGAGAAATCGAAATTCAGTCATATTGGACTGGCGTCCAGGTCCCGTCCAGTGGACGGGCGTTTGCTGAAACTGAACGAGCGTCCAGGGATGGAAAGTTGATTCAGGAAGTTTGGACGCTGAGGTGGACGCTGGTTGGACGAGCGTTTGATCATAACTCGGCCCGATTTGAAGTTCATAAGAAGATTGGACGGGCGTTCAAGGATCCGACGGGCGTCCGGTAGCCGACTTACATCGAAACCGACTTTAAAATCTATATATAGTCGGTCGTTTTCTCCACACAAGGAGACAATACACTCATTATTCGAAACCCTAAACCTAGGGGCGGCTTTAGGCTGCGTTTTTCTTCTTTTTATTCCAGCTTTTATGCACTATTTATATCTAGATTAAATTAGTTACTTTTTATGCACTATTTATACAAAATTGAGTTGCTGAGGATGTCCAGAGGCTAAAAGCTTCATCAAACGAGTATTGTGAAGCCATCCAACGATTGTTGATTTCGTTTTCTTCGGTTATACTGTGAGTTTTTATTTAAAGGTTGTTTCTTATTCATGTTTATTACGTTTAATTGCTTTTATATCGGAAGATCTGCGTGTGTGATTGTTTATCGTTGATGGAAATCTTAATAAACCCTAGATCATCATGAATAAGAGTAGTGATTTGAATCTATCGTAACGGAAGTTAATAGGTTTAATTGCTAGATTATAAACATAAAGTTTACACCTTTGGTTAGGAAACGTGTTAATCTTGCATTGGAAGATAATAGATTAATAGATGAACTTTCTAAGGAATTAGGGTTCATGTTTAGATAAGGTGAATCACAACCTAGATAAAAACCACAATATAATCGAGATAGGAAATCAATGCTTGTTGGATAGGTGGATCAATCCTCGTTTGTTCATTATACACTTGAATCAATCCTTAAAACTTGAATTCGTTTAGTTAGTTTACTTTTATTTGCATCTTAGTTTAGTTAGTTTAAATTGGTTCGCAGCCCGTATTCTTCCTAGCTTTGGATTATATCCTCTCGTCTAGTTTTATTTTCTCGCTCGTTCGATTTTTATTCACTGTTTAGATTAGTTTCGTGACATAGTTTAGGTTAGACAAAAGCTAGAATCACAATCGTTTAGTTCCCCGTAAGATCGACCCGGTATCAACCTCTTTACTACGATCCTTATACTTGAGGGAAACCGGATTTATAAATATTTATTACTTGTTTGCTGTGCTAGATAAATCCGTGACAAGTTTTTGGCGCCGTTGCCGGGGAACCGGACGGTTGTCTAGTTTTTGTTTTCTGTTTTTCTGTTTGTTTTTCCTGTTTTATTTCGTTTTAAATTCCTGTTTTTAGTTGATAATTGTTTTAGGTAGTTGCTAAGTAGATAGTTAGGGTTTAAGACTTTCCCTTAGTAGTTTTCTTGGAGTTTAGATCTTCTGTCTTCCTGTTAGTCTGTCGTTCTTTCTTACCTTCTTTTATTCTCTGCAAATTCCTGTTTATGTTCTAGTTTTCCCGCTACCAAACGGGCGTCTGGGATATTGGACGCCCGTCCGCTGGAAAATTATCAATTGTGTTTTGTTTTTATTCACTTAGACGAGCGTCCATAATATTTGGACGCCCGTTCAGGTATTCCGTCCGTCGACGAGCGTTTGGATCACTAAACGCCCGTCCGATCTCAATTTCATCGGACGCCCGTCCAAACCTTTGGACGTCCGTCCGGTCTTGTTTTCTTCAACACTTTTGTTTCCTTTTCTTCTTTCCCGTTCTTTTCTTTAGGCTTTTAATTTTAGTTTAGGCTTTTACTTTCTTAGCTTTTAGGTTTCGTTCCACTTGTTTTTTGGTCCAGTTTATGCAAACTCGGAGTCAAAAGGGACCGTTATTATACACCCCTGAACCCGAGCGAACCGTAGTCCGGCCAAACAGGCGGAATTTTCGTTCTGCGGTTCTGGCAGACAGAGCCGAGCGAGATCTTGAAGAACAACTAGCAAGAGAAATCACTGACTTTGTGATAATGGCTGGAATCACAATAGCCGGGTTGACTTTGACTTCGCCTGGCATGGCGTAGTCTGTCAACGTACGTCTATTATTAGCGGCCATTATTACAGTTTCTTCGATTTCTCTTCTTAAAGATTGCTCAAACTCTTGATCTTCTGCGTTTTCTTCGTCAAAACTAAGTCTTCGCCTATGGGGTCGGACTATGGTCCGCTCGAGGTCAGGGGAGTAAAGTAATGGTCCCTTGTGACTACGAGTTTGCATAAACCGAACCCAAAAAAAAATCAAGTGATTGAACCTAAAACTACGAAATTAAAACCTAAACAAAGGAAATCAAAAACCTAATATCTAAAATCAAAACCTAAAGAAAAGAAGGGGAAAGAAAAGAACAAGATGATAGAAGGAAAGAGGAACGGACGGACGTCCAAAATTATGGACGAGCGTCTGCCTCGATTTGAGACTGAACGGACGTTCAGAAACTGAACGCTCGTCTGGTCTTTCAGAATTTCCTTGGACGGGCGTCCAAGAAGATGGACGTTCGTTCAAGGGGTCAAAACGAAACAGGATTGAATTTTCTTCAGTGGACGGGCGTCCAATAGCTCGGACGTTCGTCCATCAGAGGAAAAATTCAGAACAGAACAGAAACGATATGCAGAAAAGAATGGGAGGTAAGAAGAAACAGAAGGACAGACAGGAACAGGAAAAACTAAACTAATCACAAGAAAAGAAGTTCAGAAGAGGTAGGTGAGCCCTAACTAATAACTAACTAAAAACCTAACTAAGGAAACCCTAACTAACCTAACTAGTAACAAGGAAATCCTAATATGAAAAACCCTAGTTAAGAACACGGCTGAAAATACAACTATAAACTAGAAGAAAAAACTTGAAACCTAATTTTGAAGAACTAGCAGAAAAACCGAACTGATTATGAAAACAACTAATATTAAAAACTACAAACTACTGGGAAGAAATAAAACAATTAAAAACCCTAACTAAAATCTACCTAAAACAGGGGCCACATACAATATAAAACATAAACTAAAAACAAAAAAAAAAAAAAAAAAAAAAAAAAAAACTACAAAAACAAAAACTAGGCAACCGTCCTGTTCCCCGGCAACGGCGCCACTTTTGTTGGGGAGATTTTGCATCATTAAAACAAAAGAAAATTTATAAAACCTATACTACCATGCAAAACTACCTCCTAACCGGCCGAATACCGGGTAATTGCTAGTAAAGTTGGATAAGTACGGGTACCGATCCTCGGGAAGTCACGGACTTGTCACGGATTTTATCAATGGAAAACAACAAGTAATAAATTTATAATCCGATATACCTCAAGTGCAAGGATCGTAGTAAAGAGGTTGATACCGGAGTCGATCTCAGGGAATCGAGGTTGTTTAATCTAGTCTATTACTTCTTCTACTTTGCTACTACTAAAACAAAACTAAGAACGATAAAATAAACTGGACAGAGGATTGTCAGTCCAAAGCCAGGAAGGATAATTGCGAACCAATTTAAACTAAACTAAACCTAATATGCAATAAAAGACTAACTAAGCTAAACACTTCGAATTCAAGGGGTTTTTAATCAATAAAGTTACGAACGAACAAGCAATTGATCCACCTATCCTACAACATTCAATTTCAATTCGATTATCTCGTGATCTTTAACCAAGTTGTGATTCACCTAACCAAGGCATGAACTCCTAATTTCTTGAAAAGTTCGTTTCTTAATCTTCTATCTCTCGAGTAAAGATTATTATTTTCAAAGCGAAGGCGTAAGATTTCTCAATCTAAGAACCTGTAGATTCAACCTAATTAACTCTCGTTATTTTATAGGTTAAAAATCTAATCTTTATTATATTGATCTAGTGGTTTAACAAGATTTTCATCAATGTAAACATCACACATGCAAGCATCTTTCGATAAAATTGCAATAAACAATGATAAACGATAATAAAGATACAACTTGAATAAAATACTCACAAGATAATCCCGAAACGAAATCGAAGTGTTGGTAGAACGGCTTCACAACGCTTGTTCTGTAGAGGGATTTAGCCTCTAGACATGATAAGGAACCAAGAAAGTGCTTGATTCGAAAACATGGAATAAAAAGATGATAAAATTGTATGTAAACTAAGAAAAACGCAGCCGAGCCGCCCCTAGGGTTTAGTGGTTCGAATATATGATGATATTGTGTGAGAAAAACGCGACTATATATAGAGAAATAAGTCGGTTCCAAAGAAAGTCGGCCGCGGACGCCCGTCCCGCCTTCCCGGACGCCCGTCCACCGTTTCGGACGCTAGGGAAGACGCTCGTCCATGCAACGTCCAAACTCTCTCGAATGTAAAACTCCTCCCGGACGCCGCTCCACTTATTTGGACGCCGTACCCACTCGGACGGGACTTGGACGCTCGTCCAATGTGACTTGAAGGTGATTTCTCCATATTTATCTCTTTTTTTCTTCACTCCACTTGATCATTATCTCTTCCTTCAATCACTTAGCTCGAATTTCAATCTCTTTAAATCATCATTTGAGCCTCATAATTGCACCTATAACACAATGGAAAATATCGCAACTGTAATAAAGTCCATATAATCATAATTTCACCATAAAACCACATAATTATATCAATATTGCGATTAAGTCTTTAAAAACATCGTTTGCTCAATATTTCAATATAAGACCTATTTATTGTGCAAATTATACAATTAAGAGGGAAAATATCATAAAATATACTCTTGAAAACCATAGAATTTCACCCTTAACAACTCCCCCACACTTATCTTTTGCTCGTCCCGAGCAAAACAAAACGAAAATTGTGCATCTAAACAGATATAACATATAGATAATAACTTAGAGGTTCACCGGTGTGTGGTGTGCAAAGCCATAGAAAACTTCCACTAAGTCCAAACTTGAGAAACTCAAAGTAAAACTAGCTAATACCCCCTCTAGAGTAGCAATAAATGACACTCATAAGATGTACCCTACAAACGTGACATATCCCGAAAAAGATGATCGAATGAATCTAGTGGCCTTTCCGAAATACTCGAGGATAATCCCTACATCATATCTTTCACCTTATACCGGGGATAAGACATACGAGAACTTAGTCTTATATTCATTTCATAACAATATCTTTTAGTTGATTTAACTTATTCACTTATAAACACACATCGAATGAGCTCTTGCCCCGTCATAGCGTAATAGGATATTCGAGATATACCCTACCTTACTCCAATCATAAGGCAGCTTTTTTTCTCGATCGTCGTGAGCTTTTAGTCATCATAGTGGAATAGGACATACGTGGCATACCCTACCGCACTCAAATCATCGACTAGCTTTCGACACACCCAATTGATTCAATCATTAACTCAACTTGCATTTGACCATAGTCACGTGTTACTTATCACATTCAAACTTCTAGATATTCACAAGATATCATACTTCGGAACTAAATACAAACTATCATAATTCGCGAGATATATACGTAGCACTAAGCACATGACTTATAAGAAAATCAAAAATCACTAATCCAAAACGGGGTATAACTTTATAAGTTAGCTCGTCATTCACTATGGCTCGTGAAAAATAGTGTCGTGTGAAACAACTAACTTATCAAGTACATGAAATATCGCATAGATGACTATAAAAACAACGAACTTCAAATTGAATTGCCTACTCGGGACCAAACAAAGACAAAAGTGTCGGAAAATTTTGAAAAATTACTCTCATTTTGCATAATAAAAACATTCTAGCGTATTAAACAAACTTATATGCATAGGTACAAATCGAACTATCCCCTCCCCCACACTTAAAAATTCAACATGTCCTCATGTTGTGCGTAACGAAAGAAAAGGTAAAAGTACTTAGCCGATTGTAATTCGAAAGTGGCAATTCCGGAAGTGGCTAGCATCAAATCCGTAAATGCCCGAGGAAATCAATAAACCGTGGACCATCCACCGGAAAACCGATATCAACGAAAAGCTCACAATCGCTATCGAAAAGATCCTGCACACGTGAACAAACAAAACAAAACGGACCTCGGGGAACATAGGGGGATATTATCTCAAAAATGAAAAAGAAGGATAAAGATGAAATCGAAGAAGATAAAAGAGTAATCATTCATCACAATAAAGCACAACTCAACTGACAGAGACAAACATAATCTTAAAAAAAACTAAATCAAAGACAAGAAATAACATAAAAGAGAGTCCTAATAGAATAAGGGATATCTAGGATGCCTCCTAAGTAGCGCCTTTGGTTAATGTCGTTAGCTCGACACCGTTGAAGTCTAGTCCGGATCGTGCCATTTGACTTTTCTCGCCACCCACTACCTCGTGTAAGCTCGATTAGTAGTGTGGCCGCGTAAACAAGACCTAACACACGGGGTTAAATTCTTTATAGCTTTCCGTACACGTTTAAACTTCCCCATGGTTGACTTCTTCGTCTCTCGAAGCTTCGATGACATTCTTGTTGACGCTCCTTCCAATATTCTTCCATATCCCAACTACCAGCCTAGAACTTCTTCACATCTACGACTACCGTCATCCTCGAGAACAAGTCGGGTGAAAACTCATCGAATCCTTCAACTTCCGTAACACCACACCCGAGGATATCGAGGAAACGGACACTCAAAGGTTTCTCTTTAGGCTCACCAATATAGTGCTTGCACCTTTGACCATTCACTCGAAACGGTTGGTCACCATAACCTCGCAGTTCTAGAACGCCTCCAGGAATAATTTGGAGAATTTCGAAGGGACCGGACCAACGTGTCCTCAACTTTCCAGGGAACAAGATGTAACCTAGAATTGTATAAGAACTTGTTCTCCGACTTGGAATTCTCTTTTCTTAATCTTAGCATCGTGGAGTAGCTTCATCTTATCCTTACTAATCCCGGCACTTTCGTAAGCCCGGAGTCCGAATTCGTCCAATTCATGCAACCGCCGCAAGCCGATGTTGTCCACAAGATTGGGAATCAAAGTTCGTAAACTTGGTAGCCCAATAGGCTCTATGCTCTAACTCGACAGCAGATGACATGGTTTTCCGTAGACCATTTGATATGGAGATGTACCCATAGGAGTTTTATAGGCGGTCCTATAAGCCCAAAGTACATCATCCAATTTCAAACTCCAGCCTTTCCGATGATCGTTTACCGTCTTCTCCAGATTTTCTTGATACTTTGGTTGCTCCTTTCAACCCGACCACTAGTCATCGGATGATATGGTGTGCCCGTTTTATGACGAACACCATACTTTTCAAGTACTTTCTCTAGGGGTCGGTTGCGTAAATGCGTCCCTTCATCACCGATCAAGGCACGTGGACATCCAAACCTCACGAAGATATTCTTCTTTAGAAATTTCATCACCGTCTTACGATCATTGTGAGGAGTGGCTTGAGCCTCCACCCATTTAGACACATAGTCTACGCAGTACTAAGATGTATTTGTTACCGCAAGATGATGGGAATGGTCCCATAAAATCGATACCCCACACATCAAAGACTTCGCATTCTAGAATGGGTTTCAAAGGCATGTCAAAACGCCTCGTCGAGTACCGGTCCTTTGGCACCTATCACAAGCTTTACGTAAAGCTTCGTGTCCTTAAAGATCGTAGGCCAATAGAAACCGGATTGGAAGATCTTAGCAACAGCTTTTCCACGGACCAAAGTGACCCCCGTGGGTCCACCGTGGCACCGCTCAATGATATCATGTTGCTCGGATTCGGAACACATCTTCTTAGCAAACCATCTTTACAGCATCTTAAAAAGATAAGGTTCATCCCAAACGAAGTATTTCAAATCAGAGAAGAACTTTTTCTTCTCCTGATAAGACATTTCTGGATCGAGATAACGGGCATGAAGGTAATTTACAATGGAAGAATACCACGGAACATCAGGAGGACATCCGTCTATCAACATGATGTTCTCAGAGGAAAGTAAAGGTCTATATCATCCGGAGCATCCTTTTCCTCACTTAACATTCGGAAACGTGATCGCCACTACGTTTTCACCGCCTTTTTGTCCTTAATTTGAACGTCAAACTCCCGTAGTGGTCAATATCCAACGTAGTAAGCGCGGTTTAGCCTCTTTCTTGGTCATCGATAACGCAAAGCAAGCCGTGATCGGGTCCACACAATCACTTGAGCTCCTAACAAGTAACTACGAAACTTATCCATAGCAAAAACCACGGCCAAAAGCTCCTTTTCAGTAGTGGTATAGTTAACTTGAGAGGGGTTCAATGTGTGACTGGCGTAATAGATAGGCTGGAATTTCCCGTTAAGCCTTTGTCCTAAGACCGCACCAACAGCATAGTTTGATGCGTCGCACATAAGTTCAAAAGGTAAGTTCCAAATAAAGCGATATAAGAATTGGAGCAGAGATTAAACGGTTCTTAAGCTCCTCAAACGCTTGCTTGCGCCTCTCATCAAAATTGAATTCAACGTCTTCCTTAAGTAAAAAGTACATGTGGGCTTGGCTATCTTGGAGAAGTCCCGAATGAATCTTCTCGTAGAAACCGACATGTCCAAGAAAACCTCTCACTTCACGCACATTCTTGGGATAGCTCATCTTCTCGATAGCTTCTACTTTCGCCCTGTCAACTTCTATACCTTTGGCGGAGATCTTGTGGCCAAGAACTATTCCCTCATCTACCATGAAATGGCATTTCTCCCAATTAAGTACTAAGTTCTTTTCCACACATCCGGATAACACTTGATCTAGTTGTCAAGACAAGCCGTCAAAAGACCGACCAAAGACCGAAAAATCGTCCATAAAGACTTCCATACACTTTTCTACAAGCCCGTCAAAAATAGCCAAGATACATCTTTGAAAAGTGGTCGGGCATTGCAGAGACCAAATGGCATTCGCCTATAAGCGAATGTACCATAAGGGTAAGGTGTAAAAGTGGTCTTTTCTTGGTCAACCGGATCGATGGGTATCCGGAAATATCCCGAATATCCATCCAGAAGCAAGAGAATGCGTGCCCCGCCGTACGCTCAAGCATCCGGTCAATGAATGGAAGGGGAAAGTGATCTTTCATGGTTACTTCATTGAGCTTTCTATAATCGATACGTACTCGTAACCAAGTGACAAGTCTCAATGCTATTTCCTCTCCCTTCTCATTCTTCTCAATTGTAATTCCACCTTTCTTGGGAACTACCCGAGTCGGGGAAACCCATTCACTATCGCCGATGGCATAGATAATTCCCATGTCCGAAGTTTGATGATTTCTTTCTTAACTACTTCTTGCATACGAGGGTTGAGCCTCCTCTCGGGGTCGTCTCACACATTTCGCACCCTCATTTGTCTTGATCTTATGCATACAGATGTCCGGAGATATCCCTCTCGATATCTCCTACTTGCCATCCAAAGGCTTTTTCATTCTTCTTCAAGACGTTGATTAATTTCATCTCTTCTAGTCGAGACAAGCCTTGGCGGATATGATTAACGGAAGCTTGTCACCTTCTCTTAAACACATACTTCGATGTTTAGGCAACGGCTTCGCATCGTATCCGCAGGGGGTCTTCTAAACTTGATTTAAGATCTCCACTTTTCAACTCAATATCGCCGAGTTTACTTAGCGGTCCCAATCGCCAAAGCTTCTCCTCTTAATAACTCATCCTCAAAATCACCGCTAATTGATCTAGATTAACCACACCATGGCTATTCGATTATCGATCAATCGCTCATATTCCGCTTCCACAAACCTTGACTTGCTCGTCCATATAGCTCATTGAAGTCATTAAATGACTCCTCAATGGAAAAGCCGGTTGGAGAACCAGAGGGTACTTGAATAGATTTAGAGACACTATAGCTCACCTCCCGGTCACCAACTCGAATAGTCACTTGCCCACCATCGCAATCGATGAGGGCTCTAGCCGTGGATAGGAAAGGTCTCCCAAGAATCGTGGGGACTTTCTCATCTTTTCCCATATCTAAGACGTACCAATCAACAGAAAGGTAAATCTATCGATCCGGACTAAAATGTCTTTCGTAATCCCCGAAGCTTTCTTAAGATCTATCGGCGAACCGAAGGTTCATGGAAGTGGGTTCTAGAAGACTTTGTAAACCCAAACCGCTCACACACGTACAATGGCATCAGCCGATGGATGCACCCAAGTCACATAAAGAATTTGGAAAGACTAAGCCTCCCATCCGCAATGTGAGCACGAATTTTCCGGGGTCACCTCTTTTGATTGGTAAGTCCGGATAATTGATCATTGAACAATCCTCACCAATTGCCCGATCCATTTCTCGCTAACTTCTTCTTCGAAGAAACAACATCCTTGATGAATTTAGTATACTTAGGCATCTCAACCAAAACTTCGATAATGGAAGATTAACCCGAGTATTTTTCAAAGCAAATTAAGCACTTTTTCATATTTCTTAACTTCACTCAAGGGAATGTTGCTTCTCCTAGGTGGAAATGGAAGCTTCTTCAACTCACTCTCGTAAAATACTTTCTTTGAGGAAGCACCGATGCCTTTGTCTTCCATGTCCTTCCACCTTACAACTTTTTCGTACTTTTTATTAGTCGTGGGATCACCCTCCCGACTTTCACTTGATTCTTCATTCCTCGGGAACAGCCCACCCGAGGACTTACAACTTCTTCACCTCCCGGGATCGCCCACCGAGTCTTTTCTTGCGTAACGGGGGAACGTAGATGCTCAACTTCCCCTCCCCGCCTTATCACCGGCAGTGAGGGGCTAGTGGTTTCCCCGGTGAGAGGGACCACTCGCTGAGCACCGCTTCTAAGATTCATTGCACCGGCCTCTCGGTATGCCATAAGGAATCGAAGGAACTAGGTCGTTGCTTTGGCCACAATTGAAATCAATTTGGGTTACTAGGCCACCCTTCGGATTTTTCTCCATAAACCGGGCAACCGCCTCGATGGTCTAAGCTTGCCGGTCGCCATCCGCTTCTCAAGGTTCTTGATTGTGCTCATCAACATTTGGATATTATTATTTTGCTCCCTCCGGAAGTTATTGTCTCGCTCCTTCGCCTCCTTTCGATGAGTCCAATCTAGCTTCAAGATCATCGACGCGAGAGGGGCCTTGAGAGTTCGAATGTTTTGAGAGAAAGGTTGGCTAGACCGACTTTGAAATGCGGGATTTGGATTGTTAGGCCAACTTTGATTTAACCCTTGATTTAGATTGGAGGAATTCAAGCTCGGGTTCGATTAAAATTGTGGTTTCGATTGAGATTCGAGTTTTGATTGAAGCTTTGACGGAAACCCCGATTTTGAAAATTGCCCCGGCCGAGAATTGATTTCCAAACCTCTCGATTCGGCCGGCCATTGAAGGCATTGATCTCTCGCGTTCGTCCAATCATAGGACGTAAACGAGCAAGCAGTGCCCCATATCGTCACATACTTGGCATGCGACTTGATTATACCGTCCATGATTCTCGGACGCATTGACTTGATAAGGAACAGGGGAATTGAATTGACACCGGCCAACCATATGGCCGTCCGAGAGCAATTTTCGCAAAGCATTTAACTTGAGAGTTCCGTAGAAATGAAGGAGTCCGATAACTCGGATTTGGAGATGTCGTGAGAGTAGCCACCGTCGTTTCAAAGATGGCGATTTCATTTTGCATTTTCACCTCCTCGATCCTAGGAGGAGGGGGTGGTGCCCGAATGCCTTGAAAGGAGGGGGCATAATTATATTTGGCAATGTCTTCGAACAATGCCCACCCTCTTCGAGGCGTTTTCCTCAGAATGCCCCACCGATGAACTATTGACCATGCCCTTGGTGAGCTCGGTCAACCCACCGAAAGTATTGACTTGCCTCTCGCAAGTCTAACCCATGGTGGGGGCATTTACGAAGAAGAGCCCTAAATCTCTTCCATGCCTCAAAGAATGATTCTCGTTTCCGTTTGATAAAAATTGTATATTTCCCTTAAACACCGGGTCGTCTTGGCAGTGTGGAAAGTATTGGCTTAAAAATTCTTTTTCCAATGCAGCCCAAGTGGTAATGGATTCTCGCAGGAGAGAGCTATACCACTCTTTAGCTTCTCCCTTCAAAGAGAACGGAAACAAGTTGTAAGTTTAATCGCATCCTCACTCACACCTTGAATGCGTGTCGTACCACATATCTCCGTAAATGTGTGTACGTGTGTGTGAGGATTTTCGCAGGGGGACCCGTGAAACATTGATGCATGCCGCATCATCCGAATGAGACCGGGTTTGAGTTCGAAGGTCCGTGCCGTAATGGCCGGTAAGACGATAGCCGGGTTGACAAGCATCGCACTGTGCATAGCGTAGTCGCCCAACGTACGTCTATCTTCTCGCAGCCCATAATGATGAAGTTTCCGAATTCCTCGGCTAACCGATCCTCAAGCACACTATAACTAAAAACTAAAGGTTAAACTAAGAACGAAAGGTTAAAACCTATGAAAAGAAATTAAAATAAAATAAAATAAAATGAAAGAGGCGTACGGGCGTCCAAGGTCCCGGACGGACGTCCGCCCGGAGGATGAACCGGACGGGCGTCCGGATAACCCGAACGCTCGTCCGGATAAGCCGAAGAACCGGACGGACGTCCAAATTGGATGGACGCTCGTCCGACAAGTTAAAAACGATTCGTAGTCGAGAAATTTAGAACGTACGGGCGTCCACCGGTCTAGACGCCCGTTTGGAAGCGTAAAAACGAAGCAGAACATAGAAAAACAAGTAGGAAAAGATGGGGAGAAAAAAAACAGAAAGACGGAAAACAGATAAAAAGGAAAAACTAATCACAAGGGAACTATAAAGAGAAGACCTTAAACCCTAACTAAAACCCTAATTACCTAATTAAAATCTACCTACGAAAAATTTAAAACAAAAAAAAAAAAAAAAAACTAAGACGGTAAAAAAAAACGTGTTGAAATCTTCTGGGGCCAAAATGGAAGGGAAAACAGCAGATTTTGACCTCGAAAACGGTGCCGAACGGCCATTTCACCACGTCGTCGGCGTCGGAACGAGCTTTCCGAATTGGGGTCCTGCGTTCCAAACGGACACTCGAGCCGAAAGTTACGGCCAAAATACTACAATGTGCCCTAACTAACCCTTTTATACAAACTTATAACAAAAAATCGAAAAATTGATAAACTAGACAACCGTACCGATTCCCCGGCAACGGCGCCAAAAACTTGTCACGGATTTTATCAATGGAAAACAACAAGTAATAAATTTATAATCCGATATACCTCAAGTGCAAGGATCGTAGTAAAGAGGTTGATACCGGAGTCGATCTCGTGGAATCGAGGTTGTTTAATCTAGTCTATTACTTCTTCTACTTTGCTACTACTAAAACAAAACTAAGAACGATAAAATAAACTCGGACAGAGGATTGTCATCCAAAGCCGTGAAGGATAATTGCGAACCAATTTAAACTAAACTAAACCTAATATGCAATAAAAGACTAACTAAGCTAAACACTTCGAATTCAAGGGGTTTTTAATCAATAAAGTTACGAACGAACAAGCAATTGATCCACCTATCCTACAACATTCAATTTCAATTCGATTATCTCGTGATCTTTAACCAAGTTGTGATTCACCTAACCAAGGCATGAACTCCTAATTTCTTGGAAAAGTTCGTTTCTTAATCTTCTATCTCTCGAGTAAAGATTATTATTTTCAAAGCGAAGGCGTAAGATTTCTCAATCTAAGAACCTGTAGATTCAACCTAATTAACTCTCGTTATTTTATAGGTTAAAAATCTAATCTTTATTATATTGATCTAGTGGTTTAACAAGATTTTCATCAATGTAAACATCACACATGCAAGCATCTTTCGATAAAATTGCAATAAACAATGATAAACGATAATAAAGATACAACTTGAATAAAATACTCACAAGATAATCCCGAAACGAAATCGAAGTGTTGGTAGAACGGCTTCACAACGCTTGTTCTAGAGGGATTTAGCCTCTAGACATGATAAGGAACCAAGAAAGTGCTTGATTCGAAAACATGGAATAAAAAGATGATAAAATTGTATGTAAACTAAGAAAAACGCAGCCGAGCCGCCCCTAGGGTTTAGTGGTTCGAATATATGATGATATTGTGTGAGAAAAACGCGACTATATATAGAGAAATAAGTCGGTTCCAAAGAAAGTCGGCCGCGGACGCCCGTCCGGCCTTCCCGGACGCCCGTCCACCGTTTCGGACGCTAGGGAAGACGCTCGTCCATGCAACGTCCAAACTCTCTCGAATGTAAAAACTCCTCCCGGACGCCGGTCCACTTATTTGGACGCCGGCTCCACTCGGACGGGACTTGGACGCTCGTCCAATGTGACTTGAAGGTGATTTCTCCATATTTATCTCTTTTTTTCTTCACTCCACTTGATCATTATCTCTTCCTTCAATCACTTAGCTCGAATTTCAATCTCTTTAAATCATCATTTGAGCCTCATAATTGCACCTATAACACAATGGAAAATATCGCAACTGTAATAAAGTCCATATAATCATAATTTCACCATAAAACCACATAATTATATCAATATTGCGATTAAGTCTTTAAAAACATCGTTTGCTCAATATTTCAATATAAGACCTATTTATTGTGCAAATTATACAATTAAGAGGGAAAATATCATAAAATATACTCTTGAAAACCATAGAATTTCACCCTTAACAACTCAAACTCACGCTCACTCGGGAACTTCAAAGTACGTCGAGTATTTCTCTATAAGCCTTTGACTTTGTTTTCTTATGTACTATAGACATGCACACTCGGGTGGTTTCATCATCACAATCGCAAGCAAACTTTGAAGCACTTCCGAATAAAACGGTCATCGAAATACTAAGCAAGCTCCCGGCAAAAGATGTTATTAGATGTTGATGTGTTTACATGCGATGGAGGGATTTAACTTTGACTAACGATTTCATGGAAATGCATAAAAAGCAGGAAATTTCTCAAATGATTGTTGTTGAAGAGTTTGAGAAAAACGATCAAACGAACCTATTCATTTTTGTTGTAGCTGTTTGTGTGTGTCCTTTTGTAATGTTAACTAGAAACTTGCTAGTTTTTCTTTAAATAAATTACATCATTCTGCTCTAAAAAAAATCAAAACATAATCGCTTTATAAGTTATGATCAATGTTTCTATATGAATATTCTGCTCGTTTTTGTTGTTACTTAGTAATGTGAAAAACAGTTAACTAGAGTGTTTTGAACTCAATTAAAAAAATCGAACCAAAGTATTTTGCTAGCTAATAGTGAATAATTAGATTTAAGGATCAGAGTTACCCAATAACATTGTATTACGTACTACGCTGAAATATTAGACCGAGTCATAAAAGTGGACAAGTACATGCTGCCATTTATGTTTAGTTGTGAAACAGTAAACCAGAGTGTTTTGAGTTCAATGTAAAATAGTGAACCACAAACAGTGAACTAAAAATAGTAAACTACAAAAGTGAATTCGCAAAAAAAAAACTCAAAAGGTGAACTAACAATAGTAAACATCAATTGGTTAACTAGAATAGCAAACTACAATTATAAATTCCTAAAAGTGAACTTTGGTTTGAAGTGAGTTAGTAATGTGAAGTATGTGTGAAACAGTGAACCACAATGTTTTGATTTAAAGTGAAACAATGAAGCAGAGTGTGAAACAATGAACCCGAGTATTTTGATTTGAAGTGAAAGTGAATCAGCGTGTGAAACAATGAACGAGTGTGTTTTGAACTCAATTAAAAATAGTGAACCAGAGTATTTTATTAAAGCTGAGTCACAACCTTTGTTGCAGCTGCAATGGATTGAGAAGAATATAGGTCATTGTTGAGATGAACTACAATAGTGAACTACAATTATAAACTCCTAAAATTGAACAGAATTGAATTAGTAATGTGAAATATGTTCGAACTCACAAAAATAAACATGCAAAAAAAAGAACTCGCAAAAAAGAACTAAAATAGTAAACTTTCAATAGTGAAACACAAACATCGAACTAAAAAAGTGAACTCGCTAAATAGAAATCAAAAAGTGAACTAACAACGGTAAAATTCCAATAACTAACTACATAAACTCCTAAAAGCGAATTTTAGTGAAGTAGGTGTAAAACAGAGAACCACAGTGTTTTGAAATGAAAACAGTGAACCAGAGTATTTTGCTAGCTAATAGTGAATAAGTAGATTTAAGGATTAGAGTTACCGAATAATATTGTATTTACCCTAAAAAAAAAAAAAAAACATTGTATTACTACATTAAAACATTATTTTGGTTCACTCTAATCATAATCAAACCTTTAGTTAACGCTAAAGGTACTCTCGTCAATCTGATTGTAATATAGCTACTAAAAAATGTCATGTTTTATTATCAACCAAAATTCATCGAAGAGGAGAAAGGCATGACAATTTTATGTCATCTAAATAACAGCACAAACACTGTTCACATACACATAGCCTAGGTCATAAGCAAAAATCTCTATCAAGGATATTTTATGATATCAGAAACAAGTTATTCACAAAGAGCAATTCCCTTCAAAATATCCTTTGTGTTCTTTTTTCTTTCTGCCCGTTTCATTCTTGAATTTGCCAAGTTTTAAAATCTTATTACCTCCGAATTAATTTTTGTTTGTTTCGTAATCAGTTTTCTTTGGCCTTTCAGAAAAGTCCATTCAAATATTGTATATTTACCTAGTCATTTTTTTTTTTAAAATTTTTATTTATTTATTAGAGATGATGATTTAATCTCATTGATACTAGAAGTGTAATGAACTTTTATCATTATCTTAAATATAAGAGCTATGTTTCGACTACGTCTTTTGACATAAGAAGAGTCCGGATAAGACATTCTACGAATCCTTATTTCAACTTATATTATTTGTGCCCTTGTTGTTGTAGTATGATATGAATGTGTTTAAAATGGTCACTGTCATTTTGAGCAAAAAAAAATGTTGGAAAAATTATGGAATAGGCAGCTGACACTTATGGAGATTGTGGGGTTGTTTTGGCACCGGTGCGCATTTCCGGCCTCTGCCTACTTTTGAATGACGCAACAAGACAATAGCATATGAGCATGTTGTTTATGTAATAAAGATAGCTATAAAGGTTACAAATGTTAAAGTGTCCCACATTAAGAACTTGTGGTTGTTTCACCTAACATATTAAGAGATGGACTTCCCTTACCTCACAACCTAAGTTTTGGGGATGAGACCCCTCCTCTTATATGGGCTTGGGCATATGTTTTTCAACAACAAATAGTAATACATTTTCATTTATTTTCCGTCAAGTAATGACCTGCTATGTTCAGATTTCGGGTATTAGGCCTCATTAGATGCTCAAGTATTCCCCAAAAAGAAAAAAAAAAAGATGCTCAAGTATTATTATTTCAGTTGCTATATGTTGGTAACCAAAGAGGTTTGATGCTTACAAAATGTTGAAAAACTTACGGAATAGGCCGTTGATAATAGTGTGTTGCAGTAACATCATTTAGTCGGTAGGAAGTTTACAACAACTTTGATGACGGTAGTTCTTAGGTGTGATCGGGACAAACTTAAGTTTTCTCTATCCATTGATTTTTGTTTATCGGCTCACTTTTTTCTTTTTTTTCTTTTTTTTTTTTTTTTTTGTTGTTGTATTAAGAAGGGTTACATGTTCTTTTCTAATATTCAAACTTTAGATATATCCAATTGAATCTTATATTCTGAAGCTTCTAGCCATGTTAATGAATTGTATAAAATTGAGATTGCACATTGTTAAATTACATCTTTTTATTTGATAATTTTTTACGTCACGTATTCTAATTTTCTGTTACATGATTTGCGTGCTTAACATTTTTTTTTAATGTTTTGGGGGAAGGGACCACAAGGACAAAAAAATTAATAAATGGGTCTGGAAGGACAAAAGTAATATTTTCACGATTATAAAGGACAAAATCACAATTGTTACTTTAAAATTGTTACTTCACGTTTTAATGTTACTTTGTGTTTCACAATTGTTACTTCATATTTACTCTATTTCATATTTGTTACTTCATATTTGTTACTTTGTCCTGATTAAATTACAGTTTCCTTCTATCCCGATACTTTGATAATTTTGTCCTTCTGAACAAAAATTTATAATGTTTTTACATGTTTATTGATCCCCGTGCATTATGCACAGGTTTTTGATTGGTATATATATATATATAGTTGTAACTGAAGCGTACTCATGATTGTGTTTTTTTTGGTTTTTAAATTGTTGTTTGTTTCGAAAATTGGATAAAAGATTTGGGAAGATTCAATTTCCTATAATTACTCATCATTTAATACAAGGATTTACTTCCCTTTTTTTCAGATATGAATCATACACATTAAATTCGCCTTTAACGGGGTTCAAACTCTGGTTTTCATGCCGGGTTATATTTTAGATCACCACTAAACCGATGCACCTTGTGTATGATTTACTTCCCTTTATTTATTTCTACTTCTATAATTATAAAATGGGTATTATCGGAACTCTAAAATAATTTTGTCCATATTAATCATGTGTGTAGTCATACCCTGATTTATTTGTGAATATGCCATTATTAGCAAAAATCTAGAGAAAAATAATTACGAGGGCAAAATTTTTCTAAACAAATTAACAGAAATAGTAATTATGCATTAATTAGCAACATAATATTTTTTTGAAACAAAACAAGCAAGCAATTATAAGATACATATCACATTATAGTAGTAGTAGTAGAATTCCAGTCATGGAATTTCTTGAGACTAGAAGGATCAGGATCTGGGTAATCCGCCATGTAAAACCCATCTTCTTTCACTACCCACCAACAAGTGTTGGTCCTATACTTTTTTCTACCGCAATTCTCCTCACTAAATGGACCATCAAAGAGGGTGAAATCACATTTGCTCTCCCACTCAAAATGACACTTGAAATATGTGGAACCCCAAATATTCATTGTGAAATGCCAATCCAAATAATCGTTTGGATGGAGAAAATGCCTACCAAGATCATCATCTTTAGACCAGCAATGAACGGTCAAAAGCCTTGATCCTCTTGGGGGAAGACCACTGACTATATGAATTCGATGTTTTCTTAGAAATCCAGGAAATCCCCCAGGTTGCTCATGATTTTTAGTTTTAGAGGCTTGCGTTACTGATATTATTAGCAGAATGATCACAAGATTTCTAGTATTTGCAATATAGTTAGAATTAGAACCCATTACTTAATTACTCATGTATGGAATGAGAAAGAGTGTTTTTTTATTTATTTATAGGAGTCTTCGTTCATTGAGATTTTCAAAAATGGAATTAAATAATTGATAATATTATTTCCCTATTTAAGTGAATCTAGGAATTAAACATTTGATTGATATTATTTTCCGACTAGTCAAACACCCATCCATAATTCATGGGATTACCAAAAGTTTTCATGAAAACGTTACATTCAAAAGTGTAACTGTGTTTTTTCTTTTCCTTTTTTAGAAAATAGGATATGTAGTACATTAAACAATATGTGCATGCGACACGGGACTACAAAAAGTATTCTAGAAAACGTTAAATGTAAGTGTAATTGTGTGTGTTTTTTTCTTTTCTTTTTGTTTGGAAAGCAGCTTATATGTAATACATTAAACAATTTTAAAAATGATATGTAATGGTATCGCTCAGACATTTGTCCAAGTACAAATTCTATAGGTTAAAAGCGTCACTGAGTAACAGTGAGAAATAAATGTCAATATGATCCTGATATATGAACAAATGCCCAAAATTAGCAAGACTGTTAGCAACGCAAGAACATTCATGAAGCAGCCAATTAAAACTATCATTTCCTAATTTTAAATATTTAGCTTTTGACGTGTAAATATGCTCGGAAAACCCCCCTATCAATCCGTTTAAAGAACCTTTCAATAAATATAATTAAGTGCCCGAGCATCAGTTTTGATGATTTGATCTCTAAACTGATGAATAAACTGGTGGCATTAATCTGAGATATCTGAGACTGAGAATGATAGTCAGTTCAGTTAATTATATTCAGTTCTGTAAAAGTCAGTTTTGATGAAGTGCAACTGAGTTTCTTCTGAAGTCAGCATTCAGTTTTGGTCTGCTGAGTTTTACTGATAATGACTGAGTTCTACATCTGAGCAATTGTTTACAAGTCTGGAAAGTCAGTTTAAAGCTAAGTTTCATCATGTGGATAACAGCTGGAGCTGGGGTCCACATCTGGGGTATTTATGACAATTCCGACAAAGATCTTTGACAGTTAGGGTTTGGGATTTGTGCCTATAAGTACCAATGTTGTAATAATTACAATGTTTGTCTTTCAAGAGTGTGTCTTTCACTTTGTGAGGAATACCTTGTAACTTTGTGCATAATAAAATATCTCATTTTCTGTCCGTGGAGTAGTCGGCACAACGCCGGAAACCACGTTAAATCACTGTGTTCTCTTTGTTTTTGTGTTTTATCAATTCCGCCATACTTTATGTTTGCATTGCTATTGTTATAATCCTTCTTAAACTGCAAGTTTCTCATCTGTGTTTTCAACAAACTGGTATCAGAGCGTCATGTTCACTATTCAGAGTTACAGGTTGAACAGAGTTGATCTTCACCAAGACCGGTGACCGGTGCCCGGTGCTAGGATTTTGTGATCAACGGTTTGTTCTTTAATTAGAAGGATGTCAGCAATGAACGTAGAGATTGATAAATTTACAGGGATGAACAATTTCAGTTTGTGGCAAATCAAGATGCGGACCTTGTTAAAGCAACAAGGATTGTGGACTCCTTTATTTGATAGAAGGGATGCCAGTTCTGCAGATTATGCCAGTCTGGAGGAGAAAGCACATTCAACCATCATGTTGTGCTTGTCTGATGATGTTATCACAGAAGTTGCTGAGGAAAACACCGCTGCCAAGTTATGGTGTAAGCTTGAAAGCCTGTATATGACTAAGTCATTTACCAACAAGTTGTTGCTGAAGTAGAGGCTATTCAGCCTGAGGATGCATGAGGGGGATCAGCTGAGAGATCATCTTGATCAGTTGAACACGATATTACTTGATCTCAGGAATATTGATGTTAAGATTGAGGATGAAGATGCTGTTTTGATTTTGCTGGTTTCATTACCAACTTTCTATGAGAACTTTGTGCAGTCCTTCATAGTTGGGAAGGATACAGTTGCTTTAGTGGATGTAAGATCAGCTTTACATGCTAGGGAGCTGAGACATAAGGCAAAGCTGGAGCAGACAATCAGGCTGCTGGACTAGTAGTCAGTAGCAGTAGTGGAAAAGAGCATGGTCAGTCTATGAAGAAAAATTCCAAGAAGACAAGGTCCAAAGGCCCTAAATCCACAAATGTTTGCAATTATTGTTAGGAGCAGGGACATTGGAAGTCCAATTGTCCAAAGAGGAAGAAACAGCAGGAGAAAAATTCTGGCACAACTGTTGTGGTGCGCAGCTGAGCATGATTCAGATGAGGTCATGGTCCCAGTGGCAGGAGAGTCAGCACATAAAACTGATGTGTGGATCTAGACTCTGGGGCTTCCTTTCATATTTGCCCTCACAGAGAGTGGTTCTCAAGTTATCAACAGATAGATGGTAGTCATATATTTATGGCAAACAGAAAGGTCTGCAAGGTAGTTGGGATTGTCTCAGTTCAGTTGAGGACAGAGGATGGAAGATTTTGTAAACTGAGTGAAGTTAGACATGTTCCACAAATGACCAAAACTTGGTATCTCTCAGTTCTTTAGACAGCATGGGTTTCGGTTTTAAGGGTGAAGGTGAAGTGCTGAGTGTCTATAAAAATTTAGTTTTGGTTCTCAAGGGAGTCAAGAAAGGGACCCTGTATATACTACAAGGGTCAATTGTTGCTGGTTCTGCTGCTGTGGCATCTGCTGAGATTCACCAGTCACAGCTTACAAAACTGTGGCACATGAGACTGGGTCACATGGGTGAAAAGGGGATGCATGTTCTTTCTCAGAAAGATCTTCTCCTCACTTGCACCAAATCCACCCTCTCCTCAGTTCCCATGCCTTTACAACTACCCTCACTTGCACCAAATCCACCCTCTCCTCGGCCCACTTTCCCACCGAGTTGTCCTTCCCCCAGTCCTTCTCCTCTGCCGAGTCCATCACCATCCTCCTCATTCTCTCCTATTGAGGAACCATTCTCGGCCTCTCCATCTCCATCTCCACCTCCCCCTCGCATGGTTACTCACACTGATGGGCCTTTTCTAAGTGTCCAATCTCACCGGCAGTGTATGATGAGAGTCAAATTAACTATCATTTACTATGTGATTATACCCCGTTTATACCTCGTTTTATGTGTTTCCGGAGACATTTGATTGTATTTTGAGGTATTTTACACCTTGGTTATCATTTAGAGACCTAGGATGAAAAGTCCGGAAATCTCATTATTTTTCGATGTTTTAATACATTCTCGGTCACCCGAGTGTCCTGTAGGGATTACGTGTGGTATTTATTGTGATTTTTTTACAGAACTTAGGTGTTTGAGATGTCCGGAAGGCGAGATACGAGGATTGGAACATGTGCCCGAAGCTTAAACGTTCAAACGGATCAAAACTTGTTGGTACTACAACCATACCTTCCATTTATCTACATTTTGATCCCCCCTTAGATGCATTTTCTGGGTTGGACATCTTCATGAAAGTTGTATACAATTGAATCATCTTTCCAACGCAACTTGAATCACTCGATTTGGAGGTCTACACACAAAGTTATGACCGATTTACTGAGGGTGTGTCAGCCAGGCGCGTCTACTGACGAGAGTCAACCTTTCTATGCATTTCACACATATTTCACCCCATTTTATAGCATGTCTGGCTCATTTCTATCGTATAAACATTCTTTCATGCTATTTTTATCACTTACGGTTTCACATTACATTTAATCGAAAACGTCATTTTTGTCGTTGAAATGTGGACTTATGTCGCACACACGGGGTATTGTGTACCCCACAGGATTACACGTGTTGGTTTGTTTATGTGATGTTCCAGGGTTTCGATCATTAAAATGAGTGGAAATGATGAGATACGATGAAGACGTATCAAAGATTGCATTTTGTTTGAGCCGAGCTACTCCGATGCAGCTCAGTTCGCGAGTCAAGCCAGGCTCTCACCTTATTCTCCCAGCCGAAGTGCTATTTGACTTAGATAGTATACTAAGTATTATTATTATTATTATTATTATTATTATATATTTGCTGGGGCAATTTAGACGGAAAAGATAGAAAAGATATTATTATTTCAATATTAGTTAGATGAGATAATAGGGGAAAAAGGGGGATACGGGGGACTTCTCAGACGTGAAACAGGGGCCGACCCCTGCGACATTTTGAAGCCGAAAATAGAGGTTCCAAACCTCAATCTTAGTCATTTTAATTAGGTTTTGAGTGAAATTAATGTTTGGGCTTTGTTCTACAATGGTGATTTCATCCTCTACTTAGTGAATCTTCATGGGATTTGAGCTATGTTCATGTATTTCACTCAATTGAGGTATAAATCCGATTTTAGCTTTAATTCTCTATTTCATGGCTTTATTTAGCATAATTTCATCTTTACTTTGTGGTTTTGTTGAAATTATGAGTAGCTAAATTAATTGTGGATTGGGTGATGTGAAAATGAGCTAGAAATCTTGTAATTGCTTGGATTCAAGTTGAATTGTCTTGTATGTTCGATTTGTTCGTCACGTATGGTGATTGATCTTCAGGTGTGATTAATTAACGACTATTGCGTCATCTAAGTGTTAATTCGAGGCGTAATTGTAAGAATTGGCATGGACACTAGTCATCATGAAGACTTAGTAAAATCATCTAGAGATAGAATTGATTTCTAGAGTGTGTGTTACCTAATCTTAGATTGGGCGATTCGTAGCGCTTTAATGCGTAGCCATTCTTCAATCTAGTCCTAGCCGATAGGTTTAGTGTTTGGTTATAGTTCGTTGATGCGAGAGATCGATTGACGTTAATATAGTGAATTGCACCTTGAATGTGTTGAAAATTCGTTAGTGAAGCTTGATTCCGAGTAGTTACGAAAGTTCATATCTAGTTCGTTGGAACATCACCCGAGCCACCTCATTTCATATTATTTCCCCTTCGTTTGAGTCATTGTAGTTTTAGTTAATCGCACTTTTAGTTCGCCTTTCATTAGTTGTTTCGTAGTTGGTTCACACTTTCTTCTTGATTAATGGATACACCTAGACTAATTGTTTGGGCCGCTTTGGTATTCAACTAGATTTCTCCCTGTGGATACGACCTTGCTCAACGATCTAGACTACAGTCGACCCGGTACTCTGCCGGTAAGATTGGAAACCTAGTGAGGCCGATCAAGTTTTTTTTTTAAGATTAACTGGCGCCGTTGCCGGGGAGAAATCTTTTAGTTGATATCTTGTAAGTAGCTAAAACATTTGGGACTAGGTTTTTTTTTTCTTTCCTTTTACCGTTTTCTTGTTGTTTGAGTCTGTGCAGTTTGTGACCGAACTCATCATGGAACGCGTGCAACCTATGCTTCAAGCTCAAGTTCCCAACCAAAACCGAAATCTTGACTCTGAAATCATCGAAGATTTTCTACTCCAACTGGTTCAAAACCAAGCACCACAAGTCCCTATTCGACAAGCTCCAGGGCAAGGCAATGAAAGAACCTTAATGGATTATGCTATGCCACATGCGGGATTTATACATCGTCCCATTCGCTTACCTCCTATTGATGCGTATAACTTTGCAATAAAGCAACATGTATGGGATTTGTTGAGAGAGCATGCACTCTTCTATGGAACTGAGACAGAGGATCCGTATCGGTTCTTAGCAAAGTTCATTGATGATTGTGGGACGGTAAAGATAAATGGGGTGAGTGATGATGCACTCCAATTGAGGATATTTCCTTTCGCGTTAAGAGAGGGTGCAATTGATTGGCTTGAGTCACAAGCCCATGATTCATTACATTCTTGGAAAGATGTGACGTCGGCATTTTTGTCAAGATACTTTCTCCTTTGGAAAACTTTTGAGATAAGAGCCGCTATTGCAAACTTTCTACAACATGCGGGGGAATCATTGCAGGAAACTTGGGATAGGTGGAAGGCTTTGCTAAGAAAGTGCCCTCATCACGGGAATGTGTTGTGGGTGCAAGTCCAAACATTTTACAATGGGTTGAGATTTGAAGCGAGGAAAATTCGTGATTCATCTAGTGGAGGCGCTTTTATGAGCTTAACACCTCAAGTTGCTTATGCTACTATCGAGATATGTGTCGAAAATGATAGGCAATGGTATTCGGGGAAATCTACTCAACAAAAACAAGTCGAGGTGAACCAACAAATGATGATGTTGGCACAAATGGAAACTATGGAGAATGCAATCAAAGATCTTGAAATGGTTCAAAGGCCACAACAACAAGTTTCTCCTCACTATCCGAATCAAGACCATCAATATCGACCATTTCCACAAGCACCCCTTGGCTCCTTGAATCAACCACAACAACCGGAACAAAAGCCCCACTGGGAAGCGGCAATAGAAATTATGGCAAAGACTATTGAAGCTTTTGTAAAGAACATGGAGCAATACAAAGCCATTACGGATACTCGGTTGACCGGAGTTGAAGCACCTTTGAAAAACATTGAGACTCAAATTAGTCAACTTTTTGGAGGATCAAGTATAACTCAAAGGTGTGATTTGCCCATTAACACGGAAGGAAATCTCCGGGAGGTAAATGCTATTTTCACACGAAGTGGTAAGAAGGTTGGTAAGGGTTTTGAGGTGAATGAAGAGCTACCCATTGAAGAGAAAGAGTTTGAGGAAGATAATATCGGGGATAAGTTGAAGCTTGGTGGGAAAGTTGACCAAGGTCAAGCAATTAAAGGTAAAGAAGTTGAGACTGAGGATGATCGTGCCATGCCTACACTTCCCAACAATTCCCGGGCCACACCACGACCGAGCATGCCAAATGGTAAGGGAGGTATGAATTCTTCTTCTTCTTCTAAATCTTTTGATTTGAGTAAACTTCCATTTCACTCTAGTGGTAAGAAGAAACCGGAACCTCTAAGTAAAAAGCAAGACAAGTTTCTTGATATTCTTCGAAAAGTTGAAATCAATATTCCCTTAGTTGATGCATTGGCAAACATGCCATCCTATGTTAAATTTCTTAAGGGAATATTGAGCAAAAAAACTAAAATGGAGAAACTTGTTTGCCTAAACAAAGAGTGTTCGGCCATCTTTCAAAACAAGATACCCCCAAAGCTTAAGGATCCCGGTAGTTTTTCGATTCCATGTACCATAGGTCCTATTAAATTTGATGGTGCGTTATGTGACCTTGGTGCAAGCGTTAACTTGATGTCATTGAAAACTCATAAGCGACTTGGGTTAGGTACTCTTGTATCGACTAGGGTGACACTCCAAATGGCCGATAGATCTCTTAGGTACCCAATGGGAATGGTTGAGGATGTTTTGGTTGAAGTAGGCAAGTTTGTATTCCCGGTTGATTTTGTTGTGCTAGAAATGAAAGAGGACGTGAAAACGCCTCTACTTTTAGGAAGACCATTCTTGGCAACCGGGAGGGCATTATTAGATGTTCAAAAATGGGAAATCACTTTGAGAGTGAATGAAGAAAGTGAATCCTTCAAGGTCTATGAACACATCAAGCATCCTCATGATGACCACCAAAAAAGTTTTAGGATTGATTTGGTGGGTGCTCCAGTTGTAGACCACTCTAATCTACATGGGCTCAAAAAGGAGATGGAAAATGTTTGTTGGAGAAGTAGTCCGGTTTTAGCTGAGAACAGATAGTGAGAGTTTAATCTTGTGTGGGTGTTGGGTATCATAACGATGCAAAGAGCTGTATAATCCATCTTTCTACCATATAATTTCCACCCTGTGGTTGCTTTCGAGCTCCACTTCTACCGTATAATTCCATCTTTGTGTCGATCGTATAATTTTTTTAGTCGGCACCGTATAAGTCATTACGTCGAGCTAATGACGTTAAACAAAGGCGCTTCCGGGAGGCAACCCGTTGTTTCTTTTCTTGAAGTTTTTTTAGTTAGCCTAGTTTAAAAAACAAAAAAAAATTGAATTACCAACTTTTGTAATCACTTAACTCAGTGTATGGGATATACACGGGAGGATTGAGTTAGTGAAGATGTACTTAAAATACAATTAGCCCGTAGTGAAGTTAATCGGGAGTATCGGGTCTCTCCTTTAACGTGCTATTAATGCGCCCATAACACAATAGGTGTGATTGTCTTATCATGACTTTCGGTTAAGAGAACCTAGTGGGGCATTTATATATGATAGATATATATCATATATTTGGACCGATTTGATTAGAGTTCACAATATAATTCCGTAATCGAGAAGTCTTATCGAATGAATCGATGATCATATTTATGGATATATCTTAATCCCGAGGTGATCACAATCAACCGCTTGAATCGTATGAGGTTTGACTTGACGGTTAAGGATTACACCGAGTCCGTGATCCGAATTACCCCATCTTGGCATTGTACTTGGATTGAGTGGGTAGTCCGTGTTATCACGTATACGGAATCCATTCCTTCCATTTTTGGAAGTAGATGACGCGCTTCCCTTATTTGTTAATCCTAAACCGATCGATCCATGGAGTTCATATTACACCGATTAGCTTCCAGTGTGAGTTGTATGAATTAATTGATCACTAGGGGGTTAATGGTAAATAAGGATAAGAGGTTCTAAAAAGGGTTAACGGTAACTTCCCGATTTAGAATGAACAGTATATGGAGGATTAATCCATATGTAATGATTATATCAATGGACGCTTATTATCATTCTCGTGAGGAGATAAATGTAATCTCATAATCGGAGGAGTGCAGTCACGGGATTATGGTGGCATATTCCTGTGATTGATTTATCGAATATAATTATTCTGTTCGTAAGATAATTATTTATTTGATTTATCGGAGCCGCTGATTATTAGTCCATGGTCCCCGACGTGCCTCCAATATAGCATAGCTATTCTCGGACGTCGAATCCTGATAATATTAATTTAGTTTTATTAGAATTTAATTAAAACGATATGTGAATTAATTGTTTAGTGGACTATTAAATTAGTTGGGCTAAATAATTAAATATGTGAAAAAGACATTTTTCATAATCCTGGCAAAATTAGTGTTACGGCCGAAAATTAATATTGACTAGGTCAATAATGATAATTTCGGCCAAGACATGTTTTAGGAAACAAGAAATTAGTTTTCTTGTGAATTAATAAGACATGTGCACAAAATATTTATTGAATAAATATTTATGTAAGAAATAAAGATAAATATTATTCTAGATTTGTTCTAGAATATTGGGATTATCTTTTATTTATTGGATTTATTTATTTGCAAAATAAAATCCTTAGAGGACAAGGATTACTCTTCTATATAAAGAGAGTTCTCCCAAGCCTAAAACACACAAATAAAATTTCGACTTCACCTCTTAGAGAGGAGAAGGTAAAATTCGGCCAAGGGGAGAATAAGGGGAAAATCTTGGAGGTTTTCCGGGTAGCATATCGGAAGGATTCGAGACGAGGATTTCCTTCCACCGGGAGTTGCTTGGATCACACGTGCGGAAGATCGTGGTGTTCTTCACATCTTTCTTTTGTTTTTCTATTGCGGTTCTTCTACTTGGATTTTGAGATCCAAGAGGTATGTTCTACAACCCCCTTGTAGAGTAGATCAAGTTATTTTATTACGTGTAATTTATAGATCTAGATCCTTAAATCTCTTCCGTTGCGGATAATATTACTAACAGTTTCTAAAGTTGAAAAGTCAAAAGTGAGTGAGGGTACCATTAGTCTCGAGGGAGGAAAGAAAGAGATAAACAAAAAGGTCAGCGAGTGTTAGGAACTTTCTACATTATGGCTGGTGAGGTTATTCGTGCTATCGAAAGTGGCACTACCCCTTACCTCTTTATTTATAGAGAGGCCGACCCCCTCCCCTCCCCCTGTTTTATGATTTCCACTGACGCAACGGACTCTCTTCATAGTGTTGTGGTGTCGTTGTTGCAGGAGTTCCAGGACGTCTTCCCTGAGGAGGAGCCGAGTGGTTTGCCGCCGTTGCGTGGAGTGGAGCACCAGATAGATTTCATCCCGGGGTCGGCGTTGCCCAACCGTCCAGCTTATCGGGCCAACCCGGATGAAACCAAGGAGATCCAACGGCAAGTGACAGAGTTGTTGGAGAAGGGCAAGATTCAGGAGTCCATGAGTCCTTGTGCGGTGCCGGTGATTGTGGTGCCAAAGAAGGATGGTTCGTGGCGTATGTGCGTGGATTGCAGGGCCATCAACCAAATTACGGTCAGGTATCGTCATCCTATCCTACGTTTAGATGATATGCTAGATGAGTTGTGTGGTGCGTCTGTATTTTCTAAAATTGATTTAAAGAGTGGCTATCATCAAATGCGTATTCGAGAGGTGATGAGTGGAAAACTGCATTTAAGACTAAGTTTGGGTTGTATGAGTAGCTGTCATGCCTTTTGGCCTCACTAATGCACCTAGCACGTTTATGAGATTAATGAATGAGGTACTTAGGGACTTTATTGGCAAGTTTGTGGTTGTCTATTTTGATGATATTCTTATTTATAGCCATAACTTGGAGGAGCATGTTAGTCACCTAAGGGTTGTCTTAGAAACACTTCGGGATGCACAATTGTACGCTAACCTTAAGAAGTGCACTTTTTGCATGGATAGGGTCGTTTTTCTTGGTTTTGTTGTGAGTGCATAGGGTGTTGAAGTTGACCAGGAGAAGATTAAGGCGGTCCAAGAGTGGCCCGAGCCAAAATCAGCCGCCGAGGTTCGTAGTTTCCATGGCTTGACGAGCTTTTATAGGAGATTTGTGAAGGATTTCAGTAGCATTGCAGCCCCACTGAATGAGTTGGTGAAAAAGAATGTCCCATTTCATTGGGGATCTAAACAAAGGGAGTCTTTCGACACTCTTAAGTCTCGTTTAGTTTCTGCACCCATACTTGCTTTACCTGGTTTTAATAAAGCTTTTGAAATGGAGTGTGATGCTTCGGGTGTGGGTATTAGGGGTGTCCTTATACAATAGGGTCGTCCTATTGCTTATTATAGTCGGCTCTGAAGATTGGGGCATTTCTAATTCCATCAATGTTGCTGATTTGATGCCCTTTGCCAACCCCAACGATCTGAGGACAGATCCCGCAACTAGGAGAGAATGATGCGATCCCTTCGGAGGTTCCCGACCCGTTGGCCCCGATGCCGCCTATTGATCATTTGGTTATTCGAGACGGGCCTATGACATGGCCCCAGAAGAGACGGATGCGCAATGCTTTAGATACACTGATCATTGATATTTGTTTAGAGCAAGCACAAGTGCAGCCGGACGACGAGCGATCTATTTGTTGCGTTATTTATGCTACGGAGCTCGGAGAACACGAGGACGGATTAGCTTGACATCCACGACGTCGTTTATTTTCTATTATATTATCAGGATATTTTTTAGGATTATTTTGTTATTTTTATAGTTATTTAGGCGCCACTTTTGGCCTATTACCAAACTACCCTTATGATTTTATTCTTGTAGCCTATATAAAGGCAAACCTTTTATTTCATGAAGGCAGAATCATATTATTTTGATACACAAAATTCATCTTCTTCCTTGATCTTTGATTGATCAAGGACATCACTTTGAGTGAGTGATCTCTTTGTCGTAGAGATTGCATCCCTTTCGAGAGCTTATCAGCGTTCTTGAGCAAAGCGTTGAGTTGTTCTTGGCCCTCTTCCTAGACTGCTGCTCAGTTAGGTTAGGGTTTCCCGCTCTTATTGATCCTTTCGTCGATCTCCCGGGATCGTATCGCATCACAAAGTTTTACGCCATAAATATGCATGACTTTTTTTTTCCTGCAGCCCAACGATTTACCACATTATCAAGAAGAAATCTTTTGTTGGGTATTCATCACTGCCGTATGTCATAGAGCATTTAAGTACTTGTCTGTTAATATACTACCCCGTTTAAAAGGAATTCGTTGTGGTCCTCCTTATATTGATTAATGCTTTTGGGGGTTTCATGGGATTGAGTTTTTGGGGCAGGAAATATTTTTTGGTGCACAATATTATACGCCCATAAATCGCACATAAATCGCCCATAAATCGCACATAAATTGCCCATGTTTGAAATATCACCCAAGTTAAAAAAACATTTATTTTTTCACTTTGAAGCGGATTTTATGGTATTTTTTTCCATTAAACTCGTTATTTTGATATTCATATACCAATTGTCGTGCGTTTTTTGTCCAGCAAGTATGAAAACTCAAAGTTATGTATACATACACCCCATAAATCCGTTAAATGTTTTATGAAGCAAATAATAAGATAATTTGTGTACTTATGCCACATTATTTTGTATTACCTATGCAGGTTCCGAGTGTGTTGGAAATCTTATTTGGGATAGTTCAAATCATACTTTATTTCATATATAGAAATGCAAAAAAAGTGGAGGATAGAGGTGAAAATATTGGTGAAGGTGTTGTTTCTGACACAAACTGTAAAGTCCCAAATCGGTAAAGTAATAGTATGCTCACCCCCATATAAATATGAGACATATATAAATGTCTGGGTAACTCGGGTTGACCCTTTTAGACCAAGCGAGGAAGGTGGTCTAAGTAGCTGACCGGACCATTTATGACTCATTTAGCGCTACCAGGCTCAGGGTCTGAGTGCAATACAGAATAGTATCAGAGCCGACTATCAAACGGAACTATGCGCTGCACCGTACAAGAAGACGGTGTAAGGATGACCTCTAGTTATCTCAGGTAGGGACAATCCATGAACAGTCTTGGCCGTCCTGGCAAAGACGCCAGTCCCTTATAAGGAGGGAGAATGTAAAGTCCCACATCGGTAACGTAATAGAATGCTCACCCCCATGGCCCTATATAAGTGTGAGACATAAATGTCTTGTCAACTCAGGTTAGTCAGTTTAGACCAAGCGAGGACGGTGATCTAAGCAGTTGGCCGGACCATTTATGGCTCATTTAGCGCTACCAGGCCTGGGGTCTGGGGGCGTTACACAAATCCCTCCTCCACTGATTCGGTGCCTCCTAATATACGAGCCAAAGTATGAAGGAGCAGGAACAGCTGGTATTGGTCTCTATTAAAGAATTGGAAGTAAGTGAGATATCTATAGTCCCAGTCAATCAAAATGCAACTGTTCAAGAGGAAAAAGCAGAGGGAAATTCAAAAATGATGAACAAGAAAGTGCTCTCTCTGCTGAAAATCTACACCCAATATCAACCCCCTCTCTACAGGTAGAACTTGAGAAAGTAACTATAGTTTCTGACTCTTATTCTGCTCTTACTGCAGCCCATGATGAATGAGGAGCTTGTTATTGATTCGGCTGAAAATAGAAGCGCATTTCATTGTATTTCAAGCCCCCATTTCATTGGGATTTGGCTTATATCTCCAACAAAATTTTACACCATAAATATGCATGAATTTTTTTTTTTCTGCAGCCCAACCTTTTACCACATTATCAAGAAGAAATCTTTTGTTGGGTATTCATCACTGTCGTATGTCATATAGCTTTTAAGTACTTGTCTGTTAATATACTACTGCGTTTTAAAGGAATTCGTTGTGGCCCTCCTTATATTTATTTATGCTTTAGGGGGTTTCATGGGATCGAGTTTTTGGTGCAGGAAATATTTTTTGGTGCACAATACTATACGCCCAAGATGAGTGGTTACGTTCTTGAAGATGAGCGAAATCGCCCATATATCACACATATATCGTCCATAAATCGCACATAAATCGCCCATGTTTGAAATATCGCAAAGTTAAAAAAAACGTAGATTTTTTCACTTTGAAGCGGATTTTATTGTATGTTTTTCCATTAAACTCGTTATTTTTATATTCATATACCAATTGTCGTGCGTTTTTTGTCCAACACAAGTGTGAAAACTCAAAGTTATGTATACATACACCCCTTAAATCCGTTAAATATTTTATGAAGCAAATAATAAGTTAATTTGTGTACTTATGCCACATTATTTTGTATGCAGGTTCCGAATGTGTTGGAAATCTTATTTGGGATGGTTCAAATCATACTTTATTTCATATATAGAAATGCAAAAAAAAGTGGAGAATAGAGGTGAAAATATTGGTGAAGCTGTTGTTTCTGGTACTCAAATATTGGTAAAGGACCTCAAAAAATCGCTAATGCAGCAAGCCAAATGGTTACAAAATGGCCTATGGTGGTTGAAAAGGATCAATTGTTTAAAGTAGCTGCTGATGGCAAGAGTCAAGACTATGGCATGCAATCTGTATTGAAGACTGCTGGGATGAAGGTCAGCAAAGTGGAATTTAGCCAAAATGCTGGTAAGGTGATGCAGGATTCTAAAAGTTTGACCACAAAAAATTCCTTCGAGATACTTTCTATACCCGGAATAGATCAATCCAATCCATTGGATATAAAAGGCATCCAGGCCGAGCTCCAACTTATGAATCTGGACTGCCCCAACATTTGGTCGATAGGCTATACTTCTGACAAAGACACTAAAGTAAAATCAACCCCCTCTCAGAAGATATCTAGGACTCGGAAGAAGAAGAAAATTTTTTATCTTTAGTTTTTCATTGTGTTTTTTTTTTTTTTGCTCTTTAATTTTTTCCTAACAACAGCTAGAAGCTTGACTTTGTGAGTTTCATGTCTGCGTTGCTATGAAATAAAAAACTTATTAAAAAAGGTACAGCCTATGTTCCCGTAACGCTTCTAAAATGTTACCTTCTGCCTTCTGGTAATGGACCTAACCCCATTTTGGTTGTTTCTTGCCTTTTATTTTTTAATTTTCCAGATAAAAGATATAAAGACAAAGAGCGTAGAATTTATGTCAATTGTTCCAAATCACTTTTCCTCACTGCTAATGCAGCTATGTGGTTTTTCTATGGACTCTTCCATAGAGATCTTTTCATTTTAGTAAGTTACACCCCCTTAAATCCCTTAAATATATTTTATGAAGCAAGTAATAAGATAATTTGTATACTAATGCCGAATTATTTTGTATTACCTACGCAGGTTCCAAATTTGTTGGAAATATTATTTGGGATAGCTCAAATCATACTATATTTCATATATAGGAATGCGAAAAAAGTGGAGAATATTGGTGAAGAAGCTATTGTTACTGGCACAAATCCCAACGCCACTGATTCGGTGCCTCCTAATAGAAATTTATCACCCCCCCTCTCCCTCTCTACAGCTACAGGTAGAACTTGAGGAAATAACTATAGTTTCCGACTCTTCTTGTGTTCTTGCTGCAGCCAAGATGAATGAGGAGCTTCTTGTTGATTTGGCTGAAAATACAACAATTGAGCCGGTTGCTGTTGTAAACATCATTGTTGCTGATGAACAGCAGCAACAAGGAACAACTGAACTCGAATTTGCTGCTACATTTCATATCAAGCATGCTGCGCAAGTGTCAAAAGTTGATGTCTTTGAAAAGTTGGACAATTTAGACAAGTCGGGCAGCGGGAAATTGGACTCAAATATTGGTCCTGATGCAGCAGCAAGCCAAATGGTTACAAAAGTTGCTGCTGCTGATGGCAGTCAATCTGTATTGAAGACATCTGAGCACAAGGTCGAGCTCCAACTTATGAATCTAGACTGCACCAACATTCGGTCGATAGACTATACTTCTGACAAAGACACTGATGTAAAATTAACTGTTGTAGTTTTGAGGGTCTTGATTGATCACCAATGCTTTGAAAAACCTGCAATTTTATGAAGAACGGATCCTCGCAATCACGCGTATATCGCTGTCCTTCTTAAATTTATTCGACCCCTAACTTGTCCGGAGTATCACGAATAATTTAAGTGAGATACTGACTGAGAGCCTTGCCTTTTGTCTAGGACAAAATAGATCAAAAGATTATTTGAAGTGTTTAGATGTTTAAGAATTTATCAAGGATGCATACATTTGTTGTCTATATGTTCAACAATGTAAAAGGACCTTTTATAGTACTTGGATTGCAGAGAAATAAATTACAAGTTCGTATTTTAAGGTTACAACCTAAGTGAAAATGTATCACTTGGTTATAACCACTTAAAAAGACCAAGAGGCACCTAAAAATCAGTTTTCGGGCCACAGGTGGGCGCTTGTGGCCAGCCTGTGATCATCAGAAATCCGCCAAACTTTCTGTTCAACTTTTAGGCATGCTGAAGTACCACAGGCGGGCGCCTGTCACTCTGTTTCACCAAAATCTGATTTTTGGTCCTTTAACTGGTTTTCTGGTCCTTTAAGTGATTTTCTCGAACTATACTTACTTATTCCCCATCCGTATACTCATATACACTTATATAAGCGTGCACTCCGCACCTCCAAACTTATTATTAAGTGTTACGAGTATATCCATCCTTGTACTAAACCCCGATTACCTCAACGGCTTGTGATTATACTTAAATCACCAACATTCCTCCCCCATTTAAGTGTAATCCTTGGTTTAGTAAAACAAAACAGTCATAAAACAAACCAACTCATGATTCAATGAAAATGTCACAAAGATTGAATTTCCATCTAGCATTATTACACGCAAATATTCGAGTATTGGGGTGTGACTAAGCATTGAACCCTTTTACACATTTTGAATACATGTACTTAACAATACACATGAATTGAAACTACTTCAAAGTATTATACTTGACACCATTTCTCGAAAACCGGCCTTGTGTCCATATCCATTCTTGAGCATTTAGAAAGCCAACCCAACTTTCCTTGAAGCGGCCATACTTCATACTCATATAGGTGAATCTTTTGTTTACCGTGCACCTGCATTAGCACTTTTATAAGATTCATTAAGAAGATAACACTTCAACCTAATCTCACGTGTAAAAAGACATACCTTCGGGATTAATACATGTGCTCAAGTTTCCAAAAACAGGCTTACCTCATTGAATTTAGCCTAAGGCATTGTACCAAAGGGAAATTGGGCATCCCATAATCAGAAACTTATACAGGTTGTAGTCCCATCCCGACTACCGACTTTTGTAACAAGTCCTTAGCCAATCCTTTCGTCAAATGATCATCCAAATTTCTTTGAGATCTCACATACACAACCGATATCACCCCGTGAGAGATCAACTCACGTACCGCGCTATGTCTAACGCCTAAGTGTCATGACTTACCATTATACACATGACTATACGCTTTAGACAGTGTAGATGAGCTATCACAATGGATAGATATTGGTGATATTGGTTTAGGACATAAAGGAATTTCATGAATCAAATTCCTAAGCCATTCTGCCTCTTTACCGGCTGCTGCCAAGGCAATAAACTCCGACTCCATAGTCGAACTAGATATACATGTTTGTTTCTTAGAAGCCCAAGAAATGGCGCCTCCTCCTAAAACAAACACCCATCCACTTGTAGAAGAATGATCTTCTACATTAGATATCCAACTAGCATCCGAATATCCTTCAATCACCGAAGGATATGCAACATAAGTTAAACCAAAATCTTTGGTAGATTTTAGATATCTCAATACACGAACAACCGCTCTCCAAGTGACAATTACCTGGGTTACTCGTATATCGACTTAGTTTTCCAACCGCATATGCAATATCCGGTCGTGTACTAGTCATGGCATACATCAAACAGCCAATGACTCGTGAATATTCAAGTTGATTCACTGTTTCACCTTTATTAGGTCCAAGCTTCTCATGGGGCTCCATGGGAGAATTTTGCCGGAGTACAATTTTCACAATTAAACTTTTTCAACACTTTCTCAATATAATGAGACTGTGTTAGTGAAAATCCTCCCTGATTTCTCTTGATTTTAATACCAAGAATTACATCTGCCTCCCCCATGTCTTTCATAGAGAATTTAGAAGATAAGAGTTCTTTACACTTATCAACCTGATTTTGCCAAAAATCAACATGTCATCGACATATAGACAGATTATCACACCGTTACCGGTTTCATCAAATCTACTATAAATGCACTTGTCCGACTGATTGAGTTTAAATCCACTAGCCAAGACAACCTCATCAAACTTTTGATGCCATTGTTTAGGAGCTTGTTTAAGTCCATACAATGATTTTACAAGTTAATGGTTTGCAACCACGTGGTAAATCCGTAAGAATCCACGTATTATTACCCATTATGGAATCCATCTCCTCATTGATGGCTTCTTTCCAAAATGATACATCCTGAGATCCCATCGCCTCAGAAAATGTTCTTGGATCATCCTCAATATTGTAGCAATATGAGTATTGATATCCAACTTCATTTCTCGAACCTTCCACCAAGTAAGTAACAAAATCTGGTGGAAATGTTTTAGCTATTCTAGCCCTCTTACTTCTTCGAAGTTCAGAAGACTCAACTTGAGAATCATTATTCTCCACATTCTCCACTCCAACTATCGTAGGAGCAATAGCCTTTGGTCTAGGAATAGATGTAAATCTATTCTCATCAAAGATAGCATCTCGTGATTCTATAACCGAATGTGCAGCCACGGAATCACTAGGTTCGATAACATAAAACCTATAAGCCTTTGAATGGCTTGCATATCCAATGAAAATGCAATCAATGCCTCTTTCTCCTAAAGTTTTAATTTTAGGATCGGGAAGTCTAACAACCGCCCTGCAGCCCCAAACTTTTAAGTAATTCAAGTTTGGTTTCTTTTTGAACCAAAGTTCATACGGGGTATGAGAATTCCTTTTATTAGGAATTCTGTTTAGTAGATAACAGGCCGTTAACATGGCCTCACCCCAAAATCCACTGCTCAATCCCGAGTAGGACAACATGGAATTTACCATTTCTTTTAGAGTACGGTTCTTCCTTTCCGCAATGCCATTTTGTTGTGGCGTATACGGTGCAGTAACCTCGTGTATAATACCACACGACCCGAAGTAGGTTGGATCATAGTATTCTCCACCTCTATCGGTACGAAAACGTTTGATACTTGAACTTAATTGCAATTCAACTTCACTTTTATAAACTTTAAACTTATAAAGTGCTTCGTCTTTTGTATTAAGTAAATATACATAACAAAAGCGAGTATGATCATCTATAAAAGTAACAACATATTTCTTATTTCCCAAAGAAGGTGTGGCATAAAGATCACACAGATCACTATGGATAAGTTCCAAAATTGTAGACGACCTTTCAACACCATGAAAAGGTTTTCTTACAATCTTAGTAAGCATACAAGTAGTACACTTATCCATATTGATATCAAAAGAGGGAATCAAAGCATTCTTACACATAACATGCATACGTTTGTAATGTACGTGTCCTAATCGTGCATGCCACAACTTTGAAATATTAACATCAGAAATATGCATAACTTGATTAACTTTATTATTAACAACATTAAGCATAAACATGTCATTACATAAATAGCCAAAACCAACAAATACACCATGTTTGGATAATATAAACCTATCGGACTCATATACTTGTTTGTAGCCCGATTTACACAACAAAGCACCCGAAACAAGGTTTTTCCGAATGCATGGCAAAAATAAAACAGTAAATAGTTTTACAGATTTCCCAGAACTAAAATTTAAAGTAATTGTTCCAAAGCCACAAATTACAGCCTTCGACTCATTTCCCATCTTTAAGATAGATCCATCGTTCACTGGTTCAAAGTCTTCAAACCAGCGTCGATCTTTGCATACATGTCTTGTTGCTCCCGAGTCGATCCACCACGTAACATCATCATCCTGCATATAAAAAGCTTCAGAAATAAATGGCACATAATTCATAACCGAATTAACACCATAATTAACATTCTGACCTTGATGATGTGGTGGTCCTTGGTCTTTCGACCCTTGATCTGGACCCTTGCCTTTACCATTCTTTCGAACTCGGCAATCAGCCTTGTAGTGTCTGTCTTACCACAAATCCAACAGGCCCCTTTTGGCCTTTTCCCGGATTCTTTGTCATTCGACTTTTTCTTTTTCTTGCCATGGTATTTCCCTTTGTTAGTTTTAGAACTCTCCCCAGCTTCCATCACATGAATGGAAGTGGATTCATCAATTTGCTTGCCCTTGGTTTTAACCCCCTCCTGCGCCCTGAGGGATTCCTCAATGCGCAGATGGCTACCTAGTTCAACCAAGGAGAGTTCTTCCTTTTTGTGTTTTAACATATGCTTAAAATCTTTCCATGACGGTGGTAGTTTGTCAATGATACTAGAAACAGAAATGGCTTCATCCATTTCCATTTGGTGTTGTGCAAATTGGCCTAAAATGCGTTGTAGTTCATTGAATTGTTCCATTACAGACCGTGAATCTACCATCATGTATTTCATGAAATTGCCAACTAGAAACTTTTTAGCAGATGCATCTTCATTTAAATACTTAGTTTCTAGTGCATCCCATAACTCTTTTGCAGAAGCAAAGTTTTGATAAATGTCAAATAACGAATCAGACATACCATTGACAATGTGACCACGACAGACGTAGTCATCATTTTCCCACTTGTTTCTCCTTCGTAATTCCTCCAAAGGTGCATCATCATCGGCTTCTGGTATTTCTGTGCTAAGAACATACACCACTTTCAATGTTGTGAGAAGGAAATGCATCTTCCTTTGCCACCTCCGGAAATCAACTCCTTCAAACTTGTCTAGTTTCCCGAAATTCATCATCAAATCCTTTGCATTCACCATTGTCATCAAAACAATAAATTTAAGAAGATTGTTGTAGTTTTGAGGGTCTTGATTGATCACCAATGCTTTGAAAAACTTGCAAATTTATGAAGAACGGATCCTCGCAGTCACGCGTATATCGCTGTCCTTCTTAAATTTATTCGACCCCTAACTTGTCCGGAGTATCACGAATAATTTAAGTGAGATACTGACTGAGAGCCTTGCCTTTTGTCTAGGACAAAATAGATCAAAAGATTACTTGAAGTGTTTAGATGTTTAGGAATTTATCAAGGATACATACATTTGTTGTCTATATGTTCAACAATGTAAAAGGACCTTTTATAGTACTTGGATTGCAGAGAAATAAGTTACAAGTTCGTATTTTAAGGTTACAACCTAAGTGAAAATGTATCACTTGGTTATAACCACTTAAAAAGACCAAGAGGCACCTAGAAATCAGTTTTCGGGCCACAGGCGGGCGCCTGTGGCCAGCCTGTGATCATCAGAAATCCGCCAAACTTTCTGTTCAACTTTTAGGCATGCTGAAGTACCACAGGCGGGCGCTGTCACTCTGTTTCACCAAAATCTGATTTTTGGTCCTTTAACCGGTTTTACGGTCCTTTAAGTGATTTTCTCGAACTATACTTACTTATTCCCCATCCGTATACTCATATACACTTATATAAGCGTGCACTCCGCACCTCCAAACTTATTATTAAGTGTTACGAGTATATCCATCCTTGTACTAAACCCCGATGACCTCAACGGCTTGTGATTATACTTAAATCACCAACATTAACCCCCCTCCCCCTCCCCCTCTTAGAAGATAGCTAGGACTCTGGAAAAAGAAGAAAATATCCGATCTTTTTCTTTTCTTTTCTTTTTCTTTTTTTTTTCTTGCTCTTTAGTTTTTCCTAACAGCAGCTAGAAGCTCGGCTTAGTGAGTTTCATGTCTACGTTGCTATGAAATAAAAATTTTATTAAGAAAAAAAGTACAACTTATGTTCCTGTAACGCTTCTAAAACAGCACAAACATGTTACAAATGTTCCTCGACCGTGGCACTGTAAATCAAAATGTCATCGAAGTATACTGTGACAAACCTGTTGATAAAAGGCTTCATCACTTGGTTCATCAACCTACTTGGAGCATTACACATGCATGCCAAACGGCATGACCAACCACTCATAAAGGCCCTCTTTAATAACTCTTGAAGCTCGTTTTCCATTCGTCCCGGGGTTTAATTCGAATCTGATGATACCCACTCATCAAATCGAGTTTGGTGAACACCGGTGGGCCCATGTATATGATCCATCTGTAGGATGTAATATCTCCGGATGGATCAAAGATCCACCCGATTACGCAGCGGAAACTACAAGATCTAGATCTAGTCAACCAAAATACATAAATAAATAGATCTAACCTACGAGGGGGTTAGATCACCAACCTTTTTATGGTGAAAAACGTCAAGAACAAGTTGAGAGCCTAGTTGAGAAGCCAAAGCCTTCCAACGTGTGTCTCCAAACACCACCAGGTGGATGGTGTTTCAAGCCGCCGGACCTCCTCGATATGCTACCAGAAAAATCCCGAAGATTTTTCCAACTCGAACCCTAAGAATAGAGGCCGAAATTTTCAGCCAATTTCTCTTGTGAATAGTGACGTGAATAGTGATTTTTTGGTACAATGGAGAACTCTTCTTATATAGGAGAGAGATCCTTGTTCCACAAGGATTTAATTTAATTAATGGATAATCAATCAAATAAATCCTTTTCCATAAAAGATAAATCTAATATTTTCCCAAACAAATTAGGATAAATAAAAGATCATTATCTAATATATTAATTATTTAACCAATAAATAATTAAGCACATGTCATATAATAACACAAGAAAACAAATTCCTTGTTAATAATATATACATATTGGCGCCAATACCTAATTAAATAGGTCATGGGCCGAAATTCACCAAACCGGGTCGAGTCCATGAAAAAAATGTCTTTTCCATGTTTTTAATCATTTAGTCCAACTAAACAATTAATCCACATATCAATTAAACAGTGCAATGCTACTATTTAATTATAATCGAGGTGCAACGACGAGAAACCTATATGCTATATTAGGAGCCGCGTCGGGACCATGGACCTATAACCAGTAGCTCCAATAAATTAAATAAAATTATTCATCGGACAGAATAATTATATCCAATCTATTAATTCCGGGATTACACCACCATAAACCCGAAACTGAACTCTGCCGAATATAGATAACTTACACTCAACCATGAGTTGATAAGGTGTCCACTGATATAATCATTACATACGGATAAATCCTCCATAGACTGTTCATTTCGAGTCGGGATATTTCCGTAAACCCTTCTCGAAACATATTATCCTTATTTACCATTAACCCCCTAGTGATCAATTAGTTCACATACCAGACTAGTAGCTAATTGGTCTAACATGAACTCCGCGGATCGATCAGTTTCTAGAATTAACAAATAAGGGAACTGTATGTCTACTTCCCGAGGGAAGGAATGGATTCCATATCTGTGATAGCACAGACTACTCACTCATTCCGGAATAGAGCCAACGAGAAGTGTTGGACCACATACTTCGAAGTGATCCTTACTAACACATCAAACTCTACCCTAGTCTAAGCGATTGTCCGTGATCACCTCGGGATTGAGATTAATCCATAAATGATCATCTTGTGATTCGATAAGACTTCTCGATTACGGAATTATATCGAGAACTCAAATCAAATCGGTCCACCCCTATATGATTATCATCATATATAAATGCCCCACTAAGTACCCTATTACCGACGGTCCGGATAAGACCTGTCACACCTAAAGTGTTCGGGCGCATTATTAGCATATTAATCATGAGACCCGTACTCGCATTAATCAACGCTACGGACTAAGTTAATTTTAAGTACATCTCACTAACTCAATCCTCTTGTGTATACCATACACCGAATTATGTGATTACATAAACGAGGTACTTAGGGTTTTCAGTAGTGTCTTAATTATAAACATAAATGCATATAATAAGATGAATTATTAATTCTGTCCTAAAACAATTACATAATTGTCTTTCGGGCACTACACATAACACCATCATCTCTTCCACTCTCGGAATCGGAAAACGATACTTGATTGTGATCTTGTTGATAGCCCGACCATCCATACACATCCGCCACTGACCGTCTTTCTTGGGGATTAGAATTGCCGGCACAGCACAAGGACTCAAGCTGGGTCGAATAAGCACCTTTTATTTTTATTTTTTTTTATTTTTTTTTATTTTATCAAATGATCGACAATTCCCTGTAATATGTCGTTCTCTGTTGGACTGAGCGGATAATGGGGCAGATTGGGTAATGAAGTCCCCCGGTACGAAGTCAATGCTATGCCGCACTTGCCTAAGAGGGGTAGGCCTGATGGAAGTTGGGACGGGGACAAATCTGAAAATTCCGGGGATTTTTTCTGGAATGCCACCATTGTGTGGTGTAATTGTGAAAATACCACTTCAGTGTAATTTTCACAATTTTGGTTCGCAATTTCCGGGGATTTTTTTCATGAATGTGCACGATCTTAAGGTACACAATTACCCTATTGGGGTTCCCCTTCCCGATTAGTATTAGACGATAGTTTATATTTAATTATTTTTGTATTTACGTTTATAGCCTTGTGGCTAGCTATATAAACTCCTTGTAATGGTTCGTGTTTATCTAATGACAATTGTTTTGTTATTCACATAAATCTATCATGGTATATAAGGAAATATAGTAGCACATTTACTAACACCAATTGGTTTTAGTACAACGATAAGCGTTTGATCCTAATATGGTATCAGAGCAAAAGATCCTGAGTTCGAACCCCGCTTCTAGCATAATTAAAAAAAAAAAAAAAAAAAAAAAAGTGTTGGACCTCTCTCTTCTAACACACCCACACTTCCCAAACCAAAAAAAAAATATCAAGTGTCGGACCTCTCTCCCCTCTTATAAGCCCACACTTGAGGGGGCGTATAAGGAAATATAGTAGCAAATTTACTACCACCAATTTGGTTTTAGTACAACGGTAAGCGCTTGATCCTAATAATTAGGGTTTAGTTTGATTCCAAAAACACCTAAAACGCGAAAAACGGAGTGGTATTTTGACAATTGAGTGGTAGTCCAACATTAGCCTTGTCTCAATAATGGTATTTTGACAAAGCTGTTGAGCAGCTCCTGGTATAGTGACATACTTAACAGTGTGAATTACCTCTTTGATAACTATGGCCAAGGAATGTGGCATGTTACTGACTACCGAGTGACATTCTTTGCCGCGTAGAGTTCTCTGTTTCCTTTCCTTTTGTATTTGAAGGCATAAGTATGAGCTTTTTGCCATGCCATTGAAACGAATAAGTGTTCGTTTTCCCATGATGATTGACCTCTCGGTCATATTGCCGACCACGGACGACGACCCAATAGGATTGGGAGGTGACACGTGTCCATATCAACCACGTCATAGTGGACTTCATCCGCATAAGACGCTCCAATAGAGAAAGGGACTACACACGTTTCGGTCAGCTTGTTTTCAATTCCCTTTTTAATCCAACTCACTTTGTAAGGATGTGGGTATTTGTTTACTGATAGACCCACCCAGAGCTTTGACGTACAGCTGCTTTGGATATTAGATTATCACTGGCCCCGCTATCGATAATAAGGTCACACAGGCCTCCTTTGAGGACAACTGACAACTCACCGCTTTCTTCTGTTGTTTGATTCTCGACTAACTGAACAGGTCTCCTTTGAGGACACGCATTGAACATGTGCCCCTGTTCACCACACCTGTAGCACTTAGTACCAGATGGCTTGGCATATGGGTTATTAGTCTTTGGGTCTAGGGGTTTTGTGCCCTTCTTGTTTGCTGCCCCATCATCTACCACTTTCGTAGGACTATTAGCTGCCACCGGAGATGCCAAAGACGCGCTATTAAAATAACCTCTGGGAATTTCCAAACTTGTTTTGCTTTCTCTGAACTTGCTTCTCGGCGGCTGTATAAGCCATGTTGACAGCCTCACTAAGGCTCCAAATAGTTCTAAATTCTCTTGTATTTCCTCTGCCAACCCCCCACCAATATAAATATAATGGGCTATTTGCACCTCCTCAGTTTCCGGTCTCGTGGCGGTGACTTCGTTTTTGTCTTTCCGTTTCTTCGCTGCCCAGTAGCTCCAGATCAGGGTTCCACAGGGGTTCAAGGAAGAACTCTCCCCACTGGTGGAGCACCTTGTTTCACCTCCATCAATTCACGTTTCCATTCTTGCACTGCCTTATGGAGATCGACCTTCAATTCTTCAATCTGTAAGCCCAGATCAGTGACCGCGTTCCACAGGTCCTTCGAATTCTGATCTTCGTCAAGAATCAGGCCGCTTCCTTGGATGATATCCGCCATCAGAGGAGCCAAAGGTAAGATCCTTGCTCTGATACTAAATATAACTAAAGAGAGCCGAAAAGGCATAAAATAATACCAACTGAAATAACATAATAAATGTCAAATATGTAATAAATATAACGGTCCGCATCAAAGATGCCAAAGAAAACATTAAAAAAAAAAAAAAAAAACTTACAAAATGGTAAAGGAAAACATGGGATTTGGCCAACTCACCGATCACATGAATGAAGAACGATATTACGACTGAAATCTTGCATATGATCCTAGATATTGTCAGCAAAGAGTGCTAATCAATTACAAGGTTCTATTATTAGTTCATCAAAGAAGTCCTCACTCTCTCAACTGATACCATTTGCGACTAGCAAGGATTTTACATCTTTCGTAACCCCATCACTAATTACACAATATCATCGCTTTTTACAATAAATATTGAACCTTTGGTACCCTTTATCCAACTTTTCCTCAGAAAATAGCCCAGCAAAATGCCCAGAAAATTGAAAACAACATCGTACCAGCAAAATGTGGTTGTCTATACATTAAATAAAAAAATACTCTGCTTTCAGTTTGGGTGAAAGCATAACACGTTCTTCCATTCCAATAAATTAAGCTCATTTGTACCAAGGCACTGAAAAAAAAACATAAAAAAGCAAATTAAATGAAAGAAAGAGCTGGGTTTGCTATGGGTACCTTCAAAAGAGTAGATTTGTCACATCCGTTAAGACCAAGAAGCATCCAAAGCTGCCCAGAAGGAATACTAAGAGCAAGAGTAGTGGGAATGGTATAGCCAATATCTTTCAATAAAACGCTAGAATGGAGATAGCTAAAAGGTAAAATAGTGGTGTTGAATTAGAGAAGTTTTTTTTAGATATTATCTAGTTCATAGGATAAAGCAAGGATATAGCCAATATTCTCTCCAAAAAGTGACAAAAGCAAAGTCCCACCCTTCGGCCCTTCCTTTCGGCAAAGAAAAAAGCCGACTTCCTTTTTTAATTTAATATTCTTTTAATAAATAGACTTAAAAATTTGTATGACCATTACAACATCTAATCACACACACATCATTCTTACTATCTGATGTAGCACATCTAAGTTAATTAATTGGGGCATTTAGTTATATGAGCTTGTCAACACAAATTGTTGCAAGAATAAGCTTATCACATAATTCATATCATGAATAAGCTTAGACTACACAAGTTGAGTTTAAAAAAAAATGCATGACAATTGGTAATAAATTTCAAAATAACGAGTTTAATAAAAAAAATACTATAACATCCGTTTCAGTGTGAAAAAATCATTGGAAGTTTGGGTGCAATTTTGTTATTCACCTTGCTATTTGCTCACGACAATAACGGAATTCCGACGGTCGGATGGATATGTGCCACCATCATTATTGCTGTTTTTGCTTCTCCACAAGCCGAGTTTCATACACTCACACAGTTTTATTTCAATGGAACATAACAGTGAATTAGCATTTATATTTGGCATTATATGTAATTCTCCTTTTGTTTATATTTTTTTCTCTAATTAATAATATAGTTAATTGTATCACCAATTTTGATATTTGGTGGGTGCAGGAGATCTTATATCACTGTTCGTTATTCTAGTTCCGGTGTAAGTGCGTAAGGATAAATAAATAAAAAAGTGGATATTAGTTATAAGGCCGTCGTTAGAGACTTAATGATAATTTAGGATACTCAAAAAACTTATTCGGTTATAAGGACGGTCTAATTTATTTTTTATTTCCAAAGGCATTACCAAGCTGCTTCAATTTCGTTCTAATTTCTTATCTCCTCATCTCTGCAACCACTTCCGCAACCACCGGCAGAGCTTGGTTGGGATACAAATTGGAATCTATCGGCGGCGGAGAGGGGTAAACGGGACCAGAAGGTGATGGTGGACAATCACAGCTAGACGGTGGAGGAAGAGAAGGAGGTGGAGGACAAGCCGGTGGTGACGGAGGCGGTGGTGGTGGAGGTGAAGGTGGTGGTGGCCGGTGGGCAAGGAGATGTTGGAGGAGGTGACGGAGGAGGAGGAGGCTTGGGACCCCGGGAGAGTGGGTGCGGCCGCCGCATTTTTGGCTTCGATGATGCCTCTTACATAACCTGGGGAAGTTTTGGTTGTTGCGGGGGGATGCGATCAAGATCGTAGTTGTTTAAGACCCCCCCCCCCCCCCCCCCCCTCAAACACCCTTGAATGTTGTTGTATCTTTTCTCCTGCTCAAATACAGTCTCCTATATATGCAATTACTCGATGTGAATTCTTGTTTTTTTGGCTCTGTTTCCCTCAAAATCTTTTTCATGCCATTTAAATACTAGGATCCTGACTCCAAGCAAAAGTGAAGATCTTCAATCTTCCCAAATCCCTCATGTTAGGATCCCGACTTTGAGTAATTGTGAAAAACTACATTTTTTGAGCTGATACGTGAAGTATTTGCTGCTTTGCCCAAATGTTTTAATGGGGTTCTAAAATCGCAGAGAAAAAGCAAAAATTTGGTATAAAAAAAGATTGAGCTTGGAGTTCTTTAGAAGCTACATGGCTTGGGGATTTTGATATTTTTGCACCTCTGTATGCTATTTGTTTTGGAACAAAATATGGGTTTACTATGCAGTAGAGAGAAGGACTATAATCAAGCTGAAGTTGAAGAAAATGCACAGGTTAACTATGATTTGTTTATTTCTCTTTTTTTGTGTGGAGATTTTTTTTGTCATCAATATTTATGTATGTTAGCTTGATGTTTTTTTCATACTGCAGAAATAGATAGGCGAATAGAGCAAGAATCTAAGGCTGAGAAGCATATACAGAAACTTCTTTTATTAGGTAATCCTTGATCCATATTCAATGCTTTAATATGTATGTGTCCTTTGACAAGGTGGCCACTTTTTTCCATCTAAAAAATAGACATTGAACCTCTTTTTTGGGATCTTTTTATTGTTCGAATTCGAAATCCCGGAAAAGCCGGAATGTTTATCATAAATTACCATCAAACCTGATACCTTATGTTATGAGGAAGAATAGTTAAGATATATAAACACTTCAACATGGCCTCACATGGGTAGTCCTAACACAAAGAACTCATGTTTGATGTGGTCAAGAAAATGCACTAATTCATATAAAGATCACGGGCCAACATAAGACACTCAAGGGTAAATGAAGAGATCTAATGCGCGGATAGCACAAATAGGGTGATAACGTTAGCTCAAGAACTACCGAATTAAGAAATATTTTTCTGATTTACATGCTACTTGATGGAGTGACATTGATGACTGATGCAGGGACATTGCTGACTTATGCAGGACATTGATGTCTAATGCAGTGACATTGATGACTTATGCAGGTACATTGATGTCTGAAGCAGTGACATTGATGACTTATGCAGTGACATTGATGTCTAAAGCGTTGACACAATAACATGTCTAGGAGAAACATTCGAGCATTCATAGATTGTGTTTTACTAATTAGTTGACGGTGTATTTGGGTGCTTATAATAGATGGTATAGTCCCTTTTGCTTTCGCAGCACAGTACGATCTAGGAGGCTCTTTATTACCTTCTTACGGGTTTCACTCACCATGGTGGCTTACAATTAAGTCTTTTTTGGGTTTATAGTGCTGCTTATAATAGTTGTGGATACTCATAGTTTGGGGTTGTTTTTCTTTTCTCTTATGGTTGTCTTTGTCCTGTTTCTTGGGTTGCAAGGTCGATATAAGTGCTTTGTGGCATTTGGCTAGCGTGGTTTCTGTATTGGAGCCGGTTTATGGGCTTGCAACTATGAAAAAGAGCTATCAGTTGTTAAAGGGCAGGACCATGCTAGCTTTCGACCTTGTTTTTGGGTATATGGATAGTTGTGGACTGATCACACTATATTCTCATCAGTTGTGGTTAATGGTGGGGATAATCATGGTGTGCTTACAACAATTATGGTTGGTGGATTCTTGGTTGAGTTGCTAGTGATAGTTAATCTGGCTGGCCTATTAGTGTAGAGTGTGTTTTACTATGTGTGCAAGAGTTACCATCATCAAGAGATTGACAAGAGTGCCCTCTATGATCATCTTGGTGGTCTGGGCTTATGCAGTAACATTGCTGATTATGCAGTGACATTGATAACTTATGAAGTGACATTGATGTCTGATGCAGTGACATTGATGACTTATGCAGTGACATTGATGTCTGATGTAGTGACATTGATGACTTATACAATGAGATGTCACTGATCAAGGTTGTCAATGGATCGCGGTGGTCAATACATCGGGGTAGGTGGTCAATGTATGACGGTGATCAATACGCCACGTCGATTTTTATGAAGAAAAAAAATGATTTATGAAATTTATTCGGAAAAATATCAAATTTGATTTTAGAATAAAGAAGATGAAAAAATATGAATTTTAGTGAAATAATTATGATGATCCGAGTTTTAGATGAAAATATATGACGTTTAGAAATATGATGAATTAAAAAATATAAAAAAATATGAAAAAAAAAAAAACACAACCTGCTGCGTGAATGCTTCCTTTTTCCCTCCCTTCCTTTTTTTTTTCTTTTTTTTTTTCTCTTCTTCCTATTTATCCACTTGAAATTAGAATGTCCTTATAACTAAATAAGTTTCCTTCTTAAAATTAGAATGTCCTTATAACTAAATAAGATTTCGGAGTGTCCTATTACCCCTAATAAGTTGAAAATCAGTCCTTTTAAATAATTAGCCCTATAAAAAAACTAGTGTATTTTGAGTTGCATTAGCCATTTTAATCAATTGTGTTAAATTATTATGAATTATTTAATTACTTTAAGTTTTGCACCATTATGCAGACGAACGTTGTACCGAATAGCCAAGAATAAATCTTTTGGCGGCTATCCATCGCTGCCGTATATCATAGCACTTTTGAGTGCTACTTTGTTGATATACTACGCCTTCTTAAAAGGGATATGCCGTGTTCCTCCTATTCTTGATCAATGTTTTTGCGGGGACCATTCAATTGGTTTACCTTTGCATATACATTGTTTATGCTCCAACCCAGACTAAGGTAATGTTTATTTATTGTTTTTTGAGTTTTCGATTCGATAAAATTATTATTACAATAACTCTTTGACATAATAAATATCACAACAACTAAAATATTTGATAACTTTGCAAATTGTCACTGCCGGTCTATTTTTGTTAATAAACATCGGAGGTTTGGGTGCAAATTTGTTATTCACCGTGCTATTTGCTCATGACAATAACCGAATTCCGGTGGTCGGATGGATATGTGCCACCATCAATATTGCTGTTTTTCTTCTCCACAAGCCGAGTTTCATACTCTCACTGATTTTTATTTCAATGGAACATAACGGTGAATTAGCATTTATATTTGGCATTATAGGTATGTAATTCTCCTTTTTTTTTCTCTAATTTATAATATAGTTTAATTGTATCACTAATTTTGATATTTGGTGGGTGCAGGAAATATTATATCAGTGTTGGTTAACCTAGCTCCGGTGTATGTAAGAATAAATAAATAAGTAAAGATTAGTGTATTTTGAGTTGGATCAGTCCATCAACCGTGTAAATATGAAATTGAGGAAATTCAGAGAACAGTAGTATAATGGGCGAATTATGTGCGATTAATGGGCGAATTATGGGCGATTAACGGGCAACTTTTCAAACATGGGCGATTTATGGATGATTTCGCCCATCCTCAATAGCGTAACCGCTCAACTTGGGCGTACAGGAAAATACATGCCCAAGAAATGGTATTCACACTTGTGTTGGACAAAAAATACACGACAATTAGTAAGAAATATCAAAACAACGAGTTTAATGAAAAAAATACTACAAAATTCGTTTCAAGGTGAAAAAATCTGTATTTTTTAACATGGGCGATATATGTGTGGTTTATGGGCGATTTTTCAAACATGGGCGATTTCGCCAATCCATAAGAGCGTAACCGTCTTTGGACCAAACGGCGCCGTATTGGACAAGCACTTGACCAAACTCGAACTCGAAAACTTCCCCAAACTTTGTGGTTTTGCCAACATTCTTTCATCAGTACAGTCTTCTCATGGCTAGCTTTTGCGGTGATTTCAATCGGGCTTCCATTTTTTCTATTAACTATTCGTATTGCTCGAATTGCGAGCATTAAGAGATCAAGAAGAAGTTTGAGTATGGGATTCTGTTTTCTCAAGCTCTTGTTGCTGGGATTCTCCACTTGAGCTTTGATGAAGGATGGGCGGCTTTGAATCGACGCCATAATTTGGATACAATACGAAACCCATGAATAGACTAAATTGAGAAAAATCTCCCATATCAAATCCTCACTAATCTTCCCTAAAAAATATCCTCACTAATACTCGACATGTTTTTCCTTCTTTGATATATCGTCTGCAAAATACAAGGGGTGTATAATTTATTTATTTATTTTCTTTCTAATAAACCTAGTATATTCTTCATCAAAATTTCCTTTGGTGAAGTTTCAATCAAGACAAAATATTTTTATCGAGGTAATCAAGTCGAGTCTAGTCGACTCCTAATGGATCAGCTCAACTTGATTAAAAAATTCGGGCTTGAAACTCGGGTTAAATTCAATCGATTCACAAAAAGGCATGTTCAAACTTGACTCGTTAAATACTTGGCTCGTAAACGCGATTGTTTTTAGAGTTCTTTTTTTTTTTTAATTACAAAATATGAAAAGATTGAGTTCGACTCGTTTTTAATAAACTACACTTACACTTTGCGTGTGAGTGTTTGGTGTTTTTTTTTTTTTTTTTTTTTTTTTGTTTTCCATAAACTACACTTACACTTTGCGTGTGAAATTATGCTGTGAAATTTTGCTTATATATAGGACCATAATTTTCAAACAATATGCAAACCTTAAGAAAAAATTTACTCACACTCTGTCTGGGAGCTAGCTAGATCTTGAGAAGAAGCTCGAGGGTTCAAATTATTTCAATGGAACAGAACAGTAACTTGGCATTTATTTTTGGAATCTTAGGTATGTAATTATCCTCTGTTTAGCATTGAAGTGAAAATATAGCATTGGAGACATCATTTTTTTGCATGTTGCTATTGATTTGTTGCAGTATGTTGCATACTGACGATGCTGGATTTAGCACCAGTGATGTGTCAAGGTTGTTTAGTATCTAGGGGTGAAATAGAAAGGAGAAACAGTGTGAAAAAGATGGTGCCTTTTATGGAAAGATGGTGGTTTTTTATGTTGTACGGCTGGGTTCAAGAATGTATCTTGAATTGCCTACGTATCCTGTTTGGAATCCAGGAATCAAACCTAACGTAGTTCCTGGATGCACGTATTTATAGGCTCATGCCCCCCTTCTGCCCTACATTTAGGGCGGTTTAATTTATTGACAAAAATGACCTTGGCCTCCCGTCCAAGTTACCTCTTAGATATCGCCCGATGTACATCGACATGGTCATGCCGATGTGGTAACCTCCTATATAACTCATAATGTAAATAATCTTGATCATGTCGAGATGTCTCTACCGACTCGACATCATTGTCATACCCGGACCTCTTCCACATTCCAACCGGACTACTCGCATCATTCCACGTGGAAGGGTGGCATATCGTATCGTCATAAGCCCCCGGATCCGACGAGGCCCTTTGAGATGCTAAAGTCGGATCCGAAAATTTGAAAAAGTCATTTGATTCGAGGCCTCCTTTTGGCGGGATTTAGGCTAACACCCTAACCGCCATAAAGCTTCCATAGATGACGTCATTCTACATCGAATTAAATGGGCGCAGAAACGAAACGTTTTTATTGGTTGGAAACCCTTGATATACGCGATACTTCCTTTATAATCGTCCAAAAACCGTCCCTTCGAATCATTTGGAGATCTTTGAAGATAAAAGGAGTCCCAAGCCGGTGAAGAGTCTAAACTTACTCATTCTCATCCATTTTTCCTGCCTCATACAAAATTTGCAAGTAAGCTTTGAATTTCCTCTGTTTCTTTCTTATTTTCATTGTTTTCTTTGCTTTTCCCATTCCCATGTCGGTGAGTGAGAGCGATTCTCAAAATTTAGAGGAAATCGCCGTGTCCGAGGACGAATCTCAGGAAGTAACGGTTTCCGAACAACTTGATACATCTGGCCAGAAGTCCACCGGAGAAGAAGGAGAGGAGGTAAGGGAGGAAGAAGAATCGACTTCCCGACGCCCTACGAAACGACAAACTAGAATGAAAGGTCAGGGTGCATACGGATGCGTATCCGCTCTAACAGAGGGAAAGGTTAAAGCTTTATGCCAGAGGTTCGATATTCCGTATTCGTCCAACAACATGCAAGTCCCTCGAGGTCAAAATCAATTCGCTTGTGATCCTCCTCCCGGTTTTTGCGCCGTTTATGAAGCGCACTAAAGGAAGGATTAAGATATCCTTTCGATCCGTGTCTTATCGAAGTGCTTCGACACTACCGATATGTGTTGCTCAATTGGCTCCGAATGGTGTTAGAAGTCTCATGGGCTTTGTCCTAGCATGTCGAGTGGCTAAAGTCGAATTCACAAGTGCGCCCGTTCCGACGCATTATTCGATCCCGGGACCGCAAGACGCGGGGTGGTATACCTTTCGAAACGCCCTTTGGTCCCGGAATTTGTTCGGAAGGCCATATCTTCTCACGGCGACTGGAAACCTAACTTCTTCTTCATCCGACACGGTCTTGGTGACCTCGATATACATACTTGGCACCAAAGACCTAAGAAGTGGCATGACAAGCTTGACTCCGATCCACCCGTGTCGTGTGGAGTGCTTGAGCAAGCGCGTCCCGATATTGCAACTCGGAATCTGCACCCTCTATACGCTTATGCTGACATCGAGACGGCAGGCCCGGGCGCTTATATGGAGCTTGATGAAGAAGTCCGGGCTTTGTGTAGGACCTTCGTTATTTTATCGAACTGTTATACTTCTTTCTGTTTACTCATTTCCGTCTCGATTTTTTATTAATAATGATTTCGACTTTTGCAGTGGAGTATTTCTCAGAGATGGAATCGTCAACTAAGGTGTTAGACCCGAAAAAGACAGATCCCAAGAAAATCCAGGAGCTGGTCGGCATCAGATCGAAGAAGGCCGTATCCGGCTCGACAGCTTCTGAGAATCAAAGGACTCCGATTCGATCTGGGACTCCTGCTTCGTCCTCTAACACTTTGAGAAATCAACCTGACGAAGCTGTGGTGGAGAAGCAGCAAGAGGAGAACCTCGTCCAAAGGAAACGCCTTAAAGTTACTGAGATCCGACATGGTGTTGGGAAGGAAGCTCGCATCATTCCTCCACCAAGGCCACAGAGCATCGACATGATTCCGGAGACCTCTACCACCGAGCTGGAGGCCATGGCTCCCGAAGAGTTCGGTTGGTTTACCAAAACTATGCGAGCCGTAAGCCTTTAATTCTTCATAGTTTCGAGGCTTTTATAATCTCAAGATCTTCCATTTTAAGGCCTCTCATGTTTTGCGTGTGCTCGGCTAATGACTCAAGTGGCCACGGTCGGATGGAGTCTCTCTCGCCTCCCCGGTGGAAAAAGAGGAGACTATAAAGAAGCAGGCTGCCAAAATTGAGAAGCTCGAGGCATCGGTAAAGAAGATAGATGGACGACGCTTGACTCTTGAGGCTGATCTTGAAGCGTCTCAACTCAACTTATCCAAGGCGGAGAAGGCGCTGGCTGCAAGAGATGGGGAATTGTCCAAAGTAAAGTTGGAGCTCGAGGCCACCAAGACCGAGCTGGCTAACGCCATCAAGGCTCGGGACGACCTTCAATTCGAGGTCGACAGTTTCGCAGCTCGCCAGGAGACAGCTAGGAAGGACTATCTGGCCTCTTCAGAGTTTAAGAACGAAATGATGTTGTTGATGACTCAAGCGATGAAGCGGAGGCTTCACGAACGCACTAAACGAAGTGAAGGCCGCCTTTCCCGAATTTGAAGTGTCTAGTGTCGGAAAGGCGCACTTATACGACACGGAAGCTATCCCTCGATATGGCCGCTACTTCGACGATCTCCGGTCTGGTGTCTCTTTGTATGAGAAATATGTGGTCCCTGCTCTGAACCAAGAGGGTGAGGAGGATGTCGACATTGAAGATCAAACTAACCCCAACGCGTCTGAGTCGGTCCCTCCTAATCTCTGAGTTTAAAACAACGTTTATTCGATTTGGTTGTACTTTTTAAACATTTACTTTCTTTGTCTTTGCTTTATTTTTTGTTGATGAACTCGTTCAGCTGGATTTCACTTGACTCTCCTTATCTAATTATTTGGTTTGTGATCCTTGCCTTTTTTGATTTATCTTTATGTCATTGCGACTCTCTTAGGGTGTAGTCATACCGACTTAATTCCCTTACGATTAATTTGGGTGCAGTCATATCGACTTAATTCCCTTTCGATTATTTAGGGTGTAGTCATATCGACTTAATTCCCTTTCGATTATTTAGGGTGTAGTCATACCGACTTAATTCCCTTACGATTAATTTGGGTGCAGTCATATCGACTTAATTCCCTTTCGATTATTTAGGGTGTAGTCATATCGACTTAATTCCCTTTCGATTATTTAGGGTGTAGTCATATCGACTTAATTCCCTTTCGATTATTTAGGGTGTAGTCATATCAACTTAATTCCCTTTCTTGTGCGAGGTGCGTCATATCGACTTAATTCCTCTCTATTCCCCCAAAGTGAAGCATGAGTTCATGACTCATGATACACTTTAAGTATGAGTTGATGTTCGCTTTAGCAGGTTAGGAGTGATAAGCATTAAAACTTTAACACATCGTATCGACGGGTACTTGCTATGATGGTTCAAAGAAAATTTCATAAATTGCAAACATAAAGCCTTGATGGTCGATTCGACGCATTACAATCACCAAAACGGAAATGAAAATTACACATAGTACTTTCTAAGATTAGTGGCATGCCAGGTTCGAGGCACAGTGCTTCCATCTGACCTTCCAAGTTGATATGCCCCTTTAGGATGGACTTTCAGGATCTTGTAAGGGCCTTCCCAATTCGGCTCGAGTTTGCCTATTGGGTCTTGTCTGCTTGCTTCATTCTTTCTCAGCACGAGGTCACCAACTTGGAAATATTTATACTTTACCCGAGCGTTATAGTATTGTGACATCTTTCTCTTATATTCAGCCACTCGATGCGATGCGACATCTCTTCTTTCCTCGATATCATCTTTTGCCTGCTTGAGATTGCACTCATTTGTCTCGATATTATAAGCCAGAACTCGAGGTGAGGACAACCCGATCTCTGCTGGTATAACCGCTTCACACCCGTAGGCCATTGCGAAAGGGGTTTCTCGAGTGGACGCATTGGGTGCAGTTCGATATGACCACAAGATGCTTGGCAACTGTGCTGCCCAATCGCGTCCCTCATGTTCCAATCGCTTCTTCAGACCGAACTTCAGCTGTCTGTTGGTCTGCTCGACTTGTCCGTTCGACTGAGGTCGAGCCACGGATGTCGTTCTATGCTCGATCTTAAACTCTTTGAGCCAGCTCTGTACCCTTTCATCCAAGAATTGAGTGCCATTGTCCGAGATCAGGTACTTGGGGACTCCAAACCTGCATAAAATATTTTCCCACAAAAATTTTTTGATGGTTGCAGCTCTGATGTTAGCAAGGGCTTTAGCCTCAACCCATTTGGTGAAGTAATCGACCGCAACCACAACAAACTTTAGATTTCCAGGGGCTCGAGGCAAAGGCCCTACTATATCGACACCCCACTCGTCGAACGGCCAAAACGTACTCGATGACATTCATCTCGAGCTTGCCGATGCGTTATCACATCATGAACCCGACACGCTTTACACTTCATAACCAACTCATTTGCGTCTCTCTCGCATTGAGGGCCGTAAATACCCTGCTAGCCTACATTTCCTTGTCAGCATTCGTGCCCCACAATGATTTCCACATACTCCCCGATGTATTTCCTCGAGAAGATATGCTCCCTCTTCTTCCGACGCGCATCGCGTCCAGGGCGCTACGAATGACTTCCGTAAAGAACATAATCAAATAATGCGTATCTCGCTGACTGTAATCGTACCTTCCTTGCTTGAAACTTATCCGATGGTAGAATCCCATCTTTAAGATAAGCGGCTATCGGGTCCATCCACGTCGACCCCTGACTGATTGGTTGCACATCGACTTCTTCGTAGCTACGTTCGACAACATTTCTACCAGACTTTCTTTTTTGATTTGAAATTAGACGCCCGTTTAGATAAGGCATCGCTCGTTTATTCTCGTTCCTCGGTACCGTTCGATACGAACATTCTTGAATTTTGACATCAGTCTCTGAACCACTCTTAGATAGCTTTTCATGGTTTCCTCTTTAGCCTCATACCCCCCTCTGATGTGGTTTACCACGAGCTGTGAGTCACTGTATACCAGGAGGTTCTCGACCCCTAACTTGATTGCCAACTTCAAACCCGTGATCATGGCTTCATATTCCGCTTCGTTGTTAGTGGCTTTAAACTCAAATCGAAGCGCATAGGGGAATTCCTCTCCTCTTGGGCTAATCAGCAACAACCCCGCTCCTGCTCCTTCCTTGCTAGAAGCACCATCAACATAAATGGTCCACTGCTGTTCTGATGGTTGTTTTTCTTGTTCTATTTGGATCGATAACCCTTCTGCAATGAAATCGGCTAGTGCTTGGCCTTTGATAGCTGTCCGAGGTGTGAACTCGATATCGTATCCGGCTAACTCGACCACCCATTTGGCCGCCGACTCGATGTCTCGTGCTTCGCCAAAATTTGCTTCAAGGGTTGGTTCGTGACTACCACGATCGGGTGTGCCCGAAAATAATGCTTCAACTTCCTCGACGCATGGACCGACCCAAAACTAGCTTCTCCGCTGGTGAATATCTTAACTCTGCCCCATGCAAGGCTTTGCTGACGAAATAGATTGGTACCTGACCCCGTTCCGCTTCTCGAATTAATACCGCGCTCACCGCTTCTTCACAAACAGCAAGATACACTAAAAGCCTCTCTCCCTCTCGAGGTGATGCCAAGGTGGCGGTGTTTGACCGGTAATTCTTTAAGTCTTCAAAAGCTTTTTGACACATGTCATCCCACCGGAAGGGACTTGCTTTCTTTAGAATCTTGAAGAAGGGTAAGGCCCTTTGTGCCGATATCGATAGGAAACGGTTGAGGGTCGCCATCCGACCCGTTAATCTTTGCACCTCCTTCACACTTCGAGGCACCGGCATGTTCGAGGGCCTTGATTTTGTCCGGGTTTGCGTTAATTCCATCCTTGGATATCATGTATCCCAAAAACTTTCCCGATCGGACCCCGAACGTACACTTTTTTGGGTTGAGTTTCATGCCGGCCGAACGAAGGACCTCGAACACCTCTCTCGTGTCGATCATAAACTGCTCGAGAGACTTGCTCTTAATTAACAAATCGTCCACATAGACTTCCATGCTCCGTCCAATCAACTTTTCGAAAATCTTGTTCACTGCGCGCTGGTATGTTGCTCCGGCATTCTTTAAACCAAACGGCATCGTAACGAAACTAAATGTCCCGAAATCAGTTATAAAAGCTGTTTTTTCCGAATCTCTCGGGGTCCATAAGGATCCGATAATAACCTCGATACGCATCTAGAAATCCAAAAACTTCGAACCCTAAGGTCGAATCAACAAGTTGGTCGATCTTGGGGAGTGGGTAAGAGTCTTTTGGGCAAGCTTTGTTTAGATCCGTAAAGTCGATGCACATCCTCCACCTCCCATCGGGCTTCTTCACTAAGACTCGGGTTGGCTAACTGGGCCTGGATATACTACTTCTTTAACGATCCCGCCTATCGCAACTTGTCGACTTCTTTTTTAACCGCTTTCTTTCTTTCGGTGCTAGATTTCTCTTCTTTTGTTTCACGGTGTTTTTTCGCGGGGTCGACATTGAGCTTGTGCACCGCGATGTCACCGGAGAGGCCCGGCATGTCGTCGGCTTTCCATGCAAAAACATCTCGAAACTCGACTAGAGATCGACTAACGTCTGAACATCGGGGTGTGGAATCCACTTCCCGAGTCGAACTCCCTGGCTTTCTTCTTCTTTCCAAACTCGAACTTCTTCCGTTGGATCGACCGAAACCCAACTTTTGTCCTCTTCCTCCTCAGGGATTAGCTCTTCAACTAACACTTGGCCTACACCCTTTCCTTTAATCGTTACTAGGTTGCAATTCCTGGCCACTGCAACATCTCCCTTTACCTCGTGGGTGCCATGCCATGTGGGGAATTTCATGCTGTTATGGTAGGTGGAGATCACTGCTCTCAAATCATAAAGTGCATGTCGACCCAATATGACATTATACCCTGAAGGGGCCTTGACTACGACGTACGTCATCTCCATCGTTCGCCCCTTCTCACCATCTCCTACCGTGGTTAACAAGTTGATAGATCCAACAGGATGGATGGCCTGCCCTGTAAAACCGAATAGCGGGGTGGACAATGGTGTTATATCTTCATCTTTTAACTTCATCGCCTTGAACGTTGAATAGTATAGGATATTCACGGCACTCCCGCTATCGACACGTACTCTCTTTATTAGCCCTCGACCGATGATCGCTTCTATTACTAAACCCTCACCGCGGCCATAAGTACTTGGGGACATCGTCTCTAGGTCCATATCCTACCTCTCGTTGTGAATTTCAACTTCTTGGCTTCTCTCCGGACTCATCCATAACGGGTTGACTTGATCGGGGTCGGTCTAAAACATGTTCCGCCACAATCGTATTCACCCCATATCCGATTCGGTTATCTCCATAAGGATCTCGATTTCGATCTTCCCTTCTATCGTCTCGACGCTCATCTCTCTCGATTATCCCTTCTCACGGGCTCGATGACCCGTCTCTACGCCTTTGATTGCCCCGATTGGGAGATCGATCTCTTCTTCCATGGTAATTCTTCCTCTTATACTCACGACGCCCTTTGGGATCATCTTTCTCTCGATCCGTCTACTACCTCGTCGAGTTGTCCTTCTTGGATGCCGCCGTCGATATCTCTCTTTAGATCAAAACATTCTTCCGTGTCATGCCCCACATCTTGGTGGTAATCACAATACTTGTGGGTGTTTTTCCTCTTCTCGACATCCTTTGATATCGGTTTGGGCGTCCGAGCAATGTTCTTTTTTATCATGATGGCTAGCACCTCTTTCCGAGACCGATTAAGTGGTATGAAGTCTCTCGTCTTTCAAATTTCCTTTCTTCCCAAGTCGATCCGTAATGGGTGCCGTCATCCGATCGAAAACGCCGGCTTTCCCTTCATTCTTAGGCCGACCTTTGGTCCGGCCACGGGCGTCGTTTCTTGAGTCGAGCCCAAGCGAGATGGTGTGCAAGCGCACTGCCTCCTCACCTTGGCAAAATTTATGGACTATGTTCACACATTCGTCCATGCTTTCTGGCATCTTTCTAGATAACTTGTCGTATAACTTCATGTTCCTGATCCCTGCAACGAAAAAATTGACTTGAAGCGTCTCATTGAGATTTTGGACCTTCATTGCTTCGAGGTTAAAACGCTTCATATAGTCGATAGTTGACTCATTCCTTTCTTGCTTGATGTTAGTCAAATGGGTAGAACTCGATGAAACTTCTTGTTTCCAATAAACGCGTCACGAAACTTTTGCCCCAACCGCACGAAGCTAGAAATCGACCCGGGTCTCGCTTGTGGAACCATTCTCGAGCTCGACCCGTTAACAAAGTGTCAAACGCTCGACATTTCATGGCGTCGTTCGCGTTTCTTAGCCTCATCATCGATATGTATCGGTATAGATGATCCTCAGGATCGGTTGTGCCGTCATACGGATCCATTTTTGGGGGTTTGAAGGACTCGGGCATCGGGTAATGCTCGATCTCAGATACAAAAGGCGACTCGAGCCAATCGATGTCTCGATCCTTACCAACGATACGATTAAACTCGTCTCGTATACTCTCCTCGACCCTTCTTAAGGGCTTCTCTTGCACGACCTGCCTCTTATAGTTGGTGGCACTGACCTCTATCTCGTCTTCACATTCTTCTCGAACGTCTACCAGCTTCTTCCCCTTCGCGTTTTCTAACTCTTTTCGGCTCCGGTTGGTCTAAAGGTTGCCCGTCCGGAAAATCACGGAACCCCTTTTCAACAAATACGGACGCTACGACACGCTTAAGTGCTTCTTCATCTAAGTGACGCCAAATGGTCCGCAACATCCCGCAACCGGGGAGGAAGCCGAGATTTCGTGTTTGCACAACCGCAGCCCTTAGAACCGCCGGGCTTTTCCGGGACGATCCGGTTTTGTTCCCCTGCTGGCTCTAGGTCTGTGTGTTCTTCATTCTGTACGTTCTTACTGCCTGCTTTTCTTCTTGTTGACGGCGCCATCGTACTACTCTCTCTAAATCACCGATAGATAGGGCCCTCCTTCTAGCGCCAAATGACGATGCTGGATTTAGCACCAGTGATGTGTCAAGGTTGTTTAGTATCTAGGGGTGAAATAGAAAGGAGAAACAGTGTGAAAAAGATGGTGCCTTTTATGGAAAGATGGTGGTTTTTTATGTTGTACGGCTGGGTTCAAGAATGTATCTTGAATTGCCTACGTATCCTGTTTGGAATCCAGGAATCAAGCCTAACGTAGTTCCTGGATGCACGTATTTATGCTCATGCCCCCTTCGCCCTACATTTAGTGGCGGTTTAATTTATTGACAAAAATGACCTTGGCCTCCCGTCCAAGTTACCTCTTAGATATCGCCCGATGTACATCGACATGGTCATGCCGATGTGGTAACCTCCTATATAACTCATAATGTAAATAATCTTGATCATGTCGAGATGTCTCTACCGACTCGACATCATTGTCATACCCGGACCTCTTCCACATTCCAACCGGACTACTCGATCATTCCACGTGGAAGGGTGGCATATCGTATCGTCATATACATAGCACGTAATTCTTGATATGCAGATGCTTTTTTTTTGGCATACACAGAAGAAATTCACGTATCAAAAGCAGTGGCGGATTCAGGAATTTATTCCAGTGGTGTTATCGGAGTCTAAAACTACATCATTTATCCAAAAAAAATTCCAGTGGGGTCATCGGAGTCTAAAACATCAATTTTTATCGACAAAACGACACTTTTTAACAACAAACTACATAGTTTTAATACTTTTTTTTTTTTTTTTAAAATACAGTGGGATCACGTGACCCCCCGAGACACGTGGGATCACGTGACCCCCGAGACACGTGGATCCGCCCCGGATCAAAAGAAACCTCGAAGTTTGTACTAGCTACGAAGAAAAGGGAATTTTTTTTTTCAGGCCCTGTTAAGGACTTGACTTTTTATTCGAGTACAACTTTATTGCCGTGGCCGATATAAGGTCTTCTGTCAATATATCAAAGGAATAGAGGATTTCCGGGGTTATTATACCCGGAATTTGGCCTATTTCCGTATGTAGCATCTGACAATGCTATTGACTGGCGAGACATGATTCACGGGTTTAATAAATACGGAAAATAATTTCACGGACTTATTATTGTAGGATTCTGGCTATAACAAGGGAGAATGGCTTATGTGAGGGGCGAAAGCCCTTTCCGGCTATAATAAATGCTATTGACGGGGAATAATCTCTTTCCGGGTGTAATATTGTAGGGAATTTTTTTTCTTGGGTTTAATATTGTAGGGAAACAAAGAAACCAATTCGAATTCATCATGTGAGGGGGCGAGGGGCTTTTCCGGCAATAATAGATCCGGAAATTGGGCTTCTCCGGTTTATTATTGTAGGGGCTAGGTACAAACTAGATTCGAAATGTTTATGTGAGGGCGAGAACGCATTTCCGGCAATAATAGATACGGCCATACCCAACCCGAGCTTATTATTTACGGGATTCGGCCTTAGTCTTGTCAAACCGAATGTAATTAACATTCACCAACAACAATTACTACCGCAATTTGCTCATCTTATCTTCACCTTCTACACTCCTTCTTCACATTTGTTTTTATTCTTCACATATTGATCATCAAAATTGGATAGTTTATCGTCTGGGAAGGATAAAAGAAAATTATCAACGGATCGAGAACGTTATTTTACAAAAAGAAATGAGTACGTCATTTAATTAAATTTACATATTTTTTTTATTTATTGAATGTTCATATCATACCATTATTGATATTATTGTGTATACGTTTATAATTTCTTTTATTATGTATTGTAATGTATGACAAAGCCTGGAAATGTTGGTTTCTTTTTGTTTTTTTAGCAAGATATTGTGTGGTTGGTTGAAATACACATAGGTAGTTTAAAGTGACGAGGGACTAATATATGATTGGCGTAAGTTCGTTTTGAAATTGTAAGTGTACATACTAGTATGGCAATGATCATAACGGTTTTATCTTCGATTGTCGGTTTTTATAATTACATAGGTGTGGATCCTTGATTAATTAATTTTTTTGCTTATGTATATTATACAACATAGTTTATATTTATTGTAGCTTATATTCTTTGTTTAAAACTTATAATATAATGATTGTTATAGTCAACTATACTGACGTGACTCGTTTAAATTTTCGTAGATAACAACAAATTGAGCATTCTTTTTAGCTTCAATGGCGACTGGGTTGAACCTGTTAAAAGAGGAAGAAATTGGTCTTACAACAAAGGAACCGGTTTTTGTATGCGTGTGCCGCAAGATATCTTATTCGTGCAATTCCGGGACAAGTTGTATGAAACACTAGACATTGAACAACATGAATATAAATTGACTATTAAAGCGTTGTACACAGGTGAGGGGCGAACGGGCATGCCACCGATTGAGATTAGAAACGATGATTCACTTGAAGTATACATTGATTCTGTTTTGTCTCGGTCCCAAGTTATATTATGCGTTAATGCTGAACCTTCAGTCGTTAACAATCATCCGATACTCACTAAGGATAATCAGGCAGACACGAGAGTTGAAAATTTGGATGTAAATGAAAATAACGAGAATATAATTGATTTGAATGTTGAAGTTGTTGAATCGAGGATGATTCTAGCGAAGATTTTGATTCAAATCTTTGGGTTAAGCGACTCGAAAGTGGGTCGAAATCGACCATGATGATTATCCGACGTAATGTGCCCAACCCGACATGCCGAGTCGAGTGTTGGTCGTATGTCATACATACCGAGCAACAATTCGATCATGTAGTTCCTATACCAAACACCGAAAGGAACATTCAAGACACAAGTCAACTATTTGGTAGTATTAATGTCCTAACATCATGGGTGCGGCTTCGCTAGAATCATCATACGGCCTCCCGAACTTCACAAGTCGCCTATTTGGTAGAATGAATGTTCCAACACCACAGTGTGGGGCTTATCCAACAACATCACATGGCATCCCGAACTTCGCAAGTCACCTGTTTGGTAGTATGAATGTTCCAACAACACCACAAGGTGGGGCTTATCCAACAACATCACATGGCCTCCGATAACCTTATTTCTTGGCCTTAGCGATAACCTTACACATCAAAGAGTAAGTTTTGTCCCACAAATACTCACCCCACGGATACACTGCAACTCGATTAAGGTCCTCGACTATATAGAATATATCCTTTGGTATTTTGGTCTTCTCTTCATGTCCTAGGATATATCCATAAACAATGTACACGAGGCACAACCGGTATAGAACACCAGGATTAGTTTCAGCTGCAGAATTAAAAGCTTCCTCTATGTCGAGGATCGTGATTGATTGTTTATCATCGAATAAACGCCCATCTCCAATACACATCGATGTATTTCCAATTTCACCATTGTACTTGCCAAAACGTAGACCATATATCATGGCAAACTCTTTCTTGCCGTAGGTATGAATAACGTTACCAAATCTAAACTGGAACTCATCACCCCGGTCAGGATATACCATTCTTTCTAACATGTAGTGCCATATCAAACTTGAGAACTTCCAATCTTTTTCCGCCTCGACAAAATTACCGAAGACGGATTCTTTCAATGTGTTAAGCCAAGTCCTACGGTCGTCAATACGTTTAGCTTCCAAATGCTTTTTCGCATCTAGAGCTTTTTGTTCTCCCCCTTATATTGCCATTGCGCCGACCATCGTAGATGTGGTGGAATAATATACGCACCGGAACCCCCACAAGCTGCACAATACATTAATATTCAATTGGTTATTTCAATTTTAGTCATTACCCAATTATTTATAAGTATGAGGTCACTAAGAATGTAAATTTAAACTACATTTTGTATACATAAGCAAATTACCAATAAAATCCAAAAATCCTGTCTACACCTAAATAAGGAATCTTTTTTCGATAATCGACAATCTAAATCTAGTTATCAATCTATCTATTATACACTTATACACTATATATGCATGCAAATTCAAATTAAACCCTAAATTAATCAAATACAGTAATCTACAGGATTCTAAATGTTCTTTTTTCTTTTTTCTTTTTTTTTGAGGAAAGATTCTAAATGTAATTACATAATACAAATATTTTTTAAATACAATATCATACAACTATCAAATGACATGTTACATAATATGCAATATCAAAATGTTACTAAATAATAATAATAATAATAGATATTAAAATAAAATTTTAGTAAATATGTAAATTACCGCTTCATGACGAGGTCTCGGACCGGGGGTGCCGCCGCCGCCGCCGCCGCCACCATTACCACCACCTACTCCATCGCCACCACCATTACCACCACCACCATTACTACCACCACCACAACCACCACCCAAATCACCACCAACACCTCGAAATCCCCTAGCAAGCTCGGCAAAAGCTGTAAATCCACCACCACCACCACCACCTACTCCACCGCCACCACCATTACCACCACCACCACAACCACCACCCAAAGCACCACCAACACCTCGAAATCCACTAGCAAGCTCGGCAAAAGCTGTAAATTCACCACCACCACCACCAACACCACCACCAAAACCACCACCACCAACACCACCATTAATACCAAAACCACCAACACCACCAACAGTTTGGCCTAAATCACCCCCAGCAGCAAACTGAAATGCAAAATCACGAACAAGATCTTCTTCATAGCCTGACATTGTTTAATTTTCTTACAATTTCCTGTAGATAATTTCAATTTTGGAATGAAGAAGACAGATCTATTATTGCCGGAAGGTATTTACCGGAATGAAGAAAAAGACGGATCTATTATTGCCGGAAGTTGGTGTTTACCGGATCTATTTCCGTCTCTATTTCATCCGGACGAAGAAGAAGACGAACGGTATATTATTGCCGGAATTTTACAGCCAATAGAAAAGAAAATTCCCGGTTGTAATTAGCCCCGTAAAAGCTCTCCCGACTATATGGTGTAATTCCCTACAATATTACACCCGGAAAGGGATTTTTCCCGTCAATAACATTTATTATAGCCGGAAATGGCTTTCGCCCCTCACATAAGCCATTCTCCCTTGTTATAGCCAGAATCCTACAATAATAAGTCCGTGAAATTATTTCCCGTATTTATTAAACCCGTGAATCATGTCTCGCCGGTCAATAGCATTGTCGATGTTACATACGGAAATAGGCCAAATTCCGGGTATAATAACCCCGGAAATCCTCTATTCCTTTGATATATTGACAGAAGACCTTATATCGGCCACGGCAATAAAGTTGTACTCGAATAAAAAGTCGAGTCCTTAACTGGGCCTGGAAAAAAAAAATCCCCGAAGAAAAACTCCCTAGTTTAAGTATCCCCTCCACTATATCTCTTTTGGTCATGTTCTGTTGTGATGCACTTCTTTTATCATTAGTTGCAACATATGTGCATATGTCACATATATGTCACATGTCATGAAGTTATAATGAAAAGACAAATCTTCATACCATTAAATATGGTATTGCACATGAGTCATGAGTGACACTTTATTTATTTATTACAACTAGTGACATGTTGTAAGTTTAAACAAGTGATTTTAAAAAAACGCTTTCGAGAATGTGTTTTTATTGCGCATGCTACGCTTCGCTCAGCTTGGCTTGGCTTGCAACCAGAGTAAAAAACAAAGGCTTGGCTTATTGAATATATCATATAACCAGAGTAAAAAACAAAGCTTAAATATGACTACCTTGGAAAATCTTATTGAATATATCATATATATATGCCATATTGGATATGCTAATATAACATTGAGGTATACTTATATTATATTATAGTATATTTGATGCCTATAACATTGGGTCAATTGTATGCTAATATAACGTTGAATGAAAATAATATTTTAAGAATAATTTAAATTTAATGCCTTTTAATTTTACTGTTCCATATATAATGAATACAATCGCATGCATATTGTTCAAGAATTAGAATGGCCTGGTGGTAATTAATTTGATGAACAATTTTACCTGAACGTCGGATGTCACAAGTTAATGAGGGATAAATAATACGTCTTTAGTCAAACTTATGGTTTTTTCGTTTCTGTATCTTTTTTTAAATGAAGGGCATTTTTGTCTGTAACCACTTTTTCTCATTTTTTTAAATTATTTTATAAATCTCAACAAATGGGATTGTCTTGTTACAAATTAATTTAAAAAAGATGAGGGTAAATGTGTCATTTCACAAAGTTAATGAGGGTAAATACCTATTTAGTCAAACTTATGGGTTTTTCATTTCTGTATTTTTGAAAAACGAAAATAAAGGGTGTTTTTGTCTATAACCACTTTTTCTCATTTTTTAAATTATTTTATAAATCTCCTTTGTTGAGAAGCTTATCAACACAAAAAATAAAAAGTTTGAAACTAGCTTATATGAGTCATTTCCCTTTATTTTTTTTCTCTTAAATTTACACTAATTTTGATGTCACTAATTTTGATATTTGGTGCAGGAAATATAATATCAGTCCTAGTTATTCCAGCTCCGGTGTAAGTTTCATACATGCTCGTTGATATTGAATTGTATTATTTCAATTTATGAGTTAGTTAATTATTTTAAGTTGAGAAATATTTGTGTCACGACAAAGTGTGAATAACGAATGCCATAACTGACTTTTAAGCCATTGATTTTTTGGGACCCTTATGATTCAATAGATCTCACATCTTTATCACTATTCTTTTAAGTTTTACACCATTAATTAATATGTATGATATATTTTATATAGACGAACGTTTTACCAAATAGTCAATAATAAATCTTCTGCCGGCTATCCATCACTGCCATATATCATAGCACTTTTCAGTGCTACTTTGTTGATATTCGCTTCTTAAAGGAATATGCCGTGTTCCTCCTATTCTTGATCAATGTTTTTGCGGGGACCATTCAATTGGTTTACCTTTGCATCTACCTTCTTTGTGCTCCAACCCAGACTAAGGTAACGTTTATTTATTGTTTTTTGAATTTTCGATTCGATAAAATTATTATTACAATAACTCTTTGACACAATAAATATCACAACAACTAAAACATTTGACAACTTTGTTAATTTTGTTATTCACCTTGCTATTTGCTCATGACAATAACCGAATTCCGGTGGTCGGATGGATATGTGCCACCATCAATATTGTTGTTTTTGCTTCTCCACTAAGTAGCTTGGTAACATTTCTCATATTTTTTTCTTGTACAATATTATTATTGGCACGACACATACTGAATCTACCAAGACAATAAACTAATTAAAATCACTTATCTTCAATACGATTGTCAGAGAAAAAAGACCCTTCTTCTAGCGTAATTAACGATGCAGGAAATCGCCTATTAATAAATCCAAGTCGTATTTCTTTTAGTGACAATAATTCAAGAACAATCAAATAAAAATTAGTGTATTTTGAGTTGCATCAGTCCATCAACCGTGTAAATATGAAATTGAGGAAATTCAGAGAACAATAGTATAATGGGCGAGTTATGTGCGATTTATGGGTGATTAATGGCAAATTATGTGCGATTTATGGGCGATTAATGGGCGACTTTTCAAACATGGGCGATTTATGGGTGAGTTCGCCCATCCTCAATAGCGTAACCGTTCATCTTGGACGTCTAGGAAAATAAATGCCCAAGAAATGGTATTCATACTTGTGTTGGACAAAAAAATGCACGACAATTGGTAATAAATATTAAAATAATAACGAGTTTAATGAAAAAAATACCATAAAATCCGTTTCAAAGTGAATAAATCTGTGTTTTTTAACTTGGGCGATATATGTGTGATTTATGGGCAATTTTTCAAATATGGGCGATTTCGCCAATCCTCAAGAGCGTAACCGTCTTTGGACCAAACGGCGTCGTATTGGACAAGCACTTGACCAAGCTCAAACTCGAAAACTTCCTCAAACTTAATTTTTGGGTTTTGCCATCACTCTTTCATCAGTACAGTCTTCTCATGGCTAGCCATTGTGGTGATTTCAATTGGGCTTCCATTTTTTCTATTAACTATTCGTATTGCTCGAATTGTGAGCATTACGAGATCAAAAAGAAGTTCGAGTATATGGGATTCTGTTTTCTCAAGCTCTTGTTGCTGGGATTCTCCACTTAAGCTTTGATGAAGGATGGGCTTTGAATCAGTGCCATAATTTGGATACAATACGAAACCGATAAATAGACTAAATTAATCCTCACGAATACTCGACATGTTTTTCCTTCTTTGATATATCGTCTGCAAAATACAAGGGGTGTATAATTTATTTATTTATTTTCTTTCTAATAAACCTAATATAAAGACAGAGCCGCATAGGATAGGATAGTTGAATTTTGTCCTATAAGACACTTATGCCCTTGGCGGCCAAGGCCCAAGTTTTTTCTCAAGAAAATCAATATTGTGTACGTACGAATATTTTTTATAGAGAGTTTACGTACGGTTCTTAGGATTTTTTTTTTTTCCTTTTAAAATAATTTCCTATGCAGTAGGGTTTTAATTAGCTAGCCTGGGAATTAAAGGTAAAAAATCTGGGTTGGGATCACCTGTCTGATTTCAGTGTCTAATTTTGGTGTTTAAGTAAAAAATTAAACCACACATGAAAGTATGTAGTTTTTGCTTAGACATCGAAATTAGACACCGAAATCGGACAAGTGATTTCAACCCAAAAAACCTTGCATGCTAATAAACTTTGCGTATATTGCTGTCAAATATGGCTTATATATACAATCCCCAATTTCAAACAATATGCAAGTTAAACATACACCACAAGAAAGAATTAACTCACTGCACTCTTCAAGATCTTAAGAAGAAAGGGTTCAAATAATATTTTTATTTCAATGGAACATAACGGTGATTTAGCATTTATAGTTGGCATTATAGGTATGTAACTCTCCTTTTGTTTATTATTTTTTTCTCTAATTAATATAGTTGGTGCATTAAATATTTTTGGTGTATAATACTATACGCCCAAGATGTGCGGTTACGCCTTTGAGGATGGGCGAAATCGCACATAAATCGTCTATAAATCGCCCATAAATCGCCTATAAATCGCCCAACTTAAAAAAACGTCGAAGGTGAGGCGTTTACCCCCAATGTGCCTGCTGAGATCTCCAAGGGTGCGGGGACACCTCCTATTGTTGTTGCTGCGGCGGATGGTGAGGCAAGTGTCAACTGTCAACCGCATTCCTAGTGGTGTTGATGGTGACACTGATAAACTGAACCTTTTCGCTGGTGTTGCTGCTTTTCTTCAAGAGATTGTTGAGCATCATCCTTCGTCGACTGACTCGGCGTTTTTGTTTTTGTTTTAGCGGCCACCGGTGGCCTATGCTTTCCTTGTATTATCACCAAAAAAATATTTCATATCCCAAGCCTTTCTCTCTCTCTTAGTGGGAGTCTTTCACTCCTTCTCTCTCTTGGGATAAGAAATATTTTTTGGTGCAAGCATAATACTGTACACCCAAGATGAGCGGTTACGCTTTTGAGGATGGGCGAAATCGCCCATGTTTGAAAAAACGTCCATAAATCGCACCGAAAAACATAGGTGCCGGTTTTTCAAACATGCTCCAAAAACATGGGCATTTTACGGGCGACCGTGTAACTGTTGTATGAGTTTGTTAAAGACTTATAACGAGTTGCGAGTCTTAGACCGAGATGAACCTGCATTATGTCGATGGTAGGAGCTGGTGACTATCTGAAGGATGCAGGTTCTTAGATCTAAACGAGTTAGATCTACGTGTAGCGGATGGATCACGATTTATACATCACAATACATAATTAAAGGACTTAAACTACTACAAGGGGGTTAAGATCATGTTACCAATAGTAGGAAGAGAAGCCAAGATTTTCCGATGTGTTCTCCAAACGGCGGTTGGTGGACACCCTTCTTGATACACGAACCTCCTTGATATGCAACACCAAGAAAAACTTGTAGTTTTTCTTCTTCTAAAACCCAAGACAAGAAAACTAATTTTTTCTCTCCTTTTTTATGTGTGTGGTCGAAATTTGCCACCAACAATTAAGGCTTGGAGAACTCTCTTTATATAGGAGAGTAAACCTTGTCCTCCAATGATTAAATAATTAAGAGATAATTATTACATTAATCCCTTATTCCAAATAAAAGATAAATAAAATGATTATCCCAAACAAATTAGGATAAATCATATTATTATCTAATATTCCATGAATTATCAATTAACAAATAAAAGATAAATCACATGTCAAATAATTATCCAAGAAAACTAATTTCTCTCTAATTAAATGACTCACATTGGCGCCACATTAAGGGTTTACTAAGCCCACATAAAATGTCTTTTATGTGTATTATATTATTTAGCCCAACTAAATAATATCTATGCATATCAATTAATTAAATTTTACCAATTAATTATCATTGAGGCCCAAATAACAAGAACATTAGTCCGAATTACGAAGCCACATCGGGGACCATGAACCTATAACCAAGTAGCTCCAATAATTAATTATTCATCGAACAGAATAAGTACATTAATTATTAATTCCGGGATTACGCCACCATAAACCCGGAACTGAACTCTACCAATTATAGATATATACTTATACTCAACCCATAGAGTGAATAAGCGTCCATTGATATAATCACTACATACGGATTAACCCTCCATAGACTGTCCACTCTGAGTGGGATATCTCCGTAAACCCGACACTGAATATATTATCCTTATTTACCATTAACCCCCTGATGATCAATTAATTCACATATCTGACTAGTGATCAATTAATCTAATATGAACTCCCGGGATCGATCACTTTCTTAGGGCTAACAAATAAGGGGACTGTCTCTCTACTTCCCATAGGAAGGAATGGATTCCATGTCTGTGAAAATCAGAACTACTCACTCATTTGGAGATAGTGCCAATGAGAAGTGGCTTGGAACACATATTTAAGTAAACCGTAACTAACACATCAAACACTACCCCGGGACAAGCATCACCCTGTGATCACCTCAGGATTAAGGTTGATCCATATATGATCATCTAATGATTTAATAAGATTCCTCGATTATGGAATTATACCGAGAAATGCAGATTAAATCGGTCCAGTCCTATATGAATGCCATCATATATAAATGCCCCACGTAGGTACCCTCTACCGATAGTCCAGATAAGACTATCACACCCTAAGGTGTTCTGGGCGCATTATTGGTGTTTTAATCAAGAGACCCTAAACTCTGATTAAGTTCACCACGGACTAACAGTTTAAGCATATCTCCACTTACTCAATCCTTACGTGTAATCCATACACCGAGTTAAGTGGTTACATACGGATATACTTAGGGTTTGCGAGCAGTGTATTACTTTACAAGCACAAAGCAAGTAATAAGGTGAGATAAATTATGTCATTCATTATTAAAAACAATTACACAAATTGTCTTTCGGGCACTACACCTAACACTATCTTACTTCAGACTGATCATCTATATGAGACACATGATGACCTACATCATGTCGATGTATTATGAGCGTCTTGCACTTCGTTATAGCAACTTTATCGAGGTCAGAGTGTGTCAAAGGCCTGATGTGTTGTAGAATTCATTAGGCCCGCTTTACTTCAAAGACCTAGATCAAGTGTTTGAGTGTTACGTATATGAGATTGGGTTATTCAATACCATCTTAAATTAATTTCTTAAAAGGTTGGAAAGATAATTGAAAACATATAAACTTTAATTAACCATAAACAATAGGTGGCCGTTGTGCCTATGTCTGCTTCAATCACTGGTGAAATGAACTGCTCAATAGTGTCTTCGGCTGCCAATAAGGCATTAGCACAGTGGTAATCGGTGAAATTGTTAACCCATAGGTTTCGGCTTCGAATCTCAGTGAGAACAAGTGTGTGTGCACGTGTGTTTCTTACGTATTCGTCAATAATAATAATAATAATAATAATAATAATAATAATAATAGTGTCTTTAGCTGGGAAATTGTGCACGGTTAAACCTTTAAATATAATTCCATGGCCTGCACGATTGCCGGATTGTCTTTAAATATAAGGACAATCTGATTATCTATTTTATAAGGAATAGTAGAATAAAAAGGACAAGCTAATTAACGTGCATATAGGCACTTAAAACTTGTTTTACAGAGAATGTTTAGAATGCCATTGATTATGACATATATATATATATATATATATATATATATATATATATATATATATATATATATATATATATATATATATATATATATATATCTTCACTTAAGGATCATCAACCATAAGGCCAGGCTAGTGATATTATATTTTTATCCCTGATTTTATATATAGATCTTTTCTATTTTGAGAATAGTTAGTAAAGTTCGGGACGTGAACAACATGTTTTAAATACGTTTTCTTCAAAATCGTGAATCCCGGCTGCTGCAACTATTTTCCCCTTTTTCCACCAAAATCCTGATTAAAACTTTAATAGTTAATTTGACACTAAAAAAATGGAAACAATAACCAAAAATATGTGCATCTTCTTGTTATCCATAATATATTTATCTATTCAAATACTTTCTTTATTATTTCATGCTATTGCGTTTTCGATAATCAAATGTATTTCCTTTTAAAAGTACCGCATTCATAATTTCTTTCATCTCAACCAATTTCATATGAATTCGGTAAAATGAAAAGTCTAATGAATTTGGATAGAAATTCAGTAAATTGTATACTTAAAAATCCTTTAAAAGTATCTGATGCAAGGTATTCTAAGCCATCCAACGTTTTCTTACACTAAAAAATATGATATAATCTAAGTCAAAATGTCTCTCCAAAATTACATTTTTAATGATCGACAGGGCCGGCCCTTCTAGTAGGCGGTGGAAGCGGCCGCTTAAGGCCTAATAATTTCGGGGGCCCGAAAATACATGTTTCGCAATAATAAAAAATCTGTGTAGATCCAATCTAATCTAACCTAATATAATGTGTTAATATAGGCCCCAAAAAATTAGTTGACCCAAAAAAAGATTTACTTCAGTTGATATAGGTCCAAAAAAGAATTACCATGACTAAATTATAGACATACAACGCATATGTATACTTTTTAAATATGTTTTGAGGCTATCATCAATGAACTGGATTTTGTATGTACGGATGTTAAAAATGCTATGTTGAAGTAATATTTTGTAACTTTGTTTTTGAAAAAAATTTGAACTAAAAGGCCTAATTTTCGACTTAGCCGCAGGCCTAAATTTTTCCAGGACCGGCCCTCATGATCGATTGCTATTAGAAAGGATAAAATTCAAAGTCCTTCAATTTCAACATATATATCCTACTACTTATATAATGTATAATAAAATAATTAGTACAACGGTATATTCGGGGGTATAATTTTGGTGTTATGGGCTGCTCAAAGTAGAAATATCAATAACAATAATAATAATGGAGAATTATGGATAACGACAACATCTGAAATTAATAAGACAGTCCAATATTTTTTTATAGGGAGAAAGACAACTCCCATAATTTTTATAGTGTGAAAGACAAAACCCAAAAAAATTTAAAAAATAAATAAATAAAACTGATATAAAAAGGGCTGCTGCTCCAGTTTTTTTTCTTCTCTTTTTTCTCTTTTCTCCAATTTTCAAAAACACATATCTTTTAATCTAGAAATCCAAACGCGATAAAAATTTCACTGATTTTTTTATTTTGTGATGCTCTTCATTTTGAGACTTGGTTCGATATAATTACATCGTTTTTCGTGAGATTCACTGTCGAAATTAACTCAATGAATATCCCCAGTGATTTCGAATAATTATGAATTTCGAATAATAGTGAATTTCGACAGCGGATTTTCTGAAATCACGCCGGAACATGTTGAATGTGGTCTCAAAATAAAGACAATGAAAAAAATAAAAAAAAATTGATGAAAGAATTTTGAAATTTGGAGTTCTAGATTAAGAGACATAATTGTTAAAAAAAATGGATGAAAGAGAAAGTGTGTTGGTTTTTTCTGGAAAAAGATGCGCCAGAAAATTAGAGAAATAAAATAAAATAGTTTTGTCTTTTATTCAAAAATTTCAAAAATTTAATTGATGAAATGTTGGTGTCCTTCTCCTTCATTCCCCTAATAATACGGTAGTACAAGTGTATGCTTTACTTTTAAACACCATTGACATAGTCCTACATGACAAAAAAAGAATTATTGTAACAACTTCCTTCAAAACAAAACTAAGGGCCGTTTGTTAAAACTGAAGACTGAAATCTGAAGTCTGAAATCTGAAGTCTTAATTCTGAAAAAATTAAGAATCGAATATTATAAGTCTTTGAAATTGATTAATTGTTTGGTAACACTTATTATATCCGAAATTAGAATTTGTTTCGTGAGTGTGTATGTGGGTGTGGGTGTGTGGAGGGTGGGTGTAGGGTGGGTGGGGGTGTTGGTGTGGCGTAATGGGGGTGTAGGGTGGGGTGTGGGTGTGAGTGTGTGGGGGTGGGTTGTGTGGGCGTGGGTGTGGGTGTAGGGTGTGGGGGTGGGTATGGGTGGGTGGTGGGTGTGGGGTGGTGGGTGTGGGTGTGGGTGTAGGGTGGGTGGGAGTGGGGGTGTTGAAGTGGGGGTGTGAGCGTGTAGGTGAGTGTGGTTTGGTCGGGTGTAGGTGGGTATGAGGGTGTGGGGTGTGGTGGTGGGTATGGGTGGGTGAGGGTGTGGGCGGGTGTTTGGTGTGTAGGGGTATGGGTTGTGTGGGTGTGTGGGTGGGTGGGGGTATAGGTGGGGTGGGGGTGGGTGGGGGTGGGGGTGGGGTTGGGGGTAAGGTGAGGGTGGGGTGTAGGTGTGAGGTAGGTATGGGTGTAGGGCCGGGTGTACCCCTACCTAACGTAGATTTATTGAAAAAATTCAGCATTAAGTAGTTCCTCAACCACTTAAAATTTTTCATAATTTTTCACAGGAAATTCAGAAGATCTTAATTAATTAAGAGGTGTTAAAAAGTATTATCAAACAACATTTATTTTAATAATTACTTATTCTTTTAAGAATAAGTGTTAAGTGGTATAAGCAAACAGACCCTAAGTGATATAATGGAACACCCCCACCCCCACCTCGCTCATCCCCTAATGTTGGATATTATATAGTAATTACATGAGAAACAAAGCTTGACGAATGCAAAAGCTTTAGTTCATTATTAATATGTTTTATTATTATATATATTTGAAAAGAATGATTCTAAGGTATGCAAGATTTTATATATAAATTATAAGGTCAACATGCTAATAATTTTTATTTTTTGATAAATAATATGTGTACGTCATCACCGTAGTAATTGTTTCCTACAATGAATCTCAATATTTCATTGATTTGTTTATCAAACGTGACGTGATATATCCTTATCACTTGTTATTTAAAAAAAAAATTGATGTATAATGTTACGCTAACTCTTACAAAACAAATAATTCTTTAAAGTAACTTTTCTCCTAAAAATATATATATATCTTACAAAACAAATAATTCTTAGGTTTAGAAAACGTACACCAAACAACTTACTCAAAATTAAAATGGAATAATCGCCAGACTCGACTCTCACTTGGCCGGAATTAATAGTGTGTCCTGTGAAAATATATTATTTATCTATGAATACTAAGATTGAAATTGTAATGTTTTAACACTCAGGTTTGACGGTGCTATTTAAGACATAATGAATTCAATAATTATTTAATTTCATCGTTACCATTTAGCCTAAAGTTGTTAAACTAACCAAGTCAATTCATTATGTTCAACCTTATATCTAAGTGTTTTTCTTCATTTTTTTTCAACGTAAGACAATACAGAAATCAGAATGCTTGAATAAAATCTGCAACTAATCTATAAGTCTGCAGGACAGACCCCACGAACCGATGCGAGGTCGGACTCGTAGAAGAAGCGAAGCGTAGGTCGGTCTCAGAAAAAGTTTGCAAATGACAAACTATAAGTCTGCAGGACATACCCCACGAACTGATCTGCAAGTCGGACTCAGAGAAGAACTGAACTGCAGGTCGGTCTCAGAAAAAGTTTGCAAAGGACAAACTTAAATGAACTGATCCGCAGGTCGGACTCAGAAAATGAACTGAACCGCAGGTCGGTCTCAGCCAAAGTTTGCAAAGGACAAACTTAAATGAACTGATCCACAGGTCGGACTCAGAAAATGAACTGAACCGCAGGTCGGTCTCCACCAAAGTTTGCAAAGGACAAACTTAATAAGCTGATCCGCAGGTCGGACTCAGAAAATGAACTGAACCGCAGGTCGGTCTCCGCCAAAGTTTGCAAAGGACAAACTTAATGAAGTGATCCGCAGGTCGGACTCAGAAAAAGTTTGCAGGACAGACCATAATAACTGGACCACTGATGTATAACATTTATATGATAAAAATTACGATGTTTTATATACGTTATCGACTATTTTTATATAAAATATAAGTAATTATAACAGATAATCTTATAAAATATTAATAGCTATGAATAAATCTAAATATTATAAAAATCTAGTAAAAATGATAAAAAGTTATAAATTTTGTACCGGGTTAATAACCGGAGTGTCGTGTCAGATTCACGTGGGTATTTTTGGTATTTTACAGACCTTAGGTAAACCAAGACCCCGAGTGACGACATTTTATGGAGTAAAATCATATCTTTTGAGGGAATAAAGGAAGTGTCACGAGATTTAAAGTTCAAGTGGATCAATGGTTCGTGACGCCGTATCAAGTTATATTTTCGACGAACAAATGGCCCAGCAAAAAGGCATTTTTCTGAAAAAGAAGTCTTCATGGAAGTTATAGATCTCCTCAAGAGCTTTCCAACGCATCTTGAATTATGTCATTTGGAGATCCAGAGCTCAAGTTATGATTTTATCAAGTTTCGGATTAAGATTGGAAAAAATCTATCCGGATCGATCCGGATTTACCTCGGATCGATCCGAGGAAACATCATGATTAGACCAGCATGTGGCCCCGAGAGAATATCCCGGGATAATATTTTTTATTCCCGGATCGATCCGGCCCTTTCTCGGATCGATCCGGCTTGGGAAAAACTCGCCTATAAATAGAGTTAAAGATTGCGAGCACATAGGGGAGAACCAAATATATTTTCTTCACCTCTCTTTAGTAGTAGTAGTATGTATATATATAGGCCTTATGCCATAAATAAAGTAGTATCGTTATAATGCTCGAGAAATTATCAGAAGATCAATATTGTTGAAGTTGTTGTAGCATCCGGAAGAATACAGCTTCTGATTCAATCGTTGTAATCGGGTAAAATTTCTAAAGTATTTATGTTTGTTTTGTCCGTTTCTATTTTCGTATAATGTTAGTAGGCTAAATCTAATAACTAGCCAAAGTTATGTAATCGTTTTATTTCGATCTTTTCGGTAAAGGAATGTTGTCTAAGTAAAATTGAATAAAATTGAGTTAATTGAATCTTTTTCTATTGATAAAGTTTGACTTGAAAGAATTCATAATCTAATTATGAATTGACACCTCGTAATTAAGTTATGAACTCGTTAATAGAAAAACCGGAGGGTAAAATTGGCCGAGTGAAAACGTGACAACGGAACCCGTTTCTACCCGGGGGCGATTTGTTCTAAAAGATGAATCTTATTAAAATTTGTACTCAAGATCGTACTAATGTTAAATTCATCGAGTTTAATTGAAACTTAAACCGGAAAGTTGAATCGGCCGGCCTTGACAACCGGAGCCTTTAAATAAAATTGACCGTTTGACGAACGAAATGACTCCTTTTTATTCGAGAGGTAGAATCGTACTCGGGACCGTTCGAAAAACCGTAACGAGTTGTGGATCTTGGACCGATGACAATGGACATATGACAATTTCGTACGCTTATGTAAGGAGGAATTGTTAACCTCAGGAGTGCACCGTTTCATTTACTCAATTGAACCTAAAGATCGAGCACATTCCATTCACTGAAAAGATCGTATGAATCAATTATATAAACTTTGGCTAGTTCTCTAATAATATATTTGGCATCTATATATTTATATCTATATATATACTTTGCAACTTATGCACATCTATATATATTTATATATCTATATATATTATATTAGAATAACTTTTAAATTACGCATTTATTTTATGTTAAGTAAAATAGTAGTTATCCGTGCTATAAAGCGAGATTTAGATTGAGTTAATAAATGCTCTTTGGTGTTTAACCACACTTAGAAGAATTACAAAGTTCCCCGAGGATACGATACTCGACTCACCATACTAGCACTACAGTTTGACCCGATACACTGTCGGTTAAGGACTGGTATTAGCACTAGAAAAGGCCACGTCAACCACAGGACGGCCTTAGAAGAAACTTTGCAAAGGACAAACTCAACGAAGTGATCCGTAGGTCGGATTCTGAAAACTTGGAAATCCAAGCATATCAAGCTCAGCGGATCAGCAAGTCTGCAGAACAGACGATCAACGCTTTTTATGAATACTTAGAAAGTTGAAGTAATCAAACTTCCTAAGTCTACAGGACAGACGATCAGCGCTTTCTATAAATACATAGAAAGTTGAAGTAATCAAACTTCCTAAGTCTGCAGAACAGATGATCAGCGCTTTCTATAAATACTTAGAAAGTTGAAGTAATCAAACTTCCTAAGTCGGCAGGACAGACGATCAGCGCTTTCCATAGCTAATCAAACTTCCCAAGTCTGCAGGACAGACGATCAGCGCTTTTTATAATACTTAGAAAGTTGAAGTAATCAAACTTCCTAAGTCTGCAGGACAGACGATCAGCGCTTTCTATAATACTTAGAAAGTTGAAGTAATCAAACTTACCAAGTCTGCAGGACAAACGATCAGAGCATACACTGAAGTACATCATTCGAAAAGCAGAGCTTTGTAAATGACGTACTTCAGGGTTGTAAAGGACCCTAAGCTAGGCTTAAAACAAAAGCAAAGGCAAAACCAAAAGCCAAAGTAATGGAAAAGAAGGGCTGAATGCAAAAGAAGAAAATAATACAGAACAAGTGCCAAAAAGGCACAAATTGTCAAGAACAAAAAATAACAAAAGTTGGAAAATATTGCAAAGTCTTTCAACAAAATAATAAAGGCCTGATCTTAAGAATTGACAGTAGAATCCTATTGCTGATGCTGATCAGAGAGCGTATCGAAGGGCTGAGTTGAAGACACACTAGCTTGCTGGGCAGCAGGTCTGCGACCATACTTCGCAGCCAGATCTTCACCGACTGGAAACTCCTTAAGCCTAGCCTTATAGATTTGACTACATCCTGCCTCGCAAAGCCTCCCATGTTGAAGATTCTCAATGATCGGCTGAGGGCATTGCTCTTTAGCCGGATTCACGCTAAGGGTATACCATTAGCTTAAGATGGAGCCAAGTAAAACCTTCAAGGCCCCAGTGAAGTGAACAGAGCTATTGTATTCATGAATGGCTTGGGCGATCTGAGCAGGCATCTCGGCCTCAAGTCCATCATGATCAGCGTGGAGATTGGCCAGGGCCTCCTTCCGTTTAGCGCTACCAGTGCACATCTCCTTAAACTCAGCTTGCTGAGCTTGCATTATCTTCTCCAGATCAGCAATCTAGGCATCCTTGGACAGAAGCTCGTCCTTGTATTTTTTACGACCGGCATAAAAGTCAGCGATCCGTCGTGCCAAGGAAACCTTTTGAATGGAGAAATTGTCCAGCCTGTTCAGAATCTCCTTCCCAGCTCTGATGACCTGACGAAGGCATACATGGGTCAATACGATAACGACAGCAAAAAAGAAAGCAAGTACGAGCTGAACCGCAGGTCGGTCTCAGAAAAAGTCTGCAGGACAGACTCAACGGACTGAGCCGCAGGTCGGTCTCAGAGAAGTTTGCAAAATCAAACTCAAATAGTCTGCAAGATAGACCTAAAGAACTGCGTTGCAATACAACCCATAAAAACCTAAAAAGCCAGATTAATATACGACTCAGACGATCAGCTCTGAAATACTTAGACAATTTGGAATATTCAAACTCTCTAAGTCTGCAGGTCAGACGATCAGAACTGATAGACTCAGATGTTAGGAAATCACTAGTTTAACGCAGCAGAATTTAAAATTTGATTTCCTTTTACTAGATCATTCTTCGTTTAATGCAATAAACACGTTAAGTAGTTTGACGGTTATACCTTGATGATCTATAAGATCTTGGCTTTGACCGTCGACGGAGAGTAGTACAGTGCGCAAGCCGTCCACGCGTCCGGCCTCTATCGCTAATCCACATGAACTCCTCGCTGGAATCCTCCTTGGATTGCTATCGGAAAAACTCCGGTTGCTAGACCGGCCTTTTTCCTCCCTCACAAACTCACTATAGGTTGCTCTGTATTTTACACAAGAACTATGAGCTCTTGCAATTGTGATGTATAAAAGAGCTTGACACCCACTTCCTTTGTATAGAGGAGGTGGCGCCCCATCTGATGTGTGGATGAGAAGAAAACTTTTTCCTAATAAAATAAGGAAAATCTTCTAGATTGATTTATCTCTTTTATTATAATTAATTTTGCCAATATCTTATATTGAATATAATTATCTTATTACCATAAATCTATTTTTCCAAAATCAATTAATATCTTATATTAATATTATGGTAATCTTATTAATTAAAGTGCACAATCCAAGTGTATCTTATACACACCAATGTGGCGCCCCAATAGTCAATGAATTGACTTCCGGAAAATTCTTTCATTAATATAATTTATATATAATTAATATCTTGTATTTTATTTATTCATAATAAATAAATACCACCATATTAATTTACCATTATAACCTTTATAGTCTAGAGATAAACTTTCATTATTTGGTTATCAGCTATAGCTGCATTTTAATCCGACTCGATGTTCATATGTGTGTGACCCGATAGGCTTCCGAATATGTTGGCCGTAGACACAAAGTGCAAATTACTAAAATGCCCTTCATGCCTAACGATCACGGGATAGCGTCTAGCAACACACCGTGACCATACGATCGTATCTAGAGTGTCAATACATTAACGATTGTATCTTATAATCTGGATATCATGCTCTCTCGGGATAATGCATTTACTCCCACTTTGCAAAGATTCTCGAGAGCTAGACATTCCTTATAAGAAGGCCATTTCGGATATTCAATCCCAATCATAGGATACGCAATTCCCGGACGACCAATCATGTATACTCCGCATGTTTCAATATCATACCCAATCACTACCGCATGATCACCCCGTGGCTAGGGGAAATCTCAATAGTGTCAAAGCATGATAATCCACACCGTGATGCCATGAAGACTCCGGTCAAAAGGATAATTACACAACCGCCACATAGTGTGACACTTAATGTAAGTGGGTCAGTCTAACGTACGCATTCTCTAATACACATCCACGTACCGTCCAAGTGTCTCTACACTTCGATAGACGAGATATATCCCTATCTTCTAAAAGATAGAAGACATCCAATACGTGCTAGTCTGATTATACTATCAATGTCCCATTTGACAATATGTAAGACTAGAGACATTTAAGTATCAAACCTGTTATAGTGATTATAGATCTCATCAACCATAATAACTATCATGGTTTCTCTATCACAGTTTGATACTAGGGACGTTACTATATATATACAACAAATAATATGAAGATAAAACAATATATAATAACATAAGTGCTTTTATTAATCATAATAAAGTTATTACATGAACTAAATAGACTGTAAATAACCCGACCCGGTCGGATCCGGTCCAACCCGATTGGGTTTAGGACACCTTTCCAACATCAGAAAGTTTGAAATATTCAAACCTTCTAAGTCTGCAGGACAAACGATCATAACTAACACCAAAGCACAACACTTACAAAGCAAGCCTTGTAAGTGATGTCCTTCAGGGGGCAAAGGACCATAAGTTATGAAGACGATAAAAAATCAAACAATAAGTTATGAAGATGATAAAAAATCATACAATGAAAAGCAAAGGAATAAAAGGCTGAACGCCAACAAGTGCCTAAAGGCCACAAATTGTCAAGATAAAAGACAATAAAAAAGTATGAGCTCTCTAGCTCACCCTCCGTAAAATGTTGTAGACCATAATTCCTTAGTTCATAGACGAACTCAAAACCGAGCTCCACAGATCGGAGTCGTCATAAAATCAGTCCGCAGGACGGACTCGAGTAATAATCCACAGGTCGGATCCAAATTTCCGAGCTTTGTAGGCCAGGCTCAGTAAGGTTGCGGGACAAGGTTAGTTCGCAGAGGAACTCAAACCGAGCTCCACAGATCGGACTCGTCATAAAATCAGTCCGCAGGACGGACTCGAGTAATAATCCACAGGTCGGATCCAAATTTCAGAGCTTTGTAGGCCAGGCTCAATAAGGTTGCGGGACAAAGTAAGTTCGCAGATGAACTCAAACCGAGCTCCACAGGTCGGACTCGTCAGAAAGCATGTCCGCAGGATGGACAGAAATTCAGAGCACTGGATGTCAGGCTCAATGCGTTTGCAGAGCTGAGCTACGCAGGTCGGGCTTGTAAAAATACAACGAAGCATAAACGAAATGCAAGTTCAAAAACTTAAGAAGCATTAAGGGATGAGTTTTGCCAAGACTCTGTAGGAGTAAGATTCTCCACAGAAGCATTGACCTGGGGCAGCTCGGCAGGAGCCGTTGAAGCAGCAGCCACAGAAGACACTAAATAAGGAGCTGCAACAGCGTTCTCAAAAACCGGTCCACTTCATAAGACGTGGGCACGAATGACAGCGTCATAACAATAACTATGCCACCTGGTAGAGAAGACCATTGTAAAATCATACAAGCCTAGATGACAGGGGCCGACCAACACCTTTAACAGATCCGACCTCACAACGAGTGGTTCAGCCAGATCTTGGGGGCTTATGATGATGCCCGACCCGAACTATGCCACGTGTCATCCTAGTAGGACATGTAATAGATGATCAGCCCTCTAAGTATAGGGCATTAAGGACCAGGAGCCCAGAAACATACCTAAGGGCAGGTCCCTTACCCCAGGTGGGAGATCGGCACAAACTCCTCCTCCAACCACCGCAGGTCGGCTAAGGCTTGGCGAAGAGGAGGTGCCCAGATTGGCCATAGTGGTCTCGGGGGCTGTGCGCAGGACGCTCAGTACAACCCGGCTGTTATTCCACGTGTATGGTAACTGAACATAAACAAGGAAAGAATCCTAGGTCATAATGACTATAATCTTGACATTAGATATGTCCATAATTATCCCTAAATTATAGGGATTTATGCGTGTTAATCCTTAGGGGAGATAACAAATAATAATAATAATAATAATAATAATAATAATAATAATAATAATACAAATCCTTGCAGGACAAGGCTTTGGACGAGACGTCATCTATATAAACAACCCTACGGAACTACGGAGACTTGATTCCTGAACAATAACATGATACGTAAGCTCAGTCTAAAAATCATCCAAAATATTCCTCGTTCAATTATCCCTAGATTAAACGGTCCGGATTTATTCATAAACGAAATCCAGCATCGTCAAATGGTATATCACAAGACATTTCAATGTGAGTTTTTTTTGGAGTTTAGTTTTGCCTTAGATGAAGTTTATTTCTTTGTATCTTAAATATTTTTGTTTATTGATTATAATAACTTTTTGTTGATAAATAAAAATTAATTAGTGTTGTCCTCGCACGTTTGAAGGTGATAGGATAGTCCAAGCCATTGCTAACACACGTCCTCATAAACAAATATTTTGTTTAGTAGAATTAAAAATAAAAATTAAAAAAATTATGGCAGCAAAATTGTTCTTAGTGAGCAACATTGTTATTACCATCATTACTGCTGTGGGGAAATAATATTTTTGGAGTATATCATTATTTAAATTAAATAATTATGAAAGCGAAACATGAGTATGAAGTACAGCAGAGAAGTAGGCTTGAGGACAATAAAAATGTACAATTAAGGAATTAATAAGAACACATCTCTGTGCTATATAAAATTTACATACATATACATTATACATATTAAATTATCTTATCTTATATATTTAATAAAGAGACCAAAAGCCTTGTATTTTAATTACTTTTCAAACAATAATAACGCGACACATGGCAATGCAATAGCTAGGTTAAACGTTATGTTCTCGTTAAATATGTAACAAAAAAAATATATAGTTAGGGAACCAAATATATCCATATAAAAGGTAGAGTTTATTTTGAGAGAATAAAGAAAAATACACAAAATGTGGAGTATCCGGGTTTGAGTCCCAGTGAGAACAAAAAGTGTGCGTGCGTATATTTCATTTCTGTAAAAAAAAATGATACTTAAAGTGTAATAATCTTAAATATACATACATATATTGATACATATGTATGTATATACAAATCTCTCTATTTTTTTTATTTTTATTTTTCCACTTGAACGAAAGTTTTTTTAATTTACGGGGTGGGGGATCAAACCCGGGTCATCTCACTCGAGAGACCGGGTAGACCCTAGTGGCAACCACTAGGGTATGGGACCTTGCCCAACAAATCTCTCTCTATATATATTTAAATGTTTAATTCAAAGTATACTCAAACCGGTAAGCATTTAATTGTTACAAATGTAGGGTTTTCTTGTGACTATCAATTAAGCTAATTATATTTGAGTGTAATTTATGATTGCATGCATTATATATATATATATATATATAAACTGCAGTTGTGTAACTTTTTTTAAAAATTTTAGGAAGCAGTTGTGTAGTCACATTATAATGTGCAGACACAAATTCCGCAATCATTCAAGAGAAAGCTGTATATACAAAATTAATGTCGACCTCAAACAATCTTTGGTTTTATCAAAAAGATTAAAGACTGCATTATTTTAAGCAGCTTTCATAACTTCCTTTTACGTATGTAATTTTTTATTCATTTCTCTTTGAACGAGATAATATTTAAAAATTTATCTTGGCATAAACTATTTGACAAAACTTCTTGAGCTCAACGAACAAGAAATTATTTTTTGACTTTTTTTTTTTTTGTGTGTGGCTAATTTGGCGGGACCATATGGACCATCTCATATATATATATCAAGTTTTTTACACAAATTTTACTATGATGCAGGACCAAATCCTACTTGGTGTGTCCAACCAATAGGATTTAAGGTATTTATATATGGTGGACCTCTCTATATAAAAATAAACAACCAATGATGTTTATCAAAATGATGACATGGTGGTTCGAAAATTTGATCCAAAACCATCATAAAACTAATGAGTTTTTTTTTTTATATGAATATATATCATGTTCAATCAAAAAAAAAATACATATCATGCTTAAGTCACCCAGTATCTTGATATGAAAAATAAATTAAGTTGAGATCGTAATTATATTAATTAGATGATTGTAACTCAAGGAAGACACATTGGGTGTGTGTGTGTCAATGATTGACCTCCAGCAAACAGTATCACATGTTGTAATATATGTTTCGTTAAATATACTGTATGTTTTTTTTTTGCAGCCATAATATACTGTATGTTGAAAACTTGAAATACACAAATTATACGCATAGTATGACATGCCATAAATTTTATTATGGTTTCGGACCAAGTATGACTTGGTGATCCAGGACCAATAGGAAAGCAACAAAACACACAAGGGCCCACCGTGTAAAATATAAATACTATTAATTTATATTTTTACCCTTCTTATAAGGATTTTTATTGGTGGACAAGTGTGACATGGTGATCCTCGACCACCATAAAACCACTGATGACATGCATGCAAAATATATTTGTATCCCCCAACTGATCGAGTAGTCGTGTATATGTAGACTTGTTAAGTCCTTCACGAATATAATCGAAATCGTCTTTTATAAGATAGTGTTTGTTTGTTAAGCTAAACAAATCAATCTCAAACATATTTTTATGTAGATTTATTAAACGAACAAACCTGAGCTACCTTGCTACATTCTTTTTAAGTGTTATCGTAATGTCTCGTATTGAAAAAGTGATGAAAAAAAATTATAAAGATATATGATTGAGACATAATGATTTTAATGACTTGGCTTAACCAGTTTAGGCCAAGTAAGAACAATGAGTTTAAATAGTGATCGGATCTTTTATGCTTCAAATAGCACCGCCAGACATGGTTTATCTGGTTGTTCATATGATAATATAGTCCATATTAATAGACTTTTCTCAGGTATTCTGATGTCACGTGTCATGAAAAGATCGATCATATTCAGCTTATAATCAAAACAATACATCCATGGCCGGCAAGATATGTTTTTTTTTTTTTATATATATTATTTTTTTCTTCCCTTTTTAGGAATTAAATAAATGGTTGTATATGACCAAGTCAACAATCAAACCTTTAATATACTTTATAACCATCGTTTGAAATACTTTTTTAAAAAAAAAAAGGAGGGACAAGTAGGAGTTATGTTATTAAATTAAATAAATTGTCACTATATGATGAATCTAGCCTGCCGTATCAAAGGAGGCTGATAGTAACAAATACCCAAACTATAATAGTTAATTTTGTTATAAAGAGAAGAAAAATGATACTACCACAATCAAATGATACAACAATAATCTATATTATTGATTTTTGTAGTGACTCATATTGATTGATTTAAGTCCCACAATCATTAATGGTGTAAATCAATATTATGTCATTTGATAGTGGTTGTATCATTGCACGGGAAGAGAATGTCATTTTCACTTAGTATATCCCCACTTTATTTTTTTGGGTCCCTAATTTTACGTAAAATGTTAGTTTAATAACAAAATTGTTAGAATAAATGACTTAATCATATATATTTACATTATTTATTATTATTATATAACTCGTATCATTCAAGATACCATAAACCATGATCAATGATATAAAAACAAATACCATTATTTTGTTGCGATAAGTGTTATTATGCAACTAATAATACTACAATTCCTTGTGTACTACCGTAATGATCGTGGCACAAAGAGTAACACAACACAATTTTACATCATAGATTATAGTGGGCATGATATTAATCCAATGGTCCTGCATCATGATCAAAATAATGTCACAACCACTCAGACACGAGTCACACAACATATTTTTACACCATTAAAAATGCTACGTACAACATGTTTTTTACACACATGATTATGATGTAAGACTTATTGATGATGTAGATCTCATTATAATCAATGGTGTAAAAACATGTTATGTTAGTCGTTGTCTCTGTATCATTACCCTCACATCATTGATCATGAAGTATAACCATCATAATTAATGATGTAAAATTATGTTATGTTATTCTTCTAAAAAAAAAAAAAATTTATGTTATGTTACTTATTGTGTCTGAATAATTGTGTCAATAGCATTACCAACGATGAATGATGTATAATAACATCATATTAACATTTCCCAAATTTATATACTATTAAATTTGGTTTATTTGAGCTTGTGTATTGTATATAAACTTGGTGAGTTGCAGCATTTAACAATTGGGCTAAAGGAAAAATATATTTTCACTTCTTTTAGAAAAATGTCTCCTGTCTATTTGTCATATGATTCATTTTCTGAAGAACAAAACTTCAATTTCAATCTCCCAAATCTTATTGATCCAGATTTTGATTCATTACTTAGCTATGAATATGATCAACCATTTCTCACGTTTCTTGATGATAATAATTCTTCTTCTGCAATTAATAACGCCTACTTTCCAACAACGTTTTCTGACGAAACTCGTGAATCAAAGAAGCAGAAAACATGCGTTGAAGATTCTCTCGACAACATTTCAAGCTGTTACAACAATGGCAGCTTAAGCTTTTCGAGCTCGAGCGCTGAAACGATTACGCGAACAGGGAGCACAAACAGTGTTAATAATAACAACACTTTATCGGCAGCCCATTTTCGGAATCACATTTTAAGGTATACTCAACAATACTTAGCTAATGAAGAAGTTTTGGGCTTAGAAGAAGTTCAGCTTGAAGAAGAAGCTCGGTTCGAAGAAGAAGTCGATACAGGGGACGGAATGAAGCTGGTACAGTTGTTGATTTCTTGTGCTGAAGCTGTGGCTTGTAGGGACAAGTCACATGCTAGTTTGTTGTTGAATGAGCTTAGAGGGAGGGCTTTAGTGTTCGGCTCGTCGTTTCAGCGTGTGGCTTCGTGTTTCGTACAAGGGCTCGTTGATCGGCTCGCTCAGGTTCAGCCATTGGGGAGAGTTACTTGTGTTGCGCCGATTATGAATATAATGGATGATAGTTCAGATAAAGAGATTGAAGCATTGAGTTTGGCTTATGAAATCTGTCCGTATATTCGATTCAGTCATTTTGTGGCAAATTCTTTAATTTTAGATGCCCTTGAGGGAGAGAGTTTTGTTCATATTGTTGATCTTGGAATGAGCCTTGGATTGCCACATGGACATCAATGGCGCGAGCTGATTCGGAGTCTGTCGAATCGATCCGGGCCGAGTCCAAAACGGGTGAGAATCACTGGGGTTGGATTGTGTGTTGAAAAGTTTCAAGTCATAGGTGAAGAGCTTGAGGCATATGGGAAAAGTGTAGGGGTAAATTTGGGATTTTCATATGTTGAAAGCAATTTGGAGAATTTAAAATCAGAGGATTTTAAAATTGATGAAAATGAAATTGTGATTGTGAATTCAATTTTTCAACTACATTGTGTAGTGAAAGAAAGCAGAGGGGCATTGAACTCTGTTTTACAAACAATTCATAAACTCAAATCCAAAATTCTTGTTCTTGTGGAGCAAGATTCGAGCCATAACGGGCCGTTTTTTCTGGGTCGGTTCATGGAAGCATTGCATTATTACTCGGCGATATTCGATTCGTTGGACGAAATGCTGCCGAAATACGACACGAGGCGCGCGAAGATCGAGCAGTTTTACTTTGCAGAGGAAATCAAGAACATTGTGAGCTGTGAAGGGGCTGCTAGATTGGAAAGGCATGAGAGGGTGGATCAGTGGCGACGGAGAATGAGCCGAGCCGGGTTTCAGGCGAACCCGATTAAGATGATGGCTCAAGCAAAAGAATGGATTGGGAATGTTAGTGCTAGTGAGAGCTATACCATTGTTGAAGAAAAGGGATGTTTGGTTCTTGGTTGGAAATCAAAGCCTATTGTTGCTGCTTCTTGTTGGAAATGTTGAAGGGCATTTTTGTCATTTAGTCCAATAACAAAAAAAACCATCTTGTTGACACCTCCACCTAATCTATTATGACATCACACTCCAGGTAAGATTTGATTTTATAGATTTCAAAAATAGGCATTCGAATGCTGTAATGTCGAATGTGTCATCCGGAGAAGCAGAAGGGTAGTTTTGTCTTTTAGTCAAATAACCAAAATCATACATGCTATGGAAATGTGGGGTAATATGTCACACATTTACCTGTAGTAAAAAATTATTTTGTGGCTATATGTAGGTACCCTGAGTTAGTGCACCTAGTATTTTGTTCACATAATTAGATTTTATAGGTTCTTCTATTTATATCCGAGTTTAAAATAACATACTTCTCTGAAAAAAAGAGAGTAACATATTTGATTATTATAAATATTGTAAGTAAACTGTATCAATGTAAAGTAAATGTGATAACAAAGTCCCTATATACACATACATGTATTAAATGAAAATGGTTTTATTGATTATATTATATTTATCATTTTATCTATTTCATATTTGTTACAATAATTGTATTATAAAGTATCTTGGATGAGAACTACGATTTGGGAAAAGTGAGGTGAACGACACACCTCATCTTTTATTGTATCTCGTCAATTTCATTGGATCGTGTGTCCAATACAGAAAAGAAAATCGATTTTGTTTTATTTTATTGTATTCCATTCCATTAATTTTATTGAATTTTATTTCATTTTAGTATTCGAAATACCTAAATCCATACGGGGAATTTTATTGAATTTTATTTCATTTTAGTAATATAGACATGTAGTAAATGTATGAGATGTATTTTATACAAACATAATCCATTATACATGACTTTATATAATACTGTAGTTAAAAATTAAATCACCCCAGATATAAACACATGTCGAACAAAGATAAAATACCGCGTAAACAAGTTTAATATTATATTATCATCAAATACTTGGTCCAAATTACATTCTTCTCCGTTGTCTTTATTGATCATTGAATAACTAAACACTTTTGAGTTTTTGGGCACCTCACAACTTCGAAACACACAACCCCACCCCATATATGATTGGAAATTCTTAGTTGGAGACTCTAACCTGAAGAAAGTAACCTATGTGGTTCAGAGTATGCCACATGGATTACTCTCTATACGAGAGCCTCCATGTAAGAACTTTCCCCCATATTAGGAGGGAGGAGGGACCGCCTAAAATCACCCACCACCCCATTCCACTCCACTATTTTTTTCTCCACTCATTTCGTGGGACATGTTAGTGGGGGCGTGTTTAACTATTTTTTTTTTCGTAAAATAAACAGGCACATGCATCCAAGTTTTAGTCAATTTCACTTTTTGGATAACCAATGGAATTGTATAACAAATTTTTTTTTTTTAAGTTTACTTTATTTTGAATTAGTTTCATAAAATACAAGGTTTTGAGATCCTCTCCCTTATCGAGTGTTTAATAAAAAATATATTGTTCAATGAATCAATCAAATGTACATCTATATCTTACAATTTTAATAATTTATTTAAAAGAATGATTAATAGTCATAAATGACACTTTTTATTATCATGTCATTACTTAAAGTGATTTTGAATTAGGTTCCAGATGGGTTCCGGATACGGAGGTTTTAAACAAAACAAAAAAATTAGGTTCCAGTAAAACAGATGTAAAACCCGAGCCCGTTTTGAGATTTTAAATAATCTTTAAATCTCGACTCGAACTTTTTATTTTATTTTATTGAGAAGGTTGACTCGAACTTCTGAAAGGTTTAATTTAATCAACTAGTTTAAGACATTAATCGATTTGATTTGATTCCTTTAATCCAACTATCAGTTGTTGCATAGACTTCTGAATTCTGACCTTCAAATCTATAATTGATTTTGGGCCATGGGCCGGGGCCCTAGACTTCTTTAATGGGCCCCTCAAGTGTTGGCAATCCGTCCAGCACTTGCACATTTCTCAAGCATAAGCACGTAATAACTTTGGCATCTCATCATTCGTGTTAAGATCAAACGCTTACCGTTGTACTAACCAATTGGTGGTAGTAAATGTGCTACTATATTTCTTATACATTCAAAAGTTTGGGCAACCTATCCCAACACCCCTCTCAAGTGTTGGCAATCTGTCTAACACTTGCACAATTTTAATTCAAGAATGTGGTCAATCTGTCCCAACACCCCGTCAAGTATGGACAATCTGTCTCAATACTTGTATAATTTTTTTTTAAAATAATGTTCCAACCAGAGTTTGTTCTTATGACCTCTAGCTCCGATATCATGTTAGGATCAAGTGATTACCGTTGTACTAAAATCAATTGGTGGTAGTAAAGGTGCTACTATATTTCTTATACATTCAAGAGTGTGGCAATCTGTCCCAACAATTCATGATGTGCCTATTTTTGAACAGTTAAACCGTTGTTAGTGGCTCGGTGGATCAACTCTGCTTGTTATTGTCCATCCCTTTTGCAAATTAACCGTGGTTCAATGGTTCAAAATAACCTGATCCGGCGTCTAAATAGCGTCAATATACCTGCCTGGACCGTCTACATAACAACAATCTTTCCATAAACAACCGATCAACCAAAATAAGTCTGAATTAATTACCGATTCAACAGTTAACTACCGGTTCCCAAAGAGATTGAACCGCTCATCTGGATACGGTTATAAGTTATGCCATCTTGAATATTGAACCGGAGGTTCCCATTCATGAACTGAACACATTTACCCATAAAATTCATGAACCTAAAACCTTCACATTGTGAGCCTTAAAAAACAACCTTCTTGATTAAAAAAAAAAAAAAAAAAAAACAACCTTCTCCCTAACAAGCGTTGAGTGTCTTCTTTGGAACATCTGGAAAGCACGTAATGGATGGATCTATAAGGGATAAGATGTACACCTCATCTCTTCTCTAGCTCATTCGAAGGAAGAGGGTGATGAATATATGAGAGCAACTTCGAAAGACGATACTGATAGCCTCATGCCGACTCTTCCCACGAAATGGAGCCCTCCAACTCCGAGCTGCGACCTTTGGAGATAACAAAGTAGATGTGGGAGGAGTTTAAGAAACTCGCAGGGGAAGATCATCCACAATTTTTCTTGTCAGTTAGAAGGAGAATATGATGTTCCAACGGGTGAAGCTCAAGCAATTTACCATACCTTAGTTTTTGCTCTCATATGGGGTTTTTTCAGAGTTATCTTTGAATTAAGGAGATTCTTTGACAACTATTCACAAACATATGGACTCCGACGGTTTTGCGACGACTAAAATAATTAAGAAAGGGAAAAAATAGTTCCGACCAATTTCCGACGGATTTCAATTGTCACAAAGTCTTCGTCGGTATTTGGTCGGAAACCTAGCGCGCGAAAGTCTCCCGCCTACTGTTTAAGGGCGCGAAATTCTCCCGCTAGGTGTTTCCTACGAATTTCCGACGAACATGTGTTTCCTACCAATTTCCGACGAACATAAGGTTTTCCTACCAATTTCCGACTAAAAATAAGATTTTCCTACCAATTTCCGACGAACATAAGTCTTTCCTACCAATTTTCGACGAACATAAGTCTTTTCAGAAAATAACATGTTATGTACATAAATTTTTATAAAATTTTGTTCCTTTAAAGGAATTTAATTTTTTTTAATATAAAACTTTGAGTTAATATATAATATTCAGTTTATTATAAAATTCTAATATACATATTCTAATAAACATTGCGTTAAAATATAAAATTCATTATTTTTTATAAAAATTCCTTTATCGAACGATAATACATGTGATTTTGATAATACTCTTTACTATAGATTGTCGAGTGAGATCCGACATCGTTATCGAGTGAGATCCGACATCGTTATCGATCATTGAGATAGTACTATCTACTATGGCTCGATCGATCGTTATCGAGCGAATGAGTTAACAGTCGTGGTTCGTTATCGAGCGATCGATTTGAATCTAAGGATTCGTTATCGAGCGAATGAGTTACATCGTTATCGATCATTGTGATAGTACTATCAACTATGTCTCGATTGATCGTTATCGAGCGAAGGAGTTAAGAGTTGGGGATCGTTAGTAAGAGATCGATTTGAATCTCGGGGTTCGTTATCGAGCGAATGAGTTACATCGTTATCGATCATTGTCTCGATGGATCGTTATCGAGCGAAGGAGTTAAGCGTCGGGGATCATTATTAAGAGATCGATTTGAATCTCGGGGTTTGTTATCGAATGAATGAGTTAAATCGTTATCGATAATTGTGATATTACTATCTACTATGGCTCGATCGATCGTTATCGAGCGAATGAGTTAACAAATCGTGGTTCGTTATCGAGCGATCGATTTGAATCTCCGGATTCGTTATCGAGCGATTGAGTTACATCGTTATCGATCGTTGTGAAAGTACTATCAACTATGTCTCGATGGATCGTTATAGAGCGAAGGAGTTAAGAGTCGGGGATCGTTATTAAGAGATCGATTTGAATCTCGGGGTTCATTATCGAGCGAATGAGTTAGATCATTATCGATCATTGTCTCGATCGATCGTTATCGAGCGAAGGAGTTAAGAGTCGGGGATCGTTATTAAGAGATCGATTTGAATCTCGGGGTTCGTTATCGAGCGAATGAGTTAAATAGTTATCGATCATTGTGATAGTACTATCTACTATTGCTCGATCGATCGTTATCGAGCGAATGAGTTAACAGTCGTGGTTCGTTATCGAGCGATCGATTTGAATCTCCGGATTCGTTATCGAGCGATTGAGTCGTTATCGATCGTTGTGAAAGTACTATCAACTATGTCTCGATGGATCGTTATAGAGCGAAGGAGTTAAGAGTCGGGGATCGTTATTAAGAGATCGATTTGAATCTCGGGGTTCATTATCGAGCGAATGAGTTAGATCATTATCGATCATTGTCTCGATCGATCGTTATCGAGCGAAGGAGTTAAGAGTCGGGGATCGTTATTAAGAGATCGATTTGAATCTCGGGGTTCGTTATCGAGCGAATGAGTTAAATCGTTATCGATCATTGTGATAGTACTATCTACTATTGCTCGATCGATCGTTATCGAGCGAATGAGTTAACAGTCGTGGTTCGTTATCGAGCGATCGATTTGAATCTCCGGAGTTAACATTTGTGAGTTATCGAGCGATCGAGCGAATGAGTTAACAGTCGTGAGTTAACATTTGACATATAAGTAACGATCCTCGGGATTGAGCGAATGAGTTAACAGTCGTGGTTCGTTATCGAGCGATCGAGCGAATGAGTTAACAGTCGTGAGTTAACATTTGACATATAAGTAACGATCCTCGGGATTGACAACCAGTACTCGTTAATCAATCTCGAGGTTGAAATGAACAATGGACTTATAAGTAACGAGCATTGAGTTTGAATTTACAACTTATTAATCAATATCGAGTTTGAAATCAACAATGATCAATCAATCTTGAGTTTGAAATCAATAATTTCCTAAGTAACGAGTCTCGGGCTTGAATTCAATAATCTAATGGTTCGTTATCGAGCGAATGAGTTAGATCGTTATCGTTATCGATCATTGTGATAGTACTATATACTATTATGAACGAAAAATAAAATACTATTGTTATAAATATATTATGAACGAAAAATAAAATTTTTTATAACCCGAGGCTCGTTAATTAGTCTTTAAACCCGAGTCTCGTTATAATGTTCAATTCATAAAAATTTTAAAAGTAATAATGTTTAATAAATGACTAGATGATTTAATTTATACAATTTTATTTATTGTCGTCCCTTTAAAACGAAAATAATTTAAAATCTGATAAATTTTGGGGGGAAATGTGTAGCGCCAAATTTTTTTTTGATTTAAAGGGACGACAAAGTCGTCCCTGTTGAATGTCTGTCGTCCCTAATCAATGACCTAGATTAAAACAGGGACCATCTTCTTCTTCATTTTGCGCGCATAACAGACCCCCTCCTCCTCTCTTCTCTCCGCCTCCTCTCCTCCTCCCGTCAACTACCCACCCCTCTCCTCCTCCCGTCACCACCACTACTACCACTCTCCCTCCGGTCACCACTTCTTCAACCACCCGCCTACTCCTTCCTCCGGCAAGCAGCAAACACAACAAGAACACACAGGGCCGCCGCTAGCTTCCTCCTTCCTCCGCCACATCTCCGGTAATTAGTTGCTTTTAGTTTAATTTTTATCAAATTAGTTGCTTTTAGTGGTAATTTTTGTCAAAATGTTAGGTTGTAGTTTACACTTGGATGCTATGAATATTTTCAATGAAGCTAAATTGAAGTATTCCCTTTCGAGAATCCATTGCGGTCGTGATTTATCTTGTTATTTGGATTAAAGTTGAATCGTCTATACTTGTTTTTCTTTTAGGATGAATCGTATTTTTCAATCTTGTTATACAATCGTCTATACCGTTTTTCTTGTTACTAGTCGTATTTTTCAATCTTGTGCTTTTAGGATGAAAAACCTTACAAAGCAACATTGAGACGGTAATTTCCGAACAAGATATTGTAGCTGCTCGGGTTAGCAAACATGGATATTGCTTCAGGTCGGTGTAGTTAGAGGTGCTACGAGAAAATCTCAATAGTTAGGGGATCTATTGCAAACCCCGTAGTTACGAGATCTACAGAAAATCTCGATAGTTAGGGGATCTATTACAAACCCCGTAGTTACGAGATCTACGAGAAAATCTCGATTTCCTTGCGCATGTAGAATCTATACAATACTTTTCATTATAGTTGACAACTTGCTTTTGTAGATTTAACTTTATTTGAAAGTAATATTGTAGCATTGACCTAGACTTTAGGTATCTACCTGTAATTTAGGTATCTATTTAGGTGTCTGTGTGCCCTAAGTAAGATCACAATATCAAGGTTTGTCCCTCTTATACAAACCTTTATCTGTTGTCTGTTTTTTTTGGGCAATTCTGGTTGTTGCTATACCTCATCTACACCTGTGTGGTTGCGTACATATTAGGATGAAATGGTTGCATTTTTTGTATTTTGTTTGTCTTTTAATGACATTGGTTGTGCTTAAGCCTTTCATGCTCTACATTTCATTATTCTGACGAAGTAATGCATATAGATTGAAAACTACATCCAGCCTCATGATATATGGAATACACAATATCTCAGAGCAATTTGAATCAATCACAACGAATTTATCTCATCCAAATCAATTTAAAAATCCTATCTTTTAGTTTCCTTATACAAACTGATAGCCTGTTTTAATTTCGAATTTCAGTTATCTAAACGTGGTCAAATTAAGATGATCAAAGAATGGAATATGCTTATAATATTATGACTTATAAACCCTCAAATTTTCAGCTCGTTTGGACTTCAACCCGACATTCAAAAGGCCCATGAAGCCCAATTAACTCCCAGCCGGACAGAATTGATCATCCAGTTTTGTAGCTCGTTTTTACCTATGATAACCTCATCAAATTGAGATGACTCCTTAACAACATTTGTTCATCATGATGTAAACTAGAGTGTGTCCAAAAATCAGCTCATTTGGAGCTCATCTCGATGCTCAAAACGCTTAAGAACAGACATCAGACACTTCTGTGTACACATATAACAGCAGCCTATTGAGCTCAACTTCTTGCCATGATAACTAGCTCAAATTAAGATGATGTCAAAACTAAATTTGTACCTTATGATGTGAACTAGAAACCCTTAAATTTTCAGCTCATTCTAAGTAGTGTAGGGTACTTAAACATTCAGTGCAAGTCTGACACAGTTTAAGTTTAAAACACAGTTTTGACAGCATTTAGAATTTTCCCCAATCTTTGGCTCGATTTTTCATGGTGATGCAGCATATAAAAATGAGAGGTAAATGGTGCATCTTGTATCCTGCAAGCTCAGCTTTGATTCTTCTTGTTGTTTTTGTTTACTGTTTATGTCTGTTCATTTTCAATTGCCAATGATCTATCAGGTGGTGCCTGTAGTCAATGGGAATGTTATCAGGTGGTGTCTAATAATTTTTCTCTGTGCTACTATTTTTTTTTGGTGCATGAGAGCTTCTTTTATATGTGTTAGGTGCTGGTGCTGTGGAGTTTATTATTTGTCATGCAGAAGTTACCATTGCCTTTGTTGAAGAGAAGAAGATTTCCGAGGTTTGTTGATTTTGTTTGTGCAGTAATTCTGTGATTTTCCATTTCATTATTGTTGTGTAGAAAGGGACTCCAAACATTATTAATATTTACAGCATTTTCACTAAGTTGATTTTATTTTCACTAAGTTGATTTTATTTACAGCATTTTCACTAAGTTGATTTACTATTTCGACTTGATTCAAATAGAGTATGATTGAACATTGAAATGTTGTTTGGTTTGTAAGAAGATTTTCACTTCTAATAAAATGGACGTGATTAGTCACCCAGTTTCTGTCCTTGAGTCATTTGGTTCCTCGGTTAGCCACTTGTAACATGGACACTAATAGTTAGTGTCCATGTTATTTTTTGTTAGCCTACTATGATTATTCCTTTTATTTTGGCTACACATAATAGTTAGGCTGTTCCGTGACTAATCATGCTAATGCTTTGTGCAGTTTGTACTGTTGAAGGTCATTGTGCTTACTAAGTTCTGAACTTTACGAACAAGCTTATCGCCGCTTAAGGTGAGTGTATTTAGGGGTACTACTGCAAACCCCGTAGTTAGGGGATCTATTACAACTCCCCGTAGTTAGGGGTACTACTGCAAACCCCATAGTTAGGGGATCTATTACAAATCCCCGTAGTTACGGGATCTACAGAAAATCCCATTTTACTTGTTTATGGTAATAGTTACTCCCTCCGTCCCATTTTATTTGTCCTGTTTGACTTTTCAAAGAGATTTTGACTAGCATATTTAAAAATTTGAATCTCATTAAATGATCCAAAATTTTTACATTAAATATGCTAGTCAAAATGCCCTTGAAAAGTCAAACGGGACAAATAAAATGGGACGGAAGGAGTAGTATAGAAAGTCCCATCTTGCCTGTTTTTTATACTAAAGCCTAACACTTCACTATAACCCCATCTTTAATTTAGCTTCTTGGTGAAAATATGAGTGCTTCAGTTAATAATATTTGTGTATAATAATCTGGCCAACGTCGTAAAATGCTCTAACAGATGAGTGAGATGCGATCATGGATGTATGATCAATGGCATCGACCACCTAGGAGTGGGTTGAAGATCGAGTATTTATTTGTATGATAAACTACTGTATTAAGGAACCAACTGGATTTCATTTGATTTTGTAGAATATGAATTTGCCATGATGTTTTTTTTTTGTTGTATGCTTTTTTTTCAAGTTGATTTTTGGGTTGTTGCTGTATCTAACTAATGCATTTTCCGTAGTCGGCTTATTCAATGAATCGTAACTAAGTCTATTAGAGATTTTTAACGAACTTAATTAGTTGTTGATTTTGTTCTTTATTATGTAACTTCTACGTGGCTATATGCTTTAAGTAGTTTATGCAGGTGAAATCATGGTTGGGAAGGAGAATAAGCGCAAAGGCCATGAAAACACTTCTCAAGATATATTAGCACTTTTGCAAGGGAAGCGTCAACGTAATGTAGGTCCTACTACTTCACTGTCATCTCAGGGACATCCATCTCATACTACATCACCTGCCACTCAACCGTTGTCTTCATCCTCCCCACAAGGAGCCCAAACACATTCCCATCAGCATGACTCTGCATTTCTACATACGCCACCTCCTACTATTGGACTAACAACACTGGGTCATGGTGATTCACCGGGTACTGATAGTGGAGATAATGTGGACATCCAATCACAACCTCGATCTACATCACTACCTCAATCTGCTTCTACTTTACCAACTTCTTCATTTACCAAACCTTCATTGTCTGTCAAGAATGGCCAGTAAGTACAAGTACATTATTTTGACATATATTTATTGCGTGTACTCATAAATGACTAAATATATTTATTGCGTGTACTCATAAATGACTAATATATACATTATTCATAGACCAAAATATATGATAGTGTTTCAAGGCTTATGTTGACATTTTTTCGTTTCAAAAAATAGCTTCATACCTCGAGATAAAAGGCCTACCAATATCATCGGCCAAGTGATTAAGAAAAAGTTTGATGGAGCGTGGCCAAAATTCTCTCATGTTCCATCTAATGTACGCCAGATATGGTGGGATGACTTCAAGGTACATATGTGAGAATAAGTTTTTGTAATTTTTGAATTGTATTTAGAAATGCTTATCAATACTTAATTGATGCTGCATTTTTGTTCGTGCAGTCACATTGGTCCATTTCTAAGGACGACGAGGGCCTTGTCAGATCATTATTTGAAAAACGGTGTGGTGAGAGGTTAAAAGATATGCTGTTCACGGTTCGTACATGCTATGCTACAATGGAAAAGATTCCTGCGTGGATACCTGTAACAGTGTTTGAAAAGTTGCTTGAGTATTGGGAATCTGAAGATTTTATGAAAGTTTCCACTGCAAATAAATCAAACAGGAGTCGCATTTCAGAAGAGGGTCTTCCAGTGGGCAAGTACGCCGGCGGATCAAGATCAAGCCATGATGTAAAAGCGTGCATGGTATTACAGTGGGTTACAAACTTGTCATTTATGATTACTACTTTTTACTAATAGAACAGAAACGAAAAAATCGATCAATAAATTAGAAAGAACTTCGTACTAATGATGAGTTAATTGTTTTTCAGGAGAAGGTGCTAGGACGTCCTGTTGCTATTGCGGAGGTGTTTATGTTCACACACACAAACAAGAAAGATAAGGTGCCTATTGATGATAGTGCTGCAGTTATTGAGGTAACAAAATTGTTTTACTTTTTTCAGGTTGCTTTAATGTCTTCAATGATTTGCTTCCCTTCATTTTTTTTGACACATTTGTCTAAGGTTTTAAATAATAATGGAGTTTGGTTGCCATAGTATGCCACTTTTTCTTCAATTTAGTTGGGTTTCTTTTAGTCATCATTCTTGTAAAATGATTTTGCATGATTTTGTAAATCATACCGATGTGAGGACAATCGTTTGGTAAACGTATATTTTAGTGTGTTTCGTTGTCATATAATGATTTTGTAAATCATACCGATGTGAGGACAATCTTTTAGTATATTCCGTTGTCTTATACCCACGCAATTGACATTTTGACTTTTCTTAGACTATCATTCTTTTTCAATAGTTGTCTAAACTTTAATGAGTGAATTGGAACTTATTGACGAGACAATGTATTGTAAGATGTCATTTGTTTATGTTATGTCATTCTCACTACTTTGCATGTCTTTTATGGTATAGTATATTGTGAAACACCTTTTCTAAATCCTCACGGGAGCTTTTCGAGAGAGAGAATGCCGAACGTATTTGAATATTTTGGCAAGAAAGATCCAATTCCAGATGAGTTGTTACGTGAAGCCGATGAGGTGTTTCTGGAATGTGCCGGCGGTGTAAAGAATGGACGTATTAAAGGCTTGGGTAATTTATCTTCAGAATACACGAGTGGATCAGTATCTCATACGATGCCAAATGAGGTTTTGACGCGGCGGGTATCACGGCTTTCGAAGAAAATTCTAGGTTGCGTGAAGACCTTTCTGCTTTGTACGTGAAAGTTTGGCCGAGGAGAGAGAGAGAGCAACGGTGCACAATACGCAATGCGGGCGGAGATAGCAAGGATTGCGCGGCTAGTCCAAGGATTCCTCCATACTCCGGGTAGTGCTTGATAGTGAGGATTATGGATTGTTCATATTTTGCTATGTATTGTGTTGTCTCTTTATTTTGTTTTGGGAATCCTAAGTGGAACAATATACGCTTTTGTAACTTAATAATTAGCTATATGGAGCCTTTATTGACTTGGTTTGGTTGATGCATTAGTTAAATATTGTGTTAGTTTTTCATAAATTGTGATTTATTTGGACGGGTGGAATGAGAATTTACGAATAAATCAAAATAAAAAAAATATAATTTTTCCGACGGAGTAGTGACGAAATTCGTCGGACATGTTATGAAAATTACCGACAAAAGTCGTCGGAATTTAGTCGGAATAATTAAGCAAATTTTCGTCGGAAATTCGTCGGAATAAATGGTCAGAAGTTCGTTGGAATCATTTCGTAAGAACTTCGTCGCTAATTTTGTCGGAACCATTCGTAGCAAATTTTGTCGCTGAGGTCGTCGGAAATTTCGTCGGAAACAATCGTCGGAAATTGCGTCGGAAATTTCGTCGGAAAGATTCGTCGGAAATTTCGTCGCTATAGTCGTCGGAAATTTCGTCGCAACGCGTTTCCAACAGGCTTTTTCCAACACCCCATATTTCGTCGGAAATTGGTCGGAAACATGTGTTTCCGACGAAATACCGACGAAATTTCGCGTAGGAAATGCCGAAAATTCTGGATCTATCAATTGTTGGAAGCATCATCAGCAATTGTCGCAATTTATTACTTTCTTTGGTTTCTGCTACTTTTCTTTTGTCAAAAGATGTGGCAATGTGTCAACTCATCTCGTAGCTAGAGAATGTCTCCATATGTTTGGATGTGTAGAATGGAGCTCCGATCCAATTCTCACGTAATTCATGCTTGTATTACTGATTGCGAGTAATAAAGTTATCTTTTATGCCTTAAAAAAACCTTCATTTTTGATATGTAAATATTACCTTATATTCCTTTTTAGAAGAATATTACCTTATATTAAACCTATATTAATTTGACGCATGTGATATATAATCATATGATTAAATAATCCTATGCAAGAAATAAATTCTCAAAACAAAAAACTAAATTAACCCTCAGAAAAAGAAAACCTATGTTGAGAAATAACAAACTGAATACAAATTCAGGAAATTAATTAAGGGAAAGAAATTGGAGGGAGACAAACACCCTTCATTGTAGGAGGCCTTCTGTAACATGGAAGAATCGCCATGCAACACCACCTTCTCTTTCCATTGATAGATCTAATTATCTCTTTCTTCCTCAGGTAATTATGTCTGTCTTTCTTTCTTTCTGTTTAATTAATGTTTTTTTTTTTAAATATCTTTTTTATCATTATGATCATTAATCTTTAATCACAAGAATATGTGATTAATTTATGATCATTATTATTGCATTCATTAACAAATCTAAGATATAAATAATCAAAAAAATACATTGTTAGGTTTTTCCAGATTTTTTATTTTGCAATAGAATCAATATTAATATTGCATGCATGTTTCATCTTGTTGTGTTATAGCCAATATTTGCATGATTTTTTTCATCTCTTTTAATTTTTTTGAGAAGAATGTTATTTGCATAAAGATTGTTTTTGTGGTGTAGTAATTCATACTTTGATTCTGAGTGCATGGTGAATTATTATTTTGTATGAAGAATTATAAAGATGATGAATAATTGTAGCAAAGAAATGATGATCTGATTATTAATTTGAAGGGGTACTGCATATTGTTAGGACGACCAGTAAGGGAAAGATTGAGTTTCCCGGCTGGCCGGCTCCGGTGGCGACTTGCATTTCATGCCGGAAATGGCAACATCCCCTGAGATTGCTCCAGTATCATCTCCACCGTTAAATAATACTCCTCCAGTATTAGATGAAAAGTTATCAACTCCGGCGGCTTCGCCAGTGCCTACTCCACCAGCTTCTCCACCACCGGCTCCACCCCTGTCTCCTCCACCGGCCTCACCTCCGATAAATTCTCCTCCTGTATCACCTCCACCATATTCACCTCCTCCGTCATCACCACCACCACCTTCTAATCCCCCTCCACCGGATTCCTCTCCTCCTTTGTTGCCGCCTCCTATAGCAAGCCCTCCACCACCTACTTCTCCGCCTCTTTCCCCTCCGACCCAGTCCCAATCTCCGCCACCTCCAGAGCTTGCTCCGCCTCCACCTTCTCCGTCACCGCCGGATAACCCAGATAACCAACCGTCTTCCCCACTGCCTCCAGCAGCTTCACCTCCTCCTCCTCCTTCTACAGCCACCAACACCCCGCTAGCTCCGGCCAATAATTCCATACAAATCCCTGTATTTTCTACACCTCCTTCAAGTGTTATTGCGATTGTTCAACCACCGCCGGTTGTGGTTGGAAAGTACTCACCTCCTTCTCAACCTGCAGCTTCATCCCCTATAACTCCCACAGTCGGGTCAGCGCCATCACCTCCGGCTTCTGCCAGGTCGCTTCCACCACCTCAAAGTTCTTCTGGAAATACTATCGGAATTATTATTGGTGTAGCAGTGGTTGCAGGATTTCTAGGTGTTGTTGCAGTCATTTGCATAGTATTATTGAAGAGAAAGAAGAGGCAACCATATTACATTGATCCCGGGTGTCCACCTACAGGTTTGCTGAAGTATTTCTATTACTATGCTTGAAATGTTAAAGAATGAAAATGATCAGCTTCCAAATAGGTGACAAGTCGAGTGGTGGTGTGTAATAAGACGTGGGCAGAAGGGGCTTAATGGTAGAAGTGATATCGAGGTGGGGTGGTGTTAGGGTAAGTAAAGTATGATGGTGGTATAGTAGAGTGATCGTGATAAGGCAAAATGGTAAGGAACAGTGTGGGAGATGTGGTAGAGTGAGACGGGCATGATAGGGTAGATTTAGGTAAGGCACATGGGAGTAAGGCAGGGTGGGATGGTGCGCACGAGGTAAGGTGAGATAAGGAGGGGTGAAGTAGAGGCGTGTGGTAGGCTAAGGTGGGTTTTGGTGAGGGTAAGGTAAAGGCGATGTAGGATTTGATTGGGGTGGTAGGGTTGAGAAGTGTTTATTGTTGTGAGATGGAGTAGGGTATGATGGGTGTGGTGAATTGAGGTAAGGTAATGTAAGTTGAGGTTGATGGATAGGGTCAGGTAACTAAGATTGAATGGTTAAGATAAGATTGGGTAGTATAGTATTGTAAGGGTGGTGAGGTAGAGTGAGTTTGTTTAGGGTTAGGTTGGGTTGGATGGGTGTTATGGCAGGAAGATTGGGTAGTTTAAGAGGTGATTTGGGGTAAATAAGTGTGGGTAGGGTATGATGGGAACGGGTAGGATAAAGTGGAAGAGTATGGTTCGGTAAGTTGATGTATGATGGGGTGGTATGGTGAAGTAGGTAAAGTTGGTGTGTAGGGTAGTATAGTATGATAGAGTATAAACGGGTGGAGTTGGGGTTTAGGGTAGGATGAGAAGAGGTGGTAGAGGGTGACATGTTTTGTCTTTCATTTCATTCGAACTCATTTCACTCACTTTTGGAGGTAATGTTAATAGGTTTTTTATTTATTTATTTCATGCTTTCGTAACAAACAGTCATTACTACATGACTGATGATCAAAGCATACAATATATTTTTATATCATTAATTTTAAAAATGATTTATGATTCATTGATTATTATGGGTTTTACCATTATTAGTGGTGAAAAAAATGTGTTATGCTATTAATTGAGACAATTTAGTTAAGGCCCTAGCTTTTTCGCATGTTATATTATGTTAGAATAATTCTACCGTGATGATTTTTCTGATACAATAAATGTTACAACATGATATATAAATAAGACTATTCTTGATATGACATTAGAGTAATCTTAAAGTCACAACCACTCTGATATAACAAATACCACATCATAGTGTGACATTGATACCTCTGTGACATAAATTTAAAGAATATCTCACCGTCGATCAAGCATATCATGAGTTGTCCGATATGAAATCAGGTCGTGAAATTTATTGTATCAAAATGATAACGTTGTCCCTTGATTAAATTATATACCTTTCTCGCTTATAATCAATTTGACTTTACTTGCATAGGCGGAGATCCATACTATAGCAATTGGAACAGCCCAATGACTAAGATTCCTCCAACACCACCCGGTGTAATGGGTGCATGGGGAGCAACACCCTCTCCTCCACCTCCCGGAGTCATGGCAACACCACCGGTTGGTTGGCAACCGCAACCACTAAATACTAGCAATGAATACACCCCAAACTCTGGCCAGCAGCAACTACAACAACAACAACAACGACATTACGGGCCACTTTCCCCAGGCGGTGGTGCTGTTGGAGGTATAAAAAATCAGAATACGCAGAACAAAAAGTTGTTATTGTTTGTTTTTATTGATTGACTAAAATGATATAGACTTGAAATATAGCAAAAATATCTCTCTTTTTTTGACATTAACCCTTTATCTCTTGAGATTGTGTCTTCCGATAGGAGGAGCCATAGGCGGGTTTAGCAAGTTTCAATTCACTTATGAAGAATTGGCGGCGGCCACCGGTAGATTTTCGAAAGCGAATTTATTAGGGCAAGGTGGTTTTGGGTATGTTCACAAAGGCGTGTTGCCCGACGGGAAACAAGTCGCCGTTAAAAGCCTGAAGGATGGGAGCGGGCAAGGTGAAAGAGAGTTTCAAGCGGAAGTTGAGATTATTAGCCGCGTTCATCATCGTCATCTTGTGTCACTTGTTGGATATTGCATGGGTGAAAATCAGAGGATGTTGGTGTATGAGTTTGTTCCTAATAAGACCTTGGAATTCCACCTTCATGGTAAGGACATGTCCCCTTCCTCCTATCAACAAGTTTTATGTTTGATAGCGTAATGTTATTGTCAAAACAATATGATTATAATAAATGGAGCAATATGTTTATACCATTGATCATGATAAACGACTCGTTAATAAATTGATATGCATCATATAATATAAAAGTGTATTGTGTCATATGTTGTAAATATTCTGTCGTAACATCTATGTGTATGATATAAGAGTCATGCTATTGGCACGATGAAATGTCACGAACCACGACAAGCATATGAGTAATGATGTTGTCACTACCGCTATGACACAATTAATTCCACAACAATATCTGACACCGAGATATCTCATGATGTGACATCTATTTAAAAGAGAAGTCACTATCAAATCATGAGTAGTTCCACCAACGCATCAAGTTGTGTGATCGATTTGTCATGCCAAAGTGGTCGGCACCATTATTCCAACATACGAAAGGATATAAAAAAGTATCGAGCAAATATCAAATTATAGCAAACCATAGTAAATCATCACATGAGCCTTTGCTATATGTTCACAAAAGTGAGTGTTTTTTCATTCATTTATCTCAAAAGATATATATGTTACTTAAATTGCTTCCTTATTTGCCTATGTATATATATGTGGAAGTCTAGAAGTAAAATGTATATGATTATTGTTGTAGGCAAAGGGCAGCCAGTCATGGATTGGGCAACAAGGCTTAAGATTGCTCTTGGAGCTGCAAAGGGATTAGCTTATCTGCACGAAGACTGTACGGATTTATTCTGTAGTATACATATCATTTTCTTATCAAAAAGTTACAAAACATTTCATTATTTATTGTTTTCCGTCTCTTCGTGCATGCAGGTCATCCTCGTATTATCCATCGTGATATCAAAGCAGCCAATATTTTGCTCGACGACAATAACGAAGCCATGGTACAATTCTATATTTTAGAACCGGCCGTCCCCAAACAAATATGATTACTGCTCTATAATCAATAGAGAATCTAACATAATATATTGGATCCACTATTTGGTTAGGAAGCAAGTGTGGTAATTAATATTTATTATTTGGTCCTTATAATCTTATTATGTCCATTTCGGTCCATATATTTACAGGTTGCGGATTTCGGATTGGCGAAGCTCACTTCAGACAATTTAAGCCATATTTCAACACGAGTCATGGGAACTTTTGGGTTGGTTAAAGCCCTTAATTTACCATCTCAAACACGATAATTATAATTATATGCACACGTAACAAAAAATTTAATTTGATAGTAATTTGGGTATATAAAATATATGGTAATATTATTTCAGATACTTGGCTCCAGAATATGCAACAACTGGGAAGTTAACTGAAAAATCAGATGTTTTCTCATTTGGTGTTATGCTTTTGGAACTCATAACTGGAAAGAAACCTGTTGATCCTATCAACAAGTTCGCGGAGGACTGTTTAGTTGATTGGGTACGTCTCACCCCCACCCCCACCCCCCTCCCGAGATAAGCGAAAAACATGAAATAAAAGGGACAAAAATGTATTTATCCCAAGTTTGTATAATTAACGAGGGAATGATTTGTGTATATGTGTATGTATTAGGCTAGACCACGCATCACTAAAGCGATGGGGGATGTAAACTACGACGAGCTAGTTGATCCACGTTTAGAAGGCAAATATAGTGTCCAAGAAATGGCTCGAATGATATCATGCGCCGCTGCCTCCATTCGGCATTCTGCAAGACGACGCCCTAAAATGAGTCAGGTACATGGACTTTACGCTATAAAAATGCAATTTTCTTTTATAGGAAAGATCAAATAATGTGACATTTCTTTCGTGTCTGAAACTGTGTATATATACTGCATGAACTTATGCATCTATATATATATAATAGATCTTACTGCCACATCAGATTATTGTTAAGCCATATCCCCTAGACAGTTATAACATATGGAATTCCCATGAGACCATATATGAATGTTATGTTAGGTGCGTAAAAAGACAGAATATTTACGATCTGACGGTTCTGTCTAATCTAACAGATAGTACGTGCGCTAGACGGAGACCCGTCCGTAGACTTGAACTCGGATCCAGACGGAACACTATCAGAAACGGATACATACAACACGGATGTGCATAATGCGGAAATGATGAAGTTAAAGAAGATGGTTATGTCTAGTAACGACGATTTCACTAGCAGTGAATATGGAGCCACTAATGAGTATAGCAATGAGTTTCTTCATGATCAATCTCCGAAACACAACAATGTAACAAGATCATGACACTAAAGTTAATTAATTAATAGAAAAGAATTAATTAACTCAAAAGTTATATATGTATAACAACTAATTAATTGATCAATCAATTAATTAAGAAAATGTAGAATATTCGATCCAACATGGGCTCTCTGTGAATATTACTATATTGTGTGTATATACTAACTCTATTTGGTATTTTTGCGGTTTAAAAATTGATATATGTTTTGTTAAATTATTAAGATGTGAATATATGAAAGTGTTTGCAAATACAGCATTACATCCTCTCTCTCTTTTTTTTTTTTTTTTTTATTCGAGATATCGAACTCCCAACTCAAATGTGAGATTTGTTATTACAACACCATATTAATTTACCCGCTACCAACATCATATTAATTTACTATTTAGCGATGCCCCTAGGGGCACATGGTTTTTCATAAAATACAAAATCATATAGAGGGAGGGGCCATATGAAATTTTGGCAATCATTATGTACTATAAGTATATCACATAATTTAGAGTAGTTAGCCTACTCGTGTACAAAAGTAATATAAGCACATGTGGACATTATTTACAATGGAAATACTAGTGTTTTTAAATGTATAATAATTTACATTCACGAATATATTCTAATGTAAATAATATCCTCGTACAGAATGTTTTTAAATGGGACTTTGGTGTACACTTTATCATTTTCATAAAGAAAGATTGCATGTTACAAAGTCACATCCCTTTAAATCAAGATTATACATCTCTTTTTACAAATCTTTTCCCCTTTTATCATAAGATTTTATCCTATAACCTTAGGGTCCAATTGTTTTAAAAGAAGGGGAAAAAAGAAAATGTGCACTTGAGCATGTGAACTTTAATTTCCATGGTTAAGGTAGCCTCCATGCAACTACCTGCATGTGCTCTCATAAAAGAAATGACAAAAAAGACATTAAATCGGTGTGAAAGTTGCTGAATTTCTGGTGACAAATTAAGAAATAAATATTGAATAATTGTGGATGAAAATGTGATTATTAGACATTTGTTAATTTAGTATATGGCCAATTGTGGGATGTTGATATCACAATAAGTCACATGTGATTGTTAGTGGATAAGGAAGAAGGGACAGCCACTTCTATATATATATATATATATATATATATATATATATATATATATATATATATATATATATATATATATATTACGTGTTGCAATGTATAATTTGCAACATATAACATGGAATTATATGTTTGTGTACGTATCCATATTAGTTCTTAAGTTTTAAAGCTGCCAAAGAGTAACTTAAAGACAAGTAACATACAAATAATATGGACGAAAATCAAATTTATGGAGTCTGGTTAATCGGTCTTATAAATCCACGAGCAAAGAAATACAAATATCACTAATATGAGGAATACTGAGGAAAAAAAATCTTTTGTGAGGCCGAAATAACAATATATCTAAAATACTACCCCGTCCTAAAATATAAAATCATTTGAGCTTTTTTTATACAGATTAAGAAAGTGGTTAAATTGTTTTTATGTCATTAATTTGATGAAAAAAAAGTCTAAAATGATATTTGATTGTTATTAATGTAAAGTAGTGAAAAATGAGTGATAAATAATAAATGAAAGGTATAAAAAAAAAAATATATATATAATAAATACTTAATTGGTTATCTAAATGGATCTATATTATCAGACAAAACCAAAAATTTAAATAAACTTATATTTTAGGACGAAGGTAGTATGAGACTATGGGAAATAGGATTTACAATAAGCAATATATCTGTTGGTACATCTAATACAAAATACTAAAGGTCTTATATATAATTGGGAGCAGACAGGTCGGCAGCCTATTGCCGCCAGTTGAACCGTTGGAAAAACAATCCCTCCGGTCAGAATCAATTATTAGGAGGACCGAACAAGCCCTCAAAATTTTAGGCCGATCGGAGTTCGTTTGATTTCTCGATCGTGGCAAGGAAGTTACTGCAGGCACCAGAAACGCCGCAGAATTCTGGACAGCAGCTGCCAGATCGGCGGCTTATTCCCGAAGATTGAGCCGTTGGAATACAAATTCCACCGTTCAGTTTGAAGAAGAAGAAGGGACGAACAAACCCTCAAAATTTCGTACCGATCGGAATCCGTTTCAAGGTCTGATTGCCACCAAAAAGACACTGCTGTGGCGCCTCAGAAAGCTGCGAGTTGTCTACCGTATCTAGCTATCCGCGAAGCGAGTTCTCGAGCTCCAAGGATCGAGCCGAGCTCTTTAGCTCTCCAGGTTCTTACGATTGTTATTTTAAATTCTTATATACTCTGTAAGTCTTTATTATATGTGTAATGTTTTTATCACAATCGCATTGCACCACAAAGACTTGAGATATCGAGCACCGTCATTCGAGCTCTACGGACTCGTCTTGCCCTACATCCGAGCTCGGCTCGGCATCATACTTGGAGCTCTCTCGAGCGTATCTTTTATAAGACCGAGCTCGGCTCGGCATCATCTTTTATAAGACCGAGCTCAGCCTCGGCATCGGCATCTTATTCTGGGAACTCTCCCCACGGTGGGTTGAGCTATCTTATTTTGGAACTCTCTCCACGGCAGGTTGAGCTATATTATTTTGGAACTCACCCTACCGAACTGGAGGGTCGAGCTATCACATTTGGAGCTCAACTTGAGCGGATCTTTATAAAACCGCAGGTCGGCTCGGTCTCATATTTGCAGGTCAACTTGAGCGCATCATTAATCAGACCGAGCTCGCCTCGGCATTATATTCGGAGCCCATCCTAAAGGATCGTATGGAAGCACAGTGCCTCGAACTTGGCACGCCACCAACCTCAGGAAATATTATATTATGCCTTACTTACAAGTCCAGGTGATTAAAAGATAAAAGAGGCAAAAGTCAACCACCACAACGAATCCTCGATACGATGGAGTTGGAATAAAAGGTGAATAAAGCCAAGTCACTGACAGTGCTTATATCACTCCCGACCTGCCAATAAGCCACGATGCGAGGCGGTTGGAAGATCCTATGAAGGATACCTTATTCGACCAGATCATGAGCACCATGAAGTGCGATGGTCGAATATGGAGTTTGCAATTCGACATGGTCATAAGCCTGACAAGGCAAGACAGTCGAGTCGAGCTCCGACCAAATAGCCAAGTCAAGCCCATAGGGTAGTACAATGCTAGGTCGACTCATATTCAAGTGTACCATGAGTCATGCACTCATACTACACTTCGAGGGGCTTAAGGGAATTAAGTCCAAAGGACTACACCCTATAAAGCAGCGTCGCAAGGGAATTAAGTCCAAAGGACTACATCCTAGACAAATATTCAACAACACAAATGAGCCCAAGAGGCAAAAAAGGCCGAGGCAAAGGGACGGTTCGCAAGGTCGGGCCAAACGCCCAAGCCAGGAGCCAAACGAAAAATGCCAAGGCAAACGGGTCGATCTCGCCTAAACTCTCAAGTGCAATACGAACCAAGGGTTCATAATACACTTAGGGGGCAACACAATATCGACATGCGGAAAACAAAGCAAAAACAAACGGGGCCATAGGCTCGACAAGCGAAAAGCTACAACGCATCGAGATGTGAAATACCGCAAAAATTGAAGCAAAATAAAGTTAGGCATCGTATTTGGAGCTCACCGATGAGCGCATCTTTAATAAGTCTGAGTTCGACTCAGCATCTTATCTTGGAACTCTCCTAGTCGACCACGGCGGGACGAGCCTTCTTATTTCGGGAAATATCCCCGCGGTTATTGTGACTTTTTGACTAGCATCTTGCGTATCTCGAGGATCCACTCCACAAAGGGTCTACTCAACGGTCATGAGGATCCGCAAGTCGGACGCCATCAGTCGACGGCTAATGTGGATGAATCTGCATTATACGTCGGGGACAACAACGAGTCGACATTGAATAAGTGTTAAGGCACGCATGTCGATGACCGGACTCGGGGCTACCACAATCGACTCTCAGGCGGTGTAGTACGATAAAAAAGTGAGCAAAGAAATGGGAATCGAAATGTGACAAATGGCGAAAACCTAGTCACGAAGACCAGCCATAACAAGGCAAAGTTCAGAAGGTCGAATATAAATTCAAAAGAACAACGGCTAGGGAGTAGCATCGAGACCAGTCGACTTGCGGAACCCGATGACCGCATCTTTTCTGGCCGCCTCGACCTGTGAGGGAACTCGATCAAGCTCGACCTACAGCGCATCCCTCTCCTTCCGAGTCTGCTTAACTTCAGCTGGAGAGAAATTGAGCCCCATCTGCATCCTCTCGAAATCCACCGACAGGTCTGCACTGCAGACAGCGAGAGTCCGCAGGTCGGACAACGTGCCCAATAAAATACAAATATGATCCAAACCTAAGGTTCTCATGATACTTGGGGAGCAGAAATCGACATATGTACATCGACATGGGAGAAGCCGATGTGCGAATAAGGCCAAAGGCCGCAATAAAGAAAGATAGTCTATATCAAAGACAAAAGAAAAGAAGGACTAAATCAGATTCTTCAGAGAAGTCAACTTCAATCGAGACAGTCCCAAGTTGGACATCTCATCATTCCTTCGACAGCTACGGCATCGAAGTCAATGTCAACTTAGCCACACTTTATAAGTCCAAAGGACAGATAATGCTAAGGCAAAAAAGTACGCAAAGCGGACATGGAAAGTCCGTATATCGGATTCCACAGAAATAAGTCCGCGGGGTAGATTAAAATTCGGGGCATTGGATGACGGTGACCAAGATACACCTTTGACGGATCATACCCGACCTCGAGCTCGGATAGATGCGGGGGCTTATGATGATACAGATTTCACCCTCCACGTGGAATTATCTAATTGGTCCGGTGGCGTGTGAAGAGTCCAAGTCCCTAGTACTCACCTCGAGTCGGATAAGAGACGAGTCAGTGAAGACCGCAGCAACCAACAGGTTATACAAGTGTCTCATCTCGAACCATCCATGTCGGTGGTATACGAGTCGAGACCAAAGTTCCAGCCCACTTCACAAGCCCAATATCCCTGGGATTACTTGGGCAATAGGGCAAGGCCCAATAAGGGTTATTTATGTCAATAGACAAAACCGCCCTAGGTTTAGGGCAGAAGAGGGGCTTATGCCTATAAATACACTACTCCAGGAACTACGTAAGGCTTGATTCCTGGACATTACACAGGATACGTAGGCAATCCAAGATACATTCTTGGACTCAGCCATAAAACCCTAAAATCACCCCCAAAATCATCTTTGATTCAATCATCCCTAGATTAAATTGACCCGAAATTATACATGACAAAATCCAGCATCGTCAATACCGGAACCAAAATGCCAAACTAATTGCCAAAGCTGATGTTGGGTTTTTTATTAGTTCCTACTACGCCTTATAACAAATCTTCATCTTGGAACAAAATTAAATCCTCAAGCTCCGCCTACTGTACAAATTTTCAAAAGCCAAAACAAAGGAAATAAATTGTCTTTGATGTTGATTTCAAAACATAAACATGTCTCTTGACAATCATATCTATGAAATCTTCTCTTTCTCAAACATGACAGTGTCAAAACTTCCATCATAAGCAGCCCTATCCAAAGTTGACTCTCCGGTCGAATTTCTCAACATAATACTTCATTATTGCCAAGAAGACTATTTTCTAAAACTCGGCAACCATACTCCGATACCAAGCTGCCGCGTCCAAAGTTGACTCTCCGATCAAACTCCTCAACATAGTATTTCATTATTGTCGAGAAGACTATTTTTTCAGAAACTCGGACAATCAAACTCTGATACCAGTTTGTTAGGGAAACAAATCCGCACAAGATATAGTCATTAACGAAACAACATAAACTAACTAAGATAGAAGAATACAAAAATCCTTCTAAAGGTCAAATAACAATAGTTCAAACATTATACTATAAAAATCAAAGTTTATCATAAATAATATATGTGGTACATATAACACAATATATACTAGAACCAAAAGACCAAACTAATAGCCAAATCCGATGCGGTGCTTTATTGCAAAAATTTTAGGTTCGTCAATAACTGTCAAACCAGTAGTTTTATGGTGGTCCTGAACCACTATGTCTCACTTGTTCTATCAATAAAAATCCTTAAACGAAGGGTAATATTGTAATGACATGGTATTTATATTTTACACGGTAGGGCATTATTTGTTTTTCTGATTTTCTATTGGTCCTGGATCACCAAGTCATACTTGGTCAAGGACCATAGTAAAATTTGTGCTATCAAATTATGTTAGAGCAAAGGTATTCCTGTAATTACTATGTATGAGGTGGCATAACAGAATTGTAGTACAAGATAAGATGTAGCCTAGATTGTGTAATCTATGAGTGTATAAGACAATGTAATATGTGCACAATTAATGATATCTGAGATTTATCCTAAATTCTAGTTGGTATCAGAGCTCTTTAGCCGATAATGGCTGAAGCCCCCAACTCCGGAGCGTCTGCTTCACCACCATCGACCGGAGCTTCAGCTCCTCCACCTACAATAGCTTCTGCTTCACTACCATTGACCGGATCTCCAGGTCCTTCACCTACAACCACTTCAACCGAGCCTGGTATTGTCTTCGGAGCTCTTAAATCTACCACCGGCATCTCGACTCAATCCTAGTTTTCCATTCCAGCTTCTCAAATGAGCTTCACTGGACCATCTATATCGGCGTTTATGCCTCAGCACTTTGCATCCACCTCGTTTCTCCGGTCATCTCTTCCAAAACACCCGGAATTTCTGCAAACAAGCTCTACTCCTCACCATCTTTCTCCAACATCCACACCAGTGCTTACTCAGACCACCCCAGCTCTTAACCCTTTGACACCGTTTAGTACAAACCTGAATTAGATATGCACCATCAAACTAGACAGATCCAACTATCTGATGTGGAAGTCTACAAATTTACCTATTGTTCGTGGACACAAACTGGATGGCCATCTATTTGGGACCAAACCTCAACCACCTAAAGTCCTAGCTATTTACAATCCTACCACCGGGATTTCTTGCACAATCCTTAATCCAGCCTTTGAAGAATGGAACACAAAGGATCAGCTTCTCGTTGGATGGCTCATGAGTTCAATGAATGAAGAAACCCTAATTGAGGTGATTGGATGTAACACTGCTAATGAAATCTGGACCTGTCTAGAGATTCTCTACAACAACAGGTCAGAGTCTCGAATGTCGGAGTATAAAACAGCCTTCACAAAAACTGAGAAGGGATCTAAATCTATGATGGATTACCTTGCACTAATGAAGTCATATTCTAATGGTATAACTGCAGCAGGGTATCCAATCCCTAAGGGAGAGCTCATTCCACTACTAGAATTTCCCGGATTTGTGACGAATTTTTGTGACGAAAACTGATCGTCACAAATTTCCGACAATATTGCGACGAATTAGCGACAAACCACATATTTCTTTTTTTTTGCAATAAATAGGGACAAAATTGTGACAAAATATGTACATGGCAAAATGTATGTGACTATTTTGTCACAAATCTTTGCGCCAAATTCGGGCGCCATAATTTGTGAGAATTTCGTGACAACCGGCTTGGTCATAAAAGTCTTCGTTGCTAATCGCCGCTAACCGATATATCCGTCCACATCGCAAAATTGTCACATATTTTCCACAAAATTGCTACGAATTAGCAACAAACCGCGTAATTCTTTTTTTTGCAATAAAGTGAGACAACATTGTGACAAAATATGTACGTGGCAAAATGTATGTGACTGTTTTGTCACAAATCTTTGCGCCAAATTCGGGCGCCATAATTTGTGAGAATTCTGTGACAAACTGGCTTGGTCATAAAAGTCTTCGTTGCTAATCCGCCGCTAACCGACATATCGTCCACATCGCAAAATTGTCACATATTTTCCACAAAATTGCTACGAATTAGCAACAAACCGCGTAATTCTTTTTTTTGCAATAAATTGAGACAACATTGTGACAAAATATGTACGTGGCAAAATGTATGTGACTGTTTTGTCACAAATCTTCTCGCCAAATTCGGGCGCCATAATTTGTGAGAATTATGTGACAAACTGGCTTGGTCATAAAAGTCTTCATTGCTACTCTGACGCTAACCGACATATCTGTCCACATCGCAAAATTGTCACATATTTTCGACAATATAATGATAAAAATTTCCCGGATTTGTGACGATTTTTTGTGACGAACAATGTTCGTCACAAATTTTCGACAATATCTACGAATTAGCTTCAAACCGCATAATTCTTTTTTTTTTTTTTTTTTATAAATTCAGACAACATTGTGACGAAATATATACGTGGCAAAATGTATGTGACAATTTTGTCACAAATCTTTTCGCCGAATTCGGGCGCCATAATTTTGAGAATTTTGTGACAAAATGGCTTGGTCATGAAAGTCTTCGTTGCTAATCGGACGCTAACCGACATATCGTCCACATCACAAAATTGTCACATATTGTCGACAATATTGCTACGAATTAGTGACAAACCGCATAATTTTTTTTTTTTTTTTGCAATAAATTGAGACAACATTGTGAAAAAATATGTGCGTGGCAAAATGTATGTGACTATTCTGTCACAAATCTTTGCGCCAAATTTGGGCGCCTTAATTTGAGAGAATTTCGTGACAAAATGGCTTGGTACGCGATGCTAATCTCACGCTAACCGACATATCTATCCACATCACAAAATTGTCACATATTTTCGATAATATTGCTACAAATTTCCTGGATTTGTGATGAAAAATTGTGACGAAAATGGTTCATCAATAATTTGCGACATCATTGCTACAAATTAGTGACAAAACATTTTGTGTTTGTTTTGGGTTGGATTTTTTTTTTTGGTTTCTTTAGATAAAGTGATTGAAGTAATGATTAGAAAGTTAAGATGTTTTTTTGAAATTTGTGTAGATTATGAAATGATTGGTGAAATTAAGTAGAATAATGAATAAAATAATGGTAAAAAAAGGTAATAAAGTTGATAAAGTGAAATGATGAGAGATGATTTAATATTTTTTTTATTTGTAGTTGAAGATTTGATTGGTGGGAGAATTGTAAGAAATGATTGGTGATGTGATGTAAAAAAAAAAATCTCAAAAAAACTTTTGGCAAAACAAACGGAGTTAAGATTATTGAGTAGTGATTTCAACCCGGGGCTCGTTAATTATTCGGTTGAGGATTTCAAACCCGAGGTTCGTTAGTTGTTTCAAGATTTTAAACCCGAGGTTCGTTATTGAGTAGTGATTTCAAACCCGGGTTCCTTAGTTAGTCGGCTGATGATTTCAAGCCCAAGGTTTGTTAGTTATTTCAAGATTTTAAACCCGAGAATCGTTATTGAGTAGTGATTTCAACCCGGGGCTCGTTAATTATTCGGTTGATGATTTCAAACCCGAGGTTTGTTAGTTATTTCAATATTTACCGAGGCTCGTTATTGAGTAGTGATTTCAAACCTGGGGTTGTTTAGTTAGTCGGTTGATGATTTCAAACCAAAGGTTCATTATTGAGTAGTGATTTCAAAATTGGTGCTCGTTAGTTAGTCGGTTGATGATTTCAAACCCAAGGTTCGTTAGTTAGTTCAAGATTTCAAACATGAGGTTCGTTATTGAGTAGTAGATTTCAAACCCGAGGTTCATTATTGAGTTGTTATTCAAACTCAGGGTTCGTTATTGAGTAGTTATTTCAAACCTAGGGTTCGTTAGTTAGTCGGTTGAAACCCAAGGTTCGTTAGTGAGTGCATGATGTGAATCCCGATGTTCATTAGTGAGTTAATGATTCAAAGCCCGAGGTTCGTTAGTTAGTCATGAGTTAATGCATTGAAAATTGAGGTGTGTTAGTGAGTTAATGATTTGAAACTCAAGATTCGTTGCGAGTTCATGATATGAACCCGAGGTTCGTTAGTTAGCTTGGCATGAGTCAATGATTTGAAACTCGAGGTTCGTTAGTGAGTTCATGGTTGAAACCCGAGGTTCGTTAGTGAGTTCATGGTATTAAACCCGATACGTGTTAATGATTCGATACCCGAGGTTCGTTATTTACTCGGAAAACCCTCGCCGTTCCCATCTCCTCCTCCTTCCTCAAAGTTTTTCCCTTTTATTCCTAAAAAATATTAGATGATGAATTGGAGAAATGTAGCGCATTTAGAAAAGAAAAGGTGTGGAATAAAGGAAAATTAGAGGGATGGTGGAAGGTGGCTAAGGAGATTTCGCCGGAAGAGGTGAAAAGGGATAAGAAGGGTGTCCTTTCGAGAAAATCCCGAGTAATTTCATCTCTCGTTTTGCAATTCTTTCCTCTCCTTCCTTCGATATATCGTCCGTCACGTTGACCCCCGTGTTCTTCGACGAGCAATCCGCCAATGGTATGTCCTTTTACGTTTTTTCAATTTTTTTTTAACATCGATCGTTTTTTAAACTTTGCTCGGAATGATTCCAGATTTTGCCTGTGGGGGTAAGCATGTTTTTTGGTTTATTGATTTATCGATTTATCTATAAGACTAATTGAGTTAAGGAAGTCGGGGGAGGCCGGATTTCTTAAGTAAAGATGCTAAAAAAAAATTCTTCTTTGTTTATGGACTAGATTAAGTGATTACCGAATTTTGTTTTTCGAACTATGGTGGGAAAGTTAGGTTTGGTTCGGTTGTTTAATAGCGATTTTAAAGTCAAAGGCGAGTTTTGGTAAATTAGGCATCTTTTAGCATTGGGGTGCTCTCTTGTTAACACACACCTTGACGGAGATCATAAGAAATCGTGCCCTCGTAGAATCTAGTGTGTGTCCTTTCTTGTGGAAATTGCGGCTTTGTCCGAATTCATAGATAATCATGTTGAAGTGTGTATGTGTGTGTGGCGGTTATCTTCGCTTTATGTCTTTTTCGACATTTACACAAAGTTTGTCTTAAATTGGATCGTTTTACATGGATTTAATACCACTCATCTCTCTAGCATTTACGGTTTTGCTCCGTGAAGGTGTGGAAGTGTTGGAGAAAAGCCTAGTACGTTGGCTCCTAATGTGGAGGATTATAGCGGATCGGTAGCGAGAATAATTGTTGCGGGATCCGGGCGCTTTCCCTTATGCAAGAGTCGTCTCTCGCTTCCAAGCCTCGACCGCTCGAATCTCCATTTAGCTTCGAGACTCGAAGCCGCTCTCCGCTCGCATTTTTAGGTTCGACATTTGCTCTTGTTTTAGTATTTTTATGGTGTTCGATTTAGTATTTTGCATATAATGTCATTTCCATTTGCGGATTGTGATTGTTTTTGCTAATTTTGATTAGGTCACCAGTTGAATTGAGTTGTGTTAACATTCAATCTATGCTCTTGTATCACTCTGTCACCGCCCTCTACTTTTCTCACTTCCATGCTTTCGGCAACCCTAGGAGCTTTGGTTGGACTCTTGAAGGTAATACTTCCATTCTTTGTTGCTAAATTACTTTTGTTTTTAGTATTTCAAGTACGATTATTGTTGTTTGGATTTGTTTAGTTGGAATATTTGAATGCTATGATTGATGGAATATTTTATTTTGATTTATGCATTTTAAACGAAGTTGTGATATTTTGTTCAACTCTTTCATGGTACTGGCAGTTCATATCTTTTTGTTGTTTTATTTCGTTAGTAAATTAATCTTTCTTGAAATGATTTTCCCATTTTGTCCTAATATGTTTATCACAGATTGTTAATTGGGCTCGACCAAACATGAAGGTGGCACTTAATGAATGATTCACTATGAAATACTCAAAACACTTCATGAAGTAAGCGTCAAGACTATATGATTACGTTGACTCGTTCACTCTTCCCGTTATTTGAAACTTACTAAAAATCACATAAAATGATGTTTGAAATATTGGATGGAATTAGTATTTTCCACTAATAGAAGTAGTTGCCTTATGTGTTCTTTGCTTCGTGGTCGCTTCCATCTATTAATTGTGTATTGGTATTAATGCGTAAATTGCTCGATCGCTTTTGCGTATTTTTATATATTAACACTTATTTTTGTTTAATTTTTAGGTTTGATGATGGATGATGCAAGTCTTCATGTTGTTTTCATGTAAAGTTCAAGTGGTGGCCGTAGAATCTTGTGCAGGTTCATCTTCTTGCCCTATAGTACTTTTAATCCGGAAGAACTTTGAGCTATTTTTATAATCATTCATTTCGATTATCTTTGTGAATGTTATTTTTTGTACCTATGTGATGCTCAAAGTCAAGCATTTCGTGATATCTTGTTTTAGTTAGCATTATGTCCATAGTTAATTTCATCCTTAAACATTGTTCACTCCAGTGTTGTTATGTTTTTGTTTATTCATGGTTTAAACGGTCCATATTTGTTCTGTGTTTTTATTTTTATTTATTTGAGAGGTTTGTTCTATTTCATGATACCCAAAAAAAGTTTTGTTAAACTTTTGATAGACCCATCACTCTTGTTATCGAGTTAACGGAATGATAAGAATATGTTGCAAGGGCACTAGTTCATTATACAGCTAATCTCTCTCAAAGATCCATCACACAGAAAGGCTCATTCTCTGTTGTGCATTCTAGAGGTTCCTAATCGACCCTATGAGGTAATCTTAATTTCCTTATACACACACACCGGCATACGATGGATTCTTTACTAATGTAAGTACCATACAATAACTATTCTAGGTGCTAACTGTCCAATGTATTAAAGCAAAATTTTAATCTGATTTATAGCGCTACTTAATGAAGTTTCTTATTTTATACTTCAAGTATCTATTTGATGTTTGGGCTGATGGAGGCTACAAATCTGAGCATTTCACAACAGCAAAATAGAAAGCTTTATTTGAATACCATGTGTCCTTAATTTCTTTGTTGCCGCAATTACCTACCGGAATTGTAAGTCTTGACTTAAAAGCTCAGATATCTAAATGAATGTTTTACATTCAGATTTTGACTAGTTTCATGTACTGCCACTGCAGCTTTTGGAGATTCTAAATCTCTTACAGTCGAAGAGGATGACAAAATGAAGAAGAATAAAGGTATGAGTCTTTTTGTATCTTGTTATTGTGTTCATACCTTATTTTCTCTCATCGTATTGTAATTCTACGTAGTAGAATGTTCAGGAACTTGATAGTTGATACAAGTTGAATCGAATTTCTGAAAAAGTACATGAACTTCACTATATGAAAAGACAATTTGAATGTTGCAAATGTTAAGATGACTGCGCGAAACATGGATTTGGGAGAGACAGGAAGCAAGAAAAGAGGAATGGTGCTTCATTTACAGCCCTTGTCACTTGCATTCAATCATGTCAATTATTATGTCGATATGCCCATTGTAAGTCATTTTATGAAGATCTTTGAAACTATATATATATATATATATATATATATATATATATATATATATATATGTACATACATACATACAATTTTATCCGTGTATGACCGTATCTATATCCATCGGGCTATGAAAAAGCAAACAATTGACGATACACGTACGCAACTATTAAGAGATGTTAGTGGTGCATTTAGGCCTGGTGTTTTAACAAAGCATTAGTATGTGTGAGCGGTGCTAGAATAAACTTTTTATACTCCTCATCACTTGTAATGTGAGGAAAGTCCGTCTTACGGAAAGCACTTCCAGTCAATTGTGTCTGCTTATCTTTTCTTGTTGCATCTTCATAGTTTTATTTAAAATTAGATTTAGAATAGCAAAAACCATGTAAATTTTAAGCAATTTTTGTTCTATTTTACTAGATGGTTATAAATATTTGTGCAGATTGAGGGTGATATTTTGGGTGTAAAGAGAGCTATTGTTGGTGTGACGCATTTCCTTCAAGATTGTCCACCAAATGTTGGCAGAACATGGGTGTCGAGTAGCAGAGAATGTTCTTGGTGAAGTTACTTTTGGGTGGCCAAGGCGAGAGAAGTTTAAAGAAGCAGTGATGATTGTCCTACCATATCTTTGGAACAAAAGGACCCGGATTCCCGATGATATGCAGAAAGAAGCCACAGTGGACATGTGCTAGCGGTGAAAGCGAGATCGTCATGATTTTAAACATGTTCATCAGGATGTTTAACAAGACCGGGACACTTTTAGAGACGATTGCTCGTTCACAAGATTGAGTTGTTTTCGGTGATAAAACCATTAGTCTCTTGTATTTGTCTGTTAATCATGAATAATAATGATTTCATGTTTTGAAATTCTATTTGACTCAATTATGAATAAAATGATTCGCTTCAGTTTCATGATCATGGAAGTGTTTTGATTATTTATGCTATTGAAACGTTTAATTTAAGAGAACATTTATAATATTGAATATAATTTTTGTAAATAATAAATATAATAAAAATGTGAAATATAAATTTTGTTACAAAGTCATAGCAACTATTGATTTTGACACAACAGTCCGTTACAAATATAGGTAAAATTTGTTACAAATTTGTCAAAATACTTTGTCACAATTTTATCGTAAAACACCATCACAAAATTAATTCAAAATAGTAGGGGATAAATGTCACATTTTTATTGCTAAATTTGGTAGCAAAATTGTCACATGAATTTATCACATACTAATCACTAAAATCTTGTCACAATTTTATCGTAAACATTCATCACAAATTCATATTAAATTTGTGAGATATGGTTATCACTATTTCATCAAAAAAATTGGTTACAAAATTGTCGTATTTTTTTGTCACACATTTGTCGCTATTTTATGAAGTAACTTTGACACAACACTCCATTACAAACTTATTGGAAAATTTTGTCACACATTCGTTGCAAAATAAAATTTTTGTCGCGAGATTCATCACCAAATTTTTTGTCACAAAGTATGACTTTCGGCACAATTTTGCCACAAAACTTAGTGACAAGGTTATTTCGACTCAAAAATTTGCAACGGGGTGTTCCGTGACGGAAAGTGGATTCGTCACTGATTCGTCACAAACGAGCGTTAGTGACAAATTTGTGACGAAAACCGCCGTCACAAATCCGAGAAATTCTAGTAGTGTTCGTGCCACACTAAGAGGTCTTAGCAAAGAATATGAATCTGTTATAGTGAACATGACCTCAAGAATTGGATCCATGTCATGGCAAGAGGTGCAATCACAAATGGTAACTCATGAGAGGCTAATAGCTCGATTCAATCCTACTATTAATCTGGAAATAGGACAAGCTTCTGCAAATATGGCCACCAAGTCTAGAAACAACAGGTCCTACAATAGGAACAATGGAAATCAAGGTGGTAATCCTGACTATAATGCTGGAAAAGGAAGAGGAAACAGAGGTGGTAGGAGTTCAAGAGGAATATGGGGCAAAGGATCAAACAACACCACTAACAATGGAACTCCTAGGCCTATTTGTGAGAAAAGTCTGGTCACATTGCTGTGGGTTGCTGGCACAGGTTTGATTCCAATGTAGGAATTCCAAGCAATGGAGGAAGCTCAAACCAGAGCAGGAACAACAACAATGCTTATATTGCTTCATCAGACACTGTGAATGATGCAAGTTGGTACATAGACAGTGGAGCAACAAGCCATGTCACCTCAGACCTTAACAATCTTCACATCAACTGTGGATATGAAGGTTCAGACAGCTTAACAGTAGGTAATGGTGAGCATATTTCCATACTTCATGCTGGTCACTCTAAACTTTGTGGCGCACACACACAACACTAACACTTAAAAATATCCTTCATGTTCCTGAAATCACAAAAAACTTACTTAGTGTATCCAAATTGACTGTTGACAATCCTGTACTAGTTGAATTCTACTCTTCTGGTTGCTTTGTGAAGGACAAAAACCACAGGGATGGTGCTGCTGGAAGAGGAACTTAAGGATGGACTGTATCAGTTAAAGTCACCTAAGAAGTCTAGCCAGAGCTCTCTTCAATCCAAGAACAACTCTCTTATTGCTATTCAGTCTAAGTCTAAGTTGAATGAGTCTGTAATCCAGTTTGGACCTTTAGAGTCTTGTGTTTGTTTAGTGAATTCCCAAAAAAAAAGCCATTCTGTGGCATAGGAGTTTAGGACATGCTTCTAGTAAGGTCATAGACCAAGTCTATAAGCTATGTAATCTTCCTATTAATAAAATGTTTGTGTTTTGTGAAGCTTGCCAGTATAGAAAACATCACAACTTGCCCTATAATTCATCAGAAACTAAAGCCACACACCCACTGGATTTGATACACTCTGACTTATGGGGGCCTTCTCCAGTCAGATCAACCAATGGATACACTTATTACATTCACTTCATTGATGATTTTTCCAGATTCACCGGATATACCCACTGAAATTAAAATATGATGTTGTAAAAGCTTTTCGTGACTTCAATTCTATGGTTGAAAATCAGTTTGGCACCACTATTAAAACCCTTAAATCTGACTCGGGGGAATACAGAACCTTTGAACCAATTCTCAAACAACATGGCATTATATTCAGACACCCATGTCCTTATGCTCATGCCCAAAATGGCAAGGCAGAACGTAAACACAAACAAATTGTTGAATTAGGTCTCACCCTTCTTGCTCAGGCCTTTATGCCTCTCAAATTCTGGTGGGAAAGTTTCAGGCAGGCTGTGACCATAATTAATGCCCTACCTACACATGTCATGTCTTAGAAGTCTCCTATTGAAGTTCTTCTTGGTAAATCACCCAACTATGACACCTTAAGAGTTTTTGGTTGATCCTGTTATCCCTATTTAAGACCATACCAGAACCATAAGTTCCAGTTTCATACTAAGCAGTGTGTCTATCTAGGAACCAGTCCTGATCACAAAGGAAATGTGTGTTTAGAGTCATATTGAAGGATATATATCTCAAGAGATGTTATGTTCAATGAAAACCACTTCTCCTACAAAACAGGGTTCCCTAGTAAAGTGTCCACTCATGTGTTTGTCTCCAATGACAGTCTGATCTCAGATCCTATTGTATTTGTGTCTAGCACTCCAAGTCAACCTCTCTCCTTGATTGACACTGATACATATCACCATACAATAGCATCTCATTGTGTCATCAAACACCTCACAGTTCACCTGGTACAACTCACACAACACACATTTCCGGATCACCATCACAATCCTATAATTCTCCAAGAACCACATCTACTTATGTACACTCATAGTCACCTGCACCATCGCCATCACCAATACCAATGCCATCACCATCACCAATACCAATGCCCTCACCTTCACCATCACCCTCTCCATCACCTCAACCTATTCCCCAACATCATATGCAGACCATATAAAAAGTGGTATATATAAACCCAAACCTTTTTCCTTTCTAGCTACACATGATGCTCACACTTACCCTACTGAACCTACCAAGGTTAGAACAGGTTGAATGGAAGAAGGCAATGCAGGATGAATACAGGGCCTTAATCCAAAATTAGACCTGGGAACTTGCTCCTCCAAGTTCAAGTCACAGACTGGTTGGGAACAAGTGGATTTTCAAACTCAAATTGAATGTTGATGGTACAGTACAAAAGCACAAGGCTCGGTTGGTTGCTAAGGGTTTTCTTCAAACCCCAAGGCTGGATTATACAGAGACATTCAGTCCTGTTGCTAAAGCCAGTACTATCAGAGTAATCCTTGCTCTTCTATATGTCCTTGTCTATGTAGATGACATCCTGGTTACTGGAAACAGGTCAAATCTTAGCCACAAGTTTATCCAAATGCTTCACAACAGATTTTCCCTTAAAGTTCTTGGTCCTGTGAGCCACTTCCTAGGGATGTAGGTTCAGAGAGATACCACTGGCTTGTACCTCGGTCAACATATGTATGCCTCACAATTGTTGCAGAAACTTGGATTCACCAATCTCAAACCCTGTCCTACACCCATAGCAGTTGGAACTAACCTAACCAGGTCTGATAGCCCTTTCATGAACAACCCCATACTTTACAGAAGTGTCCTTGGGGCCTTTCAATACATGACTTTCACTAGGCCTGATCTGGCCTTTGCTGTAAACATCTTAAGTCAGTATATGCAGCAACTTAAAGTCCATCATTGGCAGGCACTTAAGAGGCTTCTCATGTATGTGAAAGGCACCATAGACTATGCACTACACTTTGTTCCAGATCAGGGAATTCATCTTGTTGGGTACTCAGATGCTGATTGGGTCTGTGATAAGGTAGACATGAGATCTTTTGCAGGGTATTATGTGTATCTATGTGGTTTTTTAGTATCATGGAGCTCCAAGAAACGAGGAGTGGTTTCTAGCTCTAGCACTGAGTCTGAATATCGATCCTTGGCAAATATTGCAACAGAAATACAATGGCTCACCTCTCTACTATCTGAATTATCTGTCCCTATACCAAAAACAACTACTATTTGGTGTGATAATCTCAGTGCTCAATCTCTTGCCTATAACCCTGTGTTCCGCAATCGTACTAAACATGTGGAAATTGATCTTCATTTCATCAGAGACAAGATTCTGCAAGGACAACTTGTAGTCAAACATATTCCATCAGCTGATCAAACTGCAGACTGCCTCACCAAACCATTATATATCACCAAGTTCAGTCAATTCAGAGACAAACTTCAAGTGGTCAAGACCCCATTTCGTTTGAGGGGGGATGTTAGAGCATAAGGGTATTTATCTAATTACTATATATGAGGTGGCATAACAGAATTGTAGTACAAGATAAGATCTAGCGTAGATTATGTTATCTATGAGTGTATAAGACAATGTAATATGCGCACAATTAATGATATCTGAGATTTATCCTAAATTCTAGTAATTACATGTTACATTTCAAAACATACGAGAAATTAAAGTGTGAAATTGATTATTCTCAATATTAGGTACAAACCATATTGTTGATCATGGTAAAATTTATGTATCAAAGTAATTATATCAGTAAATTAAAAATTATTTAAGTGGAGAGTTGTTATATATAATGGTGTTAATGTCTAATATCAATAAATGCATTCACCGAAATATGATAAAGTCAATAACATGTCCATTTCCCCTTTTCTTTTCTTTTCTACAGAAATGTCCATAGTTTACTATAATTACCATGATTAATAATAACAGGATTAACAGCTCGACTTTTTTGGTCTAATCGTACAACAGTAACAGTACTACTTAATTATTAATTTGTTGTATTAATATTAATCGCATATTTAATACTAAAATAATTTACTACAGCACATGACTTGAAACTATTTATGACGGCTAATAAATGAAGTCGTTCGTGAAGAATCTTTAGTTTGCCTTGTGTAATTGTTAATATGTTTTAGCGAACGAACAAAACTCAAACATTGTATCGGGATGATGGTGGTTTTCCATTTATTGAATAAAGATAGATCGTTTAAAAATAAAAAATAAAAATAAAAAACCTCAAACATTGTATCAAGCTGATCAGATAATAAACTCAAAATTTGTTTGATGTGAAATCTAAACAAACTATATACAGTAAACTTCTCTTTCTTTTATTTAAAATTTTAGTATCAACTGACTCGACGTAAACTTCTCTTTATCTTTATAAACAAACACAATGATTACGCCTAACAACTTCAAAGAAAATTATTCAATGTGAAGGGACCAAATTATTTATTTTGTGAAAATGCTGGCCTGAATTGTGCAACATAGCTTTGATTTCCACAAGAAAAAAGAAAAGGGAATGAATGAGTATATTATGCATGTGCCGGTAGCTTTCATCAAACTGCACCCGAAAAAACAAGCGGATACTGCGCCTCTATCAAAGGGCCATTGTGTCTCTACTATTCCACGTGGACAAGAGGCAAAGTTCTAAGGTGGCAAATTTTCCATGTCAGCATTAATTGTTGATGCCATGACACATTTCCTTACGTGCAAAAGGCGATTTCCTTTGCTCTCAAGGGCCTTCCAACCCGACTCGATATAAGTTAATTGTGGTGAGTTAGTTGTCTAATAGGTTGGAGGATCAGAACCCAATATATATCCACAAGAAGTCACTATGTATTTGAGACTAACTCCCACACTGTGACTGCTGAGATTCGATAATGCGTTCGCAATCTACCACCCGAGAATCAACTGAGCTAACCATGCGGGTCCATGAAACATTTGCTTGAAAAATGATTTGGTAGTGAGACACTTCTTTAAATGAATATAACGTTATGATAAGTCATGTTGTCAAAATCGGAGCCCTGAATTAAAGCACGGGTGGTCTAATATATAGGCTGTATTAAAATAATTAGGTGGGCATGACTTTATGAATTAAACTAGATTATATTAGGGTTTTTTTCTACAACACTATAAAAATTGGGTGAGCTTGATTAGTCTCCCTCTCCCAACACCTTCTCACAACATTATAGTACCCGTATGATGGCATTCGTCATGTCAGAATTGTTGTGCCACTAACATTAATTACTTTATCACCTTCTCGATCTTATGGCAAAGATCGTTTTGCATGTTGTCTCCATATGGTATAGAGACATCAAAACGCATTGAAAAGACGTAGGTTAATTCCTACAAATTGCACATAAGAGCTTTAAAACATTCATTTATATTTTTAAGGACGGAGCCAAAATTTACTTTCTGCTAGACTACTCGACTATCTTCAAATTACCGGATGAGACAGCGTGCTTTAGAATAACTTGATAGGTTAGTCGGTTTATATTAAAAAAATTACTATATTTTTTTTGTCCGAATAACTTAGAACCTCACGATTGGCGAACCACATGGACAGAGTGGACAAAAATGTCCCTTTATGATGAAGTTACAATAGGAAAATGTCAGATTTTTTTTAATTAGTATTTATTACTTACAAAATAATACTCCTTCCGTCTCATTTTATTATCGCGTTTGCCTTTTCATACAGATTAAGAAAAATGTAGTTATTGCTTTGAATCATTAAATGGTTCAATATTTTTACATTATACCCTTTAAGTAGTTGTTGAAATATTTAATGCTACACACTTTTTATTGTAAAGATGAAAGGGCATTTGAAGAAATTTGACAATAAATGGACAAAGTGAATACTTATTCTGGGACAAACATAAAATGAAACGTGAACAAATAAAATGGGACGGAGGGAGTAGAAAATACTAAAACCGGAAATAGACTAATACTTGTTGGGCCATAACATATTTGAAATGGTGAACCAAAACATGTGCAGTTGTCAATTATAAGGTTTATAAGAACTAATAATTGTTGCTTTAGAACTAAACTTATACAAAGCTGTTACGCAATTATGTGTTTTCTACACTCTTCTAACATCCTCATTGCATGTTCTAATTTAAGAAGAAAAAAAACATTTTGAATTAAAATTAATTAAGGCGTTCGGGAAATATCCCGACGTGTTATCTAGCTAGACATGAGTTTTTTTCTCAGGGTGTAGTTTTCTAAGATATTTAACCTCCGGTGATTGTACGCTCTGCTTGTTCGACATATTTTGATCGATTAATACAAAATGTTTCTTTAAAAAAGGAATTATATAAATGCAAATGTTTAAATTTATGTTTGTATTATCCTAACAGCAAGTGAACCCGTAAATCAAGGCAATCAATGTGTTGAAAATTCCACTTTTCCTTCAATATTGATCATTAATAGCAATATGCATAAACACTACTACTACGTTCGTCAAATAACGAATGTCACAATCATTATACAGACTTAACGATGACGGAGATCGTTGAGTATAAAAATACATGCTGACACGGGTAAACAGGCCTTTGACGGATGATTTAAAGAGCTTTTCCGATAGGCCTGCAAAACACACAAGGCGTGAGAGATCTGGAGGCACTCCGACACTAAGTCAGTATTATGATTGATGAATTTTTATAAAGACAATGAGTGGAGAATATAAAAGAATGTGTATTAGGCTATTTGCATATGTCTTACGTCCCTGAGTAATGTGGGTGATGAAGACCCATTTATATAGTGCACCATTGTGAGTTATGAAACATTGAAATAGTGGAGCACCCATAATGGGATAGTTTGCAGCTCAAGAAATAATGCCAATGATTTTAGACGGATATCATGGCACGATTATAATTTGTGCTGTAATAACCATTTAATGGGGTGTAACAGTTATTGTGACCAAGGATAACATGCACCATGCTGAGTGGCATGCACCATGTCGGGTACAAAGGACCGAAGATGACCTGTATATATCACGTCGGCAATAAGATATATGGGGTGACATGAAATGATCTTTGTTGATGAAGACCCGATATCGAGTCGAGTTAACCTTAACTCTATATATGCTAGACCTGATGATCGATCACGTGTTGGGTGTCCAATCTCATCCACGTCAAGATTCATTATAATCAAACACGTAAAAATATAATGTATCATTGTATCATTCATTATAAAAAAAAAAAAGGGAATGATGGAGAATGACATCAATATTTCATCAATTAAAGAAAAATGGCAGATTTTTGAAACTTTTGCATAAAAGATAAACCTATTTTTTTATTTTATATTCAGGTGCCTTTTTTTTTTCAAAAAAATTAAAATAAAACCAACATATTTAGGCGCCTTTTTTTCACCAATTTTTTATTTTTTTTTTCATTCTATTTATTTTGAGGCCACGTTCAACATATTCCGACGTGATTTCAGAAATTTCGTTCTCATTATTGTTCGAAATTAACTGTCGATATTCATTGATATTCGGGATTTACTGGGGAGATTCACTACGTGAATTTCGACAGTGAATCTCACGAAAAACGATGTAATTATATTGAACCAAATCTCAAAACGCAGAGCATCAAAAAAAAAAAAAAATCAGTGAAATTTTCATCACGTTTGGAGATTTAGATCAAGAGATATGAGTGTTTGAAAATCGGGAAGGAAAAAAAAATGGAGCATTTCCCGACGCTTCGGATTTTTATATTTTTTATATTTTTTTTTTTTTAGGGTATAAAAATTATGAGAATTGTCTTTACTTACAAAAAAAAAAAAAAATATTGAAGTGCCTTTTTACTCAAAAATATTCCAAAAGGTATCTTTATCCCTAATTCTCCGTTAAAAGAAATCGTTGCAATAGTAGCATTAAATTGATTTGTTTACATAAGAACACTACACAATGAGGCACTGTAACATCATATTCCTCCTTTTATCCCTACATCTTCTCGTTTTGTAGTTGTCTACGGTCTACAATTACATGTTGCTACTTACCTAATTAGTGGGAGGTTATTGTCTGGTGTCTCCACACGGTATGGAGACACCGGGTCGCACACCACACACTTCCATTATGTATTTAAACTATGTGGTTCTGATCGTTTCACTCGTTACTTCACCTCAAATTTTTTCACTACACAATAACTTCCCCTAATTACTTTACCCTTAAATCATATACTTTTTTTGTTTGACAAACATTATAAAGTACACCCACATTATCTAATGTTTGTAAGTTTTCTTTAGTTTGATTAAATAAAAAAATTATAATAAAATAATGTTCAGTATCTTATTTTATCTCTTCATACCTATTAAGAGGCAAAGGAGGGTGTGCCAACAGGTGGCCACGTGGCCACGCTCTTTGGCCGACACATGACAAATTTTCTTTTTTTTGCAACAGATTTTTTCTCTTTTTTAAAAATCAAAATTTAGGTTAGCGTTATATAGAAACCTAATTTTTTTTCGATTGCAATTAACACTCTACAATTTATCTGTAATCGAACCGAAAATCAAACCGTAAAAAACACTGAACTATTAACCAAATTGAATAAATAAGCGTAACCGAAACGTGTATAATTAGTTTTAATAACTAAAATACTATAACCGACTATGAAAAAATACATGTAACCGAAATGTTGTCCGAACAAATTTTTATCGAATTAAAAATCGAATGAGCCAACGAGGGTGTGCATCGGTTAGTGTTATATAGAAATCTATCTAATTTTTTTTCTTCTTTAAAAACCAAAATTTTGGTTAGCGTTATGTAGAAACCTAAATTTTTTTTCCGATTGCAATTAACACTCTACAATTTATCTGTAAGCGAACCGAAAATCAAACCGGAAAAAACACCGAACCGTTAACCAAATTGAATAAAAAAGCGTAACCGAAACGTGTATAATTAGTTTTAATAACCAAAATACTATAACCGTCTATGAAAAAATGCATGTGACCGAAATGTTGTCCGAACAATTTTTGATCGTAGTAAAAATCGAATGAGCCAACAAGGGTGTGCCCACAAGTGGCCAAATTGAATTAAAATCGTAACCGAAACGTGTATAATTAGTTTTGATAACCAAAAATCATAACCGAAACGTGTATAATTAGTTTTGTTTGCCATGCCAGACTCATTTTTACCATAAAGTTGTTTCTAGAGTTCAAACAATTGTGTTTTTTAGATATGTTTTCCGGTAATAAGTGACTCTTATTACATTGGTCATGGCTCTTATTACATTGGTCATGGCGTTGCTGTAAATGATTTCGGGGTGGGCTTTCCAATAATGGTGGATCATCTTGGCAGCTTGGTGGTTTTACTGACCTCTGATTGTCATGGTATGTTACTGTTTATACGTTGGATCCTTACATTTGGGTTTGTTCTTTATACATGCATAATTTCTTATGAATTCCTGCTTGATGTTTCAACTTCAGTGTCAATCTTGAATCCTTCTAGCTTGACTTCCCACGTTATTAACAGACTATGCTTTCTCAGAGAAAATCAGACCAATTAAATTTTACTCAAATTTTCACTTTGTCCTATCTTCTCATTTCACAGAATGGACTGAGGTGTTCAATTCAATGCTCTCGATACTTCGTTTTCAGTTCAGGTGAGTTTCTAATTTCTTAGTTTATTTTCATTTTACTTTTAACAAGCTAAGGTGTTCCATGTTGTTGCATGTTTGCGTATTGTCTGTGTCACTTTCATTAATTCTACCTTTATAGACTCTCGAGCCTTAGTTGATTTTTATAGGTGGAAAATGTCTTGGATTCGTTAGTCTCCTTGCTTACACGCACCACTTTTCCCATTCGATATCTATTCTTTAGTTTTATCGTCGGTTACGGTTTATTATGGACTCGTCGTGTCTTGCACGATACACCTACACTAGTAGAGTTTATGTAGAATTTAGAGATTAACTCCATCATTTCTCATACCATTTCTCATACCGAATGAATTTAGGACCCTCCACACGTGTTGTTAAGTAATGTAACACGATTTATACCGTTTGTTTCCAAACTGGATGATTCATATTCGTTTACAAATCAAGTCTTTACAAACAAAGACACCATGCAATAATTTACCGTCAAAACTTAGGTAGGTAGATGGGATATTCTTGCTACATTTCGCGACATTCACCCACCCAACCAAGAAAAAAGTGCACATGTATTGAATATTGTACATCTAAAAACGTTGAAAGATAAAGGCAACCTCCATCATCATGTGTCCAACTTAGTGCTTTATATCAGAAATGGAATTCCCCATTTTACCCTCCCCTCTTAAAAAAACACTATATCTATACTATATATATATAGAGGAAGGGTTTTAACCTAATTACCCGCTATTGACCCGCTATTGACCCGGAAAATACACACGTCTGACCCGCTTCCCACGACCCAAACCCGGATAATAAATCTTTTCTTTAAAAGAATAATTAACCCCCACTCGGCCACTCCCCTCAAACTCCCCCCTTCCAACGTTCGGCTTCGTCTAAACCCCCCCCCCCCCCCCCCCTCAAACTCCCCCACGTTCAAACTCCCCCGGCCGCACTATACGTACTCCAACCCCACTATCTTCTCACAACCGCAACACTCCTAACCACCCAAAATCATGTTCCCACGATTCTTCTCTTGCATAAAGCTTTTCGATTCTCGTTTTCCACGATTTCACTTTAATAGATTTCCGGGAGCTTTTCACGATTTCACTTTTTGTCGCCGGTGCAAGACTCGCCGGAGAAGAAGACCCATAAGCGTGAGGCCGGACATGGTTTGTAGTTGTGCGAAGAAGATGATGAAGAATTTAGGTTATAGGTTCGACCTAAGTGGGTGATTTCACATTGAGGTAGGATTCTCTTTCTACAAATTTACATTATGAGAATAACAATCAAGTTTCTCTCTTTTGTTGTATTTCGATTCACAAACCGTAAGGCGTTTTTTGTGCGGGATGATCTTTGTTCAAAAGTTTCTTCAATTTACAAACCGTAGGCCATTTTCTATGGGTCGATCTTTGAACTAATTTTTAATTTATGTTTGTATTTTTTCTATGATTTTCCATGATGGTGGATATGGCGGATGAAGCAGTGATGGTTATGAAGGCGATGGATATGGTGGTGGCCTTGAGCAGCGGGAATTATGATGGGAATTGGAATGAGACGGGTTTTACTATAAATTTCTCAGGTGTGAATGTTACTTTTATTATGATTTTATTTTAATTAATTTTCTCAGGCTTCAAAATATATATGAAACAACTAAGCCCTCAAGAAATCATTCATGATGTATACCTGAATGTGATCTTTGAAATAATCAACAAGGTGAGAACAAATGATTTTCCTAAGCATCCAAACTAATATAGCAAATTTCACGATTGAATTGTATTACATTCTACAGTGGCTTGGATGGGGGGAGGATTAAAAGCATCCAAACTGAAGGTGCTTATATAATAGCGGAGGGATCCGAAAAAGAAAGAGACATGCTCATTCACTCGGTAAGAGGAATTTCCAGAATGTTCGGTCACTTAAATTTCCAGTAGAGTGCCGATCAGGTTGATGGATGTCCAATTTTTTGCTTCTCAGTTTCTTTTCTTCTATTGATGTACTGCTATTTATTTAATGTATTGAAGTATTGATGTGAGATTAGTCTTGCTGAGATTTGCAAGTTTGCAATCATCCATACCCATTTTTCATATTTATCCTTTTCATTTTTATCGAGATTACATTTTCAATTGTTTTGATTAAATGGTTGTGTCCTTGCATAGTCTTTAATTCCGCAGTGCGTGAGCCATTATGAGGTTTCCCCTCTCACTGTTTTCGGATCAAAATGCCTGCTTTGCTTTGAACAACACTGTAATTGAATGTATTGTCATTTTGACAGGTCAATCAATTCAATCTTATTTTTATGGAATTTTGCTGATGTTTGCATCATTGTATTTATTGTTCATCGGGTGTGCGCTCTTCTCTCATTGTTGTCTATTTGTTGGCATTTTGCTTCTTTGTAATTTTTTTTTTTTAATTTCTTTGTTGTGTTTATTATGGTTTGGATGAGCGAGTTTTGGAAGGCTTCGGTCGGTGTTTGGGGAACATGAATGGACCTATAATGGTGGGATGAGTAGGCAGCAATTAGTGTTTTTGTTGTGACTTGGATGTATTACCTCATTACGTTTATCTCCGATTAGACTCTTACGCCCCCTGTCTGATCTCAAGTAAGAGCTCATCTCCAAATTGCTGTTTGTTTTTCTTTTTTTTTTCTTCCCTTTTTTGTGTATTTTCTCAAAGTTTATTTTTATGATACATTTTTCCTTTACTTATCTTTAATTTTTGGATCGTAATTGAGCTGGAGGAATGACAGTCTTCTCTTTGTTAATTCGAAATTTGCATTAATGCAACATGGATTCGTGAGTGCATTTCTTCCTTGCAGAGGCCAAAGGAAGCTATGTTTCTGTTTTTTGTATTGCACTTAGTTGTTGCTGTGTGGAGAAGGATTTTTACAAGCACGAACCTGTGGTTGACGAGTATTGTTCTCTCTACCGCCTCTTCTATACTCTCCTTTGTTTTTGAGACATGGATGGTTGTTGAACATGACAATGTTGATTTTCAAAATTTTCAGTCATTTTGCTGATTATGCGTCTTTGTAACATTTATTTGTATTTTTTTCATGCATTATAGACAGTTGTTTCATGCGTTTACGAATCTACGATGCAGCATTTTAGTTACTGTGATTATGTTGTATTATGCGGGGGAGGGCAGAGGCAAGATACTTTGAGTGACATGTTTTGGTTAATGACTTTTAGTGGGATGTGCAACATTCATTTTTACTCAAGCACTTGGTAATTGGTTAATTTTCATTTTTGTGGTATTTTACCTTTCTTCTTGCTCTTTCTTTCATTCAATCCCAATGAATATATATGCTTTGTGTGGTGTTCCTTTTTTTTTTTAGTGCTTTCTATGTTTAAGTATGAAGCTTGGGATTTTTTTTAAATGCACCTCTTTTTTTATTAGTTGTAAGTTGTTAATTTAGTTTTGCAATGTTTTAATGGTTTTATGAAAATACTACAGAGAATTTGTTATCTTCCTATATGCTATTTGAAATTGTGAATCTCCTTATTGTCTATAGAGCTTAAAAAGTATTTGGTCAGTTTTAATTTTTTTAACCTAAACCCTCTTAGAAACCTCCCGACCTTAATACTTAAGCAGGAAATGGGTGTCAATCAGAAAAGGTAATATGGGGAAAAAAAAGGATGGTGGCGGCAGCGGCACCGACGATAAAAGAGAAGTCGTGTTTTGAAGATTGATTTCCATTGCCAAGGGTTCTTCCAACGTCATTAAACGCATTCGAGCCTTCGAAGGTATATTTTATATTTATACTTTTGTTTTGACAATTTTTATACAGTTTTCAATTTTCAGAGTGGTTTTACAATTGTTGGTCTAAAAAACCTTTTTTTTCCCTCATGAATGTAAGCAACCATTCGTTGAGATAAACAACACATGAAAAAAAAACAGATGAATGGTCATGATTAGAATTCGGGGATGTTTCGTCGGTGAATGTAGCCTTCGTGAAGATTGCAATACCAAAAAGTATGGTCCGGCCAGTCAATTGACCTAGAGCTTTCTTTACCATTCCCCGCACTTGCCAATGCAAAATCAAAGTCGGTGGACGACATTGACGGTACTCTTAAGCATAGGTATGAACTTTGTCCTTCCCATTATTTAATCAATCAATATCATATGTGTTCTCCCATTATATGCATTCATATTTCATGTGCGAAACTCTGATGTTTGTGTTATGGTCAGAGTTTGAACTGCATACTTTCTAACAAGATTTGACATTGACATTGGTATATGTGATGCAGACCTGATATGGGGAGTAAAATAAAGATGGCATCGCACTTGAACAGAACATGAAATATGAGTGCATATAGTTGAGTACCCTGGACTCAAAAATTCAGTGCTTTCAAGACAAGAGAGGTAGGTGATACTCCTCAACTGCATCTATTTGAGGTTTTAGAATTTGGTGCTTGCATATCCTTATTCAATGAGAACACATACATTGGCTTTTTGGTAACAACTTATTCTTATTGGATGCTTTCGCTTTGTGTTTCTTTAGTTGTTTTCCTTTTGTTATGTCCACATCAAAATGGACGTAACATATTTTACACTATTTATGATAGTTACATCATCTAACAATAGGTCTACTCCATAATCAATTGTGTAAGATTGTTTTGTCGATTTGTTGTACACATAGCATTACTCTCATGCAATGTACGTAGTCATGATATCTCTTACGTGAATTGTTGACATTTTTTTGAGAAGGAAAATAGTTTGTGCATTCTAAGTTGCAGGATTAAAAAAATAGACAAAATGCATAGTAGATATACAACCCATGTGTTTAGAATATGGTACATATGGTGCTTTTATGTTTGTGAGAATTTAGCCGATGATGTATGGCGGATGGACCACAGACAGAGTTTGAAGAGAACCGATCAATTGGTTTAAGAAATTTCGATAGCATGTCATAAAGCTGTCCATCTCGGAGAATGGTAATTGAAGACATATTTTTAACACAAAATGCTTTCATCCTATTTTCTTTTTACCCAAATATTTTCCTCGGAGGAGATGCTTTCTACCATTGGTGACTTTTTTTAGTGACACTGTCATTTTTTGTTTCTTTTGCCCCTTTATATTTAATCTTGCCTTTGTTTTTGTAGGCTTTCAGAATATTTATTTCTTACGGAATATATTGAATACCAAAATTGTGTATTGTCTTGATTCCAGACTGCTACAGGATATAAATGGTGAAATATTCGTGTTTTGATAACGGACAAGAAGCAGCATGAAGAAGCAACAACAAATATGGCACAAATGCAATAGACCATCATAGCTCAATAGCTCTGAAGCATTACGAGATTGATATCTGGATCATCACAATACATAATAGATAGCGGCTAAATGAAAATGGTTGTTAACACGATTATTTACATAGCATCTACTCCTTTTTAGAGCGATCATAATGTAAAGCGGATATATAAGTTTGAATGTTTTCTCCTTGGATTTAAATTAACACATCTTATATGTGCATAATGCTACCCACGGCAGTTTCTCTATCTTTTTCAATTAGTTGTATCTTGATTTATATTTGCATCATTGGATTATTTCGTTATTGTTGTTGTGGTGATTTTTTTAACATGATTACACGGTTTTGTAGAGATTTGTAGTACTTAGATTTGTAGCAATTTTTATATTACATTTAAGTTATGGTTTCTACACGGTTTGTCACTCTATCAATTATGAAATTTTCAAAGCAATAACTTTTTTTTAATGGTTTTGTCATTTTCCTAAACAAATGCTTTATATCGCACGCGTTTATTATAGTATATATATATATATATATGTAAAAATAAAAAAAAAAACTCTTCTACCAAGGTAGGGGGTGGGACAAAAATTCAAACAATTACCAGCTTTTCCGTTTAACGGCAAAAACTGACTTGCATTACACAGGGGTCCACCCACCCCCACCCCACCCCCACGTCCCCGTAAAATCTGCAGCGACAAGCGCCTGGTATGGTGTAACCCTACATGCACATGGATTTTTTTCTTTTTATTTCAAGATTTCAAAAGACCCTACATGCACAGTTTAATCTATACACAATATCAGTCCCTTCCTCCTCCAGTTATAATTATAATTATTTCTATATAAACCCTTTGATTCTTCTTATTCTTTTTCCCATTCTCAAATATCTTCATATTCTTCTCTCTAAATTAACCCCACTAGATTTGTAAGGAAATTAAGAGGGCCCAAATAATGGCTATTCCTTTAATTTCTCATCTTCTTCTTCTTCTTACATTTGGTTGCACGTTCTTTATGGTGTCCTTTGCTACTGTTCAAGATCCTGAGCTTGTTGTACAAGAAGTACAAAGGTACTGTCTTTTGTACTTGTATATATATTATGTTGAATTATCGTCTCCTTACTTGAAGTTTAAAGAGTAATGTAGCAACCATAACCATAAACAATGGGTAACACTACATTTTTTGCTCTATTGATTATGATAGTCAGTGGTGTAGAAGTCGTGGTACTCGGTGTGTCTTAGTAGTTGTGGTTGTAGCAATACCCCAATTTTAACTTAGGGTGATACTACCACTACAAACGGTTGTGAAGAAACACAATTTTGAACCCTTGATTATGATAAACCCACATCATTAATTATCAATGATGTAAAAGTCTCTGTGTCCTCCGTTATGACAAAACTGTTCTACAAATAGCATTTCTCTAGAAACTCATGACCTTCTCATTTGATAACATATTGTTAATCACAATTTACTTCACTGAAAATGTTTCATTATAATATTTATATTAATGTTTTATTTTGGGTGTAATGCTTGCAGGAGCATTACTAATGCAACAAGAATGGCATCAAGGAGGAAGCTAGGGTTCTTTTCTTGCGGCACAGGTAATCCGATCGACGACTGCTGGCGGTGCGACCCGAACTGGGAGCAAAACCGCCAGAGGCTCGCGGATTGCGCCATTGGGTTCGGCAAGAACGCCATAGGCGGTAAAGGTGGTAAAATATACGTCGTCACCGACTCAGGCAATGACGATCCGGTTACCCCTAAGCCCGGTACACTACGTTACGCTGTGATCCAAGACGAGCCATTATGGATCATATTCGCTCGCGATATGGTGATTCAATTGAAAGAAGAGTTGATTATGAACTCATTCAAGACTCTTGATGGTAGAGGAGCAAGTGTACACATAGCTGGTGGTCCATGTATAACTATACAATATGTGACAAATATTATAATCCATGGTATTAATATACATGATTGTAAGCAAGGTGGGAACGCTATGGTGAGGGACTCCCCACGGCATTACGGGTGGAGAACTATATCGGACGGTGATGGTGTATCTATCTTTGGAGGTAGCCATGTTTGGGTAGATCATTGTTCATTGTCAAACTGTAATGATGGCTTGATTGATGCAATAATGGGGTCCACAAGTATTACCATTTCAAATAATTATATGACCCATCACGATAAAACCATGCTTTTGGGACATAGTGATTCATACATTCAAGACAAGAACATGCAAGTGACTATTGCCTTTAACCACTTTGGAGAAGGACTTATCCAAAGAATACCTAGGTAATTCAAAAATAAAGTTACTTTGAGTTATTTCTCTCGTAAAAGAATTTATGTCACTTTCGTTGTGTTTGAGTGGTTGTGGAAGTACTAACGTCATCTTATTCAAACACTACGAGCGACACGTCATTCTTCTTTTTCTTTTTCTTTTTTATTTTTTATTTTATTTAACGGAAACGAAAGGAAGGGGAGGGGATCGAACTCTGGACCTTCCACCTGGAGGCCAGGGTAAGCCCTAGTGGCTTACCACTAGGATGAGCTTAAGCCCGACACGTCATTCTTTTAAACCATCGATAATGATGTAGAGTACTCATCCTAATCAATAGAGTAAGAGCATACTGTGTCATTCATTTTTTAATGATTGTGACAGTAGAATCATTCTATAACATAAAAAATGTCATAACTTGATGTTTCGTACCACTTTTAGAATAGATATACGACATGATATGTTTCACTGTCATTGGTATTCTCATATTATGATATTTGTTATGTCAGAATGATTATAACAGTAGCATAATTTCATAATTCTTTTTAGATTATTATTTATGATGACTAATTTTATATGTATGCATGCAGATGTAGGCATGGGTATTTTCATGTGGTGAACAATGATTATACACATTGGGAGATGTATGCTATTGGAGGGAGTGCTGCCCCTACCATCAACAGTCAAGGAAATAGATTTCTTGCACCAGATGATAGATTCAAAAAAGAGGTGAGAAATAATCTGCTTTTTGAATTTCACATGTTTTCTTTAATCTTGCTATAATTGATGTTCTTGTTTCATGTTTCATGTGATAATGTTTTTATAATTAATGATTAATAAATAATCACTTGTTTAGTTATTAGTACACGTTAGGAAGATGGAATGGCCATTTCTATCCTCCATTATACTATTTTTTGGTGTGTTTAATTGGTTCTATGGTACACTTTATAGAAATAGATGAATATCACTCTCACACTTATTCTGATGCTATGAAGGTCACAGTCTGATGCGTAAGTGAGATGATGTGACATTGGAATCTTTCTTTAAAATAGATGACATGTCATCAAATCTCTCACTATCGTATCATATTGTAATATTTGTTGTATTAAGTTGATAGTAAGAAGAACATTACCCATACCTATACTATTACTACACATGATTAATTAGGTGCAGTATAGCTAGGGTCGATATTGTGAAAACCAATATGCAGTTGTGTAATAAATGATACATGACACATGTAAGTTAAAAAAACAAAAGATATTTTTATTAATTTACTAAAGGAAATACTTTGAATAATTTGTCTTTAATGTTTAATACAAAGTCTTCTCTTTAACTTTTTTTTCCTTCTTCTCCACTTGACATAAAAACACTCCCTTTCACTTTCGTTTTGTCTCCTCTTTGTTGATATGTAGCATCAGAAAATGACTCTTGTTTTATTAATGATTCACTAGCACATGCATGCCAATTAATTATATAGCCAAACTTTTTTCCTACCATACAAAATTATTATTTGAATAAAAATGCCATACATACATAAACAACAATAACTATCCTATACACATCCCATGTTGCATTATAGTCTTTCTTTTTCTTTTTTCTTTTTTTTTCTTCGGGACAATTTAAGTTATTAAAATTGACATTACATGAACTAGTTGATAACTCGAAATAAACTAATTCACACCATATCTGAATTCACATGCAATAATCTAAAACGTATATGTAACGTTTCAGAATTTAAGTCTAGATGTATTATTTGAATCATATTTGGTCAAGTGACCATTTAAACTCATCGTTTACATATGGACTTGAATGGTTAACGTAAGTTGATAAACTATATTTCTCAATCCTTATTTTTATAGATTTTGACTCTCACATTTCCATTATTGGATATTCATTCTTTTCCTGGGGTGTCGTCCTCGTAAGGACACGTTGTTTCTCATAGTGTAGCGCTCAGTTTTATCTTATAATTATTATCATTTCACCTCAAAACACGTACCCTAGAATTTAAGGCTAGCTAGTGTGCTACTTTGACTCGTAGTTTTCATATAGCTTAAAAAGATTTAAGTTAATTTATATACTAAGTTCATTATTCTTCAACCTTATAGATAAGACTTTTATTCTGTACCTTTCAAATGCGTGATACTACATTGTATATTCTCAATTGTCAAGTAGATAAACAAAAGACAATTATTAACGACACAACAATCAATCTATTTTCAATGACATTCGATCTCAGAAAGTCGAATCTAAACTCAACATTCGACTTTGTAGATATTGAATATATGTCCACCATCGATCTTTGCAAAGTCGAACCTAAGCCCGAATTACTATGGTGCTACAGTAGATTAACCATGTTGCCATAGTGCCAATGAAAACGGGAGTCTTTTTTTTTTTTTTTTGAATCTACCGTGACACTAGAAAACATCTACCGTCACACTATACCAGATCTGAGGTACCGTCACACTATACCAGATCTGAGGTTTAACTTTCAAAAGATCGAATGTCTGGAAAGTCGAACCTCATTCATGAATTCTAGTTCGACTTTCCAACAATTGAACTTCACTATGGTGACCTCTCGAAAGTACAACTAAAGACGTACTCTGATCATATGAAATAGGCTAATTATACCCTTGATGGTTAATTAATAAGTTGTTATATATAATTGATTTTATAGGTGACAAAGTATGAAGATGCACCAGAAAATGAATGGAAGAATTGGAATTGGAGATCAGAAGGTGATTTAATGTTAAATGGTGCATTTTTCACACAAGCAGGGGCTGCAGCATCATCAAGTTATGCAAAAGCATCAAGTTTAAGTGCGAGGCCATCTACACTTGTTAGCTCACTCACTTCAAATGCTGGCACACTAATTTGCAAAAAAGGGTCTAGATGTTGATCAATATTAATATAATATAATATAATATAATATAATATAATATACACTAATTAATTACACAAAAATCAAGAAAGGCTTGCTAGACTTATATATAGTATAAACTAATTATTATACTATATATATATTGCTTTCTTGTCTCTTAGTTTCTCCCCAAAATTTCCATATATACCCCTTTTCACACTATCCCACCCCATCCTATCCGATCCATCCCATGCGTTTCGTTTTATTACAAACTAAGTTTTCTAGAGATATTGATTATCGTCATAATAACTGAGACACAACATTATTAATCAATAGAGTGAGATTTATGTTAACTAATGAATCTTATTTTATTGTAAGAATGCGTGATGTCAAGTGTTGTGACGTAATTATTGTGATCAAATCATTTATGCTTGGACTATAGTGTTTGGAGGTTGAAATTTAGTGTAATTTTCATTTTTATTACTTTTTCTAGTATTTGATTTGCCTTTTTATAAATGTAATTGGTGGAAAACGACCTATAGCTGAGCATGCTACATAGCAAATGCTAGCTCAAGTGTTGATGGATATATATATATATATAAAAATGTAAACTTTATTCTTCTTTGCTTTATATATATATGAATCTCCTTTTATTTTCTTTAGTTATTTTTTTTTTTTTACCTTTAAGAGTCTTTATTTCAAATAGTAAAAGTTCAAGAAGGCCAAAAAAAAAAAAAAAAAAAAAAAAAAAGAAAGAAAGAAACAGTCAAACTTTCTTGGTATACTTTTGAGGCAATAGTCATACGGAATCTATATAGTATGATTGGCTTATGTATATTAAAAATCGGTTAAATCCTAACTGAAAGGGTTCTCATTTACCTATCCCATGTAATGAGTGAATATATTAATCAGGTAACCTAATAGCTCAGAGTCATACGCTGGCATTATACAAAGATACTGAAAGAAGTCGTCCATTTACGGGATTCAAAACTCCACACTCCAGCTCTCGGTTGATGGCCGTTTTAGAGCATAGCCAACTCTAACCGGCAGAGTACCGAGTCGGATATACTATACATGGCGAGGAAGGTCGTATCCCACAGGAAATGTGGTCAAGTATCAGGCAATACAACTACTGAAGACGGTGATTTGTCAGATCACCGGTCTTACAAACTAAATATACATAAAATAAAAGAGTTTAAACTATGAAAAAAAGGATAGCCGGGCTATAATCTGATCTAATACTCACAAAATCTAGCTAAATCCGGAAATGTTTTTAACCTACCTAAACATTCTCGATGTCATTCATAGGGTGTCGTTTCCTAAATCTGAGAATAGACAACATACAATAATCTACCCTCCTACGTCTGGTTCAACAGTCCGCTGATTGGATTTAACTGACCCAACACGATCTACGTTCAATGAAACCCTCAACAAGTTGATATGATATAATTAAACCTCACACACGAAACCAAATCTAAACAACTCAGTCGGTCTTACAGGGTGATCCTAGAACCCCGGTTCCCGTATCCTCACGCAAAATACATATGTAAAGACGATAAAGAAAATCAGAATGCGCGCGGGAACGTAAAGACTCTAAACTGCTGTTTTATTGAATTGATTAAAAAGTTACACAACACTCTCCTTTATATAGGAGATAAATGAGATAAAACCGAAATTCAAAATAAATACAATTAAATATAAAACTATTGATAAATATCACTTAAACCGATTTATTTGAACTAAACTCTATCCTATCTTCCATTTGATATTATCTTTTATCTTAAGATTTATCTACTCTAATAGACGATACGTGTAATACGATTATCGAGTGATCAATTCAACAAACGTGATTAGAATAAGTTCTAGAACTACGGTAACATCGAAAATCAACAATCAAAACATCAAGAACACCTTAATCAACAACTAGGGTTCGATTTCGAAGATTATCGCATAACTCGACTATCGGGAAATTAGCTCATCATAAAACTAAGAAAACAACACGAAATCATGAAGAAATCAAACATTCAACAAGATTAAAATCAAGAAGAATAAGTAAATTGAAATACCAAATAGATATAGGCCGTCGAAAATCGATTTTCCGAACCAAATCTCGTCAATCACATGTCAAGCTATCTTCGAGAAACTTCAGATTTCAACAATCTAAGGGAAAAGGCTGAAAAGTGTAGAAAATGTTGAAAAATTGATCTAGAACCTGACCTAATGGTCAAAAACGAGTATTTATAGTGGAGGGGTGCAAGTGGGAAATAACACAAACAAGAATAGCGGATGATTTTGGTGGATATCTGGATTAAGGATGGTGTTTTGTTGTGTTTTAGCTCAAGATTAATATGAAGATATGAAGAAACTCAAGAACACAATAACAAGAAATAAAAAGCAACAGGGCTTGACCTGTATTTTCTATTACGCCTCTCTTATAGGGTAGAACGTCCCGATATTTATAGAGCTTACATGGTTGGTGCTTACGTGGCAATTACAATGTGTATTCGCAATAAGTAAATACATGCGTAACATAACTATACGGGTCGGGATCATGCAATGCAGGGTGATTATCATCTTGACTCCAATGGAATCCACACTTGTAAGCTTGACCTGGTTGCCTAAGTTAGCGGGCTTTGAGCTGAGGGGCATGCGGAGTGGTCCCCTAGTGCTTCGTCTCGCCTAATTAGCGGCATATGAAGGCTTTCTATCCCAACTTCCGCTGTTAAATCAAAGTCTTGCGCGATGGTGTCTAGCAGGCTGGGACGTTCCCGACCCGGCTCGTCTTATTCTGTTGCGAACCGATTGGGCCTGATGCCTTATCCTTGGCTGGGCCTACTTGGAGGTCCAATTAGAATCTTTAGGTTTTTTTTATGGGCTTGACGTATCACACACTAAAATATATAGTTTGCTGCAAGCCTGTAAGGCCATAATCTAAGAAGTGAAACATGGGTAATTTTGCCTAGTAGTCACTCCATGTGAAATGACTAGGTAAAAATTATCCATAAAACGGAGCATGTGCCATCGTCTACTATATAAGACATAAATTGAAATGAATATTGCATATCTTATCGGTTCAATAGACCCTTGATTTTAGTTTAAACCCATTGATGGTTTGAGAGGATCGAAACCGTGGCATGAGAGCTCAAAGGTTGTCTTTAACTATAGCTCTAGGTCGTTACGGATGACCGACTATCAGATTAAACCAATTGTCATGCTTTGAGAAACGGTAGAGCCATCTTCATAATCTATTAATAGATTCCTGACAACGTCGCAAATCTTAAAGAGGGGAGGATAAAAAAACGCAAGTACACCTAAGTTCTGAGATGTATCAATATTATACATTTTCTTCAATATAATCAAAATGATGCAAATAAAACTTACTTCACCGTATGCACATACGTGGATTATAGTCCACTTATTTCGTTTCATGATGAAAAAAAAGAGTCAAAAAGATATAAAAACACACTCTTTTTTATTCAAACATTGCCAACCATTTTAGAAAGCAGCAATTACACCACCAAATGCAAACCATAATTTCGAAACTTGTACACAATATTCCAATCAACAACACAAACCGAACAAAACATCAAAAAAAAAAAAAAAAAAAAATGAAAATCACACAACAACATTACACACACAACACAACATTACACTTTAAAGTTCATCTTTTGTATGAACATATTTAGTAGGATGATTGTCTGAAGAATTCTTAATAGGGTAAGAAGCTTCCATAGCAATACCACAAAGACCTTGTTTATCTTTAATGCCACGTTGCATCCTTATATAACCTTTTTCTCCCCATTCTGCCCCCCATGAGTTTCTCACTGTCCAGTATTTTGTTCCATCTGCTGTTGTTCCATACCCTACTATTGCCACCCCATGATCCAGTTCTGTTCCACATTCTCCTGTGAACACCCCCTATAAACACATGCAACCCCATCAAATTTATACTCGGTGTATATGTGTCGGATACGAGACATGCTACGAAATTAACAAAAGTATTCGTGTATCATCGTAGTGTGACACTACGTGGAAGATGATCGATAGTGTTTTGTTTATATACCTCACGGTAGAACTGGAAAGATGAACCCCCAGCATCAATGGCTACAGATATAGGTTGGTTTGCAGCTGCTTTAAGAAGTGCATCTTCATCATTTGCTGGAACATCCTCATGTCCATCAATGGTCACCACCGGATGATTTTCCTGTAAAAACAGACAGTGAAATGAAATGCATCAGAATCTCTACGACACGTAATTTGAATAGAAAATTTGTATTTTGTATAGTATATGTAGTGCTTAGTTTCAAGGATTATGTATTTTACAGATATGAGTAGAGTTTCATGCTATAGGATTTGTACGATTTGAATCTCTACTTCACAGATTTATCTTAGTTAACGGTTATATATTGTAATTGCTCTAAGTATTTAAGTTGTATATTTAAAAGTAACGTTATCGTCACAATCAATCTAACACAACGAATGTCACATCATGATGTGGAAGTGAGACCTTCCTATAGTGTGACATTTAATTAAATAAGGGTCTAACCGCCTTACATCATCAGAGGTCTCGAGAAGAATTGTCATACGTAAATTATTTCTAAGTTATACCAAGTGAAACGCTGAGATGCATTTTTATTCATCCCGGCCTCTCACCCAGTGGCAGTGTGTAGAGGTAAGTCATGTACCATAACTCTTCTCGAGATGTCGACCGTCACATCAGGTTATGATATTTATTGTGTCAGAATGATTAGGACAGTAACATATATTATACTATATGTTAATTTTAAACCTTGGATTTGTCACAAGTCCCATCTTGTGCTGTATAAGGATAATTTTCTTCACTTGTAAGGCCACCCCTTTGCTTAACAAAATCAAATGCTAAATCCATTAGGCCTCCATTACATCCACTGTTTTCTTCTGTGTCACAATCCACAAGCTCTTGTTCAGACAATGAAACAAGTTTCTTGGTTTTTATGTAGTTTATTCCTTCAATTCCAACAACTGTGGAAAATGCCCAGCAACTCCCTGTGTAACATAAAATGGATGAATTATAAACTATACGAAGAAAATACGCGTTGCATATGCGATAAAATTGCGGTAGTTGCTGAACTGAATAGTGTTTAACATGTAACTAATTATATTAACTTCCTTCCCAACAGACTAAGATTTTGGAAGGGATGATAATTCATATATATCAAAGGTGGAGAACACTGACAAATACCTATATGACATCATTGTTTTTCCATTTATATTGATCAAGAGTTGAGCCAAGAGCTCTAAGGGAGGTACGCGTACTCGACTCCCAAAGGAGTTCGACTTGATTTTGTTTTTCCGGAGCTCGAGCTTGGGTCGAGCTACCCGAATAATTAACTGAGCCGATCTCTTGCTTTATAATATAGTGATTGAGTAGCTAGCTTGTGAGTTAATCGAGTCGAGTCGGGTCGAATTAGATTGAGTACTAAATGAACCAAGTTCACTCTTACCTTTTTATGACTCGATCAAGCTCTAGCCAAGTTTTGAGCCCGAGTATTTTTTAAGTCAAGTCAAGCTCGAACCCTAGTCATCTTCACGACTTGGTTAGATTACATCCCTAGTCGGGCCTATTTGTTAGCCTTGTTGTGCCCTATATTGAATCTGGTCTTTATTATAACCCAAGTTTGAATGAACGTGTTGATCAAGTGAACAATATTCAAAATGTAAATTGCGCGCTCCTAACAACTTAAAAGCTTTTCAAACATATAGTAATTCAAACATTAGTAAAGAAGATATATAGTCATACCGCATTGGCCTTGATCCTTGACAGGATTAACGGCACCAGTCTTTCTCCAGTCAACAGACGGAGGAACGCTCCTGACATCCGCGTACATGAACGTCCCATTCGCTGGCCGGTTCCCACGTAACACCCTACGATGTTTGATCTTAGAACCCGCGAAAAGGGACTTAAATTCATGGTTTGTCATGTCACCAAACTTATTGATCTTCAACTTATAAGGCTTATCCATCTTGTTAAATTCATTAACAAAATGAACATTTGATTTGAACACATTAAACCTCTTTTGTTTCTCAACAAGACTTTTAGACACACTATGATGGCTTCTCCATCTCTCATACATGTCCCAAAAACTTTCTTCATTTTCCATTTCTTTTTCATCAAAATCAAAACTTTCCACAAACCCATAAATCAAAACCAAAGAAAATGCAAAAAGAAGAAGAAGTTTTTTTATGTTTGCCATTTTTTCTTCTTCTTGTTTTTCTTGAAATGCATACACTCTTTGAGTGGCTTTTATAGAAATGAAATGAAGAAATAGATAGGAAAAAGTGGTTTGATTGCTGACATTTTGAAGAATGGAGTAAATTAAGATAACATATGGGCATGAATGATATAGGAAAACGGGTCAAAATTGAATGAAATATTATGGAGAATTGTATGCATTATGGACATGTAAATTTGCATACACAAGCAAGGCTATTATACATGAACAAAAAGATGGGGTAAAACTATATTTTAGGAAGCAAAAATGGTTAAAGATTGTGTGCACATATGAAATACTAGTAGGATATATTCTTGTGTATGTATAATTATAATTTTAGATTTTATATGGCATTTATGGCATAACAATCACATTACATCACATGAGTTGAAAACTTTTTACTTAGTTTGAAAAGTGAAGATATCCTTTGGACACTGGTTTACAAATTTTATCCTGAAATAACTAAGCCTAATTGTCTCAGTAACATCTTTTATCATTTAATTCAAAAATAAATTAAATGCTACATGCATTAAAACATGTTTGATAACTGCTTTGTTTTGGGAAATCAATTAATTCATTAAATGATTTTAATTTTAATAAATGATCATTTTTTTTAATGCAAAATGGCAAGATGATATGGAAATCCCTTATGTTCTTATGTAGTAATCAGTAGAAAAATGGACAGGCCAGAAATTCAACATTAATTATCAACAAACTGTATTACATACAAAGGACCCCCTTGTGTAAAAGGGTATTATAGGAATATGATTTTTACTGATAACTAGTAACTATTACAACCTAGTACATCTCAACAATGTTTGTATACTCAAAAAGGGTAATATTGACAACTCACCACACATATAATAAGCATCTTTTCACCGCCGCCTTGAACTAGCGCGATTATGTAGCTCCAGAAGCTGTTCAAGTGACACTAAAGACCATTTTCATTGATCTGTGCAAACACTTTCCGGTTGAGAAAGTCGATTATAATGCTGATTGTGCCAAACCGTATATCTGATGACCCATCTTGTGTTCTTCCAGGTTTCGGTTTCAAAAGTAAGCTGTTTTGCTGGCATGGAGATATCACTCGGATGCCATGCGTCGAGTACACTTTCCAGTTGATAACGAATTGTGTAGTAGCAAGGCTCTAACTTGTGACCAAGTCAAGGCAGCCATGGATGAATCCATTTATGGATAGGAATATAGTCTCTGTACGAGGGTTCCACGAGTCGACAGCCAAGGATATTTTCAGCATAACAACATTGTCCAGGATTGTCTGAAGGACTATAGGAGGCAGTAACTTTTCCCATGACTCTAGAAACTGAATCATGGGCTCCTGATCTCGTGCTTGCCACGTGTTGGTACCGGAAATCCTCACAGCAGGAAATACGGCTTCCATTATACGTTTCCCTCTCGTTTCTCAGGTCACGGTTGATTTTTTTGTATGTTGATCATCAACAAGCGATTTGATGTTGTACTGAAGGTAGCTCAGGCATAGGAAGATTGTTTTCTCGGGCTTCCTCATCGGCATTCAAGTTCTCTAAGCTTGAAAGAACTCGAACTTGTGGGACCCCGCATATCCAAGACTTTCTCAACGACGTCAAGACTCTGTTCTTGCTTCTTGGCCAACAGTTCCTCCGCTGTTACGTAGTTTCTCTTCTTCTTTTTAACCGTTGCTTGCCTTGACCAAAGCTTCTCCTTGGACGGAACCTCAGAAGGCTGAGTTGTACGAAACATCAACTTTAATCTCCTTCAATGTCGGAAGTTTCACTTGTTTGTAATCATTGAAACCCATTCCCATACTCTTAGGCCGTAACTTGGCTTCAACTGGAGCAATGATTCCCTGCTCATTTTTACCCAGCCCTCCTCCTTTATATCCCATCTTCTCCAACAATTTCATCCCGGCCCCTTTCATATGCTTCTCGAATCCACCAACATTCCCCTGTGTTTGTGCCTATCCCGTTTTTCCAATTTGTAAGAACCTCTTAGCTTGAATCTACTTCTCCTTCTCTTTCTCTCTCCGTAATTCGTACCTTCCTTAATCTTCTTGCCAAAAGCTGTCGGCAAGAAATCATTATCCAAATTCTTCACGGAAGAAGTAAACCCTAGTCCTTGTTGCACCCGATCATTTTCATCAGACGGTTTGTTCTCCTTCATGTTTTGTTCAATGTCTTGGTTAGGCATCATCACAGTGCCGGTATAAACGAAATTCACGAGCTGCTTCTTAAGGTCGTGTTTCCTATCTTTGTCTTTCCTATGCTATTTTGAACCTAACCCACCATAAGAATCCGAATCACTATCACCGCAAGCAAAAACACCATATAAGGCATCGTCATGAGTCTGTACATGCTTGTCTTTTCTCTTTCGGTAGTAAAATTCCCCACCTATCCACTGACCGTCTTCATAATCGTTATCCATACCAAATCTCTCCGTTTCTTGATAATCATCCATGTTCAAAATTTCTGAAACAACGACATTACCTTAATTACACTTCATTCCAAAATATCATCCAAAAAGCAAGCAGCTCCCAAGTAGCTGAGCAACAGCTCGAAGTAGATGATATCTTTATAAAGAACAATCAAAAACACAAAACAAAAAGAGCGAAAACTGAACTAGCACGAACGTCCATAACAAGAATAAGCCCAAAATGAAATGCTTTGACTAATCATACAAAAGCCCTAATTTCTTGTGAATTTGATTCCTAGCAATGCATTTAAATTAAGCAAATTTCGAACTAAAATAAAGCTGAAAACAATTTACCTTCAATGACGGACCAAAAAACAATCAAAATAGACGAATGGATTGTATTTGTGAATCGATTTTAAACTCTACGTCGATTCCAATCGTGTCCGGGATCCTCAGCCAATTCACTATCTATAAGCGGGCTGGTGCAAAAACTCCAACCATGGAAGACCGCACCGCGAAATAGGTCGTACCAATTCTAGGAATTTTGCTGATTCTATGGATATTAATCTTGGATAATTGAAGGATAATTGAGAAAGGAGGATTTAGGATGCAAAAGTGAATGTCGCCGGTGAACTCGTCCGGAAGTTTGCTAGGGGTTTGGGCTGTCGCCGGTGAATTTGACCGGAGAACTCGATACTTGAAGTTCAATGGGCCATGAAGTTAGGCCCAAATAATTCTTGAAGGCCTCAAGTTCATCCCACTACATTTGCTACTTCGGTCACAGTTTCTGCTAGGGATAAGAGTGGAGTCAGGTGTCATAACGGTGTCGAATCAAACGTGCGAGGATCTAGATGATCATCTAGAGAATCGGTGAAAAACAATGTCTTTGTAGGGATAAACGAGTCGGTCGAATCAAACGTCGAGTTGAGTAATCGTTTAAAACAATGATACACCTTCGTTTATTATTTTGGATTTGTCCCAAAATGTAAATCTATTTAGATAACCGATTAATTATTTATTACATTTTTCTCCTTTTACACCTAATTTATTATATACTCACTTTTCAATACTTTGCATTAATAACGGTTAAATATTAGGGGGAATGAGGGAGAAGGACAGAAATATTTCATCAATTGAGTAGAAGGACAGTTTTTTGAAACTTTTGCATAAAGGACAAAACTATTTATTCACTGTCGAAATTCACTTGTGTTCGAAATTCACTGTTTAAATTCACTGCCGAAATTCACTCTCGAAATTCACTAAATTTCAAAATTCATTGTCGAGATTCACTGATTTTCGGGATTCACTGTCGAAATTCACTGATTTCGGGATTCACTGGGGAGATTCACTGATTTTCGGGATTCATTTGTTTGTCCTTCTCGCTATAAAAATTATGCAGTTGTCCTTCTTCCTATAAAAAATATGTAGCTGTCCTGTTACTTAAAAATATTCCAGATTGTGTCCTTATCCCTAATTTTCCATAAATATTATTATAGTTTTTTTTATCAAAATTAATGACACATAACCAATTTAACCAACTTTTTTAATCTCTGTGAAAACCCCCAAACGGATTTTCATTTTGGGACGGAGGTAGTACTTGAAAACGGTTTGAGCTCATTCAAGCCGAGAAATTTTTTTCTCAAGATCGAGTCAATTAAGTTTTGTATATGCTCGAGTACGGCTCGATTATGCTTAACAAAATTTTGAATACTTTCAAGCTCAAATTCGAGCTCAAGCAGCTCGAAAATTATGTTAAGTTTTAAAGTGCTCGAGTTCAGCTCATCAAGAAAAAGAAAAAAAAAATATGTATGTTCGGTTAGATCATATTTGAGCGACCATATTGCAAGCCGAGCGTCGAGCTGCTTGCGAGCAGCTTGACTCGTTTTTACACCCCTATTGTCTACCAAATGAGTCTTTTTTGGAGCATTTATATGCACACCCAGCAATTCTACCGTGCATCACACTTATCGTATCATACGCCACAGTTTTTTGAGTATAACATTGACTCTTCAATGGTTGATTATCAACTTCAACCTTTTGAAAGTTGATTTTTGAACATATAACTAGAGTGGAATGGTACACCCTCTGTCCCTAAATATAAGTAATCTTAAAGTTTTCAACTAATATAAGAAAGTTATAAAAAAAAAAATTGTCATATATTTATTGATATAATGTCTAATACACCCCATTTGATATAAAATCCAACGGTTCTAGTTAATCGGATTACCTCTTGTTACCTCTGGTAGGGACATGTGCAGGATTGGTCATGGGCAAGTCCTGATGATGACGCCGATTGTTTATATCGGGAGAATCTAATGTCTCATATTGTTAAAGTAGAAGAATTCTCAGCATTTAGTGTAAGAAATAAATATTTTGTCACCTCGTGGTAATCCTAGATCAAGTGAAAACAACGTCTAAGTAATTGATCGTATTTTTCTATCTCAATAAACGTTGTCAGATACAGATTTAGATACGTTACATTATATTTATTATATTTGTGTCCGGACGCAAGGTGAAAAAGAAGCACCAACCCTTGAAGATGCCCTTACACATATCATTAAAGCAAAATGCTCCTATAATATAGGGACACACTTCCTCAAATGATGATGTACCTAATAGCAACAATAACAATATAAAATACCCAGAAAACATGTGCACACACCTTATATTAATCCAATCTTGTCTGTCAAATACTCCATTAACCCAAAAAAGTTTTTGTTTTCTTTATTCTATTTTCTCTTTTAACTCATTGTCTGTCATCTTCAAATTAAAGCTTTTCTTTCTTCAATATTTTAATATGAATAGAAAGCTTTTTAAGCAATATAATTGTCCTTCTTCAAGATATTAATTAAACTTTTGTGCAAGCTTGGAGCCTTCAAAGGCATGCAAAGTTAAGAAACATCTTGGAAAGAGCAATTATTTAACTTGTGAAAACTTTTTACAAAAATAAATAAATTGTGATGATACATATAAATATCTCATGTTCAATGCATATACTCTCTTCGTTCCTATTTCAATGATATTGTCAAAATTACATATTAAGAAAGTAATTTCATACATTAATTTTCATAATGAAATGATTGAAAAATTATAACATATACATGAAGCAACATTCTTTTAAAAGCTATGTAAAGTTCCAATAGAAATTAATTTGAAAGTAATACTATATCATATAGTGAATAACAAAAAAAGTTGACAGTTGATATGGAACGGAACGAGTATCCGAGAAAAATAATGATCAAGAGTGATTTTAAAGTTATATCAAATAAAGTGTATCCAACTCATGCCTTGCACATCTCACTATGTGGGGGGTGGGGGTGATAATAAATCACAACCGTCCATTCGGTATAACGAGACAGATATTGTACTTTCGTCTAACGTATATATCTTTTTATTAGTAATTCTATCGACACAATAATAAATCACAACCGTCCATTCGGTATAACGAGACAGATATTGTACTTTCGTCTAACGTATATATCTTTTTATTAGTAATTCTATTGACACAATTAATCAGACACAACGAATGCCGCAACCTGACTTTACACCATCGATCATTATAGATGTTATCAATCGTATGTCGTCGACTCGTTATAAGATTTTGTCAATAACATTACTCTAAAATATATTGTGTAGGACGGTGTGACGGCAGCCTATGAATGTGAAATGTCTACTTGTGGAGCTCAAGAAAGAAAAAAAGAAAAAAACCAATGTCAAGGCAAGAATTTTCTTTTATATAAAGCAAACCTTAAACAATTCCTTCCTCTTTTTGAATGTCCATACACAATATGACCACTTTTTTTCCTTCTTCCTTTATTAATTCCCATTTCTTCCTTCATTAATTTCCTCATTACCAACTAATCTCCTTCCAACTTTCTCTTTGTTTTACACTCTGCTTTACATTAATTTTGTTCATATAGAGATCAACAATGGAGGTCCAATCCATATCTCCTTCAAGAACTCCATCTTCTTGCACAATTACAAGCCAAGAATTACAAAGTTCTAGTAGCCCAGATTCCATTAATTCCCTCAAAATATTTTCATCATCTTCAAATGATCAATCAATATTGCAAGCATCATGTATCAATACTCTTTATGCTCCACAAGTGAGTTTTCTTGCTGTGCAAGTTAACTACCTATATGCTGCATGTTATAATGAGATCCATGTTTTTGATTTGGAAAATCATTCCCTTACGGATAAGTTTAGTTGTCAAAATCCCTCCTCAGGATTAGTTAAATCCCTTGCTTTCTTGGAAAGCAAGGTATTCAGTGCTCATCAAGATTGCAAGATTAGGGTTTGGTTAGTAACGCTGTCGAAGAAGCATCGTCTTGTTTCCACGCTTCCGACGGTGAAAGATCGATTGGCTCGTTGTATTTTGCCGAAAAATTATGTTCAAGTTCGGCGTCACAAGCAAAAGCTATGGATTGAACACGCAGATACGATTTCGGGGTTAGTAACACATGAGAGGCTAATGTACTCGAGTTCTTGGGACAAAAGCTTCAAGATTTGGAGGATGTCGGATTTATGTTGTGTGGAATCAGTTAAGGCTCATGCAGATGCTATTAATGCTATCGTTGTTTCGTTTGAAGGGATTGTTTATACTGGATCAGCTGACGGATTAATCAAAGTATGGGAAAAACCCGTGTCTCAAAAGCTAAAACATGTGCTTTTATGTACTTTGAGTAAGCATAATTCAAGTGTAAATGCATTGGCTCTTAACAAGGATGGATCGATTTTGTATTCAGGTGGTTGTGACAGTAACATTCTGGCATGGGAAAAAACAGATCACGGGGATGATTATATGGTAAGTGTTGGTTCATTAAAAGGGCATAAAGGAGCTATATTGTGTTTGGTTTATGTTAATGATTTCTTGATTAGTGGTTCATCAGATAAAACTTTGAGGATTTGGAAATACAACAAAGAATGTGGTTTTATTTGTGTTGCAATTTTGGAAGGACATTTGAAGCCAATTAAGTCTATTGTTGCAATTCAAAGTGATTGTCCTAATGGGATGATATCAATTTTTAGTGGAAGTCTTGATGGGGAAATTAAAGTTTGGCAAATTTCTGACCTTTTGATTTCGTGCTCCAATTGAATTTAAGTTTTAACCCCTTTGTGTTTTTTTTTTTGTGTTTGACTCTATTTTGTATTTTTTTTTTTTTTTTTTTTGTGTTTGACTCTATTTTGTATTGGGATTGGAAAAGAACTACATAACAAAGTTGTACCGATACTTTTCTTCTTCAAACAAATATTACAATTTGTCATTTATATGTTTTGTGCAACTATTCATAACTACAAATGACGGAGGAACATAACAAAGTTGTACCGATACTTTTCTTCTTCAAACAAATAGTACAATTTGTCATTTATATGTTTTGTGCAACTATTGAGTTTTTTTTTTTGGTTAAAGTTCGAGTTAAATTTTTTTTTTAAAAGTTATTTTTTTTTAAATGCGTTTTTAACATCCATATATAAAAAATTCAATTTATTGATAGCCTCAAAAAATACCTAAAAAGTAGTTTTTTGAGCCAAGTAAAAATTTTTATTGGGACCTTTTGTTAAATATTTTTTTCATAAATATTTTTTGTAATCTCTTGCATACGAATTGTCAAACGAAATAATATTATCGCAACCAATACATGCATCAGTTCATGAAGGGAGTAAAAAAAAAATTGGGTCTTTATTAAAAAAAAATTAACATATTATATTAGGTTGGATCGGATTGAATCTACACAAATTTTTTTTTTCTTTTAGCGAAATATGTACCGTTGCGCTCTCCCGACACCGTTGGACTTAAGACCACTGGGTCTCTCTGGCCTCACTATAAGGCCGGCCATGCATACCTAATGACTTATTGTTGTTATGGACACAGAAGTGTTAAATTGATAGTATTATACAAATTGTTTGTTTATCAAAAAGTATATCAATTATATACCGAATGTGAAAATTATGTTTGTTATGACCTTACTCGGTTAATTACGTTATATCACACCACACATTTAAAATGCATATGATGTCTTATGATTTTTCGATATGTTGAAATACCAATTGTCAAGTGAATGAATATATGTTTTTCGGGACGTACGTAAAAGACTAGGGCTGTAAGCGAGTCGGGCTACTCGTGAGTAGCTCGAGATCGGCTCGAGTCAAAACCCGACTCGACTCGGTTTAAATCAGCTTGAAATCTATTCGACTCGAAGATTATACGCTCGATACTCGATCAACGCAATACTCGATACGATTACTCGCGAACAAGCTCGAATATATACTCATATAAGCATATATGAATATTTAGACGCATATATGTTATTATAAATATGTTTATGTATCTTTATATTTGCCATAAATGTAATTATGATATTAATTTCTATTGATTTCTTTGATTTTATATCTTTTGTATCATGTTGTCCATCAAATACTTTGCATTAATAATCTAGTTTATGACTCAACAAATTATTATTTGAATCTTAAATAAGATTATTCATATAATAACCATCCAAAATGACATTTTTTGCTATTCTCATGTGATAATTTAAATTATTTTCAAGTTAAATTTCATAACCTATTAAATTCGATAAGCTCGATACAAAACTCGAGCTCGGCTCGAGTTTGTAAAACTTCCATGAATCTCAGATCGAGCTCGAGTTCGAAATACTCGGACTCAATAATAATTTAAAATACTTGACTAGTTTTGAGCAATACTTGGTTCGACTCAGCTCATTTACACCCCTATAATAGACGATCCGAAGACAATTAGAACCTATTTGATTGCAAGGGGTTAAGCTAAATTTAAGGATGGTATTTTTGGTGCATGACCGATCTTGGATTTTACCATATTTCAAGCCTTACGTAGTTCCCGGAAGGATGTATTTATAGGCACATGCCCTCTTACGCCCTAAACATCGATCCGATGTGGATAATCAATGTAGACTTTTCCACATGCCGGTTGGACCAATCGATTATTCCGCGTGGAGGGGTGAAATCTCGTATCGTCATAGAGCATGACCGATTTTTACCATATTTCGTATGAGCAGTGTGAGAACCCCAAGCCTAACGTAATTAAGTAGTGGTGACTTGTGAAAGCTTAGGAAGGTGCTTCGTGTTAGAAAGGGTTGGTGCCGGGTGGTCAGATATGAAATCACGAAATAAGAGTCAGATTTTGCGGATATCTAAATGACCGACTCCGGTTATCCGAGAGGGCTTCCCCAAAAATGAAAAACGTGAGGACTAGAAAACATTTTACATATATTATTTATTAACAACTGTATTTTCATCCATGAATAATTTTGTATTAAGTATAAGTTCAATATGTATGTTGAAGTTAAAAAGTAGTCAAAAGTGAGATGGATGTAGAATTTTCGGCTTTGAACATACTCTCACAAAAAGCATTAGTCAAAAGGAAAAGAAAGTATTTAAACTCAAGTGGAATTAGAAAATGACTATATTTGCAGACTTTATGTCGACAAATAGACTTGTGTTTTGACTTGTAATCAATTTTGTCTTAGCCTCCATAAATGGGACTTCTTGTAACATAGAAATTTTATGTCTAGTATCTTTAATTTACACGTAAAAACTGAGTATATGGGATATCGTACAAATTAAATCTAAATGGATCAACGGATAATAGAACCTTCAAAGTATAATCCAACAAGTATTTGAATGAATTTGCAACATAAAAACCGACATAAGAGGGCGTAGAGTTTTTTTCCCAGAATATCATCCTATGCTCAATTCAGTATGATACTGGTGATTTGTTGTGTAAACTATCGGTTGAGTTTATAAAGTATGCATAAATGTAGAATGAGAAGGGTGAACCCTATATATAGTTCAATTATGCTGAAGATGAATTATGCTGGGGCAAGGTCCCATACCCTAGTGGTTCACTAAAGTCTATCGGACTCTCGAGTGAGATGACCCGGGTTTGATCCCCTCCACCGTAGATTAAAAAAACTTTCGTCCAAGTGAAAAAAAACAAAAACAAAAAAAAAGAATTATGCTGAAGTCCGAGCTCTTCTTCTAATAAAGAACTCAAGGTTGAACCGGGACCAGATTGGTCTGTTAACTGACGTGACCTTTATTCAGCTGTGAGATTCGATAGACAAGGACGGAAGTATGTATGATTTGAGGGGGGCTAAATCCATCCGGACAAAAAAATATTACATTAAAATGTCCATGAAAACCGATTTGCATGATTCATAAAATATTCTTAATCCAGCCCACCCGACGAACTTAATATAGTGTATTACCTCACCCAAGTTAAAATCCTGACTCCGTCCTTGTCGATAGATGTCACGTATAGAAGGACCGATCTTACTAGCTAATGTCAGAAACAACAACATAAATGTGTTAAATGTGTTATGCATGTTTTTTCACATGCGTTGTCGATACTTGTGGAGTCGTCATACAATAATTTCTATCGTAACATAATCTTCAAAAATATTTAATTCATCAGTCACACGCTGAACCCAAAAGCAAAACCAAAACCATAACCATTAAAGATACAAATAATGCTTGAATTTAAAATTAAATAAATGTAATCTTATTAGAAATATTATATTATTAAAATATATCGCAATGGCCATGCAAGTGCGTACTCAATGACGTCTAATCTGTGTGTGATACATATATTTAATTACAAAACTTGATTCCCATTATTTTATAATATAAATGTTATTAGTAATAAACTGTTTCCTTGAGGCACTTTTTCCTACTTGCTTGGAAGTTTTCATCTTTGTGAATAAACCACTTGGACAACTTGATATATTATATTATAAATACTTAATGCAGAGGTCTGGAGAATAATAATATATTTATTTTCAATTGTGAAAAACATAGATCCAAATTCATATAAGAGAAAACCTAGGTTGTTTTTTTGAATATAATGGGTGATACAATAGCAAGTGTCCAATATGAAACAACTTTAACACGCCTTCTCAAGTGTGGGCTTATAAAGAGACCGAGTCACATTTCCAATGTGAAACAACTTTAACACGCGAGACTGGGTCACATGTTCAATGTGAAACAACTTTAACACGCCCCTTCAAATGTGTGGGCTTATAAAGAGACCGGGTCACATGGCACACAAGACATATAAATGGCACTATAAGGCCAACAAAGAGGTTCAACACTTGCACAATAAAGGGTAGCTCCGATACCATGTGGAAAACATAGGCTCAAGCCTATATAAGAGGATTGACCTCATCCCCAAAACCTAGGTTGTGAGATGAGGGAAGTTCATCTCTTAATATGGTTGGTGATACAATAGAAAGTGCCCTAATGTGGACAAATTTAACATCAATCACAGTATCACACGTAAACCAAATTAATCAAATTATTTAATGAATGCATGCCATGTGAGTGTTAATTTATATTATTTTGTCTCATTATTTATTTATGTATTTAATCAGGTAGTTGACTATCAAATTCAAAAGTCGGTTATGTACAAGGTTAATTATTCGTTGTGGATATGTTGATTCATGTTATAAAAGATAATAATATGTTTATCTATTATTCAAATTGATTACAAGATTTTCTGGTTTATCTTTTGTATTGTATTCACACTGTAATCTCAACTATAAATACCCCATGATACCGGTGAAATAATACGCAAGCATTTCTCCTTTCTCTTCATTACTTTGTTTTCGTTCTTTCTTATATTAGTTTTATAACACGTTATCGGCACGAGTCTCTAACCATGAGTCTCATTCAGCGTAAATTGACAAACACAATTTCACCGATTCACAAACTTCTTGTTCATCTTGTCATCACCAACCTCACTAATTCGCCGGCGATCAATGGTGCATCATCACGGAGGTGGATCTGTCCCGCAATATGATATTCGGTACGGGATGCGAGGGTGAACCACAAAAGATAATCAATCGTCAATATATGTGGCGGGCATATATAATAATCGAAGGGGAAGTATTCTTTTTGGATCTTTAAGATCTATATATTACTTAGAATATGAAACGTCATAAAAGATCCACTTGTGCACACCGAGCCTCTGCTCAATTCATAGTTTCATTAGATCTCTATTCTATTTTTATGCAATATAATTTATACACTTTTGTTCAACCTTTATTTGATCTTTTTGGAACAACGGGATGTATGAATATAAATCAAAAGTTTTCGGGAAGCGATTTAACTAATTAATTTTGATGAGGAGAGTGGTGTAGTTTAATACATGATTCGATTGAAAAACGAGAACTATGGAAATCGTGTAATTCTTTTGCCTTGTCTAAAATTTTATATTATTTTTCACGACGTCATTTATATTGGACGGATGCATTATATCACCGGGAGAAAGATGATATGGTTGAAACAAAATTGTTAGTTTAATCGGTGTGAACAAAAAAAAAAAAAAAAAAAAAAGGGAGAGAAGAATGATCCAAGAAAGAAAGGAGAAGGGGAGAGAAGATTGATCCAAGAAAGAAATAAATATTAAGGTAAAATTTTGCTTGTTTAATTTATTTTGTAATGATTAAAATATTATCATACAATTACATATTCTATATGAGATGGATACAATTTAATTTTACCTAACGCAATAGCGTCTTGTCCTTTTGACAATTTTGAAAAAAAACTTGATTATTTGGAGATGATCAATACATTGAACGAGCATATAATGGACACGAAGTTCATTTAAATATGTAAAGGCTCGTAAAAGTGAATATAAAATTCACAAAAGTTGACATGTCATATTCACAAAAGTTGACATGTCATATTCACAAAAGTTGACATGTCGAGAATTGACGAAAGTGGACATGAAATTCACATAAATGAGTGAATTTGAAAAATAATGCCGACATGTCATTACATTAATAAATAAGGCCATTAAGTCCATTCAAAAGGACATGCTCCAGAGAATGATTGATCAAACGTTAATATTGCCATGTATGAAGTATGGAACCGTTTGAAAAAAAAAAGTTCGACTTGTGCAACCATTTGAAATAATGGTTCAACCACTTGAGATTGGTCGTTTTAACGAAAGCCATACATGATTGGTTCAACCTGCGAATGCAGGATTTTAAATCGGTTAATTCAGGCATTTTTATTGCACCATGATTGAAATAATATGGTGTAAGTGACGATCTTTGCGGCGCAAGCAATATCCCGAGAAATGTCTCAAGAGATATTCGATCTCATTGTACTCGTATTCTTTGGTGATGAGTTGATCTCCTTGCATGTCCATTGTTCGGCGAGAAAAAAAAATGATGATTTGTTATTGAAAATCAATATTGGTGCCGAGTCCATTCTGCGGAGTGAATATAATCGAATTTTGGCCACGGCATAATATTCCAATTTTGGCCATGGCCGTGGTCGCCTTGGAGGTCGTGGTAGAGGCCGTGGTCGTGGATGCGGCCGTGGAAAATATGTTTCCTTTCACAACGACAATCATGACATAGTCGAGAAAAGGCATATAATGTCATATATTAATTGAGACAAGGCCATATATTAATGTCGAGAAAAGGCATATAATGCCATATATTAATTGAGACAAGGCCATATATTAATTAAGAGAAGGCCAATATTTTGGTATATTAATTAAGAGAAGGCCAATATTTTAGTTGATATGCCTTATGTGAAGCGGTATTTTGGTTAATATGCCACTTATGTCAAGCGTATGCTTGGAGGTTGTGGGTTTATTTTAGTTGATTTTGATATGCCACGATATCACAATTTGAAGTTAGTAGGCTTCATGAAGTTAGTTGGCGTCTACGTTGATTGTATCCTTTTGCTCAATGGTTGGTAATTCCTTTATGTTGTGGTATGTAACTCCTCTAAGTTGACGCGAGTTTTGATGGTAATTTCTATTTTAGTAATAAAATGGTGATTTTTATATACGATGGGTTGGTTTTATTTATGGGCATTAAGATGAATTCTTCTTGACACATATAAAATACTCTTCCCATATTAGCAATATTAAGTGAACTCGAATGGTAGCTACATTGAAAATAATTATAGATCCAAAGATCTTTGTTTAGGATGCTCTACACTTAGTCTATTGATAAGACTTTATTCTATTTTCAATGATCGTTTTGATTTTCGCTTATGGCTAAATAAAATAATTAAATGTGTTGAACTTAAAATGTATCTTTCGATGCCAATTTTCGTGAGCATCTTAGTTCATACACCTTTTGCATAAGAATAGATTTACACAGTTTCAATTGATATTCTCAATTTGTAGAAAATCAATTTATACTAATACAATTTTCTAATCAACAATGAAGATTTCTTCAATATAACAATTCATTTCTATCATATTAATTCACTAAAATGTTTTAGAATTTGATAAACTATTACTTAATTCTAGAAATATTTGAACTCATTCTCATTACTTTTGAGAAGTTGAACACATTATTAGATCAAATCACCTTTAATACTATGCTCTATGTAATGCATGATTTATCTATTCATAATATACGATAGAAACATGCATTTAGTCGAGAAAAGTTCTTTGCCATTTATTATGTAAGTGATCACATTTTGGTAATATAGTGTCTATTGACATATAATTTTTACCGACTTTTCAGTTATCGAGGATTCCTTGAGTTGTTCTAGTAATAGATCCCATATGAATTGCTTGTCTTAGGAATCGTGATACATTGCGTTGTTTGATTGTCAATATTATCATTTACATGATACATTGTGTTGTTTAATTGTGAATATTATTATTAATTTCAAAATCTGCTTGACTTAATCATCCTAATAAGCATTGTGAGAATTGATAAAATATCTCTAAAGGAGATAATGCTTCTCCCCAAATCGGAAAATATTAAAGAAATTTGTTGATGCCCGCATAAGAGGATCTCTAACATTAAAATGTTGAATCCGTCACGGGTAATTGCAAATTTTCTAGATACCGATTGTGAAAAAGTGTTGTCCGAGAATAAGAGGAGGAAAATCCATTATATCTCGTGACAAATATGGACATATATGAACCATGAGTTCATATATTATTCATTTACATGAAAACCACGAAGGGTAGATTATGCACATTTTGCATATATCAAATATTTTCCGAGAAAGAGGGAGAAACGAACCAAAAGTTCGTTGCCTCATTCTAGTGATTTCTCTAAATATAACGTGAATTTTTTCGAACGATTCTTGAAGAATCTAAAATCACATAGTGATATATTAAACGCATGAAGCGCAAGAGAGATATTGCTTTCAAAAATCTCATAGAATGAGATATTTAATTGAAACCACTATGTTTTATATGTGTAAATCGCATGAAGCGAATAAAAGAGCATCAATGTATAGCTCGGTGCAACATGTTCGATGAAGATCGATTCTCGGCATTAGGGGGAGATAAAGAAAATCTCATGTTTGAATAAAAGAATGCCGAGAAATTTTAACAAGATAAACGATCTTCCACGCATCGGTTTAACTGACTGCGAAAATAATCTTACTTGTAGTATTTAACAAGTAATATGCTAGATACCTATATTGAAATTAAATGAGTGATTATTTATAAATGCACCAACAGTATGATTAAAGATATTTCTCTACGTCAGAAGCGTAGAAGACCGATCGGTGTTAAAGATAAAAATCCGCGGAAGAATGATCAATTTATTATTGATATTCAGTCACTCATGAAATCTCTTAAAGAGATTCGTCTTGTAGACGAAAACCCCAAAACAAAAATTGCACGTGCATCAAATGATTAAATATTGGGGTTGCGGAACAACCAATCCATACATTAATAAGAAATTGGTTTATGCTAATATCGAATTAGCAATGAATTTTATGGGAGAAATTATAATAAAATATAATAGTCGTCGACGACATATTTGCCTCGTTAATTGCTATTATTATATACGGATCCGAGTACCTAAGTCATTCGCAGAGTGCCAGAAACACTCAGACTAGGTAAAAATGAAATAAGCAATTGAGGTTGAGTTTGAATTGAAAATATTTGTTCGTTAATGATCAAATATATTCTCCCATTATAGATAATGTTATGTTCCGCTAACTAGTATATACGCGGTAACGTTGAGTTTTCATATGTCATGACCACATACTTATGGGTCGTTGGACATTAATATAGATATGAAAATCCTTGGTGGATTTCAGAAACAAGTTAATATGACAATCGCAGCATGCATACTATTAAGTTAAAAATATCATTAACATTCATGTTGAATGTAATATGACTATAGTATAGTTCTATTGAGGAAAGAATATATAAGTAACTCAAACTTTGTGTCATGAATTTATAGCACTACGACGTGTGAGAGTGGAATATACGCATGCAATTGCGATTGTATTACTTTCCCCATTGTTTTTATAATTATAGTGCTGACTGAGTTCCATGTGTTGCCCGAATGAGTAGTGGGCATGACAGTATTTAGCCCCTACATTCAATTATCTACATGAAGTCCAGAAGGTACGGATATACAAAGTGCGCTCTAGTAACAATCTAGAAAAATTGTTCACTAAAATCATTTCTACATCTGTTTTGGAACAGAATGTGTTTATAATACTTTAATGCGCACATAAAGTAGATGTTGTCGTCAGAGGGAGCGACAACTTCAAAGTTATTTTAAGTACAATGATTGTACTCTTTTTCCCTTTGACCAAGTTTTTCCCACAGGGTTTTCTTAGTTAAAGGTTTTTAACGAGCGATTAGTGCAACACATAAAAACGCATATGACATGAACTATTTACCTTGTCTAGTTTTTTTTTTCCCTTTGGGTTTTTCTAGCAAAGTTAATAGTGCATGACATATACGTTATGCAACTCATTGAGAAATTAATTCGGCCACATAATAGACTTGCAAAAGAATGGGGAAATTGATGTGCAACGAGATCCGATCAACCGACAACTTGGCGATTTATTTACTAAGACATTGTCATACCGCAACATTCGAAAGGCGGTGAAGAGCATTGGGATGCGACGTTGAAAGACATTAATTGATGCTTGGTTCGGGGGAGTAAATCAACATAGATAAATATGTACTCTTTTTCCTTAACTAAGATTTTTTCCCACTTTGGGTTTTTCTTAGTAAGGTTTTAATGAGGCATATCATATCTATTGTTTGTTGAATAATAGATATCCAAGGGGGAGTGTTATAAAAGATAATAATATGTTTATCTATTATTCAAATTGATTACAAGATTTTCTGGTTTATCTTTTGTATTGTATTCACACTGTAATCTCAACTATAAATACCCCATGATACCAGTGAAATAATACACAAGCATTTCTCCTTTCTCTTCATTACTTTGTTTCTGTTCTTTCTTATATTAGTTTTATAACAATTCAATTATTCTTGTGTCGGAAACATTTTTTTATTTTAAAGAATCGGTAACATTTGTAAATGTCGTATGATATCTGAATTACTCTCTTTATTTTTTATTATTCTTTTAGCTTATGATATACAGGGCCGCCCCTGGTATTTTTTTGAGTTTAAAGTCAAGTTTTTGAATTGGACTTTTTAGTTGAAGTTGTTTTTTTTTTTTCTGAAAAACATACTTATCGCGTTTTTAACATTCGTAAATACAAAATTTAATTTATTGATAGTCGTCTTTTCTATAGTTTTCTAAATAAAAATTAATAAAATTTGTTTGTATATCTAATTTTTTTTGGGCCAAGTAATTTTTTATTGGACCTTTATCAATTGGAGTAAAAAAAAATTGGGTTTTTATCAACAAAAAATTAGAATATTATATTAGGTTGGATCTGATTGAATCTACACGGATTTTTTTTCTTTTAGCGAAACATGTACCGTTGGGCCCTCCCGACACCGTTGAGCTTAAGACGGTTGTCACTCCGGCCTCATATGAGAGCCGGCCCTAATGATATAATTAGACGCTTGTACTTTTTATTCATCGTAATAAGCCATGCCTTTGTGGCTTTGTCCCCTCAAAATGTTGTAGATAAGTTATAAGTTATTCTATCATTTTACGTGTAATGACATTTATTATGTAAAAGATGGTTACTACTTGGCTCGTGATATCAAGAAGCATACTGTTGATGTCTCATTGGCGTCTTGTTCTCTGCCTGAAAATAATAAGTCATATTAATGTCCAAGTGTAAGATGTTTAGAGATGCCACTTGGCAGTTTTATAGAGAGACACACGAGATTCTGTTTTATTGAAAAATGTGTCCAACTTTATTTGTATAGTTGTATCTGAAAAACTTATCCTAATGTGAAACAAATCTATCAGTTCTTCATCTCCTACAAGGGAGATTTCTTCTTCCTGTTGATTACTATTATTCAAACTTGGTAGCAGAGCTGAGGTTCATCACCATGAGCTCGGGATCTTCATCTCTTAGTATTCCGGTGGAAGGTGCAGCTGATGTCACCGCACAGCAAGCTCAACATCAGTCTTTCCGACCGTTACAGTTGCAACGGTCACCGGAGGTCCTGCAAATACAACTGGACAAGCAAGGCCTCCGGTCATGCCGCTTTTCTACTCGAGTTTCCCTTATCCTTCGGTGGAACTCTCTGCTAGATTCCCTTTCAGTCAAATCACCAGAACGATGTTGCCACCAACACTTCCACCCTTTTCTTTACCATACAGGTCACCATCTCCCAGATCATTACTGCAATCTACCTCTCCCTTCCATGGACATCTTAATCAGACCTGTAGTTAACAAGGGACGATTATCTTCTTTGGCGTTATACTATTCTTCCTATTGTGCGTGGTCACAAACTTGAAGGATTTTTGTTTGGCATCAGACCCAGGCCGCCTAATACAGGTATTTATTGTATTTTTTTTATAGTTTTTTTTATAGTATTTTATGGTTTTTTTAGGTTTTTTTATATTTTTTTTTATAGTTTTTTATAATTTTTTAAGGTTTGTATAGTGTTTTTATGGTTTTTTTTATAGGTTTTTTTTTAATAGATTTTTATAGTTTTTTTTGTAGTCTTTTATAGTCTTTTTATAGGTTTTTATAGTTTCTATAGGTTTTTTTATTTTTTTTTTTTTTGTAGTCTTTCATAGTTTTTTTTTATAGGTTTTTATAGTTTTTAATAGTTTTTTTTTTGCCTTTTATAGTTTTTTTTATAAATTGTAACATATATATAAGTAAGATATAAATTGCTTACCTTTAACCTTCAAAATTATCGATGTTGGTATTTCGAGCGCTTGCTCCTCCTGAAGTTTCAGTGTCTCCGACTTTGAACTGTGACTCATCTTCTGACTCAATGTCTTGCATCCTCTTCTCGGCTCTTACCCAATCTTGACAACACATTTGCATCTCTAAAGTGGTGGGATGAAGCGAACATCTTCTATATGTAAGCACATTTCCAGCCATGCTGAAAGCTCGTTCAACAGTGACGGTCGAAACAGGGCAACTTAAAAACTCGGATGCCATCATTGCTAGCACTGGAAAATCTTTAGCATGTCTCTTCCACCACTTCAATAAATCGAAGTCGAAATCATAGGTACCGGTTTGACAGACTTCAAAATTTGTGTTTAAATATTTGGTTATCGCTGTACGTTGATCGGATGACGATGTTGCTCCCTTATGGCGTTTCAAATTAATTTTATCCAGAACTTTTTGAATTCCTTGTAGGACACCTGCAGGGTTAGTAGAAGCACTTGCGGATGGATTGGGAACCGCGTCGTTTCTCATTCCATACATACTCTCATATTCAACATACACAGTGTTAAATAATTTTTCAAGTCTATCTACTTCAACTGTATAATCTACCGGGGCCACATTATGATCATCAGACAAAGCATCATAGTAAGCACTTAACATGGGAGATACACCTACTAGTCTGAAACGAGGGTCGAGAATAGAACAAATGAGATAAGTGTCAGGAATACGCAACATTTACTTATTCCATTTCTCCTTCATCGGCCCTAAACATTGAAATAATACAGTATCGTGTTCCAAGGTTTGAAACTCGTCAATTATTTCTACAATAGCAGGCAAGACGAAATGTGCTGAGGCTTGATAACATCTTGAAAACAATTCAGTAAATTTTTTGAATACTTCAAAAACATCCATCAGTTTCTTGCATCCACTCCAAATATGGGGAAACAAACGATATTCGCTCGCACAATGTTCATCTAAAAAAGCACAAAAAGTATTTTTAATTTTGTTTGTTTTTTTTCCAAAAATCATAAGTTGTGTTCCATCTATGCGGTACATCTTGCGGCTGTTTGACAGGGCGATGACCTTTCTCTTTAAGATATTTATACCACTTATGAGTAAGACTATTTCTACCTAACACATGTGCAATCGAAGATTTTATCGCATAAACTAAAAATATGGCATAAACATCTAACATGAAAAAATTTACCGCTACAAAGATGTTCACAATTTTGGGATAACTCGGGAATAGAAGCAGTGTTGTTTGAAGCATTATCAAACTTTATCTTTTAAATCGTATTCGTTAAAAATATCAACTAATAAAAATGCAATCTTAGAAGCATTATGAGTTTCGTTAAATAAACGAAAAGCAATTAACCATTTTTGGACAATCCAATTGTTGTCAATCTAGTGACACGACAAGCCAAATAATAATTGTTGGTCCTTCTATCCTCCCAAATATCGGCACATACACATACTCAAAATTTATTTGTCTTCAAACATTCTTTTATAATATTTTGTCGTTTAATTTTTTTTTTAAATCCCTAGTCAACGTTGCCTGAGGGATACGAGTAAAAGCCGGTTGCAAAGCCCCTTGTACGTAACTTTCGAAAAGAGGATTCTCGGGAAAGATAAAAGGAAGACCCATCCCCGCAACAAGATCCGTTGTTAGATCTCTACAATTATCACGAGTGTAAAAAAATGTGGAGAAGTGTTACCTCCGCTGGAGCTCGGCATGTTTAGCTGAGTTTGAGACCCGCCGCCTTCCAATTTTTCCGGGTGTTTACTTATCATGTGATTCCGCATCGATCCGTAACCACCACCCGCTTTAAATTTGTATTTAATGCCACAAAATTTGCACACCCCGTAGAAAAACTTTCCGGGGTTAGCTAATGCTAATGCATCAGCCCGAGGAATCTTTGTGAAAAATTCCATAAAAAATTTCGATTTTAACTTTTTTTCTTGTGCTCCTTCTGGGGTACTTTCATCACCCTCTAAATCGACTGACTCGGGAGTAGGAGCTGCACTAGCATGATGCGGTGTTCTTACCAGTCTCACGACTCCCACCACGTCCTTGTCTAGGACGGGAAGCAGTTGGAAATACATCATCATCATCATCAACGTCGGCTTCATCATTATGAGGCTCATTATCTTCAACTTCGTTAAGGTTGATGTTAAAATTTTCAGTTTAAGATATTATATCGTCGTAATGACTATCAAATTAATGAGGATTGAAATCTAAAGGTGTCTTGAATTGAGAAATTGAAATGTGACTACCGGTGACAGGGTTTGTAAAATGTTGTACCACGGGTCTATAGCCACCAACATCACCCGATTCTGGCACAACTGTGTCATCACGGAAAGTAACATTTCGATTGCCTTGTGATAATTCACCTCTTCTTGACATTGTATAAATCTAAATTAAATTTAACGGTTATAAAAGAAAATTTGAAAAAAACTAACCAATTTTATTATAACTAAAACCGAATTGAAGTAAACGATTAAATCAGAACAACTTCAAATATCGGTCTAGTAAAGTAAATTTGATTATAAAATGAATTATTTTTTTTACACTTGTAAAAAAATGAGTTGAATAAAAAATACAAACCAAATTTACTTATAATTAAAACCGTATTGAAGTAACGATTAAATCAGAACAATTTCAAAAATCGGTATCGTAAAGTAAATTTTATTGTTGTTTTTAACAACTAAACAAACTTGATTACAAACAAAAAAACGAGTTGAGATTAGAGAATTAGAAGTGTAGAATTGAGAGAAGTGTAGGTGTAAAGAATTTGGAAAATGAACGGGGTATTTATACGATTTTTTAAAATGGTTAGAAAATTAAAAAAAAAAAAAATTAATAATAACCGTTGGAGCCGGTCCGGTTCCGGTTCCGGCCGGTTAAAACCGATTCCGGCCGGGCCGGTTGAACCGCCGGTTGCTGGTCCGGTTCCGGTTCTTGAAAGACCCGAACCGTAGCTAAACCGGTGAACCTCCGGTTACACGAACCGCCGGTCCGGTTCCGGGCCGGTTCGCCGGTTCCGATTTTGTTTGGCCATGTTTAATTGTATTGCGTGTATTTTGTTGTACATTTAGAAGGCCATTGGGGATGGATTTATGAGAAAAAGGGGGTTCGTATTGAGGCCCTTGATTTTGCATTTCGTAATTGAGGCCCTCGCTTTTGCAAAACCTAACCTAAGTGTAAAATATAAACACTATGACAGAATTTCGATCACTCGTCAAAAATCCTGGAGCCGTCTTGGTGCATTGTGTCTTCTGCAGATTATTATGCATAAATTTATGGTGAAGTAGAAAAACAGAGCATTTAACAATATAACTTCTCATAATATTTGTGCAAACATGAATATGCTACAATAAAATAAAGTATACGCTTAAGCTTTTTGCTTACATTTAGGTGAGCGTTTATTTTTACCTCAGCGATTCTACACTGTCACTGAATCGACCTTTCGAAAGCCGACTCTTGAGCAAAGTTGACTTTTTGACGGTCTATTTTCACATTTGACTGTTTGAAACTCGATTCCTAACTCGAGAATCGACTTCAAAAGATCGATTCAGTATGACGTACATATAGTGCGGAGTACTGGTCGAATCACTGGGATGAAAACAAAGACGTCCTACATTTAAGGGTTGTCATCCCATTTGCACTTAGAATTAAGGGGGAATTTACCTAATTACATAGCTAGGCCGAGACACGTTTAACCCATTGGAAGGCCGCGCCTTCGGTGAAGCTAAAAAAACGAAAATTACAAACATAAAACGACATTGTTTTGATCCGAATATTGCGCCCCATCAAACTTCTTGGTCTAATACCGCGTTTCCACCGAACTTCTCGGCTCGAACCGCCGCTATCTGATCAATCTGAGATAACATAATCCTAACATCCTTGCTAGTAGGCCTATCCTTAGGGTTTTGCAAAGTACAAAAACAAGCAATTTTAAGTACTAACAACATTTGCTCCTCAAATCCACTCCCCAAAAGCATTGGATCAATCGCCTTCTTCGGTTCTCCCGAAGCCATCGTATTCCTCATCCACATCACTAAGTTCATTTCTTCCGTATTCTGGAAAAACTCATCAGACGGTAGTTTCCCCATAACCAGAGCTCCAAGCATCACACCGAAGCTATAGATATCACATTTATCCGTGAACTTAAGCGTCTGATGATACTCCGGTGCTATATAACCCAATGTTCCAACAACATTTGTAGTCGTGAAATGCGTATACGCTTCAGGCATTGCTTTAGCGAGCCCGAAATCAGCTATTCGAGCTTCCATATCATCATCAAGAAGCACATTTGCAGGTTTAAGATCACGGTGGATAATATGTGGCTTATGATCTAAATGTAGATATTCAAGACCAGTAGCAATCCCAACTGCAATTTTGTATCTTGTTAGCCAATCCAAGCACGATTTCTCGAGTAAGTCCTGTAAGCTACCGTTTTTCATGTACTCATAAACAAGGTAATGGCAATCGGGTCGGGGCATGTGGGCTAACAATGGAAGAAGATTCCGGTGTCTGATTTGCCCCACGGTCTGAATCTCGGATTTGATTTGCCGCATTTTCTTGTTCATATCTTTACTGTCTTCTACTGTAAGTTCTGCTGCATCTTTTGAAGGTTGAATGATTTTCTTTATCGCGATTTGTTTCCCGTTACTACCCGGTAATTCGGCTTTGTACACGATCCCGCATCCACCTTGTCCGATTACTTCGAGTGATTCAATTCCATTTTCGTTTTGGAGAAAAGCTAAGACTTCTGGTTTCTTGATCAATGGGCTGAAAATGGCTAAACCGGTTTGTTCGTGTTTTTTCTTAACAAGTTCGGAAATTATTCGAAAAAGGACTGAGATTATTAACCCGGTTAGAACACCGGATAAAGATCCGGCTAGAAATCCGATTACCCATGCCAAAGCTTTCTTCTTTTTCTTCTTGTGTTTCCTGAGATAGTGATTTTGTTGAGTAAGCAGAATGATTACTTAACAAAATAGAAATAAACAAAAATCATGTAATTTTTCTGTAAAAGTTTGAAGTATACCTGTTATTATTGGGCTCAGCCCCTGAAGAAGGTGCTACTGCAGTACTCTGGCTTGCATTTATGAACGAATTTTCCACAAAAACGAAACGTTTTGTCAAATAATTCTTTTCAGATTCTTTAATTTCATTCAAACCTGATTCTTCATCTTCAATCAGACTATTGCCGGATACGTTAAAACGCCGCAGATTCCGAAATGAATTCAAAGATAATGGGATCTTCCCAGCAAATAAATTACCAGCTAGAGACACCTCTTCAAGGTTTACCAAGTATTTCAAGAAATTTAAATCACCAGATAACTTATTGAAGCTGAGATCAAGAAATCGGAGCCGGGTCAATGAAGAAAACCCGGCTGAAACCTCACCGGAGAACCCATTATTTCCGAGTTCAAGAATCTCCAGTTTCCGGCATTTTGAAATTTGAGGTGGGATTTCACCGAAAAGGTGATTGCTTGAAAGTGAAAGCTGTTTAAGTTCAGTGAGCTTACCGATTGATGTAGGTAAAGTCCCTTTCAGATTCCGAGATTTGTATATTATCCGAGTGATTTTGAGCATACAGGAGGAAGTGTTGAATCCTTTTGGGCTGCAGAATATTCCGGCGGAATTGCAACCATTTTCAGCATGAACCCCCAACTGTTTCTGAAAAGTTAGCAGAGCTAATTGGTTTGATCGATCAAGATTCAATTTTGATTGAACAAGAACAAGATTGAAGAGGAAGGCTATTGTGAGAATAGATTTCCATGGTGGTGGTGGTGCCATTTTTGGGTGGTGGAGGGCGGTGATTGTGGTGGTGGAGCTTGGGTTGGTACTATAGATATATATAACCACATATATTTAATCACTTCAAATACAAGAAGGACCATTAGAGTGTGGGGAACGCTAGTCAATGGCAGACTTTGGAGGGGAAACAAACGAATGGAGAAGACTTTGAGATTTGCAGTCATGAGTTGACTTGTCAAAATTACCATTTTGGCCTTCTTCATGTAGCGTTATTTCATTCAACATCTTTGCTATACATTTTGGCTAGTTTGGGTGCAAAGTATTGTTTGTATAAGTTGTAATGGAATAACATTACAATGTAACGAAAACAGTGGGAAACATTTTCCAGGAATTGAAGGTTGTGGACGAGAATATGGAAGGCTCGGTTCGCGTTCGTGATGAGACTTCTATCCGATTTTGTCATGCAATCTCTATTCTCGTAAATACACATAAAAATTCTAGTGGCTTTAAAAGTTATTAAGATGTGTTCACCGAAGGGAGATTTCATATTAGATTTTTTCGGTTTAAAAATGGCAGCTTTTGCTTTGTTAATTTATGTTTCTAACTTTTTTTGAGTCATGTATCTAAATCTTGTTTACTACTATTAGACAACGTATATTTCTTCTGGCCTTGTGTTGAAAACTTGAAATAAGGTAAAATATCAGGGTGTTTATGTTACTCGTTTTGAGAAAATAAAGAAATACGAAGGACTAAAAATTGTAAGTATCCCACCGTAAGCAGCATGGTGCTTTGGTAAAAACACTGTGATGTTAAAGAGTATGATGTTTCTGAATTTACAATACAACACACTTGAATCAATCATTTGAAAATCGATTCCTTACTTTCTTTCTCAAAAAAAAAAAAAAAAAAAAAATTGATTCTTGACTTTAGAATCAACATTCCGAATGTTTAAGGTGAACATCAACCTTCAGAAAGTCGATTCTGGTTGATTTAGTGTGATGCGTTATAAGTGCAGTGCATCAGTAAAATCATTGTAAAAAAAAAGGATCAAATGCAGGAAGGTACACATAAAGCTTTGCTTAACTACTAAAACTGCAATAAACTTCCATTAAAGAAGTGCTACAAAATCTCCAGCCCAAAACAAAAAACAAAAAAAAGTCAATTAGACAGAATTTTTAACATTGCAAATAAAACACAACAATTCATAATCCTCCAACATTTTGATGCCAAAAAACCACAAAAAAAGAGCATAGGAGGGATGCCACAAAAGCATCTGATATCTCATCAAAACAAGATTTAAAACGAGCGTCGCGGCCTTTCTTCAGCAGCATTGACTCTGATTGATCTCCCATTCAAACTCTGCAGAATGCAAACAATAACCATAATCATAAGCAAATAGCAATCAGTCTTGTAAATAGTAATAAACAAAAAGGCACTTGTTCGAGCTAGGTTCGACTTTGTAGAGATCGAAAATGGACATTAGACCACTGCAAAGTCGAATGTTTGAGCTTAGATTCGATTTTCTAAAGGTGTAATATCACTATGGTGCCCCGAAACTAGATTTGTTGCGGAAAACTATACACATTTTGAAGTCATAATTAGCAACAGTACCTGGCCATCAAGATTGGCAATGGCGTCATTCATGTCAGATTCATTCGACATTGTGACGAACCCGAAACCCCGAGAACGACCAGAATCTCTGTCGTAGACTACACGTGCATTGACCACTTTGCCATGTTCACTGAACATCTGTTCAAGACGACCATCATCAACATCCCATGGCAAGTTACCTACATAAATTCTGTAAGCTGGCTCGAATTCACGAGGGGCACGCTCTGGCCTCGATCCTCTAGGAGAAGCTTTGTTAACAGTCAAGAGCCTACCATTCAAATCCTGTCCACAGCACAATGTTATCTTACAAAACAATTCAAAGCAAAACCAATAGATAGTCCTAAATCTATTGCCACAACTATTGTAACACAACGAATGTCCTAATATGAGGTTCTCACATAAAGGGTCCCACTGACACGTCATGAAAGGCCCCACGGACATCATGTTTTGACATTTACCATTACTCGATATATACATCGAGTAAACTTGATCCAGTAAATCAAAATTTGCATAACAGAAGAATCAAAACAAAAGCATCAACAATTGACAATAGGAAACTTTCAAGGTTATGAGGATTGCCAAAGAACATTTCCCTCAAGAAATCGTTATAAAGCACAATGCCAATGTACTATTATACAAGGGAAGCAAACATTAAGTAAAGATTTTGCACCTGCAAAAATAACACAATTGCTAAAGATATAGAAACAGAGACATAGAATTCATAAACTCACATAGCGGTGAAACATTTCCACGGCTTTTTCGGCTTCTTCCACAGTGCTCATAGTCACAAATCCGAAACCACGGCTCTGATCAGTCTCCCTATTGTAAATAACCTACAAAATCACAAGCCCACATATCAAACTCTGCTAAATATTCAATAAATCACCAAAATGTCGAATTCAAGTCACTACACAACTATGAAAACCAGCTCAATTTCAGAAAATATAAACCAATGCAGAAATTATACCTCAGCAATTTCAACAACACCAGCTTGCTGAAGAAGCTGAGCTAACTTCTCACTATCCACATCATAAGGCAAGTTTCCAATGAACAATTTTGCATCTTCAGACGGCTCTTGGTACTCCTCCTCCTCCTCCTCCACCAAACCCTCTTCTTCTCCCTCATCTCCAGCTTCCGCCGTAGCCTCAACCGTATCTCCACCCTCAAAATCAAATTCCCCATCAAACCCCTCTTCTTCCACATCATCCTCTTGCTCAAGAACTAACGTTTCATCCTCTTGCTGCTGAGCAGCAATAACAGACACAATCGTCGGAAATTTCCTTCTTTTTGTTGATGATAAAGAAACAGATAATGGTGTAAACGAATAGAACTGAGAGCAAGAGAGATTAAACTTAATGGGCTTTTGTGGTAGAGCAAGATAAGGGTGCAATGATGAAAACTTTGCAGAAGAAACTGAAGCTAAGCAACAACCGCCATTTCCGGCCACTGATACAACAGATTTTGTGGCACAAGACATTTTTGTTTGTTTAACTGCTTTTGATTTTGCTTCGTAGAATGGTTTATGGGTCGAAAAATTCAAGGGTTTAAGGCTGAATTGAAGAGATAAGGTAGAGGGAGACAAAGCAGAGTAGAAGTTTTGAGCAGGCCAAAGGGTAGAGAGACTACAGGGCCGGCGGATGGTTCAAGATATGAGTCACTTGATGGTATGGATAACCTTCTTGAAAGCTTATATCAATTTTCATAAATATATTTTATTACGCGCTCTTATTGACATAATAACGAATCTATTTTTAAATATTACACCGATATTCGATTTGAGGATGGTCAATTATAAGGGGGAATGAGGGAGAAGGACAGAAATATTTCATCAATTGAGTAGAAGGACAGTTTTTTGAAACTTTTGCATAAAGGACAAAACTATTCATTCACTGTCGAAATTCACTTGTGTTCGAAATTCAATTTGTTTAAATTCACCGACAAAATTCACGCTGTCGAAATTCACTAATTTTCAAAATTCATCGTCGAAATTCACTAATTTTGATTCACTGTCGAAATTCACCGTCGAAATTCACCGATTTCGGGATTCATTTGAGGAGATTCACCGATTTTCGGGATTCATTTGTTTGTCATACCTCGCTATAAAAATTATGCGCAATTGTCCTTCTCCCTATAAAAAATATGTAGCTGTCCTGTTACTTAAAAATATTTCAGATTGTGTTCTTATCCCTAATTTTCCACAATTATAATTGTTGTATATTTATTTCTAACTTTAGTAAAATCGAACTTAACCCAAAATGTAGTTATGCGGTAGATTCACCGTCATACCCATAAGAAGGCACGTTTTAATTGAGATGTATCGTGACATCCCATTTCAATTTAGATTTAATTTTGTCAAGATTACACATAGACCTTCGACATCTATAAAATCAAATAGTATTATATGTTAAACCACATGGGTAAAGTGCATATTACAGTGTGATACTATAGAAGAGCAAACACTTTATATATTAAATCAGAATGTGTTAAAACATATATTAATGTATCATAGAGTCTTTATATGTTAAAACTATAGGTGATAAAGTGTCATTTTCATCATAAATTTATTTTGACACATTTCATATTAAAAAACTTATCTGGTTGAAATGACATTGTAATCAACGTTAGTTATAAAGAATGAGTGTCACTCATATTATGTTACTCACCATTGTCCATGTAGATGACGTTCTTATAAGTTATGATTATATACTTGTATGATATTCTTTTCATTTTTATCATGTGTCCATATACATCGGATTATATAGTAGTTGTATGATATTCCTTTCACCTTTCTAACGTGTCCATATACATCGGATTATATAGTAGTTGTATGATACTCCTTTTACCTTTCTAATTAGGTGCATGTATATAATTAATATCAATATATATTTCCATATATGTTTTGCCAAAGAATCAAAACAACAAAAGGTATGTATACCAATTCTTCTACCTCAGAGTCCTTATAAATACACAACCATAGTCCTACAACAAAAACAAGATAAATCCCATTTCATACAAAATACGTTCAAATTATAAAAAGATAAAAAACAATGGCAAAGGCACAATTTTTCAAAATTATGAATATTCTAGTTGTGGTTTGTATGATGTTGAATATCATCATCCCAAGGGCCGTAGCAATAAAGATGGAAGATGTTCAACAAATATACTTTGATTGCAGTGATTACATTGATGGTGATGATCCGAATCCAGATGATTCATGTTGTGATCAAGTTGGAATAGTTGGCGATTCCTTAGACACAAAAGAGGATCGTCAGGCTGCTTATGGTTTCTTTAACGAGATTAATAAACTGCATGATGATGTTGAGGTTAGGAGAGTTGGAGCACTTGGGAGACTATGTAAAGTAAATTTTCCTTTGACTATTACTCGTGATATGGATTGCTCAAGGTATGCAATTATGTTCCATCTTTTTCACTAAAAAAATACACGGAAATGAATATTATTATTTTGAAAAATTATATACAATGTTTATTATATTCAATAATTTTCTCGATTTTGTGCTGATTTGTGAACAACAAACACCTATACATACACAAAGAAACGTTTTGCCCCTTTTTCTCTTGGCGATTATTGAAGATTTTTTTATTTTTATTTTTTTTGCTTTATCTTTTGCAGGATCGGGTTGATATAAAGACGAAGAAGAGAATGTGTTTTCTAATAAATAGAGGAGATTTTACTATTGCCAATATTTTTCTGGTTGTTCTTATTATATCGCGGGTGTATCATTGTTCTTATTTCTAAGATATTATAACACACGTACCACAAAAGTTCCTCCAACACATATAGCAATTTCGATGCTTTATTATTTGTCAGATTTTTTCAAGATTCAAACATTATGAACATAAAATTAAGACGTGATATTACAAGTTTATCATATAAGATATCTATAAATATGATTATAAACCTGAACCAACTTGATGTTGCATAACAAAATGAAAATGATCTATTTTATTTTTTTTGGAAAGATGCCACTGGCCTTGCGGTACAGAGCCATTGCCACTACAGTGCCATCTGTTCAATCTAAACAAATTTTGAGGCTTTTACTGTAATGTTTCTTTGACGAGCTTCATGAAAAATTATTGAATTATGATGCTTCTCGCCACCGGGCTGCTCCTCCTATGCCCACTGCTGTTGCTCACGCTGCTATCCGGTCACCGTCTCCGGCTCGACCCACTCATCAGACAGGTAGCACAGGTAATTTGGGTAATTCAGCCCGTCCCCCTGCCAAACAATACCTTGGCAAATGTCAAATGTGCCGTGTACAGGGACATAGTGCTCGTTTTTGTCCCCGTTTTCAGTTTACTCAGGTACAGGGCTCCAATGCTTCTCGTCAGCCACAGCAATGGCGTTCAGCCCCTCCCCAAGCCCACGTTGCTGCCAGCTCTGAACAGGTGCCTGCTTCCCCGTGGCTTCTTGGTGGTGCATCACACCATGTCACCAACGATCTCCACACCGTCCCTTCACTCGCCTTACTCCGGTTCCGACGACTTAATGATTGGTGATGGTAGTCCTTATCCGTTACTCATACGGGCTTGACTACCCTCCCCCCTCTCATTTAAATTTTCAGCTTCGTGATGTCTTGTGTGTACCAAATATTTCCCGTAACTTATTATCTATTTCTAAATTTTGTCAAACTAATCGTGTCTCTGTTGAATTTTTTCCGGACTCTTTTCGTGTTAAGGAGATTCCAACGGGTACGTGCCTTCTGACGGGACCCGCTAAAGATGGCCTTTACACATGGCCCACCACTCCCCTACTCGCATTTGCAGCTTCCACCGCCTCTCAAGATATTTGGCACTCTCGTCTTGGACACCCTGCCCTCTCAATTTTTCGTTTCATTAGTACTACTGCGAATTTGCCTTTTTCTAATAATGTGCTTTCAGACTATTGCGATGCTTGTCTTAGGAATAAAAGTCACAAACTTCCGTTTGGTGTTTCCACATTACGTTCTTCTCGTCCTCTAGAAATTTTGTTTTCGGACGTTTGGTCCTCCCCTGTTTATGGTCTTGATGGTTCTAAGTATTATGTGATTTTTGTTGACCATTTTACAAAATATATATGGTTTTACCCCCTCACACGTAAAAATGACGTCGCCATAATTTTTCCACAGTTTAAAACCTTAGTTGAAAAATACTTTGACACCAATATCAAAGTTCTCTACTCCGATAATGGCACTGAGTTTACGGGTCTCCGCCCCTTCCTTGCGTCCCATGGGATCTCCCATTTCACATCTCCACCCCACACACCCGAACACAATGGCTATTCCGAACGCCGCCACCTTCACATTGTCGAAACGGGTCTCGCACTCCTCACATGCGTCCATGCCAACCTCCTACCGGCCTTATGCCTTTGCCGCCGCCGTCTATCTCATCAATCGCCTTCCCACACCCACCCTCCAAATGACCTCACCTTTTGCCAGGATATTTGGCCACACCCCGAACTATGAAAAACTACGTACCTTTGGTTGTCTATGTTACCCATGGCTCAGGCCCTACACGTCTCACAAACTTGAATCCCGATCTCGCCCTTGTGTGTTCATTGGCTACTCCCTCACACACACCGCATACCTTTGCCTTGACACTAACACGCATCGTATCTTCACCTCCCGCCACGTTAAATTTGTGGAAAATGTCTTTCCGCTTCGCACCTCACCCACCTCCCCACCCAATCCGCCTCCCTCCCTCCATGACCGGGTTCCCCCACCACCCCCGTCCTCCCTTCCTCCCCTCCCCTTCCCGATCCACGACCAACCCCCCCATCCCCCGCACCTTCCCCACCGTCTCCCGCTCCCCCACCACCTACCTCATCACACCCAATGACTACTCGCGCCAAAAATAACATCTCCAAGCCTATCCAGGAAAGGCGTCTCTCGCTTAGTGAACTCTCGTCCCCTGCGCCCGAGCCCACTACTCTCTCCCAAGCCCTTGCCTCGCCCCATTGGAAATCCGCCATGCAACTTGAGTATGATGCCCTTGTCAAGAATCACACATGGGATTTGGTACCTGCTGAGCCTTCGTTTAACATTGTGGGCTGCCGATGGGTTTACCGCACTAAGCATCTTCCCGATGGTTCCTTAGATCGCTATAAAGCTCGTCTTGTTGCTAAGGGCTTTCATCAACGTCCGGTGTTGACTATTTTGAGACGTTCGACCCGGTGGTCAAACCCACGACTATTCGGGTTCTCCTTACCCTTGCCACTTGTCATGGTTGGCCTCTTCGCCAACTTGATGTGAATAACGCTTTTTGCAGGGCTCTTTATCCGAGACAGTTTATATGCACCAACCGCCTGGTTTTCTCGATGCAACACGTCCAGACTATGTTTGTCGCCTCAATAAAGCGCTATATGGGCTCAAACAGGCCCCTCGTGCATGGTACTCTGAGCTCCGCTCTTATCTTATATCTCCGTGGTTTTCGCAATGCTCATGCCGACGCCTCTCTTTTTATTTTTCATGATGGCTCTCATTATCTATATGTCCTCGTGTATGTGGACGATATTATTGTTACTGGGTCTAACCCCGATGCCGTTCAGTCCTTTATCTCCAAACTTGGGGCTCGGTTTTCTATCAAGGATCTTGGTGCGTTGCACTATTTCCTTGGCGTTGAAGTTCTTACTACGCCTGATGGACTCCTCTTATCTCAACGCAAGTACGTTCTGGAGCTTCTTGCAAAAACACGTATGGACAAGGCCAACCCGGTTTCTACTCCACTCCCGCATGACTTGTCCACTCTCACACCAACCTCGGGTTCCCTCTCCCCGACGCCACTCTCTTCCGCAGTGTTGTTGGGAGTCTTCAGTATCTACTATTTACGCGTCCTGACATCGCTTTTGCCGTCAACAAACTCGCTCAGTTTATGCATGCTCCCACAGACACTCATTGGTCATTTGTTAAACGCCTTCTCCGCTACCTTGTTGGGACCATTGATCACGGCCTCCACATTTATCGTGCGTCTCCTCTTGTCTTACATGCGTTCTCCGACGCCGATTGGGGTGGCAATCGGCCGGACTACACATCCACCGGGGCCTATGTCGTTTTTTTGGGTCGTAACGCCATCTCTTGGGTTATCCAAAGTCCAAGTACATACTGAATTGATTTACCTGAGCCTAAAACAATTTTATCATAAAGAAATACCTTAAAACTCGAATTCATGGAATTTGAATAAAACTAACTCTTGATACCACACACCTTACCTTAATAATAGCTTGTTGATATGTTGAGATATCTGATTCCTAGGGTAGATATTTCCTCCGACCTATGAACATAAGATTTCTCAATGAATCTCTATAATCATGTTTAGAACATGAATTCCATGTCTTAGAACGTAGTTATATATAGAAGTCCTACTACTTCACCATTAATATATAGCTTGGTCGCACAAGGTACATCGGTCTAGTGTTGAGCTAGATTATAATCTAGCATGAAGACCAGTGTTCGAATTCCGTTAGAGACAAAAAAAAAAATGTAAAGCTGCCCCACTAGCTTTATTTTAAAAAAAAAATATATATATATATATATATATATATATAGCTTGGTCTATGCTCATTATTAATTACCACCACTAGGTTGTTTCTTATATGTTGTTCATAGACATAGACAAGAACACGCTAAGTGTCAAATTACCATCTCTTCCAAAATAGTTAAGCTTATGAGGAGGTAGATAATTAACATTATACCTCAATACGTCCTTTCAAGTGTGAGCCTATAGAACATTATATCTCAATACGCCACCTCAAGTGTGAGCCTATAGAAGAGGGAGAGAAGACCCAACACTTGAGTTATTTTTTTATTTGGGAAAATTGTGCTTGGAGCAGAGGGGAAATTGTTACATAGGGAGTCCCTATTAGAACGGACCGTCGGATGACTGCCACGTATAAGAAAAGACAAAACTGTTTTGTTTGTTTGTAAACGTGTCACAAATTCAACGGTTGAGTGTAGTAGGGAGTCCCTACAGCAGAATTACCCGAAGCGGAGTATGATTTCAGGACCTCTCGCTATGATACCATGTTGAATTATCATCTCTCCCAAAAGATTAAGTTTATGGAGAGGTATATAATTAAAATTATATCTCAATATTATGAACTTGTTGATTGGATTTAAGGATTAAATCAAATTTACCAAGGCACTACTCCGTATGATCAGGGCCGGCCCTGGCATTAATTGGGTTTAAGGCCAAGTCCCCGAATTGAGTCTTTTATTTGAAGTTTTTTTTTATTTAAACATACTTATCGCGTTTTTAACATCTGTAAATACAAAATTAAATTTATTGATATCTTCAAAACATGCCTACAAAGTAGTATTTTCTAGCTTATATAGAAACAAAAACCAAATTCATATGTATACACAAAACTTACTTTTTATTTTTCTTTGTGTGCTTTTTTTTTTATATACATATATAATAATATAAAATAATGTTAGATATTTTTTAATAAAATAAATATTTTATAATCGTTTGCATACAAGTTGTCGTACGAATTAATGTTATCGCAACGAAACGGGGTTCGACCAGCCCGGTCAGGTCGCGGTGGGTTGAAGGGACAGAGCCCCTCCGCAGGGGTCGAGGGGGCAGCGCCAACTCGTGGGGTTCGGGGGCAACGCCCCCGAAACCTAAACCAATACATGCATCAGTTCATGAAGGGATATGCATTTTTGGATTTTCAGATACATGCATTTTCGAAGTGATATGTACTTACCCTTTCGTGTAAGGGTTGCATGCTTTCATCCGGTGAACAGTGACAACCCTACCCTTTCGTGCAAGATTACTGAAGGGGAGATCATTGTTAGGGATATAATATAGATATAAAATAATATAAACTCGAATTCATGGAATTTGAATAAAACTAACTCTTGATACCACACCCCTTACCTTAATAATAGCTTGTTGATATGTTGAGATATCTGATTCCTAGGGTAGATATTTCCTCCGACCTATGAACATAAGATTTCTCAATGAATCTCTATAATCATGTTTAGAACATGAATTCCATGTCTTAGAACGTAGTTATATATAGAAGTCCTACTACACCATTAATATATAGCTTGGTCGCACAAGGTACATCGGTCTAGTGTTGAGCTAGATTATAATTTAGCATGAAGACCAGTGTTCGAACTCCGTTAGAGGTAAAAAAAAAAAAATGTAAAGCTGCCCCACTAGCTTTATTTAAAAAAAAAAATATATATATATATATATATATATATATATATATATATATATATATATATATATATATATATATATATATTGGTCTATGCTCCTTATTAATTACCACCACTAGGTTGTTTCTTATATGTTGTTCATAGACATAGACAAGAACACGCTAAGTGTCAAATTACCATCTCTTCCAAAATAGTTAAGCTTATGAGGAGGTAGATAATTAACATTATATCTCAATACGTCCTTTCAAGTGTGAGCCTATAGAACATTATATGTCAATACGCCACCTCAAGTGTGAGCCTATAGAAGAGGGAGAGAAGGCCCAACACTTGAGTTATTTTTTTATTTGGGATAATTGTGCTTGGAGCAGAGGGGAAATTGTTACATAGGGAGTCCCTATTAGAACGGACCGTCGGATGACTGCCACGTATAAGAAAAGACAAAACTGTTTTGTTTGTTTGTACACGTGTCACAAATTCAACGGTTGAGTGTAGTATGGAGTCCCTACAGCAGAATTACCCGAAGCGAAGTATGATCTCATGACCTATCGCTATGATACCATGTTGAATTATCATCTCTTCCAAAAGATTAAGTTTATGGAGAGGTATATAATTAAAATCATATCTCAATATTATGAACTCGTTGATTGGATTTAAGGATTAAATCAAATTTACCAAGGTACTACTCCGTATGATCAAGGCCGATCCTGGCATTAATTGGGTTTAAGGCCAAGTCTCCGAATTGGGTCTTTTAGTTGAAGTTTTTTTTTTTTTTAATATTTAAACATACTTATCGCGTTTTTAACATCCGTAAATACAAAATTAAATTTATTGATAGATTCAAAACATGCCTACAAAGTAGTATTTTCTAGCATATTTAGAAACAAAAATCAAATTCATATGCATACACAAAACTTAGTTTTTATTTTTCTTTGTGTGCTTTTTTTTTTATATATAGATATATAATAATATAAAATAATGTTAGATATTTTTTCATAAAATAAATATTTTATAATCGTTTGCATACGAGTTGCTGTACGAATTAATGTTATCGCAACGAAACGGGGTTCGACCTGCCCGTTAGGTCGCGGTGGGTTGAGGGGACAGAGCCCCTTCGCAGGGGTCGAGGGCAGCGCCAACTCGTGGGGGTTCGGGGGCAACGCCCCCGAAACCTAAACTAATACATGCATAAGTTCATGAAGGGATATGCATTTTTGGATTTTCAGATACATACATTTTCGAACTGATATGTACTTACCCTTTCGTGTAAGGGTTGCATGCTTTCATCCGGTGAAAGTGACAACCCTACCCTTTCGTGCAAGATTACCGAAAGGGAGATCGTTGTTAGGGATATAATATAGATATAAAATAATATATTCTTTTTAATTTCTATAGTTCCCAAACAAAAAATTAATAAAACTTGTTTGTATATCTTTTTTTTTTTTTAGGCTAAGGAAAATTTTTTATTGGGACCTTTATCGATTGGATTAAAAAAAAAATTGGGCCTTTATCAAAAAAAAAAAAAAAATCGGATTGAATCTACACTGAATTTTTTTTTTCCCGTTAATGGCATACGTACCGTTCGTAGCTTCCGAAACCGTTGGGTTTAAGACCGCGGTCTCTCTGGCTTCACTATAGGACCGGCCCTGCATATGATGATTTGAAGGGTGATATCACCTTGATTATTATACTATAAAAATGTTGCTGAAAGTACAAGAGTTTTGACCAAGTGTGGGAAATGCAAAAATCTTCGCATCAACATGAGAAGATCAACATATATAATAGACTGATACCAATTTTGAAGTAATTTATTTTGTGTTTGTTTTGGGTTGGAGTTTTTTGCAAATAAAGTGATTGAAGTAATAATTAGAAAGTTAAGATGTTTTTTTGAAATTTGTGTAGATTATGAATTGATTGGTGAAATAAAGTAGAATAATGAATAAAATAATGGTAAAAAATGTAATAAAGTTGATAAAGTGAAATAATGAGAGATGATTTAATATTTTTTTATTTGTAGTTGAAGATTTGATTGGTGGGAGAATCGTAAGAAATGATTAGTGATGTAATGTAAAAAAAACCAAAAAAAAAAAACTCTTTCCAAAACAAACACAACCTTAGGCTCCGTTTGGTTTCGGACTGGACTGGATCCATTTGAGTCATGAGAGAGAAAATAAAATAAAATAATGTAAAGTAATAATTATAAGGTTGAAATGTTGTATTAAAGTTTGTGTTGATGAAGAAATGGTTGGTGAGAGAAATATTATATTGATAAAGTAATGGTTGAATAGGGTAGGTGGTGAATAAAATGAATTGATTAATATTATTTTATTTGTTGATGGTGAAATGATTGGTGAAATGATTGTAAAATAATAGTAAATAAGATAGTGGATGAATAAAATATTAAGTTGGATCCAAATGGATCCAGTCAGTCCGAAACTAAACGGAGCCTTAGGGGTCCAAATCTTTATTTATATAAATAAAAATAAGTAATTTCATTTTAGCGGAGTCTAGGAACCCTATTAACATAACGTGGCTCCGCCGCTCTGGTAATGTTATTTAGGAGAGTAAAGATTGATTAGTTATTGCCTTGACTATATTTCTTAGGGGGAATGAGGGAGAAGGACAGAAATATTTCATCAATTGAGTAGAAGGACAGTTTTTTGAAACTTTTGCATAAAGGACAAAACTATTTATTCACTGTCGAAATTCACTTGTGTTCGAAATTCACTGTTTAAATTCACTGCCGAAATTCACTAATTTTCAAAATTCATTGTCGAGATTCACTGATTTTCGGGATTCACTGTCAAAATTCACTGTCGAAATTCACTAGGAAGATTCACTGATTTTCGGGATTTACTGTTTGTCCTTCTCGCTATAAAAATTATGCAGTTGTCATTCTCCCTATAAAAAAATATGTAGTTGTCCTGTTACTTAAAAATATTCCAAATTGTGTCTTTATCCCTAATTTTCCATATTTCTTATATATGTGTACTTAAACAAAACATGAATGTATGTATCTCGTTTGTTTTTATGTTCATTTCGTTCCTACTTAATTGTCGTAGTTGATATAAAAATGTATTTCTTTTTATTTATCGTAGTTATATTTTCAAAACAATATTTATTGTGTTTTATTTTAAATCTATTCTTATTTATTGAGGGACGAGAGTGTGAAAACTATATTGCATTAATTATATTTAAGAACTTTTACTGTTCTTTTGATGTTAAAGTCAAAATATTAAATCATCTTTTTAATTTATATATTTTTTCAACCGCGATAATTAAATAAAAGCGATAAGTGTTTTTCTCAACTCCCAACAACCTCTGTCGAATGATCAACAACCTTTGTTATTTGACATTGCATTTAATTGTTACAAACTTCGTTTCAAACTTGGATCCACACTTGTTATTGCACATTTATTGTATATGTTATCCCTTTGAAAAAAAGGTACTACCTCCGTCCCAAAATATAAATAATTTTACACTTTTAGTTTTGTTGCATAATATAAGTCATTATATATTATCAATGTAATATTTATTGTCTCTTTCTCTATCTTACCTTTAATTTATAATGAATCGAACAATTTTTCATTACTTAACAACTATTGCATTAATGATAGTCAAATGGTATTTTAAATATTAACCTTCAAATTTATGACATTCAACCACTTTCTTAATCCGTGTGAAAACTTCTAGGATGATCTATAATTTGGGACGGAGGTAGTAGAATATTGTTGACTATATGTCATTGATATTTGTCAGAAACACGTAAACTAAGAAATTAATTAATTGTTTTGACTTTGTTTAGATAGATACTAGAATACCCTTATAAAAATAGAGTAAATAATGATAGTGCATTCAAGACAGTGTATAAAAAAATTAAAAAAATAAATGGGTAAAAAAAGGAAAAGTGCATTAAATTTTATCTTGGAAAATGTTCTGCAATACTCCCTCCGTTACAATTTATCTGAGGCAGTTGCCAAAATCACACATATTAAGGATGTGAATTAATGCATTAACTTTTACAATAAAATGACTAGAATGTCCTTGAATATAATTAATGCGGCCTTCTTTTTTATCTTTCCTGCTGTAATAAATAAGGGTAAATCAAGTAAAAACATAATAAATGTTGCATTGGAAACTGTACTGCCTCACATAAAATGGAACAAAATATTTTGGCAACTGCCTCAGTTATTATGGAACGGAGAGAGTATTTTGGAACAATTTTTTTTACAACCGCCTCAGTTATTTTGGAACGGAAAGTAACTATTAACCGGTTTGATAGTAGTGATGGCCCCTATAAATACACAACCATAGTCCAGAAACAAAAGAGAGTTAATTCTCATTTTATACAATTACATTGAAATCATATATAGACAAAAGCAATGGCAAAGACCCAACTTTTCCCAATAGTGAACATTCTAGTTGTGGTTTGTATGTTGTTGAATATCATCCCAGTGGCCATAGCAATAAGGATGGAAGATATTCAGCTAATATACTTCCATTGTAGTGATTACATTGATGGTATTGATCCAAAACCAGACGAGGATCGTTGTTGTGGTCATGTTGGATTAGTGGCTCGGGCCTTGAACACAAAAGTGGAACGTCAAACTGCTTGTGGTTTCTTTAATCAGTTTAATGAATTGCATGATGAAGTTGAGGCTAGAAGAGTCAATGCACTTGGGAGACTATGTAAAGTAAAATTTCCTATGACCATTACTCGTAATATGGATTGTTCAAGGTACGTGGTTATGTTTTAAGTGTATATACATCAGACGTTTTGCCTTTTTTGTGATTATTTATTGACGGTATTTTTCAGGGTTTTTTTCTTTTGTTTTTGTTTTGTTTTGTTGTTGTTGTTGTTGTTGTTGCAGGATCAGGCTCATATAAAGATGGAAAAGTGAATGTGTTTTCTGCCAACAATTTTCTGCGTCTTATGAAATTCAATTTTATATTGCTCATATGATATTGCGGGTGCAACATTGTCAGAGTGACCTTTTACTTCTTTAATGAAAATATGACATTTGACATATTCATGGCAATTAAGTGGAGAATGATAGAATTGTTATACCCGTAGTATTTTATGCGAAATAAAATAATAAACAAAAAGAAAAAGAACAATTTATATATTGATTTCGAAAGATATTACAACTACTGTAATGGAAAATTGAAAAAAAAAAACAATAAAAGGATATCTTGACTGAGGCGAGATGAAACTCTGTTTTTAAGACAAATTTGCTCTGGCTTGCATCCCGGTTTATGCAATTGTCTCCCAAGATTACTCAGTCTACCTGTTCAAAATAGAGGTACTTCAACTTTTGAACAACGTCGAACTCTTGCTGTGTTTCAGAAAAACTCTTCAACCTTATATGCAAAACTATATGAATGTGTATTATATTTTTGTTGTTGTAACTTGTGTATGTTCTCCATGTTCTGAAGGCTTGTTTATATAGAGTTTTGAAAACGCAATTGAGAGGTCTCAGCATTGATAACCATTAATGCATTTACTCCACTTTGATATCATGACAGTTTCGAAGAAGATGAAAAGTGAAAGGTCTCAGCTGACTTCGACTTTGTCACCCTGCTGAATTGCCTCAGCTGACTATGCCCCTGCTGAATTGCTTCAGCTGACCTCAGCATTGCTGAATCTCCCTTGCCTTAGCTGACTTGCCACTCCTTTGATTTTGTCCAAAAATATAATACTAGCCCAGCCCAAGGCCCTCAGGCCCAATTCCCCAAAGCCAAAGCCCAAGCCCAAGGTCAAAGGGCTCGGTCGCGCGGGCGGCGTGTGCGCTCGCGTGTGACAATTTTAGTAGAACATCGTCTAACAAAAACGTTCTGAGTCTTCCTCCCTTTCTCTAGGAACTTATACTCATCATCAACTGTCATCATTTAAATACTTGACATTGGACCACTCATGTTCCAATGTGGGATAAAGAGTTTACACAACTCTACACCCAATATCTCACAAACAACTTAAACCATTAATATCTCATTCATCCATGCTCCGAATTGAATAATTTTAAATCTTATTGTTAACTACATAGCACGTAGTTTTCAATGATTTAATAAAGTCTCGATAACTTTAATAAAAGTCTTATCGAACTCGTTTTTAAAGTAGTTATCGAAAATGATTAAAAATCGATAAAATCATTTTTGCTCTATTTTCTCCAACAAGAATTACATAATTTGGTGTATATAAATTATATATAAAATTATATAAGCCCCAATTTTTAATAAAAAAATAAAAACCTCAAGCAAAACGGAAACGCACTTCTTTCATCAAGCAAAATGGAACGTTCATAATGTGATCTTTAGAAAAAACCTTAAACCTCACGTTATTCTGACGTAATATCAGAGCAATTAAAGACTGTACGGAAATAAAGAAACATGTTGAGATTCGTGGAACAGACCATCAGGGTCTTCCATAAATACGACACCTCAGAATATCTCTGCTGCCACAACTAAATTCATACATAACTGAAATCACTACTAAATCCAATACAACATAACTGAAAAATGAAACTACCATAATACAATTAATACAATCCGATACATATCATTCATTATTCCATTCATAATACAATTATCATCTTAAAATTCTCTACTTTTTTTTTTTGAAGGATAAAATTCTCAACTAAACACATCATTTTTCCAAGTATAATACATTAATCATCATAAACACCAATATATAATTAATTTCTTTTGGGAAGTCTTAGCATGAGATCATACTGCAACTTTCATCCTAAACAACACTAAATACATCATTAATTATTTTTCCATGCATAATACATATTAATCATCATAAACAATATACATAATAACTAGTTTCTTTTGGAATTTCTTACCATGAGACCTTTTTTCATTTGAATGATAACAGAATGTTTAGGAGCAATTTGATGACCTTCAACCACATGAATATCATAATTATGTATAACAGTAGCTGCCACCATTTTCATTTGAATAAAAGACATTTCTTTACCCAAACAAGTCCTTGGCCCTGCATTAAAAGCTGGAAACTTATAAGATGGCTCATGTTTAATCTTTCCTTTTTCACAAATCCATCTTTCAGGTTTAAATTCCAAGCAATCTTTACCCCATATAGACTCCATTCTCCCCATGGAATAGAACGATAAAATCACTTTCGTATTCGGGTCTAACTGTATGCCACTTCGCAGGACGTCTGCATGGACGGGTGACTTATGATTCAACGCCACCGGTGGATATAGCCTTAATGCTTCACACACAGCACCATGTAGGTATACGAGTTTTTGCGACTCTTCAGCCGTGAATCGCCGCATTCTCTCTCCTTTTGTTACGTTCAATTTCGTCTCGATTTCTTCAAGAACTTTGGTTTTAATTGAAGGGTTAGTAGCCAGGAGCCAAAATAGCCAAGTAATAGCTGTGCTTGTTGTGTCTCTTCCAGCAACTATCAAACTCAACATAGTATCTCTCAATAATACGTTTACGGCGCTAAAAGAAGCCATGATCTGCCCTTCATAAGCCTCCATAAACGCCGTTATTAAATCAGAACCTTCTTTTTTCGATGATTCATCCCGGTTTTCATTCAGTTTTTCTTCGATGGATCGGTATATAAACCGATCAAGAGTTTCCCAAGCTAAAGAATACTTCTTCTCCTTCCCAATTCCAAGCCATTTTTGCATCTTCAAATATCCTTCTGGCATTATATGCCTATAAAATAATGCTTCCCCAGCTTCATTAATAGCTTTTTCACAGGGAATATCCGGTAAATCGGTACACAAACTTTCTGGATCAGAATCAAGAACAAGATTAGAAATACTATCAAAAGTAAACCTTTGAAATATATCCTGTAAATCAAAAGAAACCCTGTTTTTTTCAAAATTATCCAAAACAGAGACCAGCCCATTTTCCATTTTTTCCCAAACAGTCCTTTCCAATAAGTTATAAAAACAAGAATTATTCATCAATGACATGGTAACTTTTCTATGCATTTCCCATAATTCTGAATCAGTATTGAAAATCCCATCTCCTAAAATATCGAAAATCTTTCGAAACTCGGGCCCTTTTGGGTAATTCTGGAAATTCTTGCAGAGAATATGATTAATGTTGGCTGGATCACAAGTAACAACCATGTCGATACTGTGAAAGAAACCACCTTCTACTTTGAATGTGCCTCCACTTTCTCGAAGAATATGTACTGCATACTCATGCATTCTGTGAGAATTTTTTAGGAGATATGGTAGCATTCCAATTACTGGCCATGCTGTGGGTAAACGGTTTCTTTTGAGAATTTTTTTGAAAATATGATCGAGAGATATTATGCACAAAAAGATGATAAAGGCTTCAAGGTATGATATTATGATAGCCATGAGAGTGTAAGAGAATGGATTCGATCGTATGCCTTTTTCTTTTTGGTGGTATGTAAATCAATCTTGAATCCTTGATCAAATATATAATACTATTAGCCATTGATTTTGAGTAATTATAAAGGCACAACAAAAATTACACAACAGATGCCACAACATGATCTTCCACCCTTGATTGCAATGAGTGTTAATTGATTGTGATGTGGACCCATCAAAATCAAGGGTGGGAGATCATGTTGTGGCATCCGTTGTGTAATTTTTGTTGTGCCTCTATCATTATTCATTGATTTTATGGTCTCCACCAATCACAACTTTTAAAATTGTTTTTATTTTGTCTAAACACGTGGGACCAGCCAACACGGCATCAGGGCCAACGGTAAGTGCTACTGTCATTAAATCCGAAAGTTCCGGGTTTGAGACCGAGTAAAGACAAAAATTTACGTGCGTATGTTTCTTTCGTATCCGTAAAAAAAACATGTGGGACCAACAAGAAATGGGCAAATATGATTGGATCCGGACAATCAAGTTATGCTTGTGCCCGGAAGAAAGATAATTGATAAAAGAGGATTATGTTTTCATTAATTGTAATCTTGGAGTGATACAAGGATAAATACTACTAGTGCAATAATAGAAATGTACTAGGGAATCTAATCTTGGATTTTGTATGACACATGTCACCATAAGCACAATACACCTAGCTATCATTCATCAACTTCAATACTCTTAACAGCCCCCCTCAAGGTGGATGGTGGAGCAACAACCTTCAACTTGGACTTGAAGTGATTAAACAGTCCTGAAGGTAGAGCTTTGGTCAAACAATCTGCCAGTTGATCTGCTGATGCTATAAACTGCATAGAAATGATCTTCTTGAGTACCAAATCTCTAATGTAATGAACATAAACCTCAATGTGTTTTGTCCTAGCATGGAACACAGGATTTTGAACCAAGAAGGTTGCACTAATATTGTCACACCATGCCACATGAATTCTGGGAAGTTTGAGTCCTAGCTCAGTCATCAAATGTTGTAGTCATTGAAGTTCTGTGGACAGGTTTGCAAGAGACCTTTCTGATTCTGCACTAGACCTGGACACCACTGTCTGCTTCTTTGAACTCCAAGTAATGAGAGAGTCCCCCATGTAAACACAGTAACCACCTGTAGATTTCCTGTTAGTGTGATCACATGCCCAGTCTGCATTAGAATATCCACTGATGTGAAGAGAGAAGCTAGGCTTTGTCCTACAGTGCCCTTCGCAAACCTCAAGGTTCTGTTTACTGTATTCCAATGAACATCAGTGGGGGCCTGCATAAACTGACTTAGGCAATTCACTGCAAATGTGATATCTGGTCTAGTCAAGGTGAGGTACTGCAGGCCTCCAATGGCACTCCTGTAGATGCTAGGGTTTGCCATAGGAGTTCCTTGATTTGCTGTATAATATCTGTCTGCTACCATAGGAGTTGGACATGACTTGATGTTTTTCATATTCAACCTTGATAGCAGTTGAGTGGCATAGTGTTTTTGTGTTAAGTACAACCCTGTGCTGTCTCTGTGAGCCTCCATACCAAGAAAGTGTGACAGCTGCCCTAGGTCCTTCAATGCAAAGGTGGAGTTCAGTTGAGTAACAAACTTATGTATGTACTGAGAGGAGTTGCCAGTGACAAGTATATCATCTACATATACCAGTACATACAGTACTACTTGGCCTCTTTTGAAGATAAACAAAGAATTATCACACCTGGACTGCTGAAAACTCCAATCAATCATCTTGTTTCTGAGTGCATCAAACCAGGCCCTTGGGGTTTGTCTCAGCCCATACAACGCTTTCCTTAACTTGCATACATAAGTAGGTCTTTGAGGGTCCACATATCCCTCAGGCTGGGGCATATAAACTGTTTCTTTGAGTGGACCATTAAGGAATGCATTATTAATATCCACCTGCCTTATTTCCCAGTTTAGTGTCACTGCAATAGCTAATATGACCCTGATGTTAGATGCCTTGGCAACAGGGCTAAAAGTCTCAGTAAAATTGATGCCATAGGACTGTAGGAACCCCTTGGCAGCAAGTCTTGCCTTGTGCTTCAGAATTGTTCCATCTGGGTTTAGCTTCAGTTTGAAAATCCATTTGTTACCAACCAGTTGCTGTTTGGGATCATGAGGCACTAGTTCCCAAGTTTCATTCCTCATAAGGGCATCATATTCATCATTCATGGCCTCCTTCCACTCTTGTTGATTCAAGGCATCTGACACTTTAACAGGTTCTGTAGGGTGTGAGACTGGAGTGGTTCAACACTTGAAGTGTAGGTTTTGGGTTTAAAGATCCCACTTTTGGATCTAGTTTGCATAGGGTGCAGAGCTGTAACAGTGGATTGAGTGTGTTTTGGGACATGCTTTTCCTCTTCAACAATGTTGTGAGTGGGTGCATGAGAATGCTGTGAGGATGCATGAGAATGCTGTGAAATTGAGGGTGAATCTTGGGGTGAGTGACTTGTTGTCTGTGTATGACTGTGTGATTTTGGAGGTGAGTGATTTGGTGTCTGTAAGTGTGTGTGTATTGGTGTGCCCCCTGAAGAGGGAGAGTATGTGACTTGTGGTGAAGAGACACTTGGAGATGGCATATCCGAACTGTCAGCCTGTTGGAAGGTATCCATGTGGAAGGGGAAAATGTTTGGTGAAGTATCATGGTGGACGGATCTATGAGGACCTTGAAGGAAACCAGTTTTGAAGGGAAAGCTGGTTTCATTGAAAGAGACATTCTTGGTAACGTAGATCCTACCAAACTTGTCTAGACAGATATGACCTTTATGATAAGGGGAAGTGCCAAGATAGACACACAAGGTGGAATGGAAGGCAAATTTATAGGGGTTATAAGGACGAATATGGGGGTAACAAGCACAACCAAAGACCCTATGGAATGTGTAGTCAGGGGTCTGATGAAGAAGAACTTCATAAGGGGACTTATGATTCAGAATAGGGGTTGGCAGAATGTTGATGAGGGTGACAGCATGTTGAAATGATTCCCACCAATATCTAAGGGGCATGCTGGCTTGGGCAAGTAAGGTCAGACCTAATTCGATAATATGTCTGTGTTTCCGCTCACTTCTGCCATTTTGAGCATGAAGATGAGGGAACGGATGCCTAAATTGGATACCATGTTCTTTTAGGATAGGTGTGAGGGACCTATATTCCCCACCCCAGTCAGTTTGGAGGCACTTAATGGTTGTGCTAAACTGATTTTCAACAAATCTTTTGAATTCAAGAAAGATAGAAACTGCTTCAGATTTTAGCTTAAGTGGGTATATCCAAGTGAAGCGAGAATGATCATCAATGAAGTGAATATAGTAAGTATAACCATGAGTAGATTTTAAGGGTGTAGGGCCCCAAATGTCTGAGTGAACAAGATCTAACACATTTGAAGCATGAGAATTAGAAGGAAAAGAAGGTAACGCATTGCCTTTGCCAAATTGGCAGGCTTCACAAAACACCATTTCATTCAAAACAGAATTATTACATTGCACTAACACTTGGTCTAAGACCTTCTTAGAGGGATGACCTAACCTATTGTGCCAAACATTAGCATCAACACAAGACTGACTAGAACCAACCAAAGACTGAGGAATTGACTCTGAGACATCTTTAGGTGAATGAGAGTTGGATGTGGAAACAACAGACAGTCTGTAAAGGCCATCTTCAAGTGCCCCTGCTAGAAGAGTCTTCCCTGTAGTCTGTTCTTTGACAAAACAACAGGATGAATCAAAAACAACATAAATGGGATTATCAGCAGTTAACTTTGAGATGCTCAATAAATTTTTGGTGATATTGGGAACATGCACTAGTGAGTTAATTGCAAGATTGAGATGTGGTGTGTGCTGGGTGCTGGTGCCAATGTGTAGGATTTTCAGTCTTTCACCACTACCAACTGTTAAAGAGTCATTACCAGAATAACCTGAGCTCAAATGCAGATTGTTGAGGTCGGATGTAACATGATTGGATGCACCACTGTCTAGGTACCATGCCTGATCATTGACAGATTGAGGAATGGCAAGATAAGTTGAAACCTGTCTAGGGTTTTGAGATTGCTGGGACTTGTGTGCTTGAGTGGTTTGAGTCCCATTTGGATTAAAATCCTCTTCAAACCTGTGCCAACAAATGGGAGCTGTATGACCAGTTTTCCCACAAAGTTGACAGACCATTCCTCTTCCGGACTCTGACCACCTCGTCCTCTATTCCTTCCTCCTCTAGACTGACCCCTTCCACGGTTGGTGTTTGACTGAGATGAGTTTCCTGACTGCTTGTTATCAAATCTAGAATTGGATCTGGAAGCAAAGTGTGCAGCTGGTTGCGGTGTGTCCAAAGTCTGGACAGGATTGAACCGAGCAAGAAGACGTTCATGGGTAATTAGGGCCGACTGGACATCTTGCCAAGTAAGAGATCCAACTCTGGATGTGATGTTGACAATGGCAGCTTCATAGTCCTTGTCTAAGCCGCCTAAAGTAGCAAGAATTAGCTCTGACTTAGAAACAGGGTAACCTGCAGCAGCCAATTGATCTGCATATGACTTCATCTGGGCAAGGTAATCCGCCATGGTTTTAGTCCCTTTGGTTGTTTTGGTCAAGGCATCCTTGAACTCAAGCATTCGAGCCTCTGAATGGCTATTGAACAGATCTTCAAGTGTTTTCCATATGTCATGCGCCGTATCATAGCCAACAATTTCAAGGAGATCCTGCTCTGTCATCGATCCGAGGAGCCATTCCATAAGAAGACTATCCGTCATCATCCATTCGTCATACACCGGATTTGGAATACTGGAGGTCAAAAGAGTACCACCAGGACCTGGGTAAGTCAGAAATGGTGTAGGTTTGGGTTGTGCTCCGGTGAGATGGCCTTCAAGTTTGTGACCACGAAGCAACGGTAGGACGGTGTAGCGCCAGAGCAGGTAGTTGGTGCGATCAAGTTTGACTGTGACAGTCTAGGTCAAGTGACCTGAGAATGGTGCTGGGAGAACTGGGGATCTGAGAGGCGGAGGAGTGGTGGAGCTTGACGGAAACGACGAAAAGGTTAGAGGCCTGATTACTGGTTATCGGACAGTGGTGATAGGAGTTTGGATTGAAGAAAGCTCTGGTCGGACCTGTGAGGTTCCGGCCACAGTTCCGGTTGTGATAACTGGCTGAGAGCTTCCGAAGGTAACCACCGGCGGAGGCGTGGGGAAAGGATTTGGAGCCGTTGTCTGCTCCATTGTCTCTGATACCAAGAAAGATAATTGATAAAAGAGGATTATGCTTTCATTAATTGTAATCTTGGACTGATACAAGGATAAATACTACTAGTGCAATAACAGAAATGTATTAGGGAATCTAATCTTGGATTTTGTATGACACATGTCACCATAAGCACAATACACCTAGCTATCATTCATCAACTTCAATACTCTTAACATCGGACCACCATAAAATTTGCTTATTACCACACAGAATCACAGATTACAGTTTACGTTTATGTGACAGATATAGGAAAATAGCTTCTGTGAGCGGGATTAATCTATACTTGAGCCGTAAGCCAGACAAGGAATCCATGAATAATTAACTCGACCTCTATTGACTTGAATGCAAAAAGAATGATACAAAAGAGTAATTAATGCAATATTCGACTTGACCCCTAAAACAAACTCAAATAGATATTTATTATATAGTAGTAAAATTTATAGTTAATGTAATGGTTTTTCGTTCTACTAGTTAATGTAATGGTAATATGAGGTATCAAAGTTTTTATTGATTTTATATGTTCTATATCGACATGTTATTTATTAATACTACTTTGAATTAAAAATATTGTTCGGCAATAAATAAACAAGGGTGATGGGGTAGGGGCGGCTGCATGAGTTTCGGTATGGGGGTCAGAAATTTGTCAAGTTTTTTTTTCATATCACACATATATTTGTATATTTAATTCTATACATATAATTATAGAATAATAGATAAAAATAAAAATAATGTATAAAAATAAGGGGGACAATTACACATAGATATGTGTTTATAAAAAAAATCTTAAAGCCGCCCGGTGATGGGGTCACCAAAGTTTCTACCGAGCATATCCCCCGAAAGTAAATCACGAGGTGTGATTTTTTTTATTTCTTTAATTTTTTGTTCTGAAACTTTAATGAATGGCTGAGATTCTTTTTCTGTGTACATTTTTGTGTATTTTTCTGTGTATCTATCATTTTTGATAAATAAAACATTCTCCGCATATTCAATAATCAATAGGCAAGCATTCTCTGCATATTGTTCGGTGAAATTGTTTATCTTTTTTTTTTTTTTTTCATTCAAACTTCTAAAATATATTTAAACAAGCACAAGGTGGATCGGTTTAGTGTTGAGTTAGAGTATAACCTGATAATGAGGCCAGTGTTCGAATCCCATTAGAGACAAAAGAAGAAGGAAATAAAATATATTTAAACAAATTCGACTGGCAACCAATAATTTCGGCACTTAATTTCGTCCTTCAAGTTTTCATTTATAGTTGTGGTGTACCAGCTGGAACATAAAGAGTGATGCTAACACATAAAGAGTAACATTTTTTGGATCACATGTTCACCGAACGTTTTGCTACTTAATCTTGTAAAGCATCTAGCTAGTATCTTGCTAGAACGTGACTCTATCCATAAATAATATTTTGTTTGCTGATTAAAAAAATTGGATATTAATCGAGTTGATGAATTAATACAAAGACTAAAAAAATTTCAGATGGTAGTTTATCATGGTATCCGAGCAGAATGTCATGAGTTCAAACTTCGTTTCAAACATAATTTTTCAAAAAAATAAACATCTAGTGTTAGGGCTCTTTGAAAATATAATGGCACGTACACATTGCGTTTTGAAATATTTAAAATATTAACTACCTACTTTTTGATCGGCTTGAGTTTTTCAGAGACACGATACTATATTAACTATCTACTTTTCGATCGGCTTGAGTTTTTCAGAGACACGGTGGTTCAACAACGTCGGTCTTTTTAGCAAGGTGAGAACTCTATTGATTGTTTAATTCCCCGGTAAGACACTCTGAGGGCTTGTTTGTTAAACAAATTAAGTACCTAATCTGAAAGCGTTAAGAGGTGGTTGAAATTAGAAGTGTTTGATAATATTTTATACACCTACTTAATTGATTAAGTGCCACTTAATTCAACATGTAAATAAAAAGGAAGTTTTCAGCGCTTTGGGGTGTGCTTATCGCTGAAAAAAAAAGAGTACATCACTTCCGAATTTCATGCCTGAGATGCATCCACTAATTTTTTCATGTAACTGAACAGCCACGTCATTCTTCCATCCAATAGTTTTTTTTTTTTTTTTTTTTTTTTTTTCCGTTTTTTGTTTTTTGCTTTAACTGATTTTTTTTTGTTGACCATTTTTCTATGTATTTGTATCAAAGTAAGACTTTTAATAGAATATTTTGTATTTCTTATATATCCAATTTTCTTTTTATTAAAAAGCATTTAAAATGGTAAACATCTACTAATTTCGTAAATACAATTATGAAGTATTAATTATTTATCTTTTTAAAAATATGAAGTATAAATATATTGAAAAAATCATTTCATATAACTTATAATATGTGAAAACTAACAAAATAAAAAATAAAAAAAAAATATATATATATATATATATATATATATATATATATATATATATATATATATATATATATATATATATATATATATATATATATTGTAAGAGAAAATCATCTTTTGATTTCATATTCATAGTGTTATCAAACAATCTAATCAATTTTAGCACTTAAATCATTCAGCTGCTTAATGTATTTAGACTTCAGATTTCAGACTTCAGATTGAACAAACGGCCCCTGAGAACACTATTGATTGTTTAATTTTAGCCACGAGAGCGTGGCAAATAAATCTAACTAAGTATATATGTATTAGCTACGTTTTTTTGTGCATGACAAAAATTAGTATAGCAAAACAATTTTTTTCTTGTAGTGTCACAACAACAAAACCTGGGATGTTCTTAGACTGAGTCTAGCTCGCTTAGCCATGCTTAGCCAGGGCGAGCCTTGTAAACCCCGAGATATAGTTTCTGCTTCAACAAAAACCGGCACAGTGCATACATGATCATAAACTACTAGTTTCATGCATATTGTTTGGAGATGAATAGAAATAGTAACTTTAACATAAAAACGAGTACTTTTCGTTAGAAGACATCGATCCTTACCTTATACACGAACTGTACTACAATCAAACCACAACAAATCTTGGCATATACGCAAATCTAAGAACAAGAAACGGATTCCAACATAAATACTAAGATATACCAAGATCAAAGCAACAAACTTTATGAAAAAGGTCAAGCTTTCACCTTATAATTCCGGACTCGATACAACTTCTGGAACCGGAACGAACACATAACACGTCATTTATGCACACCTCCACCCACAAGATTTGTTTTACAAGACACACCATATTTTAGTAGATATCCAAATTTTAAGTTAAAGTATGAGATTGCTTTTCGAAAGGAAAAAATGTTTCTTTCTTCCATGTTTTACAAATGGTTTGTGATTAGTTTTCTAGCAACGCTTTTGAAAGCAAGGAATGGTCTATTAGTTCCTCTTGTCTTTAACTGAATGTAGTAGTTAGATCGGTTCATCCAAAATGTGTATAAGGTTAATTAATCGTTAGAAGCCAGTAAGATGGAATAAAAGATTATTGGTAATTTCAAATTAAGTGTGCATGACGGTTGCCAATAAAAGTCAGGGTGGCTCTTGGAATAGGTGATAAATAATTTCTAATCTTGGAAGTGGAAATGATAATGGAAGATGATATCTAAAGGTAAGAACATACATAAGATTGTAACGAGTAGCATTTTCGGTATAGTATAGTACCTAAGATGAAAAAGATTCTGTATGGATATGAGTTTATGAACTGAGGTGCTTTATGAAATGCTAAAAAAAAATGAAAAATGTAAGGGAAAGAGAATTGTCTAAAGATAAGGTCAACAAAGTGATTATAAGTAGGAATTCGGAAACTCTCCGTGGAAGGAAATGTTCGGTAAGGACGGATACTTCTGTTACCAGAATCTAGGAATTCAATATCTCAGGAAGTAAGTAAATATTAAGATATAATTCGAAGATGTAAGATGTAATCAGTGTTATCAGGCAATGTTGTTTTATCTTGCCTAAGTATGATTAATAATGTCTTGGAAAGTTTCGAGGACGAAACTTTCATAAGGAGGGGTGAATGTAAGACCCCGAGTCAATTTTAATATTTGATCCGAGTCGAAACCGAAACCAATCCCGAACGAACATTGTTTTCTAAATATCATTACATAGTTGTATTTATTTATTTATTTCATAATATTAATAGTGATAAAATATATTTATCTAATTATTTAAATTAGTTAATGTAGTGAATTAGTACATGAGTTACAATAATAATTACACCATTCATTGCCACCATTTATTTTTATAAGTAACCACCCATTAAAATGGGAGTAATGGGTACTAAGAGATGAATTAGCATTTCCATAACATGTAAGTTTGGGGTCGATTCATGTGAGTTGAAGGGACAATGGAGAATAGAAAGAAAAAAAGAAGAAGAAGAAATAAAGGAGAAGACGGAAGATGAGATATTGAGCCCCATTCTTTAAGATGATTATATCAATTCGATTAGCTAGTACAATTGTTACCTCGGTAAAAAAGTAAAGAATTTAAGGAAATAATAATTTGTATTATTTCGCTGTGTCTTTCAAAGATTACAAGTGTATGGTATAAATAACCAAAAGAAACATAAGGATAAGCTAGAAATAATAGTTAAGATAAATACAAATAAAACCCTAATTAAAATAGGAATGCTAATCGTCTCTTTCTTCTCCAGAGTTCCAACTTCATTACAACTCCTTGGCGGTGGCTCGATCTTCATCAGGACGGACGGATGCATGCAAATCCGGTTTTACAGGTAACCCTATCTTTATCCTTTTCTTCGATCCTATTTCATCTTTATCCTTTTCTTCTGTAACTTCGAGAAGTCTAGCTTTCTTCTTTTGGACTGTGTCTTCATTTCGACCTTCATTTCGACCTTTGTCTTCATCATTCCCTCGCAATCTGGCGTAGGAGATCGGTCGAATACGCAGATTGGATTGTAAAATGGAAAATTGTACCTTAGGTAGAGGCTTAGTAAAAATATCGGCTAGCTGTTGTGTAGAAGGCACATAGCGTGTAACCAGCTGTTTAACAGCCACTTTCTCGCGGACAAAATGATAATCTAACTCAAAGTGTTTAGTACGAGAGTGAAACATAGGATTGACAGTTAAATATAATGCACTAAGATTATCACACAGCAACTGAGGGGGCTGTTGAAGCTTAACCCCAACATCTCGAAGAAGATGAGTAATCCACACCCGGTTCGAGCATTCGAAGCCATAGATCCGTATCTCGCTTCGTAGCTGGACCTAGCCACGAGCCCCTTTTTTTGAACTCCAAGACACACAATTTGCACCCAAAAAGACACAAAAACCAGTAGTACTACGCCTAGTGGTAGGACACCCTGCCCAATCAGCATCACTAAACGCATACAATGTGAGAGGACTTTGAGACAAGAAGTGCAACCCATGTGTGGAGGTACCCTTAATAAATCTTAGTAGCCTTTTAACTTCCTTGAAATTCCCTACAGTAGGATTGGCAAAATGTTGACACACCTTGCTAACAGCATGAGTGATGTCCGGCCTAGTAAAGGTAAGGTATTGCAGGGCCCCTACTGTGCTCCTGTAAGTAAAAGGGTCAAAGGGATCATCATCAGATGGTTTGAACTGAGTTTTAAGGGCCAAAGGAGTAGCAATAGGTGTACACTCCAGCATCTTATGCTTGTCTAACAAAGCCTGCATATACTTTTGTTGTGTCAAGAGGATACCAGTTGGAGTAGTCTTCACCTCAATTCCCAAGAAAAAACTTAGTGAGCCCAAATCCTTTAGTGCAAATTCTTGACCCAATCTATCAACTAGAACCTGTATAGCTTGAGGGTCATTCCCTGTGACTATAATATCATCCACATAGATAAGCATAATGACTATAATTCCTCTTTCTCTAAACACAAACATAGATGAATCTGACCTACTGCAGCTGAAATGGATGTGGATAAGATATTGAGAAAGTCTATCAAACCAAGCTCTAGGGGCTTGCTTGAGTCCATAGAGTGATCTTTGTAACAAGCATACATGGTCTGGACAGTTATTATCCCTGAAGCCAGGTGGCTGTTCCATATAGACTTTTTCACTGAGATACCCATGCAAGAATGCATTTTTCACATCCAACTGTTTTAGGGGCCATCCACTTGAAACTGCCAAGGCCAACACCAGCCTGATTGTGGTTGGTTTTATCACAGGACTAAAGGTCTCTTGATAGTCCACCCCTGGCTGTTGAGCATACCCTCGAGCAACTAACCTTGCTTTATATCTTTCAAGTGTACCATCCTCCCTTGTTTTGACCTTGTAGACCCACCTAGATCCAATCACATTAGTATCAACTGGCCTAGGAACAAGGATCCAGGTCTTGTTGCAGTGTAGTGCTTCTAATTCCTCCTTCATTGCTGTAACCCATTCTGACTGTTGTAGAGCAGTTTTTAAGGACTTTGGTTCTGGAATAACCACTAAGGTTTCTGTGTTCATGGCATAATCTTGTAAGTAGGATGGTGGTCTCCTATCCCTCACAGGTCTGGATGAATCTGGATGAAGTTGAGTCTCCGGATCTGCCTCTACTTCTGAATGTTCTGAGGCACCTGATTCTGACAAAGTATCAGAATCTGATGTATCCTGACTTGGATCTGGTTGTGGTTCGTATCATTAACTTCGGTGTGTCCTACCGGTTCGTGATCTCGGGAGGTGGTTGAGTGGGTTACGGACAACAACTAGAAGTCGGGTGTGGTTGTGGTACTTCATCCGGTGTTTGTTCAGGTAATGGTGATACCTGCCACTCATCTACTGTAGGATACTCCACATATTCAGTGTCTCTTCCTGATTCAGGTGGTGGTGTAGGTGCATAAGGGAACACACCTTCATCAAATACCACATGCCTGGAGATATAGACTCTTTTAGTCTTAGGATCCAAACACCTATACCCCTTGTGTGAAGGACTATATCCAAGGAACACACATGGTACACTCCTTTTTGCAAACTTGGATTGTCCATGGTGTCTTAAGGTTGGAAAACATTGGCATCCAAAGACTCTCAATCCTCCATAATCAGGGTCCCTGTTATATAATTTCCAGTAGGGGGTTACATTCTGGAGCACAGAGGAAGGTAACCTATTGATCAAGTATACTGCAGTGAGGAAGGCTTCTACCCATAAATGTTGAGGGACATGAGCATGGAACATGAGGGTGAGGCCTGTTTCTACCACATGTCTATGCTTTCTTTCAGCCACTCCATTCTGTTCTAGAGTGTGTGGACAGGATATTTGCAGGCTTATACCACAGTCGGATAAGTGGTTCAAAAAGGCTGTCAATTTAAACTCTCCTCCTCCATCACACTGAAAGATCTTAATTTTATGGTTTAGTTGGTTTTCTACTAGTCTTTGAAAACGTACAAAACAGTCATAGAATTCTGATTTTCTTTTTAGTGGATATAACCAAGTGAATCTAGAAAAGTCATCAATAAAAATTGCATAGTAGGTATAGCCTTGATTTGAAGAGATTGGTGCTGGACCCCATAAATCACAGTGAATCTTTTCTAAAGGAATTAAAGCTTTATTATTATTCAAACTAAAAGGAAGTTTACAACTTTTTCCCATTTGGCAACTTGCACAAATGGTAGGTTTGTGAATCCAACTACAAACATCTATCAAGGATTTTTTATTTAAAACAGAAATTGACTTGGCTTGAGGATGTCCTAATCTCCGGTGCCAAATCAAGGATGATGCCTTCCCTAGCTTTACCGCACTTAATGCCTCTTGTATGCCTTCATTAGCTGCATAGAGTCCCCTCTTTTATGTCCTTGTGCCACTATTCTCTGGTCCTGATCCTTAATCACAAATCCACTATTAGTGAACTCAAAAGTACATTGGTTATCTGCAGTATATTTACCAACTGATAATAAATTCTTTGTTAAAGAGGGTACAACTAGGATGTCTTTTAACTTGAGGTTACCAACATAAGCATCCCCAGTATGTGTAATGTCTAGTTTACTACCATCTCCTACATGTACCTTATCATTACCAGAGTACTTTCTTTTAGTAAAAAGATTACCTTCATTATTTGTCATATGTGATGTAGCACCTGTATCTGCATAGAATCCAGTGTCATGTTCTTCTGATAAGTTCATTGCTGCTAGTGCCTTGGGGACCTCCTCAGATTGATAAGCATAATCGAACCTGTACCAGCAATCCAGGGCAGTATGGTTGACCTTTCCACAGATTTGACATATTGGCCTTGATTCTCCAGAATTCTCTGTTTGTTTTTTTTGAGTATCCGTCCTTGCCTCGTTGTTTCGTTGTTTTTTTGTGGCCGATTTGGATCTCCGATCCGCCGGCGGAGAGCAAAGCCACGACCTCTCGAGGTAAATTGAGCTCTTCCTCCTCTTCTTCCTCTTCCTCTCCTCTTTGAGAGAGGTAGGCTTGAGTCCGATTGATAAATTCCTTTTGTTACTCGCCCGTTGAGTTTTGATGGTTTGCTCATACCCTTGTAGTGCCATAATTAACTCATTAAAGGTAGGATAGGGAGCCTTAGTGAGCATAGCAGTTCTAAAACCCATATACTCATTCCCAAGGCCATGAGCAAACTGGAAAACCTTATCAAGATCTGAAACAGGCTTTTTAATTGCAGCAAGGTTATCACAAATAGATTTAAACTCCTTTAAGTATTCTTCTACTGATTTTGTACCCTTTTTTAATCCCATAAGCATGTTTTTCAGATTACCTTCCTTCTCCACTGTGTGGGGAAGCAGCTGCTGATCAAGGGCCTTCCAGATTTGGTATGCCGTTGCATCCTCTTCATACACCATGCTGATGATCTCCTCCTTCATGATCCCTAAGAGCCATGAAACAAGTAGGCCATCATTGACATGCCAGGTATGGAAGTCTGGATTGTCTGACTCCTGTGCATCTCCTTCTTTTTGTAATTTTTCAGCAGGTTTTGTCTCTGATGTAATGTGGTGGTGTATACCAAGACTTTTAATCAGGGGCACAACCTGAGATCTCCATAGAAGGTAGTTTGTGAGATTTAAACGAATAGAGATCAAGCTAGAACATTGGTGAAATTGTTGAATCGTTAAAGCTGATTCTTTGGCCATGTTTGGTTGAGAAAAAGCTTAATTCGATTTAAGCTCTGATACCATAAAGAATTTAAGGAAATAATAATTTGTATTATTTCGCTGTGTCTTTCAAAGATTACAAGTGTATGGTATAAATAACCAAAAGAAACATAAGGATAAGCTAGAAATAATAGTTAAGATAAATACAAATAAAACCCTAATTAAAATAGGAATGCTAATCGTCTCTTTCTTCTCCAGAGTTCCAACTTCATTACAACTCCTTGGCGGTGGCTCGATCTTCATCAGGACGGACGGATGCATGCAAATCCGGTTTTACAGGTAACCCTATCTTTATCCTTTTCTTCGATCCTATTTCATCTTTATCCTTTTCTTCTGTAACTTCGAGAAGTCTAGCTTTCTTCTTTTGGACTGTGTCTTCATTTCGACCTTCATTTCGACCTTTGTCTTCATCAAAAAGTATTATATCTTATTCAATTGCTAACTCATTTCCTACATTTTTTTACTAGTAACCTTTTTCAACTCTTAGGTGCACCGGACTAGTATTATATCTCATTTAAATTATCGTTATTCTCAAAAGATAATTGTTTATCACCATTTGATGTAGTCGTCCGGGGCGGATCTATTTATGTTTAGGAGGTCACGCGACTCCATTGAGAACCGAATAATTTTTTAGTATTAAAACGATGCAGTTTTGTTGTTAAAAATGTCATTTTGTTGTTCAAAAATGAAGTTATAGGCTCCGGTGACCCCACTGGATCAAATTTTTGGATAAAAAATATAGTTTTACAGTCCGATGAGCCAACTGGAAAAAATTCCTGCATCTGTCTCTGTTATCATCAGTTTCAATTTTGAAATTAGATATGTCGTTGTATCATTGCCGGATCTGTAGTGGACAAGGTGTGGTCAAATGGCCCACTGAGATCCGGGATTTTTTTTTAATTTATTAAAAAACGATATATTTTTGTTGCTAAAAATATCGTTTTGTCATTAAAAATGTATTTTTAGGCTCCGGTAACCTCACAAGAATAAAATTTTGCATAAAAATATAGGTTTAGACTCCGATTACATCACTGTAATAAATTCATAGATCCATCATACGTTGTATTCATGTTGTCCAATACGATACATATACCTTTTTTTTTTTTTGGAAAGATATAAATACAATGTTGTATAGAATTTGATCAATGAAAAAAAAAAAAAAAAAAAAAAAAACACAAATATCGAGAGAAAATGAAGGAAAAAAAAAAAGGCAACTAGTGGCTGGGATTTGCACCGGACTTTGTACAGCACAAGGTGCACATTAAGGGGAGGTTTTTGTGTGGTGTGTACTTACGTTCGGATATACGCCGTGGCACACCACACACCACACGATTTCATTCTGCATTTAAACTGCGTGGTTCTGATCGTTTCACCCGTCACATCAGCTCAAAATCTCTACACCACACAAGTATTTTCCAAGGGATCTCTCCCCTGGGACTGTGCGTAGTGCACTAGTGCGTACCTGTTCCATTTTTTTTTTCCTCTTTCCTCTCCGATTTTTAAACGCTCATATCTTTTGATCTAGAGATCCAAACGCGATAAAAATTTCATTGAATTTTTTATTTTTTGATGCTCTTCGTTTTGAGACTTGGTTCGATATAATAACATTATTTTTCGTGAGATTCACTGTTGAAATTCACTCAGTGAATCTTCCCAGTGAATCCTGCAAATCAGTGAATATCGACAGCGAATTTTCTGAAATCACGTCGGAATATGGTATCAAAATAAAGAGCATGAAAAAATAAAAAAAATTAGTGAGAGAATGTTCAAATTTGGAGTTATAGATTGAAAGATATGAGTGTTTAAAAAAAATGGATTAGAGAGAAAGTGTATTGGTTTTCTTTTCTTTTTGGAAGGGAAATGGCAGCAGAAAAAAAAAAAAAAAAGTTTTGTCATTTATGCAAAAGTTTCAAAAACCTGTCATTCCCTTTAATTGATGAAATATTTGTGTCATTCTCCCTCATTACTTTTTTTTTCATTCAAACTTCCTACATAAATATATTTAAGCGAATTCGATTGATACAACTTACGTAAATAATTTCGGCACCACTTTATAAATTTTTAGGGCGGTTGCAAGAATTTTAATATGGGAGTCAGAAATTTATTATTTTTTTTTTTCGTATCACACATATATTTGGATATTGAAGTCTATACATGTAATTATGGGACAATAGATAATAATAGCGGATCAATACATAAAAATAAAAGTGTCAATTTCACATATACGTGTGTTTATAAAAAATTCTCTACTATTTATATATGATATTTTTTATTTTAGAAGGTCCACCGTACCCCGTTACATAATGTAGAGCCGCCCCTGGCCATGCATTGAGTCCTTGAAGTTTTATTCTATAGTTGTCGTACCAAGGAACATATAAAAAGTGACGCTAACACAATATCTACTTCGATGTAACATAACATTTTTTGATCTTGTGGATCTCATGTTCATTGAAGGTTTATAATTTTGTTTTACTACTTGATCTTCTAACATATCTAGCCTGCTAGAATGTGACTCTTTTGCTTCAATAGCTTTTATCACAAATAAAAATAATGCCATAGATACTTACTTTTAGCCATATGAGTGTGGCAAATGAGTCTAACTAATTAATATATATATATATATATATATATATATATATATATATATATATATATATATATATTTTTTTTTTTGAAAGGAACTAATTAAGTATATATATTAGCCACATTTTTTTTTTTTGTGTGCAAGCAAAAAGTAGTGTAGCGAAATAGTGTTTTTCTTGTAGTGTACTGAATTTCGAGCAGCCCCACCTAGGCTGAGCCCCTCTTGCCTCTGCCTGTGGCGGACACACATGTCCCTATTTGGGGACCGTGAACTCCGTTAAAAATAAGAAAACTATATATTTTACTTATAAAAAATATTCAGATGCTGTGAAAAAAAAATTAGTTTGAAAATTTAATTACGGACACCGTTGAACATAATTTCTGGATCCGTCACTGGCCACAACGAGTTAGGGTTTTTCCGGAACTTGTTTGTGCCACCTTCGTTTTCAGGATTTTTTGGGAGCTCGCTTTAGCGGGAAGGGCCTCTCACCTCAGCAAGCCACCCGAAATTCGAGAAGACGATCTGATCGTTTTGTTTGGTATGTTGCAGACCACAGTTATGTGTTCGTTCCGGTTTTGGAAGTTGTATCGAATGCGGAATCGTCTTAATTTATAAGGTGAAAGCTTGACCTTTACATAAAGTTCGTCGCTTTGATCTTGGTATATCGTAGTATACCTCCGTCCCATAAAAAGTGTTCAAATTTGAAAAAAACTCAGTCTCATCAAAAGTGTCCTTTCTCAATACCAATGCAACATTTAATGACTTTTTTTTTCCAAATATACCCTTCTTCTAAAATTACTCATTGTTGACTTTTTCCAATCCCCAAGCATTAATTTAAGGGGGAATGAGGGAGAATGAAAGAAATATTTCATCAATTGAGTAGAAGGATAGTTGATGAGGGTCGGACTAGCCCTCACCACGTGTCATCTTTATATTGGCTAATCACAAGTGGGGTAGGGAAAGTTTCCCGACCAGAGAGAGGAAGCCCGACTAGGATCGACCATAGACCCTGAGGGAAAACAACCTCCACAATCCTGACCACCGCAGGGCGGTCGGTCTATAAAATATGCGCAGAGCGTAACCATACTGATCCAGCCAGCGGGCCCGAGCGGTCATGCACGTATACGCACGTGTCCATTAAGTAAGGATAAACGTGGGGAATGAACCTAGCCTTAATCAGGCTCTGATTCAGAACTCAATGTGAAAGACGCACTATCTCCTAATAATTAGGGGATCATATCAAATCTAATCTTAACCGAATCCTTGAAGGATACGGCAAAATTAGGGTTGAGACTCCCTATATAAACCACTACAAGAACTACGGCCGACTTGATTCGTGGAGCATAACAGGATACGTAGGCAACCTGAGAGAGACTCTCAGACTCAGTCTAAAATCACCCCCAAAATCATCCTTGATTCAATCATCTCTAGATTAAATTGACCCGAAATTATACATGACAAAATCCAGCATCGTCATTGGCGCTAGAAGGAGGGCCTTCTATCGGTGATGGATCAAGGAGTGGTGGTTCGTGATCAATTTAATGCCAAAAACGCAGTCTGATCGGTGGTTGATTGCCGGAAATTGAACCGTTGAAACATGATTTCCACCGTTCAGATTCAAGGATAAGGAAGGACGAACAAGCTCTCCAACTTTCGTGACGATCGGAGCCCTTTTAGATGCCCGATCGAAGCCGTAAAGTATCTGCTGTATCACCAAAACGCAGCAGCCACCAAAAACGCTGTCGATTCACGGATTATTTCCGGAGTTTAAACCGGTGGAACAAGATTTCCACCGTTCAGATTGAAGAATATGGAAGGACGAACAAACCCTCCAAGTTTCATGCCGATCGGATTCTTCTTGCATGCCCGATCGTCGCCAGAAAGTAGCTGTTGTAACACTAGAACTCAACAACCCCAAAAACGTGGTCGATCTGAGACTTATTGCAGGAGTTTCAACCGTGGGAAAAATATTTCCACCGTTAAGATTCGAGTATAAGGAGGGACGAACAAGCCCTCCAAAATTCATCCCGATCGGAGTTAGTTTGAGTGCCTGATCGTCGCCAAACATTTGCTGCTATATCGCAAAGACATAGCAGAACCCTAATTGTCAGCAGAAAAGTCGGCAACCTTTTTCCGCAAATTGAGCCGTTGGAACAACAATTCCACCGGACAGATTCAAGAATTATGAGGACCGAACAAGCCCTCACAATTCCACCTGCCCACAAAGAAGTTGCCGGGGCGCAAAAAAACGACAGATTACGGACGCCACTGCGCGAGATCGGCAGCTTTTTCTCGGAGATTGAGCCGTCGAAAAAACAATTCCACCGGTCACATCGAAGAAAAGTGAGCGAAGAACGATCCCTCCAACTTTCGTGCCGATCGGAGTCCGTTTCGAGGTCTGATTGCCACCGGAAAGACACCGCCGTGGCGCCCAAGAAAGCTGCGAATCATCTACCGTATCTAGCTATCCACGAAGCGAGTTCTCAAGCTCCAAGGATCGAGCCGAGCTCGTTAGCTCTCCAGGTTCTTACAATCGTTATTGAAATTCTTATACACTTTGTAAGCCTTTATTGTATATGCAATGTTTTTTATTACAATCACATTGCACCACAAAGACTCGAGATATCGAGCACCGGCATTCGAGCTCTACGGACTCGTCTTGCACTAAGACTGAGCTCAGTCTCGGCATCATACTTGGAGATCTTTCGAGCTCGGCCTCGGCATCATATTATATAAGACCGAGCTCGGCCTCGGCATCATATTATATAAGACCGAGCTCGGCCTCGGCATCATATTTGGAGCTCTTTCGAGCAAATCTTTTATAAGACCGAGCTCGGCCTCGGCATCATATTTGGAGCTCTTTCGAGCAAATCTCGCTCTCTCGAGCAAATCTTTTATAAGACCGAGCTCGGCCTCGGCATCATCTTTTATAAGACCGGGCTCGGCCTCGGCATCATATTATATAAGACCGAGCTCGGCCTCGGCATCATATTTGGAGCTCTCTCGAGCAAATCTTTTATAAGACCGAGCTCAGCCTCGGCATCATCTTTTATAAGACCGAGTATCATCTTTTATAAGATCGGGCTCGGCCTCGGCATCATATTTTGAGCTCTTTCGAGCAAATCTTTTATAAGACCGAGCTCGGCCTCGGCATCATATTTGGAGCTCTTTCGAGCTCGGCCTCGGCATCATATTATATAAGACCGAGCTCGGCCTCGGCATCATATTATATAAGACCGAGCTCGGCCTCGGCATCATATTTGGAACTCTTTCGAGGAAATCTTTTATAAGACCGAGCTCGGCCTCGGCATCATATTTGGAGCTCTCTCGAGCAAATCATTTATAAGACCGAGCTCGGCCTCGGCATCATCTTTTATAAGACCGAGTATCATCTTTTATAAGATCGGGCTCGGCCTCGGCATCATATTTTGAGCTCTTTCGAGCAAATCTTTTATAAGACCGAGCTCGGCCTCGGCATCATATTTGGAGCTCTTTCGAGCTCGGCCTCGGCATCATATTATATAAGACCGAGCTCGGCCTCGGCATCATATTATATAAGACCGAGCTCGGCCTCGGCATCATATTTGGAACTTTTTCGAGGAAATCTTTTATAAGACCGACCTCGGCCTCGGCATCATATTTGGAGCTCTCTCGAGCAAATCTTTTATAAGACCGAGCTCGGCCTCGGCATCATCTTTTATAAGACCGAGCTCGGCCTCAGCATCATCTTTTATAAGATCGGGCTCGGCCTCGGCATCATATTTTGAGCTCTTTCGAGCAAATATTTTATAAGACCGAGCTCGGCCTCGGCATCATATTTGGAGCTCTCTCGAGCAAATCTTTTATAAGACCGAGCTCGGCCTCGGCATCATATTTTATAAGACCGGGCTCGGCCTCGGCATCATATTTTGAGCTCTTTCGAGCAAATCTTTTATAAGACCGGGATCGGCCTCGGCATCATATTTTGAGCTCTTTCGAGCAAATCTTTTATAAGACCGAGCTCGGCCTCGGCATCATCTTTTATAAGACCATGCTCGGCCTCGACATCATATTTTGAGCACCACATAAAAATAAACTGCCAAAGGCAGAGCAAGCTCAGAGACTAAGCACAACATAAGAATAAACTGCCAAAGGCAGAAGCAAGCTCAGAGACTGAGCACAACATAAGAATAAACTGCCAAAGGCAGAAGCAAGCTTAGAGACTGAGCACCACATAAAAATAAACTGCCAAAGGCAGAGCAAGCTCAGAGACTGAGCGCCATAAGGAATAAACTGCCAAGGGCAGAGCATCAAAACAAAATAAAGAATCCAAAATATTAAGTCTGCAAGACAGACTGACCGAGCTCCACAAAACGGGCTCACTAACTTTGTGAAGTAAAATTCCTAAGTCCCCAAAAGGACCCGAGCTGAGCTCCGCATGTCGGGCTCGTAAAAAAGGCAAAGAAGCATTAACGGCTGAGTTCTGCCCAGACTCTGTAGCAGAGGTAAGATTCTCCACAAAAGCGTTGGCTTGAGGCTGCTTGGCAGGAGCAATTGAAGCAGAAGCATCAATCATAGAAGGCACTAATCAAGGAGCTGCAGCACAGCGGGAAGAAATTTTAGGCACAATGTCTACCCTTCCCGGGAACTCTTTCAGACGAACGAGACTTACGTACTTTGTGGCCTTAAAGCCGGCATCAACCAGATGCTGATCAGACAACTGATTCAACAAGGGTTATAAAACCCCAAACACATTCTCAAAAACCGTTCCACCTCAGAAGACTTGGGCACGAATGACAGCGTCATAACAATAACTCTGCCACCTGATATAGAAGGCCATCGTAAAACTCTACAAGTCCAGATGACACTAGCCGAACAACACCTCTAACAGATCCGACCTCACAACAAGTAGTTCAGTCAGATCTCGGGGGCTTATGATGAGGGTCGGACTAGCCCTCACCACGTGTCATCTTTATATTGGCTAATCACAAGTGGGGTAGGGAAAGTTTCCCGACCAGAGAGAGGAAGCCCGACTAGGATCGACCATAGACCCTGAGGGAAAACAACCTCCACAATCCTGACCACCGCAGGGCGGTCGGTCTATAAAATATGCGCAGAGCGTAACCATACTGATCCAGCCAGCGGGCCCGAGCGGTCATGCACGTATACGCACGTGTCCATTAAGTAAGGATAAACGTGGGGAATGAACGTAGCCTTAATCAGGCTCTGATTCAGAACTCAATGTGAAAGACACACTATCTCCTAATAATTAGGGGATCATATCAAATCTAATCTTAACCGAATCCTTGAAGGATACGGCAAAATTAGGGTTGAGACTCCCTATATAAACCACTACAAGAACTACGGCCGACTTGATTCCTGGAGCATAACAGGATACGTAGGCAACCCGAGAGAGACTCTCAGGCTCAGTCTAAAATCACCCCCAAAATCATCTTTGATTCAATCATCTCTAGATTAAATTGACCCGAAATTATACATGACAAAATCCAGCATCGTCAACAGTCTTTTGAAACTTTTGCATAAATGACAAAAATATTTATCCACTGTCGAAATTCACTTTTGTTCGAAATTCACTGTTTAAATTCACTAATTTTCAAAATTCATTATCGAAAGTCACTGATTTTCGGGATTCACTGTCGAAATTCACTGTCAAAATTCACTGATTTCGGGATTCACTGGGGAGATTTCACGTCGATTTTCGGGATTCATTTGTTTGTCCTTCTCGCTATAAAAAAATTATGTCATTTGTCTCCGTTACATTTGTCCTTCCCTAATTTTCCATAAAAATTATAAATTTGTCCTTCCCTATAAAAAATATGTAGTTGTCCTGTTACTTAAAAATATTCCAGATTGTGTCCTTATCCTTAATTATCCTTTAATTGTTATATCTATAGTCGTTGTATGATATTTCTTTCATCTTTCTAATTAGGTGCATGTACATACAATTAATATGATTATATGTTTCCATTTGTGTTTTGCCAAATAATCTAAATAATAAAAGGTATGTCCATGAACCTTGTAGCTCCGAGCCCCTATAAAAGCAAGATAAACTCCAATTCATACGCATACATTCAAATTATATACAGAGAAAAACAATGGCAAAGACACAACTTTTCCAAATAGTGAATATTCTAGTCGTGGTTTGTATGATGTTGAATATCACCATCCCACGGGCCATAGCCATAGGGTTTGAAGATATTCAAATGATATACTTCGATTGTAGTGATTTCATTGATGGTGATGATCCATTACCAAGTGAGGATGAATGTTGTGGTCATGTTGGATTAGTTGCTGAAGCCTTGAACTCAAAAGAGGATCGTCAGGCTGCTTGTGGTTTCTTTAATCAGCTTAATGAGTTGCATGATGATGTTGAGATCAGAAGAGTCGATGCACTTGGGAGACTATGTAAAGTAAATTTTCCTATGACCATTACTCGTAATATGGATTGCTCAAGGTACGAGATCATATCCCATTTTATATATATAAACACACACATGACACATCAAATGTTTTGCTTCCTGATTATTGAAGATATATATATTTTTTTTTCAGGATTGGGCTGATATAAAGAAGAATGGATCTTACTTCTGTCAAAAAAATCTATATGCCTTATGGAATTGAATTTTATATGGTTCTTGTTATGATATTGCGAATATATCATTGTCATAATGACATTTTACTCTTTCTTTAGTCAATGAAAAGATGGTATTTGAAATATTCATTGGTAAACCCCTTAAAAAAAGACATGTTCATTGATTCAATTGACGTTTAATTAAGTGATTAAATTATTTAAGTCACACATTTTAAATAAAAAAAAGCCTAGCCATTGACCTTTAATCATGTATATCGTGTCGAATCCGCAATAAATACAAGCAACATGTAATAGATCATCACCAGCCCAGCCGGTGCCCGGTGGAGCAAAATCAATGATGCTGAAACACTAATAGAGGGTAACAAAAATTATGAGACAATGAGATGCATATAATTGTAAGTGAAAAGCAATAAGTGCAACATAATTATCTAACTATAATAAAAAGAGAGGGAAGTTTGCACAAAAGCCTCCACGTCGCCTTTTGATAGAATTCTTTTGGTTGAGTCTAATGCTGACACGTGGCAAGCTACCATCTTGACACGTGTCGGCCTCAACCCTTCCCTTTTTTTTTTCTTTTTTTTTTCGGTAACCTTACCAAATATATATAAGATGGAAAATTATGCATACATAACACATTTATGCATAACATGTATCACTACACATGATCTCACCATTAATAGTATATGAGAGACATCAATAGATGTACGTATACATTTATTTTTATGGATCTCAATAAAAAATGTAATGCATTATATTATTAGTTATGACTTATGTACTCTATCAAATCGTGGTTTTATATCTTTTTAACATTTCGTGGTATGTCATGTGTTGTTTGTTGTGTCAATGATTATTTTTTATTTTATTTTATAGTGTTATGTAAGCATATAATTATAATATGTTGGTATTCAGTGTAGCCTTCTTATATCGCTGATGACATAATATTTTTTTATTACTCTGATTCTAAATATATTTTCTTACCGGGAGTAGAGTTGAATATTTAATGGGTTAAAAAATTTATGTATAGATATAATAGTAGATATATTAAAAAGGATTGCTTATATATAATTATATTGGTTATGTGTATTCTCTATTAAATTTTGAAACTTTATATCCATTGTACGTTTCATGATACATCGTGTGTTATACAATCAATTTTTGTTTTGCTTTATTATAGTGTTATGTAAACATATAATTGTAATACGTTGATATTTAATACAGTCTTCTTGTGTCGCTAACACATATACGATGAAATTTTTTTGTTATAGTTATAGTTTTTTTTATATCAAAAGAGACTTTTATTGATCTAATTCTGAATATATTTTATTCCCGGGGTTATGGCTCAATAGTTAAAGAGTAAAAAAAACTATGTATACATATAATAGAAGATATATAAAAAAGAATTGCTTATGTTTATACTTGTTATATATAAAAAAAAAAGTGTGCTGTACTTATTTAGTATTATTATAATACTGTTACTATTAAATATATCTCTATACATAAGAAGATTATATATATTTCTTGTGTATATAATAATCTATCTACATATAATAAAAATATATCTATATCATAAAAAAGACAGACAACTAATAGCTAATGTGCAAAAAAAATCCTCATTACAGGATGTAGGACGCGTGTATTCATACGTGTTTATACTGCAGGGGGTGAGGGGGGATTAATTCCAGCTGTTTACCTAGGATATACAGAATACAAGGGGTGGGTAGTGGACGGTTTTTAGATTTTGGGATTTTGGCTTCATAGATCAATAGTCGAAGAAGAAGAAACAGCGGTTTGGATTGAGATTGATTGAGTATAATTTCTCTCAATCATCTCATTATTGACAGAATTTTGATTTATACGATATGAATCCACAATCTTCCATATCCAAATTGTCAGATTCTGAGTTTGGACCGCTGGATTTTTCATGGAGTTTCGAAGGACGCCAGCTTTTGCAACTTTACCCAGCAGTTTTTTCCGTCCATTGACAGATGACAAGGTCTGCAAGTTTATCTTTTGAATCGAAGACAGAAAAGTTCATTTCTTTTGGGCTTTATCATTATCCAGCAGATTAAGGTTTGTAAAGTTTTTTTATCCGGATAAAAGCTTCTCTTTTGCTTTTATATATGTAATTTTTTGATTATATAAACCAGTTTCATCCATCTCTGTCTCTTACCGTTTTTTTCTTCTGTTGCACAGGGAAAAAAATTTATTTGTTCTTCATTTAGTGGTAAGATTCATCTCTTCTTTGTCTTTTGTAATAAATGGTGTATTCATTTGTTCTTAACAAATGGTGTATTCATTTCTTCTGCATGTATTCTTATATTAGTAGTAAATGTATATTCGGTTGGCTAGGTATTTATTTTGGCTGATGAGTATTGTTGTATGGTTATTAGGATACATTGAGCTCTGTCTTTACTGTATTCGTTTACTGGTTGTAGATACAGCCTTGAGGAGTTGAGCTTTTATGAGGTTTTATTGATTCCGATTAAGAAAATGTGCATGTATTATTCGGAGTATCAAATGCAAAGTATGTTGAAATGACATTCAGCTTACCTGGGTATTATTCTGTATAGTTATTGTGTATGATAAAATTCTGGTTTCTTAGGTTTGGTCTTATGAATAAGTGTATTATTCATACCATTAATGTCTTCATTCTGTTGTTGTTGCTGAGATAGATATATATATATATATATATATATATATATATATATATATATATATATATTTTTTAATTTATTTATAAGAAGATGAAAAATAGAGTAGAAAGAGGTAAAGCTAGCATGTGAAAATTAAATGACTCAAAACTGAGAAAGATTCATATACATGTATCTATCAACTTCTTTGTTTGTATCTGATCTTAAGATGCATAAGCAGAAAATAATGACTGTTTTGTTTCATACCTACTAAATTCCTATTATGTGAATGCTTCAAACTGTATGATTTTCATTATTTTTCAACTTGTACATTTACATCTTCACGGGCACGCCGTGCCTTGCACGGCGTTGGATTACCACTAGTTTATTAAACATAAATTAACAATCACATTGAACTATGGCGGAAAATTGAAATTTTATTACATATGATCATAGTAAGTACTATAAAACAATAAGTATGTGAATATAAGTTGGAACTAAAGATGGGAATGACTCATATTTGGAACTTTTGAACAATTAATAGATTCCAAAGTTTCAGCCTCAATTTTGTTCAACAACTGTTGAATATGTCATCATCATTTTCAATATTCGCAGATTCTTCAACATTTTGAAACGAACAATTATCGAACAATTGATTCTTCTTTCAATATTCATAGTGACATTTTACTCTATCTTCAGTCGATGAAAAGATGGTGTTTGAAATATTCATTGGTAAACCCCGAAAAAAAAAAGACATATTCATTGATTCAAATGACGTTTAATTAAGTGATTAAATTATTTAAGTCACACATTTTAAGAAAAAAAAACACCTAGCTATTGACCGTTAATTATGTATCAAGTCGAATCCGCAATAAAAAGAAGGCAACATGTAATATGTCATCACCAGCCGGTGGAGTAAAATCCATGATGCTGAAACACTGATAGCAGTAACAAAAATTATGAGACAACGAGAGGCATAAAATTTTAAGTGAAAACCAATAAGCGTAACATAAATTAACAATCACATTGAACAATTAATGGAGGAAAATTGAAATTTTATTTAGTCTGATCATACTAAGTACGATGACACTTTATATTAAGGTGTTGTGCTTAACTAATTTGATAATTTAGTGTTTCTGGACTGTGGTTTGACTGATATTCTGACTAAATCATTCTGGGAAGGAGTGTGGTCCAAGGGAGGACAAGAAGTCTAAGAATATTCAGTCAAAGGGTCAGTCCACCAAATAGTAAGATTTTGTGAAGGTGAAGTTGTGTATTTTGCTTCCTGTTTTACCCCTTGTTTGTTGACTGAATTGGTGGATTTCCCTTCACTCATTCAGGGTCCTGTTTGTGTATGTGCTTGGCTGTTTTACGTTTACCTTTCATGACATAATACTGCATCTGCCTTGGCGGTTTGAGTTACATTGCTGAACCCTCCTATCTGCTGAAACCTTTGTGAATTAACCTGCTGTTTCTCATTGAACTTGTTGTTGCATCTTGGCTTGTGGTACAACTTATTTTCAAATTTCAATCAAACCGTGTTCATCACATTTTAAATTATTGTTCCTGCATATCTTTTTGGTGGATAAGTCGTCGTATTGTTTCTGATCACATATAGGTATTCAACCACTTAGTCTAGTAATTAATTAAGTTCCGTGCTTCCGAGACTTGGTTAATTAGGACTAAAAGTTGTAGTAACACACTCTGAGTTTGCATAAATCGAATTAAGTTTAAAAAGAGACCCTGATCTATTCACTCCCCCCCCCCGGATCAAAACTGCGCATAGATCTAACAACATCAATTGTGAGTAGGCGTACATTTTGGTGGCTTTGTCTGTTCTATGCATCAGAATTTTCCAGAATCTAATTAATACCATATATCAAGAATTTCATGAACGAGGAGTACTCCTCTTCATATTGGAGTCGTCTCATTTTGCTGAGTATAATAAAAGAAATTTTCCTTTTCAACATGTACTTCCATGACCTCAAACATGTTCCTTGCAAAAATGTGTTTACAGAATTTTATGGAAAAACAGCTTACTTTTTTTTTTTTGTTGAGGGAATACTTTTTTTTTTTTAGTGGAAAAAAACAGCTTACTCAATGCAACAAATCATACCATCTGATTTCTTATACAAGAGTCAAGTAAAATACACTTGCTCAAGATTCACTTGAAAAATGTCCAAACGAACAAATAATGGGGATGGGGTTTCTAAGTACCTACCATGAGTTGCGAAGCTTAATTCCTCAGTTAGCATGAAACTAAAGACTTTGATAATAGCATGACATAGTTTTGTTTAATATTGTAATCTATCATACATGTTTTCATGTATCACACCTACATTTTTAAACATATTAATTTCATATTCACACGTCATATTACACAAGTTTAGTTGTCCGGTGTTTTATGGTTTTCCTACTATAAATACTTCAAGATTACATCATAACTTGACAACTTAGGGAGTTAGGTTAGGGACTTAGGCTATTTATAAAGCTAAAAAACACCACTAGCTAAAATCCTACACTTAAAAGCCCAAAAGATTATCTATTTAATTCAAACCTAATAAAATGACTCTTTACTACTTTTATGTCGTGCTGATCAACCTCGATGCCTCGTCATATGGCCGCCTAAAGCCTGACTGGAGGAAAATGCAATTTGACATATATAACATTTATGAATCTTGGCAGGTTTTCCTTGAGATAAAAGGATTAAGGAAATAGCTGCCATATACATCTCTTCTCCAGATCCTTCCCCCTCCGGCGCCATAGAAGGCGACAAATTGAATAAAAGAGGAGAGGAACGTCTCTTGCGTTCACTACTGCGTGCGTTTAGGGATTTGAACGCCTTTTGTCCATGACCATGCTAGACTTCATGTCCATGCCAGAATTTCTGGAAGTTCTTGTTTCATTAGTTATATTTTACTAATTTAATAATAATTTTCAATAAACGTGTTATGCAGATACAAGTGTGTGTGTGTGTAAGGATCTCGTTAAAGTCTCCGGCTATGAGCCAAGGACCTGCGCATTGATGCAAAAGTTTTCTCAAAGTCTCCCATGAGTGTTGTTAAGTAATGTGTTTAGGGTATTATGTTATTATATTATGTCTTGGGGTTATTTTTGGTATTTTGTATTGTTGCCATGTGGCACTCTTGGTTGTAACCGTTTAACATTTTATTCTGTGGTACTACACAGAATCTAGTAGTGAAAAATATCACATCCTTTCCTAAATTCCAAGTTGGTATCGGAGCTGGTATGCCGGCGTAAAATGACCACCGGAGCTCCGCCTTCCGCCGTTTCAGCAGCAACTGCTGCACCATCCATCGGAGAAGGACTCATTCGTACCACAGATGGAACGAACGTGCTTTCAGGAAGCTCAAGCTCTACGGGCGTCACTGTTGGGCTCTCCTCAGGTCAGCCGCCGATCACCTTTTCTCCAAATTTGGCGTCACAAATCGGACTCAGTGCAGGGTCCTTCTTACCCTTCAGCTACATGCAAGGAAATCCACCATCTTCTGGTATGAATTTTGGTGTTTTCAGTAATGCACCGTTTACTAGTTTGCCACCCACTCCGATTGCCGGAAGTTTGGGAAGCTTAACTCCTACTGCTTTGTCTCCTATGCCCTTTACTGGTAATATGAATCAGACCTGTAGCGTGAAATTGGATAGATCCAATTACCTCCTCTGGAAATCTATTGTGCTACCGATTATTCGAGGACATAGATTGGAGGGACATATTCTTGGAGACAGCACCTCAAACAGAATGTACACCTCCCCTTTTTCAATCTCGCCGTCACCATTTCAACGTGCTCAAACGGCTGAGGAGTGGAATCTCTCAGATCAACTCATGATTGGATGGCTTCTTAGCAGTATGACAGAGCAGGTCTTACAGGAGCTAGTTGGTTGCAATACAGCTAGAGAAATATGGGTTACCTTTGAAACCTTGTTCAACAGTCAAGCTGAAGCTCGGATGCTTGAATATAAGAGTGCATTAACTAGAGCAATTAAAGGCTCAAAATCTATGGCAGACTACCTTGCACAGATGAAATCCTATGCTGACAACCTTGCTGCTGCAGGTTATCCCATATCCAAGTCTGAGCTAATACTAGCCACACTAGGAGGTCTTGAGAGAGAATATGAGGCTGCCATTGTTAACTTAACAGCTAGAGTTGGTGCAATGACTTGGCAGGAGGTGCAATCCCAGCTTTTGATACATGAGAGAATGCTAGCAAGGTTTAATAATCCAACTGGAGATTCTTTAAGTGGTCCTTCTGCTAACTTTGCTGGTAGCTTCAATCAGAGGCCTGTCTCACCTGGATCCAGACCCTTTAATCAACAAGGATCCAACAACAGAGGTAGAGGAGGCGAAGCAATAGGGGTAGAGGAGGTGGTAGAACCACCAACAACGAAGGGCGATAAACCCGTGTGTCAACCGTGTGGCAAGACAGGCACATTGTAACACTGTTGGCACAGTTTGAACAAGATTTTGTCCCTCCTAGTCCGGAAAACAACAAGCATCCGCTATGGTTGCTTTGGACCTCAAACTCCTGTGGATCCTGCCTGGTATATGGACAGTGGGGCCACCAATCATGTGACCTCAGATATCAACAATCTCCACCTAACTGGTGACTACACTGGATCAGACACTCTTGCTGTTGGTAATGGTGAGCTCCTCCCTATTTCTGATTCTGGAACTCTTGTCCTTCCCACTAATAGTACACCCTTGCACTTAAAAAATTCTCTTCTTGTTCCTAGCATGGCCAAAAACCTTGTTAGTGTCTCACAATTGACTAATGATTACCCTGTTGTTATTGAGTTTGATAATAAATGTGTTTATGTTAAGGACAAGGACACAAGGAAACTGCTGCAAATAGGAGCTCTTAGGCATGGGTTGTATCAGATTCCAGTCACCAAGAGTTCAAGCTGTCAGACCTCCCTTCAATCCAAGCCATCCTACTCTCCAATAATAACTCTTGTAATGCTTTTATCTGTTCTTCTAGTTCAGGGAAAGACTTAAATATTTGGCATAGAAGGCTTGGACACCCTTCTCAAACTGTTTTGAAATCTGTTTTGAATCAGTGTAATGTTCCCTTTTGCAATGACAATTTTGATTTCTGTGAAGCATGTAAACTTGGTAAAATGCATGTGTTACCTTATGCTCAGTCTTCCTCTCATGTTGCATCCATCCTAGACCTTATACATACTGATTTGTGGGGCCCTGCCCCAGTTGTTACAAACTCTGGTTACCAGTATTATATACACTTTGTTGATGATCACTCCAGGTACACCTGGATTTTTCCTTTAAAACACAAATCTGAAGCTCTTTCTGCTTTTGTTACTTTTAAACAGCTTGTTGAAAATCAGTTTAAAACCACCATTAAGTGCATCCAATCAGACTGGGGGGGTGAGTATAGAACCTTTGAACCTTATTTGAAACAACATGGCATTGCCTTTAGACACCCCTGCCCTCATGCACATGGTCAACATGGTAGGACAGAGAGGAAACATAGGCACATAGTAGAAATGGGGCTTACTCTTCTTGCTCAGGCTTCCATGCCCCTGAAATTCTGGTATGATAGCTTTGAGCAGTCGTCCGATTATCAATGACTTACCAACCCCCGTCCTTGATAATCTTGCTCCCTCTCAAGTCTTGTTGCAAGTCCACTCGACTATACCAAGTATAAAGTTTTTGGATGCAAATTTGCTATCCCAATCTTAGACCTTATCAGCACCATAAGTTCAGTTTCCACTCTTCCAAATGTGTGAATTTAGGGTTCAGTTCTCATCACAAAGGATATAAGTGTCTTGCCTCTAGTGGGAGAATATATATAAGTAGGGATGTTGTCTATAATGAACAAGAGTTTCCTTTCAAACAAAGATTCCTACAAGGTCCTCACAGGGATGTTGTCCTTGACCCTACTCTCACTGATGTCTTCCACTTACCTATCTCTAATAGTAAACCTGCCCTTGATGATGTTCAAATCACTCATACTTCACCTGCACTAAATGTTGGTTCTTCACCCTGTCATACCCCTACTAGTCTTGGTTCTGGTTCTTCACTAACATCTAGTCCTGACCTTGGATCCTCAAGGGATAACTCTTCTCCTACTCCTCTTACACCAGCTTCTAGTCCTGCTCCTCCATCTCTTGTGTTTCACAATTCTTCTCCTGAGTCTGAGTCTGAATCAAGTTCTACCTCTGGTTCTCCTACTCCTGAACCACCAAAAACTGTCTGTCACCCTATGCAGACAAGGTCAAAAAGTGGGATCTTCAAACCTAAAGTCTATCATACTTCCATCACTCATTCCAACATTCCACCTCACCTTATTGAACCAGTGAGAGTGTCTAATGCTTTGGAGTGTCCAGAATGGAAAACAGCTATGCTTGAGGAGTTTCAAGCTCTTCAACAAAACAACACCTGGACCTTGGTACCACCTGTTTCAGGGCAGCATCTTGTAGGAAACAGGTGGGTGTTTAAGCTAAAACTCAAACCAGATGGCACTATTCTGAAACACAAGGCCAGACTGGTAGCTAAGGGGTTTCACCAGACTTATGGAATTGATTATACAGACACCTTTAGTCCTGTTGCTAAGGCTGCCACTATCAGAATTGTCCTCTCAGTGGCTGTGACCTTCAAGTGGTCTATAAGGCAAGTTGATATAAACAATGCCTTTTTGAATGGCCCCATAAGTGAAGACATATACATGGCACAACCAGAAGGTTTCAGAGACCCTAGCAAACCTCGGCTTGTGTGCAAACTAAATAAGGCTCTATATGGTCTAAAACAAGCTCCTGAGCCTGGTTTGGTGCTCTAAGGTCACAAATGCTTGAGTGGGGTTTTATTCAATCCAAGGCAGACAACTCCTTGTTCATTCTTCAAACCAAAAGCTAGATGTTGTATGTCTTAATCTATGTTGATGATATACTGGTAACAACAGGTAGCACAGATAGTCTGATACAGCAGTTTATTGAGCTTCTGAATTCCAAATTTGCCTTGAAGGATCTAGGACCTGTCTCACATTTTTTGGGGATGCAGGCCTTTAGGGATGATACTGGTTTGGTTTTGTCACAAAAACATTATGCAGGGCAGCTGTTGAAGAGATTGAATATGGAGAATATCAAAACTTGCAACACTCCCATGTCAGTTGGAAACCATCTCAGTCCAAATCAAGGTGAGATTTTACAGAATCCCCTGCTGTATAGGAGTGCCATAAGTGGCTTGCAATATCTGACTTCTACTAGGCCTGATCTTACCTATGTTGTCAACTATCTAAGTCAGTTTATGCAATCTCCCACTGTTGATCACTGGATTGCCTTAAAGAAGGTTTTGAGATATGTTAAGGGGACTTTGGATTACAGCCTTTTTATTCCTGCTGGTTCTAATACAAATTTGCAGGGATTTTCTGATGCTGATTGGGCCTGTTTCCCTTCAGATAGAAAATCAGTGACATGGTACTGTGTGTTTTTGGGATCATCACTGATTTCTTGGTGCTCAAAGAAACAAGCTGTGGTTTCCAGGTCTAGCACAGAGTCTGAATATAGATCTCTGTCCAATCTGAGTGCAGAAATGGCCTGGACTGTGGAGCTGCTGAAAGAAATGAAGGTCAGTTTGTCTTGTACTCCTGTTGCTTGGTGTGACAAGTCTAAGAGCTGCATCTCTAGCACAAAATCCTGTGTATCATGCTAGAACGAAGCACATTGAGGTGGATGTGCATTTCATAAGAGATAAAGTCATTAATAAAGAGTAGAAGATCAACTATATTCCATCTGAAGCACAGCTGGCAGATTTCTTTACTAAAGCTCTTCCTATTGCTCGGTTCAATCATTTTAGAAGCAAACTAAATGTCATGCCAACCACACTTAGTTTGAGAGGGGGTGTTAAGTAATGTGTTTAGGGTATTATGTTATTATATTATGTCTTGGGGTTATTTTTGGTATTTTATATTGTTGCCATGTGGCACTCTTGGTTGTAACCGTTTAACATTTTATTCTGTGGTACTACACAGAATCTAGTAGTGAAAAATATCACATCCTTTCCTAAATTCCAAGTCTTCTGGAAGAAGCCACGTACAGGATGACCGTAATAACATGTAAATCTAAATAAACAATTTGGGGTTACTCTAAAAAAAAAATACAAATGGGATTCACAGAGATAAGGGCATTTATGTAACCAGAGGAATACGACAACTACATTATTTGACCAAATTAAAGCAAGACCACCACTACGACCATTCGAGCTTGCGTACGTACACACCAGAAGGAAATAAGAAACAACAAGATACCCCATCTGGACATCCTTGAAGCAAGTTATTGCCATGCCCCGAGAAGTACAAAGTTCCTCCAAGTTATAGTGAACATAGGCTAATTAAGCAGGACACATATCTTAAGTAACAAAGATACAGTAATGTTCTGTGATTCTGTCTTGTCGATCTACATCTATAGACAAAACAATACTACTATACTACTGCTTTGAGATACCAGCCATATAGCATGCCCTAAGTGCCAGCCCAAGAAAACTGAAGAGGAGAATAAAGATGGGCTTGGATGATTTATTTAGTTGTTGGACCTGATTTACATTATTTTTGCATTGGACTTATTTAAATTTTATTATCAGAATATTGTGTAATTATTATCCGAATCCTTCGAGATCTTATAGAGTATTCTCAACAATACGGTAGAGTCGTATAGTATGGACTTTCCTATTCAAATTTGTTATGTAAAAACATTGTTTTTTTGGTTTTTTTTTTCCCCTTCCCTCACCCTTGTCTCTCCCACGTGGATAATCTTTTATTCCATTTTAGGTTACTTTTGTAAAAGTATACGAAACCTAAAGATTTTTCCGAATAAAGGGATCTTGATATATAATTCAATTTGTGGTTGAAATAGACAGACTAATAAAATAATTTAATAACATGACCTTATATTTGAAAAAAAAAAATTGTTCCGTGATTTCCAAAAGAAAATATATTTAAAAAAATTCATCGTAACCTACATCACATTCTCGAGTTGTAAACAGTAAAACTAGAATATAATTACATACGCACTTAGTAAGGGTAGAAACATCGAATCTGTTCAAACAACAATATATATATATATATATATATATATATATATATATATATATATATATATATATATATATATATATATATATATATATATATATATAGATCACCGAAGATCCACACACAAAAGACGTAGCCAAAAATAGGGCTAAGGGGGGCTAAGCCCACCCGACAGAAAAAATTCTACACTAAAACACCTATATATATAGACCAACTTAAGTAATTAAAACATCTTATTTAAGCCCACCCGATTATTCTAACATAATCCACTAGCACACCCGACATCCAAATCCTGACTCCGTCTTTGTCCACCCATGCTACAAGTATGTTATAAAATCACACTCCCTCCGGCTAGCGTATGTGCTACTATATGTAATATAGATCCAAATCTATTGATGACTTATCTCCAAGATTCAACAATTACAAATATAACCCGTCTTGCGAAGCGCGGTTGCAGCGTCAATGGGCCTAGGAGAACTGAGTGCGGTACGTGCCGGGAGTCGACAAGATTTGTTTCAGGCTTGCCTTGAGCGGATACGGCCAAAGGGAAAAGCCCCACTAGCACCTCACGAAACAAGGGGATAAGTTGCATAAAAGCCTAATGACACATTGCTTGGTGTAAGTGCACCACGACACAATCAACCACTTAAAAGGTATAGGGCTCCCCGTCCTAAGTGGAGTCCAAGGCCCTAAGTCTCTCCGACCCTGGGGCGTTAATTAATCTATTATTAAGGCGTATTAATTTAACTCGTGCTATTCAGTTTTTGAGTACTTGTGGAGAATAATGCAGACACTTCTATATCGAGTAACTTTTTAGACAACAGTAGTAGTAGTAGATTATCATTATAATTACTGTGGTTGAAGATTAGTAGATTAATATTAAATATTATATTTTTCGGTTCTAATTATCCAAGTATGGTGATTTATGCATGTCTCTAAGAATAATAAAATGAGAAAAAGATGATAAGATAAGTATCATGTTGTTGATGAAATAGCTAAAAACAAAAAGAAAATAGATATAAATCATCAGAAACGTGAGAAATTCAAAAATTCGAAATGTAGAGTCTTTGCCATTTAAAAATTAAATTGTTATCCTCGCAAGAAAAGGATTCAATTTGGATAACGATAACATAAAAAAGAACACGGACAGATTAACTATGGCTTTATATATATATATATATATATCACAACACAAATTTTACTAAAAAGAACACGGACAGATTAACTATGGCTTTATATATATATATATATATCACAACACAAATTTTACTATTAAAACACGACAATTACAGACAAAAGAACCTTGTATACCCTAAACACAAATTAAACACAACACGGTTCTGATTTGATTAATTATTGAGAAATCTTGCTTAATTTGTGCGAGCCATCGATGGAAGAAGTTGGAGGAGGAGGAGTAGGTTGTCATTTTGGTCCATGGGAGACCGAAATAATCGAATGGTTGAAGGCCGCAGAATCCCAAGTTCCGCAGCTAGTTGTGAGGAAACAACTTTACGGTGAAAACTCAACTCCATGGGATATCCTTACAGATGAAGATCCTTGTTGGATTTCAGATGGCGAAGACGACAATTGCACCTCCAAGAAACACTCTATTTACGTCTACACTAAACTAACATACCTTACCGATATCAAAACTACAACAACATCTGGCAGCAGCGGAGGATCATCCAAAGGAAACAACAAGAAGATAAAGAAGAAAGGAACAAACGTATCAAGAAAAGCGGGTCGTGGTTCTTGGTCCGGACAGAATAAACCGACGGAGATTACTCTTCCAGACGGAACGGTGATCATCGGAGAGAAGAAGCTGTTGACATATGAAATACGTGGAAGTGGTGGAGATGATGATGAACAGCACGCGATGGAGGAACAACACGGTCGTTGGAACATGCATGAGTACAACCTTGCCGGTATTTACGAGAAATCCGATTTTGTGATTTGTAAGATAACTAAAGATGAATCCTTGTTTTTGAAGAAGCTGAAGAAGAACAAGAGGAAGTCCTCATCGTTGTCGTCACCGTGTAATGAAAATCACGCTACCAAGAAGATGATGACGATAAACATAAACAGGCCCCATGAATCGATCCAAAAGGCAGGGGCAGGTTCTGTTGCCTTTAATTCAACATTATTGCCGACGACGACTACACAGAAAGAAGTGGTAGACATGGATTCGTTTTGGAAATATATAGTTTTGATTCGTATTCGCAGCCAGGCGTTGATCGGTGGATGGACGTCCACCCACCAGAATTCTATGACGCTTCAACAACTTCATTACCACCGGATTTTTTTGAAGGTTTAACTTTTGATAATGAAACCAGAGCAAACAGTACTGAAGAACAACAACATGCAGTTCTTGATATTGACCAAACAGAGTTAAACAATATATGGTGCTGTACCTCGGATGATCAATAAATCTATAACCACGTGTAACAAATACTGCCTATACTTTATAAATAAATAAAAACTGTATGTATCATTAGATTGTCTAGAATATTTTTATAATGAATGTGTCTTTAAGTATAATATGTTGTGTCTTAAACAATATATGGTGTTGTAGCTCTGATGGACAAGTTCCTAGATTTTTAATCTCATTAGAAGCAAAATTTTATTCTTTATAAAAAAATGTTGAGATGGAAAGTGTTGATGATGTGTTTGGGTGACATGCTTATTTTTTTGGCCGGAAAAATGGTCCAGTAAGCAATTTCCGGCATCGATGACTATTTTTGCAACCAAAAAAAAAAACCACTTGCAGGACCAATATTTTCATCGGTGAAAAACCAAAACCAAAATCACAAAACATGTCCAAGTTACAAGGCTAAAATTGCAATTTAGCCCAATTTTATGGATCTCATTGTCTCATAATTTTTGTTACCGCTCTTAGTGTTTCACCATCATGGATTTTGCTCCAGCGGCCGGTGATGATACTTTACATGTTGTCTTGTTTTTATTGTGGATTCGACGCAATACATAATTAATTAACGATCAACAGGCGTTGTTCTTCTTTTATTTATTTATTTAAAATGTGTGACTTAAATAAATTAATCAATTAGTTGAGCATCATTTGTATCGATGAATATGTCTTTTTTAGGGTTTTAACAATGAATATGTCTTTTTTAGGGGTTTAACAAAAAAAAAAAAATAATCTTTCAAACACCATCTTTTTATTGACTAAAGAAATAGTAACATGTGTTGGTAAAATTATCAATCTAGCATGCTGTTTAACATACAAATTCATTCAAAAACGACAACATAAAAGAGGATAGAAAACTTATTGCCTGAGGCGAGTGCAACACTCTGTCCTTAAGACGTTTTTGCCCCAATTATGTGCCCACGGTAATGGCAATCGTCTCCCAAGATACAACAGTCATTCCTTCATCGGATTATTGCACTTCAATGAGAAGAAGACGACGAACCGATCATGTTCTGTAAATCTCTTATTTACTCGAAAATTATGCAAAGTGTTTGGATGAGTATTTGAAAGCATTTGGCCAGAATTTTTGTCTAAGGAAAACATATAAAATCTTTACTTTTTTCATTATAGTTATGGGAATTTATAGGAGAAAGATGTCCGTTCATTTAACAGTTGCAACCTTTAACCGAAGAGTTATAACCCTTATTTGTTGTAATCTTTCACCGAAGTGATGCAACTCTTAGCATTAATATTCAATTCAAATTTCTCCAACAATTCCCCACATGAATGAAAAATAATGCAAATGCAATGCAGACTCTGAAGAGATCACAGGCGGAAATCTGTTGCATCTGGCGAGGTGGTTTGTTGCCTTGAACCTTCCGTAGTAGAGTACCATCGGACATACTCGGTTAAGCAGTGAACTAGTCGTGAACTGCTCAGGCTTTGGTGCATGCCTAGACAATGATACCTACACAACAGATCTTGTAACATTCTCGAGGTTCTCATGGTTGTGTCCATTTTGGCCCTGGAACACCTTGGTTTCAGAAAGTGTGTTAGAGAATTCAACCCTCAAATTCTCACAGAAGCGGCATCACTTCCATTTACATAGGCGACCTCCTATAAAGAGTACTCTGCAAAACCTCACTTGGCTTGACCAAGATATAGGAATCATTAAAAGCTTAATGCTTAACCTAACAAAATCACAGAAAGCACTTTTGTTTTTAACAGAATGGGATTGTTGGAAATTATAATTGAGTTAAAAAGAGATTACTAACCAGGCTTTTGGGTTCGCTGCTTCTAATTCATTTAAGTGTGAACTGATCAGAAGGTAAGGATTGTTGTATCTTAGGAGACGATTGCGATTACCGTGGGCACGAATTCGGCGCAAATTCATCTTAAGCATAGAGTGCTAAACTCGCCTCAATCCATAAGTTTTCGCTTATTTATTTCCGATTTATTATTTTCTGAATATGTTAAGTTATTGTTGCAATGTTTGTTATGGTTTTGTTAAAATCAACATGTTAGAACGGTTAAAAGTGCCAACAATCTTAAGACGAATTTTGTTGTGTGTGTTATTATGCGTTCTTATCTGTTTAAATACATTAGGTATCTTGATCTGGATTTTTAGTAAAACTAATAAGATTGACATGCTGGTTTGGTCGTTCTTCCATTGCGTGAAATTTCGCATAAAAAAGAAATAGATGTACATTTTGGAAGTAAACAGTAGTATGCAATACGAATGCACTTGGAACAAAATGTTTGAGTCAGTGGTTAGCCAAGTGGAAGAATTGCAAGTTATCATTTCTGAGGTGCTTGAAGAAGAAGGAATGTTGATTAGTGAGGCATTCCAGGTTGCTGCTATCATTGAAAAGCTTCCACCTTCGTGGAAGGACTACAAGAGCTATCTAAAGCATAAGCATAAGGAAATGACTAAGGATGGCCTTGTGATGCGACTCATAATTGAAGAAGATAACAAAAATTCTGATAATGGCATAATGATAGGGCATTCCAAGGCACTGATGAGAGATAAATTTATGATCATTATTACGACATTTTACCCCAATATTGATACCATTTTGAGCATTATTGTATCAAATCAAGTCAAAATTACTAAGTTTTATTCAAATGTATAAGTAGTAGTTATTATATAAATTATCGTATTTTTATAAGTTTTTACTAAGTTTTGTATCGGTTTAGTAACCGGAGTGTCGTGTCGGATTTACGTTTGGTATTTTGGTGGTTCATTGCAGGATTATACATTGACCAAGATTCCACGTAACGACATGTTTTGAGTCTAAAAGATGTGTTTAGAGGATTAGAAGAAGGTGCCACAAGCTTACGAGTTCAAACGGAGCAAATTTTCCTAAGTACTTAAACCGTAATTTATTTTCGATGGAGATTTGACCCAGCTTAGAGGCATTTTCAGGGGATGACTTCTTAATGAAAGTTGTAGATCTTCACATAAGCTTTCCAACGCACTTTGAATCACGTCAATTGGAGTTCTAAAACTCAAGTTATGGTCAATTGACTAACCGATTCGGATTAGTAAAAATCCCGAAATATCATCGTAATACGAATGGCTCATCAAAACGACATTTTTTGAAGAAGTTTCCTTAATAAAAGTTGTATATCTTCAAGAAAGATTTCCAATGGATTTTGAATCAAGTCAATCGGACTTCTACAACTCAAATGGTGGTCAAGTGGCTAATTGATTCAATTTCGTAAAAATCCCGCAAAACGTTCGGAGTATGAATTTGCTTATCAAGACGGCGTTTTCTGGAGAAGAGTCCTTCATGAAAGTTGAAGAGTTTTCCGAGATCTTATTTATGACATTTGGATCATAATTTTTGGAGTGTCTACAACTCAAGATATGAATTTTAGAAGTTTAATATATAATTATATATAATTATATATACATACGCACATGGGTTCACATGCGAGGAAATGATTGTAATCATTACCACCGGATCGATCCGGCACCAATCCGGATCGATCCGGCCTCAACATTTGCCTATATATACAGGCTTAGATCAATTGGATCATTGCCCCTTTTCTTCTTTCTTTCTCCTTTCTTTTCTTCACCTCGTCTTTCTTTCTTTTTTTATTTTTTATTTTGCTTTGAAGATCATATATATATATATATACATATATGATATATATATATATACAAACACCCTTCATGTATATATATATATTCTATATATGAATATATGTGTGATAGATCTATCTATATATATATATATAGATCTAGATCTAGATTTCTATTTCATCTCGTTTCTTCTTTTATTTTTATTTCGGGGCCCGTATATACATATATATGTCTGTATGTATGTATATATGTTTTTCACATATATAAATAAAATGGTTATAGTATCGTTGTAATGGCGGAATAGTTATCGAAGATTGTTGATTTCGAGGCTTTGGCATGTTAGATCCGGTGGAAACGACCCCGATTCGATAATCATAACCGGTAATATATTCTAAAATTGTTATGTTTATTATTTCTATTTCTATTTATATATGATATTAAACTAAAAATATATCTAGCCAAGATATGAATCTGAATTTGTTAATCTTTTGATAAAATAAATGATCGACTCTGGTAATAATGACTAAAATCAATTATAATGAATCTCTTTCTATTTACACTTAATTGTACGGATAGAAAGACCGGAGGGTAAAATTGGCCGAGTGAAAACGTGACAACGGAACCCAGTTTCCTACCCGGGGGCAGATTTGTCTTGGGAAAGATAAATTTTATTGACATTTGTACTCGCGATCGTAATAATGTTAAATCATCAGTTTAATTGAAACTTAAACCGGAAAGTTGAATCGTCCGGCTTTGACAACCGGAGCCTTTTAAATAAAATTGACCGTTTGACGAACGGAGTGATTCCTTTTTATCTAAAGGTAGATTTGTACTCGGGACTGTTCGAAAAACCGTAACGATTGTGGACCTTGGTGATGCAATGGACATATGACAATTTCATACGCTCGTGAGGAGGAGTTGTCTAGTTTAGGAGTACACCGATTCATATATAATTTACACCTTGAATAAAGGAAGATCCGTCTCATTTATTTCTACTAAAAGATATTGATTCAAGAAAGTATTCTTGGCTAGATCCAAAAATATATCTATATATTATATTAGTATTTATTTGTTTTATTTTCTGTTTTACTAACATCTAACTCTAACATTACTAACTAATCTAACTGATCTAACATAATCTAACCCGAGGAAACTGATAAAACTGCGACTTAGATCGAGTTAATAATAGCTTCTTGGTGTTTAATCCCACTTAAAAGAATTACCATGTTTTCCCTAGGTTTAGGCGGTGTCAGCATTTTGGCGCCGTTGCCGGGGAATAACGTCGCTAATTTCTTTCTTTGTGTCTAGGGTTACTACTTGTATTAGCTCAAAATTCTCGAGGATAAGTCAACACTCTTCTTATCACATTTCTTTTTTATTTTCCGTTGGTATCTACCTTCTTTTAGTTACCAATTTTCTTCTTCTACCAAATTCGAGTTATTTTCTATTTTCGATAGTAGAAAGTAAACGCGGTCATAACAGCCGAGGATAAGTCAATACATTTCTCAATCTCATTTGTATTTTTATTTTCATTGGTACCTACCTATTTGGTAAGATATCAATTTTTTTATAAAAATACTCGATAAATACCGAGTGGCTTCGGTAATTACCGAGAGAGAGAGAAAAGAAAAAAAGAAAAAAAAAAAAAAAAAAAAAAAAAAAAAAAAAAAAAAACTACTCGGTAAATATCGAGTGGATTCGGTAATTACCGAGGAGAAAAAAAATGTGGTTTTTTTTATCGATTTCGTGTTATTTTCTATTCGATATTTTCTATTCTACAAGAATTGTCAAATCGAGTTACGAAAATGGTCGAAACCGTTGGTGAAACACCTGAACAAGGGATTGCTCATGCTCAAGGGCATGGCCAAAACCTTAATCAGAATTTACCTCAACCTAATATACAGAATCAGAATAATAGAAATAATCAGAATCGGAATAAGCATAATCAAAACCAGCCTAACCCGAGACTTATATGTGATCAGACCGTAAGAAGGTACCGGATTAATAATCCAATTCGTTTACCCAATAAAGGAGCAAATAATTTCGAAATAAAATCTCATCTTTTTGGTTTAATTGACACAAGAGCCCAATTTCTAGGAGAAGATGATGAGGACCCACATCATCATCTCTATCTTTTCGAAGAATTGTGTAATACAGCCAAAAGTCATGGTGCTCATCGGGAATTAACGAGGATGTCTTTGTTTCCTTTTTCTTTAAAAGGAAGAGCACGAGATTGGTTTCTGTCACTCCCACATCATTCATTGACTAGTTGGGAGGATATTCAAACCGAGTTCTTAAAGCAATATTTTACTCCTGGTAGAAAATTGGAATTAATAGTCGAGATTGCCAACTTTAAACAAGGATCTGAAGAAATGTTTGGGAATGCTTGGGAAAGATTTAAAAAGTTATTAAGAGCTTGTCCCGATCATGGTTATTCCTTAGATATGCAAATCCAACTTTTCTGTCGTAAATTAAGGAAAGACTCACGTGCGGATGTAGATCATGCATGTGGTGGTTCGTTAATAATGAGTGAAGCCCAATTAGTTTACGATGCTATAGAAAAGATTTCCAAAAATAACAGAATGTGGGAAACCGGTTCTAGAACAAGAAAAGTAGTTTTTGCAGGAGAATACACACCGAATACGGAAGTTCTAGCACACTTGGAGAATTTGAGTAGGAAATTTGATGGTTTACAACAGAATAAGAACCTGAGTTCGGGAAATAGTAAAACAAATGAATACTCAAGTCATGATAATGTGTCATTAGGGATGGAAGAACCAAAAGGATATTCAAGGGAAAAGGTGAGTTTTTTACAGCATAGGAATTTGAACAATGCATATTCAAACTCGTTTAATGCTATAAGAAGAGATCACCCTACTTTTCATTGGTCTGAAACCCCTAGTAAGCAAGGACAACCACCGTATCCAATCCAATATAAGAATCCAAATCTAGTTTATCAAGGAGATACCTCGAATCAGAATCTACAATCATTACCTAGATAGTATCCACAACATACCACTCAAAGCATACCAGTCACCAAAGGTTCAACTCAACCTGAAGGAGTTGATAAATGGGAGAAATTAATCAAAAATCTGATGGGTATGATGTCAACTCAAGCTCAAAATATGGAAACCATGATGACTTCTATAGGTACGATCACTAAGGATATGAGTACGTTGAAAACATCTATAAGTGGACATGATACCGAATAAGAATTATAGAAGCTTCATTGAGGAATACGGAATATCACTTGAGTAGAGAAGTAGAACGTAAAAACAAGTAAACCCTCGAAGGATTGCCAAGTAATATCGAAAGAAATCGAGTGGGGTAAATGTCGTTATTACCGTAAGTGGAAGGATCTGTGGAAGTAATGGATTAGAAAAATTCGGGAATAATGAAGTAGATGATGATTTAGATGGTAAATATAAGAAGAATATGGAATCTAAAGGGCCAATGCAAACCGAACCTTATCCGGCTCAACCTATATTCTCATCGGTTCAACCCGGAAGGGCATCACCACATCCACTGCATATTTTGAAGAAAAAGGTACTGAATGATGACACACTATGTCTTCAAAAGGCACAATCATTCAAGGAAGCTTTACCATCTTCATCTAACGACAAGGGTAAGGGAGGTATTCATTCTAACCCTATCGATCTTGAATTACTTCCCCATTCCCCGAAAAATGAAATGAAAAAGATGAAGTTGGATAATAAGTATGCATGTTTTCTCGACACTTTTCGGTGCTTAAATATTAATATCCCTTTCATCGATGTTTGTAAGGGAGAGTTTAGTTTGGGAGTTAATCATGAGAGCGTTGTCTTCAACATTTACATTTCATTGAAATATCCATGCATTACACTAGAATCTAGTTCTTGTGTAGACACTTTGTGTCCCCTTGTTGTGGATTGTACTAACACGCAGGTAACTGAAGAAGATGACTCCAGTAATAATGTGAAAGCTCGTAAACTCAAAGCTCGAAAATCAAAGGAAAAGTTCAAGAATCGTGTGGATTGGTGGAAATTGTCTAACCTCTGTTGGAAACCAGTATTGAAGAAGGATGCGGTGCGTGAGGATGACCCACCACCAGTACATTAGAAAACTAAAGCACGATAAAGTCTGGCTATAGACTATAAATGTAGTCAATGACGGGTACTATCCTTCCTTTTTACTCCTTAAGCATTTATTTTTAGTGGATTATGTGCTTAATTGTTACGTGTTTTTGTGAGTAATTGTTAGAAGTATCCCGTTTTGTTTAGTATATTATATTAGTTAATCATTATCATTTTGGTCGAGCAAACGACGTTAACCAAAAGCGCTACCGGGAGGCAGCCCGTAAAAATGTTAAATATAATAATTACTCATACTTTGGATGATACTTTGCGAATACTTCGGATTGATTTTCATTTTGTTTCACCAAGTCTTAGGATGAATGTTTGAATGTCATTATAACGGGAACGATTAGGTGGTTATCCGAAAATCCTGATGGATAACAAAGATAAAATTCAAATGCATCATTTCTTGGACTTAGATTGTTAGAACGATTTGAAATAACCCTTGAGGATCTGGGTATAAAAGACTCAGAGTTAATACTTTGCCATACGTTACATATCATGATCTAGTCTGTTTTAAATTTCAAATAATGTGTGACATGTATTGGTTCAACTACTGTGGAATATTGTGTGTTTTAAATCAATAAAAGTTTATGTGGTGTGTTTATCTACCCTTTTGCATTACACTGTCACACTCCACATACTTTTATTTTATTTGCACACACAACGGTCATAACTTTGACCCACCCACCCACCCTTTCATATCATCCCGGTATTTGTTTTGACTTGTTTTAGTGTACCATTGCTTTCCCAACAACTTATTTACACTCACTTTACATTGAGGACAATGTAAGTTCGTAAGTGGGGAGTGGAGTCGTTGGTCTAGCAATGGCATTAATGCTTATTTTATATCAATAAATCTCTTAGTTTTCGATTTTTTTCGAGCATTATTTAGTTGATTAAAATAAACTGTATAAGGTATATATTTCATGGATTTGAAGATATAATGATCAATTTGGATGTGTATAACCAATGTGAACCGTAAGTGCATTGTAATTCCAAATATATTTGTATAACATGAATTCCTTCACGTAAAGCCTTTGATATTGAAGCGGAAAATTTTAAACTGTATCCATTCAGTATCCTAGTGGTTATTCTAGATAATAACAGTAACTTAGTACCTAACTTTTGAACGTGTACTGTGAATATCTGAAGGTTTGAATGTGATAGAAAGGATATAAGTTAAGGAAGAATACCAAAATAAGATGAAATATTTATATGTCGGTTGTAGCTACCAATGATTTGAGTGCAGTAGGGTGTTATCACGAAACGTCCTATATCACTATGAGGTTTAAAAGCTCCCGACTGCCTGATGATAGAAGTCCAGCTAGGGTGTTATCACGAAACGTCCTATTGCTGGGAATGAGGGCATATGCTACACATGTGAAATTAAGTTCATCAAGAGAAGAAAAAAAAAAAAAAAAAAACTTTAAGCGTGATTGAAAACTTAGCTATCTTCTGACTATCCCCAGTATAAACTGAATGATATGCTTTAGGGATTATCCTAATAAGTACTCAGAAGAACTTTGTGTGGAACGGCTACTGCTATACCTAGGAAAGTCATTAGGATTGTCTGAATGGATATTTGTGCGTTTGCTTGAATTATTCAAGAGAGGATAGTGGAAATTGAAAAGGCTTGTCACACACACACTCTGTTATATATTTATATTGAGGTTAACGCCTGGTTGTAATTCTATACGGTTGCAACATCTGGTTGTCTCTTATATCTTCTATCTTCATGAATTTATCTCTTATTCATTTTGTTTTATCGCTTGTTTTGATCGAGGACGACCAAAAGCTAAGTAGGGGGTTGTGATGAGAGATAAATTTATGATCATTATTACGACATTTTACCCCAATATTGATACCATTTTGAGCATTATTGTATCAAATCAAGTCAAAATTACTAAGTTTTATTCAAATGTATAAGTAGTAGTTATTATATAAATTATCGTATTTTTATAAGTTTTTACTAAGTTTTGTATCGGTTTAGTAACCGGAGTGTCGTGTCGGATTTACGTTTGGTATTTTGGTGGTTCATTGCAGGATTATACATTGACCAAGATTCCACGTAACGACATGTTTTGAGTCTAAAAGATGTGTTTAGAGGATTAGAAGAAGGTGCCACAAGCTTACGAGTTCAAACGGAGCAAATTTTCCTAAGTACTTAAACCGTAATTTATTTTCGATGGAGATTTGACCCAGCTTAGAGGCATTTTCAGGGGATGACTTCTTAATGAAAGTTGTAGATCTTCACATAAGCTTTCCAACGCACTTTGAATCACGTCAATTGGAGTTCTAAAACTCAAGTTATGGTCAATTGACTAACCGATTCGGATTAGTAAAAATCCCGAAATATCATCGTAATACGAATGGCTCATCAAAACGACATTTTCTGAAGAAGTTTCCTTAATAAAAGTTGTATATCTTCAAGAAAGATTTCCAATTGATTTTGAATCAAGTCAATCGGACTTCTACAACTCAAATGGTGGTCAAGTGGCTAATTGATTCAATTTCGTAAAAATCCCGCAAAACGTTCGGAGTATGAATTTGCTTATCAAGACGGCGTTTTCTGGAGAAGAGTCCTTCATGAAAGTTGAAGAGTTTTCCGAGATCTTATTTATGACATTTGGATCATAATTTTTGGAGGTCTACAACTCAAGATATGAATTTTAGAAGTTTAATATATAATTATATATAATTATATATACATACGCACATGGGTTCACATGCGAGGAAATGATTGTAATCATTACCACCGGATCGATCCGGCACCAATCCGGATCGATCCGGCCTCAACATTTGCCTATATATACAGGCTTAGATCAATTGGATCATTGCCCCTTTTCTTCTTTCTTTCTCCTTTCTTTTCTTCACCTCGTCTTTCTTTCTTTTTTTATTTTTTTATTTTGCTTTGAAGATCATATATATATATATATATATATACATATATGATATATATATATATACAAACACCCTTCATGTATATATATATATTCTATATATGAATATATGTGTGATAGATCTATCTATATATATATATATAGATCTAGATCTAGATTTCTATTTCATCTCGTTTCTTTCTTTTATTTTTATTTCGGGGCCCGTATATACATATATATGTACGTATGTATGTATATATGTTTTTCACATATATAAATAAAATGGTTATAGTATCGTTGTAATGGCGGAATAGTTATCGAAGATTGTTGATTTCGAGGCTTTGGCATGTTAGATCCGGTGGAAACGACCCCGATTCGATAATCATAACCGGTAATATATTCTAAAATTGTTATGTTTATTATTTCTATTTCTATTTATATATGATATTAAACTAAAAATATATCTAGCCAAGATATGAATCTGAATTTGTTAATCTTTTGATAAAATAAATGATCGACTCTGGTAATAATGACTAAAATCAATTATAATGAATCTCTTTCTATTTACACTTAATTGTACGGATAGAAAGACCGGAGGGTAAAATTGGCCGAGTGAAAACGTGACAACGGAACCCGTTTCCTACCCGGGGGCGATTTGTCTTGGGAAAGATAAATTTTATTGACATTTGTACTCGCGATCGTAATAATGTTAAATCATCGCTTAATTGAAACTTAAACCGGAAAGTTGAATCGTCCGGCTTTGACAACCGGAGCCTTTTAAATAAAATTGACCGTTTGACGAACGGAGTGATTCCTTTTTATCTAAAGGTAGATTTGTACTCGGGACCCGTTCGAAAAACCGTAATGTTGTGGACCTTGGACCGATGCAATGGACATATGACAATTTCATACGCTAATGTGAGGAGGAGTTGTCTAGCTTAGGAGTACACCGATTCATATATAATTTACACCTTGAATAAAGGAAGATCTCGTCTCATTTATTTCTACTAAAAGATATTGATTCAAGAAAGTATTCTTGGCTAGATCCAAAAATATATCTATATATTATATTAGTATTTATTTGTTTTATTTTCGTTTTACTAACATCTAACTCTAACATTACTAACTAATCTAACGATCTAACATAATCTAACCCGAGGAAACCGATAAACCGCGACTTAGATCGAGTTAATAATAGCTTCTTGGTGTTTAACCCCACTTAAAAGAATTACCATGTTTTCCCCGAGGAATACGACCCGACTCACCGTACCAGAGCTACAATTTGACCCGGTACACCGCCGGTTAGGATCTGTATAGCCTAGGTAATGTCCGTCAGCTTTCTGGCGCCGTTTCCAAGGTTAGGTTTAGGTCTGTCAGGCACACATGGTTGAATCCAACAACAATGGAAAGGGCCAGAAAAGGAAGTTCAAAGGTGAAAGCTCGAAAAGCAATCAAGAGGTTAAGAAGTTCAATGGTAAATGCTTTAATTACGGGAAACAAGGACACCACAAAAATGAATGCAGAAAGCCTCGAAAGATTGAGCAAGCAAACATAGTAGAAATAGTTACTGAGACTATGGATGAGTTGAATCTCTCTGCATGACGTCTCTGTATGATGTCTAAAAATTATATCTATGAGTTCCTTTTATTAAATATGACTTTATGTCGTGGTTTGTAATAAACAACTTAATTTATGCAATATTATGTATGTGTAATATCTGTATAAATTTGTATTTGGATGTTCAAGTAAACATCCTAATGATTGTATGTACCTAATGTGGTGACAAGTAATTATTATGAATATATGTACATATATTGTTGTTTATATTCATATTAATTGTGGATTTGCTTTCACTATTATGATATTCATTTAAGATGTAAAGATGAAGTTGTTGATGTGTTTAAAATCGACATAATAAACAAGTTAAATCAATTCGTGGTGATCAAGGTGGATAGTGTGATGCAGGGTTTAATGAATTTTTTATGGTACCAACATCATTCATCAAATCATCGTATTATACTCACCTTAATCAAACAATATTGCGAGATGATGATTAAATTAAAGTTACCCAAAATTTGTGAGGGAAGAATATTCTCTTGACTAAGACTTCATCAAATTCTTGGAAATGTGGGGGTGATTGGTAAATGGAAATTTACCTAAGTAAAACCAAGTAACAAAAGCAAGAAATAGAGATATAAATAAGATAGAAAGGAAAATGAATCACTTCAGAATTCCTTGAAAAATAAATATTACATGTGGCTCAATGTCTATCACTGTTATAAGCATGCAATAGTCGGTTAGTGATTGAACATGCACACAATAATATATACAATGGTAAGTTATGACTCATACATCGTAGACCAAATACCATTAAACAATTGATCTCAAATGGTTTGATTTTCTCGATTATATAAAGTTGAAGGAGAATCTTGTGGATCCGTTTATAAAAGGTTTAGCTAGAGATCGAGTGTCAATTCTTTGACAAACGGAATGAGACTGAAGCCTATACGCATGTTCCCTTGTGATGGTAACCCAACCATAGTGACTGGAGATCCCAAGATCATGGTTCAAAAGGGACAACTAAGTTATGAGGGACAATTAACACTTACACATTCTGCTATAAACAAAAGTGTTGTCAGTGATTATATTTGGTTAAGATAATGCTTTTAATGACCCCTATACTATGGCTAAGCCAAGTAGGGTATTGCAGAGTACTCTTGATGGGAGGTCACATATGTAAGTGTGAAGTGAGGCCGCTTCTATGGGAATTTAAAGGCTTGAATTCTCTAAGACACTTTCTGAAACCAAGAGTGATCCAGGGCCAAAATGGACACAACCATGAGAACTCGATAATGGTCAAGAGTATATTGTGTGGGTATCATTATCTAGGCATACACCAAAGCCTGAGCAATTCAAGACCTAGTTCATTGCTTAGCCGAGTATGTCCGATGGTATTCTACTAGGGAAGGTTCAAGGTAGAAAACCACCTCGCCCGATGCAATAGATTTCCACTTGTAATCTCTTCCGAGTCTGCATTGCATATGCATCAACATTGCATTTTTGTAATGGAAAATCATAATTTCTCATTCATGTGGGGGATTGTTGGAAATTATAATCCGATAATCATTTATACGGGTTAAGGGACGTATATTTCCGAATAAGTGATTATAGTTTATTTGATGTTATAAAATTGATTTTTAGTGAATGAGAAATTATATATATATATATATATATATATATATATATATATATATATATATATATATATATATATATATATATATATATATTTAACATGCTGTATTAAGAGATGATGTGAAATCTGAAAAGTTAACATATTCAGAAATGATAAAAATGAAAATGATGGAATTAACTAGATTTAAGTGGTTGGTTTTGTTTCTTTTCCTCACTTCTCTGCTCGGACTTCTTACCTTTTGTTTCACTCATTCAGTTTGAATTCATTAAATTGGAACTGCTACTTTATTTCACACTATATTGATTAAAGTTACATGGTTTCTAATATTAACTTTGCATACTGCTATTTATATGATACCGTAATAGAAATAAATAACATATCGAATACACCCTCTGTTAATACTTAATAATTTAATTACACTATTGTGTTTTTGTGAAATAGAAGTACATAAAATAAAGTTAGTCCGTTGATCTTCTGTTGGATACAGGAATGGAAGGAACAATTGTGACTTCAAGGGTTGAGATGCCGATTGCACCGGTACATGTCCAAGAGATGAACATGGCTGCAGTAATCTCGGAGTGCAATACAGTGGGGAATCCACGTGAATGCTTTGTGGATACAGGAGCCACACGTCATGTTTGTGCAATCAAAGCGATGTTTTCTGACTATCAAACTTTAGAAGGAGAACGGTTGTACATGGGAAACTCTGCGGTTTCAAACGTTGAAGGTCAAGGAAATATAGTCTTGAAGATGACTTCGGGAAAGCAAGTGACTCTTAACAATGTTTTGCATGTGCCAGATATATGCAAGAACCTTGTTTCCGGATCCCTTCTTGTGAAGAATGAATTTAGATTGGTGTTTGATGGAGATAAATTCACTTTATCAAAAAATGGTGTATTTGTAGGAAGAGGATACAATGCTGACGGGATGTTCAAAATGAATGTCTTAACTGTTGTACCAAAAATTAAGAACACCTCTACTATTAATAAGGCAACTTCTACTTCGGTGTATATGCATGAGTCATCATGTCTATGGCATTATAGATTAGGTCATGTTAATTACAAATCTGTACGCAAAATGATGAATCTGGATTTGTTGCCTAATATGAAACTTGACACTAATTATAAAAAATGTGAGACATGTGTAGAAGCGAAAATGACTAAACAACCGTTTCCATCGGTTGAAAGAAATACAAAACCTTTAGATTTAATTCACAGTGACATATGTGATTTAAAATTTGTGCAAACCCGTGGTAGCAAAAAGTACTTTGTCACATTTATTGACGATAGCACTAAATACTGTTATGTGTATCTTTTGAGAAGTAAAGATGAGGCTCTACACGCGTTTAAAAATTACAAGACTGAAGTTGAAAATCAACTAGGCAAACGAATTAAGACAATTCGTAGTCATCGTGGTGGAGAATACGATGCAACATTTGATGAATTTTGTGCAGAATCTGGCATTATTCATCAAACCAATGCACCATATTCACCACAGTCCAATGGTGTGGCTGAATGAAAGAATAGAACACTTAAGGAAATGATGAATGCCATGTTGATTAGTTCGGGTTTAACCCAGAACTTGTGGGGGGAGGCTATCCTCTCGGCTAACTTCATTCTTAATCGAATTCCGTCTAAGAAAAGAGACGAGACTCAATACAAATTATGGAAAGGCCACAAGCCTAGCTATAAATTCTTGAAAGTGTGGGGGTGTTTGGCAAAGGTAGAAATACCCAAGCCTAAACAAGTCAGGATAGGGCCCAAAACAATTGATTGTATATTCATAGGATATGCAAATAACAGTAGTGCATATCGGTTCCTGGTGCACAAGTCAGACATTCCATATGTACATGAAAATGTGATCTGAATCAAGGAATGCTGTGTTTTTTGAAGATATCTTTCCTTGTAAAAACAAGGAGAAGGAAGGTTCAAGTTCGCATAAGCGAACAAATGAGACGGTCGAGAAAGGTCCTCAGGAAAATGAAGTGCCAAGACGAAGTAAGAGGGCAAGGATTTCAACGTCCTTTGGTCCAGATTTCCTTGCTTATATGGTTGAGGTGACCCTAAGACATATGTTGAAGCTATGTCTACTCCAGAAGCTCCATTCTGGAAAAATCTGTGAACAGTGAAATAGAATCCATTAAGCAAAATCACACTTGGGAGTTGGCTGATATTCCACTTGGAAATAATCCACTTGGATGCAAGTGGATTTTCAAGAATGACCTCTATAAGGGTTCTTGTTGCAATTGCTGCACTTTACAATCTTGAAATCCATCAAATGGATGCAAAAACTGCCTTCTTAAATGGTGAGTTAGAAGAAGAAATTTACATGGAACAACCTGAAGGGTTTGTAGTTCGTGATCAAGAGAAGAAGGTGTGCAGATTAGTTAAGTCATTGTATGGACTTAAACAGGCACCAAAACAATGGCATCTAAAGTTTGACAATGTCATGATGTCAAATGGTTTCAAGATCAATGAATGTGCTAAGTGTGTCTACATCAAGAACACATCTAATGGATATGTGATGGTATGTCTCTATGTTGATGACATGCTGATCATGGGATATGTGATGGTATGTCTCTGATTTTTTTTTTCTGGAGCTGAATATCATTCGGTGATATTCAGAAAACCGTTTTCATCTTTTTGGTCTCGTTGTGAACGAACCATATTTTGATTGTTGAACTTCTGTTTCTGAACAGAAATGACTACTGTTAATGATGCGTCATTGACATCCACTCCTAGTGCTGCGGCAAGTGGAAGTGAAAACGTTGTTGCTGTTGGTGTTGCTCAATGTGAGAAACCAGAAAAATTAAATGCGAAGAATCACCGAGGTGAATCTTAATGTGAATTTGTTGTTGTGACACTTAATTAAGTGTTCGAGTGAGAATTGTTAAAAATAATTCTTTCTTTGATTATAGTGATATAATCTACCGTGACACAATATTATGTTGTAACTAAGAAATATTATTTCGATGCAAGTTGTATGCGAAATAACAGTTTATCTTCTGTTTTTTAACAGAAATGAAAGAAATTCAAGTAAAGATCGAGAATGACGTGGATCTAATCGATGAAGAGACATATGGTTGGTGTGTAGACACTGGTGCTACTCAACATATGTGTGCAAACAAATCTTTATTCTGGGGATACCAGGAAATTAAAGAAAATGTTTTCATGGAAAATTCAACAACGTCCGAAATCGTTGGATATGGGAATATCACATTGAATTTAAAAAGTGGAAATTATCTGGTTATCCGAGATGTTCTGCATGTGCCGGACCTAGGTGGAAATTTTATTTCTGGTACTCAGCTTACCAGCCTGGGTTACAAGTTAGAATTTGTTGCAAACAAATTCAGACTTTCACAAAATGGATTGGTAATTGGCGAAGGCACTCTGGTCAATAAATTGTTTTTAATGGACCTTCGTATTGTAAAATAAAATTAGAATAATTTTATGTTTGCATAAATGTGATTGTGGGTATGTATGAGCTCAATGTTTTGACTATTGTACCTAAATCAAATTTGCCCGTTTAAGGCATAAATAATTAAGACATGGACCGAGACTTCATGTTTGTGGCATAATCGATTAGGACATGTAAATAATAAATCAATTCGTAGAATGATGAATTTAGATTTATTACTTAATCTAAAGTTTAATGAAACTGATAAATGCTTAATACGCGTCAAAGCAAAAATGACTAAGACATCGTTTCCTTCAGTGGAAAGGAACACAAAACCGTTAAATTTAATTCATACAGATTTGTGTGATTTAAAATTTGTGCAATCGAGAGGCGGTAAAAAATACTTTGTAACATTTATCGATGATTGTACAAGATACTGTTATGTCTATTTGCTAAGTAGCAAAGATGAGACAATTGAGGCTTTCAAAAACTATAAGAATGAAGTCGAAAATCAACTTAGCAAACGAATAAAAAAGGTTCGTAGTGATAGGGGTGGTGAATATGATGCACCGTTTAATGAACTATGTACAGAGTCTGGCATTATTCATCAAACTATTGCTCCGTATACACCTCGATCAAACGGTATTGCTGAACGTAAAAACCGCACATTGAAAGAAATGATGAATGCTATGTTGATAAGTTCGGGTTTACCTCTGAACTTGTGGGGGGAGGCGATCCTCTCAGCAAATGTCATTCTTAATCGTATTCCATCCAAGAAGGTGGATAAGACCCTATATGAGTAGTGGAAAGGCCATAGGCCAAGCTACAAATACTTAAAAGTGTGGGGGTGTTTAGCAAAGGTAGAAGTGCCTAAACCTAAAAAATAAAAACTGGGCCTGAAAAGAAGGTCTTGATATCTTCGATATATATTCACCGGTAACTAGAATCACTTTAATAAGGGTTCTTATTGTGATCGCTGCGGTCTATAACTTGGAAATCCATCAAATGGATGTTAAGACTGTCTTTTTAAATGGTGAATTAGAGGAAGAAATTTACATGGAACAACCCGAGGGTTTTGTATTTCCAGGTCAAGAACACAAAGTGTGTCGACTCGTTAAATCATTGTATGGGCTGAAACAAGCGCCAAAACAATGGCACAAAAAATTTGATCAAACGATGTTGTCAAATGGGTTTAAAATTAACGAGTGTGACAAATGTGTCTATATCAAAAACACTTCTAATTCTTATGTGATAGTATGTCTATATGTTGATGACATGTTGATCATGGGAAGTACTTGTGATGTAATCATGAATACTAAGAAGATGTTGACTCGAAACTTTGATATGAAAGACATGGGAGTTGCAGATGTAATTTTGGGGATTAAAATCTCTAGAATATCTGATGGACTTGCGTTGACACAATCTCATTATATTGAGTCCGTTCTAAAAAGATTTAATGTCTTTAATGAAAGTCCAGTAAAAACTCCAATTGACTTAACTTTGCATTTAGTCAAAAACAAAGGTGAACCTGTGTCTCAGTTAAAAAATTCACAAATAATCGGTTGTCTGATGTACATAACTAATTGTACTAGACCAAATGTAGCATGTGCTGTGAATAAACTAAGCAGGTTTACGAGTAATCCAAATGAGGATCATTGGAAAGCTTTGATAAGGGTACTGAGGTACTTAAAATATACAATGAATCTGGGATTATGCTATACAAGATATCCAACAGTATTAGAAGAATACTATGATGCAAATTGGATATCTGATTCCAAAGATTCTAAGGCCACAAGTGGATATGTATTCACTATTGGTGGTGATTTGGTGTCATGGAAATCCACAAAGCAAACATGCATAGCTCGTTTCACGATGAAAGCTGAGTTTATTGCATTAGACAAGGTAGGAGAAGAAGCATAATGGCTTCGTAATTTCCTAGATGATATTCCATGATGGACTAAACCTATTGCTCCTATATAGTGATAGTCAGTCGGCTATATGTCGAGCACAAAACAGTATGTATAATGGTAAGTCTCGACATATACGTCGTAGACATAATACTATTAAACAATTGATCTCTAATGGCGTGATTTCCATCGATTTTGTTAGATCGAAAGAGAATCTTGCGGATCCGCTTACAAAAGGTTTATCTAGAGATCAAATGTCAAAATTGACACTCGGAATGGGATTAAAGCCTATTGAGACAAAAACTTTGTAATGGTAACCCAACCATGTTGACTGGAGATCTTAAGATCATGGTTCAAAGGGACAACTAAGTTATGAAGATTCCGTGAACACTTACCCATTCTGTGAATAAAAGTGTTATCTGTCAGTGGTGTAAAGGTTAACTGAAAACTTTTAATGATTCCTATAACTTGGTTAAATTCGAGTGGGGTATAGCAAAATACTCTTGATAGGAGGTCACCTATGTAAGTGTGAAGTGGGGCCGCTTCTGTGAGAATTCAGAGGCTAAAATTCTCTAACGCACTTTCTGAAACCAGGGGTGATTCATGGCCAAAATGAACACAATCATGAGAACCAAATACGATGCTTAGAGCAATATTGTGTGAGTACTATTGTTTGGTTTTACAATAAAGGCTGAACAGTTTAAGATATAGTTCACTGATTAGCCGAGTAGATCCGATAGTATTTCACTAAGGCGGGTTCAAAGCCAGAAGCTACCTCTCCTGATGCAATATTTTTCTGTCAGAAATCTCTTCAGAGTCAGCATATGCATTAATATCCATTCATGTGGGAGATTGTTGGAGAAAATAGAGGAAAAAATGATTTAATCGATTTTATCGAATTTTAATCATTTTTTACAATTACTTTTAAAAGCGAGTTCGATAAGACTTTTATTAAAGTTATTGAGACTTTATTAAAATCATTGGAAAATACGTGCTACGTAGTTGACAATAGGATTTTAAATCATTCGATTTGGTATACGGAGTGAATGAGATATTAACGCTTTAAGTTGTTGAGATATGGAAAGTAAAGTAGTGTAAAAATTTATCCCACATTGGAACATAAGTGTTCCAATGTCAAGTATTTATATGATGATAGTTGATGATTGGTATAAGCTCCTAGAGAAAGGGAGAGAGTTCAGAATGGTTTTAGATGGACGATGTTCTGCTAAAATTGCCACACGTGCGCGCGCGCGCCGCCGCCCGTGCCTGTGCCCGTTGACCTTGGGCTTGGGCTTTGGCTTTGGTTTTTTGGGCCTTCTTAGGCCTGAGGCCTTGGGCTGGGTTTGTATTATCTTTTTGGACAAACTCAGCAGGGTGGCAAGTCAGCTGATGGCTGAGTCTGAACTGAAAGCTGAAAGCTGAAAATCGAATACTGAAAGCTGAATGCCGAAAGCTGAAATTCGAATGCTGAATACTAAAAGCATGCTGAAAACTGAAATTCGAATTCAGCCAAGGCACCTTCAGCAGCAGCCTGAATGTTTCAGTGAGTTGAGACTTTTCATCTTATGCTGAGACCTTTCATCTTCGAAACTGTCATCATTAATAATGATATCAAAGTGGGAGTAGTGGGAGTAAATGCATTAATGGTTATCAATGCAGAGACCTTTCCATTGCCTGCTCAAGCATCTATATAAACAAGCATTCACAGGATGGAAATACACAAGTGATACACTAGCAACAACACAAGATAGAATACAAGCATACATTCCATTGCATAAACTTTTCTTGTGCATTCATAGTGAAGAGATTATGGGCATTGTCAGAGTTCGACGTAGTTCAGAAATTGAAGTACCTCTTTTCTGAACAGGTAACTGAGTTATCCTGGGTGACAATTGCAACAACCGTGGGTACAAGCCGGTGCAAATTTGTCTTAAGGACAAAGTGCAACTCGTCTTAGTTTTCATATCCTTTTATATTTTTATGTTACATATTTGTAATTATATTTATATTTTGAATTGGAAATAAAATTGTTCTTTATTTTCTGAATATTTATTTTATTCGCATACGGGTATAACACTTTACAGGTTACATTGACATTATCTACTACTGAAGCAGAGTATATGGCACTGACAGAAGCAGCAAAGGAGGCAGTCGGTTGAAAGGGCTAGTCAATGATCTGAGTCTGCATCAAGATCAAGCTAGATGGTATTGTGACTGTCTTAGTGCAATATGTTTGGCTAATGATCAGGTTCATCATGAGAGAACCAAGCACATTGATGTTATGTACCATTTTCTAAGAAATGAGAGGAGGGTTAAAGTGGAAAAGATCAGCACTGATGTGAATCATGCTGATATGTTCACTAAACCAGTTCCAAGGGGCAAGTTTCAGTTGTGTCTGGACTTGCTAAATATCCAAAGCTGTAAATTTAAATCTGGGAATACTCAGCTGAAGGTGGAGGTCTGCTGAGGTATTCAAATCTGAAGACAAAGAGGATTTCTGGCACTTGGTTGTGCATCTGGTCAGTTTGCATGCAGTTGAAGTCAAGATGGAGATTTGTAATGGTGGCTTAAACTTATGCTATTGAGGTCTGGTGTGGAAATTATGGTGGTCAGCAGAGCATGAAGCATCTGCTAAATCTGGTGTTCGTCTGGGGCAGCAGCAGAGTTGATCAGTCTGTCGAAGCGGAGTCCGCGATACGGGGTATCGGCGAGGTGAAGTCTCTGTCGGTTCACAAGCGGACTTAAGGAACACGTCTGCATGGTTTCCTAATTTAGTGGAGTTACTTCTGGGGTATTTCAGTTATTTATAGGGTTGACTGATTAGTCGGTTATGGTTGGATTCCCAATGCTATAAATACCATCTGTATTAATTGTAACTTGATGTAACTTTCTGTTGATAATAAAATATCCTCGTTTGTCCGTGGAATAGTCGGCACATTGTCGGAAACAACGTTAAATCTGTGTTCTTCTTGTTTCTGTGTTTGTTTACTTGTTTATCTTTTATCTTTATTCTTACAATCATCATCACTTCTTTATCGATCCGTAATAACAGACATGCATCAATATTTTCCCGTCTACATCACTATCCTAAAACATTGGGGGTGAGAATATGTCCCAAAAAAAAAAAATACATATATAGGGGTGGGTAAAATCTAAAGAAAAGATACTAATGCTTAGTCTGTCCACCTTGGACCATCCTACTTACATCCCAATCATGACACTTGAACACAGCAAATCATGAACCCACAAGAGTTAATATTATTTCGACTTGTACCTTTCTCGTTAAGAAAGACCAACAATTTATGTACACTTGCCTCATTTGGAAAATAATATTTCACGTGGAAAATAAAGAGATGCCAAAAGTTAAACTTCCACGTGACTACGTGGAAAAGAAATAAAGGCCACGTGAAAAAAAGAAGCGCAGCGTGGTAAATTCCCACGGGCCCGTGGAAAATAATGCACTCACAAAAACTTTTCATCTCTTTTTCATTATTGTTTCTGTGCCATTCTTACTTAGTTCCATAACAAGATTCAACGGGATTTTGAAGACTGCTTTTGTTGGAAATGATGATACAAGCTTGACATCGATAAACACTTTTAAACATCCAGGTTGAATGGATCACAAAGGGGTAGAATTCCTCCTGCCAATCAAAACAAGTGAAGCGATTGAAATTGAACCTCAAAAGATTAGTCGAGTTCGAGTATGTGATGTGCAGTGCAGTGCAGGTTCAAGAAAGGAAACATAATATCATATACAAAAGGACCAAAAAATGCTTGTATGCTTTTGTTGTTTGTTTACTACAGTAAGCATAGAGCATTTAATCTTTTTTCTCCTTCCAATGGTTAGTGCAAGTTGATGATGCTTCTTTCTTTCTTTCTTTCTGTTGGTTCAATAATTTTATCATCTCTTGTAGTAGCAGAAGAAACGAATAGTCACGGCGAAGATATCTGTAGTACATAAGTTTGGGGGAGAAGGAATTTCTTGGGAATAAAAAGCATTCAAATATCACACCTTTCTTAGTCTCAAGGAAACTGAGTGAGTCTCAAGCATTCAAATTTTCCACGGGCCCGTGGGAATTTACCACGCTGCGATTCTCTTTTTCACGTGGCCTTTATTTCTTTTCCACGTGGTCACATGGAAGTTTAATTTTTGACACCTCTTTATTTTCCACGTGAAATATTTAAATTTCACGTCATTTGGTGGAATTTTCCACGGGATCGTGGAAACAGGCACGGGGACTTAAAAATAAATGTCAGGTCTGAACAGACTTGACATGAAATATGGATCGGTACAGTGACCTGATTCTATAATTTCTCGAAAATAATTGGGGGGTTATTCTTGGGACCCCAATCCTCTGCCGTTAAATGAGCACAACAGCCCGTGCTGTGACGTAAAACGGCATCGCTTTGGCCTGAAACGACGTCGTTTGGTTCCGACTTTAAAAAAAAAAAAAAACACAATCAAAACGGCGTAGGGCTTGAAACGACGCCGTTTCGGGCCCACAGCACCACACAACAGACGGCAACACATAAGAGGATCCCAATTCGTTATTCTTGTGTCTAACGAGTTACCACGTGTGGCTTAATTAATCTCGATCGTTGATTTTTTTTTTTTTTTTTGGGTTTGAACCGTATATATGCTACCTTCAGATTCAGATTAAATCATATGTGGTATATCGTTAAATAGGTTACGTTACGGCACAAGAATTTCTAATAACTGGTCCGTTTGTATGAAATAGTACTAGTCGTTAATTCTTAATTTATTATGTTTATACTAAACTTAGGTAAACACATTTTTAAAGACGTGTACGAATTTAATAACACGATTACTATTGTTTAAATACAATACAATATATCAAAGTATTAATGCCTATTTGACGCATCACAATAAAAAGTTGCTTTCATTTCAATTGAAAACGTTGATTGAAAATGATATTAATTTTGGACTTGAATCCAATACATTATCGTACAACAATACGCGAGCAAGCAGCTCATCCCAAGTGGTTCGCCATGCGCAGGTTTTACGCAGGCTCCAGGTGGGAGGTTCCCAGGTTCGAATCCCCCTCCCCCCAAATAAGGTCTTAAAATGGCTAGCTTTCGTCCAAGGAAGAAAAAAAAAAAAAATACGTGAACAAAAGGTCCAACTCTTTTTATAAGGTTACATCGAAGTACGTAGATGTTGTGTTAACATCGTCCTTTTTATTTAAGTTCCTAGTACCCGGTGTTCTTTTTATTACAATTTGAGGACTCTATAAACGAGGGAAAAATGAGACATTGGTCCCTCATATTTTTCTGGTTTTATAACCGTCTCTATGTTTCATTGTTACGATAATCATTTTTATATATATGTTTTTATTACGATAAACATGATTATGTTTTATTATTACGAAAAACAAATCAATGTATGATTTAATTATTGCGAGAAATATCCCTATGCATGTATGCGTTTTTGTTACGATAAACACCCCGTCAGTTTTTCTATAATCTTAGATATTCTTATACTTGTCTCGTTAGTTCAATTCACAAACACGCTCGAATTAAGTGTGTGACGTCCCAGTATTTAAGAATTAAGAATTTGCTTCTCCTCCTAAAAAAAAAAAAAAGAAAAAAAGAAAGTAAGAAGGAATCAGCTTCTTTAAATCAAATTCCTATCTTATGTTGAGGCACAATGACAATTCTACCAAAATATAGGGTCAAAAGAATATAATGAATGACTCATTTTCGATCAGTATGGATTATAACAAAACTCACACCCCCTTTAATATTTTTAATTTAGTGTAAAAATATGCTTATTTTGGTAATTACCTTTAATAAAAAAAAATAGGTTTTTGCAAAGAATGACACATTAATAAAAATATCAAGATTTAAGGAAACTAAAATTTATTCAGAACAAAACCTATAAAAACTTTCCAAAATACCCTTTGTAACAAAATAAAAAACCCTATCTATCTATTCTCCGCCCAACAGCAACACCACGTGGTCGGAATTCGGAGGTTCAAAGCTACCTACCACACCAAGCCACCACTATTCTCCTCCACTGGACCACCATCACGCCACCATTTTTTCCCAGCCATAAGCAGCAATAATATCCATCCAGACTTCAGACAGGCAGTGAAAGGTCCATGGACTGTCAAAGCGGCGGTGGGGAATTACGCGGCCTGTATATTGGGCAAAGCGTTGAAATGCAATAACTATTTGGGCGAGAATTACTTTGAGATCGAAGTAGATATCGGGAGCTCGGCGATTGCAAACTCGATTTTGCATCTGGCGTTAGGGTACGTGACGGCGGTGACGATTGATATGGGGTTTTTGGTGGAGTCTCAGTAGGAGAATGAGCTACCGGAGAAATTATTCGGCGCCGTTAGGATTTGTCAGATGGTCTTTCTGTAGTGCTAAATCGAAGCCCTGAATTTTTGATTTTTAAATCGAAGCCCTGAATTTTTGAACGATTTGGGGAGGAGAAGCAAGGGGTTGGGGAGGAGAAATAGGGGTGATGGCTGTGCTACCGGAGCTGAACGATCGGATTTGAACACCGGAGCTGAACGCCGGCGAAGGAGTTAACGGCGGCCATGGTTTAGGGTTTGAAGCAGGCTGTATTTTTTTTTATTAGTTTACGGTTTATGGTTGTTACTATTAATTTTGTAACGTTACTACATTTTTTGATGTACTTTATCTATTTTAATTATAGGCTGTTACTACTTGTTTATTGGCCGTTACTACATTTTACGGGCTGTTACTACTTGTTTTTAGGCTGTTACTACTTGTTTATTGGATGTTACTACTTTTTCATTGGATGTTACGACATTTTATGGGTTGTTACTTCTTGGCTGTTACTATATTTTTTCTTGGCTGTTACTACACTTTATCCAGCGTTACTACGTGTTTAATGTGTAAATGGTATTTTTGTCTATTTATTATGAATTTGTCTTTTTAATCACATAACACGTAGTAACGTCCTTCTGGAACCATTTATGATTTTTTTTTTGTCCTTCTAGCCTCTCCCCCTAAAAAAATTGATTTAAAAGGCAATTATCTTTAATAATACTACCTTCACCCCAAACTGTAAGACCGTTTAGCTTTTTGATTTTGTACCATAATATAGATCCATTTAGAAAACCAACGATTAATTTATTATATTTTTCTCCTTTTTACCCTTATTTATTATATACTCACCCACTTTTCACTACTTGCCTTAATAACAGTTACAGGTCATTTTAGAATTTTTCCATCAAATTAATAACACATAACCAATTTAATCAATTTTTTTAATTTGTGTGAAAAAATTCAAACGGACTTATATTTTGGTACGGAAGTACTCCCTCCGTTCCTTATTATCCGTCGTATTTGAGAAAAACACACAAATTAAGAAAATGAGTAATTGCAATTACTTTCATTATTAAATACTAAAAAAATCTTGAAAAGTGTAGTGGTGTAGTGAATATGAAAGATTGATAATATTGGAAAATGAAAAGAGTATTAAAATATGTATTAAAATTTTAATTACGACAAATAAAAATAAAATTTTGATTTTAGCAATTACGATAATTAAATAAGAACGATGGGAATAGTAAGTATTACTGTTCGTAAAACGTCGATTTTATGATCAAGTGCATCCTCACAAACAGTAAATGGAAAAAGTAAAATCTCAATTATTAATGGTAAGATGATACGTACGTTCCAAAAATAAATCCCATCAAGAAACAAATCTTATCTCATTTCCAGTGGCCCTTATGCAACAAAAGACACGTAGATGATTATTTTATTGGAAATGATTTGTTTCCCAAAAATAATTCAACCTTGTGATGATATGTGATAATTTTAGAGCAACTACTCGGGCATCATGGTTGACAAAATATACATTTGTATCTTCAATCGTAAAATATGACACATTGATAATGATGTAATCTAGATTCGTAATAATCAACGGTGCAAGCACATGTGTTACTCGCGACGATCGGATAGTTGTGTCTGTATCATTACTCATAATTTTACACTATTGGCTATGATATGTTATTTATGGACCGATATGTTATATATGGAGCGATATACATTTAATGTGTAAAGCTAGGCTCCTTTCGGTGGGAGGAAGAGTTACCTTGATTAGATCGGTACTTGGCAGCATTCCTTTGTTCTATTTCTCCTTGTTTCATGCTCCTAAAGCGGTGTTATCCATTATTGAGAGATTGAGAGCAAATTTCTTTTGGGGGGAAATGGGGATGAGAGAAAAATTCATTGGATTAAGTGGTCCAACATCACTAAAAATAAAAATTTGGGGGGCTGGGGGTTGGTCCTCTTTTCTCAAAATTTGGCTCTGCTTGGAAAATGGTGGTGGAGGTTTAGAACTGAGGTTGATGCTTATTGGAGAAAATTGATATGTCTCTTTATGGGGATGACGGGGGGGTTCGGTCGTGGGGTTCATCAAAGGAGAAGCGGTAGGGTGTGGAGGGGGATAGTAAAGGCATGTGAGAGTTTGGAGAAAAGCAGGATTGAGCTCTTGAACTCCTTTGGGTGGAGAGTGGGTGGTGGCACTAGAGTAAGGTTCGGGGGGGACTTATGGGTGGGTGGAGACACTTTGATGAAAAAATTTCCTAGATTATACCAGATTGCTATGAATAAATTTTGTAGTGTGTGTGAGAGGGGGAATTGGAAAGAGGGTGTGTGGGAGTGGGGGTGGGATTGGAGGAGAGAGGTAAGAGGGAGAGAAGTTGGTGAGTTTTCTGAGCTTCCTTCTTTGCTTTCAAATGTTTGCCTTTCTTCAGGTACTCCAGATAAACCTTTGTGGATGCACAAATCCAGCGGAGTGTTCACAGTGGCAGCTCTAAAAAATTTAATTAATGAATCATCTTTGGTTAACAATCAGCCCGGTCCTTTCAAAACCAAGTGGTGTAAAGTCCTACCATCAAAAGTTAATATTTTTATATGGAAAATGTACTTGGATCGTATCCCGACAAAGGTGAATATTGGAAGGAAAGGTATCAACTTGAGTTCGTGGTTGTGTCCCTTTTGTAATTTAGAGGACGAAGAGGTTGTCCATTTATTTTACTACTGTAATTTTGCTGTTGAGTTATGGAATAAGGTTGCAGTTTGGTGTGATTTTCAATGGTCTTTTCCCTTTGATTGGCTCGATTTTTGCTCCTTCTCGCCATCGATTGTGCGGAATAGCAAGATACCTTGGCTCTGGGAAGCAGTTAAAAGAACAGTTCTGTAGCTGATTTGGATCAAGCGGAATGAGACTTTTTTCGCTCTAAATCTTTTACGGCTGAAGCTGTTTTTAAAGAAGTGCAGATATCTTCATATGCTTGGATCAATGGGAGGTGCAATAAACAAAATTTCGAATGGAACTCTTGGACCTTCAACCCCTTCAAGGCTCTGATTCCGGATTGATGCCCTTTGGCTTTTTTGTACTGGTTCTTAGGCATAATCTCCGTTTGTTGTTCTTTTGATTTTTTGTCGTTTGGATCTTTTTTGCTCGCCTCTTGTTTGTATTTTGGATTGTCTCCCAGCTCCTTGCTGGCTATATTAATATATTTGCTGTTCAAAAAAAAAATCAAAAAAGAAAAAAAATCTAATGTGTAAAAGTGATGTATGTCAATCATTATGAAGGTTTTGTTTTGACTCTAGCATTACTTAAAAAGGAACAAACAGTACAACAACAATAAATCACATGTGTTCGAGTTTGGCTTGTGAAAAATAATTTTTTTGCCTTCAACTTGAGGTCGGTTTAAATTTGACTCGTTAAAGTATGAAAAATCAAGTCCAAATTCATTAATAATAATTACAAAACAATATTCAAAAATCATACCTCCGAAGCATTAAAAGAACTCCATAAATATTATATAAAATTACTCAAGATTGTCTATTAGATGAATAGATAACTTATTACTCTTTCTATACGCAGGATTTTGCCACATCGGGTGAGGCACACATAGGTTTTAAGGAGATAGAGTTATGCTTCGTCTATGTAACTTGGTATAAGGAGATGACAATGATACGGCGTTGTACGAATATTTTCAATATTTCTTAATAAAAAGGTTCGTTCATTAAAAAAAAGACTTATTATTTTATGTTTTAGACTTGGGTTGTATATTGTTTATTTATATAGTTAGATTCACGAACATTCATTAGTAAGCTTGTATTCGTTCGTTTAGGAAAACAAGTTTATAATAATCTTATTCAAGCTTGGTTAGTTAAACTAAACAAACGAATGATCATGAATACCAACTAACGAATCGAACACACAAACATTTTCGCCAGTAATTTTTTTCGTTTAAAACCCTACATGACGGTCATTGCCTCGGTCGTCTTTAACCACTTTAAAATCATGATTAATTAATATAGAATTCCGATGACGTGACATGTTGGCCCCACAGTTAAATCAAGGATAATTACACTGACACATCAGCTTGTGTCAAATTCAACGTGATACTATTACTCTATTATGAAAATACCAATCCAAAAATCCGGGATTATGATATATTTGAATGTGAACAAGATTTCCATACTAGCATAACAAGCACTCAAATCTCTTCTCTTTTACTCTCTCATGGCTATTATAATATCATACCTTCAAGCTCTTATCATCTTCTTCTTCATACTCACTGTCAATAAATTTCTACGAAAATTTCTCAAAAGAAACCATTTACCCACAACATGGCCAGTAGTTGGAATGCTTCCATCTATCCTAAAAAATTCTCACAGAATCCATGATTTTGCAACAGATATTCTTCAAGAAACTGGAGGCACATTCAAAATAGAAGGTGGCTTTTTTCACAATATTGACATGGTTGTTACTAGTGATCCAGCCAATATTCATCATATATTGAGCAAGAATTTCCAGAATTACCCGAAAGGGCCTGAGTTTCGAAAGATTTTCGATATATTAGGAGATGGGATTTTCAATACTGATTCAGAATTATGGGAAATGCATAGAAAAGTTACTATGTCATTGATGAATAATTCTTCTTTTTATAAATTACTGGAAAGGACTGTTTGGGAAAAAGTGGAAAATGGGCTGGTCTCTGTTTTGGATAATTTTGAAAAAAACAGGGTTTCTTTTGATTTACAGGATATATTTCAAAGGTTTACTTTTGATGGTATTTCTAAACTTGTTCTTGATTCTGATCCAGAAAGTTTGTGTATCGATTTACCGGATATTCCGTGTGAAAAAGCTTTTAATGATGTTGTGGAAGCATTATTACATAGGCATATAATGCCAGAAGGGTATTGGAAGATGCAAAAATGGCTTGGAATTGGGATGGAAAAGAAGCTATCTTTAGCTTGGGAAGCTTTCGATCGGTTTATATACCGATCCATCGAAGAAAAACTGAAGAAATTAAATGAAAACCGGGATGAATCATCGAAAAAAAAAGGTCCTGAGTTTTTAACGGCGTTTATGGAGGCTTATGAAGGGCAGATTAGGGTTTCTTTTTGTGGCGTACAAGTATTCTTGAGGGATACTATGTTGAATTTGATGTTTGCCGGACGGGACACAACAAGCACCGCTTTAACTTGGCTTTTCTGGCTCCTGGCTACGAACCCGATAATCAAATCCAAAGTTCTTGAAGAAATCGCGACGAAATTGGGGGTAGTAAAAGGAGACAGAATGAGGCGCTTCACAGTAGAAGAGTCACGAAAACTCGTGTACTTACATGGTGCTATGTGTGAAGCACTAAGGCTATATCCACCGGTGGCGTTGGAGCATAAGTCACCGGTCCATGCAGACGTCTACCAAGTGGCATACAGTTAGAACCGAATACGAAGGTGATTTTATCATTTTATTCGATGGGGCGAATGGAGCCTATATGGGGTAAAGATTGCTTGGAATTTGATCCTGAAAGATGGATTAGTGAAAAAGGAAGGATTAAACATGAGCCATCTTATAATTTTCCAGCTTTTAATGCAGGTCCAAGAACTTGTTTGGGTAAAGAAATGTCTTTTATTCAAATGAAAATGGTGGCAGCTACTATTATACATAATTATGAGATTCATGTGGTTGAAGGTCATCAAGTTGCTCCTAAGGATTCTATCATCCTTCAAATGAAGAAAGGACTCATGGTAAGATTTTCTAAAAGAAATTAGTTGTGTGAAAGTTTATGATTATGGTATTATGCATGGAATAATGATGTAATTTCATTGAGAATTAGAGTGTAATTAAGATGAAAGTTAGTATTATGATTTGAATAATGATGTAATAGTATGATATATATAGTTATATTATTTAGTGATCGATGGTTATGTTATAATATTTTCACCATTATATTTGTTAGGGTTTATAGTTGAGTTCAATCCTCTCTAGCATTATGAATGAAAAGCTAATTTATCAATTAAGAAGACTAATATTCTATAATTATTGTTTAATGAGTGTGTATGATGATATACTCTAATGAATAATAACCGGAAAACGATACATCCATGACATAAGTTTCACAACAACTATTGACGTAGCATTGAGTCAGTCTTTTTTTATGTATACCTAATGGAAATTACAAAACGAGAGATTAACTTATGCTATATATACGATAATAGTTATGAAACATGCATGTTTTTAGGTTTCAGATGCATAGTTTAATAGTAAAAAAAAAAAAAAAAAAAAAAGGATGTTGTAACGACGGTTTTGTGTTTGAACGATATCCCGTGAAAGACAAAACATGTAAGGGTAAGAAAAAAATAATAAATTGTACAAGTGAGTGGGACACATGATTAGTCTTTAATGCCGGATGATAATGACCTTCTTGACTATGTAAGTCTATCAAGTGATTTTATGGTGGTCCGGAAACACCATGTCAACATCTTTTTAACCAATCAAAACTTTTAAAAATGGAGGTTATTTCTAAACATATAGGACCTCGTTGAAATAAGGGATTGTGATTGATCTCGGACCACCAAGTCATACTTGTGGCCGGATCAGGATAAAATTTGCCTAGTCTATAAGCTAGTAACGTATGTTAGTTTTTTTATTTTATTTTAAGAGGATTACCAATCTTCTAACTATTATTGTAATAAATGTTTCTTCAAAAAAAAAAAAAAAAAAAAAACTATTAATGAATGGATCATTAAATTGATAGGGATTTTGTTACTTGTAAATATGTATGACATTTGTATTATGTGAAAAGACAAAAGAAACCCCCCAAATTGTTAATATTTTAAACTAAACTTAGGTTCCTTATAATTTAACAAATTGGTCTTTAATCATTAATGTTTATGTGTTAAATTTTATATATATGGGACAAATGCACATGAAATATAGTTGGGTGTGTGTATATTATGATAGAATATCACATTTATACATGTTTAAAGAGACCTAAAATAAAAACAACAAGGGATCCGACAAAGTAATTAATAATGATACTAACAATACTACCTAGATTATATGGGAAGCAAAACTGCTACGTGGGGGCCGTGGGGCGACAAAACCCTTCTCCTCCAACTCAATAATAATAAATAATACATATGACTCACAACCCGATACTGATCAGGGTTCGAATCTCACTTAGGATGAAGAAAAGAGTGAGTGTGTATATTTCGTTTTCGAAAAGAAAAAAAAAAAAAAAAGATGTCCCACAACCCAATGGATCATGACGTCCCATCAGCTAAGTTTCGTGTGTGGTATAAATCAAGAATTATCTTTCACCGGTTCAATTTGTCTAAAGACTTTCTTTACACTTCTTTTTAATGAGAAATGTTGACTATTAATTTATGGAATCAAATTCTTCATTGTAACTCAAAAATAATATTGGCATTACAACACATACTATTGTTGATCCCGGAAGGTTGTTCAACTTTAGTCACACCATAGGGAAGATTATGTCCCCGCCTAGCCATATGGTCATCACCCATATTTGCTTCACATTGTTTGAACATAATCTTCCAAGTAACGCTTAAAAGGTTGTCAATATCTTGTATAATTGCACAATTGTCTTCATTTATGCTTTAGTTGTTGATGGGCAACACCACAGAAAGAGAATTTGAGATGTATTCACCACACCCCTATAGACATCTATTAAGTGAGATAGGGTGAATATAACTCGATTTACATCTCAGTCATCCACTTCGTATAACTCGAAAATAACTGACTCAAAATATTTTTTCTCGTTCCTTTATACACACTTGCAAATCTTCTAATCTAACTTCCAACACATGACACAATAATACATCACATATTCTTCTTATAGAACTAATTACAATATAAAACATTGATCACATACTTAAGATTTGCGCAGTTTTTTACAGCCTTCATAATTTAAATTCGACATAAATAATAAACAAAGAGTATCAAATTATTTCTACAAGAAAACAAATTCAAAGTACTATTCCAATTTATGTAGAAATACAAAATAACAAGAGATCGATTACACCTAATCGGCCAAATATTCAAGTCAATAATTCACAATTTAATACTTTACAAGCTAAAGTAATACATTATTCTAAACTGGAAAAAAAAAAATGTGGCGTGTGACCTTAACACATTAAGGTCAGTGGTCACTATGTAACAATTGGACAATATCCGGTTGTACATGTTATAATGTAGGATGAGCAATCTGAAAAAAGTCCAATCGTGGAGTCGTCGGATGTTAATTAAACTCCGACTATGAAGCTGTTTGATGACTTGTATTGCAGTTATTTTGATTAGAAGTGAAATTTTATTTTCGAGCGTGGTGCCTTAAGTATAAATGACAAATTTGTATGAAACTGTGATGCAATGTGCAGATGTAAAAACGATTGTGGTGCCTAAAATAGAATAAATGTGAAAGTGTGGTGTTTGATGTGGTGTCCCTAAAGACTCCTTTTTTAAGGCATATATTTGCCACATTCATTCTCGTAGGTTCTGGAGAAAAAACCGATCCTTCCAAAATTGGTTCTCACAATATATTTACGAGAAGTCGGCTTTTGACTCCAGAACCGTTTTTTATAAGATCGATTTTATTGTGGTGCACGAACAATATGGTGCACGAATTGAATGGATGAAGTGCAAATAATTAGGGGTGTTCACGGATATGGATTATCCGAAAACCGAACCGAATTGTAGCAATTCGGTTCGGTTCGGTTCGGTTAATGAATATCACCGGTTCGGTTTCGGTTCATGTAATATAAAAACCGTAAAATTCGGTTCGGTTACGGTTAATGTTGAAAATTAACCGTATCCGAACCGAAAACCGAACCGAATAAATAACCGAACCAATATAACCGAACCGTTAACCGAACAAATATAACCGAACCGTATACCATTACCCGAACCGAAAATTATATATATATAGTTAATTTTTTTTTAGGAAATATATTTAAATATTTAAGTTTTTGACTAAGAACTGCGTCTGAGGCTCTGAGCGTCTCCCTCCCAACTCCCAAATCCCAATTTCTATTTTCAAAGACTAACCCTAGATCCCAACCCTGCACGGCGCGTCGGCGGCTCTCTTCTCCTCTCCTCTCCTCTCCTCTCTTAAGTCTCCTTGCACGGCGGCCTTTCATTTTAAGTTTTAATCTTCTTTTGGCAGAATTGTCTCTCATCTTTTTCAAGTTTTTGGCTGAATTAGTCTCGTGAAATGTATTGATAAGGATTGAGAAACATCGACGACTTGTACAAGTCATAGGGATAGTTCTCGCACTTTTGGAGAAACATCGACGACTTGCAGTGCTGTTCCGTCGTGGCTCGTATTTTACCATTTTTTCAGGTAATCTGACTGTTCTGACAAGGTGTTTGTGCACGGTTTTCATTTTAAGCTTCACCTCGGTTTTAATTTTGTTAAATTTTCGCCTTATGTCTGTCATCGGTTGATTGTATGTGAGTTGATTTAGAAATTTTCATGTTTTTATTGTGTTTTAATGATACATTTTGGATTTCATGATGTTTGAATTAACTGCTATTAAGATATGTCCATAAGAAATTCAGCCAGCAATATAAAGCTACAATTGGGGCTGATTTTGTCACAAAGGATCTCCAAATTGATGACCGGCTGATATTAATGTTTTTATTGTGTTTTAAACTTTTAATGATACATTCTGGATTTCTGTTATTGTGTCTGTATGCTAGTTTTGTTGATCTTGAACTTGAATTTGAACTTGAACTTGTTATTGTTATTGTTAACTCAAACAACAAGAATATACTCGTGTAAACTAAAGAAGCTGTTTCTAAGTTCAAGAAAGTTGCTTCTCTTGTCTATTGTTATTACTTATTAAATCATCTCTTATTTTGGTGCATACTTGTTATTGTCTTTTTTTAAGACTAATTTTCGGTTTTCGGTTAACCGTGGAATTGGACCGATAATTTTGGTTTTCGGTTAACCGACCGAATTTAACCGAATTTTTCGGTTCGGTTTCGGTTCGGTTACATTCTAAAACGGTTCGGTTTCGGTTTTTAATTTTAAGTAACCGAAATTTTCGGTTCGGTTTCGGTTACGGTCATTAACCGTACCGAACCGAACCGTGAACACCCCTACAAATAATAGTCTCTTTTTCTTTCCAATATGGGCAACCCACTAAAATGGATAATGGATCAGGCGAAAATTGGGCTTGTAATTAAATATTTTTTCATATAGAACAAGAGTTTTTTCAGGCCCCATGAAATCAGTGGGTCCAACGCCTGAGTCTGGGGTTGCCTTTGCACAAAGTCTAATAGAAGAAAAATACGAATGTAAGAAAAAAAAAAAGATAGAGTTGTTACATTTTTGGTTGGTTTATTTTTTATAAACGATAATGTTTAATTTCAATTTTTTCTTAGATTTGGATAGAAGTTTATTTTAGAAGTGTTAATTTTAATTTTAATTCTCTCACTTCTCCCCAGTAGGCAGGGTAAACATTTGGTTCATTCAATAAACAAATACAATATATATATATATATATATAGTAAGAAACTCGTGCGATGCACGGAGAACGTTAATTTTAAAAAGTAAAAAAAATTCTTGAACTAATCATGAATCAAGAGACGGGAGAAAAAGAAAAGAAGTAATATCATTGATCAAGGGATGCTGTATCATTGCTCCCCATATTCAAAACACAAAAGTGATGAGTGATGATCAACCATATCAGGCCCAACTTATATAGTATTGTAAAATTCTTATGTCTCACACAACCTATTACTTCCACTTCTACCTTGAACTCCCTCTCAGCTTGCCTCCTGCAAATTTCTCATGTATATAAAAAATTCAGTAAAAGAGAAAAGGAAAATCATTATACATATGAATTCAGAAGAACACCATACCTGTTATTCAACAAATTCTTAACTGCAATTTGGGTAATATCAGCCAGCACACCATGGTACACAATCCTATATCCACCTTCACCAATCACATTCTCATCAGACAACCAATTAGTAGCAGCTTCAAGCTTTCGCAAAGTATACCATCTTCCCCACCCTAAGTTTGAAACCTCTAGCAACTATCCGCTGCCTCCACGAGAGCCGCTATCTGCCCCACAGGTGGCTTTACTATCCCCACTTGAAGCTCCCGTATCTGAAAATACCACCCTATGCTCTACCTTTCCGATATCTATTTGAATATCTGGAACTGCCTGTAGAATTCGTAAAAAGCAATCAGTGGCATCAGACCTACAACACTTTTTTTTAAAATCAATCTTACCAACCATTAATCTTTAAAGCTTCTGTCAGAAAATATTACTAAAGAATCCCAAACTAACTATGAAACTAATTAGTAAACAGCATCTCAAACTAAAGATCTCATTAATCATAATAAATTGTATGCTATTGTATTCACATATGAACCTTTTTGTTAATCACAAATCAGAGGGATATGTTACAAAACAACATCAGCAAACCAGTTCATTTAAGAAATATATAATATAAATTTAAAAAAATAGAAAAAAAAATGGAAACTTTTGATTCTGCGCAACAACTTCTGTATCTTCATCACATGATTCTTTCGAAAAACCAAACCATGCCCACAAATCAACTCATATGTCCTTTAATCATGTCCTTTAATAATCTTCAGTTTGCCAAATACATCAACTTAATTAAAAGGCTACATAAAACTACTTAACTCGCATAAGCAGAGCCCGATATTAAGCAACCGCATATACAAATGATAAATAAGCAACCGCATATTAGTATTAGTGCAACCAGACAGACAAAACATAAATACCTGTGCACAGAAAAAAAAAAAAAAAAAAAAAAGGTCACCACAATATGCTAAATAGAAGTTAAATCCGACAGCTCATTTGGTAATGGTATATATTATAAATATGTGCAGAAATACTACTATCAACAAATACACATCATAGACAAAAAAGTTGCACAGCGGTTCATATACTACTATGAAAGTCGCGAAATCATTGATAGCTGTTACACACATTCAAGTGGATATTAACAACATATACTGTGCTGAAACAATAGCTTATGAATAAATTGTATTCTTGCTTCTGCTTTCGGTAAAGAATAGTACCTCGAGTTTGAAGGAATAAAGATGAAAAAGTGAGAAAGTAGATGGCGTCAGGCTTGTAGATCATGAACTTAAACTGTGTTTAATAAACTGATGTTATGATGAAGATGCAGCACGATCCGACTCTGTCATCGATTTAATGCAGAACTCACCAGCCTTGTATGAAGACCTAACCATGGGACCTGATGCAACATACCTGAATCCCTGTGGTAAAATAATAAAGAAAAACATAATCAATCTTATTAAACAGTATAAGTGAAGGAACCCGTGGAATGCACGGGACATCAATCGTGTGAAATACGAACCTGAAATTCAAAATCACTAATTCATCAAAATCTATCACCATTTCCAAAACCCGTGGAATGCACGTGACATCAATTGTATGGAAAATAATTGGAAAGAAAAATGTTTGACATACATGTAAAAACAATTAACAGCATATAGAGATTTTATTAATCTGAAATGAGAGAATCCAACACGTTTTTACATTCTGAAATACACAACATATCATCGACATTTCTCTTACCACAACTACCAAACAAATCCGATTACATTGCTAAAAACAGTAAAAACTCAAACACTTCCACAGTTCTACTCAACACTTAACCACTCTTACTATCATTGTTGTATATTTCTTGGGGAGGACAACTACCATGAAAAAGATCGAAGGACATGTTGACGGCTAACTTACTACTATATGGCACTACTGTATCAAAAGGCTTGGTATCAAAATTAGAAACATTTGAATTCCTGCGCTGCCAGGTATTTTAGATTTATCCATGAAATATTTTTTTGATAAAATCTTAATCTTGTGCGAGGAAAAAGGGTCGGCATGCAGCCTTTTTCAGCAAGAAGAATTTTGTCATGTCATTGTTTGAACAATTGTACTCATGTAACGCCCCGCTCCCGGATACCGAGCCCTTATCCGGAAGAGAACGTTCGGCGCGTATAACATTAAATAAATCCAATATTATACGCCAGCCTCTACGTCGTCGTATCATAATTAAAGCAACGGAAGCCCAAAAGGCTCGGGTAAAATCATAAATGCTACTAGAATAGAATACAAACAGACTGGGATAGAAAGGAAAAGCTTACAACAACAAGATAAAGCTTACAACGTACTACGTTACAAAATAAAGATACAACACTTGTCTTACAAACTTGGAATAAAAGTTCAACATGTTATTTAAGAATCTACACCATACTATAGTACAACCTTTAAAAGAAAGCATCATCAGCACCAACGTCATCAAAACATCATCGAACTCCTCAACGAGCTCAAGGACAACCTGTTCGTCTCCTCACCCCAAAAGCACACAAAACAACATATGCAATTGAGGTAAGTACAAAGTACTTAGCAAGAGGAAGAAGCTAATGTATAATCAAGTCTTACAATGAAAGGTTCATTAATTATTATTAAGTTCTTTATGAGACCGACTCAATTCTGGAGTTCACTTCATGCTCATCAACATGTCGTGACTAAACGTTTCTAACTTAACTTATCTTTGTTACAGCATGTTTGCGAGGGCACTACACTTAGTGAGATATGCACTAAAACAGAAGACGCAACCCTATAGAGATAAATCTCTAGCGGTCCCGAGATAATCATTCCACTTTATCTGGCCAACCCTAGAGAGCTAAGCGGTGAATGCATATCTCGTTCGTGAGTTTGTCCGGCGGAATGATCACTACTTTATCTGGCGGGTCTAGAATCCGGCAGTGATCATCGCCACTTTATCTGGCCAAACATCACATTGCCGATATTGTACTGTGCCTATCCAAGCTCTCATGATGTTTAACCTTTTATCTAGTCAAATATGTTTATTAAGTGATTAGCTAGCCACCTAGGTTCATTCAGGATAAAAAGCTCCCTACTCCCTCTTCTTAGACTCTTAGACTCAAGCTAGCAATTACACAGACATCGATGAATACTAATTCATCAAAGCACAAGGCCACTCTTACTCTTCCGACGGTCCTGAATTTCAATTCCCTTTAAAAGAATACATCCGGTGCAGAACCAGGCGCATCAGAAGCTTATTCATGGCTTTGTAATGTTCATGAATGTTTCTTTTTGTAGATCAAGAAACAACACTTGAAACTCAACACATAGCTCAAACATCATATTTCCCAAAAGCAAGATCAATGCGTACGCATTCAAGGGAATGCGTGAGCATTCTAACTGTACAGGCCCTAAACCTGATTTTCAACACTTCTCTCGATTCTACAACCTTCTAACATGTTTATCACCAAAAATACACATCAAAACAGCAGGAAAACAACCTTTAAACATACCATAACATCTTGTACTACAACAACAACAATTAACATGGTTTACAATCAAGAAATCAACACAAAAGCTCAACCTTAACATCATAAAATTTTAATTAAACATTAGGAAGAGCCTTTTACTTGATTGAAGCCACAAACCAAAACTAATCTCTGCAGCACTTAACCAGGCCTCAAACAAGATCTAAAAGATCACAATTAACATGAATTAATTGATGATCAAAGCTTCTAAACAAAGAACTACGAAACAAAACCCTATGACATGAATTCATGATCCTTTTCATGAATTCAAAGCAGAAATTCGACTCCAACATACCTGAGAATCAGACCCAAATTCTGGTATCAAAGCGATCCTCGTCTTCTCACGATTCCAGCGGTACTTTCGGATTTCTAAACGGATTTACGGATCAAAAGTTATGCCCAAAACCCTAAAACACAAAACATCATGATCTTTTACGATTTACAGCAGAAAATGAGTTAACCAAACCTAGATTATCTCCTGTAAGAGTATTTTTAGAATAATCTACGCTCTGGGGCGATCGTTTTGACTATTTGTGGCTGCAAAACGGAACTACGGATTGGAAGATATGAGTTTTTGAATTTTATCTCATTTTCCAAAGAAAAGAGGAAGAAGGAACACAGAGTAGTTTTTTTTTTTCTTCAGATTTTTAGAAAGGAAGAGTTATGAGTGTGGGAGGTTTTAATCTTGAAAATAACCTCCAAGAGATTGATATTAATTATTAACTCCCATTAACTTCCCTTTATATTTCAAATAAAACTTAAATTCTTTATTTAAATATTATAAATTTGAACCTTATGTTAAAAGACGTTTTTGCTCTTTTTCGAAAAATCGGGATGTTACATTCTTCCCCCTTAAAGAAGTTTCGCCCTCGAAACTTACTAGAACAAACTCCACTTTCATCTTAGATACCAGCTTGCCTACTTTCTATTTCACCTGCAAACAAAACGTTATCTCCAACTGAGTTGAACCTTAGTATTTTCATCATCCAGCCTTCAATGCGTCCAACACAACTAATCTTGTACTTCAGACCCCAGCACTACTCTAGCTTATTCACGCCTTTCAACTACCTTATACTCAACTCTACTAACCTAACTCCTTAAACTCCTCCTATAACACTTTGTCCCAAGTCATAAGTCAATCCACTAATTAACAAGTAGTATTCTTCTAGGTTCTTCGTCCACTTTGTCACCCTTACAGCTGTTTCCATACTTATACGAGGGTTGCTTTGACCTATACATCCGCCTTACCTTCAAGAAACTAGCTATTAACTTAAGGAACTTCACCACCGTCTTGTTATCAATCCAGCACTAAACCATCTATAGCACACCCAAATCGGAAACCATATAAACATCTTCTACCAAACTTATAAGGCTTTCCTATAGACAAGAAAACAACTTTTGACAGTGAGTTTATCAGCAACCATAATTTTATAGTCCAACAGAAGACTGGAGTTGTAAAAGAATTTATTTTTAAGCAAAACATGTACAAGAAACAAAGTTTTAAACTTATTCTCACCTAGATTCCAGAAGAAAGGTAAGAATGGTTATAAAAGTCTTTTAAAAACTAAACTACTAAAGGAGATAACAAATGGGAAAGTTTGAGACGCGTAACACAAAATGAAAGATGGTTTGAACTTGGTTCACATGCATATAGTAAAAATTTGTTTGGATAACACAAATTGGATGACATATAAAATTTACCAAGATGAGGCCACTGTGATAAAATCGATAAAACAAAAATTCTCTGGCTAGGACATTTGTTGCAACCAAAATATCATCCTATATAATCCATATTGAAAATATTTTCCTTTCCATTGAAGTAATTGGTATGATTGAATGTAAAAGATTAAATTTTCTTACTTCGCTATTAAAGAGTTCAACAGAAAAGGTCCGGAAGTAGAAGAAGTTTCAAATCTTATTCAAATATATATATATATATATATATATATATATATATATATATATATATATATATATATATATATATATATATATATATATATATAATATAATATAAAAAATTTGAAGACGAGTAATATTCTCTCGAAAGTTTATATATATAATATAAAAAATTTGAAGACGAGTAATATTCTCTCGAAAGTTTTCATGATGAAAATCCAAGTAAATTGGAGAAATGTTGCGAAGAGGTCATGAATGATAACGTGGAAAAGAAAGTAAATGAACTCAGAGAATGCATTTTCTATTTCTTTCAACAACCGTTGCAGTTTAATTTTTTTTTCTTTTTTTTGAAAGCGGGGTACATAATCTCCAAAGGTTCAATGATAAAGGTAAATCGAAGAAGTGCTTCGTGATAAAAAATCATTAGTGACGTCTGTGTAAAGAAAACACAAGAGTTTCAAATAATACATATTTTCGCGTCGTTCAAAGACCAACACAAGAAGGGCTATTGTGAAATTGTTAAAAGGTTTGCATCAAGGGTGCAAATGTTCAAAGGAATGAGGATAGCCCTTTGTCTAAAAAAAAAAATCAGAAAGCCATTCTTCCAATTTGAAGAAGGAAGGTTTAAAATAAGACAAAACAACTTAACACTTGTAGCAAATTTTGTCGAGGAATACTCTTAACGAAATAAGTTGCAGGCTAAAATTCTTTATCAAAACAAGACTTTAAAAGACATGCATGAGACGTAAAAGAGGTTCGACTACTCGCTTATTCAAAAAAAAATAAAATCGTAAGGGAGTAAAAGATGCAGTACTTTGAAAGTAATTATCGATAGGACTTTTGAACATATGTATATATATATATATATATAATTTTCTAAAAGTAGTCTAGAGCTATTAAATGACACTTAGGTAAGAAATTGTTGTTCACGTATTCTAACCGGAAGACAAAAGGATATGTAATTAAAATGGATGTTTTGAGAAAGTTTGATCTTTCAACCCGTTTTCGAAATGGTATAAAATTCTAATAAAAGAGTTGAGTCTTTAAACAAAAAGTTTTATGCACTAAAACATCGTGTAGGGGATGCATAGAAGGTAATCACTAGGATGCAAAAGTGTATTGACCCGAATTTGCTAAACATGATGCAATGAAAGGATATGCAGTTGCCAGTTCAAATAGTTCGAAGGATGAGAAACTTGTTTCCTTAAATCAAGCATATGACACTATGAAAACATCTTCATAAAAAAATAAGACACATCAAAGTATGTGCACACTTGGAAAACAAAACTTCGCAATGAAAGGACTTTTATCGAGTTCAAAAAGTTTCAAATGGATGATCTAGCTAGCACATTGGTTACAAATAGTATTCATGGGGAAACATTTGAAATTAGAGGTAACTAAGTATGAAACCAAATGATTATAGAAAGCACCTCGTTAAAGAAAACATGGGATTGGGAAGTCACCATGTAATTGTTTCTTGTCACATAAGGGTATTAAATCTACAACACTTAATACCTACCTACTAAACTTCTTACTTTGGATAACAAGTAAGTTAAGTCTTATGCTACAAAGCCTTCCCAACACCTCTAACCCCACACCTAAACTTCTAGGGTGAAAGAATGTTGTCTAGCCTTTCATGAACAAGTACTTAATTAATGGTTTTAAAAGTTTAAGTACATACATCAACCATGAAATGATTGACTTGCACAGAACAAACCAAACTGATTTTGAACATGATGTAAAAAGAAAAGTTGTAGGCATACAAGTTTTACATATGCTACACAAAATTCAGAATTTATGGAAAAACATTGTTTGGTTAAAATAATTATTTTTCGTCGCTAGCGTAACCCGTCAAAAATTTCGAAAATTATAATCCGCATTGTGTTGCGAGATGGTACTCAAACCGAAGGAATTTGCACTTGACTCCAAAACAAAAATTCAAGAGCGAGAAATTTTCCTACGACATATAAAAAATTCATGTCGTTTGGGGGTGTTTAGCTTATTCAAAACAGATTCATAAGTAAGAGTACCGCCGCAAAGCATTTTACGAAGCAGTACTCCTCCTTGTTAAACAATTTATGAACAATCCATATTGAAAACTAAGTTGATGCCAAAAGAGAAATTGTAGATAAGGCAATTTTCTAAGTGACTGCAAATTTACAGAATTTTGGAAACATCAGAAATGATATTAAAAGACATATAGAAACGTGAACAAAATCGTTTACTCGTTTTACATAACACCAAATTATAAAATCAAAGAAATGATTAAATCAAAAAGTCGCAATAAGAAAACTTTAAATCCTCCAAGAAAAGAGTAAAGAGAGAAAAGTCTGAAAGGTCAAAATAAGATAGTGATTCTATTAAGGATCCGAAAAGGAATAAACTTGAGGGCATCAAATAAAAGATGTGAGCTTAGAACTCAACATAACCTTCACCTAAGAAGACTCTTCACTTGGCTCTAGTGAAAACTAACCACGGTATAAGGATTATTAGCTTTACAAAAATTACTACCAAGAACAAGAGAGATCAGAAAGGTTCTAAAAGATCCAAGATACCTTATCTTGAGAACAGAACTTAGGTTAGTAAAGAAACTTCTACGGGTTCCTACCATTCTGAAAGATCAAGGAAGTCAGAATGGTAACTAAGTGGTCTAAAGAAGTCTTATCTTAAGGAATAGCGAGATGGAAGCCTAGAAAAGCAAGGAACGTTTCGCTCTGATACCAACTGTAACGCCCCGCTCCCGGATATCGAGCCCTTATCCGGAAGAGAACGTTTGGCGCGCATACCATTAAATAAATCCAATATTATACGCCAGCCTCTACGTCGTCGTATCATAATTAAAGCAACGGAAACCCAAAAGGCTCAGGTAAAATCATAAATGCTACTAAAATAGAATACAAACAGACTGGGGTAGAAAGGAAAAGTTTACAACAACGAGAGAAAGCTTACAACGTACTACGTTACAAAATAAAGATACAACACTTGTCCTACAAACTTGGAATAAAAGTTCAACATGTTAATTAAGAATCTACAACATACTATAGCACAACCTTTAAAAGAAAGTAAAAGAAAGCATCTCAGCACCAACGTCATCAAAATATCATCGAACTCCTCAACGAGCTCAAGGACAACCTGTTCGTCTTCTCACCCCAAAAGCACACAAAACAACATATGCAATTGAGGTAAACATATGCAACATGTTCATTAATTATTATTAAGTTATCTTTATGAGACCGACTCAATTCTGGAGTTCACTTCATACTCATCAACATGTCGTGACTAAATGTTTCTAACTTAACTTATCTTTGTTACAGCATGTTTGCGAGGGCACTACACTTAGTGAGATATGCACTAAGACAGAAGACGCAACCTTATAGAGATAAATCTCTAACGGTCCCGAGATAATCATTCCACTTTATCTGGCCAACCCTAGAGAGCTGACAGGTGAATGCATATCTCGTTCTTGAGTTTGTCCGGCGGAATGATCACTACTTTATCTGGCGGGTCTAGAATCCGGCAGTGATCATCGCCACTTTATCTGGCCAAACATCACATTGCCGATATTGTACTGTGTCTATCCAAGCTCTCATGATGTTTAACCTTTTATCTAGTCAAATATGTTTATTAAGTGATTAGTTAGTCACCTAGGTTCATTCAGGATAAAAAGCTCCCTACTCCCTCTTCTTAGACTCTTAGACTCAAGCTAGAAATTACACAGACATCGATGAATACTAATTCATCAAAGCACAAGGCCACTCTTACTCTTCCGATGGTCCCGAATTTCAATTCCCTTTAAAAGAATACATCCGGTGCAGAACCAAGCGCATCAGAAGCTTATTCATGGCTTTGTAATGTTCATGAATGTTTCTTTTTGTAGATCAAGAAACAACACTTGAAACTCAACACATAGCTCAAACATCATATTTCCCAAAAGCAAGATCAATGCGTACGCATTCAAGGGAATGCATGCGCATTCTAACTGTACAGGCCCTAAACCTGATTTTCAACACTTCTCTCGATTCTACAACCTTTCTAACATGTTTATCACCAAAAATACACATCAAAAGAGCAGGAAAACAGCCTTTAAACATATCATAACATCTTGTACTACAACAACAACAATTAAAATGATTTACAATCAAGAAATCAACACAAAAGCTCAACCTTAACATCATAAAATTTTAATTAAACATGAGGAAGAGCCTATTACTTGATTGAAGCCACAAACCAAAACTAATCTCTGTAGCACTTAAACAGGCCTCAAACAAGATCTAAAAGATCACAATTAACATGAATTTATTGATGATCAAAGCTTCTAAACAAAAAACTACGAAACAAAACCCTAGAACATGAATTCATGATCCTTTTCATGAATTCACAGCAGAAATTCGACTCCAACATACCTGAGAATCAGACCCAAATTCTGGTATCAAAACGATCCTCGTCTTCTCATGATTCCAGCGGTACTTTCGGATTTCTAAACGGATTCACGGATCAAAAGTTATGCCCAAAACCCTAAAACACAAAACATCATGATCTTTTACGATTTGCAGCAGAAAATGAGTTGACCAAACCTGGATTATCTCCTGTAAGAGTATTTTTAGAATAATCTACGCTCTGAGGCGATCGTTTTGACTATTTGTGGCTGCAAAACGGAACTACGGATTGGAAGATATGAGTTTTTGAAGTTTATCTCATTTTCCAAAGAAAAGAGGAAGAAGGAACTCAGAGCAGTTTTTTTTTCTTTTCAGATTTTTAGAAAGAAAGAGTTATGAGTGTGGGAGGTTTTAATCTTGAAAATAACCTCCAAGGGATTGATATTAATTATTAACTCCCATTAACTTCCCTTTATATTTCAAATAAAACTTAAATTCTTTATTTAAATATTATAAATTTGAACCTTATGTTAAAAGGCGTTTTTGCTCTTTTTCGAAAAGTCGAGATGTTACAAGTCACCAAATTTCCAAAAGCCACGTTCTTCTACAAAAGGAATTTTACATAATGCAGATACAGGGGAAAAAACCATGTCTTGAGGTCTTTATTTTGTGCACGTTCCGACAATTTTTATCTCATCATAGGCTTGTTAAAAAGATAGAACATCATATTCGTCTCAAATGAGCAAACACGATATCAGTAAAAGCATAGGCAACACTAATCCTCATAATGATACAACTGTGCAAACATATATTCTGAAATAGAATGCACTTAAAAGTTTAGAGTGCAAAAATTATATCCATTGTTTGCCAAAAGACAGAATTACCTGCCACAATTTTACCCGTTGAAGAGTGGATAATCTCTCTCAATGATGACTCGCCAGTGCAATCACAATTTCACAAAGTTAAGAAAATGAAGAAATCCATTAGATTATATAAAATAAATAAAACCTAAATAGGAAAATGCACAGCCAGCTTTGGGGAAAACCTTACCTCTCACATGCGTTCGAGTGGCTTCGCACCTTATTATTAGAGATTATTACCTTTTTATCAAACATTTCTCACTACTGAGTGTTATACTTCCTTGAAAACTAAAAAATAAAAACTGTGAAAACCTACCTGTGGTGGTATCACATCATTAGAGACATATCTCTGGCATTGGAGAACTTATCCTGATCATCAGTGCAAAATGAATTAAGGAATTTTGAGCCGTGATAATTTTACAATTGTGAATATAAATTAAAAAACACCATATTTAAATAGGGATCAAGTGTTGAACAATTAGGAAACACAGAAAATACAGAATATGCGAAATAAAAACTTACTAAACAACAATGGTTTGCACAACCTGCAAGGGCAGAGAAGCCTCTTCCGGCGGCCGCCATTCGAAGAAACGGCCTACCATTGCTGAAATAAAACCATATATACAACACTAAAACTGCAGAATTTTAGCATATAAATATTAGATATAGATATGAACAAACTAATAGCCATGATTTGTGATTAAAAAGATAAATGAAGAGCTGAAAGCGTTACGGTGCAACACCATTGGTGGAAAAAATCTATAAGCAATACCAAAACTGCTAGCTTATACTTACAGACTAACTGCTTTGATTTGCAGATGAAATCGCGTTTTCGAACTGTTTGTCTCTGATACGAAATGGGAGTTTGCAGTTTTGAAACAACAAATGGGCATAGAAAGTGAATGAATGGGATGTCAAATTTGATGTATACAACTGCTTGACATTCGTGGGAGGAAGGAATCGTGGGCAAACGTGGGAAGAACGTGGGATGAGACCAAAACCAACAGCGATTTTATTTTTATTTTTTATAATCGAGTACGGGTCGAATAATTGGCATAATTTGGGTGAATTAGCGGTTTTTTCCTTAAAAATATATAATAAGATATATAGTGTACTCTTCCGTTTGCATGTTCTTATTTTTTTTTAGGGTCGTTAGAAGACAAACATCTATTTGTCTATATATATTCTTATTGATTAACCTTTTTTTTTTTGTGAAACTTCTAAAACATTTTATATTTAAAATGATCAAAGTACTAATATTTGTAGTCTTGAGATCTACATAAGTAGGACTGGTCAATATTGTGACCTGTCTTATTCAGTGTTTATACGAGGAATATAATAATGTGGCGTCGAAGGATATAAATATAATAATTGTATTATCGCATTATTAGTACTAATTAAATAACACGATTATTAACTTCCCCAAATGTGAACTTCCTGGAATAAAAATGTCAATGGTTCAAAATTTATTTTATTATTTTATTATTTTATTATTAAATGGGTGGTTCATTGGAGCATGTCACATGTACAGTTGATCTACTTCAAATGATGGGATATATTAAGGGACTATATTTTCACACAAATGTTGTTTTACACTTACCAAGAGCCGATAGTGGGCTTCGTTTGGATATTCCACACGCCCGCCATTCGACCGTTAATGAGTCCGGAAAATATATACTATTTCGCCAATTTATGGTCAATTCATTCACACAAGCCAGATTCGACCCAATTTGAGTCGAATACGATCATTATCCGATTTTATTCTAGTCAGAATTTTGAATGTTTTTCATACTCAATACCGGTCAGAAAGACATTCTGACTAAAATTGAGTACAAAAAACTTTTAATATTCTGTCTGAAATTCAGTTAGAATCAATAGTGGTGCTCTTATATTGTTGTTGTTGTTGTCCTGACCCAATTCTAGTCTGAATGTGTAGAGTATTCCGGACTCAATATTGGTCAGAATGATACTCTGACTATGTATGAGTTTGGAAAACTTCAAACATTCTACCTAAAATATGATCAGAATCAACCAGTGTGGACTCTCAACACGTATATTCTGATCATATTTCAGTATTGATAATTGAAGATGTCTAAATCGTCACGGGTGTCCTTGCGGTGTATGGATGGTGGATATCTGGCTGTATTTAAGGTGTGGTGTTACTCCGGCGGGTGGTGGTATGGAGAGAGTTAGAATGGAGAGAGCTTTGGCTTGCAAGTATAGTGTGTATTTCATATATCTCATCCTCATTTTGTTTACAATGACCACCCCTTTTATAGAGGTGGATAACTTAGGGAATAAGTAATCTATTAGATATTTTACTAATAGCTAGGTTTTACTTAGATACTAAGCAAGACGAAATATCTAAGCTACAAGTGGGGAAAAGATGCGGATCAATCGGCGGCCATCTCTCCGAGGTTGCAAGGAGCAAGCCCTCTCTCGGCCTCGCCGCCCGGCGACCCTTCTTGACCTGCTGGATGAGATTCACGGGATCTGTTGCACTTGCCTGGGACCGCAAATGCCTTGGTCGCGGCGAGGTGAGACACAGTGGCCGCCCCTTTTGCGATCTCTCTTGTCATGCCGGAGGGTGGCCGCAGTGGGTTGTCCCTTACTGTTGAGGTGGTGGAATTATTTATACCCATCAATGGCCCCCTACTCCGTGCTTTAATGACATTCCCTGGGGATATGAAGGATGGAGTAATCATCAACACTTTTATGACCTCATCGTCGGATGCGACTTGTTCTCTAAGGGCCGTGCTTTCAAAGCAAGCAACCTCAAGGTAACTTTGGGCTGTTTTTGCGACCTTGTCGTCCGATGCGACTTGTTCTCTAAGGGCCGTGCTTTCAAAGCAAGCGACCTCAAGGTAACTTTGGGCTGTTTTTGCGACCTTGTCGTCCGATGCGACTTGTTCTCTACGGGCCGTGCTTTCAAAGCAAGCGACCTCAAGGTAACTTTGGGCTGTTTTTGCGACCTTGTCGTCGATGCGACTTGTTCTCTAAGGGCCGTGCTTTCAAAGCAAGCGACCTCAAGGTAACTTTGGGCCTGTTTTTGCGACCTTGTCGTCTGATGCGACTTGTTCTCTACGGGCCGTGCTTTCAAAGCAAGCGACCTCAAGGTAACTTTGGGCCTATTTTTTGCGACCTTGTCGTCTGATGCGACTTGTTCGTTAAGAGCCGTGCTTTCAAAGCATGCGACCTCAAAGCAACTCTGGGTCTATTTTTTGCGACCTGGTCGTCTGATGCGACTTGTTCGCTAAGAGCCGTGCTTTCAAAGCATGCGACCTCAAAGCAACTCTGGGTCTATTTTTTGCGACCTTGTCGCCGTCAATCGTGGCTGACGTCAGTCTTCTAGGTTTTCCTCTCGCGGAACGATGCGGCCGTTTCAAAGAATCGCCTAGGTAGTTGTACGTGGATACCGATGGGACGCCTTTTCGTATTTCAAACCGACAACCGCGCCCTAATCTGAACCGTTGGATGAAGCGTTCCCAACCGTACGATCGTGGCCCCCTTGCCTATATAAAGCTTTCGCTTCTCACCCTTCACACTTTTAGTGTTTCTTATTTTCTCCGTTGTTGTTTTTAGAATTCTCTAAGTTTTTTGGCAGAGCTTTGAAGGTTCGACGGCGTTCCTGCGGTGGTTCTAGGATTTCACGGCGGTTCTTTTGAAGATTCCGGCCACCTCTTTGAGTATTTCCCAGTTTTTACGCGGTTTTCCAATCTTTCTCAGCAAATCAGGTAAGAAATCCTTTCTGTTAACTCGTTTACTCATCCATCCCTGCCTTGTTTTTCCATACATATCAATTTTGTCATTCTTTTTGCTACGGAGATGCAACATTGCCTTGTTTCCGATTAAAAATGGGGATTTTTCCTGGGGAGAGATTATAGCTTTCCTGGGAAAATCGGGGTTTCACCCGCTCCCCTGCTATCCTCTGTAATTTTATTTGCGATCTCTTGCAAAAACGGAGGAGGCGGTATTGAAGTGGGTGCGATCACCTTCCTGGGCTAATTTATTATTATACCAGGTCTGAAAGCTCCACCTTTTTCCTCCCTTGTTTTTGCAGGATGTCGGGGAATGATTATTCTGGCGACGACTCTACGGAAAGGGAGATTTACGATTATGCTGAGGATGACCCCATACTATCTGCTGCCTCAGTTGGCGATCTGTTGGACGAGGTTGAAGTGGAAAGTAGTCGCGCAGATATTGGCGAGATTACCGCTGATGAGGCCGCTCATATGGATGTCGACCCTTTTGAGTTGGAGGCCTTCGTCTCTGCCCGAAATCCGCCGCGTAGAGTGAGCCTTAAGGAGAAGGCGGGGGCTCAAAAGTCTCCAACAGTTCGTGGGGCTGAAGAAATCGCTTTCCCGACCGAAGGACAAACTGCGGTCCCAAGTACTAGCGGCGCTCCCGACCATGACGAAGCTTATGTTCAGGACGCCGCGGTTCATGAGTTAATGGGGTCCAGTGAGGACGAAAATGCGGAATTGCCCCGGAAGGATATCTGGATGCCTGCGAAAAAGCAGAAGAAAAGGAAAATTGCGAGCCAAACCATGACAGTTGGTGAGGCCGCTGCGGCCGATACCCAGCCGAAGAGCTCTCGTCCTAACAATCCCGAAGCTATGCGAGAGTTTGCGATCGTGGCGGCGTATGAGAAGGACGTTGATAAGAAATGGTCCCGACCGTGCAAGAGTAGCGATCTCAACGGGACCATTAATAGCATATTCGGAATCGACACCAGTGTGTATCGGTTTTCTTTTTTCGATTATGGGAAGGAGTCCGATAAATTTAAACCCGGGGACCATAAGGATTATGTAGGTGCGCGTCGCTCCGAGGACACCCTTATCCTCCACTTCCATCATTTGTGTGCGGGTCTGAGACCGCCTTTCGATCCTTTCTTTGTGAAGATCCGCAAGGAGATGCGGGCGCTTCCTCTCGATTTTGCCGCCGGGACTATTATCCGGTTGATGGCCTTCATCGTTATGTGCCGGATTCGAAGATCGAGCCGACGTTAACTTTACTGGGGCAATTTTATTCCTTCTGTGGGACGTCTATTCCTGGACAAATCTCTCTGAGGTCGCAGACTCCCCGCTTACTATTCCCGCTTCCCAATAAGTTTCACAAATGGGGGCAGCGGGTACTGAAAGTCGAGTCGAAGGTAGGCTGGCCTTTTCCTAGGGCAGAAGTCCGTGGAGGCAAATCCACGCTTTTAATCTTTGACCCCCCGTGAGTGAGCGGCGCTACGTAAAGGGGCGATGACGTTAATTCGGTCGGACGGGGCGGCGCCATCTTGGAGAAATGTTTCCGGGTTGAACTTCTTGATCCGGCCGAGCCTTTTGTATGTATGGCGGGCCTGGTGGGCGAGAGGGAATGCCGCGCCCATGGTACGGATGGGTCCGAGAGCGCGATCCGGACCGGATTGGGGGTTGTCATATCAACAAATGTTTTCCCTCTGAGTGCCTGGAATGTGGGGGCGACCCTATACTTAGGCCGCTTTGTAACTTTCTTTGTCCACTTGTATTTATTTGTAAATGCTCATTTTGTTTTCCTGGGTTTTAAACCGCTCTCTTTTTGTAGGTATGGATCCAAATGCTCGCAGGGCTCACCGAAACAAGCTTAATGCGGAGGCAGACAAGGCGGCCAGTGCTCGACAGGAGGCTTTGAAGAAAGCTCTAGGGATGGTGCCCCGAACGCGCAGACGCCTCGATTGTCGAAGAGACACATAACCCGGAAGCTGCGACCTCTTCTGCCCTTGTTGCGACTTCCTCTGCCCTTGTTGCGGGCCCAGGTCAGGCTGGTGCCTCAAAAAAGACTCATCCCCCTACTAAAGAGTCGCACGGCGTGAAGCGACCTCAACCAGAGAAGGCGAAGGATGATCGCCCACCCAAACGGTCCGCTCCCAGCCCGGCGCATCTTGAAGAGGTTGAAACTCCGGTGGAGAAGAGCGCACCCGCTGAGACGCTGCCACAAAAAACTTTGCCCCGAGGTTACTCTGGGAAAGAGGCCCTATGGTTGGATCCGAGCTTTACCCAGGATCTTGACCTATCCAAAGCTCGCCGGGTTGGTGAAGCAATTGCTGATGTGATTCCTCTTGGGCCGATCCCTCTCGGTTATCCTGATCATGTTCAAGTGGAGATTGGCCGGGGCATATTAGCCCGCTTTGCGGCTCAAGACGACTCTCCGCCTCAAGATGAGATTGCTGAAATCAAGAGTTTGAGCGGCCAGTTTGGGATTGCGGCTTCTCGGTAAGACCGGTTTTTTTTTTTTTTTTTTTTTTTTTTTTTTTTTTGCTAATTATCCCCTGTTTTCCACAGCTCGGTGCTCGTTTAAACAGGGTACTTGAGGCCGCCGAGAGGCGCGATGCGAGGTGAGGAAAGTGACGGCGCGGTGGGAGCGACCGATAAGGCGAGGGTTACCGCCGAAAAGAAAGCTAAGCATGCGGCCGGCGAGGTGGAGAAGATGAAAGCAATCATGGAGGAGCACTCTAAATTGGATGCCGAGATCAATGAGAAAGTTGCATCTTTGACAAAGGATTATGCGGGGGCGCGGGGAGGAGATCGCCGCGTTGAGGGTTAAGCTTGCCGAGGCGGAGACGGCGCCAAAGAGGCTGCCGAGAGAGCTATTGAGGAAGCCGCGAAGAAAACGGCCGAGGCCGTCGAGGAGGCCAAGTCTCGGGGCCGTCGCGCGCCACAAGAATTCGGATGACTTCTTCGACCTTATGGAGAATAGCTTTGACCAGGGCTTTAGTCACCTAGCTCGCCGTATCCGGGCCGATCGAGGCGGGGGCACATCACTCGGAAGATATCTTTGCGGTGGGTGAACACGCATCAAGGTCATCCCGATTTAGTGGTCTTTCACCCGGAAATCCCTTATGCAAGCGAGCTCGTTACCTCGATTCGACCGAACAGCTTAAACGCGGCGAGCCTGTTTGGGATCCCGCTCCCGTTAATCCTGTAAACTTTGAGATGTTGAAGAAGCCTCCGCCTCCGAGCAAGGCGACTAGTTTACCAAAGACCCCGCCTACTCCGCATGCTCTCTAGATTTCTTGGACTTTTCGCGAGCTCTTTGAAAATTTGATTTGTAACTTTGACTATTTACTTTTGTGATTTGACCGAATCTTGATTTGTAATATCTTGACAATTTATTTTTCGCATTTTTTCAATTTATAAAACTTGGCTTTTCCGTCGCCGATTCGATGCGGCGGCCTTTCGCGAGGCCGTGACGGGTTATTTTATTCTCTCGTCTTCGTCCTCTTGATTCGTGCGAGGTTGCTTAATAATTTGGCGGCGTCAAGCGGTCATGAAACGTCGTCGTCTCGTTCTAACCATAGTCGCTACGCGACGCTAATTTTTCAAAGTTTCGGCGGCCTTATTGAGAGCGGTGCTTTTGCCGAGAAGATAGAGCACGTTAGAGCGACCTTTGACCGTGTCATTAACGCGAGTTATGACCCCTAATGACTAGGTGTCGGTTGTGCCGTAGCCATAAATTTCGGTCTCTTTATGGTCCGGCGCTCCCGTTGCCTTGGTTTTCGGGTCGGTTGCATATCCGGCCCTAGGATCCGATTAATCCCAACCGTTGATTATACCCCTTCTCTCGGTATAAAAAGGGGGTTACTTTGGAACTCACTCTACCTCTTGCCTCATACCGAATTTGCTTTCTTTCTCCCTCAATCGTTCTCCCTCAATCGTTCATTATCCTCTTTACCGTTTATCCCCCGACTCTATGTCTCATCCAGGGGAAAGCGACCGAGTTCGGATATGGAAAGCTCGTCCTATCCGGGATGTTTCTCCCTTTTTCACCACCGCCTCCCCGTAGCCAAGGATTATTTCGGGATTATTTTAAGTGGCGTGATATTATGAGGGAGAGGGGCTTAAATGAACAACGAATAGAAGACGGCTCCATGCCGCGCGTTCGGCTTTCGGGGTTTGGTGGGAATTTATTCCGAGCCTCCGGGAGCGGTTAATGTTACCATGATACGGGAATTTTATTCCGTGTTGTCCGAGGTAGCCTCTCGGCGGGACCGTGAGCGCATTTCTCTCCGGGGTGTCCCCGTTATCTTTACTCCGGAGAGAATTAACCAAGTTTTTAACATACCCGCCATAAATCCCTCCTCCCATTATGAGATCGCACGGGACCTTGCGGATGAGGAAAATAGGCGGATTCGTCTAGGTATTGCAATGTGCGAGTTTGTTCCCCGAGAATCGGCGGGTTTGGTCTTTAGGAGTGATCGCGTCCGACCTCTCTCGCAGCCGACCGTGAGTGGAAGAAGTTTATAAATTCCCGCGCTCTTATCTCTCGCCGCCGCCGATGTTGTTAGTGAGAGCGAAGCGCTCCTTCGCACGCCATTCGCGACCATCGAGTGGATATAGGCGGGAGTGTTGATCCACCGCGAGGCACTAAGATATGCGTGCTCGGTGGTTCAAGGTCGCCGTGGTGCGGTCGCCGCATGCCTTTCGCATCGATGATAACCAAATTATGCAGTGGCGCCAGGGTCCCCTTCCATACTCTCGACCGATATGTTTGAAAAAACTTATCCGGTGGAGCCCTTTGCAAGCGTGGTGTCGTTTTTGGACCTCCATACATGTGATCGGAGGAAGATAACCATCCTGCAGTTGATGGAAGTTTGTCCAGGCTTGATCGATATGTTTGAAAAAACTTTTCATCGTCATCATTTTTATTTTATTTTATTTTATTTTTTTTTTTTTTTTGATGATGACGAAAAGACAAGAATGTAAATACAGTTTGGAAGAACATCTTTATTTGAATTGGCTTGTTACATATAGTATTTTTTCAGATTGTCTGCATGCCATGGTCTATTATACTCGCGGCCCTCCTTGTCACTTAGCATGTACGTCCCCTTTTTGATAACTCGCGAAATCCGTAGGGGCCCTCCCGTTTTCCGATAGCTTTCCTTTTTTCGCTTCGTGGCCCGCGGCTTGTCTTTTTTGTAGAACGTAATCCCCGACGGCGAAGTGATGATTGCGAATACGTTTGTCGTGATGACGCTTTGCCGCCCGTTTATAATTGACTAGACGACCGTATGCCCGGATGCGCCGTTCCTCTACTAGATCAAGCTCGAGTTTACGCGCCGCCGTGTTATTGACCTCGCCGTAAAAAACGACCCTAGGGCTTGGTAAGGCCATTTCCACGGGCGCCATAGCCTCGCATCCATATGTTAAAGCAAAAGGAGTTTCCCTCATTGTGATTTTTCGCGACGTCCCGAGTGCCCATAGAGCCGCCGGAAGGTGATCCGGCCGGTGGCTCGCTTTCTCACCCAGGCTCTTTTTCAACACACTTAGGACCGTTTGTTGGCATTTTCGGCTTGCCCATTTCCTTGCGGGTAGCACACGGATGATTGCCAATGTTTAACATTGTTCTCCTCACAGAATTTGTCGAATTCGTCTCTGAATTGAGGTCCGTGATCGGAAACCATCACTCTTGGAACACCAAATCTTGTCCATATTTGATCGAGCAAAAAGTATGTTATGTCCCTGGTATTGGTTTTTACCAAGGCCTTAGCCTCGACCCATTTAGTAAAATAATCCACAGCGACGACCACGTATTCGCAACCCGAGCGACCCTTCTTCAAGGGTCCGATGAGGTCGATCGCCCACATGTCGAAAGGCCAGGCAGCTACCACTATGCTTTGTTCGACTGAGGGTAGCCTGGGGATACTTGCGAACCTCTGGCAAGCATCACATGCTCTGGTATAAGATTTGGCGTCTTCTGCTAATTTCGGCCAATAATATCCGGCTAGGAGTACCTTCTGTGCTAGTGTTCGATTGGAGAGATGGCCGCCGCACATTCCCTCATGTAGCTCTGTTAGGATTCCCGTTACCTCCTCAGGTCGTACGCATCGCAGAAGGGGTTTCGAGAATGAATGACGGTAAAGCACGTCGTCCATAATCGTATATCTTGCGGCCCTTCTTACTAAGGCCTTAGCTTTGCAAGGGTCGCTGGGAAGCTCTCCTAACTCAATATAAGACTTCATGATGTCGACCCAACAAGTGTTACTGGGTTGGAAATCCATGATCTCGTCCTGGGAGATGGCGGGTTCCGATAGGTGTTCGACCATGATGCTAGGATCGCACGACGCGTCTTCGCTGGTTAACTTGGATAAGTAGTCTGCCCTATGATTGTCCTCTCGAGGGATGTTTTTGAATCGACAATATGTGAAGCTGCTTTCGAGTCTTTTGACGAGGTTAATATACCTTTGTAAAATTTCGCAATGAATGCCAAATGACCCATTGATTTGATTCACCACCAACTGTGAATCGCAAAATACTTGTATATTTTCGACTTTCATGGCTTTGGCGAGTTTCAACCCAGCAATGACGGCCTCGTATTCTGCCTGGTTGTTAGAGGCGGTGAAATCAAATCTCGAGCCTCGCTCAATTTCTTCGATGTGCCCGGTTCTAACGGGATTATTCCCGCGCCACACCCTTTGTGATTAGCGGACCCATCAACGTAGCCGCCAACGGTGACTTGGCCGACATTGGCTCGTCCTCCGTGGTGACCCTATCTTGGTCGTGTTCGGAGCGTAGCCGCTCTTTCACCTCTTCGTTGAAGCTTGTTTTCGCTATGAAATGCGGGAGAGCACGGGCCTTTACAGCCTTCCGGGGCTCATATCGGATATCGAACTCAGTAAGCTCGATGGCCCATCGGAGCAATCGACCGGACAGGTCTGGTTTGTGAAGAACCTGTCTTAGCGATGCATTTGATAATACTACGATGGTGTGCGATGAAAAGTAAGCCCTTAATTTGCGGGCAGCTATAACAACACAATAAGCCAACTTTTCTATATTAAAATAACGACTTTCAACGGGGCTTAGAGCTTTGGAAACATAAAAAGCGGCTTCGCGAGCCTTCCTCCTCTTTTACAAGTGCCGCGGCTACGGCCCTATCTCGAGGCCGCCAAATATAAAAACGAGTATCCCCGAGCCTCGGGTGGTTAGCAACGGCGGTCTTGACAAGTATTCTTTGAGGTCTTTAAATGCCCGGGAGCATTCCGCCGTCCAAGAGAAGGTACCGGCCCCTTTCGAATTTTGAAGAAAGGCGGACTTTTTCTACGCGATTTCGAGACAAACCTACCCAAAGCCGTGATCCCGCCGTTGAGCCGCCGTACTTCTTTAATACCGGTAGGCTCGCTCATGTTGACCGGGGCCTCGATTTTTTCGGGATTTGCCTCGATCCCCCTTTGACTTACCATAAAGCCCGTAAATTTCCCCCCGCCTGGACCCCAAAAGTGCATTTCGTAGGGTTTAGTTTCATTGAGTGATTCTTCACGTTTGCAAAGGTTTCGCGAAGGTCCTCCAGGTGATCTTGGCGACTTGATTTCACGACCATGTCATCAATGTAGGCCTCCATGTTCTTGCCTATCTCGCGTGCTAAAAACTCGTTTACCATTCTCTCGATAGGTTGAGCTGCGTTCTTTAGGCCAAACGGCATCATCTCATAGTAATATAGCCCGCCGGCGGCCCGAAGACCGTCGGCTCCTTATCTTCATCGGCCATTTTGACTGGTGGTAGCCGGAATAGGCGTCCGTAAAGCTTAAGGTTTCAAAACCCGCGATCCCATCCACCATTTTATCGATTCGAGGGAGCGCGTAGGGGTCCTTGGGGCAAGCTTTGTTTAGATCGGTGAAGTCGACGCACATCCGCCACTTGCCGTTGTGTTTTTTCACCATTACTACATTTGCCGGCCCAGGTGGGATATTGAAGCTCTTTGATTATGCCTCGTCGCTAAAAGTTTCTCGACCTCAATTTTTATTGCGACCTCCTTTTCTCGTAGAGAATTGACGCGCCCTTTGTTGTATTGGCACGAAGTTGGGATCGACACTCGGGTTATGCAAGGCGACCTCCGATTCCACACCTCTCATATCGTTACCTCCCGGGCGAATGCGTCCAAGTTTGCTTTCGAAGCTCGATCGGTTCCTCCCTTTCTTCCTCGGTAGTCCTCGATCCTATTTTTATCTTTTGATCGGGATATTTGTCGTTTATTATAACCTCGATCAACTCGTCTTCGGCAGTGAAGTCGGGCTCGTCCCGAACTTGCAATGTTTCTACCTCTACGGCCTTCTCCGAGATTTCTTTCATCATAGCAATCTGATCCGTAGTCGTGTTAAGACCATCCAGTCGGGGTCGCTTAGAATCGACCCCGTTTTTGGTCATATAGTCGAGGAAAGCTCCGGGTCGGCCGATGGCGACCCCAACTTCTTCCCCTACGTGAAATTTGACCCGTTGGTGGGGAACGGATGCCACCATTTGGAACTTCTTCATAGCCGGGATTCCCAAAATCATGTTGTAGTAAGAGGGCGGGTCGATTACCAAGAAAGTTATTATCTCCGTTCTACGGGGCTCATAGTCGCCCAAAATGATATTGAGGTCGATCGTGCCTTTGACCCGTCTTGTGTCGTTGGTAAAACCTTCGAGGACCCCAAGGTAGGGTTTTAACTTGGCCTCCCCGAATCCGATCGTGAATTAAACGGTCGAAATAGATGACGTCGCGGCCGGCCCCCGTGTCGACCATTACTCGGTTGACGCCGTGCTTGTCGTTCACCCCCACCTTTAGAATGAGGGGTATCTCCATGTAGGGCCACCGACCGTAGTCGGCTCGCTTTTTGTGAATATGATTCCCTTCTCATTCTCTCCCAACACAATCGCTTTTCGAAGCCGCGGGTATTGATTTGATTTATCCGAGATTTCGGTTGATGGTTCGGGAATATTCCCGTGGATGACCCGAACCTCTCTCTCGATAGACGCGAGGTTGGCGTCCCTCTCTCGGGAGTGTTGTTCCCCTCGCGTTTATATTTATTGGTGGTCCCTCACGGATCGGCCTTTCTATCTCGCGCCTCAGGGTGAAGCATTCATCGGTGATGTGGCCATGGTCCTTGTGATAGTCGCAGTATTTGGATTTATCGCGGCTATCAGGATCGCCCCTCATAGGCTTTGGTTTGTCGAAATGCTCACGAATTTCAAACAGTATTTGGGATGCTTTGGTGTTGAGCGGGGTAAAATTATCCTCGCTGAATTTGTACGGCTTATTTACCTCACGATCGCGATTAGTATCTCGTCCCTTTTCTTTTTTACGGTCATCTACGCGATCCTCCTTCGGCGAACGTGGCTCTGTCTTAGGCTTTGCTTTCCCCGCAGATGGCGCCTCGCTGACCCCCATCATTCTGGCCCTTTCTAACATCTCCCCGAGACCCGCTTTGGGGGCCGCAGATTGAATTCGGTTTTCATCGGGCCTTTGGCGATTCCGGTGAGGAAACATGTTATGACCGCATCGTCTGGAATGTTCCTTGTTTGATCATATATTCTGACGAACCGTTCGTAATACTCTTTTCCGGATTCATGCCCTCCCATACGAACCTCATATAGGTCCTCAATGGTTTTCTTTGGCTCGCTTGCCGATTCAAACTCTCGACAAACTTTTCCGACAAATCCTCCCAACTTTCAGGCGAGCCGCGAGGAAGCCCGCGTATCCAGGACGCAGCCCTATCCTGCATGCTGCCAACCAATGCGATGCACCAGGCGGATTTATTTTGTGTAGCAAGGGTGATGCGACCCTGGAACGCGGTGAGCCAGTCGTTTGGGCATGAATTTCCATTGTAATAGTTGTAACTGGGATAACTAACCTTTTCTCTGCTGGGAGGCAATGTTTCGGTAATCCCTTTAGCGAGTACGTCGATCCCCGAAATTGGGGCGACTTTCTCGACGGGCCTCGACTTTTTTAATTCTGCAAGCTCTTTTCTCATTACCTCCATCTGTTCCGCCAAAATAGGGTCGATTCTGGGTCGCGACTGTGCTTGCGTATCAGCTCGCTCCGCTCTACGCTCTGATTCCCCATGATCTCGTGATCCCTCTTGGCGGGCCCTCTTTTCCCTGATAATTATGCGGGCATCTTGTGCGTGTCTATCCTGCTGGATGGGCATCTTTTCTCTAGGAAGGCTGAGACGACTTGGGGCTAAGGCCTTGTCCTTCTCACCCAACCTATTAAACGCGGACCCTTTGTCGATCCTCTTTCCTTTTTGATGGTCGTGATCTTGGGGGGCCGCTCTCCTCTTTGCCGAGGTTTTGATGGTCCATAGCGACCTGAAGAGTGCACGCTCTCCTCTACGTCGATCTGCTGAATTTGGCTCTGGCGGCCCCGTCCGCGACCGCAAGAGGGATTTCGTTTCCGGGAGGATTACGGGGTCGAATCGTCATAGGGGCACGGCCCTTAGCCACCAGGCGGGAATTGGTGAGATACATAGTTTCAGCGTACCTGGCGTATTCCCTCATCTCGGCGACCTCTGGGTCCTCCTGAAAGCCCGGTTGTATTTCTGGGATCGATCTTTGGCTTTGCTGTGACCTCTCTCTGCGAGTTCCATCCAGGGCAACAACAGCCTCTTTCGACTTGGTTTTTTGATTAATGACATTTCGAGCGTCGCTAGGTGCTAAGACCCCTCTCTGGGATCCTTCTCCTTCTCGCGGGGAGATTGTCTAGCGTTTCTCCTGCGCCTTCCCCACGAGCTTGATGTAGCATAGTACCTTTTGCAGGGGTTTGGGGTGTTAGATGTCCTTTACTTCCGGCCATCTTTGCGGGGTGGCTTTTTGAGCGATTTCTTTGGTAAAGGGAAGAAATAAAGGCAGTTTGAGGACTTTCTTTGTAAGATTATCTCCTCCTTGATAAGAGCTCTAGGTGATTTTTTACACAATCGATTCCCGGTAACGGAGCCAACTGAAGATGTCTAAATCGTCACGGGTGTCCTTGCGGTGTATGGATGGTGGATATCTGGCTGTATTTAAGGTGTGGTGTTACTCCGGCGGGTGGTGGTATGGAGAGAGTTAGAATGGAGAGAGCTTTGGCTTGCAAGTATAGTGTGTATTTCATATATCTCATCCTCATTTTGTTTACAATGACCACCCCTTTTATAGAGGTGGATAACTTAGGGAATAAGTAATCTATTAGATATTTTACTAATAGCTAGGTTTTACTTAGATACTAAGCAAGACGAAATATCTAAGCTACAAGTGGGGAAAAGATCTGGATCAATCGGCGGCCATCTCTCTGAGGTTGCAAGGAGCAAGCCCTCTCTGGCCTCGCCGCCCTGGCGACCCTTCTTGACCTGCCTGGATGAGATTCACAGGATCTGTTGCACTTGCCTGGGACCGCAAATGCCTTGGTCGCGGCGAGGTGAGACACAGTGGCCGCCCCTTTTGCGATCTCTCTTGTCATGCCGGAGGGTGGCCGCAGTGGGTTGTCCCTTACTGTTGAGGTGGTGGAATTATTTATACCCATCAATAATGTGTCATATTCTGACCAAACTTTGGTCAGAATGAACGCGTGTAAAATAAAAAAAAATAAGGGCGAAATTGGAAAAAAAAAATCTGTGTGGTAAGATAAAAATTTGTGTGAAAAGATATTTCCTATATTAATTAGTATGTGATTGAAGAAAAAATGTGTTATGGTTTCATTCTTTGTCATAAATTCATCCAATAAGCTTTTCCGGTAAGTGATTATGGGATTTGGAACAAGAAGAAATGTGTTATAATATATCTTTAGTTTAAAGAGGTCTTTTTATTGGCGCCGCAATGAATATATCATTACAACGTATATGTATAATGTTACGGAAGTCGAACATAGATATTCGAATTATATAAAGTCGAATTTTGAGCTTATATTTGATTTTCAAAAAGTCAAATATCGATATGGTATTTCGTAAATGAATTTGTTGTGGTCACAGTAACAACCATCTTGCCTAGGGTCAAACAACACTTAAAACATAATTTTTAAATACATCACATCATAATTAAGGTCTTCAAACTCAAATCAGTAATTGTTTTTTTATTGGAATTTGAAAAGAAAATGATACATCCGGGAGATACTTGTGTGGTGTCTCCACACGTGTGGAGACACTATTGTGGACACACCACAACCACACACTTTAATTCTGTATTTAAACTGTGTGGTTCTGATCGTTTCATCTGTCGCTTCACTTCCAAATTCCTTCACCACACAATAATTTTCCGATACATCCATAATTTATCCACTCTATGTATCATTCTCGGCATTTGATAATCACTGGAATGAGACTCAAATAATTGCCGGAGAGGCAAGGGCAAAGAGTGGATTTTTCCTTCTAATAGAAATGCCAGGACGTTCATCGATATCTAGATCTTTTCCTTTTGCACCATCAGGGAGTGACCAATCGAACTTGTGTAGAAGAGTCACTACTGCAAGTTCATTTGTTGCCATAGCATAAGAAATTCCAGGGCAACCCCTCCTGCCAGCACCGAACGGAGTCAATTCAAAGTCATGCCCTCTATAATCAATACTTGAATTCATGAATCTCTCTGGCTTGAACTCTTCCGGCTCATCCCAAATCGTTGGATCTCGTCCAATTGTCCATGTGTTGACCATCACCATTGTCCCTGCAGCGATATCATACCCCATGACCTTCACGTCTTGACGAGCTTCTCTTGCAACTAACATGGGAATCGGCGGGTGCAGACGGAATGTTTCTAGGATTACTGCTTTCAAATAAGGCATCTCTTCAATGTCTGCGTCGCTTATGTCATGTTTTCCTTGTAGAACTCCTCTCACCTCATTTTGTAATTTCTTCATGACATTTGGATGCCTAAAAAGTTCAGTCATAACCCATTCAGAAACTAGTGCCGTAGTATCAGTCCCAGCTGAAAACACGTCCTGCATTTAAAGAAATAATCAAAATCATGCTATTGGAACCTCTGGGTATACAAAAGTCGTAAGCAGTTGTATCAAGTGACATATATCATATTCTTTAATTCTACAATATTTCATATAGGAGTAACATACCAGGATTATAGCTTTTAGGCTGTCTCTCTCCATTGTTACCCCTGATTCAGTATCCTTGTAAATTCTGAGCAGAATATTCAAAAAATCTTCACCACTTTCACTCTGTTTTTTCTCATCAAATCCATTTCTCAAGCGTTCTTCAATAACATCCTCCAAGAATCGATCAACCTCTTTAGCAACTCTATCGATTCGAGCATCAAATCCGTTGAATCGATTAATCCATTCAAGCCATGGAACAAATGCACCCAAATAAGTAGACCCTAAAAGCTGTATAAATTCACTCAAAAGGTTCCTGAATTTCTTTCCTTCTAAACCTTCCCCATATTTCCTCCCAAAAGCTGACCTGCACACAACATCATTTGTAAAACAAAGAAACATTTCACTCAGATTCACTGGTTTTGATTCCAAAACAGAGTCTTGAATGTTTTTAACCATCTGGGCTATTTCCTCTTCTCTAATTGGACGGAAATCTTGAACCTTTTTGTTACTAAGAAGTTGAAGAACACTTATGCTTTTTAACTGCCGCCAATATTCACCATATGGGGCCACAGATATATCTTTCATGTTATATAACAGTCTCTCTGCAACACTTGATCTGGGGCGGTCTGCGAAAACGAGATCATGGGTCTTCATAATCTCTTTTGCACCTTCAGCTGATGAGATTATAACCGTTGGAATCTTCCCGAATCGTAGAAGCATGATGGGACCGTATTTTTTAGCTAAAGAATGGATAGGGTGATGAGGCAATACACCAAGTTGAAGTAAATTACCAAGGATTGGGATTCCTCTTGGAGATGGTGGAAGGTTTTTCTTCACTTTTGGTGTGGTTAATAACCATTTCAACAACACAATAAAGATTAAGGAAACAAGTGCAAAGAGAAACGGATTATGGAAAATTGCTTCCATTTTTTCTTGAAGCATCTTGCCGCACTTAAGAGACACTCTGAGATTATAGTATAACTTAAACAAGAATTTGGAGATTGATTTGAGAAAATGAAGAAGATGGTAGCAGGATTATATACTAGTGATTGTGGATCTTGATGAGCTTGATAAATTTATAGTAATAAAAAAAAAAAAAAAATTTATTTAGTATTTTTTACACTATTTAAATTTTTGGAAAATTAGGGATAAGGACACAATCTGAAATATTTTTAAGTAACAGGACAGCTACATATTTTTTGTTAGAAAAATTTGATAAATAAACAGAATTGAATGATCTCCAAGGCACGTATAAAACGTTTCTTTAAAGAGATGTTTTTAAGATCTCTCTCAGGATTCAATGGAGTACTTCTTTAGAGACACAATATGTTTGTACTGATGATGCTTCTAAGAAAAAGGACTTCGTGTTAATCTCACACCGAATGCTGATGTCTCTATATATATAGACAACGAAAAGATAATGTACCACTTCACGAAAGAACATACCAGTTCGCCTTCAAAGGATGTGTCCCAATAAACATGCACCACCGAAGTGGTGTGTCCCATTGAACATGCACCACCGAAATGGTGTGTCCCAATGACAAAACCCTTCTAGGAAATGGTGTGTCCCATCGAACCCCGTTTCTTTTCGGCGACACCTATCGCACTCAGTGTGCAACAACACATTCAAAACAAAAAAGCGACTTTGTGAATAAAATATCTAACATTTTCCCCCTATTTTTTCACAAAAAATTTGTATGTAAAAAACGGCTGCATCACCTAAGTGACTGCCTACGTACCCTTTTGGGGATCAAGCCACCGTAGTTCATGCAGACAAGGACTAAGCATCATCGTAGGAAATCATACATAAATGAAAGTAGCTTTTGGCTTTGAACTTCCACTTAGTGTAAACAACTCAAAGTCACATCAGGGCGCTATGGTGAATAAATCTTGAACCAAGGACCCTATCATGATGTTACCGGAGTTATCACACATACTATTCCGTTAAAACAGTGTCTCTTCATTCCAACGCATTAATGGCCATGCGTACATCCCGAGATTCATGAATGCTCTAGAGACGGTCTAATCTCATAGAAAGCGGCCTGACTTTCACACTCACATAGGTAAGTTCTTTTAAAGTGATACTGCGAGTCACTTTTCCCAATGACAGAACTTATTAAGAACTAATTTCAAACTTTACCATGCAGTAATTACTCACACTAGAGGTTTTATGAATGGGATCTATTAAATACTCTAGCGCATCGATCTAGTTAGACTTTAACTTGTTTGTACCCTTTGAACTCGTTTATTTTTCAAAACATGAGTAGGGTTCCCATTAAAGCTAACTAATGTTTCACAGAACCTTAATCCCATTCCTTTCGATGTTATTGCAATCATCTCTCTAGGCAGTCCTTTTGTGAAAGGATCTGCTAGATTGCTCTTTGACTCTACATAGTCAACTGTGATTACTCCTTGCTTAAGTAATCCCCTAATAGACTGATGTCTCAGACTAAGGTGTCGTTGCTTACCATTGTAAGTCTTACTTGCTACTGAATATAAAGTAGCCTGATTGTCACAATGAATCATTACGGCTGGGGACGGCTTGTCCCATAATGGAATATCAATTAATAATTTTTTTATCCATTCAGCTTCTTTACTTGCATCTGCTAATGCAATAAATTCTGCTAACATAGTCGAATCTGAGACACAAGTTTGTTTCTTAGAACACCAAGAAACAGTTGCACCTCCTAAGGTAAAAACCCATCCCGTTGTGGATTTACAATTCGATTCTATGTTATTCCAACTCGCATCGCTGTATCCTTCAAGAACAGCGGGAAAACCACGATACTGTAATCCGTAATCGATTGTTCCTTTTAAATATCTCGAGAACTCTTGAAAGCGCGTTCCAATGTTCTTTTCTGGATTACTAGTAAATCGACATAACAATCCAACTGCATATGCAATGTCTGGTCTTGTGCAATGCATGGCATACATAAGACTTCCAATTTCAATTGCATATTGTAACTTGTCGTAGCATCTACTGGTATTTTTCATTAACTTGATACTAGGATCAACGGGTGTAGATGCTGGCTTATGATCCATATGACCATATCTTTTAAGGATATTTTCAAGATAATGAGATTGATTTAATGATATAAATCCATCTTTCCTCATTATCTTTATCCCTAAGATTACATTGCTTCCCCCAAATCCTTCATATCGAAGTTAGATTCCAACAATTGCTTGGTCTATTTTATTGATTCCAAGTTTGGTCCAAAGATAAGCATATCATCCACATATAGACAAACAATGATGCACGCACCATTCCTATATGTAGAGTAGAAACATTTTATTGACTCTGAATCCGTTTTCCAGCATTACTTTATTAAACTTTTCATGCCATTATCTTGACATGCCTTGACTTAGGTATTTCGACCTTTGCCAAGCACCCCCACACTTCCGGGAATTTGTAGATAGGCTTATAGCCTTTCCACTATTCCATGGTTGCATTCCGTTGAGAATAAAAAATTGTTGAGAAAATCGTTTCCCCCACTTTTCTAGATAAATCGAATTGATCAACATATTACTCATCAATTCTTACAATGTTCCCTGCATTTTAGCAACACCGAGTTGACTATGGAGTGTATGAAGGATTGGTTTGATGAATGATGTTGGCGCCTTAACAACATTCATTAAATGCTCGATCATACTTTCCATTTCAGTCACTACGAATTATCTCAATTTATTTCCCAAGTTGATTCTCAACGTCAGTGTTATCTATGAGCCTCATCTTTGCTTTCCAGCAGATAGACATAACAACGTCTCGTGCTATAACCAATGAAAGTAACAAAATACTTTAACCACTCTTGATATGCACAAACTTTTAAAACAAAGACACAACTAGTAGACTAAATCCAAAGATTGGTAACTAGGCACATGAGCTTAGAGCATGCATAAGGACAACTGCATAATTTTTATAGCGAGAAGGACAAACAGTGAATCTCGAAAATCAGTGAATCTCCCCAGTGAATCCCGAAATCAGTGAATTTCGACAGTGAATTTTAACAGTGAATCTCGACAATGAATTTTGAAAATTAGTGAATTTCGACAGTGAATTTCGGCAGTGAATTTAAACAGTGAATTTCGAAACACAAGTGAATTTCGACAGTGAATAAATAGTTTTGTCCTTTATGCAAAAGTTTCAAAAAACTGTCATTTTACTCAATTGATGAAATATTTATGTCCTTCTCCCTCATTCCTCCTTAAATTTTTATAGACTAATACCTAACCAAACCGCTAATTTTTTTTGTATATCAACCCTTGATCCGCAATCATATTTAGATTTTTAAAATTAATATTTATAAACTTGTGATACGATGTGCCGTTTTCAATCCTGCAGCGTGTCTAATAATTCCTGCAGCGTCCTGTATGTGTTTTGTTGGGTGGAAGTTATAAAAATGAATTTATGAAAATGATGAGTAGAAAATGACGAATAAAAGGCCAAAATAATTTGATTTTCAACATTGCCGCACGGCACAAGCACGCTAGATCAATAAATCAAAACTTATAATCAGCATGACTACGAGGTTTACACGTCGATAAGTTTTACATGTGAGGAAATACAAACACATGCAAAACGATAAGCATTTGAGTATTGCTATAAACAGAAGAAACGGAGGCGTTCGGCCACAACAAGTGACAAAATCTAATTTTATATTACTTATAATCTTGTAGACTTATTCATCATGATATATGATTCATATCGAATGATGCTTATGCTATAACGGATTTAACCGACTGCAAAAAAGAAGATCAGATAATAAAGATCAAAAGCACATAGAACAAAACCACATAATTTAGTTGTGTTGACTACGTCCATGGATAGAAAACGATGAATTATATTATCACTGGAAGTATATTATCTATGGGCAGAAAATGTTATAGTATTCAGTACAAAACCCTAGCCGATTCTAAAACAACTTCAGACGTACATGATTTCTCTAGATAAGGTTGAATTTTAGACGAGAACCTTTCATATTCAGATGGGACCCTCAGCTCATGTCTTCAAATTTAGACTAGAAGGCTTAGACCAGTTTGAAAGATGAATTAACCAAAGAAGGAGCTGAGCTCCATTGTTTGCAGAAAGGAAAGTTTCAGGAAAGTAAATCTTTCATTGGATTGCAAAAAGGAATTGTACAACGGATATATCAAGATTCTGGCACACAATACTAGGCCTAACAAACATTACACATCAGCACACAATAAATCAGTTATTTCCACTAATACCCTTCATCTTTTCACCCCCTCTCAAACTAACATGTGGTGCAACAACATTTAGTTTGTTCTTGAAAATCCAGAAAGCTGTGATCGGCAAAGGCTTAGTAAAGATATCAGCTATTTGTTCAGATGAAGGAATGTAACAGACTCTGAGTTTCTTATTCAGCACCAGATTTCGAATGTAGTGAACGTCAACTTCTATATGTTTTGTCCTTGCATGATACACAGGGTTTTGGGCCAAAGTAGTTGCCCCTGTGTTATCACACCACAGGACTGGTATAGCTGGGAGAGGAAACTTGATTTCCCTCAGGATTTGCATGATCCACTCCATTTCTGATCCCAGGTTTGACAGAGCTCTATATTCAGATTCACAACTCGATCTAGCAACTACAGATTGCTTTTTAGAGCTCCAAGTGATCAAGGATTTTCCAAGATAAACACAGTATCCCCTAGTGGATTTTCTATCTGTAGGACAGGCTGCCCAGTTGGCATCAGTGAATCCATGCTGTTCTAGTGGTTTGCCTGGTATGAAATGCAGTCCATGATTCAGAGTGCCTTGAACAAATCTGAGCAGTCTCTTCAAAGCTTGCCAATGCTCAGTACAAGGCTCCTGCATGAATTGACTTAAAGTATTAACAGTGTAGGCTATGTCTGGTCTTGTTATGGTGAGATACTGCAGAGCACCAATTGCACTTCTATAGACTCCTGGATTGGCCAAGAGCTCCCCTTGCTTAGGTACAAGTTGCTTCCCTGCAACCATAGGTGTGGGACAAGGTTTAAGGTATTCCAAGTTGAGCCTCTTCAACAGTTGGGAAGCATAATAGGACTGAGTCAAATATAGTCCACTAGCATCTCTTGTCACCTGCATTCCCAGAAAATGAGAAACAGGTCCTAGATCTTTCAAAGAGAACTTTGAGTCAAGCAACCTGATGAACTTCTGAATCATAATAGGAGAGTTCCCAGTCAGTAGAATATCATCTACATATACCAGAGTGAATAGCACTTTATCATCAACCCTGAACATGAACAAGGAGTTGTCACATACTGACTGATTGAAACCCCAGTTTAATAGCTGAGATCTGAGGGCATCAAACCAGGCCCTAGGTGCTTGCTTCAACCCATAAAGAGCTTTATTCAGCTTGCAAACTGAAAGAGGTCTTGCAGGATCTACAAAGCCTTCTGGTTGTTCCATGTAGACTGTTTCTTGCAGAGGGCCATTTAGAAAGGCATTGTTGATGTCTATTTGATGGACAGGCCAATGCATAGACACTGCTATTGATAACAGTATCCTAATTGTAGCAGATTTAGCAACAGGGCTGAAGGTTTCATTGTAGTCAACACCATAATTCTGACTATACCCCTTGGCTACTAATCTAGCCTTATGCTTTAGAATTGTCCCATCAGGTCTCAGTTTAACTTTGAATATCCATCTGTTCCCAACAATGCTTTTCCCTGGTGGTAAACTTACAAGTTCCCAAGTATTGTTATGCATAAGAGCCATGTACTCCTCATTCATAGCATCTTTCCATTCAGGACTTTGAGTAGCTTCTGTCACATTTGTAGGTTCAGTGGGAAAGGCATGGATGTTGGTAATAGCAGCTGAATACACCTTTGGTTTGTATATCCCACTTTTAGACCTAGTTTGCATAGGGTGACCTATGTTTTGATTGACTTGCTGTGTGACATCAGCAGTGTTGCTGTTTTGTTCCGCAGGTGGAGGTGTGGACTCATTATCAGTAGATATTTGAGACTGAGATGCTGAATTAGGTGGTGTGTGCACACTGGAACAAGGAGATGCAGTACATTGAGGACTGGGAGATGTACTAAAGGATGCATTAGTGTTACATGTATCAACAAAATCAGAAACAGGTACCTGACTGGTAATAGAATCAGTACCAATGCTTTCTCCAGAGGATCTGCTCAGGATGTCTGTCTTGTTCCAATCTTCCCTATTAACCAATGTGATGGATGAAGTGTTTAGAGTGGGGTCAGTGAGGACTTGTGTGGAAGGTCCCTGACTGAATCCTTGTAGGAAAGGAAAAAGATTTTCATCAAACACCACATTTGCAGAAATATAGATTCTGCCAGTATCATCAAGGCATTTGTATCCCTTGTGACAAGCACTCAACCCAAGATTAACACACCTCTTTGTGTGAAACTGAAATTTATGATTTTGGTAAGGCCTAAGATTAGGGTAAACAGCACATCCAAAGGTTTTAAATATGTGATAGTTGGGAACAGTGTGCATCAAGCATTCAACAGGAGATTTGTTATGTAACACAGGTGTAGGTAGACTATTTATTAGGAGCACAGCAGCCTGAAAACTATGCCACCAATATCTAAGAGGCATGTGAGACTGAGCAAGCAAAGTTAATCCAGTTTCCACTATATGCCTATGTTTTCTTTCTGCCCTGCCATTTTGGGCATGATCATGAGGACAAGGGTGCCTGAAAACTATCCCTTCATTCTCAAGAAACTGTTGGAAAGGTATATACTCACCCCCCCAATCAGATTGTAAACACTTAATCTTACTAGAGAATTGAGTTTCAACAAGAGCTTTAAACTTCTGGAAAACAGTGAAGGTCTCAGACTTGGATTTTAGAGGGTAGATCCAAGTGTGCCTAGTGTGATCATCAATAAAGTGAACATAATAGGCATACCCCTCTATAGACTTAACAGGTGCAGGCCCCCACAAATCAGTATATATCAAGTCAAATTTAGCACTAGCATGGAAAGTAGAGGCAGGATGAAACAAATTGTGACTTTTACCAAATTGACAAGATTCACAAAAGGATAAACTTCCAACAGGTTTCACATTACATAAAGTCAAGACAGAATTCAGAATTTGACTGGATGGATGGCCAAGTCTCTTGTGCCAAACATCAAGATTTTTGTCAAGATTATTACAAGAAACAGAACCTTTGGAAATATAAAAACAGGTAGATAGCTGTTTGGAGTGAAGGGAGGCCTGGATAGACTGATCAGGAGGAAGAACCATCTTGTACAGACCATCCTGGAGCTGACCCTTGAGAAGCATTGTCCCTGTAACTTTGTCCTTGACAAAACAATACAAACCATCAAAGTCAACAGTGATACAATTATCAGTGATTAATTGAGAAATACTCAAGAGATTTTTGGTTATTTGGGGTACATGTAAAACATTTTTCAATTGTAATGGTTTGTGTGAAGTATACAAGACAGTGTGACCTATGTGTGTGATTGGTAACTGCTCACCATTTCCAACAATCAAAGATTCATTACCATTATAGTTGCTGTTCAGGGTCATATTGCTTAGGTCAGAGGTGACATGGTTTGTAGCCCCACTGTCCATATACCAGGAGTTATCAGCCACTGTGTTAGGTGTAGCAACAAAAGCTGATATCTGCTTTGGTCCTCGAGTTGCAGTGCCACCAGAAGGAGGTTGAAAGTCATGCTCAAACCTGTGCCAGCAGTCTATCACAGTATGACCATTCTTGCCACAGAGTTGACATGTCATTTTGGGGCCAGTCCTGGCTCCAGATCTTCCACCACCTCTGTTTCTACCTCCTCTAGCACCCCCTCTGCCTCTATAATTACCTTGTCCACCATTGCCACTAGGCCTAGGTCCTGACCTATTTCCAGTGTTTGAGTTTTGGCCATAAGTGACAAGATGAGCAGATACACTAGTTTGGGTGCCAGAACCACCAATAGATATGGTGGGATTGAACCTAGCCAACAGACGTTCATGAATGAGGAGTTGGGATTGCACTTCTGGCCATGTGAGTGATCCTACTCTTGATGTGATGTTAACTATAGCAGCTTCATAGTCCTTGTCTAGTCCTCCCAAAGTAGCCAGAATCAATTCGGACTTAGTGATTGGATATCCAGCAGCTGCAAGACTGTCACTATAAGATTTCATCTGAGCCAAATTGTCACTCATGGATTTGGAACCTTTCTCAGATCTAGTTAGAGCATTCTTGTATTCTAACATTCGAGCTTCTGACTGATTATTGAACAAAACTTCTAGGGTAGACCAAATCTGGTGTGAGGTCTCACATCCCATTACTTCTACCAGGATTTGCTCGGTCATAGAGCTCAGAAGCCACCCCAATAACAGCTGATCTGTTGTCCTCCACTCTTCTGCTGCCGGATTCACAGTATTTCCGAACAGAAACTCTAGTGGTTGAGGTCTAGTTCCCAGCAACAGATTGTTCGATAAAACTTGTTTTATATTTATTTTACCAGAACACCCCAAGTATAAGGATCGTAGTATAGGGTGTTACCGAGTCGTCCTAAGGGAATCGTACAATTATCGGATTAAAATATAGCTGTTATAAATAATGTCACAACTTATCAACTAAAATTAAATTTTATACTAATTATGATCTAAAAGTCAATGAACAAGTAACGATGAACAAGTAACGATGAACAAGTAACGATGAATAGTAAATTTGCGAGAAAATTAACAATTAACTAGAATTTAAAACAACTAACTTAGCAATCAACGATTTATACTAATGATTCGATTTATCAAGTAATTAAAACAACGGCAAGGCAACGGGAATCCACCGATCAATCAACCCAACCCCAACTAGACGGCAAGTTAAAGATATGATTTTTAGTAATGATCTATCACGAATTCGATTAAATTTCTCTAAACGAATTCTAGGGTTTCGTTTTCTTTTTCAAATAAAACAAAACGACATGCAAAACAAGATCACGAGATTATTTCTAATACTCTTACTCAATTAACTATAAACGATCTCTCGAATTATAATTAATCGCATCAATCAAAAGATCACAACTTGGACAATATTTTCATATAAATTCAAAGCATAAAAGATGGTTTCATCGATCTCTCGATTCAAATAAAACGTAAACGATAAATAACAAATTCTAATTGATGAAAAACGATAACTTTACTCACTAAAAGTACGGCTAAAAATCTCTCTAGTTGGTGTTGATGTTGATCGGTTTCATCCGTTGTCCCACCGCGATGTGCTTAGCCAACAACCATGATGTTGATCATGATCATTTGGGTGGAAGAAATCATCTTCTTTTTAGGATAAAGTGCGGCGGCTTTTCTTTGGAAAATTCGTGTGTATGGAATGGTTATGCGTTAGGGTTCCCCGCTGCATGCTTATATAGAGATGAAAGGCGGCTGCTTATTAATTGGAATATGTCGGCTGAATTAAAAGTCTCTTGAGTCGGTTGAAGCAATTCTTTTGTAATTAGGTCGGCTGAAACTTCTAAAATTCATATCTTGAGTTGTAGACCTCCAAAAATTATGATCCGAATGTCATAATTAAGCTCTCGGAAAACTCTACAACTTTCATTAAGGACTCTTCTTCAGAAAACGCCTTTTTGACTAGCCCGTCGTATCCCGAGTCGTTTACGGGATTTTCCACTTACCGAAATTGATTACCCACTTGACCACCATTTGAGTTGTAGAAGTCCGATTGACGTAATTCAAAGTGCGTTGGAAAGCTCTTTCAATGATCTACAATTTTCATGAAGAAGTCCTCCCCTGAAAATGCCTCTAAGATGGGTCAAATCTCCGTCGAAAATTTGTAACGATTTAAGTACTTAGGAAAATTTGCTCCGTTGAACTCGTAAACTTGTGGCATCTTCTTCTAACCCTCTAAACACCTCTTTTAGACCGAAGATATGCATCTACAAGATATCCAAAATATTGCAAAGTGTAACAACATCCAAATAAACATAAAACCAACGATAAAAACACATAAATCAGCCACTTTTGCAATTTATTATCTTTAAAACTCATTTGCTCAATTTATCCTTTTGGCGAGTGATTTTCTATAAAAATCACTAAAACACGGGAGATAATGTTACGAAATAACTCGATAAAAACCATAAAATTAGTCGTAAACAACTCCCCCACACTTAGACTTTTGCTCGTCCCGAGCAAAACAATCAAAACTAGCTCACTTTATATGCAATCCAAATAGATTCCTAACTCACGTAACAAAAGATACAACAACTATAGCAAACAATACTATCACAGAGATAGATTCAGTGTATGTGTGACAAGCCCTTTTCAAATTTAACAAGCCTTCCAAAGAAATATCCTCTCAAAAATTTCAATGACTATCCTAGATATAGGCAGTAATAGCTCCACTCAAAGCCTTCCCACGCACTCAGTAGGATAATCCCTACAGCATATCATGCGGTTTATACTAGGTATAAGATCCATGATAACAAAGACTTCACTTTATTTTTACTCATCATTTTCAAAAATTTCAAATTAACGCAAATCAGCATAAGCTTTTACCCGTCATAGTAGAATAGGACATTTCGTGATAATCCCCTACCTACTCAAATCATTAGGTAGCTATAAACTGACTGTCGTGAGCTTTTGGTCATCATAGTGGTATAGGACATACGTGGTATACCCTACCTCACTCAAATCATTAACCAGCTCTCGACAAACGTATTTATTCACTAATTATTTATTCATTCACTTTTTAAAGACATAAGTTACATCTCACTTATCACATTCAAACTTTATGATATTCACAGCACACGGTCTAACTAAGGTGTTACTATACTGACCTTCCTAAGATAACTCATCAAAATAATGAAAGGATATAGTTCAAAAATCTTGCTTCAATATCAAAGGCTTTCGTGAGAAACGAATTCTATCTCCATAACAGTAAAGACATGCTATAATTATCTCACTAAGTCACATACTATCATCGTCAGGAAACTACAACTAGCAAGCATTTGTTCCAATTACATGCTCAAGATTTACAATTATCCAAGTGCCAAAATTTTAAAATCTTTAAAATTTATCAAGGATCACAAATATCTACTCATATTGTCGAAATAAGGCATGAATTGCACCCCCCCACACTTAAATCACATTATGTCCTCAGAATGTGCAAATAAAAGAAAAGAATACTTAGCTGGTTCCAAAGATGGTTGTCGGCCAGTAGATTGGCAGTGGTCAGGCCGGAGCATGAATAAACCGCTGCACTCGTATCAGGAACAGACAACATTGAAAGTAATAACTGGCAAAAACCGCTCAACAATATCTGCAACACTCGACATAGCATATAATCTCGGGGTACAATGGGTATATGAGTAAACACGTAGACACATAAAAATGGGCAAATAAAGCATTCACAAATAGGACAAGGAGAACCAACACACAAATCACCATTGTTTTATTCCTAATAACCTAAAAAAAAAACTCAACTAAAAAGAAATACTTAAAAGACTAGGCTGCCTCCTAGTAGCGCTTCTTTTATGTCATTAGCTTGACAGAGTGAACCAAGTCAACCTGGATCAGGCCACTTGGGTTTGAGGCTAACCACTTCTCTGTCAGAATCAGAATGACTAGGACGGAAATGGTTTTCGCCACAACAACAACAAGTCAAGTGCGCGATAAGATCATGAAATTTTTCTCTCCAGACGACACTGACTCTTTTCTTCTTGTTCTTGTTTCGCAGATGCGGCTGAGGTATGCTAACAGGCTCAGGAACATCGACAGAAGTATCTGCAAGGTTAGGGGTAATAAGGTCATCATCCACTCCAAAGAAGTCGGATGGAATCTCTTCACAAATAAACGACTCAACCGTTTCATTTCTCCGTTGAAAGTACAAGACTTCGTGCTTTTCTTTGGGTTGCCCAAAATACTTTTTGAGTCCGTGACCATTGACCTTAAACGGTTGATCGCCGTACCCTTTCAACGTAATGGCTCCACCGGGATGAACATCAAGAATCTCAAAGGGGCCGGACCATCTAGATTTAAGCTTACCAAAGCAAAAGATGGAGTCCGGTGTTATACACAAAGCCATGTCTCCCACTTTGAATTCCCGATCTTTAATCTTAGCATCGTGGAGCGCCTTCGTTCTTTCCTTGCTGATTTTGGTGTTCTCGTAGGCCCTGAGTCTAAATTCATCGAGCTCGTGTAGTTGCAATAATCCTTTCTCCCCACAGAGTTGGCTATCGAAGTTTAAGAATTTAATAGCCCGCAAGCTCGTGCTCCGGCCACTCGACCGGTAGATGGCAAGCCTTGCCATAAACCATTTGGAATGGTGACGTACCCATAGGGGTCTTAAACGCGGTGCGATAAGCCCAAAGTGCGTCGTCCAACTTCGGACTCCGAGTTGGATCTATTTGAATTCACCGTTTTCTCCAAGATCCGCTTAAGGCTCCGGTTGCTTACCTCGACTTGGCCTTTGGTTTGGGGGTGGTATGGTGTACCAATTCTATGTTTGACACCATACTTCTCAAGAATTTTATCCGGTGGTGCATTACGTAAATGCGAACCTTCATCACCGATAAGGGCTCAGGACGCCAAATCTAGTAAAGATATTCTTTTGCAAGAATTTCTTAACAACTTTGTGATCATTGGTTTGGGTGGCTATGGCCTCAACCCACTTGGAAACGTAGTCTACACGGACTCGAATATATTTGTTCGAGCACGATGATGGGAAAGGTCCCATAAAATCAATGCCCCGGACATCAAAGACTTCACATTCCAAGATAGGCCTCAAAGGCATCTCCATCCTATTACCGAGTCTCCCTACCCTTTGGCATCTATCACGGCCCTTGCAAAAGGCTTCAAGCATCTTTAAACGAGTAGGCCAAAAACCGGCTTGAAGGATTTTTGTGACTGTCTTAGGTGCTCCGTAGTGTCCACCGGCAGGACCACTATGGCATTGCTCCAAGATATCCAATTGTTCATGCTCCGGAACGCACCTTCTAAGCAACCCGTCCTTGCAGACTTTAAACAGATATGGATCCTCCCATACGAGATATTTTAAGTCGCTGAAAAATTTCTTCTTTTCCTGATACGTCATCTCTTCTAAGTGTCCACTTGCTAAGTAGTTGGCGTAATCGCATACCACGGCCTCCCGTCTAGCTTCATTAATTGCTCGGTCGGAAAGTCAATGCCTATCTCCTTAGGGATTTCGCTACCCTCGTTTACTAGGCGAGATAAGTGGTCACCACAACATTATCACTACCTTTCTTGTCCTTAATTTCAAGGTCAAATTCCCGTAGTATCGAATCCATCCGAGTAACCTTGGTTTAGCGTCTCGCTTTTCCCATAAGGTAGCGTAGTCTTTGCGTGATCCGTCCACACCACCACTTTGGACCCTAAAAGATAACTTCGAATTTGTCAATAGCAAAAACGACCGCCAAGAATTCCTTCTCGGTAGTGGCGTAATTGCATTGAGTGGGTTCAAAGTGCGGCTAGCATAGTAAATCGGCTCGAACTTTTTGTCAATTTCTCGCCCTAGAACCGCGCCCACCGCGTAGTTAGAGGCATCGCACATTAATTCAAAAGGTTTAGTCCAGTCAGGTGCGATTAAAATGGGGGCACTGGTAAGCTTATCCTTTAAGCTATTAAAAGCTTTCTTACATTTCTCATCAAACAAGAACTCCACTTCTTCTTTAAGCAGGTTAGATAACGGCTTTGCTATCGTCGAAAAGTCTTTAATGAAACGCCGATAGAAGCCTACATGTCCTAGAAATCCTCGTACCTCCTTCACCGTCTTCGGGTACGACATTCTCTCAATGGCTTCTACTTTAGCTTTATCCACATGAATACCATCACTGGACAGCTTGTGTCCTAACACAATCCCTTCTTCGACTAGAAAATGGCATTTCTCCCAGTTAAGCACCAGATTTTTCTCAACACAACGCTGGAGTACCATATCTAGATTCTTTAAAATTTCATCAAAACTGTCGCCATAGACTGAGAAATCGTCCATGAAGACCTCCATGCACTGCTCCACAAGTCCATCAAAAATGGCTAACATGCACCGTTGAAAGGTCGCGGGTGCATTGCATAAACCGAAAGGCATTCTGCGGAACGCAAAAGTGCCCGATGGACAGGTAAAAGTTGTCTTCTCTTGGTCATTAGGGTCGATGGCTATCTGAAAATAACCAGAATATCCATCGAGGAAACAATAATACTTATGACCACTCAGTCTTTCTAGAAGTTGGTCAATGAAGGGCAGGGGGAAATGATCCTTAGCGGTGACTTCGTTTAACCGGCGATAATCAATGCAAACTCTATAGCCAGTCACAAGGCGTAAGGCAACTTCTTCCCCTTTTTCGTTCTTTTCCACTGTAATTCCCCCCTTCTTTGGCACAACTTGAGTAGGGCTGACCCACTCACTATCAGCTATGGCATAAATAATTCCCATGTCAAGCCATTTGATGATCTCCTTTTTGACAACCTCCTGCATGTGCGGATTTAGCCTCCTTTGAGGTTGTCTAACCTTCTTTGCTCCTTCCTCCGTTCGAATCTTATGCATGCACACGTCTGGGCTGATTCCTCTGATATCGCCCACCTGCCATCCGAACGCGAGGATATGTTTCTCAAGCACTTTGATCAATTCTGCCTCTTGCTCCGGCTCGAGTTTAGATGAGATGATCGGGGGCAACTTATCACCGTCTTTTAAGAAGATGTATTTTAGGTCGCGGAAGTGGTTTCAACTCTAAGTCGCGGTGGTTGCTCGATACTAGATTTTAAGGGACCACCTTTTTCCTTGTGAGCTTGGACCGGTTGACCGAAAAACACCTCATCTTCCCGAGGTGTTACCCCGTAAAGGTATTGAATGACATCATCTAGAGGAATCCTCCCGTCGCCTTCCATTTGTTCTTTCTTATGCTTAATCATCTTCTTAAGTTCTTCTTCTTCAAGCTCTTTCGCAAGCCGCTCCCAATCATCCAACTCCCAATGAGTAGTTTCTTTCCGTAATTCTATTTCGTCCCAACTACCCATTAAAACTTCCTCCTCTCGCGAGGTTAAAGTCCGCCTGGTTGAGCTCCTTCAAATCATTACTCGCTCATCCCCGGAATATCCTGCATTTTCCGTTCACTCATAGGCTCGTATGCGCAAGTTGTTGAGACAACTCTACAGTGATTCTTGCCTGTTCGTGAATTATAACATCCAGGGCTCCTATCTCCGTGAGCTCTTCATCAGGTTCGAATTCATCCCCATAGATTGCTTCAATGAATGAGATCTCCTGGCTCGAAGCTTCCGCAGAACTTTTTCCTTGCTCGAGGGTAATGGAAGTATCCCCTACTTTCAGAGTGATTTGGCCAGTTTGGAAGTCAATGGTGGAGGCAGAAGTGTTTAAGAAAGGCCGGCCCAGAATCAGGGGCATCTCCTTGTCGATCGGTAATCCAAGTATGACCCGGTCGATTGGAAAAACTAGATGTTTAACGTGAATAAGGACGTTGTTAACACAACCAGTTGCTAAACGGCTAGTTCGGTCCACTGGCGAAGAGAGACGGGACGCTCCTTTAGCCTTTTGTCCAGCCCGAGACTCTTGCGGACGTTCAATGGCATTACATTAACGAGAGGCCCCCGAATCGCATAAGACATTGTGGAACGTGTGGCCTTCAATCGTACGGGAGATTGAAGGTCGTCCGGGGTCACCTCGCTTGATTGCAACGCTCCGTGAAACCGTTGAACACTCTTCTCTTAACACTTCCTCTCGCCATTTCCTTTAGCTTCTTTTTACTTCCACAGCATCCTTAAGATACTTACGCACTTAGGCATCTCGTTAATACCTCGGCAAGTGGCATAGTCACCATAGTATCTCTAAGCATTTTCCTCACTCCGTCATACCGTTTGTCGAGTTTAGGGTATTCTCTCTTTTCTTTGCCGATAAGGAAGGGTTTTCGAATGATTGATTATAGTTTGATTTTTAATGGCTTCGTCCTCCTTATCCTTCCATCCGACAAACTTCTCGTTTTCTTTTTAGTCGGGGGTTCGGCCCTCCCGACTTCTCTTTTCGCATCCTCATCACTATCCCCCGAAGTATCATCATCATTCAGCCTCTTCCTCACTATTGCTTTCTTTGGCATTTAACTTCGATTGCCCCCTCCCGAACTTATGGCGTCGGGGAGGGGCTACTCGTTTCCCGACATCTTTTCGGGTCCGGTCGTCTTACCGCTTCGAGGGTGACCGCATTCAACTCCTCCTCTCCATACTCCCATTGAGGTGTGATGGCGGTGCAAGCATTGATATCTCGCCTTAGGGTTTTTATCCGTATAACTCGGCGTCTTCCTTGAGGTCCGCTTGCTTGTTGATCACCATCCGACCAATGCGTCTCTCCATCGTCTTTTGACCGGTGGCTAGTGTTTTCACCATGTCAACTAGCTCATCGAATTTCTTCGAGAGACATAGGTGGGCCGTTGATTTTGCGTTTGGGCCCGCTTACCTTGGGGTCTTGGGTTATTGGATGCACCGGGCGGTGTATAATAACTATTCCGCGGATTTCCCGAAAAGTTGCGGTTTTGAGTTTGACTCGATTGACCGAATTTTGACCGAAGCCTGCGAAAGGTTGATTACGGTTCTCCATGGCTTGTACTTCCTCATTCATCGTATTCCCGGCCTGTATGCCCAAGTAATTCACATCTGCTGGCCCTTCTTGTTGCTTCATTTGTAGATTGGCTAGTTGCTTGTTCATTATTTCCATTTGAGCAACTAGCATCTTTGTCTCTGAGTCACTTGAAGCAGCCTCCTTTTTGCTAACACGGGTCTTCTTTTGAGTTGTCCACATGTTATTCTTAGCTATCGTTTCTGCTACCCTATAGGCGGCATCATCTCCTCCTCCTAAAAACGATCCATGAGCTGTGGAATCCAAGTAATCTCTATTGGGTTGCGTAACACCCTGATAGAATAATTCTAGAAGCTCATGTCGAGTATACCCATGGTTAGGGCATTTTCTCATTAACAGATTCAACCTCTCCCAAGCCTTTCCCACACTCTCTCCTTCTAATTGCTCGAAAGTAGCTATATCTCGTTTAAGGCCCATTATCGTTCCAGGTGAAACGAATTTCAGAGCGAAGGCTCTTTTAACATCGGCCCAGGTATGAAGAGAGTGATGGGGCAAGGATTTATACCATCTATTTGCTTCACCTCTCAAGGCAAACGGAAAAAGTTTCAGTTTAACTATTTCTGTAGGAACGCCAGGGTAGTGACCCGCTTCACAGATTTGCACAAAAGTAGACAAGAAGTCATGTGGGTCTTCTGCAGCAGTGCCATGGAATGAACTATTCTGCACCATCCCCACAACTCCATTCTTAAGATCAAAATGCATTCCTCCCATCTCTGGAGGCCGAATTGGTCTATGCCCTTCCAAGAAGTCTTGATCAAGATAAGGCGCATAAGGGTCTTGCTGCACAACAGCTGCAGCCGCCTGGGGCTGTTGCTGTTGAACATTCTGATTTACCGGTGGATGTGCAACTGGTGCCTGGGGTTGTTGTTGCATTTGCTGGTTTATCCAGGCTTGCTGCTGTTGCTGGTTTTGCAACATTTGCATCAGAATTGCGTTTAATTGAGCGGGATCTTGGTTATTATTCCCTTGGTTCTCCGGTTCGTCATCACTAGAACCGTGTTCGCTCATGTTGTCAGGGTTTGGGAAAAGTCTCCTCTTGACAATGTCCCGTTCGTGTTCGGGACGTATAATAACGGTCCTTTCTTACTCCCTGGTTTGCATAAACCAGGGGAGCAACAGAAAAGTCAACACTGACGAAAGGTCAGGTTGACAATGGATTTAACCTTGTAAACAAGGGTTGAGAAAAGAAAGGAAAAGAAAAGGATGGAATTAAATTAGTGAGAACAAGAAAGAGGAAACAGACGGGCGTCCAAAGCTTGGACGGGCGTCTGCCTGGAATGAGATCCGGACGAGCGTTTGGTACTCCAGACGCTCGTCTGGTGTGCTGGAACGGTTCAAGATAGGGATCAAAACCAGACGGGCGTCTGTATGGTTGGACGCCCGTTTGAAAACTAAAACGAGGGTAGAACAAAGAAAACAGCAGGGATAACGAACAGAAGACACTAAATTAAATCCTAAAACTTAGTTATCGATCAGTTAGCTATAAAATAAAATAAAAATAAGATAAATAATAAAAATAAAAAAAAAATTAACTAACCCTAAATCTAAAATTTATAAACTAAAAACTGAAGTAAAATAAAAAATAAAAATAAAATAAAAATAATAAAAATAAAATGTACCTGCTAGCACTTGTACCCTGCAAAACAGAGTTAGTACCGACACAAAACTATACTAACAAATAATCCGACAACCGTTACCGATTCCCCGGCAACGGCGCCAAAAACTTGTTCGATAAAACTTGTTTTATATTTATTTTACGAACACCCCAAGTATAAGGATCGTAGTATAGGGTGTTACCGAGTCGTCTAAGGGAATCGTACAATTATCGGATTAAAATATAGTCGTTATAAATAATGTCACAACTTATCAACTAAAATTAAATTTTATACTAATTATGATCTAAAAGTCAATGAACAGTAACGATGAACAGTAACGATGAACAGTAACGATGAATAGTAAATTTGCAGAAAATTAACAATTAACTAGAATTTAAAACAACTAACTTAGCAATCAACGATTTATACTAATGATTCGATTTATCAAGTAATTAAAACAACGGCAAGGCAACGGGAATCCACCGATCAATCAACCCAACCCCAACTAGACGGCAAGTTAAAGATATGATTTTTAGTAATGATCTATCACGAATTCGATTAAATTTCTCTAAACGAATTCTAGGGTTTCGTTTTCTTTTTCAAATAAAACAAAACGACATGCAAAACAAGATCACGAGATTATTTCTAATACTCTTACTCAATTAACTATAAACGATCTCTCGAATTATAATTAATCGCATCAATCAAAAGATCACAACTTGGACAATATTTTCATATAAATTCAAAGCATAAAAGATGGTTTCATCGATCTCTCGATTCAAATAAAACGTAAACGATAAATAACAAATTCTAATTGATGAAAAACGATAACTTTACTCACTAAAAGTACGGCTAAAAATCTCTCTAGTTGGTGTTGATGTTGATCGGTTTCATCCGTTGTCCCACCGCGATGTGCTTAGCCAACAACCATGATGTTGATCATGATCATTTGGGTGGAAGAAATCATCTTCTTTTTAGGATAAAGTGCGGCGGCTTTTCTTTGGAAAATTCGTGTGTATGGAATGGTTATGCGTTAGGGTTCCCTGCTGCATGCTTATATAGAGATGAAAGGCGGCTGCTTATTAATTGGAATATGTCGGCTGAATTAAAAGTCTCTTGAGTCGGTTGAAGCAATTCTTTTGTAATTAGGTCGGCTGAAACTTCTAAAATTCATATCTTGAGTTGTAGACCTCCAAAAATTATGATCCGAATGTCATAATTAAGCTCTCGGAAAACTCTACAACTTTCATTAAGGACTCTTCTTCAGAAAACGCCTTTTTGACTAGCCCGTCGTATCCCGAGTCGTTTACGGGATTTTCCACTTACCGAAATTGATTACCCACTTGACCACCATTTGAGTTGTAGAAGTCCGATTGACGTAATTCAAAGTGCGTTGGAAAGCTCTTTCAATGATCTACAATTTTCATGAAGAAGTCCTCCCCTGAAAATGCCTCTAAGATGGGTCAAATCTCCGTCGAAAATTTGTAACGATTTAAGTACTTAGGAAAATTTGCTCCGTTGAACTCGTAAACTTGTGGCATCTTCTTCTAACCCTCTAAACACCTCTTTTAGACCGAAGATATGCATCTACAAGATATCCAAAATATTGCAAAGTGTAACAACATCCAAATAAACATAAAACCAACGATAAAAACACATAAATCAGCCACTTTTGCAATTTATTATCTTTAAAACTCATTTGCTCAATTTATCCTTTTGGCGAGTGATTTTCTATAAAAATCACTAAAACACGGGAGATAATGTTACGAAATAACTCGATAAAAACCATAAAATTAGTCGTAAACACAGATCATCCAGCTTATGCCCACGAACGATTGGAAGCACTGTATACTTCCACAGTAAATAGTTATCACGAGTCAACTTTACAGTGCATGTCTGAGTGAGATGAGTGTTAAACGGTGACCCATTATTAGAAAATGGGCTTGGTGAAATAGATCTGGAAGTTGCAAACATGGATGGGAAAGACGGTGGAATTACAGAACCAGTGATTTGAGAGAGAGAGATTCCACCTGAATAAGTTGATGAAGGATACATGAACCCTGTGTAAGGGAGCGAACCAAAGAAGGATCCCACTGGAATTTGAGTTCTGGGTTCAGTCATCGGAATTTGAGTTCTGGACTCAGTCACCGGAGTTGATGGAGTTCCAGACTGGGTTTGTAACACTGCTTCCGACTCTGCCGCTGTTGCCGTCGAGCCTGGAGCTATCGGAGGTATAGAGGTCCCTGAACTCATGACGCTTGTCAATCAGCTCTGATACCAAGTTTGAAAGATGAATTAACCAAAGAAGGAGCTGAGCTCCATTGTTTGCAGAAAGGAAAGTTTCAGGAAAGTAAATCTTTCATTGGATTGCAAAAAGGAATTGTACAACGGATATATCAAGATTCTGGCACACAATACTAGGCCTAACAAACATTACACATCAGCACACAATAAATCAGTTATTTCCACTAATACCCTTCATCTTTTCAAGACCAGATGTCATCACCAGATTCAAATTAAACTTGATCACTAGACCTCAGCTGAGAACATCAAGCGTAATGTTCAGCTGAGTATTCAGACACATATATACATCTGCTGTGTGTAGCAACAATTTCAGATTCAGCTCTTCTCCAAACAGATTCAGACACATGAGATTTAGTCATTCTTACGGCTTAGATATGGGTAACACTACTACAACAATTGTGACGTAATAAATGACAAAACATATATATGCATTTTTTTATTACGGCAGACCTGCAATATCATCATAGTTCCTAGGTTATTATATTAAATGTATAAAAAAACATGTTGTTTTAGCCATTAGAACCGGTATATATATATTATGGCCGGCCACAGCCTGCACGAGGACGCATATTGAAGTTTTCCAACAATTCAAGTCAACACAAACTGTGAATTTTGTCTCAAACTTGATCATTTGTGTAATGATAAAAACGACCAGCTTATTAGGGGTGTTTTTATTTTTATTTTTATTTTTAACACATACATTTCTAATTTTTGAAAATGGCTAAATCAATATGTAAACGTGTCATTTGACAGGTTGTAATTTACTCATGTTTGCATCCTCAAGGATTCAAAAGATAATGCCATTATAAGGAACAAAATTCTTGTAAATATGTCGTTAATTTTCACGATTATTAAAGTGACAATTCTCTTTATTAAACTGTTAATATGTTTAGGGTTGATGTAGGACTGCCATTTGGTGAGGATGTTTGCAGTTGTGAGGAAGAGAGGGGTTCAATTTTAGCAATCATAGATAATAAAAATCAAAAAGTGTGGGAATAAAATAAATATAAAAAATAATATAAATCAAGGAAATGTAACAAGTTGTTGTGCCAATAAACCAAGCCATTTGTCGTCAGGGATGTTGCCACCAACTGCAACATAATTTATATGAATCACTCCTCTTTATTTACAACGAGCCAAATAACCCATGCATCATGCACGTGAGGTAACTTTATAAATAAAATAAATAAATAAATAAAACACAGTGATATTGTTATCGAAAATTAGTAGGACATTGAAAGTTTCAATTTTTTTTTTCTTTTCTTAATTCATCATATTACAGTCGTTGGACACTTTTTATTTGTCACAAATACCAAACATGGTCAAATTTATATGTTTTGGAAAGCATTTGCAGGAATTTGAAGATACGAATCATAATTTTATCATTTTATAACTACTAAACTTAGTCTTATACATTACAACTCAAAACGAATACATATATAGTATAAGCAGACAAATTTCAAATATCCATGTATATTTAAAAAAACAATTTCTATTCTAATATTTTTTTAGTTGGTCTCGCCCCCCTACCCCACATATCGGCTTAAGACGCCACATCGTACCAGATTTTTTTCTTTCCTTTTTCTAATATTATTTTATTATGATACCCGAATGCCCATTCATATTCAAAATTTAACATTTATTTTTAATTTTGCGGAAATTTCGCGTACCATACCTACCAAGTAGTCAAGCCTTCAATCTTTTTTCCCAAAAAAATTACCAAAAATTCAATTCTTTCAATAAACAATTCAATACCCCTGAAATTTCTCCCCTAACTAATTTTTCGTATGCTGAATTATTAGAGCATTGAAACCATTCAATCTCTCTCTCTCTCTCTCTCTCTCTCTCTCTCTCTCTCTCTTTGTGTGTTCATGTGTGTATGTGAAGGGAGTGCCTATTTTATTCTCCGATTTTTTTGTAACATGGGTTGATTAACTTTCGGTTGCATCAATTTTACTCGTTTCCTTTTCTATGTGAGTATTACGAAGCAATTTACATCCCGTTCTTATGATTTTAGCATTTATTAATATATTGTCATGTCTATTTAGACGACATGTGTCTTGATGAATATGACGAAAATTTATCGAGAAAATGAGGAAAGTTGATGTAGCATTGGTATCTTATTCTATCGGTACATTAATTGTTCTATAGTTTTATCTAATTCAAACTCTATTACTATTGAAGCATTACAACAAAATATCAATTATTTTGTTGAAGAGAAAAAAATAATAAATAGATAAATTAAAAAAACATAAAGAGAAAGAATCGATACAATAGAATAGAAAACAAATATTACATCGGAATTATTAGGGAAAAAAAACATTATATCAAAGAAAGTACTCATTCTACCGACTTTAATAAAATGAAAACATGATAGTCTTGTAGGCAGCCGGACCACGGCGGATAGAAGAGGAGGCCAAAAAAACGTCCTCTATACTGCAAAAGGAAACAAAAAAAAACCACCAAAATGTATATTCAAAGAGTGTATATTGAAATATGATAATTTTATTGAAATAAACAAAATAGAAATTTTATAAGAAAGAAGTTACACATTTTGGCTACATAATCTAAAGAACTATTTTATCCGGAGGGTGATGGTGGTTGTAAGTAGGCACAGGGAGAGATCCGATAGTAGAACAAAAGAAAACTTATGCTGCCAAAAAAATCAATATTAACATTACATAAAATAAAATAAAAAAGAAAAAGAAAAAAAGAAAACCGGGAAAAAGAACACAAATACAAAAATAAAATAAGCAAAAAAACTAAAATTAAAACCACAAAAACAGACACATACAAGGGGAAAAAAAAAAGGAAAAAACCCCAAACAAAAAACAAAGTAAAAACACCAAACAAACAACGACAACCCAAAAAAAAAAAAACAAAACAAAACAAAACAAAAAGGCACGTGGCCTCTCCCCCCTTCTTTCCTCTTGTCAATAAAGATTAAAATTAAAATTAAAAAAAAAAAACTCAAAAATAAAGCAAAGTAAAAACACCGAACAAGCTACAAGAAAAAGAAAAAGAAAAAGAAAAAGAAAAAAAAAGGACACGTGGCCTCTCCTCCTTCTTCTCCCTTGTCTTTGTATTAGATAGTAGGATATATATATATATGTGACACACAAATATATTCAAATATCCTATATGTATCTGCATATTATATGTCGTAACTATGATCATATAATTGTTTTTTTTTTTTGGGAACATATAATTGTTATCACTATGACATGGAATTGATAAATATATATATATAGATTGGTTTTTCGATTTTTTGGCAAAATACTTTATAATTTGTTTTTCATTGTGTGCCGTTACTTTTTTTTTTTTTTTTTTTTGAGGGGCATTGTGTGCGTCTGTTATGATATATTATTTGAAAAGCAAGGTTGTGTCGTAGCGTTGTAATAGTAATCATCATGACGTGTTAAATGTATTTACATCTTAACAATTATATGATCCATAGTTACAACATGTAATATGCAGGAGGTTTTTAGGTGGTGTATCCACACGAAGTTGGGACACTTGTGGCATGACAGTGACCATCTGTTTTTAAACAGGATTCAAACCGTGTGGTCTAGATCATTCATCCTGTCACTTCGGTGCATATGGAGATACCAAGCAAAAACTTCCCGTATTATGCACATACATATAGGATATTGTGACGCCCCATTCCGGACACCGAGTCCTTATCCGGAAAGAACGCCCGGCACGCATATATTTTTTTCTTTAATAAATCAAAGAAGTATATATACGTAAGCCTACGTCATCATACATTAATATCAATTGCAAAGCGGAAGACTTAAAAGAACAACTCGGGAATGTCAAACGACAAACAAAACAGATCGATCAAAGTTTCAGATCAAGTCTAAGAACATCCTCAAAAGAAACAACAGAATTAAATGTTGTTTAAACTAATACAATCCCAAAAAAAAAGATGAAACGGGAAGCTAAAAGACTAGTGGCATCTCAAACGTTAAACGTTTACAATTCCAAAGTATTATTGAAACAATGAAAATTAAATTAAACTTCATTTCGAACTCCAAGCTCAAACGTCTGCATCTTGACTATCGTCATAGCCAAACTCATCTACCTGCCAATCTTCTCGGGGTGGGGTACAATAAGGAAAAGGGGTAAGTACATTTTGTACTTAGTCAGCACCTCATATGGCACGGATGGTTCCGTGTGGAACATTTCCCAAAACCCGAATATTGTCCGTTACGTATGTGAAATGATTCCATGCTGCGAATCATAAATGTGCCTCACCAAGAATTACAACGTTTTAGCTTTTAGACTCATCACATATGTTTATTACGTAGTTAATCTAACCACCTAAGTTCATTCACATATAAGGTTCCTTAGGGACTTCTAGTCCTAGACATCTAACTACACTACCTTGCACGTTGTAAAAGGCGTCAATGACTACTAAACCAATGACCCCGCAAGGTCTAAACAACCGCCTTCTGGGCTACCACCTTCTCCCCAGAGAGGTCTCGGTTGTGGCGATTGATGCTAAGGCACCTGAAGTCGGAAGTTAGACTTTGCCACATAACACATAATGTTCCATAAGAAAATAAAAGCCACATCATATTGTGTAATACACATAAAAACACAATTAATAATATACCATTTTACCATGATATATACATCACTTTTACTATAACCATTAAATATATATAGTCCTACGATGTGCATACCTTTTTATTATAAAAATAAATTAAAGTTACTTACGGTACATATTATTTATTAAATCAACTCTATTGATAATATTTTTTCTTTTTTTCTTTTTCCTGGAAATATATTACATATATGTAATAATTACTTTATTTTTTTCTTTTTCTTTTTCCTACCTCACGGCTGCATAGTTTCCTACTATCATATTTTTTTTTCCTTCTTCTACTACAACAACAGGCGGGGGCAACACCCGGCAACATGGAGCAAGTCCTGTATCCCTTTATCCTTTTTTTTTTTCCGGCAATATAACCAAAAAGATGATCCAACCCATATACAACAGACAGAAGAGCAATTATAATGAACAAATATACATAACTAAATACCGTTGAACACCCCCTTACCTATGATTCTTCAGAAAAGATCCAAAACTCAAAAGAATCAAAGAGCAGCCTTGAATCCTTGCTTCCACTACGAATTCTACAAATTAAAGACACCAACTACGATCACTAAACAGTTTAAGGGCATCTAAAAACACTAAAATGCCAAGAACGATCTCTAATCAAAAACTGGTGCTAAAAACGATCACTTACCAAATACGATGATCTTAGGATCAAAAGAAAGCTTGCGATGAGACGATCAATTTTCTCTACTGCGGTCTGCACAAATTATCAACCTTTAAGCCTCGAATTTGAATTACGGTGCCCGAACTTTTTTTTTTTTTTTTTGCAGAACTTCTCCTCTTTTCTTTTCTGATGAACCGTCCAAATAAAGGGGAAATTAAGGGGTGGGGGTTTCAGATTAGGAAATTAAATAGCCAAATATTAATTTCCCATTAATTCTTAAAAAAAATCTTTAAAATAAAAGAAATTCAATATTAATTAAAATATTAAAAAATCTTTTACTCTTTTACCCTTAAGTGAAATATTGGGATATTACATCCCTTCCCCCTTAAGAAAAGTTTCGTCCTCGAAACTGAACGTACCCGGAAGGTTCTTGAAGTCTGGGAACTCAACAATCATGTCATCTTCTTTCTCCCATGTTGCCTCTTCTGGTGTATGATTACTGCATTGAACCAACACTAGTTGAACATCTTCACCCTTGGCTTGCTTTACTTTCCGTTCCAAGATACAAACTGGTTCTTCTTGGTAAGTTAGGTTCTCTTCAACCATTTCAAGGGCAACGTTTGCTTCCGTATCAAAATCAGTCAAACATTTCTTTAGCATCGACACATGAAAGACGTTATGAACTCTTGACAGGGACTCTGGCAATTCCAAACGATAAACTAAAGGTCCCACTTTAGCTAAGATCACAAAAGGTCCTACATATCTGGGGTTCAACTTGCCCTTCTGCCCAAACCGTCTCACTCCTCTCATACACTTTATCACCGACTTCAAACTCCAACGGTCCTCTTCTCACATCTGCCCAACTCTTCTGCCTGTCTTGAGCCACTTTCAGATTTCGACGAACTACCTCAATCTTCTCTTTAGCTTGCTGTATCAACTCTGGCCCCGTTATCTGCTTCTCCCCAACTTCATCCCAAAACACTGGTGTCCTGCACTTTCTTCCATATAAAGCCTCAAACGGTGGCATCTTGATGCTTGCATGGTAACTATTGTTATACGCAAACTCTGCCACTGGGAGGTACTCATCCCATGAGCCTCCTACTTCCAAGGCACACGCTCTCAACATGTCCTCGAGAGTCTGAATCGTCCTTTCTGACTGTCCGTCTGTCTGGGGATGAAACGATGTACTCAAATCTAACTTGGTCTCAAACTGTTTCTGAAGACTCATCCAAAATCTGCTAACAAACCGACTGTCCCTGTCTGATATGATAGAAACCGGAACTCCGTGAAGCTTCACGATATTGTGCAGATAAAGTGTAGCTAACTTCTTCAATGTCATTTTCTCATTCACTGGCAAGAAATGCGCAGATTTAGTCAACCGATCGACTATTACCCAAATCTTATCAAAACCTGTTCTAGTCTTGGGTAAACCACCGACAAAATCCATAGTGATCTTCTCCCACTTCCATTCGGGAATCTCTAAGGTTTCAACAATCCTGCTGGTCTTCTATGCTCAGCCTTCACTCGCTGGCACGTATCACATCTGGCCACAAACTCTGCTATCTCAACTTTCATTGATGGCCACCAGTAATAATGCTTCAGCTCTTTATACATCTTGTTTGCTCCAGGATGAACTGCAAACGCAATTTTATGGGCTTCATCCATAACCATATTCCTTAGGTTGTCCACCTGAGGAACACACAACCTATTTTGATACCAAAGGTTACCGTCTGCATCTAACTCATAGCCACTGGCTGGCTTCGTCCTGGCAACTCTCTTGTAGTCAACCAAAACCGGATCTTCATCTTGCTTCCTCTGAATCTCAACAACCAACTCTGAACTGGCGATCAACGGTGCAAAACAACCAACCTCTTCCTGTGGACCGATATCCTGAATGGTCAAGCTCTCCAACTGATCAACAACGTCCGGAACGCTGATAAGCGAACTCACTGGTCTCCTGCTTAAGGCGTCTGCTACAACATTCGCCTTTCCTGGATGATATTGAATGTCAAGGTCGTAGTCCTTAACATACTCCAACCAACGCCTTTGTCTCATATTCAGCTACCGTTGCTTAAAGAAGTACTTAAGGCTATGATGGTCGGTGAAAATACGAGCCTTGACTCCATACAAGTAATGTCTCCAGGTCTTCAACGCAAAGACAACTGTTGCTAACTCAAGATCATGCGTCGGATAATTCTTCTCATGAATCTTCAACTGCCTTGACGCATATGCTATGACCTTTCCATTTTGAGATAACACACAACCAAGACCTTGACCCGAAGCATCAGTGTAAACATCATAATTGTCAAACACTTCTGGAAGAGTCAATACTGGTGCTGTGGTTAATCTCTTCTTAAGAATCTGAAACGCTTCTTCACACTCTTAGTCCATTCATACTTTACTCCTTTTCGAGTGAGACTTGTAAGTGGTGCTGCAATTCTTGAGAAATCCTGTACAAAACGTCGATAGTAGCCTGCCAAACCTAAGAAACTCCGAATCTCTGACACTGTAGTAGGTCTAGGCCACTTAACTACCGCTTCAATCTTAGCTGGATCCACTTTAATTCCTTCACCTAAGATGACATGACCCAAGAAACTCACTTGGTCTAACCAGAACTCGCATTTACTGAACTTGCCAAACAACTGCTCCTCCCTCAAAGTTTGAAGAACAATCCTCAAGTGCTTCTCATGTTCTTCCTCATCCATAGAGTAAATCAGGATGTCATCGATGAACACTATAACAAACTGATCCAGATATGGCATAAAGACTCTTTGCATAAGATCCATAAATGCCGAAGGTGCATTTGTGAGACCAAATGGCATAACTCTGAATTCGTAATGCCCATATCTAGTGCTGAACACGGTCTTAGGAATATCTGATTCCTTAACCTTCAACTGATGATAGCCCGACCTTAAATCAATCTTAGAGAATACCTTCTTCCCTTGTAATTGATTAAACAAGTCATCTATCCTTGGGAGTGGATACTTAATCTTAATAGTGAGATTGTTCAACTCTCTATAGTCTATACACATCCTCATGCTCCCGTCTTTCTTCTTCACACACAACACTGGAGCTCCCCACTGTGAAGTACTCGGCTGGATGATCTTCTTCTTCAACATATCCGCAAGCTGCTCTTTCAACTCCTTTAACTCAGCTGGTGCCATCCTATAAGGAGCTTTAAACCGGTCCCGCTCCCGGAATCAATTCTATGGTGAACTCGAAAGCTCTATCCGGCGTGTCTCCCGGTAACTCTCCGGAAACACATCGGGGAACTCATTCACTATAGGGATATCTTTTAACTCGGCCCATTCTTCGATGTATCAACCGCGAAAAACAACAAAGCAAAGACATCCCGCTTGAATTGCCTTGACTGCCTTAAGTGCAGAAATTATCGGATAATTCCTAACACTTGAATTCTTGGCATTACCTTGAAAAGTGATAGAAGATTTGCCTGGTTCTTTGAACATCACCTTCTTATCCTTGCAATCCAGATGTACATGATTCTTTGACAACCAATCTATTCCTAGGATGACGTCAAAGCCTGAGAAATCCAACACAATCAGGTCATGTTCACATCTGTACTCACCAACTTGTATCTTGCATTGAGGAACCATCTGATCAACCTTAGAAGACTTTCCTAACGGGGTATTAATCTTTAAGGGCTTCCTTAACTTTCCAAAAGGCATCCTAAGTTGCTCGGCTACCTTAGTTGACACAAACGTGTTTGAAGCGCCAGTGTCAAACAAAGCAGACACAAGTAAACCTCCTACTTGTATAGAACCTAGTAGGCAGGGAAAACAACATGTATTCAAGCAACAAAATTGCACACTTAAGAACACATACTGAAAGGAACCAAAAACTTTTAAAAGTACCTATGACGACTGCCTCATCTGACTCGTATGCTTCTGCATCCAGTGCAAAAACTCTGGTAGGTCCTGACGGCCTAACTTTCCCCGAGGGTGGTCTAGGAGCTGTAGATGCTGGAGTCTGAGTGTTCCTCCTCATTGGGCAATCTCTAACCATGTGACCTGTATCACCACAGTGAAAACAAGCTCCTGTGCCAACACGACACTCTCCAACATTAGATTTGCCACACTTAGGGCAAGGCGGGGTCGCTGCTGCTGGTGGGGCTGACGGTCTAGCTGGAGCCCTCCTGTAGTTCTGCTATTGTGCTGGCCTGCGGTTCTGACTCGCATCAAAAGGCCTCTTCTGACCTACCATGACGCTCGGTTTCGCATTATGAATCTCAATTCTCAAACATGTGTCCATCAACTCCTTCATAGTATCTGGCTTGTTGCTAATCAACTTATCCATTATGTCCTTGTTCAGCCCTTCCATGAACTTATCAATCTTAGCTTCCTCAGTCACAATAGTGTTGGGGGAATACTTTCCCAACTCATAGAACTTCCTTTGGTATTCCATTACCGACATACCTCTCTGACGTAAGAAAAGAAACTCCCTAGCCTTAGCATTCCTCAATGCGGTAGGGAAAAACTGATCGATGAAGGCTCCCTTAAATTCTTCCCAATCTTCAATCTTTCCTCTCGTATCCTCTATCATATCTGCCCATTCTTGGGCTGCTCCAATCAACAGAGAACTGGCCAAGTTGGCCCACTTATTCACCGGTAACCTCATCTGCTTGAAGCTTCTTTCAACCGTCCTCAACCAACTATCTGCCTCAATAGTAGCCGTCTGACCATCAAACTGCTTAACTCCTAATTTTTGAACGTTTAAGAACCTCTGTGCCTCTTCCTGTTCCTCCCTATTCGGGGGTACTGGTGCATACTGCAAGGGTCTAGGTGCGGTAGGGTAAGCAGTAGGGTACCCGGTAGTTGGTGGTGGAGGAGGTGGTATATGTGTGACAACTGGTGGTCCGTAAGGATGGTATCTTTGGTTAGGTGGTGGTGGAGGAGCTGAGTAGTACGTAAGGCTGATAGTTTGTTGTGGTTTGAGCGGTGGTGTTAATAGGTGGCGGCGGAGGTAGAGTGCTATACGAAGTATAGGCTGCCTGGGTGGGGTAAGCTGAATACTGAGGCATATACGTAGTGGGAAGAGAAGCATAGTCATACTGAGGATGTAGGGTTGGCTGCGATGAGTAGGCCATTGGAATTTGGGGGTGGAAAGTGGCAGATGGATATGCAGTGGGGTGAACTTGGTTATTGGTGGTGGCTCTATAATGAGGGATGGATGGGGCTGTGTAGTTAATGGTCATAGGGGTGGTATGGGTTGTATTAGGAACATCAGTAGTACCTCCAAATTGGGGCAAAGAAACATTAACCTGTGAAGTTGGCACTCCAGAAGTCTGTACAACCTGCTCCTGAATGAAAACAATTTCCTGATTCTGATTCTGCAACCCCTGAGTCTGATTCTGAACCATCCCATATTCTTGACCCTGTACCACATCCTGATTCTGAGGCTGCAACCCTTGAGAAACCGTAACTCCCTGAGTCCAACTGGACTCACTACTGGCCGTATCTCCATCCTGAGGTGCACGAGATGGCCCTGGGGCACTAGGATGAGCTCTGGTGCCGTATCTAACCATCTTCTGTAATAAGAGGCAAGATAGGATTAGCTAAGCTGCTAAAGAAAACTATACATTAAAGCTTAATTATGAACTTAGACTTAAGAAAGGAAACTTTGTTCTCTGATACCAACTGTGACGCCCCATTCCGGACACCGAGTCCTTATCCAAAAAGAACGCCCGGCACGCATATATTTTTTTCTTTAATAAATCAAAGAAGTATATATACGTAAGCCTACGTCATCATACATTAATATCAATTGCAAAGCAGAAGACTTAAAAGAACAACTCGGGAATGTCAAACGACAAACAAAACAGATCGATCAAAGTTTCAGATCAAGTCTAAGAACATCCTCAAAAGAAACAACAGAATTAAATGTTGTTTAAACTAATACAATCCCAAAAAAAAAAGATGAAACGGGAAGCTAAAAGACTAGTGGCATCTCAAACGTTAAACGTTTACAATTCTAAAGTATTATTGAAACAATGAAAATTAAATTAAACTTCATTTCGAACTCCAAGCTCAAACGTCTGCATCTTGACTATCGTCATAGCTAAACTCATCTACCTGCCAATCTTCTCGGGGTGGGGTACAATAAGGAAAAGGGGTAAGTACATTTTGTACTTAGTAAGGGGTAGAAGACCGGTAACACATATATATAATCTACACATCTACCACATATGTTGCATTAAAATATACTCCCCTCTGCTAAGTCTGTTAGCACCCTCACGAGCAATTATCTATGTTACATTGTAATTCAAGGACACAATGCCCGAATGATGGGTATGCACCGGGACATAGTCAGCACCTCATATGGCACGGATGGTTCCGTGTGGAACATTTCCCAAAACCTGAATATTGTCCGTTACGTATGAGAAATGATTCCATGCTGCGAATCATAAATGTGCCTTATCAAGATTTTACAACGTTTTAGCTTTTAGACTCATCACATATGTTTATTACGTAGTTAATCTAACCACCTAAGTTCATTCACATATAAGGCTCCTTAGGGACTTCTAGTCCTAGACATCTAACTACACTACCTTGCACGTTGTAAAAGGCGTCAATGACTACTAAACCAATGACCCCGCAAGGTCTAAACAACCGCCTTTCGGGCTACCACCTTCTCCCCGAGAGGTCTCGGTTGTGGCGATTGATGCTTTAAGCGCACCTGAAGTCGGAAGTTAGACTTTGCCACATAACACATAATGTTCCATAAGAACATAAAAGCCACATCATATTGTGTAATACACATAAAAACACAATTAATAATATACCATTTTACCATGATATATACATCACTTTTACTATAACCATTAAATATATATAGTCCTACGATGTGCATACCTTTTTATTATAAAAATAAATTAAAGTTACTTACGGTACATATTATTTATTAAATCAACTCTATTGATAATATTTTTTCTTTTTTTCTTTTTCTTGGAAATATATTACATATATGTAATAATTACTTTATTTTTTTCTTTTTCTTTTTCCTACCTCACGGCTGCATAGTTTCCTACTATCATATTTTATTTTATTTTATTTTTTTCCTTCTTCTACTACAACAACAGGCGGGGGCAACACCCGGCAACATGGAGCAAGTCCTGTATCCCTTTATCCTTTTTTTTTTCCGGCAATATAACCAAAAAGATGAACCAACCCATATACAACAGACAGAAGAGCAATTATAATGAACAAATATACATAACTAAATACCGTTGAACACCTCCTTACCTATGATTCTTCAGAAAAGATCCAAAACTCAAAAGAATCAAAGAGCAGCCTTGAATCCTTGCTTCCACTACGAATTCTACAAATTAAAGACACAACTACGATCACTAAACAGTTTAAGGGCATCTAAAAACACTAAATGCCAAGAACGATCTCTAATCAAAAACTGGTGCTAAAAACGATCACTTACCAAATACGATGATCTTAGGATCAAAAGAAAGCTTGCGATGAGACGATCAATTTTCTCTACTGCGGTCTGCACAAATTATCAACCTTTAAGCCTCGAATTTGAATTACGGTGCCCGAACATTTTTTTTTTTTTTTTGGCAGAACTTCTCCTCTTTTCTTTTCTGATGAACCGTCCAAATAAAGGGGAAATTAAGGGGTGGGGGTTTCAGATTAGGAAATTAAATAGCCAAATATTAATTTCCCATTAATTCTTAAAAAAAATCTTTAAAATAAAAGAAATTCAATATTTATTAAAATATTAAAAAATCTTTTACTCTTTTACCCTTAAGTGAAATATTGGGATATTACAGATATTTACATGTACTTGTGTGTCATATATATATATATATATATATATATATATATATATATATATATATATATATATATATATATATAATACTAATAATAGAAATATATATGTTTCTAAAAAAAAGAGATATATATTCTTTGTACTTGTGTGTCATATATATATATAGATATATATAATACTAATAATAGAAATATATATGTTTCTAAAAAAAAGAAATATATATATATATATTTTTTGATCTGGGGAATTCCGATTTTTTTTGATAGAATAGAAATATATATGCCTCCAACGAAGAAGGTTCAAATCAATTCTTTCAAATTCAAACACCCAAGGAATCGCTGCGTATGAATTTGAGTTCGAATGGGGGGTCCAACCTTGGAACGAACAGGTGACAATATATGTGGATGGAAATAGTGTATGGTAATTGGATGTGGCGAAACAAAATTAAACATGGACAAGAGGCAGAAAGGCTTCCGGCGTATGTTTTTTTGGCAAATGTAGTGGAAAGGACGAGAAATCTTAGACTAGCTTAGTACATAGATTAGTATTTTCTTTTCAAACAACTTCATCTGCGATGTAAAGTTTTCACCACCTGTGAGGCCAGCTAATAAAGTGATCATTTTTTATTAGATTTTTATCCAGAAGGACAAAATTATCAAAAAATCGAGATAGAAGGAAACTGTAATTTAATAAGGACAAAAGTACTAACAATTATGAAGAACAAATATGGAATAGAGTAAATATGAAGTAAATTGTGAAACACGAAGTAACATTAACACGCGTGAAGTAACAATTTTAAAGAATAATTATGATTTTTGTCCTTTATAATCATTAAAATGTTACTTTTGTCCTTCCGTACCTATTTATTAATTTTTTTTGTCCTTATTTTTATATATATATATATATATATATATATATATATATATATATATATATATATATATATATATATATATATATATATTATTTTTTTTGGGGAAGAAGAAGGAATTCCCGTATTAAGATGAACAGGGAATTCCGATTTTTTTTATTTCGCCCCGTATATATATGTACAGGAAACACGATTTCACCGGCCTATTACACCCGGGAAGTCACCATCGCCCCGTATATAGCTTATGTGTTGTTACATACGTGAAATGATCAAATCCCCCATGTAATAAACCTGTGAATATCCCACCACGTACATATATGTGAAGATAACCTGTTTTTGACCCCGTACGTAATGTTATACCAGGAAAAAAAGATAGACATCTGACACGGCTTGCAAAAAAAATCCCCAAGATTTCAAAGATCTAATGCAATATATAGGCATAGTTTATCGTTTTGCAAGTGTTTGCCTTGCGTCTATTATCCCCTCAAAAAAAAAAAAAAAAAACTTATCCACGTGTACACCTCAGATATAGTCATGCTGATGATTATATAATCTTTGATTGAAAAAAGCAATCTATAGCAACAACAATAGCGTCCGTCCGTGTGCCATTTGATTGAAAAAAGCAATCTATTTTGATCTTTCTTTCGTCATTTTCTTCCTCTATTTTTCCGAACTTTCTTTTTAATTAATTAATTAATAATCTCCACACAATTATTGAAGCACAATTGCTCACCGAAATCTACAGCCATTTGCGAGTTGCTACTTGTATATAATCTACATCTATCTTCAACATTTTCTTTAAAGGGTCTCCAAATTCTTTGTTTTTTTGTGTTGAATTATCAAAGTGCTTCAAGAAAAAAATGGAAGCAATTTTCCGTAATTGGTTTCTCTTTGCATTTGTTTCCTTAATCTTTACTGTGTTCTTGAAATGGTTAACCACACCAAAAGTGAAGAAAAATATTCCACCATCACCTAGAGGAATCCCAATTCTTGGGAATCTACTTCAACTTGGTGTATTGCCCCATCATCCAATCCATTCTTTAGCCCAAAAATATGGTCCTGTAATGCTTCTACGATTCGGGAAGATTCCGACGGTTGTGATTTCATCAGCTGAAGGTGCAAAAGAGGTTATGAAAACCCATGATCTCGTTTTCGCCGACCGCCCCAGATCAAGTGTTGCAGAGAGACTGTTATATAACATGAAAGATATATCAGTGGCCCCATATGGTGAATATTGGAGGCAGTTGAAAAGCATAAGTGTTCTTCAACTTTTAAGTAACAAAAAAGTTCAAGAATTCCGTCCAATTAGAGAAGAGGAAACAGCCCAGATGGTTAAAAACATTCAGGACTCTGTTTTGAACTCAAATCCAGTAAATCTGAGTGAAATGTTTGTTGCTTTTACAAATAATGTTGTTTGCAGATCAGCTTTTGGGAAGAAACATGGGGAAGGTTTAGAAGGAAAGAAGTTTAGGAACCTTTTGAGTGAATTTCTGCAGCTTTTGGGAACCACTTATTTGGGTGCATTTGTTCCTTGGCTTGATTGGATTAATCGATTCAATGGTTTTGATGATCGAATCGACCGAGTTGCTAAAGAGATTGATCGGTTCTTGGAGAATGTTATTGAAGAAAGGTTGAAATATGGATTTGATGACAAAAAACAGAGCGAAAGTGGTCAAGATTTTCTTAGTATATTGCTCAGAATTTACAAGGATACTGAATCAGGAGTATCAATGGAGAGAGACAGCCTAAAGGCTATAATCCTGGTATGTTACACTATCCTATATTGTATCTGTCTAATTTTATCTATTTCCAAAACTCTACATAAAGTATCCGTTCAGTATCATATCGTGGTTGTGAGTGATTCTAGTTTTTCAATTATATTTACAAATGAAAAAAATGTGTGGTGAGATGGATGCTACGCGTAGACTTTATCGTAAAGTTTTGAAAATAACTCTATCTTAATCATGGTTCAAAGTCGCGGTTGCGGTAACCGACTCGGAGACCACCGAGTCACATGTATCGTCGCGTATAGGTATCGTTTCGGGCGAGACGGGTTTTCTCCAATAAAAAATGATTTAGAAAATTTGAAAAAAAATCTCAAGCAGAGTCACTGTAGATATCGGATTGACTCGGCCGAGTCAGGCCGAGTTTTGCCGAGTTAGGCCGAGTCAGGCCGATACATACCCGAGTCATGTCTAAATCGAGATGAATCCTTAATTTTGTACCGGTAAGCTCCGACTCGGAGTCGACTCGCCGAGTCGTCTCGGACTCGGCCGGGACTTTGAACCATGATCTTAATATAGTATAAATTAATGGATACCTGCAATATATTCTAAGTTTTTTAATACAGGTAGCATGATTTTGATTAGTATTTTTGATGTAGGATGTGTTTTCAGCCGGGACTGATACTACAGCGGTAGTTTCTGAATGGGTTATGAGTGAACTGATAAGGCATCCAAATGTCATGAAGAAATTACAAAATGAGTTGAGACGAGTTCTACAAGGCAAAGATGATATAAGTGATTCAAATATTGAAGAAATGTATTATTTGAAAGCAGTAATTAAAGAAACACTTCGTTTGCACCCACCGATTCCCATGTTAGTCCCAAGAGAAGCACGTCAAGATGCAAAAATCATGGGATATGACATCGCAGCAGGAACAATGGTGATGATCAACTCGTGGACGATTGGACGAGATCCTGCGGTTTGGGATGAGCCTGAGGAGTTCAAGCCAGAAAGATTCTTGAATTCATCTATCGATTACAAAGGGCATGACTTTGAACTGATTCCTTTTGGTGTTGGTAGGAGGGGTTGCCCCGGGATTTCTTTTGCTATGGCAACTAATGAACTTGTACTCGCAAATCTTTTGCACAGGTTTGATTGGTCACTGCCCGATGGTGTGAAAGGAAAAGATTTGGATATCGATGAACGCCCTGGTGTTTCTATTGGTAGAAAAAACCCACTACTTGTTGTTGCTGCTCCGGCGAATGCCGGAGTCTCACTCCTAGAACTCTCAAACAACCCTTGAACTTAGGTGTCGCCGGTAAAGCAATAAATTAATCTCTTAAATTTGTTTCGTAATGGATATCTTGAACTTTTACCCACAGCGATTTATTTATTCACCTTGACCTCCCTGAGTATTGTTGTAGTCTTAGTTTCCTCGGTACCCTTGTGCTTGACCTTAGTGATTTTGCTGCACATCCACTTCCTTTGTGATAATTACCGGTGCATCCACCGGCTCTGATTCAGTACTTACTCCGTGTGGATATATAATCCCCATAGTCCTCTTCAAAACCTTTATATACAGGCAATTTTTCACTGGTCGCAACGTCATTCTCTTCATCCACTTGTCTTTGCTATGCTAGAAAACCGACTTACGATTCTCTTCCATTCAAGGACAACGCACATGAAAAAAAAATGGCCTTGCATATTGACATCTAAGTGAGCCTCATCAACAAAAATAATATCAAATATATATTATACCACAACGACCGCAAGGCATAAGGGGTCTTTAGTCACCCGATATATATATCTGGCATTAAAGTCATTCGTAAAATAGATTTATGAGTATGATGTATGATTTAAGATATTAATCGTCTATAGCCTAATGTTTGGGGTTATGTTCTTGTGAAGGACAAAGTGTACACGTAAATGTTGGTGAATAATCACAACTTTTTTTATTGCAAGCATCATCATTCTCGCCACAACGATATAAGTTGTCACTGCAACAACAACACCTGAATCTCTGAAAACGGACGGTGTGATTTCAGGTGTGATACCATACGACCCGGCCACAAACAGATCGGATTGCCTTTGTGAGCGACTAACCCCTTTCACCTTATTTACATCAAAAATGAATTGTATTCGCTTGCATAATATTTGGCTAATGAGGCAGATTTCTTTTTCTTGTGGAATCTTATTTTGGCATGAACTAAGAATTATTTCAATATATTTAATTTGTTATTTCATGTTTGTAAATTTATTCACATAATAGTATGGAAGTATCACGTGAATCAACTTGTTGCTAAACATGCCTATGATATATAATCAATAACTTTATTTGTTCAAAATCTTTGAAAAACCGGAAGCATACCAAACCATATTATGATGCAAAGCAGTATCGCCATTTATATAAATTCTTTTTTAAGGGACACAAATTAAATTAATGCATAGATTCTTCTTCTTCTTCTTTTTCCCTCAACATTTTGCATAGATTCTTATAAACGTTTAAACAACGCAGACTTTACATACATACATTTTGCATAGAGTCTCTCTCTTTCGTGTCGATGGCTTAAGCAATGCTTTTGCCCTCTTTTCATTCAAATCACCTCGATGATATACATGTAATGTTACCGTTACAATCACCACAATTATATACGAGTAATGTTATGTATAGTTATGATCATAATTCTGATAAGATAAATGTTTCAACGTGATGTAATCGACAGCGGAACCTTTCATAATATGATATCTACATGAAGAGGGTCCCACTAGCTACCTAGCTGTGATGTGGTATCTAATTAAAGAAATATCACACCATTTAATATGATATCTATATGAAGAGGATCACACTAGCTACCTAGTTATGATGTGGTATTTAATTAAGGAAATGTCACACCACCACGTCTTGAGGTTGTGCTTTTGTTGTAGATATATCAAGGATTATATGAATTATATATCTACAACTTTAGAAACACAACTTTTCCCTCTATTAAATCAATATAACATATATAACATGTTGAAAAAAATTATAGGTTTACTCCATTTGGTGTCTGGATCTCAAATTTCCTTTCATTTTCCTTAATTATTTTATATTTTAACACTAGTTGCAATACATATGCCGTGCAAGGCACGGCATGCCCAATCCAGTACATAATTTACAACCAATCACTTCAGTATATGGATAAAAATATGAACCAATCAAACTCCTAACCATTGACCATTAGCTTAAACTTGTCATCAATGAACCTTCTTGAATAATTCTTCATCACTGCCACACAAAAAAAATACTTGACTCTCACCTCCTTATTTATGAGGAACATCAAACACAAACAGTTTTATAAGTACACCAAAACAACACATAAAAGTCAAATTAGAAGCAGCAAATGAACTACATCAAACTCATGCTTAAGCCAATCAAGAGAAGGGTCAACAAATTCTTGTTTAAGCCAACAAAGAGAAGGATCAACCATTTGATGTATTAGGATCTTATCTTTTTAAAATGGAACACATCATGGTTGAATAAAATATGTTATTAATATGATATGCTCCTAAACAAAGTTTAGTCGCATAAGATATCGCATTGACATAACAAAGTATACGAGTCAATGTCCATATATCATCAAAAAGAAAAATCATTAAAAAGCACCCTTTAAAGTTTACCTGTAAAGTATGATTCTTTCTTGGTAAAATAATTCTGAAGCAAAACTTTAGATCGGATTGCTCAGCATCAACTTTTATTGTTGATGTCAACAAGTTCACCGTGTGATGAGCAACAGCTTTCTCATCGTGAACTCCGCCATGATAATGGGACGAAAGCCATCGAAAGAACCGAGCTCAGAACTATTTCTCTGACCAGAATTTTGAACTCAAGATCCCTGCTTTTCTTAATCAATCTGTCTTTTATACTCCGCATTCTTTCGTGAAGAGCTGCCTGCTCGTAGTTTGATCATTCTATGTCAAGACCTGATTGATGTAGGGTTCCATCTGATGCAACATCTCATATCCTTGCATCACAAGAAATACCAAATATGTCTGGATTAAAAATATAAAGCAAGGTTAGGCAACAAAGTAAAGAAACAAAAGACCGTCCTCAAACCAATCTGCTTAAAATAACGTAAATGAGCATCAGCCAACAAAAACATTTAAAGAATGGTCTCATATAACATCATTCATCAGCCAATAAAAACATGAAAAGAATGGTCTCATATAACATCTTGACAACATACAACTGAACAAGCACATCAAAAAGTACCTGCAAATTCTTGTTTGATAATTTAGATATTGCAAATTTGAGATCAGCAAGATGCCGTTTTCCGATTTTAAAATCCTCGTCTACTTCCTCTTAACTTTTCTTCTAAACGCGCATATATCGAGTTTGCAAAACTTCAAACTCACTAAAGTAGTCAGAATTACTTCTGGCTCCATCGAAATATGATACATGAGCCCCACCCAGTCTGGCTCAGTAAAACACACGCAAGGTTTGACAAATCTGACCAGCTCACAGAAATTTAATATACGAAGTCAGCAAAACTGTTGATTCAGTCCTCCAAAATATGACATCCGCACCCGCCGCGTCGGATCAAACAAACATGCCCGCTAAATTGTTTGCAGGCCAGACAAGCCGAGCTCCGTAGGGCGGACTCCACTCAAATCACTACGGGTGATACTTGAGCTCCGCATGTCGGACTCAGCAAGATCGGCATAGACCAAACTAATAAAGTCTGCTTGACAGACTCAAATAATTAAGTCTACAGGCTAAACTCGAGATAGACAACAAACAATCAAGTATGCCATCCAAAAACTATAAGTTAGTGCATGGCATACTGAAGGGCAAGACGTCCCAATCATTAAATGAAAGCTCAAGAGACTGAAATTTTGGATTAAGAAAACTCATCAAGAGTAAAATTCTAAGTCAACAGGACTGACATCGGAGCTCCGCAGTACAGAGCCAGCTTAAAATCAAATCTGCAAGATAGATTCGACCTAAGCCTCGTTCGCCGTAGGCTAAAAATAAAAAATCATCCTAAATAAATTAAGTTCTTAAGTATATCTCCAAAAACAAAATCCAGAAATTCTCATTGCTAAAATATTACAATAAGTTCAAACAAAAACAAAACAGAAAAGCCCCTAAGCTAAGCCGTGAGGGTCGGATTCTGTGGCTCTGAAGAAGGGGCCGAGAAAGAACCAATAGACACAATGTCCACTCTCTCCTTAGTCTTTCACACGCTCATCGTAGACCCTGCTCATTGTGATAAAGGAGATACATCACCAGCTCAGACAACTTTTGTTAGGAGCTCGGACACGGCCTACTCCCTACACCTTGTCTCTGCATCCAATTGGCCCGACACGGACTTCGGCTCCACCTCTTTGACCAAAAGCTGATACTCGAAAGCCTTTATCTCCTTGTCTACGAGCTCGACAGCGCCCCCGAGCCCCCCTCGGGTTTGCCTCAACTCGACAATCTTCTTCTTGTTGACGTTAGACTCATTAGAGGCTTCCCCCAACCTCCAGAAAACCTCCTGACCAACTAAGGTCCCCTACATAAGCAAAATTAAATAGGTTTGTGAGAATACCAAAAGCATAGCATCAAAATAAAAAGGATAAATTCTACGTCTGAAGGATCGACTCGAACCGAGCTTCGTAGGACAAACTAGCAAAGTTTGACGGACAAGCTCATTAGGACCCCAAGTCAGACTCAAACCAATGTCCACGGGTCGGACTCAATTGAGCTCCGCAGATCGGACTCAATTAGTTTGTAAACCAATCTCTTTAAGTCTGCAAGTCGGACTTAACTGCATTCATTGTCTATAGGACGAACTCGAGCAAACACGTGACAAAACCTTTAGTATGCCATCCAAACCTACAAGGTAATGCATGGCATACTGGGGCAAGATACCTCACCATTAACGAAGCACTTAAAGAAAGTGCGGGTTAAATCAAGTACTTAAAGAAGTGCTCAGAATAAAGTTAAGGCTGAGAACTTAACGAAATACTCATTCTATTATCAAATCGTACATATGACAATTTCATTTGAAATAAAATTTCAAAACAAAAAACTACAAGTCCACAAGCCTACTGACCTAAGATCCGGGGGCTAGACTCTGGTGGCTCTGAAGAAAACAAGAAACAAGTAGCCACAACACGGCAAGAGTACTCGGACACAATGTCTACTCCCTCCGGGAAGTCCTTCAAGCGGTTCTCATAGACCGCACCTATGCCCAACTTATAAAAAGCCTTGCTAGGGAGATTGTCCCTGGAAAAATCAGCAATCCGACCTTGCCTCATGTCGGCAATCTTTTTCAAATCTCTTGTAAACTTGCCCAGCTAGGGGAAAAACGTCCTGGCCACTCCAGGTTCCCTTCAAAGTAAGAAACACTATCAAAGTACAACACTCGAGTAAGAAAAGAAAGCTTGCGTATTCCATGGCCTTGAAGTCAGCGTCAGCTAGCTCCACATTAGTCATCCTAGAGATCGACTCATGTTCCACAGAACGGCCTCAATAAAATTTGCAGGACAGACAATCTAAGCTTTGCATGTCCGGCTCAGCATGCATATGTCAACTAAAAAGTATATTGAGTCCGCTTAATAGAATGGCATCATAGCCCGTCCGCTTAATAATGCGAGAAGTCAGTCCGACCTGGCCCAGCTCGCCGTGCTTTTAAACGAAAAGTCAGCACTAGCCTGGCCCTGCTCGTTTTAAACTTTCACGTGAGAAGTCGGTCCGACCTGGCCCTGCTTACCGAGAAGCTTAACGCTAGAAGTCAGTCTGATAAGCCCTCGAATAAATCTTTTATACGCCCGACTCCAGCTCAACACCGTATATAAAGCTCGCCCCCGAGCGAATTTTCTCAAATTTGTGTCCTTACACTCTCAAGCCTGACGCACTTAAAACCGGTGGCCATCTAAGGACGACATCGACAGACTACACTAAATGAGCCTTACGTTATCTCAGTAGATCATTCTGCGACAGTCACCTCGGCAAACGGTGTATCAAGTTGTTACAACTTTACACCATGACCTTCACTTACACGTTTGACGGACTGTTTCTAGGCTATCAATCCTTACCGGCAGTGTACCGGGTCAAATTGTAGTGCTAGTCTGGTGAGTCAGGTCGTATCCTCAGGGAAATGAAGGCATAATTCAAAGTGTGGTTAAACACCAAGAAGCTATTATTAACTCGATCTAAGTCGCAGTTTTTACTTTTTTTCTCGGGTTAAATTATGTTAGTAGTTAGATGTTAGTAAAACAGTAAATAAATACTAATATATATACATAGATATACTAATATAATATATAGATATATAGTTAACAATATAATAAATACTAATATATATAGAAACTAGCCAAGATGATGTTATTAAACCATGATCTCTTTTTAGTTAATGAATAAGACAGATCTTCCTTTATTCAAGGTGTAAATTATATATGAACCGGTGTACTCCTAAGTTCAACAGTTCCCTCTCACACGAGCGTACGAAACTGTCCTATGTCTCATCAACTGTCCAATGTCATCCAAAAGATTGGGTACTCCGTTTTGTCATGCGGGCAATGTTAAGGATCTCGATCAGAACAGGTAAATTAACGTAATAAGATCTTGAGCACAATTTTAATAAGATTTGTTTCTCTCAAAACAAATCTGCCCCCGGGTAGGAAATAGGATTCCGTTGTCACGTTTTCACTCGGCCATTTTTACCCTCCGGTTTTTCTACCTTTTTTTCTCATATCCTAACTTCACCGTTTAGTTCGTCATTAGGTTACGATTCTGTTTATATTGATTAGCTATGTCAATATTAACGTTTCATTAAGCTCAAGTAGAAAAAGATTCATCATATTCAATTTTAATCATTTTTAACATAGTCGATCATCCATTTTACCAAAAAGATTAAAATAGTTCAATTACATATTTTTGGCTAATATTACTAATACTAATATATATATATATATATATAAATAGATAGAAATAATAAACATAATAACATTAGAAAATTACCGATTACAACTGCTGAATCGGGGTTGTATCCACCGGATAGAGCATAACAAAGCTTCGAAATCAACAATCTTCGATAATTATTCCGACATTACAACGATACTATAACTACTTTATTTATATATATAAACATATATATACATACATAGACATATGTATATATAAGGGCCCAAACTAAAAATAAAAGAAGGGAAGAAGATGAAAGGAGATATATAGATATATCATATATATGTTCATACATAGACATATATATATATATATATATATATATATATATATATATATATATATATATATATATATATATATATATATATATATATATATATGTGATCTACAAAACAAAAAGAAAGAGAAGGAAGGGGACGAGAGAAAGAAAAAGAAGGGGAAAGAAAGAAGGGGCCAAGTTTGTTAATGGAGTTGAGGGATATATATATATATAGATAAAATTGGACAGGCCGGATCGATCCGGGAAAGGGCCGGATCGATCCGGGAACAATAAAAAATATTATCCCAGGCTTATCCTCTGCAAAACCAGGTGCAAAATCATCATTATGTCGATTTTCTGTTAAGCCGGATCGATCCGGGAAAAGGCCGGATCGATCCGGGACTGTAAAAAACATCCAGTTTTGAGCTGAAACTTGAAAAATTCATATCTTGAGTTGTAGACCTCCGATTGACGTGATTCAAAATGCGTTGGAAAGCTCATTTGAATATCTACAACTTTTATGAAGAACTATTCCCCAGAAAATGCCTCTAAGTTGGGTCAAATATCTGTCGAAGATATTTTACGGTATAAGTACGTAGGAAAATCGACCCTTTAAACTCGTAAGCTTGTGACATCTTCTTCTTTCCCTCAAAATCCATCTTTTAGTGCTCAAAACATGTCGTTACGTGGAATCTTGGTCAATGTATAATCCTGCAATGAACCACCAAAACACCAAACGTAAATCCGACACGACATTCCGGTAATAAACCAGTACAAAACTTATAAAAACTTATAAAAATACGATAATTTATATAATAATACTACTTACACATTTGGATAAAACTTAGTAATTATGACTTGAATTGGTACAATAATGCTCAAAGTGTTATCAATATTAGGGTAAAATGTCATAATAATGATTGACAATTTGTCGCTTATCAACGTTCGAAAGCTCAAAGAGTAAGGGGACATTGATGTGTCGAATCAGGCCAAGTTCCCCAGTTCCGGAAATAGCCCATGAGTCCGAACCTGGCCTATATGTAAACCTAGAAATGGATAGGCCCCTCGGCCCGTTCAGTCTGCCCCTTAATTGGCCGGATCGAGCTAAGCACGATCAAGCCCGCCTCACACCATCACAATTCCTGTCATGATTCAAGGCAATGGGAATGAAGCAACAAGCAGCTAGCTTGATACACCCCTCCAGTCCGCCATCCTTCAACACGAACAAAGCCAACACAACTAGGCAAAAAATATTCATAAACAACGCTCTTATGCTCCAAAGCTCTCGGCTAGCCAAAGGCCCTCGTTTCGTCAGCTCTTCAGCTCGGCACTCTAAGACCGATCACGGTTCGACAGTTTCCCAGTCTGCCCGCTCTTCCAACAGACTGGTAACAACCAACTCATGGCCCTATAAATAGCAGCATCGCACCCTTGACAAAAGAGGGCTCTCATTTTGGAAGAACTACGTAAATTGGGCTTGAACCCTTACAAGTTAAGGGTACGTAGACAGCCTTATACGGCTCAGCTCATGATCGGAAACACAATCTTTCTTCTTGTTCTTAAGCGTAGCTATGCAACCACCAGTAAAAGCGCTCACTCATGGGCTAAAACACCTCGAATCCCAGAATGACAACAATAAAAAACAACTCAAAAGTTTACAGGTCTGGGATGACCGCGCCGAGTCGCCCAGAAGGACAGATCCGAACTGGCCTCAGGAGCTCAGTTGGATCTAGGGGGCTATGACGATGCCCAGAATTGACCTTACCCACGTGTCATCTCATTATCAGTCCAACATTAAATGAGGATAGAGAAAACTTCCTCAAAGGCAAAGACCCCCGATATCCGAGCCACACCAGCTCAGCTACTCTCTTCAAAACCTCGTTGGGTCGGTCGATGTCGAAGGCCGACCTCCGAACTGTACAAACCCAAATACTCATCCGACCCCTCCAGGTCGGCCTATACTTGTGATCAAACCTGCTCATGCCGGCCTCACCGATCAGCACGAGTCCTTCTCAGACCAAACTCTATACGCACGTTCCAATTCAGATACATACGGGAAGAGTCCTTCACATTTAATACTCTAATCTTGACATTCAAATATACACACAATTATCTCCTACAATCAAGGAGATTAAATAATCCTTAACTTTTCTTTAGGGAACACCGCAATCAGATTCCATCTTGCACACGCTACACGCAAACCCTTAGGGCACAAGCCCATCTATATAAAAGATTCCTAAGGACTACAGACACTTGATTCCAATCCCCGCATTGGATACGTAGGCATCTTGAGAAATAACATCTCAAGTCCAGGCTCTAAACCACCACCAAAAAACCTCCATCTTTTTGTCGTGTTTCTTAAGACTTTTTGCAGGTTGTCTTTAGGAGAACAGTCCCGGATTATCATCGACGATTTTTGCAATCGTCACCAAACAAAGACACCAAAGAGAAAACAGAGAAGCATATAGAAGCAACATTGATCGACATGCGTCGCCCTAAAATAGCCCGAATCTCAAACAAATTCATAGTATTATGATCATCACTTATTTGTCCAAACCCTACTTCTTCATTAGCAGAGTTATAAGTGTCAGTAAAGTGACTTAAACTCTACATCTGGTGGAACCAATCTGAAGACTCAGCTGTGTGATGGACAGCTGAGAAGGGTATTCAATTCTGTGCATCAGTAGGGTGGAGTCTACTGAGCTTCTGTCAGCAGGGTAACTATCAGCAGGGTGATAGTCTGCTGAGTACTGGAATACAGCAGGGTCCCACATCTGATAATTCTGTTATGTGACAGCTATATAGTGTCATTAAAAGGAGGACACGTGTTGGGGTATTTATGGTGCATCAGACAAAGATTCCTTGTGGCTAGGGTTTAGGGATTTGTGCCTATAAATACAGTTGTTGTCTCATTGTCCGAGTGTGTTGAAATCTGTAAATTCAGTGCATAATAAAATATCTCTTTTCTGCCCGTGGTTTTTTACCTCTCCCACCGAGGGGTTTTCCACGTTAAAACGTGTTCTTCTTGTTTCGTTATCTCCTTTGATTGTTTATGTTTGATTGCTTCGTTTTCGTTTCTTGCATCCGAAGTTATCTCCATCGCTTTATAACAAGTGGTATCGAGCCGGGTTCCGGAGAAAACAATCGTACGATCAACTTCATCTTCACCAAGACCTTCAAACAAGGTGCTAAGATCGTATAAAGTTGTGATCTTTAGCAAGAAAAGATGTCGGCGGTAAACGTGAAAATCGATAAATTTACGGGGAAGGAACAGTTTTGGTCTCATGGAAAATCAAGATGCGTGCACTTGTTGAAACAAAGCGGGGTTTGTGGAATCCTTTATCTAACAAACCAAATACAAAAAGTGCAGATTATGCCGGTCCGGAAGAGAAAGCACATTCAACCATCATGTTGTGCTTATCTGATGATGTTATCACTGAGGTTGCTGAGAAAGACACTGTAGCCAGGTTGTGGAAAAAGCTTGAAAGCTTGTATATGACCAAGTCACTGACCAACAAGTTGTTGTTGAAACGAGAGGTTGTTCGGTTTGAAGATGCATGAAGGGAGTCCACCGAGGGAACATCTTGACCGGTGAACATAATATTACTTGATTTAAGGAATATTGATGTTAAAATTGAAGATGAAGATGCAGCCCTAATCCCTGTTGGTGTCATTACCGGCATCATATGAAAACTTTGTGCGATCTTTCATAGTTGGGAAGGATACGGTAGCTTTAGAGGATGTGAGGTCCGCCTTACATGCCGGGGAGCTTAGACACAAAATTTGTTGGGACAGGACAATCAGTGCTTGGGCTAGTGGCTAGCAGCAATAGTGGAAAAGGATATGGACAGAAGAAGAAAAAGAAGTCAGTGTCCAAAGGTCCTAAGTCTACTGATGTCTGTAATTACTGTAAGGAGATGGGACATTGGAAGTCCAATTGTCCAAGGAAGAAGAAACAGTAGGAAGGCAATTCTGGCACAGTAGCCTTGGCTACTGAGCAATCTGATGAGGATCTGGTTCTAGTTGCGGGGGACTCTACACACCATAATGATGTGTGGATACTTGATTCTGGAGCATCTTACCATATTTGTCCAAACAGGGAGTGGTTTTCTACTTATGAGCAGATGGATGGTGGTCAAATCTATATGGCCAACAACAAGGTTTGAAAAGTTGTGGGAATTGGCTCAGTAAAGTTAAGGACAGAGGATGGTAAATTCTGTACACTGAAGGATGTAAGACATGTTCCACGAGATGACCAAGAATTTGGTATCTCTCGCCCTTTGGATGACAAGGGGTTCAATTTCAAGGGTGAAGGTGGACGGTGAATGTCTTCAAAGATTCGAGTTGTAGTCCTCAAAGGCATCAAGAAGGGAACCTTGTATATATTACAAGGATCTGATGTATCTGGCACTGCTGCTGTTGCATCCTCAGCAGTTCACCAGTCTCAGCAGACTCAGCTATGGCACATGAGACTTGGTCATATGGGTGAAAGGGGCATGCAGGTTCTTTCTTCAGCAGGTTTATTTGGGGGATATAAGGTTAAGAATCTGGACTTTTGTGAACATTGTGTGTTTGGGAAGTTGAACAGAAGTAAGTTCTCAGCAGGGTTGCACAACACAAAGGCATCACTTGATTATATCCATTCAGACTGTTGGGGTCCATCAAAAGTTGAGTCATTGGGTGGTCACAGATATTTTGTGTCATTTATAGATGACTATTCAAGGATGACTTGGGTGGTGATGATGAAAACAAAAGTGATGCATTCAATAACTTCAAGCAGTGGAAGGCCCTAGTGGAGAATCGTTAGGCAAGAAAATCAAGAAGCTTCGTACGGATAATGGTCCGGAATTCGCCGGACGGATTTTGATTCATTTTGTGCACGGTGAGGGTATTGCCGGGCATCATCGTAAGGAATACACCTCGGCGAATGGTGTAGCCGAAAGGATGAATCAAACTCTACCTTGGAGAGGGCAAGATGTATGCTTTCTCAAGTGGTTTATCAAGGAGATTTTGGGCGTAGGTCGTTAAGACAAACTTGCTACTTAATCAACAGGAGCCCTCACACAGAATCAATCTCAAGACACCATTTGAGATGTGGTCGTGCAAGCCCTGCGACTACTCGGTTCTAAGGGTTTTTGGAAGTACAGCTTACTATCATGTTAGTGAAGGGAAGTTGGAGCCAAGAGCCAAGAAGGGAGTGTTTGTGGGGTATGGTGATGGAGTGAAAGGATATAGGATTTGGTCATCAGCAGAGTCTAGAGTAATCCTCAGCAGGGTCGTTATGTTTGATGAAAATTCTATGTTAAACTCATCAGTGGGGAGGTCTACTAAGTCTGAAACCAGTGCTGAATCTAATAGTGTTGAGAAACAGGTGGAGCTTCAGGTGGAGTCTACTGATATGCAACAATCAGTGGATCAAAATCAACACAATACTGATCTGGATAATGAACCAGAATCTGATCCAAGCCAGCCTACTGAGACCTCAGCAGGGCGTCATACAAACATTGATCAGCAGAGTCTAGCTGCCAGCAAGCCTAGAAGATCTAATGTTGGGATACCTCCAAGGAGATATGGATATGATGATTTGGCTGGATATGCACTCCAAGTTGCAGAAGAAGTAGAGGTTGCTGAACCTACTACTTACAGGGAAGCAGTGACATGTACAGAAGCATCTCAGTGGCATGCTGCCATGGGAGATGAAATGGAGTCATTACTGAATAATCAGACTTGGGAATTAGTCAAACATCCTACTGACAAGGGAGTTGTGACTTGTAAATGGATTTTCAAGAAAAAGGAAGGAATAACTAAGGCAGAAGGGGTCAGGTATAAGGCACGTTTGCTTGCAAGTGGATTCAGTCAAAAGGAAGGGGTTGACTTTGATGAAATATTTTCACCAGTGCTCAGACACACTTCAATCAGGGTGTTACTAGCAATGGTGGCACAGCAGGATCTGGAACTTGAGCAATTAGAGGTGAAAACTGCTTTTCTACACGGTGAGGTGGATAAGGAGATATACATGACTCAGTGATGTATAACATTTATATGATAAAAATTACGATGTTTTATATACTTTATCAACTCTTTTTATATAAAATATAAGAAATTATAAAGATAATCTTATGAAATATTAATAATAGTGAATAAATCTAAATACTATAAAAATCTAGTAAAAGTAATAAAAAGTTATAAATTTTGTACTCGTTTAGTAACCGGAGTGTCGTGTCAGATTTACGTGGGTATTTTTGGTATTTTATTGCGGACTTTTAGGTAAACCAAGACCCCGAGTGACGACACTTTTTGAAGTAAAAACATGTCTTTTGAAGGAAGTAAGGAAGTGCCATGAGATTTAAAGTTCAAGTGGATCAACGGTTCGTGATACTATTATCGAGATATATATTCGACGAACAAATGGCCCATCAAAAAAGGCATTTTCTGAAGAAGAGTCCTTCATAAAAGTTATAGATCTTTTCAAAAGCTTTCCAACGCTTCTTGAATCATGTCATTTGGAGATCCAGAGCTCAAGATATGATTTTATCAAGTTTCAGATCAAGATGTGAAAATAAACTAACCGGATCAATCCGGATTAACCTCGGATCGAACCGAGGAAACATAATGATTACCAAGATATGATCCTGGAGAGAATAATCTAGGGGATAATATTTTCTATTCCCGGATCGATCCGGCATCACCCCGGATCGATCCGGCCCTGAGAAATTCTGCTTATAAATAGAGCAGTTCATACAGCCTGCAGAGGGTACCAATATATCTTCAAAACCTCTCTTAATTAGTAGTAGTATGTATATAGGCCTTATGCCATAAATAAAGTAGTAATAAGTATCGTTGTAATGCTCGAGAAATTATCGAAGATCAATGTTTGAAGTCGTTGTAATACGATCTACGATTCGAGATTGTAATCGGGTAAAATTTCTAAAGTATTTATGTTTGTTATGTTTGTTTTTATCTTTTTATAATGTTATTAGGCTAAATCTAATAACTAGCCAAAGTTATGTAATCGTTTTATTTCGATCTTTTCGATAAAGGAATGTTGTCTAATTAAAATTGACTAAAATTGAGTTAATTGAATCTTTTTCTATTCTGTAACGTATTGATAATATTCGGATTGACGTAATTAACCAAGATGAATCGCACCATATAACCTAACGATGAACTGACCATAGAAGTTAGGATATGAGATAAAAAAAAAGAAAAACCGGAGGGTAAAATTGGCCGTGCGAAAGCGTGACAACGGAATCCTATTTCCTACCCGGGGGCAGATTTGTCTTGGGAAAGATGAATCTTATTAAAATTGTGCTCGAGATCATAATAATGTTAAAATCAACCAGTTTAATTAAAACTAACACCGGAAAGTTAAATCGATCCGCCTGACAACCGGAGCCTTTTGAATAACATCGGCCGTCTGACAAACGGAATAACCTCTTTTATCCGGGGTAGATTTGTACTCGGCACCTGTTCAGACTAACTGAGATTAGCATGGGGCAGTTGTGAAGATTGAACTGATGACAATGACATATGACAATTTCATACGCTCGTGTGAGGAGGAATTGTTAACCTCAAGAGTGCACCGTTTCATTTACTCAATTGGACTTAATAATAAAGGAAAGATCGAGCACATTCCGTTTACTGAGAAAGATCGTATAAATCAATTATATAAACTTTGGCTAGTTCTCTAACAATATATTGGTATCTATATATTTATATTTATATATATATTTTGCAATCTATGTACATTTATATATATTTATATATCTATATATATTATATTAGAATAACTTTTAAATTACGCATTTATTTTATGTTCAGTAGAATAGTAGTAATCTGTGTTATAAAATTGCGGTTTAGATCGAGTTAATAACTGCTCTTTGGTGTTTAACCACACTTAAAAGAATTACCACGTTTTCCCTGAGGATTCGACACTCTGACTCACCATACTAGCACTACAGTTTGACCTTCGATTTTAACAATCTTCGATAATTATTCCGCCATTACAACGGTACTATAACTACTTTATTTATATATATAAAAACATATATATATATATATATATATATATATATATATATATATATATATATATATATATATATATATATATATACATTGACATATATATATATATGGGCCCAAGATGAGAAGAGATGAAGGAGATATATATATATATATATATATATATATATATATATATATATATATATATATATATATATATCAAACAAAACCAAAAAATAAAAAGAAGAAAAGAAGAACATCATAGACGAGAGAAGAGGGGAGGGGGAAGAGGAGAAGAGGGGCGAAGGAAAGGGGAGAAGAAGGGGCAAGAAAAGCTGATAAGAATGGCCATATTTATAGGCAAATTTGGATAGGCCGGATCGATCCGGGAAAGGGCCGGATCGATCCGGGAACAATAAAAAATATTATCTCAGGCTTATCCTCTGCAAAACCAAGTGCAAAATCATCATTATGTCGATTTTCAGTTAAGCCGGATCGATCCGGGAAAAGGCCGGATCGATCCGGGACTGTAAAAAACATCCAGTTTTGAGCTGAAACTTGAAAAATTCATATCTTGAGTTGTAGACCTCCGATTGACGTGATTCAAAATGCGTTGGAAAGCTCTTTCAAAGATCTACAACTTTCTTGAAGGACTCTTCTTTTAATTAAACTGTTGATTTTAACATTATTATGATCTCGAGCACAATTTTAATAAGATTCATCTTTCCCAAGACAAATCTGCCCCCGGGTAGGAAATAGGATTCCGTTGTCACGCTTTCGCACGGCCAATTTTACCCTCCGGTTTTTCTATCTTTTATCTCATATCCTAACTTCTCTGGTCAGTTCATCGTTAGGTTATATGGTGCGATTCATCTTGGTTAATTACGTCAATCCGAATATTATCAATACGTTACAGAATAGAAAAAGATTCAATTAACTCAATTTTAGTCAATTTTAATTAGACAACATTCCTTTATCGAAAAGATCGAAATAAAACGATTACATAACTTTGGCTAGTTATTAGATTTAGCCTAATAACATTATAAAAAGATAAAAACAAACATAACAAACATAAATACTTTAGAAATTTTACCCGATTACAACTGCTGAATCAGAGATCGTATTACAACGACTTCAGCAACATTGATCTTCTGATAATTTCTCGAGCATTACAACGATACTTATTACTACTTTATTTATGGCATAAGGCCTATATACATACTATTACTAATTAAGAGAGGTTTTGAAGATATATTGGTACCCCCCGCGAAGTCGTATGAACCGCTCTATTTATAAGCAGAATTTCTCAGGGCCGGATCGATCCGGGGTGATGCCGGATCGATCCGGGAATAGAAAATATTATCCCCTAGATTATTCTCTGCAGGATCATATCTTGGTAATCATTATGTTTCCTCGGTTCGATCCGAGGTTAATCCGGATTGATCCGGTTAGTTTATTTTCACATCTTGATCTGAAACTTGATAAAATCATATCTTGAGCTCTGGATCTCCAAATGACATGATTCAAGAAGCGTTGGAAAGCTCTTGAAAAGATCTATAACTTTTATGAAGGACTCTTCTTCAGAAAATGCCTTTTTTGATGGGCCATTTGTTCGTCGAATATATATCTCGATAATAGTATCACGAACCGTTGATCCACTTGAACTTTAAATCTCATGGCACTTCCTTACTTCCTTCAAAAGACATGTTTTTACTTCAAAAAGTGTCGTCACTCGGGGTCTTGGTTTACCTAAAAGTCTGCAATAAAATACCAAAAATACCTACGTAAATCTGACACGACACTCCGGTTACTAAACCAGTACAAAATTTATAACTTTTTATTACTTTTACTAGATTTTTATAGTATTTAGATTTATTCACTATTATTAATATTTCATAAGATTATCTTTATAATTTCTTATATTTTATATAAAAAGAGTTGATAAAGTATATAAAACATCGTAATTTTTATCATATAAATGTTATACATCACTCAGCCTGAGGGTTTTCAAGTTCCTGGCAAGGAAAATTATGTTTGCAAGTGATGTATGATAAAAATATAACCATATTATATGACTTTTTATATCGTATTTACGATAATATCGTATAAATTCTATAAAAATATATCTAAAAACACATAAAAATCGAAATCATTATAAATAGATATTATCATTATAATTTTAGTAAAACTTATAGTTTTTATGATCAAAATTACTGTGGCTCGTGTTTTTGACTGTTTCAGGGTACGTGTGATGGAAAACTGAAGGACTAAAACCGAAACAGTAAGAAACGGAAGAAAGATATTTTTCAAAATCCGGCCCGAGCCGGAATCTCTCTGCCACCAGCACATGGGGACTGTCAGGAGAGAATCTCCACTGTAGCACCGGCCCGCGCCGGCCTTGAGTTTCACTCTATAAATACTCCTCATTTGCAGCCTCGATGGAGTTGTACCAATATATATATATATATATATATATATATATATATATATATATATATATATATATATATATATATATATATATATATATATATATATATATATATATATATATATATATATATATATATATATATATATATATATATATATATATATATATATATATATATATATATATATTATCTTAATCTAGTTTGTAGTTCGTAAATACCGTAAACGACACTCGTCGAAATAATAATGTAGTATAAGTATCATTTTAGTACTTAGAAGGATTATCAAGGCTCGTTGTTGCTAAAGGAGTTGTTATTTCCGGAGAATACGGCTCTGACGCTACAATCGTAATCTGGTAACTTTTTAATGTATTTATGTTTGTTTGTTGTTATTAGTATCTATCTATTAGTTATAATGATATTAGGCTAACTATATATCTAGCCAAGATATGAAATTGAATTAGTTTATCTTTTTAGGGAAATAGATGATGACTATGTTAAAATTGAATTAAAATCGATTATAATGAATCTTTTTCTATCTTGCAACGTATTGATAATATTTGGATTGACGTAATTAACCAAGATGAATCGCAACATATAACCTAATGATGAACCGACCGAGAGAAGTTAGGATATGAGATAAAGGATAGAAAAACCGGAGGGTAAAATTGGCCGAGTGAAAACGTGACAACGGAATCCGATTTCCTACCCGGGGGCAGATTGTCTTGGGAAAGATGAATCTTATTAAATTTGTGTTCAAGATCATAATAATGTTAAAATCAATGGTTTAATTGAAACTAACACCGGAAAGTTAAATCGATCCGCCTGACAACCGGAGCCTTTTGAATAACATCGGCCGTCTGACCAATGGAATAACCTCTTTTATCCGGGGTAGATTTGTACTCGGTACCTGCTCGTACTAACCGAGATTAGCATGTGGCAGTTGTGGAGATTAAACTGATGACAATTTGACATATGACAATTTCATACGCTCGTGTAAGGAGGAGTTGTCTAGCTTAGGAATACACCGATTCACATATAATTGATTCACCTTAAATTAAGGAAAGATCGAGCACATCTATTTCTACTAAAAAGTGATACTGATTCAGTGACATATTCTTGGCTAGTTTCTAATAATATTACTAATATATTGTATTGGTACCTATATATATTTATATCTATATATATATATATTTGTATTTCTATATGCTTATATATATATTTTTTATATCTATATATATATCCGTTTTAGTTTTATGCATTTATTTACTGTTTTAAGGTTACTAAATAGAAAAAAGAAAAATTGCGACTTAGATTGAGTTAATAATAGCTTCTTGGTGTTTAGCCACACTCGAATTACCATACGTTTCCCCGAGGATTCGACACCGACTCACCATACTAGCACTACGAGTTTGACCCGATACACCGTCGGTTAAGGACCGGAATAGCACTAGAAAAGGCCACGTCGCCTTTCCGGCGCCGTTGCCGGGGACACGATGCTAATTCATTGTGTTCGAATGGTTTCTACTTGTATTAGCTCAAAATTCTCGAGGATAAGTCAACACTCTTCTTATCACATTTCTTTTTATTTTTCGTTGGTACTTACCTTGTAGGTAAGTTACCAATTTTTTTACTTCTGTCTTTATCAAGTTATTTTCTGTTTTCGATAGTTGATGACCGAAGCGGTAAGGCCCCACTCACTCCTTATAAGCCCGACATAAATACTTACGAAAGGCAGTTAAGAGTAAAGAGTAAACGAGGTCATACTAGTCAGGGAAATCCTGACGAATCATCATCAAATCGAGAAACGAGAATGGCCGAAATCAGTGATGAAACACCTGAACAAGGGATTGTACATGCCCAAGGACATGGACAAAACCTTAATCAGAATCCACCAATACCAAATAATCAAAATCGGAACCAGAATAATCATAATAATCCTAACCTACCAAACCCAAGACCTATCTGTGATCAGACCGTAAGAAGAAACCAGACTAATAATCCAATTCGTTTACCAAATGAAGGAGCGAATAATTTCGAAATAAAATCTCATCTTTTTGGTTTAATTGACACAAGAGCCCAATTTCTAGGAGAAGATGATGAGGATCCACATCATCATCTTTATCTTTTCGAAGAATTGTGTAATCTGACCAAAAGTCAAGGTGCTCATCGTGAATTAACAAGGATGTCTATGTTTCCTTTTTCTTTAAAAGGAAGAGCACGAGATTGGTTTATGTCACTCCCACATCATTCGTTGACAAGTTGGGAGGAGATTCAAACCGAGTTCTTAAAGCGTATTTTACTCCCGGTAGAAATTTGGAGTTAAAGGTCGAAGTTGCTAACTTTAGACAAGGATCCGAAGAAACGCTTGGGAATGCTTGGGAGAGATTTAAGAAACTATTAAGAGCTTGTCCCGATCATGGTTATTCCTTAGATATGCAAATCCAACTTTTCGTGTCGTGGCGAGGAAAGACTCACGTGCGTACGTTGATCATGCATGTGGTGGTTCTTTAATGATGAGTGAAGCCCAATTAGTTTACGATGCCATAGAAAAGATTTCCAAAAATAACGAGAATGTGGGAAACCGGTTCTAGCACAAGAAAAGTAGCATTTGCAGGAGAATGTACATCGAATACGGAAGTTCTAGCACACTTGGAGAATTTAATTAGGAAATTTGATGGCTTACAAACCAGTAAGAATGCTAACTTGGAAAATAATTTAACAAATGACTCCTCAAATCATGATAATGTGTCATTAGGGAAAGAAGAACCAGAAGGATATTCAAGGGAGGAGGTGAGTTTTTTACAACAGCATAAGAATTTGAACAACGCGTATTCAAACTCGTTTAGTGCTATTAGAAGAGATCACCCTACTTATCGTTGGTCTGAAAACCCTAGTAAGCAAGGACAACCACCGTATCCAGTTCAATATAAGAATTCATATAGTAATCAAGATTATCAAGGAGATACCGCGAATCAGAACCTACAATCATTACCTAGATCGTATCCACAACATACTACTCAAAGTATACCAAGTCACTCAAAGTTCAACTCAACTTTGAAGGAGTTGATAAATGGGAGAAATTAATGGAAAATATGATGGGTGTAGTTTCTACTCAAGCTAAAAATGTAGAAACTATGATAACTTCTATAAGGACAAATCACTAAGGATATGAGTACGTTGAAAACATCCATGAGTGGACATGATACCGTAATGAGAACTATAGAAGCATCAATAAGGAATATGGAAGATCATTTGAGTAGAGAAGGAGAACGTAAAAACAAGTAGACCTCCGGAGGATTACCAAGTAATACCGAAAGAAACCCGAGAGAAGTAAATCGTTATTACGAGAAGTAGAAAACTTTGTGGAGATACTGGAACAGAAAACTCAGGAGATAATGAAGTAGAGAATGATTTAAAAGGAAAAATTGAGACAAATATGGAAACCTCAGTTGAACTTGAATTTACTGATGAAGAAGAAGAAATTATTGAAGATTTCTTGAAACAAAATAGTAAAGTTGAACCTGAAAGTAAGAATAAGGAATGGGTTAAAACTCCTAGGATTCTAAAAAATCCAATGGACAGTGACCTGAGAACCTTATTTAAGGAACATGTTAGAGAAAACAATACTGAAGAAAAGAAGGAAGATTTGCCAATAACCGAAAAAGGGAAAATCGATACAGAAGATGTTTCAAAGAAAAGATCGTATGAGAATGAAACATGGCGAACAAGTAATGCTCAAAGATTTAAGGAAAAAGGAAAATAGGGTATAACTTCAGAACCAAAGGTTATAGATTTGGAATCTTTACCTTACCCACCTAAGGATCAAATTAGAAAGATAAAAAATGATAAGAAGTATGCTCGTTTCCTTGATACTTTTCGTCATATTCATGTCAATATCCCTGTTATCGAAGCCCTAATCAACATGCCTACCTATGGAAAGTTTCTTAAAGATATCCTATCAAACAAAAAACGGTTAGAAGAATATGAGAATATATGCCTTAATGAAGAATGCTCTGCAGTACTCCAACATAAGTTGCCTCCTAAACTTAAAGATTTTGGTAGTTTTACAATCCCATGTGAGATTGGAGGATTTCTGTTTAAGAAAGTACTATGTGATCTTGGAGCAAGTATAAATCTCATGTCTTATGAGGATTATAAGAAACTAGGCATAGGAGAGCTTACAAATACCGAAATGACCCTTCGGATGGCGAGATAGATCGATTAAACATCCTAAGGGAGTCATCGAGGACGTGTTGGTTAAAGTAGACAAATTTTACTTTCCAAGAGATTTTGTAATAATGGAAATGGAAGAAGGATATTCGGCGCCAATTATTCTAGGTCGTCCATTTCTAGCAACGGGAAGAACATTAATCGATGTTCGTAAAGGAGAACTCGATACTAAGAGTTAACGAAGATGAAGTTTCCTTCAATATCTTCAAAGCTATGAATCATCCATACAAATCACCGTAATCGTGTTTTTTTATAGATGAGATATCTACACTCGTGATGATCAATTGCAAGCTTATGAAGATAAGCTAGAGGAATGTTTAGCATTATCTATCTATAAAGAAGATGAAAATGATACCGAAATGAAAGAAGTGATCCTTTATCTTGATAAGGGCCGTTTTCTAAACATCCGTGGCATAAGTATTTGGAATTAGAACTAGAAGGACCAGTTCTAAAACCTTCAGTAGAAGATCCACTAAGGAATCTGGAATTGAAACCACTTCCTACAAATCTTAAGTATGCTTTTCTTGAAACTGATAATCTACTACCGATTATTATTTCATCAACCTTAACTAATGAACAAGAAGATCAATTACTTAGAATGTTAAGAAATCATAAGAAAGCATTTGGATGGACAAGTGGCGATATTCAAGGAATTAGCCCTGAGATATGCGTTCATAAGATCATCCTAAATGAGGGAGCTAAACCTTGTATTCAGCCACAACGCCGCCTCAACCCAAATTTACAAACCATTGTTAAGAAAGAGGTTATTAAGCTATTAGAAATGGGGATAATCTTTCCCATATCAGATAGTGAATGGGTGAGTCCAACTCAAGTAGTACCAAAGAAAGGAGGTTTCACGGTAAAAGAAAATGATAAAAATGAATGGATTCCGACAAGGGAAATTACAGGATATCGAATGTGTATTGATTTTAGAAAACTGAATGAACATACTAAGAAAGATCATCATCCACTTCCATTCATCGTACAAATGTTGGAACGATTAAGTGGACATAAATATTACTGTTTCTTAGATGGCTATTCAGGATATTTACAGATATTCATTGCAGCAGGAGATAGAGAAAAAACTACTTTCACTTGTCCGTATGGAACTTTTGCTTATAAACGAATGCCATTTGGTTTATGTAATGCACCAGCTACATTTCAGCGATGTATGATGGCAATATTTTCTGACATGGTCGAGAAATTCTTAGAAATCATTATGGATGACTTTAGTGTTTATGGAGATTCTTTCGATGAATGTTTATCACACTTAGAACGAGTGTTACAACGCTGTGAAGATACCAATTTAGTATTAAACTGGGAAAAATGTCACTTAATGATATCAGAAGGAATTGTTCTAGGTCATAGAATCTCTGAAGTAGGTATCGAAGTAGATAAAGCTAAAGTCGAAGTAATTGAAATGTTACCTCCACTAGTCAATTTAAGAACTTTGAGAGGATTTCTCGGACATGTTGGATTTTATAGGAGATTTATTGCAGATTTCTCAAAAATAGCAAAGCCTCTAAGTCATTTGCTTGAAAAAGAGGTACCATTTAATTTTGATGACAAATGTATGGAAGCCTTTCAGACCCTAAAAGCGAAGTTGACTACTGCACCAGTACTGGTGGCACCAGATTGGGATTTACCGTTTGAAATAATGTGTGATGCAAGTGATTTAGCTGTAGGAGCTGTCTTAGGTCAAAGATATAACAAAGTACTCAAAGCAATTTACTATGCGTCTCACACTCTAAATGCAGCTCAACTTAATTATGCAACTATAGAAAAAGAACTGTTGGCTGTAATATTTGCCTTAGAAAAGTTTAGATCGTATATTGTCGGATCTAAGGTTATTATTTATACGTACCATTCAAACCTTGAAGTATCTCGTTAAGTAAGAAAGATGCTAAACCACGTCTTCTTAGATGGATTTTGTTACTTCAAGAATTTGATATAGAAATCAAGGATAAAAAAAAGGAAGTGAAAATGTAGTAGCAGATCATCTAAGTAGAATGGAAAATGATGAAGGAAGAGGAAATGAAATACGAGATTCATTTCCTGATGAACAACTTTTTAGGATAGATACTCCCTTAACCATGCAATTATTAAAAGATAAAATACCATTAAAAGAAAATTCACCATGGTTTGGGAATATAGTTAACTATCTTACCTGTAATTACGTCCCGTCTCATTGGACTTGGCAGCAGAAAAAGAAATTCTTTTACAACTTAAAGTTTTACTATTGGGAGAAACCAGATCTTTTCCGAAGATGCTTGGATGGAATAATCAGAAAATGTATTCCTGATAGTGAGATTTTAAGTGTTTTATCGTTTTGTCATGATCGTGAGGCAGGAGGTCATCATGGAGGATGGAAAACTGCTTTTAAAGTTTTACAATGTGGCTTTTATTGGCCTACACTATATAAAGATGCGTATAAATATGTAAAATCTTGTAAATCATGTCAAAAATGGGGAAATATATCGAAAAAACATGAAATGCCTATGCAACCGATTTTAGAATGTGAATTATTTGATGTATGGGGTATAGATTTCATGGGACCTTTCCCTATATCATTTTGAAAAAGATTTATTCTTGTAATGGTTGATTATGTCTCGAAATGGGTAGAAGCTGAAGCTCTTCCCACTAACGATACCAAGGTTGTGCTAAGGTTCCTTAAAAAGAATATATTTACAAGATATGGCACTCCGAGGGCTATCATTAGTGATAGAGGTTCACATTTTTGCAACCGACCATTTACTAAGATAATTGAGAAATATGGTGTAACTCATAAGCTAGGAACACCCTATCATCCGCAAACTAGTGGACTGGTAGAGGTGTCTAATAGAGAAATTAAAAGAATCGTGGAGAAAACAGTGGACTCAAATCATAGAAACTGGGCATAAAGACTAGATGATGCATTATGAGCATATAGAACAGCCTTTAAAACACCAATTGGTTGTTCTCCTTATAAATTAGTTTTTGGTAAATCTTGTCATCTCCCTGTTGAATTAGAACACCGAGCTTTGTGGGCTATTAAATTCCTAAATTTTGATCCTAAAGCTGTTGGTGATCATAGATTACTTCAGTTAACAGAACTGGATGAGTTTCGACTCGATTCTTATGAAAATGCTCGAATCTACAAAGAACACACGAAAGCTTTCCATGATAAGAAAATCTATAATCGTGAGTTCCATGTAGGTGATCGAGTACTTTTGTACAATTCACGTTTAAAGTTGTTTCCAGGAAAGCTTAAATCTAGATGGACAGGTCCCTACGACGTAACTAAAGTCTATAAGTCTGGAGCTGTTGAACTAACTGATGGGAAAACAACTTTTATAGCCAATGGTCACAGAGTAAAATTATTCGTGGAAACTGAAGGGATACCTCAAACAGAAGAAATATTATTGCTTAACGACCCTCCAACGGATTAAGGATGCAGGAATTCTAAACTCAGCCGATTACGGATACTATCTTTCTAAATTCACTTTTTAATATGCAATTTAAGTAGTTTCGTCTTTTACCGGGTAGACGTAAAAGAACTGGAATGCCTTTCATAGATAGAATAGAAATTTTTATTTTGCTTTTAAAATTAGGTTTAGATAAAGATGTTGCCTTTAGAATAGAAGCCTTAGTTTCTAACTTGAACAAAGAACTGATACGCGAAATCAGAGAAAGAGATCTTTGTAATGGAAATTCAAGAAGTGCTATAAAAGAGAAGGGCAGATTTCTAAAGAGATGTAGAATTTGTGGCAAAAGTGAACATAATGGAAAATGTGGGAAAGACAACCAAATCCCAGGATGAATGTTTGAATGTAATTAAGATGGGAACGACTAGGTGGTTATCCGAAAATCCCGATGGACAACAAAGAGAGAATTCAAATGCATCATTTCTAAGAATTAGGTTGATGGACCGTTACTATAGAAATCTCGAAGATTTAAAGATGATAAGAGTAGAATTAGATTAAATTTTATTTTTTTTCTTTTATTTTTATTTAAAAAAAAAAGAGTCATAAAAATTTTATGATAAACTTATGATTATATCATATATGGTTTATATGATAGAATTAAAATTTATCATACCAAAAATATTTTCTTTAAAAAACTTTTATAAAAAATCGTAATAATTTATTTTATCATTAAATAATTTTATGATTTTATAAAAATATTTTTATGATGCAATCTAAATTATTACACACAAAAAAAAAAAAAAAAAAAAAATTTGAAAGGAGAATCGAGTAATTACAAACGATTCGAGTCGATAGGAGTTCGATTCGATTCGTTAGCTTTATAACCTAAAAATATCACACTTTCATCTTCATCTTCCTCATTTCTTCCACCAAAAAAAGCCGACCCCCACCCCTTTTCCCCTCTTCAAAAATTTCATCACTTTTCACCAAATCTTCTATCCCAAATTACTTAATTAATCATCTTCTCTTCCATTCCACTCCACAAATTCATCACCATTACATAAAAGGATAGATTTTTCAAGCAAAGCTCCTCTCTTTTCTCAACATTTCGGCGGCACCACCATCTATTCCGGCAACTACCTACTCTTTCTAGCTCTCTACGGTAACTATATATATATGTATATCAATCATTTTAATTTTTATCAAGCTTTTAGTTTTTAATTTTATTTTTATTTTTTCCTATAATTTGGTCTAAGTACTTGTTTGTGTTTGTTGTTTGTTGTTGTTTTTGTTGTTATTTTGTCATACCAAAATCGTAGATGGCCTCATCATCTAGGAGAAGCTCTAAGAAAAGAAAACCAGATAACCCTGTAGTAGTACCGGTTCATGAACCGCGACCCTTAACTGAACTTGAAGAAGCTGTTTCTTTTGAAAAAACCGCTAGTATTGAAGCATCCATGGGCATGGGAGGAGTAACTTCAGTAGCAGATGTGGCAGCAGGTCTCGGCTCGTTTGGATTGGAAGGTTCGGTGACGATGACGACGAGGCAAACTCAGGCTACATTTCAAGCTTTTACGTCAGTGGATCCACAACAGTTTAACTATGATTTTAGTACGACTCAGTCTCTCGGGGCTGATTTTACTTCTAGTATGTTTGGATCTTTTTCGGCTCATTTTGACTCATTTTATGATGAAGATGAGGATTACGATGGAGATGAGTAGTTAAGTAAACTTTTCCTATTTTACGATGTATGACGATATACTTTGGTTTGATTTTTATTTTAGACGGTTTGATGTACTCTGTGGTTAGTACACTACGCAGTTTTACGTTTTTACGTTGTTTCTGTATTATTATAATTTTTCACCCCTGTTTTAGATAAAAATACATGCTTTCACACTGAATTAACCTGATAAAACATCCTGAAATGCAAAAATCTGTGACCGAGCACTGTAGCACCGGCCCGCGCCGGCCTGGTGTTCTACCGACCTCATTCAGGTTGTTTCTTATCTATTTCTGGCACTTCTATATAAGGAAACAGAGGGCTCACTCCTCAATTTGCCAATTCACCTCTTTAGTCTCTCGTTTTCTTATATATTCCGTATAAAATGTCCAATCATTCGTCAGTTAACAGTTATTCTCCTCCGCATACCCCAAACTCCGTACTCCCTAATTCGCATTATCCGTTTTTCCACCCCATCCCTTACAATTATATGAATGAAGCAAATCCAAACCCTTTTTTGAGTAATTTCAACCAATCACCGGTGCTTTGGTTGAAAGAGGTCTAAATTTTAGAAAAGTGGATAATTGGGTATTCATAAGAATGAAGCGGATGGGTGGGACTATTTTTGTCGTATGCCCGAGGAAGAATTAATGTTACAATGGTAAGAGAGTTTTACTCGTACTTGCAGAGGCTAGTACTCAGAGTCGTTACGATCTGTTACCATTACCATTAGAGGTACCGTTGTTCCTTTTACTTCTACCATAATCAATCAAAATTTTCATATACCACCAGTCCAAACATCACCCTCTAGTCATTATGAGTATCAGTGGAGACTTGACACCGCTGAAGGATTTATTAACAAATGTTCGGAATCTTATCAAGTTTTATTCCAACATTATAATAGGGATAGAGACGTCTCCACTGCCGCTTTACTTCCCCATTTGAGAACCTGGAAACGTTTCATCAATTCACGAGTTTATCCAACTGATGATTTCTCGGAAATCGTGATGATGAATTGTTACTATTGTATGCTATAACGAGCGGGGTCGTTATAGATTGGGGAATATTGATTCGTAAAGGTACCGTTAGTTTTGCATTTGGAAGCGAGACCGATCCGTCAACCTATGCCTTTTGCATGGCCGATTTCCGAATAAGTGTTCGTTTGGCTAGGGTACCGGAAAGAGAGACGACGATGAGTACTTTCCACTCGCCTTCCTCAGGTAGGGCTACTACCAGTCGATATTCCGGGAGGATCTTCAAGTGGAGAAAATTAGATAGTTATGATAGTTGTAAGGAATATCAAAGGTAATAATAATGGTAGAATAAATTAACTTAGAATAAATTAGTTTAATCATAACTTAGATTAACTTAGTTTTAGTTTTTTTTTTAGTTTATAGTAGTATTTAGTAGTTAACTTGTACTTTTTAATATTGTAATATATTTGTTTGTATTAATGTTTTTTTTTATTATGCTATATTATATAAACGCTAATCTATATGACACGTAACAATATTCACCCGTTAAAAAATTTATTTTAATTCCTAAACCAACTTTTTACTACTCATTACACATCGAGACGATGTCAATTCGTAAGTGGGGAGTAGAGATTGGTTAGTAAATAAAATAAATTTAATATATCAAATACTGATGCACTTAGTTTAATCAATCTTAAGGAAATAAACAAAATAATATATAATCATTATAATAAAAATGACATATTTGGATAGAATAAATTTTTAATTAAGTAAAGTAATCTCGATATATTATTTCTATATTATTTATATCTATGTTAGATTTTTATCAAGATTTTAAGTATGTATACCTAGATAAATAGTATGAAATATTATTTTTTTTATGGAATGAGACAAAAGTTACTTTTAATTATAATAATATTTTAGAATGATTTTCTTTTCAAGACAAGTATGAATTTGGAATCGGATTAGGAATGATGAGATTTTTGGCATTACTTTGACTAACTATGGCCAAATAAGCCTACCCGAACGTAATTTCCAATTTTTGTCCCCACCTCAGCCTTGCAGAGTGATCAAGACCTCACTCGAAATTAGTCATTATGATTAACTAGATATAACCGACCCTTAACATAAAATTGGTCTACATTTCCTTGAAATCCCGCAGGTTTAGTATGTACTTATGGATAGCGGTGACGACATCGAAATTCAATAATGGTATATGCTGAGATTGGAATAAATATTATTCGGAAGGCAATCTGTTTTCAAAAAAGTGTTATTCTCTAGAAAAAGAAAAAGTTGGAATAATTAAGTGCTGATGTATCCGTACTCACCTCATGACACTTGAAAGATAGTCGATTCTAGTAATGAGTTCGGATAAGGTTTGTTTGTTAAAAAAATTAAAAATAAAAATAAAAATAAAACAAAAAAACAAAAAAACAAAACAGTGTCAGGATGTTACTAATCAAGGTATTTTTTTATCAGAAGTTGAAGGTGTAAGTACGTACAACTTGCCTCTATTTTCTTTTGATTTCCCTTTGTTATCCTGTTGATTAGCCAAACACCCTGAGCCTGAACGTTATAAGCCATTTTGCCAACTACTTGACTTAGTCCTTGATTCCGAAATTTCATATAGTGGCGATTACAAAATTTTTCTAAGTATTTTATTTTATAGTTATTAAGTAATTCATGTAGAATTTCATTTAAATAATATTTTATAACTAGTTTATTAAGTTATACACACTTTTTATTTTTTTAATAATCTTAGATAGATAAAATTAATATAATTATAATGTTGAGAGCATGCATTACTAAGTTAGAAATTTAGTCTAGAAGAACTATATTGTTTGCATTATAACAGTTTATATATTATCGCTTATTTTGCTCGAGGACGATCAAAAGTTAAGTGGGGAGTAGTTGATGTATGATAAAAATATAACCATATTATATGACTTTTTATATCGTATTTACGATAATATCGTATAAATTCTATAAAAATATATCTAAAAACACATAAAAATCGAAATCGTTATAAATAGATATTATCATTATAATTTTAGTAAAACTTATAGTTTTTATGATCAAAATTACTGTGGCTCGTGTTTTTGACTATTTCAGGGTACGTTTGATGGAAAACTGAAGGATTAAAACCGAAACAGTAAGAAACGGAAGAAATATATTTTTCAAGATCCGGCCCGAGCCGGAATCTCTCTGCCACCAGCACATGGGGACTGTCAGGAGAGAATCTCCACTGTAGCACCGGCCCGCGCCGGTACTACACCGGCCCGCGCCGGCCTTGTGTTTCACTATAAATATAAATACTCCTCATTTGAGTTGTACCAATATATGATGGAGTATATATATATATATATATATATATATATATATATATATATATATATATATATATATATTATCTTAATCTAGTTTGTAGTTATGTAAATACCGTAAACGACACTCGTTGAAATAATAATGTAGTATAAGTATCGTTTTAGTACTTAGAAGGATTATCAAGGCTCGTTGTTGCTAAAGGAGTTGTTATTTCCGGAGAATACGGCTCGACGCTACAATCGTAATCCGGTAACTTTTTAATGTATTTATGTTTGTTTGTTGTTATTAGTATCTATCTATTAGTTATAATGATATTAGGCTAACTCTATATCTAGCCAAGATATGAAATTGAATTAGTTTATCTTTTTAGGGAAATAGATGATGACTATGTTAAAATTGAATTAAAATCGATTATAATGAATCTTTTTCTATCTTGCAACGTATTGATAATATTTGGATTGACGTAATTAACCAAGATGAATCGCAACATATAACCTAATGATGAACTGACCAGAGAAATTAGGATATGAGATAAAGGATAGAAAAACCGGAGGGTAAATTGGCCGAGTGAAAACGTGACAACGGAATCCGATTTCCTACCCGGGGCAGATTTGTCTTGGGAAAGATGAATCTTATTAAATTTGTGTTCAAGATCATAATAATGTTAAAATCAATGGTTTAATTGAAACTAACACCGGAAAGTTAAATCGATCCGCCTGACAACCGGAGCCTTTTGAATAACATCGGCCGTCTGACAAATTGAATAACCTCTTTTATCCGGGGTAGATTTGTACTCGGCACTGTTCGTACTAACCGAGATTAGCATGGGCGGTTGTGGAGATTAAACGATCACAATTTGACATATGACAATTTCATACGCTCGTGTGAGGAGGAGTTGTCTAGCTTAGGAATACACCGATTCACATATAATTGATTCACCTTAAATTAAGGAAAGATCGAGCACATCTATTTCTACTAAAAAGAGATACTGATTCAGTGACATATTCTTGGCTAGTTTCTAATAATATTACTAATATATTGTATTGGTACCTATATATATTTATATCTATATATATATATATATGTATTTCTATATGCTTATATATATATTTTTATATCTATATATATCTGTTTTAGTTTTATGCATTTATTTACTGTTTTAAGGTTACTAAATAGAAAAAAGAAAAATTGCGACTTAGATTGAGTTAATAATAGCTTCTTGGTGTTTAGCCACACTCTAAATTACCATACGTTTCCCTGAGGATTCGACACCTGACTCACCATACTAGCACTACAGTTTGACCCGATACACTGTCGGTTAAGGACTGGAATAACACTAGAAAGGCCACGTCAGCAAGCTGAAGAAATCATTATATGGTTTGAAGCAAGCTCCAAGGCAGTGATATAAAAGGTTTGACAGTTTTATGCTTCAGCAGGGTTACAACAGAAGTCCTTATGACTGTTGTGTATACCACAGTCTGTTGAAAGATGGATCACATATCTATCTTGTTTTGTATGTGGATGACATGTTGATTCTTCGCCGCAAGGAAGTCGATATTCAAAATCGAAGAACATTCTCGGTCTTGAATTTGAAATGAAGGATTTAGGTGCGGCCAAGAAAATCTTGGGGATGGAGATCCGGAGAGATAGAAGTCGAAGAAATTATTCTTGTCTCAAAGCAGGTTATGTGCGAAGATATTGGCCAAGTTTGGGATGTCCGTCGCAAAACCAATAGATACTCCTATGGCATCAAATGTTCATTTGTCCGTTTATGCTTCACGATCATTTGAAGAGAAGGAGTATATGTCAAAAGTTCCCTATGCTAGTGCAGTTGGCAGTCTGATGTATGCCATGGTTTGCATAGGCCCGATCCGGCTCGGGCAAATCGGTGTTGTCAGCAGGTTTATGGCTCAACCTGGAAAGGAACACTGGAAAGCTGTTAAAAGGATATTCAGGTACCTGAGAGGTACAGCTGATGTTGGTCTCATTTATGGAGGTGATACTAGTCTGGTCACAAGCTACTGTGATGCTGATTATGCGGGTGATGTTGACAGTAGAAGATCAATGACTGGTTATGTGTTTACATTGGGAAATGCAGTGGTCAGCTGGAAAGCTACTCTTCAGGCTACAGTAGCCTTATCAACTACTGAAGCAGAATACATGGCTCTTATTGATGCATCTAAGGAGGGTATCTGGTTGAAGAGGCTAGTCAGTGATTTAGGGTTGCATCAGGATCAGGCTGATATATATTGTGACAGTCTTAGTGCAATATGTTTAGCCAAGGATCAGGTTCATCATGAGAGAACCAAGCATATTGATGTCAGGTATCATTTCTTGAGGAATAGGAAGAGGGTTGTAGTGAAGAAGATCAGCACCAAGGATAATCCTGCTGACATGTTCATTAAACCAGTTCAGCAGAGTAAGTTTCAGCTTTGCCTGGACTTACTGAATATTCAAAGCTTATAATCAGTTTCTGGAAACTCTACTGAGGGCAGATCAGTGGAGTGGATGCTGTGGAGATAGTCTGGTACAAGTACATCCGGCATTGACGAATGCATCCGGTACAAGTACATCCGGTTATGCAATCGTTTGACTCTAGTGAGAGTTGAAGTCAAGGTGGAGATTTGTCAAGAAAGTGACTTAAACTCTACATCCGGTGGAACCAACCGAAGACTCACTTGTGTGATGGACGGTACCGAGAAGGGTATTCAATTACGTGCGTCGTAGGGTGGAGTCTACCGAGTTTCGTTAGCGGGGTAACTATCGACGGGGTGATATTCGCCGAGTACCGGAATACAAACAGGGTCCCACATCCGATAATTACGTTATGTGACAGCTATACGGTGTCATTAAAAGGAGGACACGTGTAGGGGTATTTATGGTGCATCAGACAAAGATTCCTTGCGGCTAGGGTTTAGGGATTTGTGCCTATAAATACAGTTGTTGTCTCATTGTCCGAGTGTGTTGAAATCTGTAAATTCAGTGCATAATAAAATATTTCTTTTCTGCCCGTGATTTTTTACCTATCCCACTGAGGGGTTTTCCACGTTAAATCTGTGTTCTTCTTGTTTCTGTTATCTCCTTTTATTGTTTATGTTTGGTTGCTTCTGTTTCTGTTTCTTGCATCTGAAGTTAACTCCATCAATTTTATAACAATAAGCATAAACCCTTAAAAAATAGGTAGCAATTGGCACATTTTTCTCTATTGTCTTTGTGAATGTGCTGTTAGAGGGACTATAGGGTTGGCCCACAATCTTGAATTGACAAGTTTTGTCTTTTTTAAGATTATCCACTGTTTTTCTCCATGTCTTTTTGGCTAATTGGTGCATAGCATAATTTGATTTGAATGGTTTTGTAGGATGAATCTGTCCCTTTTGGAAATGTGGTGTTGTATGAATATGATACTGTGATTTGGTCTTGTCCAGCTTTCAAAACTGCAATGTCAAAATTGATCAATATTGAAAAAAAATAAACAAATGTTTATTTAATCCTTTATGCCTATTTATCCTTTCAAACTGCAAATTAAATGTTCCTTAAAAAAAGGAATATTTTTAAGGTAGTAAATCTGCATGGAGACATTCTAAATAAAAGTTTTAGGGTACTTAAGTGTAAAACATATGTGTGTTTTACACATAAAATCCTAGAGTTCTTAACTGTGATATATCTGCATGCAATGTACCGTCTAATATTTACTTTTAATAAAAAAGCACTTCTTTATTCAATCGATCGACATCAGCTTCCGTGAGGCTTTTCAAGTGATATCGAATCCCAAATAAAGATGTCATGTGTCCCTAAATAAAACATGTACGCTCCAGTATCTCCGATTGAGTTGAGTCTCGACCTTAAAACTTAAACTTGATCACGTTTCGTCCAAGTTCATTCGGGTCAAAATACGAGAGAATTAAGGTAAATGTTAGAATTGTTATTTGTGCTACATCAAAAACTTGGTAATGAAAACTGAAAGTGTAAAGGATATAAGTGTAAAGGATATAAGTGGAAATAATGGAAAAGAGGGTGATGAGTCATATGGTACATGTGTACCAAGCTGTTAGACCTTGAGGCGTGTGCCAAAAATAGATTTTGTGTATCTTTCTTATATTCTCTGTTCTTGTACTGTTGACATTATTATTCTGAATATGAATGAATGAACTAGCTCTTGCATTCTTGAGCTATGGCAGCAAATCTTTCTTATTGTTAAAAATCAAACTTGATATCGGAGCATCTTAGACTAGCGTCATGAGTGTTGAAAAATCTGGGACCGGTACTGTGCCGGTGACCGCCATAACCGCTGCAACTACGGAAGCTATCAGCACGCCGGTGTCGATTTCTGCAAATGTGGTGACTACATCTGCTAATGTTCATCATCAGACTTTATTTGGGTCTGTACCTTATCCAGGTTTTCTTTATCCACCACCAGAGTTCTCCGGTGGAATCCCATTCACGCAGATCAGTGGATTTGTAGTTCCTCCATCTTTTCCGGTGATGATAACAACTTTTAGATCACCGTGGTCCCTTTTTGCAGACAAGTTCACCCTTTCAAGGGCATCTCAACCAAACATGCACCGTGAAATTGAAGAGAGAGACAATTATCTTCTTTGGAAGTACACCATCTTGCCCATTGTAAGAGGTCACAAGATGGAAGATCTCCTGGTGGAACCAGACCGAGACCACCTGATACTGGTAGATTTACACCCTTTCCAAATCCAGCTTTAGAAGAATGGAATACTGCAGATCAGCTCCTTATGGGATGGTTACTTAGTTCTATGACAGAGGAAGCCTTGATTGAGGTAATGGGATGCACTACTTCTCATGGAGTTTGGTCTACATTAGAGATATTGTTTAATAATAAGTCAGAAGCTAGAATGCTGGAGTTTAAAAGTGCATTGACTAGAGCTGAAAAAGGATCTAAATCGATGAGTGACTATCTTGCACAGATGAAGTCTTACAGTGACAGTTTAACAACTGTTGGATATCCTATGTCTAGGTCTGAGTTAATTTTGGCAATTCTGGGTGGATTGGACAAAAAATATGAGGCAGTGATAGTAAACATCACCTCTAGGGTTGGATCCCTCACTTGGCCAGAAGTTCAGGCTCAACTTCTGACTCATGATAGATTGTTAGCTAGATTCAATCCCCATATAGCTACTGCTAGCACTCAAGCAAATCCTATGGAAAATTTAGCCTCTTATTCCTAAGGATCCAATGCAGGAAACAGGGGTAATGTGAGACCTAACAATAACACGGGCTAGGGTACATACAGTGGCAGAGGGGGCTCTAGAGGTGGAAGAAACAACAGGGGTGGCAGATCTGGTGGTAGAAATGCAAGGGGAAGTAGGCCTACCTATCAATTGTGTGGAAAAAAAATGGACATACTGTTGTTGATTGCTGGCACAAATTTGAACATGATTTCTAAGGTCCAACTAACAATACTGCTCAAACTGGGGGTCCCAAACAAATTTCTGCATTTGTAGCCACACCTAACATTGTCTCAGATCATTCTTGGTACATGGATAGTGGTGCAACCGGCCATGTTACATCAGAAGCGGTAATATAAGTATAGACAATATGTATGATGGTAAAGATGCTCTTATTATAGGAAATGGTGAAAGCCTTACAATAAAAAACATTGGCCACACAATGTTACACACTCCACACACACTTACACGTGAATAATATTCTTCATGTACCAAAAATCACAAAAAAAAACCTGCTAAGTATATCCAAACTTATCACAGATAACCCTATATTTGTTGAATTTGATGGTTTGTCTTGTGTTGTGAAGGACAAAGCTGATTGAGTTAAAATCCACCCAACAAAAACAATTTATAAAGGACTCGAAACTGTGGGTAAACTAACTCTCTAACCGGCAGTGTACCGGGTCGATTGCTAGCATAGCTACAGGAGTACGAGGTCGAACCCAAGGGAAAAGTGTTTGTGAGTACCAAAGCAAACTTCAAACTTAGTCTAGGAAAATCGATGGTTGAAAAGGTTTATACAACTACAACGACATTAAAGCGATTAGCAACGAAGTTTAACTAAGGGAGAGGGACATAGCCGAACCATGATCCAAATAGCTAATTTCAACCCCAAGGATAGACAAAACCGGGAGTGTGCAATATGACAAAAGAACTCTTGCATTCAATTTCACGGGTGCGTGCTCCTAAATCCGGTGTTAAGGTCTGAACAACTCTCATTTAACACCCTATGTCATGTTAACTACCCTTCCCTTTAGAAGATTCACTAACAAGACATGATACGCACTAGAGCCGCTTAAACGTTAAAACGAGTAACCTCACTTTGGGCCCGGGCTTAACAACTAAGCCGGGTCTACGCTGCGATCCTAGAACCCCTTTTCCCACACCCCTCTCTCTGAACAACTCTCAAGATTGATGTGTGTGATCTTTTTGACCTAGGTGATCAATCTAGCCCAAATCCATTATAACAAGTTCTAAGACGTGAAATATGCAAGATGCAACAATAAAAAGCACTACCCACTCCCAATTTCATCACCCAAAGGGTGATTTCACCAAATTTCACATGATTCGACTATGAAAAGGGATTAGCTACTCATTACACTAGTTAAAGCATACACAATACAGTAAATAAGAGGCATAACGAGCAAAGGGAAGGAGAAAATTACCATAAAATCGCAGAAATTCGAGTTGAGATCCAAAAAGTACAAAATAAAGAAGTAATTAATATGTGGTCTCTTAGTGTTTGGGATGAAAATCTAAGCTAAGAAATGGAAAGATTAAGCTAAGATGTTGTTGATTTACACTAAGAGAGAGTATTCTAAGCTATTACAAAAATCGAGCAAGAAAATGGGTAGAGTTTTGCTAAGAAAAACTTGATATCATAGAAATAGTCTAAGGGGGGTATTTATAGGTGGAGGAAAAATCTGCAGAAAAATAGGTTCGAACGCGCGTTTAGGAGCTGGAACGGGCGTTTGGAATCTTCAAACGCGCGTTTGGCTTAGTTGAAACGCGCATTTCGCATAAATTCTGGGCAGGGACTTGACTGTTCTTCATCTGGAACGCGCTTTTAAGATGGTTCGAACGCGCGTTTGGTGACTTGGAACGCGCGTTTAGAGTGGTTTTCAAATGCGCGTTTGGAGGGCTACAAGTCTGGACTTCTGGAACGCGCGTTTGGGGGCTTCAAACGTGCGTTTGATGTATGGGACGTGCGTTTGTGGAATTCAAACGCGCGTTTGACCCCTGTTTCCCCAAATCTTCACTTTTCTTCCTTTTTGGGCCCTCGTCTTGCCTCGATCATGCTTTTTCACCACGAATCGTCACCTTCCGGGTTCTCGAGACACCAATACCCTACAATCTCATGAACGAACAAGACACACAAACGATTCCGGAGGGTAAAAGTGCTCGGGAATGGGTTAATATCACTAAAAAGAGGTAGTAAACCATCAAAGCGACGGATTTACTCCCCGTGCTATAAACTCACGATATTACCCAAAAACGGTCTAAAAACACCGAGAATGTGCTAAAAGTGGGATAAACGGGGGTGGAAAATGCACCGGAATCACGTAAAGTTGACTCCCATCAACCACCCCACACTTAGCCTTTGCTCGCCCTCGAGTAAATTAGGCGTTTTAAAACCAACCAAGGGATTCAACGTTGTGATGTAGGTGCTACTATTCACACCCTCGAGGTAACCACAAAGTATGAAACACGAACATATACACACCGGTTATAACATTATCAAGAAAGTGGAGTGTGTGTGGTGCCAAGCTAAAAACCAAGTGCTCAAAATGATTGTCGGGGCTTGAATCCCGACCAAAAGTCTACCAACCGTTTCATACCCACTAGCCTCTCCACTAATCAAGGTCACTAAGTTTGGACACGATCGGGTAGGACTTGAAGGGTTATAACGTTAGGCTAGGGTAATTCCGGTTAATCGAAAAGGATATTTTGGGAAGCTGGAGAAAAAGGAGTACAAGTGAACCTAATCAACAAGTGTACCACCTTATCTCTACCATACAAACCATCCAAACTCCTTTTGATTATTTTAAGCACTTGGGAACCATAGGATATTAACATACCCGAACTCATTGCCTCACTCAACTATATTTCAAGTGTTATGAGGTGAGATCGAATACATTAGCACCTATCTCACTATCCCAACTCCAACATCATAAAAAATCACTTTTGAGCTCATCACTTTGATTCCAACCCTTTATTGTATAAACTCCAAACTCTTATTCATTGAGAACTTTCTCATTTATTTTGAACTTTGATTGATTGAGTTCTCTTTTCTTTCTCGGTTTTTTTTTTTAAAGAAAGAAAGAAAAAAGGACAGATTTTCTTTTCTTCTTGGGCCAAATCAAAACACTAGGCCCAAATGAGCTCCTCTTCTCCTTATAGTATAGCTCAAAACCGAGAAAACAACAACCCATCAAAACATCATTCCCCACCCCACACTTGCCTTAGCAAGTGTGGCCCAACAAAAGATTAAGTTCACTCGTAGGGTATAAATGAAGGAAATGTGACCATAATTAAGGCTCAGGGTAGGTTTCTGACTAAGTAACAAAACGGCTATAAAACGAATGGTGGTCAGACCATCCTATCAAGGCTGAGAGGGGCTACGAAGGTCTAATGTTTCGGGATAAGGCTTATTTGGCTCTGGTTGGTCAAAGAGACGCCAGGACCGTCATCCCGTATCCTACTTAGGTAAACCTTTCTATTTCGTCTCGAGACTAGTGGTATGAGAGGTGGTAGCAATCAAAATGTGCACAAAGTGTTGCTTACGTGAAATTAATAAACTCCATCCTCAAGATAATATCAAACCGCAAAGTGTACACGTTTGGGTCCCTACTAAGGTGATCACCACTCGAATGTGAAAATAACACACACAACACGGTGCTAAAAACCCTTGAAATTTTTTTAAAAATTGCCCAAAAATCGACTCGAGCCCGGTCATAGGCTAAGCATACCACACATTTAGTACAAATAAAAGCTAAAGCAAGAATAGCTACAGGAGTACGAGGTCGAACCCAAAGGAATCGTGCTTGCAAGTACCATAGTGAACGTAATGCTTAGTCTAGGTGATCAAAGTTTTTAAGGTTTTGTTTCTATAACGACACTAATTGATTCCAACTAACGAGTCTAAAGATAAAAAGAAAGAAAGAAGATTAAACGACTAAGTTTTAAAGATAGTTAAGGAGACATAGCCGAACCATGATCAAAATAGCTAGTTTCACCCCAAGGAATGACAAAACCGGGAGTGTGCAATAACAACAACCTCTTACATTCAATTCCACGGGTACGTGCTCCTAATCCCGGTGCTAAGATCTGAACAACTCTTCCCCAACACCTTATGCCAAGTCAACTAACCTTCCCTAAGAGAGGTTCATTCACAAGACAATCATGCACGAGAGCCGTTTAAGCGTTAAAAACGAGTAACCACGCACTACAATGCGATCCTAGAACCCTTTTCCCACACCCCTCTCTCTGAACAACTCTCAAGATTGATGTGTGTGATCTTTTTGACCTAGGTGATCAATCTAGCCCAAATCCGTTATAACAAGTTCTAAGATGTGAAATATGCAAGATGCAACAATAAAAAGCACTACCCACTCCCAATTTCATCACCCAAAGGGTGATTTCACCAAATTTCACATGATTCGACTATGAAAAGGGATTAGCTACTCATTACACTAGTTAAAGCATACACAATACAGTAAATAAGAGGCATAACGAGCAAAGGGAAGGAGAAAATTACCATAAAATCGCAGAAATTCGAGTTGAGATCCAAAAAGTACAAAATAAAGAAGTAATTAATATGTGGTCTCTTAGTGTTTGGGATGAAAATCTAAGCTAAGAAATGGAAAGATTAAGCTAAGATGTTGTTGATTTACACTAAGAGAGAGTATTCTAAGCTATTACAAAAATCGAGCAAGAAAATGGGTAGAGTTTTGCTAAGAAAAACTTGATATCATAGAAATAGTCTAAGGGGGGTATTTATAGGTGGAGGAAAAATCTGCAGAAAAATAGGTTCGAACGCGCGTTTAGGAGCTGGAACGGGCGTTTGGAATCTTCAAACGCGCGTTTGGCTTAGTTGAAACGCGCGTTTCGCATAAATTCTGGGCAGGGACTTGACTGTTCTTCATCTGGAACGCGCGTTTAAGATGGTTCGAACGCGCGTTTGGAGGGCTTCAATTCTGAATAAAGTCTGGACTTCTGGAATGCGCGTTTGGGGGCTTCAAACGCGCATTTGATGTATGGAACGTGCGTTTGTGGAATTCAAACGCGCGTTTGACCCTTGTTTCCCCAAATCTTCACTTTTCTTCCTTTTCGGGCCCTCGTCTTGCCTCGATCATGCTTTTTCACCACGAATCGTCACCTTCCGGGTTCTCGAGACACCAATACCCTACAATCTCATGAACGAACAAGACACACAAACGATTCCGGAGGGTAAAAGTGCTCGGGAATGGGTTAATATCACTAAAAAGAGGTAGTAAACCATCAAAGCGACGGATTTACTCCCCGTGCTATAAACTCACGATATTACCCAAAAACGGTCTAAAAACACCGAGAATGTGCTAAAAGTGGGATAAACGGGGATGGAAAATGCACCGGAATCACGTAAAGTTGACTCCCATCAAAAGCTACAGGGACAATGCTTCACAGGAGTCAGTTGTAGGATGGTCTGTATAAGATATAAATGCCTCTTGATGACTTCAATCTGAACTCCCTTCACTCCAAATCCTTGACTACATGTTATCATGTTTTTAAAAATTCTATGAGTTGTAATAAGGTTGATTGAACCCTAATGCTTGGCACAGAAGACTGGGCCATCCATCTAGTCAAATTCTGTCTTCTATTTTGAATGCTTGTAATGTTAAAATTTCTAGTGATCTGTCCTTTTGTGAATCATGTCAGTTTGGGAAGAGTCATAATTTATTTCATCATGTTACCTCTTCATATGCTAAAGGTAAATTTGATCTGGTTTATACTGATCTATGGGGACCTGCACCTGTTAAGTCTATAGAAGGGTATTCTTATTATGTGCACTTTATATATGACAACACTAGGTTTACATGGATCTATCCTTTAATGTCTAAATATGATACTTTTCATGCCTTTCAAAAGTTTAAGGCTCTTGTTGAAACTCAGTTTTCCACTAAGATTAAGTGTTTGCAGTCTGATTGGGGAGGTGAGTATAGGACCTTTCAGACCTATCTTGACACTGAGAGCATCATATTTAGACATCCATGTCCCCATGATCATGCACAGAATAGCAGGGCAGAGAGAAAGCATAGGAACATTGTTGAAACATGATTGACTCTCCTTGCTCAAGCAGGTATGCCTTTGAGATATTGGTGGTACAGCTTTCAGCCCAGTGTGCAACTCAAAAATAGTCTGATGATGCCGGTTAAAATGGTCTATTCGACGGCATCAATATTCTATCCATTATGAGCTAAAAATAGTTGTTTCGACCTACAAATACAAACCATTTGAGTTGAATATCATATGTCGGGTTCGTGAGTCGAGAAATCTGCACTTAGCGTTCATTTTCCTTATTTTGATATTATTTCGTGTATTATTTGATGATTTTCAGGATACGAAATATTGGGCTGAGCATGATGGACGAATCTGGAGTGGACTGAACGAAAAGAATAGGCCTAGGGTATTCCAGAGGCATCCAAGTTAAGTCGGTTGAAGAAAAAAGACAAAAGTACCCCCGGTAACCCGGAAGGCGGTGCCGACTTACCGAGGGTCGAGAACCTTCCGAAACGCGTTTTCTTGGATGAGGGGTCGAACTAGATGTTCCTAAGTCGGTTTAGATAGCTATTAATAAGAGGCTTCGCCTCAGAACAAAATGTAACAATAGTACCATACAATTTACAAGCATTATGCAATAAAAGTTCATTGTTATTTATTTTATGAGTTCTGGTCGGAGAGACGATGGAGTCGCCGCCTAGGGAGAGATCCGAAAGAGATCTATGCTCGTCCTCGAGGGTATGATTTTCTGCATTTTCCAAGATGTAGATCTATCATTATTCTATTCGACTAGTATGTTTTAATTGCTTATTTAGTTTAATTATGTAGTAGTTAGTTTATTTTACCCTATGTGTTATAGATCTGATTCGTTGGTGAAGAAATCATGGAATAGTAGTTGCATTCTTCAGATCTGCGATGGTCTATATCGCTAGATCTGAATACCTAGTAAATTACTAATTCATGATAATTGGGGCCATCTACGTTGATCGATAGATTTAATTTACATGTTAGTAGCCTAATCAACTATTTGCATGTCATTGCAAATTAACATGAAGGACTGTTAGTGAAGTGTTAATTAGGACAATATCTTGATGGACCCTAGGAACGTGTTGGTCAATGTCGACAGCTGTCTAGGCGGGTTTGCGGTATGAGTTAGCGCTCAATATCGACAGCTCTAGTTCTTTATGTGTATGGGCTATTACGGACCAATTAAGGAGGGTAGCTTTGATTGTCTACTGCCATTGTTGGAGTAGATAGGGTTAGGAGTTGTACCCGTAGTTGAACAATGAATAAATTCACCAGGGGGGAGGACTGTTGCATGTGTGGGGGGGGGGAATAACTAATTACTCATAATTGAACTAATACATTAGAAACTCTAGTTTGCTTCGTTGAACTTGCATGATCTTGCTAGTTGATTGTTACCAATTTTACTACTGTCTATATTATAGTTGGTCGTAGACCGTTATTGTGACAAGCTCAATATTGATAATTAGACGTTCTTACGAGTCTCTCTGGGATCGACCTTGATTTGCCAGTACTCTACTACGATAGACCTAGTCCTATTGCTAGTAAGTGCTTTGCACGCGATCATCTGCCCACACATGTCCTTCCGTACAAATCACCCATTGAATGTCTTCTCCACACTAAACCTAACTACAAAACCTTCAGCATTTTTGGGTGTGCTGTGTATCTTATCTTAGGCCCTATCAGTCACATAAGTTTTAGTTTCACACTAAAAGATGTGTTAATCCAGGGTTGAGTCCCTCTCATAAAGGGTATCTCTGCCTAGATGATACTGGCAGGATTTATATTTCCAATTATATAGTGTTTGATGAATCACTATTTCCTTTTAAACATGGGTTTACTCAGGGTCACTCCACCCAAATTCTGGTTGATCCCTCTCTTATCAGTTCATCCTTTACCTTGGCATCTACTCAGCAAGAGGGGGGAAAATAGACTGCATGAAGGGGACATTGTTACTTATGCACTTACAACAGGTCAGGTAAATCATAACTCTCAGAATTCTTCACAAAATTCACATACTGTTGAAATTGGCTACACTCCTGTACACACACCCCCACAGTCACAATCTAATGGTTCTGTTTAGAATTCACCATGGATAGAAAACACTGAGAATGCATCCTCAATAAACACTCAGATTGATGCATCCTTCAATTCTCCATCACATAGTCCATCACCACATGTTACTCAGCATAAGCCTCACCCCATGCAAACTAGAGCAAAAAGTGGGATCTTCAAACCCAAAGTTTATTCTGCTACTATTGCAAGTGCTCATTCTTTCCCTGTTGAGCCAATAAGTGTGAATGAGGTCATGCAAAGTTCATATTGGAAAGAAGCTATGTCATAAGAGAGTATAAGTCTCTTCTTTATAACAGAACCTGGGATCCAGTAAGTTTACCTCTAGGACACAGTGTGGTTGGCAACATGTGGATTTTTAAGCTAAAACTCAAGCCTGATGGGATAGTATTGAAGCGTAAAGTTAGATTGGTAGCTAAGGGGTACAGTCAAAGTTATGGAATAGATTATAATGAAACCTTTAGTCCTGTGGCCAAGTCCTCAACCATCAAGATCATGTCTTTGGCAGTGTCTATGAATTGGCCGATAAATCAGATTGACATAAATAATACTTTTCTTAATGGACCTCTACATGAACCTATGTACATTGAGCAACCAGAAGGTTTTATAGATCCTACAAAGCCTCACTTTGTCAATAAACTGAATAAGGCCTTGCATGGCATGAAACATGCCCCTAGAGCTCGGTTTGATTCCCTGAGGTCTCAGATGCTTAGATGGGGATTCACACAATATGTGTGTGATACTTCTTTATACATGTTCAGGGTTGAGAATAAAGTCTTGTTTGCCCCGGTTTATGTAGATGATATTTTTCTTACAGGAAATTCCCCAATACTGATTCAGAAGTTTATTAAACTATTGGATTTGAAATTATCTCTTAAAGATCTGGGGTCAGTCTCACATTTTATGGGGATGCAAGTTACAAGGGATAGTTCAGGTTTGTATTTAACTCAAACTTATTATTCCTCACTGTTACTTAAAAGACTCGGTTTGGATTATCTGAAACCTTGCCCTACACCAATGGTAGCTGGTAAGCAACTCCTACTTAAGCAAGGTCAACCCCTGGCTAATCTAGGGATTTACAGAAGTGCCATAGGAGCAATGCAATATCTGACATTGACCAGGCCTGATATTGTTTATACCGTCAACACCTTCAGTCAATTTATGCAGGATCCATAAACAGAACATTGGCAATCTTTAAAAAGACTGCTCATATTTGTGCAAGGTACTTTGAGGCAAGGCTTGCACTTCATCCCCAGTAAAAATCTAGAGTTACACGAGTACAATGATGCCAACTGGGTTGCTTGTCCTGCAGATAGGAAGTCTAAATAGGGGATTGTGTTTATTTGGGCAAGTCCTTGATTACTTGGAGTTCCAAGAAGCAATCAGTGGTTGCAAAATCCAGCTGTGAATCTGAATACAGAGCTCTGTCAAATCTTGGCTCAGAGATTCAGTGGATCATGCAGATGCTAGGTGAGATCAAGTTCAAACAGAATACTATACCAACTTTGTGGTGTGATAACACATGAGCCACTTCCCTTGCTCAAAATCCTATTTATCATGCCAGAACAAAACACATTGAAGTGGATGTTCATTATATCATAAATTTGGTGCTTGAGAAGAAGTTGAAAGTCTGCTATATACCATCTGCTGCACAGATTGCTGATGTGTTTACAAAACCCTTGCCCATTACAGCATTCTGTCGTAGTTTTAAGGACAAACTAAATGTAGTTGAACCACATGTTAGTTTGTGAGGGGGGTGAAAGTGTAAAGGGTATTAGTGGAAATAATGGAAAAGAGTGTGATGAGTCTTAGGGTACATGTGTACCAAGCTGTTAGACCTTGAGGTGTGTGCAGAAAATAGATTTTGTGTATCTTTCTTATATTCTCTGTTCTTGTACCGTTGGCATTATTATTCTGAATATGAATGAATGAACTAGCTCTTGCATTCTTGAGCTATGGCAGCAAATCTTTCTTAATGTTAAAAATCAAACTAAAACAAAATAGTATGAGAAATAAAAAAAAAATGCTTGGTGTGATCACTTAAATAACCTTGGCCTTGTGTTGGAGATGCAGTGACAATCAGACTTCTTGGAAGAGATGAGAAAGAGACACCATAGCAGCCCATATTTGTGCCATCTTTTTAAGTACTTGGCCTTTTATCTTCTTGAATTGATGTCCTAAAAATATAAGCAAATCAGCAGAAATTGAAGGAGAGATAAAAAGAAGTACTGGACAAAGGAGTTATGGGATTTATTGATATTGTAGTGCCAATAATGTGGGACTTGGGGTCTCCTTTTATAGATGGGTTAAGATACAAAGATTTAATAGGGTTTTCTACGAACAAACAAAAAAATAAAGGAAAAATTAGTTTATAGTCCACTTTTTCCTCTTTAATTAAATGCTAATCCAGTTTCAATTTTTTAGTTGCATTAAGGACAAATAAATTCCACCGGACGAATATACCCCTATTTACCCATTCAAGTTGTTCAATCATGGTAGTTGCAGTTGCCAGAAAACTATGTACCCGCCGGTTTCAAATCCAAATTATTTTTCCTAATTCCTATAGCTGCTTCCAATTCACGTAAAGCTTCTTGCTTTTTCTTTTTAAGCTTTTTTCCTGTGATAATTTTCAGCCCATTTCATCCGTTCTCTATACTTTAATGGCACTGATGAAACTGAAGTAATTAAGCAAGCATTTTGTTGTTGAATTCTCATCTTTGAAGAAATCGACGATGAGCGGGAACGAATTCCGTTTCTTCTTATCATCTGATATTAATCTTCATGTTACCTTCAGGATCGAGCAACTAGAAGGAAAGCTTCCTTCTTTCAATCCCCCCAATTCATGTTCCGGTAATTTCATCATTTACGATTTTTTATTTTTTTTTATTTTTAGTTAGTGAACGGTATTGGATTTGGGAACAATTTCTCAGTTTATATTATAATTTTTTTATTTTGAATTTTAGCTGAACAATGAGTGTATGTTTATGTTTTTGCTTTTGCTTTGCTCTAGATGAGGTGGATTCAATAATGGAGGAAATAAAGTCAGAGCTTTATGCTGAGTGCACATTGCATCTTGATGGTGCTCCCTTTGGGCTTCCTTTGAGGACAAGGTTATTGATTTAGCGTACTTTCTACTGAATTTTATTTGATTTATGTAAGTATTAAGTTGAGATACCAGCAGATTGGAAACAAGAGGTGCATCAAGTTGTTGGAATGAACTTATAACATTCAGCACCAAATATCAAGATTTAACACCCAACTCCCAGCTTGCATTTACAGTAAGTATGCAACTTTAGATGCTATACATTGCTACTAAGTAGAAAATTTTCCTATGTTTTAATGGTCACTCTTCTTAGTCTTTAGCTTAAGTGGCATAATTACAAGTAGAATAGTAAAAGATGGATCCATTTTTAGAAAGATTTTATGTATGTTTTGTTTACGTAGAAAGCACCAACCATGTAAGATTTTGAACTCTAGGTTGGTAATGAGAAGGTTAAATAATAGGTTCAATTTGTTGAGCAGATTTTCAAATAGTGTTTAAAGCTAGATTATCAATGCCCTTTTTTTAAGATGCTACAGGTTCCACCCAAGTGAATCATATCAATATTCATTAATTAGAGAGGTTGAAGGACAACATGCTTAATATGTGTCTTGTGTTTAAGTGTACGTTTTCTGAACTATATCATCGGTGTCTTGAATGACATCCGGTTAAATTATGTTTCGAACAAGTTTTGTTTGCGGAGGATATGAACTTGTATGGTGCCGGTGTGCTCCAGATATGATATCGTGTCCCTTGAATTAAGCCTCAAATGAGCATTATATGAGCCAAATATATGTGCCTTGAAGTAGTCACTTGAATTAAGCCTTAAATGAGCCTGATACTGTTTAATGATACTGATACTGATACTGATGATACTGATACTGATACTGTTACTGATACTGTGTGCCTTATACGAAACTGTTAGTGATATTGTGTGCCTTATATAAGCCTTATATGAGCTAGATATGATATTCTGTCCCTTGAATTAAGCCTTAAATGAGCATTATATGAGCCAAATATATGTGCCTTGAAGTAGTCACTTGAATTAAGCCTTAAATGAGACTGCTATGGGAGAATGAAGAAGGTATTCTGTCTGAAATGAATAGATTACGTCTTCATTTTGTTTGACTCAAATGTGTGTGTAAACTTGGATTTTGATCTGTTTTTTGGTGTGCAACTTTTTCGATTACAGAATACAAGAAAATGCTGCGATTATTAGTAAATTCGATAGTGTTGGTGATGATGACGACGACTATTTTTGGGTTTTGGATTCGTATAAGCAAACCAGGAACCAAGAGGATGGGTCAGCAGGAGTGTTTTTCATGGCATCGAAGAGGATTTGAGACACGATTTAGTGAAAGAAGTTTGCAGATTGATTGATTTTAAAACTGGATGGAAACCCAAGTATGAATTATAGTTGAGGAATTTGTTGAGAAGTTTGAAACCAATGCAAGCTTGTGCTGTGCTGTGCTGAAATTACAACCCGATGAACGAGATGCATTACAATTCTTCTATTGGGCAGAATGTCGTGCAGGGTTGATACCCAACACGTGTTCGACGAAATGCCATTTGAACCAAACATAGGAATTGGTAGTCATGAAGCATTGGTGCTTCCGGTTGTTGGTATGCCGAGATTATTTGGTCGTGAAAATGAGGCAAAAAAGGTTAGTTTAATCATCGATTCATCCAAGCCACGGATTGAGGGAGTAGCGAGTTTGTAAATACGGAAAAGTATGAAATGACTACTTCACATGTCATTCTTGTTTCCAAGCTTGATATTGCATTTTTGTTCGGAAAGATGTCGATGCTTATATTCGATCCGGGGGTAGATCCTTATACCGTATGGGCCGTCATTCGTTCAAGATTAGTGGTTATAAGCAAGATTTTGATTTTTGGGCTAATATGCTTCATGTTGGTTCTACTTATGCTATTGGCGTTGTTAGATTTGGGGGACATAGACCTTGCAACAAAAAACCGAATGGAGAGTCCTTTTGAGCCCGATATCGATACCGATGCGCGATGCGATGCGATGCGCGTGCGATACCGATACCGATATCGATATCGTGTGCCTTAATGCAATAGATAGGCCTAGTTCAAAGGCTTACTATGTGCCTTGGCGTGCTGAAGTTTTTGATCTACATTGTATCATCATGTAATAGATAGGCCTAGTTCATAGGCTTACTGAACTTGTAATTCAGCACCTTGTGAATTCCGGGCATGATAATTTAGTTCTTTGAACTAGAATATCCTTCTTATAATTTGGCTGATAGTTCAGACTGTTTCAGACTTGTATTGATCTTCTATGTATTACCTTTTAGTCTGATGTACCTATTGTACTAAACTATAGTCTGTTGTACTGATCTTCTATGTATTACCTTTTAGTCTGATGTACTTTTTAGGCTTAATTCAAGTGATTAACTACTGAACCTGCATGTTATAAACACCACACCTTAATCAAGTTATCGTTAATGATTCTATCTCTTCCGAATTGTATCATATAAACCAATTTAACATGGTGTGTTAGTGTATCCGGATTTTGCATTTGGAGAATGATCTTTATCTCGGATAAAGACCTTACGGCAAATTCGGGTGATTAAATAGCTTTAATGATGGTAAATAGAGACTAAACAAGCGAAATCCGTTTTTTCTTTATTTTTCATGTTGTTAATCGATGTACATATTGTACTAAATCTATAGTTTGTTGTACTTGCTATTAATCTGCTGAGTTTGTTAACAGTCTGGTGGAATGTTCTCCTGCATATTCTTGTATAATCTGATACTGATACTGATACTACTGATACTGATACTACTGATACTGATACTGATACTACTGATACTGTGTTAATGTGAATGCTGCGATTAAATTCGGCTTTCAAATACTACGTCGAAAAGGTATCAAATGCGGTCTCAAAATGAAGATAAAAAAAAATGAACTTTGGTGAAACAATTTTGATGATCGGTGTTCTAAATCAAAAGTTACGGTCGTTTATAAGAAAAAGCGCTCTGGTTAATACAAATATTTTTTCGTCTTTCAAAATATACGTCGGAAGGGTATTGTATTTGGGCTCAAATTGAAGAGCAAAAAAAAAACATGAATTTTGGTGAAAAAATTTCGATGATCGGAGTTGTAAATCAGAAGTTACGGTTGTTTGAAAAAAAAAAAAAAAAAGAAAAACAAACAAACAAACAAACCTGAAGCAGCGGAAGATTTAATACATATGCGCGCGTCCCTTTAATAAAAGGGGTAATTTTATCCGTCTGAAATTATTTGTCCTTTTTGCAACTAAAAAAATTAGTGTGTCCTATTTATTTATTTTGTGTCAAAAAAAAGGACTTTTGGCTCTTTATCTCAAAAATAAAATCTTGTGCATTTTATATAAAATAATTCAACGGATAAGATAATCTATATAAGTTAATATAAAAAAAGATTAAAAAGAAAAATAATAGAGTAGGTCTTGTATGAGTTTTGTATAAATGTTTATTTATTTTTTTTGTATACATGTCATTTTGTTTAATTTCTTACAAGCTGATGATCAAGTTAGTTTTATGTGTAATGCACTGATCGAATAAATATAATAGTGTTATACAAATAAAGTTTAAACAATAATGTATGTTTTTATGCAAATAAGAGTTTATTAAAGTCAAAGGTTTAGTTTTCAACGATAATATAAACATATGGTTAAGGAATTGGCTCTAGGAATGGTTGAAAGGGTAACATTGCATTTGTTTTTTATGTTCATACATATGTCATAGTTTTTTTTCTAGGGGTAAAAGTAGTTTTAGTTAAAATTACAAGCAATCCTCTACAAACATGAATTAGATTATAGGAAGGAGAAAAACCTGATATTCAACAAAAGTGAGTTATTCTCTAGCTAAAAAATGGACTGGTATGTCATCTTGTCTTTTGACAAACAAAAATGATAAATTAATGAAAGATGACATAAGCTTATGGTCTTCTATAATACTTTCAGCCGAAAACAAATCTTTTCCTTTGTTCAGAAGATGCTGGTGCAGAATAAGAGAGTCTCCTTCAAAGATAACATGAAAGAAGCTCCATGTCAAAGCAATTGCCAAAGCATGATAGACCCTAAGACCCCTAATTAAGGCCTCTCCAACTAGGACTTAATTCATATCTTCATTTAGATTTTTCAGGAAAGCTGCGGATTAATTACTCGCCCTTGGCTATTACAAATTAAATAAGTCCATCAACTAGCTTTGACGAATCACTAAAAGCAACATCGATACTAAACTTTAGGGAGTTAGAGGGAGGAGGTTTTTTATTTTCGAAGAAAAAGTGTGAATCCTCTTACGTCTTTGATTTACTGCAGGAAATCGGAAACCACTACGTACCCTATCATTAGGGATGGCAATGGGTCGGGTAGGGGACGGGTTTAGCTCCACCCGACCCATACCCACTCCTAAATTTTTTTACCCATACCCGACCCATACCCGAACGGGTATAAATAAAATCCCCACATACCCACCCCCAACGGGTAACGGGTAGGGTACGGGTAGGGTACGGGTACATGAACATGTATAAATAATTTTTTTAAGTACAAAATGAATTTGATTTTAAGTACAGGTTAAGACATTTTGCAAATGAATGTCCTATTAGGAACTAATGTTTTTTAGTTTTTTTATCAGTTCTTTTCTACTAACAGTAACGTTAGGTTTAGTTCTTTTCTAATTTCTACTAACCTCAAAGAAAAAGCAACGGGTAGGGTAGGGTACGGGTCGGGGAATGGGTCGGGGACGGGTAGGGTAGGGTTTTATGCTATACCCGATACCCGACCCGATACCCGAACGGGTATAGAAATTTTACCCATACCCGACCCATTACCCGAATGGGTAGTTGAAAATCATACCCGAACGGGTAGGGTAACGGGTAGGGCAGGGTCGGGTTGGGCGAGATTGCCATCCATACCTATCATCAAAAACCTTTCTTTCAGATCAGCTCGAATCCATCTCGATCTTTACGAGTCCGTTCTCATCAATATCAACTCACATGATTCATTGTGCTTGACTGTCTTAAAGGATATATGACACATTTTCAATTTGATTATAATGATGTAGGGTTGTGTTTGTTTTGGGTTGGAGTTATTTTTGGAGTTTTTTTTTTTTTTTTGGTTTTTTTTTAGATAAAGTGATTGAAGTAATGATTAAAAAGTTAAGATGCTTTTTTGAAATTTGTGTAGATTATAAAATGATTGGTGGAATAAAGTAGAATAATGAATAAAATAATGGTAATAAAGTTGATAAAGTAAAATGATGAGAGATGATTTAATATTTTTTATTTGTAGTTGAAGATTTGATTGGTGAGAGAATTGTAAGAAATGATTGGTGATGTGATATAAAAAAAACTCTCAAAAAAACTCTTGGCAAAACAAACAGAGATTGGATGGGTTTACATCTAATAAAAACAATATGACATATATTATATATAATATATATCATGATTAAAGCAAATCATAACTTTGCATAATTTTTTCTCAATGATATGATCTACTACCTCCGTCCCATAAAAAGTGTCAACATTTTACTAATTAAGTAACTCAATTAATGTGTTGTATTTTAGTAGTAATAGACATATATACCCCTATTTATAATTAATGTTTGTTTTGGAATATGAAATGAACATACAACAATAAATGTTAGAGTATGGGTATGTTTGGAAAATAGCATTAAATGATGTATTGGTTTTCTAAATATACATTTTTTATGGGACAAAACACTTTTTCAAATGTTAACACTTTTTATGGGACGGAGGTAGTATCATTTTGTACTACATTCCTACAAAATTGAAGAAAAAAAAATGTCTATGGCACTCATTTCAACCTATTTTTCTGCAAATTTGTGTATAAATTAATAGATCCAAAATATTATATTAGTGTTCAATTATCAAGACCAGATCAAGACCCAAAAGGAGAGAGAGAATTACTGGTAAGAAAACGTAGAGATTCCTCTCTAGATGGGCAATTCTTGGGCATATATGCATGCTATCCAACCTGTATTTACAAACTATTCCACTTGTGTGTTTAAAAAAGAGAGAGTGAGACTGAATCTACATATTGAATACCACGTTTCGGAAAAAATTCGATTTTGCAATGGTTGAATTTTATTTTCGACCTCTTCAGATTCGATTTTCGAGCTTAAATTCGATTCTGTAAAAGTTGAAATCATTGCAATGCCTCGAACTAGATTCAATGTGGTGTTGGTAACAATGTACAAAAAAAAAATGGGAATTATGTATCCGTCTGAATTTACCATACACCATACTCTATTTACATTACTCCCAAATCGACATATTGAAAGTCGATCTATTTTTTTTTGTCAATAATCAACTTTCTAAAAATCAAAAGTGATGTTCGACTTTCGAAAAATCGAATTTTGAGTAAGAATAGACTCTTAAAAGGTCGATTCAATAGGATGCATGCTAATTATGCTACGGTGCCAAAATCGTTGTTATCCAAATAAATGTTTCAATCAGAGACTGAATGTCTACACGATAAATATTATGTGGTGTCATTAAAAATTAAATAAAAACCTAAAAAGCAGCTGTTAACCACCTTCCATCCGACTTTTCTATTGTATAACCATTTTCTCCCCATGTGCTTTTGCCTCTCTTTCTTTGCCACAAAAGTCCAAATCTACTCTTGACTCGGAAAATAAAATTATTCTGCACTTATATATCATATTACACAACCAAAAGAAAAAGAAAAAAAAAAGGCTTAACCTTGTTAGTTATATCAAACAATATTATAGAGTACAATAAAATACAACACATTAATATTATAGTTAATTCCTTATTGGCATTAATTATAGCAAGTCAAAAATCACTTGATATTTAAAAGCAAAAGTTACATACTATTATATTTGAAACAATAGATTATACATACATAATCATAAGTCAAGTCAATATATGATGTATATAACAAAGTTAAATTCCCCCTTGACTTGAGTCTTGACCATATCTAGATGGGCAATTCCTTGGACATTGATGTAATTTGTATCTTGACAATGCGGACACCTCATATCAGAGCCAGAAAATACCCGGTTATTCAACCCTCCAAGCATACAAAAACAAAGAATATTCTGATGAACCATTCGGGTTAACATTCTCAGATGAGCTCGAGCTTCCGGTTTGAGACGACAGCGGAGTTGATGACAAAGACGTCGACGAAACCGGTGGAGACGATGAAGAAGATGATGATGATATCAATGAAGATAATAACATTGGCTTAAATATAAACAATGCATGTCTTAAACCAGGATTAAATAGCCAATCATGTACATCCCAATACACTTCTATTTTTACTTTATTCAAATGAATAAAATCATTTCCTCTAAATTTCCATTGCAAATGCTTAACATGTATAAACAATTTCCCATCAATTCTTATTTCCAATTCTGGCTCAACCCCATTATTATTATTATTATTATTATTGCTTTTGTATTTGCACTCAACTGATATTTCATGTAACCTTCCTTTTTCATGAAATTTCCCTCTAGAAATAAACTTTTTCTTACCAAAAAGATGTTCTTTTCTTGAAACTAATATAGGATCAATCAAAGAAGGTCTACACTTAGTTTTTCTAAAAGCATCTTTCTTCATATCACCAAGAAGTAAAACCACCTCTTCATTACAAACAACTGCAACATAGTAATCTGAACATGGTTCAGTTTCACCATTAAATTTAACATTCTTAAGATCCCATAATATCTCAATACACTTACCTTCTATATCAAAGTGTTTTGAACCTTGTTTTCTCCAAAAACACCATGGTTTAAGCTCAATTTTACAGTTGTAAACTTGGCTATCTTCTTCTTCTAAAAGCCCTTGTATTGCAACACTTAGGCCATGGATCATTGCATTCTTGATCCATGTAATCGTAACCAACCGGAATTGGCCCGCGATTTTCGTCTTGTAAACCGACACGAATTTGCTCTGCCCTGCTCTTGATGGATCATCCATGTGTTTCTCTGAGGTTGAAAAGCAAGCAGGAATGATAACTTGATCCTGCATTTTTGTTTGTTTAAAAATTGATTTCTTGAAAGAAAAAGAAAAAAAAGATTGAATTTTGAGGAGAGCCCTTTTGCTAAAAGTAAGATGGAAATAGAAATAAAATGAAAGGGATCTTAGTTAAAAGGTTTTAGAGAACAAGTATATATGGTGCCAGGTGTGTTCTTGGATGCATTAATAGGTTGGAGCACATGTATACAAACTGGCATATGGATGGCAGATGAATACAAATGATTGAAAATATATAAAGGTTTTATACTCATTTAATTTAAATAGGGTTTATTGTCAAAAAGGACTATTTGAATATAAAAATATATAAAGAGGACTGTGAAATATTTTTCTGGATAAAAATAACATATCCTTATTTCACCGTGATAGTGAAACATTAGATTTGGGGTCAGTTCCACTGCAGCAAACAGTGGATTTTGGGTTATGAACATTGGATTTGTCCTTATCACCCAATTTATATTTCCCCTTCTTTTTTTTTTTGTCCTTTTAAACCACTCCCCATTTAAATATTAGGTATTGTTATCTCGCATTAATTTGAAAATGCTAAATTGTTGGAGATAGATAATCAACGTATTAAATATAAATTATTTTAACACGTTATCATCTTGCTGAAAAAAAAACACATTATCATCATTGCACACCAAAAATACATAAAATGATATGAATCATTCATATTATATGTATACATATATATTGAATTTTTATTCAAAATAAATCATCACGTATTACTGTGGTCAAAATGGTTTTTAATTAGATGGTTGAGGTGTTTTTTTAAAAAAAGATTTTTCAGTTTTTTTTTTTTTTTAAGAAACAAGAATTTTCAGTTATAAAATGATTTTCCAAAACTACAATTAAGATTTGGTTAATTCCTTGTAAAGTGCGCAATCCCTTACCACACCAGACGCATAATTAGGAAAATGTGTGTTAATAAGACTGAAATCATGCATTGATTTTTTTTACGAGAAAATCATGCATTGATTAAGGATGCTAATTAATAAATTAACGGACGCTGGAACAATGCATGCACAATTAATTGCTCGGTTATTTTAAGAAAGTTATAAATTTATACCATTTGATTTATAGAAAACAGACTTTATTGTATGATTCAATCAATTTATATATATATATTTTTTATTTTATATATACTCGCATGGTATAGATGTATCATTCTCCGCCATTATAATACTAATATATAAGAAGGCAATTTTGTCACCGGAGGCATAATTTAATGATAAGAAAAACGTGTATAGATAGCATTTGTAAATGATACTATTGAGACATAATCTTATATTTACATCCACAAACCTTTTAAGGACAATAGTATTTTTTTTTGAGTTGGGGCTCAACCCTTAAGTAAATTCGGATCTTACTGGGGCACTAGCCCACCTTTATGCATATGAGTCCACCCCTGCTTTTTATAATGTAATTTAAAGTGTGGCAGACAATTTTATGGGATCCCTTTTCTATATGACTGTTACACAGTACTGATTTCGATGCATGGTGAAGAAAGCTAGACGAAGTAGTTTTCCACGGGTCGTTCTACTGTAGGGACTCCCTAGTAGGGAACTGTCTACGTGGCAGGATCTGAACCACACAGTTTCCTGAGATGAAATACACAGTGCCCCGTGTGTGGAAATTGTGTGGTCAGGATCTTCTGCGCATAGACGATTCGCAGTAGGGAGTCCCTAGGATAGAATTTTCCGTTTTCCACGTACTCTTTTAACTTCGATATATTTTCCTTAATTTATACTCCCTCTGTTCCATAATAACTGAGGGAGTTGTCAAAATATTTTGTTCCATTTTATGTGAGGCAGTACAATTTTCAATGCAGCATTTATTGTGTTTTTACTTGATTTACCCTTATTTATTACATTAGGAGATATAAAAAAGAAGGTCATATTAATTATATCCAAGGACATTCTAGTCTTTTCATTGTAAAAATTAATGCATTAACTCACCTTCTTAATATGTGTGAATTTGACAACTACCTCAGATAAATTGGAACGGAGGGAGTAATAGGCACATGTACTATAAAGTAAAGTATGATGGTGATGAATAATGATGTGTCCAATCTTCAGAGTAGGATTTTTCTTTTTCTTGAGAGAATAAAAAAAGAGTAGTTACAACAAAAGAAAATGACTTATTTCAAACCAAAAACACTCTAGACACACCCAATCGGTGTGACGAACATACCCCCACGGCCCGCCCGGTCATCTTTATATACATATTGTATATTCGGATCGCCTCTTGCAAACCCTGTTCTAGGCATCACTATCATTATTAATTAGGTTAAAGGTTGTAAAGGACAGTTTTTTTTATCTAAAATGAGAAAAAAGGACAAGAAAAAAAGATAATGGTCGAGAAGAATAACAAAAACGTATGTATTCTTACGTATTCTTACGTATTCTTCTACAACAAATGTAAGTAACATACGTAAGAATACGCGCGCGTTTTGTCCTTCTCAACCATTATTTTTTTTTCTTGTCTTTTTCCCTCATTTTATATCTTATTTTGTCCTTCTTGCCTCTGGCCCTTATTAATTTTGTATCAAAAAATTTACAATATGAGGTTTCTTATCAAGGACATAGTAAGAAATTGAAAGTGTGGTGTGGACTATTACAGTGCACTCAGATGATCACATGAGCCGGATTAAGAGTACTTACCTAATGGATCAAAGTGAATTATATATGCAATTTTTTTTTATCTGATACGCGAAAATTAGTATAGTTTTCTTTTTTTTTTTTTTTTTCTCTCCCCCAAACGCGATGCCCATGTTAGTGTGGGAGACATGGAACGTGTATTTTCATTGATCATCATTGATGGTCGTGAGTTCGGTGTGTGCACTCTTGTCTATTTCTGTCTTTTGATTCAAGAAACTGAATATTTTCTATAGTTATTGTTAACTGAAGGAACTTGTTTTTGCTCTTAAGAAACTTGACATCATATGCTAAAAGAAAAACTTAAAATCTGATGAATACGCCTCGTTTTTTTTTTTCAACACTTTTGGACTGAATATCCAAATGCAGTCTTCTTCATTAGATGCATATTACATCGCGTAATTAAAAACTAGCTAATTAAAAGATGGTTGATATGATCAGCTCTTGGAAGAAGACAGCACGTTGCGTTTTCTCTGCATATTCTTCCTGTTGAACTGGATCTGACATTGATGGCCTGGGGCTACAAACAACATTAATCAATTAATCGTCATCATCATCATCATATATCTATATATAAGCTGAACTCACTGGTTAATCAACAACAGAGTGAACATTCAACCACAAGAAAGTCGAATGATCTAGTTCAACATTCGACTTTACAATGATTGAATTTCCATTTTCGACCACTACAGAGTCGAGTCGAACCTAACCCGAACTCTGGTGCCGCGATAGATTCACGGTGGTAGTGGTGCCTTTAACAAGGGTCAAGGGCCTATATCATCAAATTTTGAGGCATGCAGAAAATACCTGTCAACATTTGCAGAATGATCATCATTTACAGAGCAATATTCATCATTTGTTGTTGAAACTGGTGTACTAGTACAAAGGAATGGTGAAAGAAGTGGATCAGAGACAAACTCCTGAGAAGCTTTTTTTGACTGATTATTACTCCATGATTTCGAGCTCATAAACGAACTTAGATCTCTATAATCCTTGCTTATCGTCGTCGACACATTATTCCATACCCCTGATTTTTGCAGTTTTCTCCTTCTCTGTAAATTTCTTTGTATTGTTAGGAAGGATATTGAAGCAAAAAAGGTAAAATATGGATTAAAAAAATGGTAATAAACAAATTTACCTTCAGTGAATGTGCATGTTGTATTGTGAAATGACTAATTGGGTCTTTACCTAGACTTGCTGCACATATGGGGCACACCTGAAATATAACAGCTGAATAGTGTAATTGATTCTCATTCAAGTTGAATTTTGTATTTTATAGATATGAGCAGAGAACAGATAATGCTGCAGATTTGTAGCATTCTATGTTGAAAAAGTGAAAGAAACGTTATCAAGATAACCTGGTCAGTAATTTTAGGCCTGGCAAGGACGATGAGTCTAAGTAGTTGCCAGATTCATTGTGCCACACATAATGCCGCTAGCTTTAAGTTTTGAGGTGTAACAAGTGGAATCAGAGCCGACTACCAGACGTACAGACTAAGTGTCACACACCATGAGATGGGTGGGGGTCACATCTAGAATCCTCTAGTTGCCGACTACCAAGTGTAACTGTGTGATTAGACGGAGGGGACCACCTCTAAAATCCTCTAATAGCCGACTACCAGATGAACTAAGTATCATTCTGCCGTGAGAGTTTAACAAGTTTCTACTTTAAAATAGATAGATCATGAAATCAAAATGATAAACTAAGGGACTTATAAAAAAAAAAAAAATTAAAGCATAAAGAATGGGTAAAAATATCATACTGCATTTTTCAAGTCAAAACAGTGCTCCTCTTGCAAATGGCTACACAAAACTGGCACTTCAATTTCCACATAGCAAAAAGGGCATGGAAACCATGTCCTAACATCATCTTCTCCATCATCCATGATCAGGCTCCCTGTTTAAATAACCACCAAAACAAATAAAGGTCTAAACTTTATCATTTCAATTGTGTAATGATAACAATAATAAAGATAAAAATTACCCTGCAGAATGTTGGGAGTAGAAATTTTTTCATACTGCACCCAAAGATCAACTCAATTTCAAAAGAATTTACTAAAGTTAGATAGTCTACCACACTCAATTTATCGAGACATCTCCATACTTGCACATCCACCTTTGGGAACTTGATTCTCGATTTAACAATTGACTTTCAAAAAGTTTGATCCTCACAATCGACTTTCAGAAGGTCGGTCGTTTCCTACTATCAACCTTTGGAAAATCTATTTTTGATTCAATAATCGACGACTTTCTCAACATATGTGAAGGTGTTCTTTGCATATTGGCAGCTAAAATCAAGAATTGGGCACTACTTCCAAGTTCCAAATTTCCAAACAATAGACAATCACAAGCAAAAGAAATAGAAAACAACAACCAGTGAAAAATCAAAGAAAAAGAAAAAGAAAAACCACAGCCCAGAAGCAGAAATGCAATAATTATTGAAAAGCAAGAGTAAACTGAACTGAAAAAGAAATATTTTTTATAAATCCAAAATAAAAAAGAAAAATGGTTACCAGAGGAGCTGTCTCTTGCAGTAGAGAAGCTTTTAGTTGATTGAACTCTTGGAGCCCAGAAATCAATATCCATTTCTTCTAGTTAATTATGAAAAGAAAATAACCCACTTCAAAACTACAAAAAAAAAAAAAAAAAAAAACACAAAACTTCAAGATAGATTTATGAGAGAAGGATCAGAATGGCTGGTTGATCTTTGGGTTTGGGTGATGTTGTTTTGTGCTCAAATAATGTTGATGTTAAACTGTACTATAAAGTTGTGGTCTTGTTGTGGTATGATAAAGAGAGGTGAACTTTACAGCTAACTGAAAAGCCAAATAAATACAAACGTTTTTAATATGTGGATGTACTAATATTACTAATATTAATTAATATCATAAACCCACCAAAAAAAACCAAATAAATACAAACGTTTTTAATATGTGGATGTACAAAAATATCATAACCTTCTCTGACCTCTAGCCCCTAAATGAAAATGAAGAACTGAGTACACTTTTAATGGTGACAACGACATTGCTCGTTTATGTACCAAATTCCCTTTCTACCTAAAGTTATTTTTGTTTCTCTTCATTGAGTTATAAAAATAAAAATAAAAATTAATGGACCCTGTTTTTCAAGTTTGAGAAAATAGACATCGTGATATTAAGAGCACATACAATCTCTTTTTACCAACGAGAAGTGTTACTTTTATAGGGATTGACAATATCTCTTTAATTCTAAAACTACAATAACTCTATTTTTGTCATTGAAATCAATTTGGATGTGAATAGAACCATTTTCACATCTTTTGTTTTGGAATATGTATCAAAAATCAAAATTAAGAATATGTCAATTTATAGAGACGATTGTGTAATGATATTTTTTTTTCTTAATATAATACGAGAAACAATTTCTCTTTGTTGTTCTTGTTCTTTCAAAAGTGTATGGATTTGTTAGGCTTTCAAGAGCTTGTGACCGGATTAGTCAGATTGTACATTTTAGGCAAGTACAAATACAAAACTTTTGTTATAGTGACTTTTTATGTCACTCTAAAACACATGCCAAAAATGTACAAAGCATATAATCTCAATGTTTTATTTCGAAACATGTTTTACAACAAAAAAAAAAATTCACATATTTTTCATTTTCCCCTTACCATTAATATTATCACGTTGTTATTAACATCACAACGAATCTACCGTGCCACCATATTTCGGGTTAAGTTCGATTTTACAGAGGTCGAAAATTGACAACAAAGTCAAATGTTAAATTTACATTCGACTTTCTAAAGGTTTTGTCGGTCCTCGAGAGTAGATTCATTGCGGTATCAATAACAGTATAATATGGTGTATTTTTTTGTGACGGATACGAAAGAAACACACACTTTATCCTCTAGAGAATTTAAACCTGAAACCTCCAAATTAATAACCGCATCACGTACCGTTAGTCCGATGGTATATGGTTCTTGGCAACAAAGTGTAAAGCATTTCTAGCACACAAAAGCTAGTTAAATTTGTGGATAGTGGACACGTAGAAAATGGAATCCTACTTGATCTTGCTTTTAGTTACTTTTACTATTAATTAATAAAGCCAAACCAAGAGTGAAGCGAGTGCCTACTGCCTACCTACAAACTTTGGCATTTTCCTTAACTTTTCCATTTGGCATCGTCAGATTACTACGATGTGTACAAATAAACAAAATAGTTTGATTTTTTTTAATGCATGACTGTCATCCGACGGTCCGTTCTAACTGAAAGTCTCTGCATCAAATTTTCCACTAAAGCAATCTATTCAATCAATTAATATGATTTTTTTAGCATAAAAGGCCATTGCTATTTAATTATAGATTTTTGTCCAGAAAGATAAAATTACCAAAAAAAATCGGGATAGAAGAAACTGTAATTTAATCAGGACAAAAGTAACAATTCTGAAGTAACAAATGTAGAATTGAGTAAATATAAAGTAACAATTGTGAAACACAAAGTAATATTAACACGTGAATTAACAATTTTAAAGTAACAATTGTGATTTTTGTCCTTTATAATCATGAAAATGTTACTTTTGTCCTTCCGGACCCATTTATTAATTTTTTTGTCCTTGTTTCCCCTTCCCATTTAATTATTCTTATTTTCGGTTTTAATCTTCTTAAGTCAGCAGATTCATGTATTAGACAGTATTACCTTGCAAGATGAGACATTTAGTCTTTTGAATTGGACACATCACACAACAATAAGAAGTAGCTATTGGATGAGCTATCAAGGCATGATCATCAAGATGAGCTCATTGACACACACATCAAACACCTAGAAGTGTGAAGTTAGTTAGAGCGGTTATGAAGTTGGTTATAACCGCCTCTCACTTTATCAACACCAAAACCGAGTCTATAAATATCTTAGAGTAGCAATAGATTAGTTTCAAGCTTTTAGATTCCTAAAAACAGTCTGTTATATTTTCAGTTTTCCATTTTTCATTGTAACATTGTCAAGATGAAGAACACCATTGGAGTTATAGTTTTTCTTCGATTGTTATTCATTTTCATGGTTTGATTCATCAATTCTACATGGTATCAGAGCGACAAAGCTCGTAGTAGCAGTTTCTTTGCGCTTTATCTATGGTTTCTTGGAGGTTCATTCCCAGGTAATTGGAAGCCTAGCCTCTGTTTTCTGTTTTGTTTGTTTTTCCTGCACTTGTTCTTGGAGTTATAGCCATGGATGCAGCTCAGAATCAGGTTATATTGCCTAGCAATCCGCTGTATATTCATCCAACTGAAAATCCTTCACTTGTCTTGGTTCATCCTCCGTTGAATAACAAGAATTTCCATCATTGGAGTTGGTCAATGAAAAGTCAATTGATTACAAAGAACAAGCTTGGTTTTATTGATGGTTCGTTGCCTAAACCTGATCTTAATGATCCAAATCATCAGGTATGGCAACAATGCAATGCTTTTGTTAGTGCTTGGTTAGTTAACGTTGTAATTCCTTCGATTGCACAAAGCATTATGTTCAAATCCACAGCTAGGGAAATCTGGTTAGATCTTGAATCCATATTCTCCAGATTAGACGTTTTTGTGTTTCTGATTTGTTAGAGGAAATACATACAGTGAAGCAAGGAGAACTTGATGTCACTAGCTATTTCACTAAGGTCAAAACACTATGGGATGAGATTGATCTTATGAGGCCTACACCGGTTTGTAAATGTGAGCCTAGATGTACTTGTGATGTTTTTAAGGTTTTTGCTGGATATGCAAAAACAGAAAAGGTTGTGAGGTTCTTGAAAGGTTTGAATCCTGAGTATTCCCAAGTTATGACACAGGCACAATTGATGCAGCCTGTGCCAGATCTTCATACTGTTTTTGCCATGGCATTAAAACTTGAAGCACAGAAGGATTATGTTTCCAATCATTCTGTTCAGGCTCAAGTCTTCTATAATAGGTCTTTTGGTCAATCTGGTGATGGTTCTGTTCAAACTCACACACAGCAAGTACAAAGGCCTTACACAAGTTCTGGAAATAGCAATTTCAAGAAGGGAAATCCTGGTCAAGATAAAAAGAAACTTCAGTGTACTTTCCGTGGTTTTACTGGACATACTGTGGACAAGTGCTACAAGAAACATGGATTCCCACCTGGTTTTAAGCCAAGAGGAAGGGTTAATATGGTGGATTCCACATCTGGTTCTGGAAATGATAGTATCAATGGTTCTAGTTTGGATGTTAGTACTAATCATACATCTTCTGTTTTAGATGATGAGTCATTTACTTTGAATAAGGCACAGTACACACAACTTCTCAAGCTGTTGGATACAAATAAGACAGATAGATTTGATCATATGGCCAACCAGGCAACTGTATTGAGTGCCAATTTTATGCCTGCATCTGACACATCAGGTATGTCTAAATCTGCTATATCCTGGATCATAGATTCAGGAGCAACTGATCATATTGTTAATAGATTAGACATTCTTGTTAATGCAAGGCCTATTAGCAATATGAAGGTTGGCCTACCTAATGGTTCTACTGTTGCAGTATCACATATAGGTCAGATTTCATTATGTAATGGTTTGATATTGACTGATGTTTTGTGTATACCTGATTTTACATTCAACCTGATATCTTTGGCTAAGCTAACTGCTAATCCAGCTCTTTCTATAGTTTTTGTGCTTAATAAATGTTTGATTCAGGACAAGAGACTTGGGAGTCTGATTGGATCAGCTAGAAAGTCAAGGGGATTGTATGTGCTGGATAGCCCTGCAACACAGTCTATACACTTTTCTCACAAAGTTGCTGCTGTTCAAAATAAAATAGATAGTAGTGATCTTTGGCATTATAGACTAGGGCATCTTTCTCACAAAAGATTGTATGACTTACATCTTGTTTCTAATTCTGATTCTGTAAACAATATATGTCATATTTGTCATTTAGCAAAACAAAAAAGAAGTTCTTTTCCTTTAAGTGTTTCTTCTGTCAATGGTGCTTTTGATCTGATACACATTGACATATGGGGTCCATACAGACAACAGACTGTTCATGCACAGTCCTATTTCCTTACTATTGTTGATGATTACTCTAGATTCACTTGGATTTTCTTAATGAAATACAAGTCAGAAGCTAGGGATTTAGTTAAGTCTTTCTGCCAATTTGTTTTTGTACAGTTTGATACACATGTTAAAGTCATAAGAACAGACAATGGCTATGAGTTTGCTATGCCAGATTTTTATAAAGAAAAGGGCATAATTCACCAAACATCTTGTGTTGATACTCCTCAACAAAATGGAATTGTTGAAAGAAAGCATCAACATATTCTGAATTTTGGAAGAGCTTTGAAATTTCAGTCTAATGTTCCTTTAAAATACTGGGGATATTGTGTTACTCATGCTGTGACACTGATCAATATGACACCATCTCCAGTAATAGGTAATAAGACACCATACCAGTTGCTCTATGGTAAAGAACCAGTCTATAATGATTTAAAAGTGTTTGGTTGTCTTGTATTTGCATCTACTCCCACTCATAATAGATCCAAGTTTGATCCTAGGGCTAGAGAATGCATATATCTTGGTGTGCCACAACATACTAAAGGACATATTCTGCTTGATAAGTCCACTAAGGACATATTTGTTTCTAGGGATGTAAAGTTTTATGAAACTGTTTTTCCTTTACAAAGTATAGACACAGGTACTTCAAGTGATTCTGTGCCCCTACCAGTTCCATATGCATCAAGCATGGATGATTCCATACCTGCACCTGAAATTACTGATGGCTCTTCAAATCCTGATGTTGATATGAATGGTAATCCTGAACCTGATGCTGGTCATTCTGTACAACAACCAATACACCAACAGCCACCAGTGAGGAGATCTGCAAGAACCAGACATCAACCTTCATACCTAACAGAATTCATCTGTCAAAAGGCAAAGTCCAAACATACTATCAACAATGTCTTAAGCTATCAGCACTTAACAAATGGCTACAAGAACTTTGTCTGTTTAACAGATGCTATAACAGAACCAAAGACATACAATCAAGCAATTAAGCATGAGTGCTGGAAGGAAGCAATGCAAAAGGAGCTGGATGCCCTACAAGCAACAAACACATGGAAAGTTGTGACTTTACCTACTTAAAAAAGGAAAATAGGATGCAAATGGGTATATAAGGTCAAGTATCATGCAGATGGCTCTATTGAGAGGTACAAAGCAAGGTTAGTTGCTAAAGGCTATACACAAACATATGGCATAGATTATGAAGAGACCTTTTCACCTATTGCCAAAGCCACCACAATCAGAACACTGCTAGCCCTAGCTGCATCAAAGAACTGGAACATCCATCAGATGGATGTAAACAATGCCTTCCTCCATGGTGATCTTGATGAGGAAGTCTACATGGACCTACCACTAGGGTTCCATTCTAACATACCTAATCCAGCATGTAAACTCACTAAGTCTCTATATGGCCTAAAACAGGCTAGTAGACAATGGAACACAAAACTCACCTCAGCCTTGACAGATATGGGTTTCAAACAGTCCAAGCATGATCATAGTTTGTTTACTAAAGGAGAAGCAGACACTTTCATAGCACTACTAGTCTATGTGGATGACATTATAGCTACAAGTGCATCTATGGCAGCAATCAATGAAGTCAAGCAGGTCTTACACAGTAGATTCCAGATTAAGGACATTGGAGCATTGAGATATTTATTAGGGGTTGAGGTAGCAAGAACAGACAAAGGTATTTCCATTAATCAAAGGAAATATGCCTTAAACCTACTAGAAGAGTATGGTTTTATAGAAGCAAAACCAGTAAATACACCACTCAACTCCAAACAAAAATTAGCTGCAGGAGATTCTGAATTATTATCTGACAACACAGCTTACAGAACTCTAGTACGAAAACTCATATACTTATCATTCACAAGGCCAGACATCACTTTTGCAGTACAGCAGTTAAGTCAATATCTGTCAAAACCTACTGTTAATCATATGCAATCTGCACACAGGATGTTGAGATATATAAAAAGAAACCCTGCTCAAGGTTTATTCTTTCCAGCAAACAACAGACTAGACTTAAAGGGGTACACAGATTCAGATTGGGCAGGGTGTGAAGACTCCAGAAAATCCATTTCTGGATATATCATGTTTCTAGGAACAGCTCCAGTTTCATTGAAAGCAAAGAAACAGACAACAGTAGCAAAAAGCTCCTCAAAAGCAGAATATAGGGCAATGGCAACAGCCACATGTGAATTACAGTGGCTAGTTTATATCATGAAAGACCTACACATTCCAGTTCCATTACCAATCCTACTGTTTTGTGACAATGCAAGTGCAATACACATTGCCAAGAACCCTATTTTCCATGAAAGGACAAAGCATATTGAATTGGATTGCCATATTACAAGAGACAAGGTTCAGTCAGGTTTCCTAAAACTCATGCCAGTCTGAACAAACTCACAACTAGCAGATATTCTCACAAAAGCATTAGATGCACCTTTGTTCCACTACTTTCTCAACAAGATAGGCACTCATTCTCTGTTTCTACCAACAGTTACACCTAATAGTTCATTGGATGAGCTATCAAGGCATGATCATCAAGATGTCCAAGCCTCACACAGTTCAGCTTGAGGGGGATATTGGATGAGCTATCAAGGCATGATCATCAAGATGAGCTCATTGACACACACATCAAACACCTAGAAGTGTGAAGTTAGTTAGAGCGGTTATGAAGTTGGTTATAACCGCCTCTCACTTTATCAACACCAAAACTGAGTCTATAAATATCTTAGAGTAGCAATAGATTAGTTTCAAGCTTTTAGATTCCTAAAAACAGTCTGTTATATTTTCAGTTTTCCATTTTTCATTGTAACATTGTCAAGATGAAGAACACCATTGGAGTTATAGTTTTTCTTCGATTGTTATTCATTTTCATGGTTTGATTCATCAATTCTACAGTAGCACTTCAAACAAGTTCTTTATCGTTTGAGCTTTGTTTTTTAAGCTCGTAAAAGAGTATGTGTTTTGAAGAAAATCAGAATAGATGGAAAAAATAGTTGTTTTATTGATTATTAAAATTATACGATGCTTCTCTTTTATATAGAAGATAAAAGAAATAATAAATAACTTCAACTTCTTATCCGACGATCCTATCCTAAATTTATTTAAATAATAAGATAAATAAAGATAAATATTATCACTTGAAGTGATTTATCTTGGCTAAAATTATATTGGCATAACAACTTTCTCTTCTTTTGAACTCCATCCGTATCTATGGTAATATTATCTTCTAATATATTTTATATTTTTGTATGAGGAAGTTTGTTGTTGTGTGCTTTTTAAATTTGTTCAAAATGATGTGGTGTGGTTTTGATCCTTCCTGCTTATCACAAAACATAGGATTCAATCTCAAATATATTTTCGAACAAATTTGTTCGAAATGATGTGGTGTGGTTTTGATCCTTCCTGCTTATCATAAAACATAGGATTCAATCTCAAATATATTTTCGATCCTTCCCGCTTATTTTCGAACTCCAACCCAAATTCACATATTTTTCATTTTCCCCTTACCATTAATATTATCACGTTGTTATTAACACCACAGCGAATCTACCGTGCCACCATATTCGGGTTAAGTTTGATTTTACAGAGGTCGAAAATTGACAACAAAGTCAAATGTTAAATTTACATTCGACTTTCTAAAGGTTTTGTCGGTCCTTGAGATCGAGTAGATTCATGTGGTATCAAAATATATATATATATATATATATATATATATATATATATATATATATATATATATATCGGACTCCCGAATGATTCCAGATCCGAAAAAGAAAAGACAACACAACACAACTTCAAGGGTACGTGTTTTATCCAAAAATTAAGATACAAAGGTGCGAATTATGGATTCAAACTTTGAAATGCAGAGAATTTAAGTACAATGTAGTACCATTCATTTTACAAAAAAACTAAAAAAAAAAAAACTAAAAAAAAAACCCTGCTGCATGCATAAATGTGGTATTGTAATTAGTTCGATGAAGAAGAAAAAAACAGAGGAGAAAAATACACCATATATATATATAGTTCGGACCAGGACAGCTTGATTCCCCATTATATAATTTCCGGTGAAGAAATCATGCATGCGCGCGTTTATATATATAAGACGGAGGTATGTGAAATGTTGAGGGGGGCTAAGCCCACCCGGACAAAAAAATATCACACTAAAAATTCTATGTGATCCAGTTTGATCCGTCAAATTTTCTTAATCCAACCCACCCGACAAACCGGATATTGTCCATTAGCCCACCCTAGATTTAAATCCTGGCTACGTATTAAATAGCTTCTTGCTTGATTCAAATAATGCATTATTGTATCAAAAAACTGCATGCAAAAACAATCTCTCATCATAAAGCTCAGATTCGTCGTCGTCTTTGAGTGGAAGCTTCAAGCATAGAGGGAAAATAGTAGCACCAGCACCTCCTTTTAGTACCATCATGATGATATCAAGATCTAGCTAGGTATTAAATTTCCACTACTACTTCTTTCTGTCTATATATGTCTAGTTTTAAAGGTCTATATCTTGAGTTTTAAAGGTATATATACATATATGCCGGGTGGAGGACAGGAGGAGGGCTACTTTTTTTTTTTTTATTTTTTAAAAACAGGGATATTGGGAAAAATTGCAGAGCACGCATAACTTTAATATTCACGCATGCATGGTGGTCTGGTCTCTCTCACTTTTTAACAATGCATGCAATGCAACACCACCACCACCACCACTACTGTATACTATATGTCCCAGTCCCAGTCTCAGTCCCACAAAAGATATACATAGGTATGAACGTGTAGGTGTGAGTTGAATACATGCATCATACTTATCCAGTTGGTATAACCCGATAATATTCATTGCACCATATATAATAACTCTTCTCCTTCTTATGAGGATTAATAGGTATAGCTCTTAACGAGCTGAGCTGAGCCGAGTATCTATTCTACAAGTTTGATTCGTTTGGGTCACGAGCTTCATCGTGGTCGTTTGTTTGATAAACGAATGAAAACTAATGTATACATTTGGTTCGTTTAGATTACGAGTTTGTTTGTGATCGATCGTTCATTTAATAAATGAAAAAAAAATGTATGTTCAAGCTCCGCTTGTTTAAAATACAGATTGTTCTGTTTCATGTTCGAGTTAGCTCGTGAAATGTATTTTTACTTTTCAACTCGAGTTTGGCTCGTCAAGAACACTTTATATTGATAATATGTTATTTTTGTATTTACCACTTTATATTTTATACCTTAACGAGCCAAACTCGAACAGTTCATCTTGTAAACGAGTTGTGATCGCTCGAACATAATTTTTCGTTTACTTATCAAACGAACGATCACAATCAAACTTGTGAGCTAAAACGAGCCCGAGATGATGGTACCAGGCAAAAGAATGGAAAGAATGGAAAGGCCCACAGGAAAATACCTCAGATTAGTTCTTATTATCAAAAAAAAAAAAGTAAATTTCTAGCTAGCTAAATCTCAACATTCACTACATCATTAGTTTAAAATGGCTACAATATAAACTACTAAATGGTTCCCTAATCTACTTTTCTTGTACGATCTTTCGCGTCTCGGTTTTCTCTGAATTCAATCAGAAGATTTGGGGTTTGTGAGTCTATTGAGCATCAAGCATTTCAGAACGTGCTTGTAAAGCGGTTTCTTTCATTGTGTTCAAGAACTTTAGAGGATCGCAATTTCCTGAACCGGCGTGGGCTGCGTATGCTAAAAAAGGAAGCTTTCTGAGAGATCTTCCACTCAGTCCCTAGTGAAAAGACAACAGGGATTAAAATGTCATTACATGTAGTCATGCACTACTTAATATCTGACTTCCTGTGAAATTGGTGCAGTGATCCCTATACTGACCTCACTTTTTAACATTAAAACACCGGGGCTCGTGCTGCACACAGTAGAATTACCGTGTAGCCACTAAAGGCCCCCCTAAGACACGAGTGTCTTAATTTTGTATCTATTGATTCTAAAATACACGTTAAGACACTCGTGTTTTAACGTTAAAACAGGATCATGAATTGATCGTTGCACCAATTTCACAGGGAGGTGGATCCTTGCTCCTTTCAGCTCACCTCACAAGCAGTTGCCACATCAAACAGTTGTTGGCAAAGACTTGCTACAAGTCCTGGAGATTCCGTTGCTTCAATAGCACGACACTTCTCTTTACTACCAGAAAAATTCGGCAGAATGATGTCTTGATCCTCCTAAACATGATTCATAATAATCCGTTGTATTTACCAACGTTTTAAACAAGAATGGAATTTTTCTGCTTAGAGGTAAGGGAAACATGTATACCTGTGAGGTAGGATTAGACAATATTCCACTTCTTAATAACTCTTGCACACAGGACCTAAGAATTTCGTATCGTGCTTCTAGGGTCGGGGGTCCGATATAGGCTTTGATATCAGCTCGGTCAACAAAAGCTATGTCTGTTGCACAACAATTGACCATGATATTGTTGTAATCCAAGTGCCAATCAAGGGGGGGAAAAATATATCATATTCATATGTACAAATTACAATAAGGAAATTAAGAACAAGAAACTGCAAAAAAGTTTGTATAGATACATACCAATAGCAGCAGTTATGTTGGAGGTGGTCAAGATAATGACATTTGGAGCAGATTTCAGTTTGTCAAGCTGAGTGAGGAGAGCATTAACAACCTAAGATATCATTGTCAAGCATTAGAGATTAGACGTAATTATTACCCAATCTGTGAAGTTTTTTCATTTTTGCAACAACTCCTGCTGTGAAGAACTATGAGATACCCGTATTGAGTCTGAAGGTTCAGAACCAGACAAAGCAGCTTTTCTTGCAGCAGCTAAGCTTTCAACTTCATCTGGAATAAGGAAGAAATACGCAACATATAAGGCAAGGGACTTTTTATTTGCACCACCACCAACTTACCGTGTCATCATTACACTAGTTGGGCACCACATAAGTCGATTAATTTTGTCTAGAATCGACATTCCAAAGGTTGATTGTGAGGATCAACCTTTTAAAAGTCGATTCTAAACCATATAATCAAATTTTTAAAAGTCAATTGTGTGTGATAAAACTGGTCCAAATAATACTCACCAATCAAAACGAACACAAGATTGTTTTCTTCCTCCACCATTTCTTGAATTTTTGAGAAAAGTCTAGCTACCTAAACTCAAAAAAAACCGAGCCCAAGGTAAACTAGGAAGCAAAAGTTACACCAAGTTAATGATATGATCACGTGATAACATATAAAGAAAAATGGTTACACCACCAAGTTCATAGTATTATCATGCAAAAGTAGAAGAATAATGTATTAGTTAGAATTTCAAATCCAACTCAATGAGCCAAACACTATATGGGATTAAAAGTACTCACCAACTTCCCACTTTCTGAGAACCATTTACTGAATAATGAGTGTGCATTTACTTCAACCAACTGGCTCTGTGGGTATCTGATATGGAGGTACCAGCCATCACCAAAAGAGGTGGAGGGGAAAATTCGAAGAATTGCTTAAACAGCGGGGAAAAAAAGATGAAAACTGATGTTTTTTAAAAGCAGAGTGGTCTAGCAAAATCAATTCATACGGACAAACCTGGTCCTGAAACGAATCGACAGTTTTTGAGCCAGTGCTTTACACATTGATGTTTTCCCTGTTCCTGGAGGTCCATGTAGGAGAACGATACTGCGTTAACAGCTTGATGTGATTAGTAAGACAACTTTATGGTATTGTAGCTAGATCTATAGAACTGCAAATTCAAGAGAAAAAGTACAGAGCTGAAGCAAAACAGGGGAGAAACCCCTTACATAGTAATGTTATATAGAAGTTGAGATTACAACCTAAATGCCTGCCAATTATGCAGTAAAAGCTGACCACATGACATAGCAAGATTTATTTAGCTATAAGATTTTTAGGAGGACAATCAGCTTGAAAAGTATGTTAGTGAAGGCTGGAATATGCAGCAGACAACCTTAGAAACAATTCAATGAGGATTGGCAGGTCGAATCACTGTCTAACTGTAACAAATTAAGCAACATTTCATCCTGAAGTTTATAGTGTTCATATTTTAAACTCTAAGCAACACCATAGACAATTTGATAATGATTTACAAGCAATATTTTCCTTACCGATTCCAAGAAACCAGGAAAGGATTGACGCCCTTTTCAGTGAAAAGCAAAGCCGTTGCAGCATAATGCAGTAGTCTCTGCTTGAGGCCAGATTCATAGATCAAGCTGCAAAAGTAGGAAAAACATGCTACTCACAGAGATCAACAACATACCGATATTTAAAGTGGATTTGATCCTAACCTTTCCCACATGCCATCAAATTCCTTGGCAGGAAGGATCCATTCGTCGAAGCTAGACAATTGGCTGTCACCATTTAGCTCTTCACAAGGCCCTTCATCACTTAGCTGGAAAGATAAACAATTAGGCCCTATGGAAGAAGTAGAGCAAAATATACCAATTCGGGCAAGTCTGGATGTGAAATTTCACTCTTAAAAATTACTTTATATCTACACAGGCTTATAGATCTTCTATACAGACCATAACTTTCATGTATATAGCACAAGAATCGCTATCTAGAAGAACAATGTTACCATTCACAGCTAAGAGAGCTCCTCTGCCGTAACATCAGAACCCGAAAAAATATGAATGCAGCTCTGCAGTTTTCTGTTAACTATGCAGGGAAAAATCACCCAAAATACTAATCTATCTTAGGACACATACAGACATACTGTCAATCATCAATAAACTACATACGCAGAATAAAATGGAGTATGAAACTTGAGCAATGTCAGGCCTTATAAGAATTCCAATAAACTGAAAATTAGGAACCATCATGAATAAAGATGTCATCAATACAGAAAAATAGCAATTGATTTGAAAAAGAAAAAAAAAAATAATGTTACCTGAAAGACATGCACATTAGGTTTGACTTGCCAAAATAATAGAACATCATGGGTCCCCCTCCACTCCTCTACACAAAAGATAACAAACAGGATAACAATGTATGCACACATTATAAATCATTATGAAGTTCTTGCAAATGAGAGACCTTAATTATTCTGAGATTGCCAAATTCTTCATTGTCTTATTAAAAGAAAGAATGACATAAAACGAGATTTCGTCACTGTTTTTTGCTTCTTTGTCATGTCCTAGATAGCATCAGCGTTTTTCAACTGTGAAGGATTAAGCCTATGAGAAGCTTACCAGTATCACAAATGCAAATTCGCTGCACATTCTCTAAAAGAAACTGATCATCCAATGGCACAGAAATTGGTCCATCAGCGTAGCTCATATTACGATTTTCCAGCATCCTGTAAATAACCAAAAATAAATTTTACTTCAGTCTCTCAAGGCCTGAGTATCTGAGCTCAAACTTCAAACACATTCCCTCAATTATATTTAATAGCAGAAATCGCCTATTCTGCCACATAACACAGTTACCCCTTTTGTCCATAAACAGCTAAAAAAGACATCCAATGAAAAATATATATAATTACCTTTCAACAGCAGAACGCACATCTTCTACGCGAGCTGTGCTGGTAGGCTTCAAGCAAACTTCAACTGAAGGAAAAACCAACAAAAAATTAACAACTTCCTTTAAAGAACGAGAACTCTGTCCAGCAAAAAAGTACAATTAAATACATAAAATCCTTCTATTAGGAAATTACCTGAAACAAGGACTTTATCATCAGCTAAATTATGTGGGGGAGCTATTGAAGGGGTTGATAGCTCCGGCACAACATCGTTCTGCTCAGGGACAGGAAATTCAAAAGCCGGCGGCTCTTGAACGGAAATCTCCATAGGAGTGCTCATTGTGTAATTATAGGCTTTATTCCTTGTGAGGAAAGGAAAGGTTCGGGAAATTCTCGACGGCCGGAAGAAATTTCAGCCGGAGATGGCCGGAGATAAAACCCTGGCTACGGCGACCTGAAATGAGGAGAGGGAAAGGGGTGCTTTCACGACGGCGGGAAAATTAAGATTTAAACTCACTTTGGTGCCAAATTTATACTCTTTGATTATTATTTTTACAAAAATTAAAAATATATTATTGACAAAAGTGTAAACGATTCTTCGACATGTTGTTCGTAAGTTGTATATATAATTTATCAAACTCGAAACAAACTCAAACGGTTTATCAATATTAAACAAACTCAAAGAGTTCATCAATACTAACAAGCCGAGCTCGATTGTTTTAAAAATCTTACTTGAATGTTCACGAAATTTATCGAGCATTACTGTATCGTAAATTAATAAATACTATATTGTTTAGTATTTTTAACGAGCCAAATTCGATTACATCAAAACTTAATATTTTTTTTGAGTTGCTTGAGCTAGAATTCAAAAATGAAACCGCTAAAAAATTGTCGAGTATTCCCTTAAAGAAAAATCGAGTATAATTGAGTCAAAATCGAGCATACTTAAAACTTAACCGAACAAATATTGAGTAATTTTTTCTCATTCGAATAAACTCGAGCCAAGTTCTAGTAGCATTATGTTAAGGAATTGTTCACCTTGTAAAGTAAATCCTTGATTCGGATCGAATCATTTACACTTCTAATTATTGAATAAAACAAATACAATTATAATATATAAGCTTGCTTTTCCCTCCGATACCGCGTCCTTGTCAAGACCCTATTATACCAAAGAATTATGGAGGTGGCTCTTACATCCTCTCACGGTATGTATGTCACATAATTCTATCTGATAGTCGATTCTGATATCACATATAACGCCCCAAAACTAATGTACAAGATCTACTATAAAAATAATAAAACATGAGTTAATCCAAACTTAAAGGTAAATTCACTCATAAAGATGATAATTGATTACAAGATTTCATCATTTATCACTTAAGATACTTAGACTGTTTATAGGTTTAAAATCACAGTAAACTAAAACCTAAACTCAAAGAAGCCCATGTGATATTTATTAATTTAAAATATAACTAAGATGCTAATAAAATCTATGATGTGCTACATTAAAAACTCTGGCTCTATGTAACGGCGTTACTTAAGTTATGATGTCTCCAATAACTATTTAGGTTTATCGTCTTTATATGATCAAAATTGTTAACATAAGTTACCGAGTTCTCCACTTTTTCAATATTGATATTACAGTCTCTATTCCATACAACGTAGTTGTTAATGTCACCATTATGAAACTACTATCTGGACGGCACACTCGATCTTCAAAAAATTGAATGCAAACTCAAGATTCAATTTTATAAAAATCAAAGGTCTATTTTCAACATTTTTAAAACCAAACATAACCGTAAATATAATACCACGATAGTTTTCAATAACGACGTCCTTCTTTGAAGTTTGAACCGTTAGATCAAGTAGATAGATAGCTTAATTCATCCAACCACACAAAATATGAGACCCTCTCATCATCCACGTTTAAGGAAAACCACACAAAATATGAGACCCTCTCATCAATAAATCCACGTTTGCAAAAAAAAAAAAAAAAAAAAAAAAAAAAAAAAAAAAAAAGGAAAACCATGGCCCATACAAACACTTTCTTGATAACTAACAAAAAAAAAAAGCCCATTTTATAATTCCCAAAGAAAACTATGCAAAAACAGCAGAATAATGAAGATGAACATGAGCTTGAAATCATCAAAGCAGTTGCACAAGCATGGCATGGCCATTCAAATAGCAGCACAAAACCCATTTCTGATTCTGAATTTGATGCCCACAGAATGAACTTCAAATCCAAGCCCACAAGATTCAAGCTTGAAGCTTTATCAGCAACATCAATAAATGGTGGTGTCAGAAATTCAAGATGGGATTTTAATCAGTCCCTTTGGGATTCTTATGAGATTGTGGCTGTTTCCAAGAAGTTGGAAAGAGGATCAGTTCTTGATTACTCGTTTGATGTAATCCACGAGCCGAGCCTTAAATCAAAGGCTCGAAAGAGAGTGAAAATAGCTTGAGGAAATTGTTTGCTAAGGATACTTAGAAGAAGATGTTGAATGCTTAAAAGGTAGTAGAGCACTTTTTGGTGTATGTAAGAAGAGTTTATCATTATATAGGATTAAGATTAAGCTAATTGTTGTGTAGTTTTAAGGCCCTTATGGCCCATGAGTTGGATTAGGAAGAAAATAATTGGATTAAGAGGTTTTTGTTGACCTTTTGCCTTTTGTAAGGGTAATGGTGGAAAATAATCCTCATTTCACTTTTAAGGTGATTGATTGTACCAAGCTTGTTGTATGACTTATATACAATATTAGAGAAGCATTAGGTGGGGATGCATAATAATTAATAAGATATTGGAACCTTTATTTTCACTAATCCATTAACTACACTGAATTAACCTTTTAAAATAACTCGTGTTTTGAGATTGAAAAAAGTCACCTACATCTGTCTCTGAAAATTTTACCGCCAAGACTCTATATTGAGAAGTTTTCTCTTACTCTAATCAGATTACTCGTGTCTTGCCTTTTTTTAAAACCTTAAATTAAAAGGCAGAGATGATGTGTTTAGCCTTAAAAACAACGCGACACGTAGTGATCTGATTGGAGCAAATATTAACACCTTCACAGTAGTTTATGCATTAGAATTTCTCATCCGTCGACATGTAATCAAGTGATTTACATTTCTCTGTGGTTTTTTTTCAGAGATACTTGTGAATATAATACAGTGTTTTTAAGTTTTATAAAACTAATTAATAGCACAATTTCTCTGATCTTGTTGTAATCAGCTGCATAATACTACGATCTTCAACTATCACACATAAGATAAGTTGCATGGGATATCACAATATTACAATAAATATATGCAAGGTTGTTTAACACAATAAATATATCTATATATTTTGTTTCCAAATATATAAATATATATTCCATCTATAATGACATATAAAATCATAATAAGGGAAACAAAACTGAACACATTAAAGCCATATATATATATATATATATATATATATATATATATATATATATATATATATGCCATAGAACTTCCATTAAAAGACAGCCAACTTATTTATAATGAGTTTTAATTATATAAAAGTCAATGCTAGCATGTCTGCATGATGATGCAATTTCAAAAGTGCAGAAAACTCTTGTGTTTCTGCTTGATAAATCCATCAGCTTCCATGTTGATATCCTTCACTTTAACAACTTCACCATTAGGACCACCATTAATGATTCTCTCGTGTTCGGCGAAATGAACATGATGCTTGTTATTATGATGATGGTGATTAACATGATGATCATGAAAGTGAAGATCTTGGAATTCTTCATCAAGAGCCTTCTTGTTGTTTAAGGCTATGTGAGCAGTAGGATTTGGAGTTTTGTAAACCTCAGATGGCATTCTTTGTACAGTGGTTATGTATTCTACATAGTCTTGGGGTGTGGTGTTCCAACCATTTTCTTGATTGGATTGGAAACCATAATTTTTCATTTCTTTTTCCCTTTCTCTTTGGAGTTTGTTCTTGTTTGGAGTTTGGATAAAACCCCCACATTTATACAAGTTTGTGCTCGTGCGGGCCACAACAAAATATCACAACGAGTATAGCAAATCATCACAAAGCAATGGGGAAGTAGCAAAAGCCAATGTCATGCCTTGCTACGCTTTGCTATGTCATGTGTTGTTTGTTATGTTTTGTTACGCTTTGTGTGACACCACTGCCATACTCAACTACAGTTTTATTAAGCTTGTTATGACGATTCGTTGTGACAATGCTAAAATGCGATGTATCATTTATCGTGATACTAATATTGTGACAGTAGCATTACTTTATCTTAAAACATAAGAGATAATATATCTTTGCCAACATCTTATTATCCTAAAAAAAGAACATCTTATTGATTATATTTAATATTAAGTTTCTTGATCAACAAAGATAATAAAATGTGCATTCAACTAAAAAGATATATTCTTGAAAGAAAAAAAAAAAAGCAGAGGAATCTAATGCTAATATTCTTATCCAATGTAAAGAAGAATGGGATACCAAGGATCACTAGCAGAAGGAGCATCAAATAATGGATTTATTATTGATATAGAAAGTATTCTTTTGGGGACCCCTTTTGTAAAAACATATTTTCCCCATTTTTCTTAATTTTAAGACTAAAAAGAATTTAGTATTACGATGTTAGCTGGTACAGGGTTTTTTTATTTCACAATAAAATTACAATAAATAGCCATGACATATGATTCACATTAATCAATAGATAATACATTTTAATAAATGATGTAAAAGAGTCGGTGGTTATTTATGCTGTGAAACTAGCACATATTTGTCGTTTTCTAATCTTATACCATTTACAACTACTCATATATTTCCAAATAATGAATAACTTCTTCTTCTTTTTTAAGTAGAAATTAGATATTTATTAAGCAAATCGGCAGCACAAGCATCTAAAACACGACTTGAGGGGGAGGGGAGGGGGAGAGCACCTGTCCACGGAACCAAAGACTGACAAACCATCTTGGGGATAGAAAATGAGCCGGCCTATTTGCCGTAACTCCTAACAAAAAGAAAGGAAAACATAGTAAATGTGGCAACAAGACGAAGGCAATATTGAGCTAAACAGCCAAGAATACACGAGAGAGAATCAAACTCCAAACAAACCCCTTGGTAGCCCAAACCACGAGCCAGGGAACGACCCATGTGAATGGTTAGAAGCTCAACTAATTCAACCACAAAGTTTCCATCTAGCTGGCGGGAGAAAGCATGCATGACCCGTCCATCATGATCACGATATTAGACACTATTAGCTTGGGTGTTTACAAGACATGATGTGTCAACATTGATTTTCACTTGGCCTAAAATCGGAGCTAGGTGTCTAGTTAGAGGGTCAAGATCGATCAGCACGCCGAAAGAGGGTGGTGAGCAATGAATCCATATACTATAAATGAAGCATCGCACTCAGCGGAGCTAATGATTTGCCCAATGTTGGCCGGTGCTTCATTATAAAGCCACGCATAACGTGCCTTACAAATGTATCATAGAGTAGTTAGATTGCGAGCTGAATGCCTCTCATCGCCAAAATCAAACAAGAATGTAAGGAATATTCGAATTAACGTAACATTTTTTGTGATAATTTCAAGGACCTTCTCTGAAATTTATATCTATTTCACTTATCCCTCCTATGATTTAGAAAATAATGAACACCTCCCTATGTTATTTCTTTGAATATGAAATTAGATGGATATTATATAGACACTATAGGAGTTTGTGAAATTTAATGAAAAAACTCAAGGGTATATCATAGTTCTGCAAGTTAAGTAGTTAACTATACAACTGTTTTAAAATACTTGAAAGGAGTTTGTTTCGCAAGCACTCGATATCCAGATCATCGACCTGACTAATACATAGTTGGTCATTTGGATGCCCTCATAGTTTTACTCTGACTATAGGATTTTGGACATGGTCTCTAACCCTTTCAACATGACGTATCAGAAAAGAGAAGTTGCTTAATAGTTGTGTATTGTCAGGCAATAATGATATTAATTAGGACGATCAACACATGATTAGAATTATTCAAGGATACATACTCTTCTAATCACATATAGTTTTCTCTCTCTTTAATTTATTCCGTGTTTATAGGTTTTAATTTTATGGCGCTGCTAAATCAAGTTTTGAAACATCATATCATCACCATCAACCAATCAAAGTTCTTAAATGAAGGCTATTTTCTAAAAACATTGGTTCATAACAATAATTCTACATTAATATTGGTTGAGGAGCACCAAGTCATATTTACACCATGACCCACATAAAATGTGTGCATGTTTAGGGTGTTTACTTGTCCTCGCTCAAGGTTTCTATTTAAATAAAAAAAAATCATGCATGTCTTATTAATATAATATTTTATCAAGATTAAGAAATGTCGCATCAACCCATGTTAAGTGAAGCTCTTTTCTTTTGCATGCTGCAAGTATTACACTCGTTCTTTCACTCGATTAATTTCAATCTGCTCATACCTTTCCTTTTGCTACAAGTATTACACTCGTTCTTTCACACGATTCATTTCATTCTGCTCATACCTTTCTTTTTAGGATCACGACATATAGGGTAGGAAGGGCATCATCATAGTTCTGGGTCATTCCAGATTCAATAAATAGTGCTGTAGACATGGAAATTTTATGTTACACGACAAATATGTCACATAATACATTTGTCCTAAGTGAATTTATTTTATATTATTTTCTATCAAAAATACTGGGGAATAATATAAAAAATAAATAATTGATTAAAATCTCTTAAAATAAAATATAGAGGTTTTATTGATTTATAACAAATGGCTAATGTAGATATACAAAGAAATATATATATGACACACTATATTTGTCATATATTACATACGCCATTAAATTTAAATTATTTTGTATTGTTTCCTACATTTAATATTAGGAAATAATATATAATTGATTAAATCATAAAGTCCATTAAAATATAATTTAGGGATTTTATTGATTTATATTCAATGCACTCCACCAAAGGCTCTCCGCCAACATTATAAATAGGAGGGGACCTCGGTCATTCGGACACACATCAAGAAGAGAGAACCACAACAAGAAGAAAGGATACACTACAAGAGGAGAGCAAGGCAACAAGAAAAGAGGAGACACAAAAGAGTTGGTGAAAGCTTCCAGCACTCTGCATCAACACAAAGTAGGTGATCTTCCAAGAAAAACTAAAAGCTCTTCTAGAAAGGCTAGAGGATCAAAAAGCATCTTCAACGCTCGAAGATCAACAAAAGTCCAAAGTTCATCAACAAACAAGAGGCCAAAGTTCTTCAACAGAAGGGGTCGAAGGTAACACAAAAGTTCCTTCCAATCTTCATCAACTTTGAAGTCTTCCGCCATATCCGGAGTCTTCAATTCAAATTAAAGACGTTTCCGCCAAATCCGGGAAGTCATAAATCATCACCAAATTCAAAGTTTTCCGCTATATCTGGGAAGCTATTAATCATCAAAAAAAGGAGAATCAAAGGATCATAGAGATTGTACCACTTTTTATTTCCATAAATTAATAAAACTCATTTGTTACGATTTTGTGTTTTCTTTGTCGCATTTATGGGATTAACACGAAATTCGCGTTACAAATTCTGGCACGCCCAGTGGGACGAATCTCTTCTTTCATCTCTCCTTGCAAAGAAAAAAAAAATAAAAAACAAATGGCTCAAAAGATTGACGCCTCAAAAGTTTCAAAGGCGGCTACTCCAAAAGTCTTCAAAAGTCGCCAAGGCTACCGCTTCAAAGGTTGCCAAAGCTGATGCCTCAAAAGTCTCTAAGGCTGTTACTGAAAAAACTGTTGCTACTGCTTCATCTCAGGGACAAATTCCTGGCCCGGTTACTCGAGGCATGGCGAAAGAACTTGGCATAAGTCTATTTTCCCCTCATGAAGCTTCTGATGGATTCATGTCGCCAATGGCTGCGGATGTCATGATGACGAATTCTACCACCCTGGAGGAGCACATTGCTAGTCTCACAAAGGCCATTGAAGCCCTCACGTCACACGTTCAGACTCAAGACGTGCAAATTGCCAAGCTTACCAGCAAACTTGATTCTGTTGGAGAAGCAAGTAAATCAAAAGAAGTGGTGCATGATGATGAGGATGAACATGACGTCACTTCAAAGGAGCAAGAAGCCTTCAAGTCTTTGCATATGGCGAACAACCTAAAAATGGCTCCAGAAAATTCTTTCAAAGATAGGAAACCTCCAAGTCTTTTACCTTGGCAAGTGATATGAAGATTTCCCCCGACGGAATCATTCCCATCAGCCAGTTGCAAGAATTCATCATGGGGACGATAAAGAACAAGGTTGGAGGGTCCATGAAGTCTTCTCAAATGTATGTCAAGCCATACACCCAAAGGATTGACGATCTAAAGATGCCAGCCGGTTATCAACTACCAAACTTCCAACAGTTTGACGGAAAAGGCAACCCAAAGCAACACATTGCTCATTTCGTTGAAACTTGCAACAATGCCGGAACGTATGGAGATCACTTGGTGAAACAATTTGTGCATTCTCTCAAAGGCAACGCCTTTGACTGGTACACTGATCTTGCCCCCATCTCTCTAGACAGTTGGGAGCAACTGGAGCAGATTTTCCACAATCGCTTCTACAACACTCGTAGAACCATCAGCATGGTTGAATTAACTAACTCCTGGCAGTGGAAAGAAGAGAAAGTCATTGAATACATTAACAGATGGAGAAGTCTGAGCCTTAACTGCAAAGACCAGTTGTCTGAAGCCTCTGCCATTGAGATGTGCATTCAAGGCATGAACTGGGGATTGCAATACATTCTCAAAGGGATTCAGTCTAGATCTTTTGAGGAGTTAGCTACTCGTGCCCATGACATGGAATTGAGCATTGATGCCAACGGAGGTCAAGCTCCTGTGCAAGACCCTAAAAGGATCAAAGAAAAGCAAGAAATGAAGAAGACCGTGAAAACTGCTCCTAAAATGGAGAAGAAAGAGTCCAATGCCACCACTGTAGCTCCGGTAAGAGTTAACAACCAAACTTCCAGTAAGTAAGAGGAAAGAAAGTTCAAGCCTCAACAGGCAAAAGGCGACGACCTACCTTGAACGAAAGAAAACAAAAGAAGTATCCCTTCTTTGATTCAGACATGCCAGCAATTTTTGATGAGTTGTTGAAAGCCAAGCTCATCGAACTCCCAGAAACAAAACGCCCAAAAGATGCTGCAAAAGCACATGAGGGAAATTACTTCAAATGTCATCGATTGTGCGGTCACCCTATCGAGAAGTGTTTCATCTTTAAAGACAGAGTTATGCGTTTGGCCGATGAAGGAAAGATTGTGCTCGAGGTAGAGAAAGCGAGCACGAATCAAATCACTATAGAAGAACCGAGAAATGATCATGTAGAAACCATTCAATTTGGATCTCTTGATCCAATTGGAATTAAGTCCCTTGAATTTTGAACAATCATCAAAGAGAACTTCGCGACTTCTCCTGAACTAACAAGGGTTGCTGATTGATGGGAGTCAACTTCATTACACTTTTGTATGTGATCTAGCCCCTGTTTATCACTTTATTGGCATGTTTTGGGTAGATATAGACCGTTTCGAGAGTAATATCGAGAGTTATACGCGCGGGGAGTTAAACTGTCATATCGATAGTAAATTTTGCATTTTTGACGATATTTACTTCTTTTCCGAGCACTTTTGTCTTGCGGAATTACGCGTGGGGTTTGTTCGTATATGTTATTACAGGACTTAGGTGACTCGAGGACCTGGAAGGCGATATTTTGGAGTGAGAAACATGTTTGTGGCACGAAAGTGGCATGAAAGTGGAGAAAAGTCAAGTTTGGAGTGAAATCAAGGCAAACGGGCGTTTGCTCTACCCAGACTGGAGTTTGCAGCAAGGTTAAGCCCACGTTGACCAAACTGGCGTTTGGCCAGTTCAAACGAGCGTCTGTCAAGTTTGCATTTGATACTGAAAGTTGGGTTAGAAAACGAACGAGCGGCCAAATTACCCCCAAACTAGCGTTTGGATGGGTTCAGCTCGAATACTGAGCTCATATTCAGCAAACGGGCGTTCAAGACAATTCAAACGGATGTTTGCCCTCAAGACATGATCCGTAAACCAGCGTTTAGGAGAAGCCAAACGCTGGTTCACTGAAGAACAAGCCCTAATCAAGAATCAGATTTCTAGGCAGACGGGCGTTCGCCAGGAGGAAAACGGGCGTTTGCCCTCGACAGCTGTGGATTTTTACCTAGCACTATAAATACGCAGCCCTATTCTTTCATACAAGAGTTTTTTCGACCTTAGGCATATTTTGGGCGATCTTGGTGCGGTTTTAGTGTAGGTTGATCATACTTTGGTCCTTTGATTCCTTCGTTCAAACCCTTTGATTCTACACACGTTATATAGCTTAGATTTACGTTTTTGTTCCAAAGATTCGACTTTTAGAGCAATTCTTTCTTCAATACTTTGTGGATCAGATTTTCGTCAGATTATATGGTAATGAATTATTCTTCTTTTATTATTTCTAGCACGATTTCCATTCTTATTTCGTTTATTAGTATAATCATGAGTAGCTAATTCCATGTGTAGTCGAATTATGTGAAAGCGAGTTAAAACCCTGAGGGGGATGAGATTGGGAGTTGTGTAGTGCGTAATTAAATGCTTTAATGATTAATCCACGTCCTAAAACTTATTTATAACAGTTTTGAATTAGATTGATCATCTGGTTCACTGTCACACACATCGAACTTATAGATGTATTTTGCGGTGAGATGTGGAAAAAGGGGTTTTGGGATCGTTGCGTAGATTCGGCCTAGTTGTTAGGACCATTTCCAATACAGAGGTTTGTCATCATTGTTCGAGCAACTCTAGACCTTAATCATGTTAGGATAATCGGTTTTCTAAAGTGAGTGTCGGTTAGCTTCACATAGGGTGGCTAGATCGAGTTGTTCAGTCTAATCACTAGAATTAGGAGTTGGCACCTGTGGATATCGTCAAACTACATAGGATAGGTAGGTTGGTCAAGATACGCTCCCTGTCAAGTCTTTCTTTAGGGGTAAAAGTAGCTCGTGGGATCATAGTTCGGCTATGCCCTTTTAATAAATAGAAGTAAACCGGTAGTTTAATCTTTATTTCTGTACTAGTATAAGACATTACCACCTTTGATTGACCTGAACCAATTTACACGTCATCTTTGGTACTTAGACATTACTCCTTGTGGATACGTCCTTATGACCACTATACTCCCGTTGACCCGATACTCTATCGGTGAAAGTTAGCGGTCAAGTATTTTGCTATCAAGAATTTTGGCGCCGTTGCCGGGGAGTAATGTCTGATATCTTTTAAGTTGACCGAAAGCTTGGGCTTAGGTCGTTTTTATTGTGTTTTGTTGTTGTTTCCTATTTTGCAGTGCATGACCCGATCTTCAAAACAACCTCTTATCGAGCCGATTGAAGAGATTGAAGCTTTTGCACACCACAAAAACAGTCAACGCCAATGAGAAATCTTGATTGCTAGTCCAAACCCTCTGTTTGAAGAAGAAGGGGTAGTAGAAAGATCTATCTCAGACTCCTCTGAAGAAATGGATGATATAATGAACGGTAGAGATACCATTGATCCCTTCATTGAACCTAATGCACAAGGGCAAACCTCGACCACTACTGATGGTAATGCAACACTGCCGTTGCAAACTCTACCGAGAGATCCTCGTGTAGAACAGTTAAGGGGGGACGGAGCAGTGTTATAGCTGTTGGTTACCCCACACTTTAATCAGAGAACATGGATTGGACAGAACAAGGAAGGCCAGAATGCCCAAAATTTTGAACCAGATTTCGACCAAGCTACTGTAAACCGAGTGCTGCAGATGCTTAGGAATCAGGGGAACCAACAGGAATTCCAAAACCAAAATAATCAGCAACCACCTATGCAGCAGTTTAATCAACAGCAACTACAGCAGAATTATCAGCCATAGAGGGCTCAGCAGGTACAGGGACCGAAAGTCTGTCGAGATTACGTGACTACCCCACAGGAAGTTACAGGGCACAATCCAATTAGAGTGCACCCTATCAATGCCAACAACATGGACATAAAGCAAAACATCTTGAACATGTTGGGGGAACATGCCTTGTTCCATGGGAAGTCAACTGAGAACCCGAATATCTTTCTGGACCATTTTCTCCAAATTTGTGGGACAATGAAATACAATGGGGTAAGTGACGAGGCGATAAAGCTGATAGTCTTCCCGTTTGCACTTAGAGGAGCTGCTAAGGATCGATACCATTCATTACCTAATGATTCGTTACATACGTGGGTGGATGTGGTTAGTGTGTTTCTGAGGAAGTACTTTCCTCCGGCTAAGATTTTGGATTTGAAAGAAGAAATCTCTTCGTTTGATGGCCTCGAGGGAGAGACATGAAGGAGACATATGAGAGATTTAGGGGTCTACTAAAGAGATGCCCTCCACACGGTTTTTCCATAGTTAATCATATTGTTTAGAGCCTTAGAGCCAGTGGACCAGAACAAGCTAAACCGCAAGTGGCGGAGATATTATGAATCGTTAACCGGATCAAGCTATGAGACAGATTAAGAATATGACTGATGGAGAAGGGCAATGGGGGTCATCTAGGAAGAAGAAAAAGGCTCCAATGGAAAGTGTGAAGTCTTTGAAAGAAGAGTTGGATAGAGAGACAGCCATGCATGACAAGATGCAAGAAATGGTACCGAAGATGGACCAAATGGAGTTGGATAGAAAGAAGGCACAGCAACGCCAACTCTGTGGGGGTGGACACTCAGCACTGGAGTGTACATCATCGAAAAAGTTTACTTACCCATAACAGTTGACTGATACCCAGCACAACAACAATTTGGAAACCAGAATGATCAGTAGAAGATGAATGTGTATGCGATGGGGTAGATGAATATGAACCAGCAAGAGTTTGGTAGCAACAGCAGTATCAGAACTTCGACAATCAACAAGGGCTGCCAATGGAGTATGGTATGGGTGATGATTCACAGCAATATGATGTGAATTATGTTGGACAAGGTAGTGGGGGATAGTGGAATTAGAATCAGCAAGGACAAGGTTGGAACCAAGGGCAGAATCCGAACTGGAATCTTAACAATAATCAAAGCCAAGGTTTTAGGCAAAACCAAATCCCATACAACCGACCTTGGAACCAAAATCCCCAGAATCAGAATTCTTACCAGAATCAAAACCAATGGAACTACCAGAATAACCAGAATCAGCAATCTCAATCACAAGGCCAACAACTGCAGAATCAGAATTGGGGGCAGAATCGGGATGGAACCAGAATCAGGGCCAACAGGGTAATCAGCAAGCAAATCAGCCGCCCAGAAACAATAATTTTGGCACCTATCAGCATCCGAATGCTCATCTCCACCAAAACAACCATAATCAGCAATCGAATAACTCTGGTGCTCAGAAGACGCCCACAGAAATGCTCCTAGAAAAGTTGGATAGGAGCGTATCTGAGATGAATAAGAATGTTGTGGAGCAAAAGGTAGCCACCCACTCCGCTATCCGGAACTTAGAAACCCAAGTGGGTCAAATCACGAATACATTGAAGAAAAATTTGAGTGGTGGCCTCTCAAGAAATACTGAACATAATCTGAGGGAAGTGAATGCAGTATTTACTAAAAGTAGCAGAGATCTAGGGGTTGATTGGTCAAAGAAAGATAAAGTGACCGAAGCAGAGAATTATCTGAATGAAGAAGATGCGGCTCAGGATTTGGAAAGCGGCAAGGTCGAAACTGAGTTAGAGGCAATGAGAAGACAGTTGGCGGCAGTCAAGAGAGATCTAGCAATTGCAAGGAAAGAGAGAGAGAGAGAGAGAGATGGAAATGGAGAAAGAGCTAGAGGCTCGGAGAATGAAGGAAGAGTCAGCAAAGAAGCGGGATTTCATAGTGATGGATATTAAAGAGGAAGAGTCGAGCACCCCTGCCAGGAAAGAGGCTACAGCCGTACCGTCACGGCCAAAAGCTCGAGGTAAGAATGATTTTATGCCTCCTCCCCCTCCTGATTTTGATGAAAGTACGCTGCCTTATCCACCTAAGGGTCCTAGGAAGAACTTTCTCACTGATAGTCAAAATAAGTTCCTAGACATTCTTGGGAAGGTAGAGATTAACGTTCCTTTGCTAGAGGCGGTCGCGAGTGTACCGGCGTACTATAAGTGTTTGAAATGGGCGTTATCGAGTCGAGAGAAAATGGATCAAGTAATAAAGCTGAGGGAGGAGTGTTCGACGGTGTATGACAGTAAGATACCTCCGAAAATGAGAGATCATGGCAGTTTTACCATCCCTCTCACCATAGACAATACTGTGATCCAGAATGTCTTATGCGATCTAGGAGCTTCTGTGAGCTTGATGCCTAGAGCCTTATATGAGAATTTAGGGTTAGGAGAACTAGAGCCTACGGGAATGACCCTTCAGATGGCTGATAGGTCAGTGAGGACACCTATGGGGGTAGCGGAAGATGTCCTGGTGCAAGTAGGTAAGTTTGTTTTCCCAGTATATTTTGTGATCCTCGATATGGAAATGGACTCTAGAACATCTGTCCTTCTTGGTCGGCCCTTCTTGCCCACGAGAGATGCTCACATTGGGGTGAAGGAAGGAGATATTTCATTTGGCGTGGGAGGCGAGAGAGAGAAACTGAATGTTTACAAGGACATAAGTCGTAAAGTTACACATGATGAATGCTTGTATGCCGACTCTATATTTTCTTTTGTTGTGGCTCGTACTAACATGCTGGAAAGCAAGATCCCATTGAAAGGCAAGGCGGTGAGTTCACATGATGCCGTCGATGAGAGAAAGATCGAGTCAGAGACTGAATCGGGATCGCCCGTCTTACCGTTGATCCCAATGTTGGGGGTAGTGCATATTGATAAGAAAGATGTTGCGGGATGGCCCGAGGCAGCATCACGAGCTAAATGAGGCATGCCGTTCATTAGCTCTACTATGTTGATGTTTGTACTTGGTATATCTGTGAGCATGTTTAAACTTATGAGTACGGAATTTGGCTGAGTTGATTACGTGCTTAAGTGCTAGGTGATGCCTGTTTGTTAGAGTTGTTTAAGTTTGTCTTAATTGGAGTCTGCTAAGAATCACCCGGTCGAGCCAACGACATAAAACAAAGGCGCTTGAGGGGAGGCAACCCCGCCATAATAAGACTGTTTGGAACAAAAGGTGATCTAGAGGTTTTTGAGTATGCGCTACTTGTACTCGCCTTTGATGATGTATGCCTACACACGTTGATGTTTTATATGATTTTGTGCCTCTGTGGCCTTTCTATTATGCTTAGATGTTCTGTGTTTTACCCGGAGGGGTTATTTATCCATCTATAACGATCTATTTTGTGCGTTGCATATTGCGTGTCGAGTTTTCTGACGTGACAGGGCTTTATTACTGTTATACCCCCATATCCCTATTATCTATATTGGCACGAGGACCATGTCCCGTGATTGCTTTGCGTTGTTTTCTGTCTACTTTGATATAGGGATTCGATAGCGCCTTTCTGCCGGGTCTAAAGCTAAGTCTTCCTTTCTCTCTCATTCATACACTGAGGACAGTGTTTCATTCAAAGTGGGGCGTGGATACGACTTAGCTTTATATTGATGGTTTGTTTGTCAAATGTGCCAATTTTGTGATATACTTAGTCTGTGTCCGTTTTCGAGTCAGATTTTTAAAATTTTCCAAGGATTCAACGTCCGTCTGTATGTTTTAATTCTCACATTTGCTTGGTAAACGACTTAGCGTGATACTAATGTTTATAGCAAGACGCTAGGTTTATCTTATAAACGGAATTTCTTTCGCACGTTTAGCTTCAATTTCATAGGCCTTAGGATCTAGTGAACGATTATGGTAGACTTGAGCACAATTCGACTGCCTAGATCCCATATTGTAACTTCGAGGCGAAATAGAAGGATTAACCTTGGTAAGACACGGATGATAGTCCTGGCGCTTCTTTGACCCGACCAGAGCTAAATAAGCCAAAATCCCAACATTTTATCCTCGTACCCCCTCTAAGCCTTGCTAGGACGGTCTGACCACCGTCCGAAAATGAGCCGTTTGGTTACTTAGCCTGTTTCATCCTAACCCTAAGCTAAATTATTGGTCACGTTCCTTTTGATCACCCTACAGTGGACTTAATTGTTACTTTAGACACACTTGCTGAAAAAGAAAAATAATGAACAAAGTTTGACTAAGTTGTGAGCCAAAGAAAGCCGTAGTGGACTCATTTTACGTATAAATTTTTATGATGTGGAGTTTGGAGTTGTTATCACGAGTAAATGCTGATCAAAGGAGTGTTGGTGTAGTCTACATGGTTTTGAGGAGGAGATACACATGATGATTAAGTTCACTCGTATTTTTCTCTTCTCCAGTTCCCAAAATTCCTTTCGGTTAAACCTGTCCCGAGCTTAACGTTATAACCCTTAAAGTCCTGCTGGACCGTGTTTAGCTTTGGTTTGTCCCGATTAGTGGAGATGTTATTAATATGAGCTTTAGCATAGTCGTAATAGCTAGGCATCTATAATCTAGACCGGTGAATCTGGTTTATGACTTTGAAGCTATGTCACACACACATTCCGTTGTCTGATAACGATTGAGTCAAGATGTTTGCATTCACTATTTCACTTATCTTTTACCTTGACGATGTGAGTGGTTTTATATGCATTTGTCTCGTTGATCCCTTGGTCTCTTTTGATATGCATGTTTACTCGAGGACGAGCAAAGGCTAAGTGTTGGGTGGTTGATGGGAGTCAACTTCACTGCACTTTTGTATGTGATCTAGCCCCTGTTTATCACTTTATTGGCATGTTTTGGGTATATATAGACCGTTTCGAGAGTAACATCGAGAGTTATACGCACGGGGAGTTAAACTGTCATATCGGTAGTAAATTCCACCTTTTTGACGATATTTACTTCTTTTCCGAGCACTTTTGTCTTGCGGAATTACGCGTGGGGTTTGTTCGTATATGTTATTACAGGACTTAGGTGACTAGAGGACGCAGAAGGCGATATTTTGGAGCGAGAAACATGTTCGTGGCACGAAAGTGGCATGAAAGTGGAGAAAAGTCAAGTTTGGAGTGAAATCAAGGCAAACGGGCGTTTGCTCTACCCAAACTGGCGTTTGCAACAAGGTTAAGGCCACGTTGACCAAACTGGCGTTTGGCCAGTTCAAACGAGCGTCTGTCAAGTTTGCATTTGATACTGAAAGTTGGGTTAGAAAATGAACAAGCGGCCAAATTACCTCCAAACTAGCGTTTGGATGGGTTCAGCTCGAATACTGAGCTCATATTCAGCAAACGGGCGTTCAAGACAATTCAAATGGGTGTTTTCCCTTAAGACATGATCCATAAACCAGCGTTTAGGAGAAGCCAAATGCTGGTTCATTGAAGAACAAGCCCTAATCAAGAATCAGATTTCCAGGCAGACGGGCGTTCGCCAGGAGGCAAACGGGCGTTTGCCCTCGACAGCAGCGGATTTTAACCTAGCACTATAAATATGCAGCCTTATTCTTTCATACAGGAGTTTTTTTGACCTTAGGCATATTTTGGGCGATCTTGGTGCAGTTTTAGTGTATGTTGATCATACTTTGGTCCTTTGATTCCTTCGTTCAAACCCTTTGATTCTACACACTTTATATAGCTTAGATTTACGTTTTTGTTCCAAAGATTCGACTTTTAGAGCAATTCTTTCTTCAATACTTTGTGGATCAGATTTTCGTCAGATTATATGGTAATGAATTATTATTCTTTTATCATTTCTAGCATGATTTCCATTCTTATTTCGTTTATTAGTATAATCATGAGGATCTAATTCCATGTGTAGTCGAATTATGTGAAAGCGAGTGAAAACCCTGAGGGGGATGAGATTGGGAGTTGTGTATTGCGTAATTAAATGCTTTAATGATTAATCCACGTCCTAAAACTTATTTATAACAGCTTTGAATTAGATTAATCACCTGGTTCACTGTCACACACATTGAACTTATAGATGTATTTTGCGGTGAGATATGGGAAAAGGGGTTTTGGGATCGTTGCGTAGATTCGGCCTAGTTGTTAGGACCGTTTCCAATACAGAGGTTTGTCATCGTTGTTCGAGCAACTCTAGACCTTAATCATGTTAGGATAATCAGTTTTCTAAAGGGAGAGTTGGTTAGCTTCACATAGGGTGGTTAGATCGAGTTGTTCAGTCGAATCACTAGAATTAGGAGTTGGCACCCGTGGATGTCGTTAAACTACATAGGGTAGATAGGTTGGTCAAGACACGCTCCCTGTCAAGTCTTTCCTTAGGGGTAAAAGTAGCTCGTGGGATCATAGTTCGGCTATGCCCTTTTAATATATAGAACTAAACCGGCAGTTTAATCTTTATTTCTGTACTAGTATAAGACATTTCCACCTTTGATTGACCTGAACCAAGTTACACGTCAGCTTTGGTACTTAGACATTACTCCTTGTGGATACGACCTTGTGACCACTATACTCCCGTTGACCCGACACTCTGTCGGTGAAAGTTAGTGGTCAAGTATTTTTCTATCAACTGATGAAGAAGAGAAGAACCTTAAGTCCGCCAAACAAGACGATGACGGATGGATTCTGGTGACTCACAAGAAGAAGAAAAGGATGACGCGCCACTTCGAGTCAGCAGAGCAAAGAAAGAATCACCCTAAGTCCTCCATGCTAAAGAGAAACAAAAAAGCAAAAAGGGTGAGAAAGCAACAAAGAGAGGTAAGAAAGGAAAGAAAGGAAAAGAAGAGCATCCCTTTGGAAAGCGTTTAATACAAAAGTCCCTGCACTCCCATCACCTTGCTGGAGTATATGCCTAAGAAGATTTTTGAAGTTGAGGACCTTGAAAAATATTTGGAAGAGGAAGTGGCTTCCTGTTGTGCTATCCACGTGGAGGAAGATGACGATATAATCGTGCAGGGAAACTCTCCAATGGAAGAGGAGGCTCCAGTCAAGGCAAAAATTGCATGCTCAACTGAGATAACCTTCACAGATGATGATATACGGCCAGGGCCAGCACCCCATACTCGCCCGTTGTTTGTAAGTACATTCACACGTGGAAGAAGAGTAAATTGAGTGTTGTTGGATGGAGGTTCCGCTGTCAATATTTTACCACTCCGCACATTGAAAGAGCTTGGTGTGTCAATGGATGAACTCGCTGATAGCCGCCTTATGATCCAAGGATTTTAACCAATGGGGGCAAAGAGCAATCGGAGTAATAAGACTAGACATTTTAATGGGCGACATGTCTTCCAGCGCGCTCTTCCATGTCATCGATGCCAAAAATTCATACAAAATGCTATTAGGAAGGCCGTGGCTACATGAAAATGGAGTCGTCCCCTAAACTCTCCATCAGCGTTTCAAGTATTGGCGCAACGGGGTTGTGAGAAAAGTCGTTGCAGATGAAAATCCTTTTGCTGAAGCAGAAGCACACTTCGCGGAGGCCAAATTCTATTTGAAACCGGTTCCTGCAAAAGAAGATGACAATGTTAACTCTAAAGAAAGTAAAGAACGGTGGGAGAACATGATAAAAGAAGAAACAATGACAGCTAAAGACGTAAGTCGGCATGAAGAGTCAAAACCTCCGGTGCTTCATGTGTGGCAAAGCATAAGGAAGACAATCACCCATCACAGGTGCCGAAATAATTAAGTGGGTTAACACTCCCGCTTCCTAAGGTAGAATGCATGAAGTCGAGTACACCATTGCAAGGCTTTACGCGTCCCAAAGAGGGTCTGACTGTGGAACATGCGCCCACTATTTGGCTTCAAAAGGAAGTAGTAAGGCTGTATGGTCTTCGCGAACTGGCCTTGGATATGCCCCTTCACCACCTATCCGTATCTCGATAAAAAGAGCAAATAATAACTATATTGGCATGGAAGATGAAGCATCTTTAACAAATATTATCGAGCCGCCCTCTCAAAGACCTTCCTTGTTTGAGAGATTAGGGCCCAAGAAAGATCATGTCTCGGCACTGGAGAGATTGTCAGTTTCAACGAAGAGTGCCATTCGATCCACCCGAGCAAACAGAAGAAAGTGGTCTAAGAAGCGTGCAACTAAGGAAGGGAGCATGGAAGCAGACCCTAGAGAAATCAGGAGCACGATTCCATCAAGCATGAGGCGCCACTCTGATTTAGTCATACATTGCAAAAATGTTCTAAAAACAAAAGTACACAGTGTGGTGCATACGGGGAAGCAACGTCAGATACGACGAAGAAGAAGTAAATCCACCGTTACAGACAGATGAGCCAGAAGAATTTGTTGGCTCCTCTTACATCATCACCTCTAGTGAAGAGACCTATCTCACCTATCACATTACCTTTGGTAACGATGATGTGGATGGGGATGCCGAAGAAGCGCCCCTGGAGCTGGAAGAAGGGGTCAAGTCCACTATCGATGAATTGAAAGAAGTCAATCTTGGCACCCAGGATGAGCCGCGACCAACCTTCATCAGTGTTCTCATGTCTTCAGAAGAGGAAAATGTCTACTTCGAACTTTTGCAGGAGTACAAATATGTCTTTGCATGGACGTACAAAGAGATGACTGGTCTAGACCCAAAAGTAGCCGTTCATCAATTATCTGTAAAGAAGGGATCGCGTCCTATTAAGCAAGCTCAAATGAGATTTATGCCGGACCTTGTGCCTCTCATAGAAGCAGAAGTCAACAAACTCGTTGAGGCAGGCTTCATTCGTGAGGTTAGATATCCAACATGGATTTCAAGCAACGTACCCGTGAGGATGAAGAATGGGCAAATTCGCATCTGCTTTGATTTTTGAGACTTGAACAAAGCATGCCCCATGATTTTCCCTTGCCAATCACTGAGCAGATGGTAGATGCAACCACAGGTCACGAGGTGTTATCCTTCATGGATAGATCTTCGGGGTATAATCAAATCCGTATGGCTCCAAAAGACGAAGAACTCACGGCATTTCAAACGCCCAAGGGTATCTATTGCTACAAGGTGATGCCATTTGGATTAAAGAATGCAGGGGCAACTTATCAACATGAGATGCAGAAAATATTCTATGACATGCTACACCAACACGTTGAATGTTATGTTGATGTCGTCAAGTCGATGAAGAAGGCTGATCACATAAACGACTTGAGATTAGTCTTTGATAGGCTCCGAAGATTCCAATTGAAGATGAACCCCTTAAAGTGCGCATTTGGAGTCAGTTCATGTAAATTCCTGTGCTTCATCGTCCGTCATTGAGGAATAGAAATCAACCAGTCCAAAGTTGCATGAACTTAAAAGCCTTCAAGGGAGACTAGCATACATACAAAGGTTCATATCAAACCTCGCTGGAAGGTGCCAACCTTTTAGCCATCTGTTGAAAATGGGAGTTCCGTTTGAGTAGGATAGCTCATGTAGAAAAGCATTTGAAAGCATTAAAGCATATCTGATGAATGATTCAGTCTTGGCAGCCCCTGTCAAAGGTAACCTCTTATCCTTTACATCACCGTGCAAGAACGGTCGGTAGGTGCACTACTCGCTCAGGAGAAAGACAAAGGCAAAGAAAGTGCATTATATTACTTGAGCAGAACAATGACTCCTCATGCGCTGAAATACTCTCCAATTGAGAAGCTCTGCTTGTCGCTCATATTCGCCATCCAGAAGCTAAAACACTGCTTTCAAGCTCATACTGTGCATCTGGTGTTAAAGGCAAATCCACTGAAATATGTCATGTCCAAGCCCTTGCTGTCAGATAGATTAACAAGGTGGTATCTCCAGCTTCAACAATTTGAAATTTTTTACGTGCCTCAGAAGGCCGTCAAAGGGCAAGTGCTTGCAGACTTCTTGGCTGAGCACCCAATCCCGGTAGAGTGGGAGCTCTCAGATGATTTGCCTGATGAGGATGTCATAGTGATTGAAATACTTCCGCCTAGGAAGATGTATTTTGATGGAGCGGCGAGACGAGACGGTGCTAGTGCTGGAGTCATTTTTATTTCCCCAGAAGGTGAAGTGTTGTCGTACTCGTTCAAATTGATGGAATGTTGCTCCAACAATGTTGCTGAATACCAAACTTTGATCCTAGGGCTTGGGATGGAAACGGATGTAAAGCAATACAGACTAAACGTCTATGGCGACTCTCAATTGATCATCAACCAGCTTGAAGGCACCTACGATGTAAAAAAGCCAGAGTTAGTCCCATACTATAATTATGCAAGAAAAATCATTGCTTACCTTGGTGGCGTCACAATTGAGCATGTTCCAAGAAAAGAAAATAAGCAAGCGGATGCTCTAGCAAACTTGGCTGCGACACTGGCAATCGGCAATGGAAAGATGCAAGTCCCCGTCTGCGAGCAGTGGGTGGTTCCTCCATACTTTGAAGAAGAGGAGGAAGACGATGATGATAGTCATGTTGTGTGTGTTTATGAAACAGATCAAGAAGACTGGAGACATCAATTTGTGGAGTACTTGAAACACGGGAGACTCCCTGACGATCAGAAGAAGAAAGTTGACATAAGACGTCGGGCCCCACGCTTCTTTCTCCACAACGATACCTTGTATCGTCGCTCTTTTGAAGGAGTCTTACTCTGTTGCCTTGGAGAAGATGAAGCTCTTCACGCTATAGAAGAGGTTCACTTTTGGATTTACGGCGCCCATCAATCTGGTCCAAAGCTCCACTTTCGCATCAAAAGGATGGGATATTATTGGCCAACCATGGTGAAGGATTGCATGGATTACGCTCGGAAATATGAAGCATGCCAATTACATGCCAACTTCATACATTAGCCTCCTGAGCCGTTGCATCCAACTGTAGCAGCATGGCCTTTCGATGCTTAGGGAATGAATGTCGTTGGCCCGCTGCCGAAATCATCAGGCCAATATCTCTACATCTTGGCGGCGACTGATTACTTCTCAAAATGGGCCGAGGCTGTTGCACTACGCCAGGTAAAGAAAGAGAATGTAGTCCTCTTCATCTGGGTAAACATTATATATCGCTATGGAGTTCCACACTACATCATCACAGATAATGGAAAACCGTTCATGAATAGCTTGGTGGATAAGCTGTGTGAGAAGTTCAGCTTCAAACAACACAAGTCCTCCATGTACAATACACTGGCCAACGGACTTGCTGAGGCTTTCAATAAGACGTTATGCATCTTGTTGAAGAAGGTTGTTGCAAGGCACAAGAAAGACCGGCATGAACGGATGGGTGAAGCACTATGGGCTTACCGCACAACCATTTGAACGCCAACTCAAGCCACTCCATATTTGCTTGTATACGGTGTTGAAGCTGTGCTACCCCTTGAGCGGCAAATTCCTTCGCTGAGGATCGCTATCCAAGAGGGCGTAACTGATGAAGAAAACGCCTACCTTCGCCTTGAAGAGTTGGAAGATTTGGATGAAAAAAGGCTCCAGGCTCAACAGAATCTTGAATGCTACCAAGCACGGTTGTCAAAGGCATTCAACAAAAAGGTTCGCCTAAGGTCATTCCAAGTTGGTGAAACAGTGCTTGCTGTGAGAAGACCCATCATGTTGACACATAAGTCCAAAAACAAGTTCACCTCAAAATGGGATGACCCTTATGTTGTTCAGGAGGTCTACACTAATGGAGCATACAAGTTGGTGGACAAAGATGGCGTCAAGCTTGGCCCAATCAACGGCAAGTTCCTCAAAAGGTTTTATGCATAACTCAAACCATGCTCCTTAGCACGAGCCTAAACTGCATTAATCTTGCATTGAATTACAAAAAACAAAAACAAAAAATGAACTACGTTTGACTTGATCCCTTAAAAAGCATTCTAGGGGTACGTAGGCAGCTTTAGAAGTTACTCTAAATTCAGTCATACCAAAAAAAAATCCATCCAGAAAAAGAAAACAATAATAAGATTTTATTGATACGTATCAATTGAGTTTCATCATACCCAAAAAAATGGAGGTCCATCGTACATAAAAAGGGAGGGGCCTCATACAAAAAAAAATTGCAAGGCTTTAAAGGAAAAAAGAAATAATAAAGTTTTTATAGATTCATATCAATTGAAATTTTACATCTCAAAGCAAAAACCAAAAAAAATAAGAACATCAAGAAAAATATCAAAGAAAAATATCAAGAAAAGCCAAGGAAAACAACAACAAAAGGGTGGAGGAAATCAACAAGGTGAGAAGGTCAGAGAAAAATCTTCAAAGCCCTCTGCTCCAACGTCAAGAAGAAAAGAAAACCTAAGAAGCCACAAGCATTCAAAGGCAGCTTCAAATGGCATCAAGATCTAAAAGCCACAAGCCTTCAAAGGCGGCTTCAAAAGGCATCAAGCATCAAAAGCCAACGCCTTCAAAGGAATCCGGCGTTCTGCATCAACCAACATTCAAAGGTCAGCCGTCCTTCATCAACAAACATTCGAAGATCTTCCAAGGGAAACTTGAAGTTCTTCAATAAGATGAAGAAGATCAAAAGCTTCAAAGCGCCGAGAAAGATTGTCTTCAACAATCGAAAATCTTTCGCAAAGTCGAAGTTCTTCAACTAGGAGATTGAAGGTAATACAAAGTATTCCTTCAAATCTTCATCAAAGCCTAAGCTCTCCCGCCATACAAGGGAGTTTTACAACATCAACACAACAACAATTGGTGAATAAAATGGAGAGAAAGCATTAAGCCCATCCATTCAACCACCACGGAGAAGATTGAAGGAGCAACAAACAAACCTTCAAGATCTCCAACAACATTCGAAGATCATCCACAACATCCGGCGTTCTTCAACAAATCGAAGATCATCTGCCACATTGATGTATTATTTTTATATGATTAAATTTACGTGATTTTATTATGTTTTGTTGACAAATTCTATGTAAAATATCTAAAATTATGATATAATTAGTATAAAATATTAATCTTTGTAGTTTAGTATAGTTAGTAGTAAAAGTTAGTATTTATAATAAAAAGTTGTAGTTTTTGTACCGGTTTTAGTAACCGGAATAAATGTGTCTATTTTACACGGGTATTTTGTGTTTATTTCATTGCGAATCCTAAGATGAGCGAAATCTCGAGTATCGACACTTTTTGAAGTCAATACAAGTCGGTGAAAGGAAGTTATAAAGCGTCACCGATATACATGATCAAGGGAATAATTGTTTCTAAATCTCGAAAAAGGACGTATAATACAAATGGCTCATCGAGAGTACGTTTTTCGAAGAAGTGGTCTTGATGAAAGTTGTAGAGAATTCAACGAGCTTTCAACGGAAGTTCGATTATGTCATTCGATATCGAGAATTCAAGTTACGATTTTTAGAAGATTAAGCGTGTAATTATATATAATTATATATATAATTACACAAAGACAAGTAATGATTATGAGTAACATGGGGGAACATGTCGAGGACAAGTTTGTAATGATTAGCATCATTACACCGGACCGATCCGGCAAATTTTCGGGACCGGTCCGGGAAGGGAAAATTCTATAAAAGGGAGCATCGAGAGTTCATTTGGGGTGTACCAAATTATATATATAAACCATATTCTATATATATAACTCTTTCTCTCTTTCTTTTATAGTTGTAAATAGGCCTTATGCCAAAATAATGTAGTAGTAGTATGGTAGTAATGCTCGGGAAATTCTCGAAGGTTCGGTGTTCTTTGAAGTCGTTGTAAAATCCGGAAAAAGACGATTTCGAGTCGGCGATTGTAATCGGGTAATTTCTATAATAATTATGTTTATGTTTATTATTTTCTTCTTTTTAGTTTTTATAATGTTATTAGGCTAGATCTAATAACTAACCAAAGTTATGTAATTATATTATTTTGATCTTTTCGGTAATGGAATGATGTTAAAATAAAAATGACTAAAATTGAGTAAAATGAATCTTTTTCTATTTCGCTACGTAATGATAACATATTCGGAATGAAGTAATCAATCATAATGAATACTACATATAACCTGGCGATGAACCGACCGGAGAAGTCGGGATATGAGTAAAAATAGAAAAACCGGAGGGTAAAAATGGCCGTCGATTAACGGAATCCTATTTCCTACCCGGGGGCGATTTGTCCTAATAAAACAAATCTTATTAAAATTTGTACTCGAGATCTTAATAATGTTAAAATCACGAGTTTAATTGAAACTACACCGTTTGTATTAAATCGATCCGCTTGACAACCGGAGCCTCTTGAATAACATCGGCCATTTGACAAATGGAATCACCTCTTTTATCCGGGGTAGATTTGTACTCGGTACTGTTTTGACTAACTAAGTTTAGCATGGGGCAGTTGTGGACCTTGGGGTGATGACTTTTGACATATGACAATTTCATACGCTCGTGTGAGGAGGAATTGTTGACATTAGGAGTACACCGTTTCATTCACTCAATTGGACCTAAAAAGGAAGATCGAACACATTCCATTAACTCGAAAAGATCATATAATTTGATTACATATACTTTGGTTAGTACGGTTATATATTATATTTTGGTATCTATATATTTATATATATATATATATATATATATTATATTAGAATAACTTTTAAATTACGCATTTATTTTATGTTGGTTAAGAGTAGTAGTAATCGTGTTATAAAATTGCGGTTTAGATCGAGTTAATAGCGACTCTTTGGTGTTTAACCACACTTAAAAGAATTACCACTTTTTTTCCCCGAGGATTCGACACCGACTCACCACTTTATCACTACAATTTGACCCGGTACACGCCGGTTAGGATCCGTCTAACCTAGAAAAGGTCCGTCCCCTTCTTGACGCCGTTTCTAAGGTCCGGTTTGGTGACGTCGCTTTTACGGCGCCGTTGCCGGGGAGACAAAGTCGCTATTTTTTTTTTTTGTGTCTATGGTTACTACTTGTATTAGCTAAAAATTCTCGAGGATAAACCAACACTCTTCTTATCACATTTCTTTTTTTAATTTTTCGTTGGTATCTACTTTTTTTTAGTACCAATTTTCTTCTTCTTTAAAACTCGAGCATTTTTCTATTTTCATTAGTTGATGACCAGAAGTGGTAAAGCCTCACTTACTCCTTATAAGCCTGATATAAACGCTTACGAAAGGCAGTTGCGGATAGAGAGTAAACGTGGTCAAACCAGCTTAGGACTCCTTGGAAAATCTCCAACGGAATCATCTTCTAATAAAAATAAAGAAATGGCTGAAGGTAGTGATGAAACAAACGAACAGAGGCTAGATCATGCTTTAGGGCATGGACAAAACCCTGTTAACCCTAATAATAATCAGAATAATAATAATAGGAACAATCAAGATCGGAACCAGAATAATCGTAACAATCCGCCAAACCCGAGACCTATCTGTGATCAAACTGTAAGGAGAAACCAGACTAATAATCCCATACTTTTACCGAATGAAGGAGCGAATAATTTCGAAATTAAGTCTCATCTTTTTGGTTTAATTGACGCAAGAGCCCAATTTCTAGGAGAAGATGATGAAGATCCACATCATCATCTCTATCTCGTTTGAAGAAGCTCGTGCAATACGGACCAAAAGTCAAGGTGCTCATAAGGAATTAACGAGGATGACTATGTTTCCTTTTTCTTTAAAAGGAAGAGCCCGAGATTGGTTTATGTCTCTTCCACACCACTCGTTAACTAGTTGGGAGGATATTCAAACCGAATTTACGAAACAATATTTCACTCCAGGACGGAATTTGGAATTAAAAGTCGAGGTTGCTAATTTTAGACAAGGATCCGAAGAAACACTTGGGAATGCGTGGGAAAGGTTTAAAAAATTGTTAAGAGCTTGTCCCGATCATGGTTATTCCTTGGATATGCAAATCCAACTTTTACGTCGTAAATTAAGAAAAGATTCACGTGCGAGATGTAGATCATGCATGTGGTGGTTCGTTAATGATGAGTGAAGCTCAAACAGTTTACGATGCTATAGAAAAGATTTCCAAAAACAATAGAATGTGGGAAACCGGCTCTAGCACTAGAAAAGTAGCTTTTGCAGAAGGATGTACTTCAAATACGGAAGTTCTAGCACATTTGGAGAATTTAAGTAGAAAGTTTGATGGATTACAACAAGGTAAGAATCAAAATTCAGAAAATAGTACTCCAACTGAATACTCAAATTATGATAATGTGTCATTAGGGAAAGAAGAACCAACAGGATATTCAAAAGAGGAAGTGAGTTTTCTTCGACGAAGATAGGAATTTGAATAATGCATATTCAAACTCATTTAATGCTATTAGAAGAGACCACCCAACTTTTAGATGGTCTGAAAACCCTAGTAAGCCAGGACAACCGCCGTATCCAGTTCAGTATAAGAATATGAATAATAATCAAGTTTATCAAGGAAATACATCTAATCAGAATTTACAATCATTACCAAGATCCTATCCTCAACATACCACTCAAAGTATACCAGTAACTCAAAGTTCAAATCAACCTGCAGAAGGGGTTGAAAAATGGGAAAAACTGATGGAAAATATGATGGGTGTAGTATCTACTCAAGCTAAGAATATGGAAACAATGATGACTTCTATAGGTTCAGTCAGTAAGGACATGAGTACAATGAAAACATCTATGAGTGGACATGATACCAGAATGAGAACGATAGAAGCTTCATTAAGGAATATGGAAGATCATTTGAGTAGGGAAGGTGAACGTAACAATAGTAGACCTCCTGGAGGATTACCAAGTAATACTGAAAGAAACCCAAGAGAGGTAAATGTTGTAGTTACAAGAAGTAGGAAACTCTATGGTAGTAATGGAGTAGAAAACTTCGGGAATAATGAAGTAGAAAATGATTTAAATAACAATGAAGAGACTAAAGATGAACTTGAATTTCGATGAGGAAGAAGAAATCATAGAGAAATTCTTGAAAAGGAATAGAAGTTTGGAACTTGAGAAGGAAGGTGAAAAATGGGTAAAAATCCCTAGAATTTTGAAAGACCCCATGGATAAAGATTTAAGGAATCTGTTTAAGGAACATGTTAGAGTAGAAGATAAAGAAAACAAGGATGAGAAACAGGAAGAAGCGAAGGAATATGAAGTAGAGATTGATTCGGGGAACAAATTAAAAGAAAAAGGTCAAGAACCGAAACATGGCGATCAAGTAATACTCCAAAGGATAAAGGAAAAGAGAGAATGACTTCGAAACCCAAGGTTATAGATTTAGAGTCTTTACCTTTTCCACCTAAAGATCAAATTAAAAAGATTAAGACGATCGAAGTATGCTCGTTTCCTTGATACTTTTCGTCATATTAATGTTAATATATCCCTGTTATCGAAGCTCGATAAATATGCCTACCTATGGAAAGTTTTTGAAGGATATACTATCAAATAAGAAAAAATTAGAGGAATATGAGAATATATGCCTAAATGAAGAATGTTACGCAATTTTGCAAAGATAAGTTACCACCTAAACTAAAAGATCCTGGAAGTTTTACGATTCCGTGTGAAATTGGAGGCTTTTTGTTTAAGAAGGTCTTATGTGATACGGGAGCTAGTATAAATCTCATGTCTTATGAGGATTATAGAAAGCTAGGCATAGGAAAGCTTACTAAGGCGAAATGACTACGCAAATGGCGGACGGATCGATTAAGTACCCTAGAGGAATTATTGAGGACGTATTGGTTAAAGTAGACAAGTTCTATTTTCCAAGTAGACTTTGTAGTTATGGAAATGGAAGAAGGATTTTCGGCGCCGCTTATCTTAGGACGTCCATTTCTAGCTACGGGGAGAACTTTAATCGATGTTCGAAAGGAGAATTAATTTTGAGAGTCAATGAAGATGAAGTTGCTTTCAATATTTTCAAAGCTATGAACCATCAATACACATCACCGAATCATGTTCTTTTATAGAAGATATTCATTCGTCTATGATAATCGATTACCAACTTTTGAAGATAGATTAGAAGAATGTTTAACTTTATCTATCTATAAAGAAGATGAGGAAAACATTGAAATGAAAGAGATAATCCTTTCTCTAGATAAAGGAAGTTTTACTTTTAAACCACCATGGCATAAGTATTTAGAATTAGAACTAGAAGGACCAGTTCTTAAATCATCAATAGAAGATCCGCCTAAGAATCTGGAATTGAAACCGTTACCTTTAAATCTGAAATATGCTTTTCTTGAAAATGATAACCTTTTACCAGTTATTATTTCATCAACTTTAACGGAGCAACAAGAAGATCAATTACTAGGAATGTTGAAAAAGCATAAGAAAGCTTTTGGATGGACAGTTGCTGATATTCGAGGTATTAGTCCTGAGATATGTGTTCATAAGATAATTCTGAAAGAAGATGCTAAACCTTGCATTCAACCTCAACGCCGCCTCAACCCGAATTTACAGTTAATCGTTAAGAAAGAGGTTATTAAGCTATTAGAAATGGGAATAATTTTTCCTATATCGGATAGTGAATGGGTAAGTCCAACTCAAGTTGTACCAAAGAAAGGAGGTTTCACAGTGAAAGAGAATGATAAGAATGAATGGATTCCAACAAGGGAAATTACAGGATATCGAATGTGCATTGATTTTAGAAAACTAAATGATCATACTAAGAAAGATCATCATCCACTTCCATTCATAGTACAAATGTTGGAGCGTTTAAGTGGTCATAAGTATTCTTTGTTTCTTAGATGGTTATTCGGGATATTTCTGATTTTCATTGCGGCGGGAGATAGGGAAAAGACTACTTTCACTTGTCCTTATGGAACTTTTGTGTATAAAAGAATGCCGTTTGGTTTATGTAATGCTCCGGCCTACTTTTCAAAGATGCATGATGTCTATATTTTTCGATATGGTTGAGAAATTCTTAGAAATTTTTATGGACGACTTTAGTGTTTACGGAGACTCTTTTAATGGCTGTTTGTTACACTTAGAACGAGTGTTACAACGCCGTGAGGATACCAATTTAGTGCTTAAGCGGGAAAAATGTCATTTAATGGTATCGAAGGAATTGTACTAGGTCATAAAATCTACGAAGTAGGAATTGAAGTTGATAAAGCTAAGGTCGAGGTAATCGAAAAATTGCCTCCACCGGTTAATCTAAGAACATTAAGAGGATTTCTTGGACATGCGGGATTTTATAGGAGATTTATTGCAGATTTTTCAAAGATAGCAAAGCCTCTAAGTCATTTGCTTGAAAAAGAAGTATCTTTTAATTTTGATAATAAATGTATGGAAGCATTTAAGACCACGAAAGCGAAGTTGATTCTTGCACCGGTATTGGTGGCACCGGATGGGATTTACCTTTTGAGATTATGTGTGATGCAAGCGATTTAATTTGTAGGAGTACATTTTAGGTCAAAGGTATAATAGAATTCTCAAAGCTATTTACTATGCATCTCATACGTTAAATGCGGCTCAACTAAACTATGCAACTACAGAAAAAGAAGCATTGTTGTAATTTTTGCCTTAGATAAGTTTAGATCGTATATTGTTGGCTCTAAGGTAATAGTTTATACGGACCATTCAAACATTGAAATATTTACCGAGTAAGAAAGATGCGAAACCACGTCTTCTTAGATGGATTCTTCTACTTCAAGAATTTGATATTGAGATTAAAGATAAAAAAGGAAGTGAGAATGTAGTAGCGGATCATCTAAGTAGAATGGAAAGCGAGGAAGAAATAGGAAATGAAATTAAGGATTCGTTTCCGATGAACAACGTTTAGAATCGATATGCCTTCAACCATGCAAGTTATTAAAGAAAAGAATTCCTTCTAAGGAAAATTCACCTTGGTTTGGAGATATCATTAACTACTTAACTCCGTGATTACATTCCGTCTCATTGGACTTGGCAACGAGAAAAGAAGTTCTTTTATGACTTAAAATTTTATTCTTCGGGAGGAACCGGATCTTTTCCGTAAATGTTCGGATGGAATAATCGAAAATGTGTGCCGATAATGAAATTTTAAGTGTTTTATCGTTTTGTCATGATCGTGAGGCGGGAGGTCATCATGGAGGGTGGAAAAGCTGCTTTTAAAGTCTTACAATGTGGTTTTTATTGGCCTACACTTTATAAAGATGCGTATACATATGTTAAATCTTGTGAGTCTTGTCAAAAATGGGGAAATATATCTAAAAAACATGAAATGCCTATGCAACCTATTTTAGAATGTGAGTTATTTGATGTTTGGGGTATAGATTTCATGGGACCTTTCCCTATGTCTTTTGGAAAAAGATTTATTCTTGTAATGGTAGATTATGTTTCGAAATGGGTAGAAAATTTGAAGCTCTTCCCACTAATGATACCAAAGTTGTTATACGATTCCTTAAAAAGAATATATTTACACGTTATGGCATTCCGAGGGCTATCATTAGTGATAGAGGTTCACACTTTTGTAATAGACCATTTACCAAGTTAATTGAAAAATATGGTGTAACGCATAAATTAGGAACGCCTTATCATCCGCAAACCAGTGGTCAGGTAGAGGTGTCAAATAGAGAGATTAAAAGAATCATAGAAAAAACAAGTGGATTCAAACCGTAAAAAGCGGGCGAGTTAGACTAGATGATGCGTTATGGGCATACGTAACGAACACTTTTAAAACTCCAATTGGTTGTTCTCCCTACAAATTAGTCTTTGGTAAATCTTGTCATCTCCCAGGTAGAGTTAGAACACCGAGCATTACGGGCTATTAGATTTTTAAATTTCGATCCTAAAAATTTGTCGGTGATCATAGATTACTTCGATTAACGAGAATTAGAAGAATTTCGCCTTGATTCATATGAAAATGCTCGAATCTACAAGGAACGCACGAAATCGTTCCATGATAAGAGAATCATAGTCGTGAGTTCCATGTAGGTGATCGAGTGTTATTGTACAATTCACGTTTAAAGTTGTTTCCGGAAAGCTTAAATCAAGATGGACGAGGTCCATTTAAAGTAACACGAGTTTATAAATGCGGAGTTGTTGAACTAGCGATGGGAATACAACTTTTATAGCCAATGGTCACGGGGTGAAGCTATTTACGGAAGGTGAAGAAATCTCTCTCGATAAATGAAGTAATGTTTCGATCGACCCTCGAAAGACTAAAAAGCGATTGCTCTTAAAAGTGAAAGTATCAAATTACCAGGTTTTATCTTTACTTTTATATGTCTAAACTAGTTTCGTCTTTTACCGGATAGACGTAAAAGAAGCTGGATGTTTTTTTTAGATAGATTAGGAGTTTTTGTTTTGCTTTTAAAGTTTGGTTTTAATAGAGATATCGCCTTTACTATAGAAGCCTTAGTTTTTGAACGAACAAGCAATTGTTGAGAGAGAAAAAATTGAAAGAAGTTTGTAATGGTACGTCAAGAAGCTCGATAAAGAGAAGGGCTAAGTTTTTAAGGAAGTGCGAATACGTGGAAAAATTGAACACGGTGGGAGATGTGGGAAAAATATAACTCAATCTCGAGTGAGTGTTTGAATGTAATTAAGAAGGGAACGATTAGGTGGTTAACCGAAAATCCCGATGGACTTCCAAGACTTAATTCAAACGCTACATTTCTAGGATATAGTTTGCTTGAAAGGTATGTTAGAAATGCGGAGTTTGTAGAAATTGAAGAATTAGAAACCCCGTAGGTTCAAGTCTTTTATTGTTTTTAGTTTTATAAAATTTTTGCATAACTTTGAAAATCTTATAAAATTGGATCTTTATAAAATTAAGGAGTTTTATAAAAGTTTTATAAAAAGTTTTTTAAGTTTTTAAATATTTTATAAGAATTAAATTTATTGAATTTTTATAAACTTTTAAATAAGTTTTATAAAGATTTTATAAATTTTAAGAAATTGTTATAAAATTTATAAATTTTATTTTCTATTTTTATTAAGTTTTTATTGAGCTTTATAGGTTTTATATAAAAAAAAAAAAAAAAAAAAAAAAAAAAAATTTTGAAAAATCAAAAAAAAATTGCACATGGACCGATCCGGCCATTAATCCGGACCGGTCCGGGACAAGGTTAACCTAAAAACGGGGAAACAGCCCCTTCTTCTTCATTTCTCCTAATTTTTTTTCTAAAACAGGCCGCCCCACCCCCCAAACCCCACTAAATCAAATTTTTTTTTCAAACTTTACCACAAATTCACTCCACACTACACTACCACTCAATTTCTTTCTATTTTTATCTCCTCTCTTCAACACAAGTGAAGAATTTGAAAAAGATTGAACACAAGCTCCATTTCATCCCGGAGGCTTATACGACTTTTCCGGCCACTTTTCACGGTTTTTGTTCATTATAAGGTATAATTTGTTTACTCTAGTTATCAATTTCATAATTTTTATAATTTTTAGATTTATTTTCAACTGTTTTGAATTTTTCGTGTGTTGTGACATTTTATTTTGTGTTGTTTTTTCGTTGTTTTGCCAATTCAATATCGTAGAATGGCCTCATCCATCGAAAAATCTCTAAGAAAAGAAAGCCTAATATTCCAATAGAAGTACCGGTCGTAGAATTAAAAGATTTAACACCGGAAGAAGAATCTGTTAGTTTTTCGCTGCTGACTTCACCTCAAGCTAAGAATGCTTATAGGAATATCTATAGTAAATGTGGAGTTGTGTTGGAAAGAGGCTTAGATTTTGATGACTTAGGAGAGGAGGTTAGGCGTATTTTTGCGAGACGCCAATGGTTGGATTTTGCAGCTCAGAGGACAGGAGAGATCAATACTACCTTAGTGGCAGAATTTTATGCAGTTTTGTCTACTTTGACACCCACTGAGGGTAGTATGATAGAGTCTATTCCCCTTAGGTCTAGACATGTTTCTTTTAGTCCGGAAGCGATTAATGCTTTGTTTTAGGGGTAGAAGTTTTTCCAGATGAAGAAGATTATAGAGCTGTTTATAGATTAGATGATCCTGCTATGTATGAGCAGATTGCCTCTAGAGCTCAGAGGGAGTTTGATGCTACAGCAGATTGGGTGGACAACAGATTTAATTATGGGAAGTGTTTTAGAGATCTGAGGGCAATCAAAAGATTTTTGAGCCATACTCTCTATCCCACTACCAAACACACCGCCTTTGGTAAAGAGGATTTATGCATTACTTGGGCGATGATTCATGATGTTAAGGTGGATGTGGGGAAGATCATGTATAGAAGGGTTTTCGAGTTTATTGTTACTGCCAAGGCAGGGAGTCACATGTACTTTCCTGGCTTTATTTCAGATTTATGTCGTAGATCAGGAGTTCCTTTCCTGTCTAACGACAAGTTGATGATGGCAGATGAGTCCACGATAGGCCCTAGTCCGAGGAGGTCTCCGGAGGGTTCGATAGACTCGATAGTTAGACGTAGTACCCTCCACCGGTTCCACCGGTTTCGCATTTTCATCTTTTTTCGAGCAACGACGAGACTTCTCTCCCAAACACCATTACATACGATATGTTTCAATCCTTAGTATCGAGATGTAGCCCGAGGACGAGCTAATATGGCTTTGTTTGCGAGCGAGTAGGCGGTGGAGTGATGATTTACGTAGAGGGATCGAGACATGAGCGAGATGCATCTTGATCCTTCTTTCGATAGAACTGCCTATCCGCCCTGTCAATCTAACCCGTATACGTTACCAGAATGGATAGCACCTATTCCACCATCTCAGAGCTTTCATCATATGCCAAATCCTTTTGGAAGCCAGTCTAGTGGTCAGGGTGTCTTTTATACAGGTTCTCAGGGTGCTGTTACATCTAGCTGGGGAGGATTTTCAGATTTTGCAAGGATGACGTCAAGTATGAGTTCGATGGATCTCGACAGTTCAGTTCGGATCACGACTACGTTTCCACAGCCAGTTACGTCATCGGTTCCAAGTATGAATGATCCGGTTTACACCGCCGACGATGATGATGTTGACATTGTTTGATTTTAAACAACTTTTATTATTTCTAAACATTTTATGATTTGTTTAATTTATTTTACGTATTTTAACTTTAGTTGATAAGTTTGCTAGTTTAACAAGTTTTCGATTTCATTAATCATATTTTGTCGTAGTCGTAAATTTATTTTTAATAGTATTTAAATATTTCATAAAAAATATAATAAAAAAAAAATCAAAAATCTAAAAAATATATTTATCATTCGCGTGTCGTATTCGTGTGTCGGTGAAATAATATTTACACTACCTTTATAGCCTCTCAAATAGCTTGAAGTCTATTAAAGTGCACAAAGAAAACTTGAATTTTACAACCTTCATACGGTAAAAATATTTTAAGGCCGGACCGGTCCGGCCATTTTCAGGATCGGTCCGGGAATAAAAACTGCTGAGTCATGTTGAGAGTTCTAATGTGCAGCCACGTACACTCTCAATTTTGTCCATTTAAGCTGAGAGTAAACAATCTACAAATTCACTCTTTTACTTTTACCTTTCTATCTGTGATTTTTTTTTTTTTTTCATCTGTTTCAACTAAAATGTCAAACCGATCATCACCATCAGTCAATTCATACGATCCAGAGGAAGTTGATGTTTTTGTCCCGGAATCTAGAGCTTCAAATGTTCATTTGTTGGTGAATGCGAGGTTTGCAAATTCTCCTATATTGATGGAAAGGGGTATCAATTTTGAAAAAATTGATCAGTTCGGAAGGGATTTAATTCGGACTCAAGGATGGAAAAAATTTGTTAAGCAACCTCGAGGAAGAATTAATGTTTCTATTGTTAGGGAATTTTATTCAGCTCTTTCTACGTTACTACGGTAGATCCGTCACGACTTATATCCGTTCGTGGTACACTTATTCACACTGTCACCTCATATTATCAATCATATCTACGAGATACCGATTTTCAATCAAATCCATAATCTTCATTATGAATATCAATGGGGATTAGGGAACTCTTGTCATGTTGTTAACTATGTCACGGAAGCTTTTCCGTATCCGTTTCCGAGTTCGATCAAAATTACGACTCTACCACTTCGGCTACCGCCTGCTCATCGAGAGCATGGAAACACTTCATTAACTCACGAGTCTATCCGACTAGTGACTTTGCATGGGTTAGTGATAGTGAGATACTTCGTTGTTTGCATTGATAAGCTGGAGCTTATGTGGACCTGGGGATTTTGATTTTTAGGACGGCGATAAACTTTGCGTAGAACGGTATAATAATGGAAGGCCGATGCCTTTTGCTTGGTTAATTTCAAGGTTATGTATTCATTTGAATGAAGTCCCCGAAATTGCTTCGATGAGATATATCCGTCTCGTGATTGTCGTAGAGGATTGCTACCGGTAGAGAATCCGGGTTGTTCGTCAACTATTTGAGATATTTGTTAGTGGTTTTATTTAATTTAGTTTAAGTTTGGTTTGCTTTAATAAGTTAAAGTTGCTTAAGGTTAGTAAGTTAATAGTCGGTTTGTTTTATTTTTAGTCTGTAATAGTTTCTTTTTGCTTAATATATATGTTGTTTGATTTTAATATATGTGTGTTATCGATGTTTATAACAATCATCTATAATTTTAATTTAATTTTCGAACCTACTTTTTCATACTTATTGAACATCGGGACGATGTCAATTCGTAAGTGGGGAGTAGAGTTAGGTTTGAAAATTTCATTAAAATTTTCGAAAAAAAATTAAAAAAAAAAAATAATTATAAAATATAACTTTTTTCATATAAATTAGTACTTTAATTACTTATTTCTTAGCTTTAATTTTTCTTGAATAATTTAAGATGGTTAATATATGAATAAAAATGATATAATTCGAGAGGATTAATTTTTGATTTAGTAAAATATATTAGATATATAATGAATATGTTTTATATCTTTTATAAGATTTTTAAGATTTTGAGTATGTATAACTAAATAATTTTTATCAAATATTTCTTTTATGGAATTATTCAAGTAATTTTTATATTTATAAATAAATTTTTAGATAATTTTCTTTTCAAGATTAATTATGAATTTGGAATCAAAATTAGGAATGATGATTTTTGGCACCACAAAAATATAATTATAGCCAAATAAAATTTCCAATTTTGAACCCACCTCGACCTTTTAAAGAGTGATCAAGACCTCACTCGGAATTTTAGCCATTTTGATTAAACTAGAAATTTCCGATCTTTAGCTTGTTTTGGTCTACATTTCTTTGACATTCTTCGAGTTTGTACGTACTTATGAGAGGAGATGATGACAGAAAAAGTTAAGAGTTGAGAAAAATGGTATATCTTGAGATTGGAATGAGTTCGGATATGTTAGTGTTTTATGGAAATTTTTTTTTTTTTAAGAATTAAAGCACCATTTTTACACGAATAAATCGAATATCAAGTATCTTCCCTATCTTTGATCGACCAAATATATGTCGATGATATTAGTCCAAACTAGGGGATTCTCTCGAAATGTCCTATTCTTTGAGAATGAAGGCATAAGTCGAATCAAAAGATCTCAAGAATGATTACGTGTTTAAGGAAACCGGACTCGTAATTTTAGATCGAAAGAGTAGTACTCCGATCAATCTTGATGAAGCAATGCTTGTGAATTTGATTATTTACACACACTCACGCTTTAGTTCTTAATGTTTAAAAAAAAAAAAAAAAAAAAAAAAAAAAAAAAAAAAAAGAAGAGAGAAAATCGAAAAATAGTTGGAATAAAAGGATGTTACTAATCGGAAGCTCGTTTTTGATCAAGAATGTGAAGACGTAGGTACGTACGACTTACATCTTTCTCTTTTTGATTTCCTTTTCTATCTTTTCGATTAACCAATGTCCTATCCTAATATATTAAGCCAATGTGTCTTCTATCTGACTTAGTTAATGATTCCAGAAATTCGTAATAATCGAGATAGAAAGTATTTCTAATATTTTATTTATATTTCTGAATTATTGCATGCATGTTTCCATCTAATTCATATTTGATACTTAATTCATTTAAGTTATATAATCTCCCTTTCTTAAATTTCTATAAAATTTATAAATTATATGTTTGTAATATTGACGATATATATTACTTTTGAAATTTTAATCTAATCAATTATATTATCTGTTATTTATATATTACCGCTTATTTTTGCTCGAGGACGATCAAAAGCTAAGTGGGGAGTAATTTGATGTATTATTTTTATATGATTAAATTTACGTGATTTTATTATGTTTTGTTGACAAATTCTATGTAAAATATCTAAAATTATGATATAATTAGTATAAAATATTAATCTTTGTAGTTTAGTATAGTTAGTAGTAAAAGTTAGTATTTATAATAAAAAGTTGTAGTTTTTGTACCGGTTTTAGTAACCGGAATAAATGTGTCTATTTTACACGGGTATTTTGTGTTTATTTCATTGCGAATCCTAAGATGGGCTCGAAATCTCGAGTATCGACACTTTTTGAAGTCAATACAAGTCGGTGAAAGGAAGTTATAAAGCGTCAGCGATATACATGATCAAGGGAATAATTGTTTCTAAATCTCGAAAAAGGACGTATAATACAAATGGCTCATCGAGAGTACGTTTTCGAAGAAGTGGTCTTGATGAAAGTTGTAGAGAATTCAACGAGCTTTTCAACGGAAGTTCGATTATGTCATTCGATATCGAGAATTCAAGTTACGATTTTTAGAAGATTAGCTTGTGTAATTATATATAATTATATATATAATTACACAAAGCACAAGTAATGATTATGAGTAACATGGGGGAACATGCGAGGACAAGTTTCGTAATGATTAGCATCATTACACCGGACCGATCCGGCAAATTTTCGGGACCGGTCCGGGAAGGGGAAAATTCTATAAAAGGGGAGCATCAGAGAGTTCATTTGGGGTGTACCAAATTATATATATAAACCATATTCTATATATATAACTCTTTCTCTCTTTCTTTTATAGTTGTAAATAGGCCTTATACCAAAATAATGTAGTAGTAGTATGGTAGTAATGCTCGGGAAATTCTCGAAGGTTCGGTGTTGCTGAAGTCGTTGTAAAATCCGGAAAAAGACGATTTCGAGTCGGCGGATTGTAATCGGGTAATTTCTATAATAATTATGTTTATGTTTATTATTTTCTTCTTTTTAGTTTTTATAATGTTATTAGGCTAGATCTAATAACTAACCAAAGTTATGTAATTATATTATTTTGATCTTTTCGGTAATGGAATGATGTTAAAATAAAAATGACTAAAATTGAGTAAAATGAATCTTTTTCTATTTCGCTACGTAATGATAACATATTCGGAATGAAGTAATCAATCATAATGAATACTACATATAACCTGGCGATGAACTGACCAGAGAAGTCAGGATATGAGTAAAAATAGAAAAACCGGAGGGTAAAAATGGCCGTCTGATTAACGGAATCCTATTTCCTACCCGGGGGCAGATTTGTCCTAATAAAACAAATCTTATTAAAATTTGTACTCGAGATCTTAATAATGTTAAAATCACGGTTTAATTGAAACTACACCGTTTGTATTAAATCGATCCGCTTGACAACCGGAGCCTCTTGAATAACATCGGCCATTTGACAAATGGAATCACCTCTTTTATCCGGGGTAGATTTGTACTCGGTACTGTTTTGACTAACTAAGTTTAGCATGGGGCGGTTGTGGACCTTGGACCGATGACTTTTGACATATGACAATTTCATACGCTCGTGTGAGGAGGAATTGTTGACATTAGGAGTACACCGTTTCATTCACTCAATTGGACCTAAAAAGGAAGATCGAACACATTCCATTAAGCGAAAAGATCATATAATTTGATTACATATACTTTGGTTAGTCCGGTTATATATTATATTTTGGTATCTATATATTTATATATATATATATATATATTATATTAGAATAACTTTTAAATTACGCATTTATTTTATGTTGGTTAAGAGTAGTAGTAATCGTGTTATAAAATTGCGGTTTAGATCGAGTTAATAGCGAGCTCTTTGGTGTTTAACCACAACACATTCAGTGATCTTCAACCAACACCAGAAGATCATCAGCCATATCGGAAGTTCTTCAACAAACAAAGTTCATCTTCCTAACAAATAGGAGGAGCACCGCGAAAGTCCGAGATTAAGTCACCGCGACCCTTGAAGAAATCAAAATAGAAGATCAAGGAAGCATGAAAGCATCCAAGTCATCTCCAACTAATAAAGATTATCCGCCATGACCGGAGTTCTTCCTCAAATCAAAAGTGTTCTTCCCATAAATCGGAGGAGTGCCAAAATATTTGAGAACAAGCCCCGGCGACCCTTGGAGAAACACAACCAACAAGCAATAAAAGCCGCAAGAAAGGTGTAATGGTGACTTAAACTATGCCACCGAGTCTTTTTTGGAACATGTTTTGGTCAGCAATGTATAAAGCATCTGCCGAAGTCTGGTGTTCAGTTGGGAGCAGGGTCAGCAGGGTTGATCAGCCTGCTGATGGCAAGTCTACTAAAGACAAGTCTGATAAGCCTTGGCAGACTTGGGGAACACGTCTACTGCATGTTTATTCGGGTTTTATCTAATTTACTTCTGGGGTATTTCATTCATTTACCGGGTTGGCTGTTTAGTCGGTTAGGGTTGGATACCCAAGGCTATAAATACCGTATGTATTAATTGTAACTTGAGGTAACTTTCTGTTGATAATAAAATAACCTCGTTTGTCTGTGGAGTAGTCGGCACATTGCCGGAAACCACGTTAAATCTGTGTTCTTCTTGTTTTTGTGTTTGTTTACTTGTTTATCTTTTATCTTTACTCACAATCACCATCACTTCTTGATCGATCCGTCATAACAAACTGGTATCGGAGCGTCCAGGTTCATCAAGAAATCCTTAGTCTGTATATGACTAAGTCATTAACCAACAAGTTGTTGTTGAAACAACGTCTGTTTAGTTTAAGGATGCATGAGGGATCATCTGAGGGATCATCTAGACCAGTTGAACAAATATTGCTTGATTTAAGGAATATTGATGTGAAGATTGAAGATGATGAGGATGCTGCATTGATTCTACTTGTGTCATTGCCAGCATCATATGAGAACTTTGTGCAGTCCTTTATTGTTGGGAAGGAATCAGTATCATTGGAGGAAGTAAGATCATCACTCCATGCTCGAGAGTTACGCCATAAGGCATCTGGATCTGGGACAGTCAGTCTGCTGGGTTGGTGGCCAGTGGAGTCAGTAGGGGGCTAGGCAATTCTGGAAAGAAGAAATTCAAGAAGAATTCCAAGGGTCCAAAAGCTAAGGATATCTGTAATTACTGTAAGGAGCAAGGACATTGGAAAAATAAATGTCCTTAGAGGAAGAAGCAGCAGGGTACTCAACAGGGTACACTTTCTTTGGCAGAATATGACACCAACTCTGAAAAAGATCTGGCGTTAGCAGTTTCAGAGTCAGTAGGGCACATAGATGTGTGGATTCTGGACACTGGGGCATCTTATCATGTGTGTCCAAACATGGAGTGGTTTTCAACCTATCAGCAGGTTGATGGAGGTCATATTGCTATGGCCAACAGCAAGGTCTGCAAAATAGTTAGGATTGGATCAATCCAACTTAGGACACATGATGGTAAATTCTGCACATTGAATGAGGTAGGCATGTTCTATAAACGACCAAGAATTTGATATCACTTAGTCTACTGGACAACAAAGGGTTCAAGTTCAGGGGTGAAAGTGGAGTGGTGAATATCTATAAGGGTTCAAGTGTGATTCTGAAGGGTATCAGGCAGGGGACATTATACATACTACAAGGGTCTACTGTATCAGGTTCTGCTGTTGTTGCGTCATCAGAGGTTCACCAGTCACAATTGACTAAGTTGTGGCATATGAGATTATGTCATATGGGTGAAAGAGGGATGCAAATTCTGTCTAAGTCTGATCTACTTGGGGGACATAAGGTCAATGAGCTGGAATTTTGTGAACACTGTGTGTTTGAAAAGCTACATAGGAGCAAGTTCCCAAAAGCAATCCATATCACAAAGGGACACTTGATTATGTCCATTCTGATTGTTGGGGACCTTCAAGGGTGGAGTTATTGGGTGGTCACAAGTATTTTGTGTCTTTTATAGATGATTATTCAAGGATGGTTCGGGAAATTATGATGAAACACAAGAGTGAAGCATTCAAGAACTTCAGGCAGTGGAAGGCTTTGGTTGAAAATCAGACAGGGAGAAAGATCAAGAGACTTAGAACTGATAATGGACTAGAATTATGTTAGTCTGAGTTTGATGAATTTTGCAAGAATGAAGGCATTGCCAGACACCATACTGTAAGAGATACTCCACAGCAGAATTGTGTTGCTGAAAGAATGAATCAAACTCTTCTGGAGAGGGCAATGTGCATGCTCTCTAATTCAGGTCTAGCAAGGAGATTTTGGGGGGAGACTGTCAGTACAGCTTGCTACTTAATCAATAGGGGCCTCACACTGGGATCAAACTTAAAACACCACTTGAAGTTTGGTCAGAAAAGTCAGCAGACTACTCTGGACTTAGGGTTTTTGAAGCACTGTCTACTATCATGTCAGTGAGGGTAAATTGGAGCCTAGAGCCAAGAAGGGTGTGTTTGTTGCATATGGAGATGGAGTTAAGGGGTATAGAATCTAGTCATCAGCTGAAAATAGGGTTATACTCAGTAGGAGTGTAGTTTTTGATGAAACTCTATGCTTAACTCATCTGAGACTGAGAAGATTGACAAACATGTGGAGCTTCAAGAAGAGCCTGCTGGATTAAAGGAATCAGTAGGGGACGATCAACAGTCAGCAGATCCAGAACAGGATCCAAGCCAGTCTCCTCGAACAAGGGTCAGCAGAGACTCAAATTGCTGATGTTGGTCAGCAGGGTATAGCTCTCAGCAGAGCTTGGAGGACCAATATCTGACCTCCAAGAAGATATGGGTTTGAGGAGGATATGGTTGGATATGCACTACAGGTAGCTGAAGAAGTGGATGGTTTTGAACTTAACACTTACAAGGAAGCTGCGACATGTTCTGAAGCATCGCAATGGCTTATTGCTATGGGAGAAGAAATGGAGTCACTTCAGAAGAATGAGACTTGGGATCTGGTCAAACAACCACAAGACAGAAGGGTGGTGACTTGCAAATGGATATTCAAGAAAAAAATGGAAGGAATAACATCTGCTGAGGGTTTTAGATATAAGGCACGTTTGGTTGATAGGGGGTTCAGTCAGAAAGAGGGGGTAGACTATGAAGAAATATTTTCTTCAATTGTCAGACACACTTCAATCAGGGTGCTGTTAGCAATAGTGGCACACCAGAATCTTGAACTTGAGTAGTTGGATGTGAAGACAACCTTTCTACATGGAGATGCAGATAAGGAGATTTATATGACTCAGCAAGAGGGTTTCCAAGTTCCTGGCAAGGAAGGATATGTGTGCAAGTTGAAGAAGTCCTTATATGGACTTAAGCAGCCTCCAAGGCAGTGGTATAAGAAGTTTGACAGCTATATGATTCAGCAGGATTATAACATGAGTCCATATGATTGTTGTGTTAATCACAACAAGTTGAAGGATGGGTCAATCATCTATCTTGTGTTGTATGTAGATGATATACTTATAGCTGCTGCAAACAAATCTGACATTCAAGATCTGAAGAATCTGCTCAAGGCTGAATTTGAGATGAAGGATTTGGGGAATGCAAAGAAAATTCTGGGGTGGAGATCTATAGAGATAGGAAGCAGAGGAAGCTGTTCTTGTCTCAACAGGGGTATATTGAAAAGATATTATCCAAGTTTGGCATGTCAGCAGCCAAACCTATAGATACTCCAGTGGCACCAAATCTACATTTGTCTACGGTGTTTGCTCCACAGTCAGCTGAAGAGGAAGAATACATGTCCAAGGTTCCATATGCTAGTGCAGTGGGTAGTTTAATGTATGCCATGGCTTGCACTAGGCCTGATTTGGCTCAGGCCGTTAGTGTTGTCAGCAGGTTTATGGCTCAACCTAGAAAGGAACACATGAAAGCAGTAAAAAGGATATTCATGTACCTTAGGGGTACATCAGATATTGGACTCATTTATGGAGGTGGTACTCAATGTTTTGTCAAAGGGTACTGTGATTCTGATTATGCTACTGATGTGGACAGCAGGAGATCTATGACTGGGTATGTGTTTACTTTGGGTGATTCTGTGGTAAGTTGGAAAGCAACTTTACAGGGTATAGTGACATTATCTACTACTGAAGCATAGTATATGGCACTGACAGCAGCGGCAAAGGAGGCAATCTGGTTGAAAGGGCTAGTCAATGATCTTAGTCTACATCATGATCAAACTAGGTTGTATTGTGACAGTCTTAGTGCAATATGTTTGGCTAAGGATCAGGTTCGTCATGAGAGAACCAAGCATATTGATGTTAGGTACCATTTTCTAAGGAATGAGATGAGGGTTAAAATGGAAAAGATCAGCACTGATGTCAATCTTGCTGATATGTTCACTAAACCAGTTCCCAGGGGCAAGTTTCAGTTGTGTCTGGACTTGCTGAATATCCAAAGCCATTAATTTGAATCTGGGAATACTCAGCTGAAGGTGGAGGTCTGCTGAGGTATTCAAATCTGAAGACAAAGAGGATTTCTGGCACTTGGTTGTGCATTTGGTCAGTTTGCATGAAGTTGAAGTCAAGGTGGAGATTTGTAATGGTGACTTAAACTATGCTACTGAGTCTGTTTTTGGAACATGTTTTGGTCAACAATGTATAAAGCATCGGTGTTTAGTTGGGATCATGGTCAGCAGGGTTGATCAGCCTGCTGATGGCAAGTCTACTGAAGACAAGTTTGCTGAGCCTCGGCAGACTTACGGAACACGTCTGCTGCAGGTTTATTCGGGTTTTATCTAAGTCACTTATGGGGTATTTCAGTCATTTATTGGGTTGAATGTTTAGTCGGTTAGGGTTGGATCCCCAAGGCTATAAATACCGTCTGTATTAATTGTAACTTGAGGTAACTTTCTGTTGATAATAAAATATCCTCGTTTGTCCATGGAGTAGTCGGCACATTGCCGGAAACCACGTTAAATATATGTTCTTCTTGTTTATGTGTTTGTTTACTTGTTTATCTTTTATCTTTACTCACAATCACCATCACTTCTTGATCGATCCGTCATAACAAAAGGACTCCTCCCTTGAGTTTTCTTCGATATAAAGGCGAGCAAACATCTCTTCGTCTTTTTAGGACCATTTCCGAGGATTTTCTGTTATCTCACCACTAGGATTTTGAGTATCCTTAGGGCGAGACGCTCCTCTTTTCGCACAGGCTGGCATTTTTTTTGTACACCATCGACTTTTTGCACCAATAATCGCCAGCGGGAAAGGGGAACCTTCGGGTCTTATGGTCATAGGCGCCAACCAAGCAATGAAGATAGGCCGCAAAAAGATGTTGACAACTCATGGGAAGGGACTTTGCCCTTTGATGAGCGCCTGAGCCAATCAACTCGTCAAAGCTGGGGATGGCCTCCTCGTACAAATCTCCAGTGACAAGGAGTCCACCAATGTGCCATAAATCCGCCAATGAGATGGACATCTCTCCAGCATCAGTGTGAAGTGTGTTCGTCTCCGGGCACCATGCCTCACAAAAAACACAGATAGTGCTTGGGCATTTGGAGTAGCTGAAGAGTGATGCGCTCAGGGCATCATATAAACCAATCCTTTTCAAAGTGCTTCTGCTGCGGGAAAGTACGTCCTCGAGCACTCCCAATATCGCTCCATGAAGCTGAAAACTCCGGTGGTTTTTAACACGGTGCCCCATTGGACCTCGCCATCAATAATTCGCCGACCAAGGGTGGAAAAAGAATGGTTCCGAGCCTCCGTACTATTCGCCAAAGGGCATAACAGGTACTCCACGTGGCCATGAGACTGCCTCAGCTCCCGGTAGAGTCGTGTCGTCGTGTCAGTACCCTGGGTTAGCGGCCAGAACGAGAGCCACTCATAGGTGGTTGAACCGCAAGCTTAAACCCAGATTCATCTGCGTTTTTGGGACGATGTACAACCACCAAGTATTTTTGGTTTTTTTCGTAGCTTCGCGGAAAAACGCCATGATGTGAAACCCCTGAGAAGAAAAAAAGGAAAAAAAATTTATAATTCAGTACCGTAAATATATGTATATACATGTGGGATAGAGCAAAGCGTGGTACAAGAACTAAAAAATATTACTGTGATACAATAATAGTATCATCGCAATATACGCACGATCAATTGTTCTCGTCGAAAGCAGACAATTTATTCTAATATATGACTCTGAAAAAAAAAAAAAAAAAAAAGAAAAGAAAGAAGGGGCACCAGCAAATCTGTCAAGAATGATTTGTCCAAAAGAATAATGTCAGATTATCGTTTTCGATAATGGATGCAAAAGATTTTCCGTAAATATGAAAAAGGAGTCAGTGGGAAATAGAACAGCCAAAAAAAAAAAAACAACAATTTTGCAGGGGCAATTTAGGGGAGGATGGAAATAAACAGACTCATTTTCCGTTGAAGATGAAAATAATAGAAGCCCTCATTATATTTACATAAGGAGGAGGTAAGAACTATGTGCAACAATCATTTGACAGAATATGCATGTGGGCCAACTCGTGGCTTCGCTGTGAAAGTAAAATAGAGACAAGCAAAAGAACACGGTCTCGTCTTCAGGAATCAGGAGCTTGGAACAATAAAATACCTTTGGTACTAAACAGACAAGGTATAAAAGCAAATATTGAGGGATGAGAGGAGATGTTAAGCACTTAACATCAGTAGTTAATTTATAGGATGAATTCTTATGCCCAATGATTTGATGGAGGCAAAAGAAATGGGAAATTGATTTCAAGGAGCAGGATTTAGCCACAAAATCTTGGATAATTGGTGCAGTCAAATTAAGCAAAGGGAGCAACAACCAAGGCTGAGAAAGAGAGGGGCTTCAATCCAAAAAAACATTAAAAAAATGAAAAGAAGGACGACGATGACCTGCAGTAATTGCCATAATAGGATTGCAAAACCAATGCTAAAGGTCTGGGGTGATTTCACAAAAAGAAAAAAAAAAACAATTTATCCCAATTTTAAGCCAGTTTATTATGAGTTGTGTGAATATTCGTCACTGTCGTAAAAAAAATTACTATAACCGCAACAAATCTCGATGGAGCATTTGTAGACATGAAAATTTTATGTGACACAACAAATATGTCACATAATATATTTGTCCTAAGTGAATTTATTTTATTTTATTTTCTATCAAAAATCCTGGGGAATAATATAAAAAATAAATAATTGATTAAAATCTCTTAAAATAAAATATAGAGGTTTAATCGATTTATAACAAATGACTAATGTAGATATACAAGAAAATATATGTGACACGCTATATTTGTACAATATTACATATGCTATTATATTTAAATTATTTTGCATTGTTTCCTATATTTAATATTAGGAAATAATATATAATTGATTAAATCATAAAGTCCATTAAAATATAATTTAGGGTTTTTATTCATTTATATTCAATGCGCTCCACCAAAGGCTCTCCTCCAACATTATAAATAGAAGGGGACCTTGGTCATTTGGACACACATGAAGAAGAGAGAACCACAACAAGAAGAAATGATACACTACAAGAGGAGAGCAAGGCAACAAGAAAATAGAAAACACAAAAGAGTTGGTGAAAGCTTCCAGCACTCTACATCAACACAAAGTTGGTGATCTTCCAAGAAAAACTAAAAGCTCTTCAAGAAAGGCTAGAGGATCAAAAAGCATCTCCAACGCTCGAATATCAACAAAAGTCCAAAGTTCATCAACAAACAAAAGGCCCAAGTTCTGCAACAGAAGGGGTCGAATGTGACACAAAAGTTCCTTCCAATCTTCATCAACTTTGAAGTCTTCCGCCATATCGGGAGTCTTCAATTCAAATTAAAGACGTTTCCGCCAAATCCGGAAAGTCATAAATCATCATCAAATTCAAAGTTTCCCGCTATATCCGGGAAGCTATTAATCATCAAAAAAGGAGAATCAAAGGATCATAGAGATTGTACCACTTTATATTTCCATAAATTAATAAAACTCATTTGTTACAATTTTGTGTTTTCTTTCTCGCATTTCAATGATTAACACGAAATTCGCTTTACAAGTACGTGGTCATAAATTTCATAATAACTGTCTCAAGATTCATAATGAGCTTCGATTAGAGTTTCTCTTGTAGCAATAACGTGATGCCACGACATAACATCATGTCATACAATGGCATGCATGATCGTATCATGACACTACATACATGCCTCATGTACCACTACATAACATTATGCCATGCAATAACATGATCGATCTTATAGCGTGTTTGTGTTAAATTGTTTTTAATTAACAGAGAAGATTAACCACACAAAACATAAACTTAAAATATCATTATGGGAATATCAATACATGCATGCCACATCATCTTTAATGACACATAATCACTTCAACTCTTATTTATATCTATATAAATATCATGCATGCATGCATGTATCCCACATCATTCATGCATTCTTCAATACCCACCAGTTCTACCATGCCTAGCATAACCATCTCTATCATACTCAGATCCTCTCTCATATTCAACATACTCTTCAGCCCTCCTCTCTGCAGGCTCATAGTACAGCTGTTCATGATGATGGTGGCCCACCGGGCGGACGAATTCCACGGCTTCCACGCGCTCGTAAACCACCGGTTTCTCGATGAGACGTCGCTCGTAGGAGATCTCAGACATGGTATTACCATAGGGGTGGTTGTGTTCCATTCCTGACATGTTGTTATTGCCATGGCTGTAGTTTTCAGACGTGGAGTTTACAACATATTTCTTTGCTGCTCCCATTGCATACTCCTTGACGAAACTCATTTTGATTTTCTTTGTTTTTTTGAGGAGTTTTTGGTAATTTAAGAGTTTGTAGTAATTTGTTTTTGTTGTGACAATATTGTTGATTCAAAGTATGCATTTATAGTAGGATATTAATTCCATGCAATATTCCTATGAGATAAGATAAGTGCATCATGGGTTTTTTCTTGTAAGGAACATGATTCTATTTTTACGTGTTGGATAAACATTAGTATTTAATATCAATATAAAAAGTTGGCCGGCCATTATTAAATAAAAATTTGTTCTTTCTATACTTAGCTCGCAATGGCATGTATAGCGTGAACGATGCATTCAACATTCCACTTTATTTGTAACAAGTGTATCGTCTTTACTAGACGTTTTTGTCTAAATTTGTTTCACGACTTTCGTATTTTCACGATTTATGCATGTTTTTTATATGGAAAGTGATGCAGGTACAGATTCTGTATACAGAAAAAAGCACCGAACCTCCTTTTGACCTTACATTGATTTTTTTTAAAAAAAACCAAAAAAACAAAAAAGAAACTGGACCATTCATTACACATTCGGAGGATGGGGTGGGGATAAGAGGTTGTGTCTAAATCATATTTGTTTTTATATTCAGTCCAAATTATTGTGTGTCGAAAGATACAAGATGTTTCAAACAATACGTGACAAAAATGAATGAGAAAGGCATAAACTGGATTAAAGGGCCAAGATGAAACACGTGTCTTTATTATTTATTAAAGGTTACATTGATTTTCATTAAAATTAATTATATTGTAATACCGATTTTTTTTTTTTTTTTTTTTTTTTTTTTTTTGAGGAAATAATACCCCGATTTCTGAATTAGGGGGTATTGTTAATTTCTTAAATAAGAGTTTTATTGGATTATTTTTTAGGGAAGTTTTATTGGATTATTAGATCACTAAAACATGATTGAGATGCGGGTTATAACTCTTATATTTAAAGAAAGATAATTATGAGGCCAATGAGAACACTTAGAGGTCAAAGTGAGATATATATTCCTAGCTCTCGGGATAACCGTTGGGGACACGCTCAATTTACATAAAAAAAATGGCACTGGTTTTGATCTCAAATCATAAGTTAACATATTAAGATTTATTTTATACATTTTATAGGAAAACACTATAATATATACATTTATGGCGGTTTATAGTAGTTTAATTTTGGTTATGTTGTATCTTTTGTCTTCTAAGAGTTACGATCCGTATTTATGTTGAGTATATTCTTATTTTGTTTTTTGTTAAATGCAGTATTTATTTTGTAATAAGGAATATTAGGGATATAGTATAAAAAGGAACGGGTGTCGTTTTATGTACTCTAAGAGACAGAAAATAGAATAATAGAAAACCTTTAATTTTGTTTTGTGTTCTTCACCAAACCCTAATCCCCTTTTCGTTTCTTTCTCTTTTAGCTCACATTAAGTGATTGAGATCACTTTTCTTCATGGCATCAAAGCAGATTTAGCATATCCAAGCTTCAGCTCATCTTCCTGTTCCATTTTTTTTTTTTTTTACAGTTTTTTGTTTTAGCTTCATAGTTACGATTCCGATCTGAAAATGGCAAATGAGAGGCAAGTTCGAATTGCAGCAGAAATTGAAGCGTCGAGTCCCTATTATATCCATCCGAATGAAAATCCTAATCTCGCTCTTGTGGATCCGCCTTTGGTTGGAAGGAATTTCCATTCCTGAAGTAGATCGATGAAAATGGCGTTGGTGATGAAGAATAAATTAGGTTTCGTAAATGGTGCAATACCGAAGCCTTGATGATGAAAGGATGGTCAATCGCTGGGAGCAATGTGACATTACTGTCATGGCTTGGATAACATTATCTGGATGAACAGTGCAAAGGAGATTTGGGACGATCTTCATCACAGGTAATCTAATATGGATGCCTTCCGTTTGTCTGACCTATTAGAAGAAATTAATCAGATAAGACAAGGTAATCAGACAATTACTGAGTATTTTACTACTTTGAAGACCGTTTGGGACGAGATTATGATTTTGAAACCAATCCCTAGCTGCACTTGTGCTGTGAAATGTACCTGTAATGTGATTCCGAACTTCGTTAGATACGTGGAGTCTGAATATGTGATAAGATTCGCAAAAGGTCTCAGTGAAGGTTTTGCACCTGTAAGATCCCAAATTCTGCTAATGATCTTGACATCAGTGAGGCGTTTGCCTTAAGTATTCCGTATGAAAGGCAATTGGAGTATAATGCACCTCACCCACAAAAGACACATGGGACCATCTTTGCTAACAAGATAGGGTCAAATTTCAATGGTGAGAAGAATCAGCCTAGGTGGGAAGGAAATCAGATGGGAGGATCTTACAGGAAGGATCAATGTAGCTATTGTGGCTTTAATGGACATACTATAGAGGACTATTATAGGAAGAACGGGTATCCATTCGGATGGAAACCAAAGAAGAAACTGAATCTTGCAGAAAGGTTTGATGACACTGGAGGAGATGAACATATTCAAGGAGCTGAATACATCAAACCATCATAAAAGAGCATGGGGTTGATTGTTCAGCAACTTCAGAAGTTGTCTAAATTTCTAGATCATATGGAATTTGATGAGAAACCAGATAGGATCACCTAGTGAATCATACTAGCATCATGACAGCAAATTTCAGGCAAGCTGACAAGGAGGTGCAAAGGTAAATTTGTTAACTCCTGGATTGTGGATTCAGGAGCAACAGATCATGTTTCTAGTTCTAGGGACATGTTTGAGCACATCACTGCAGTAAAAGGGGTCACAGTGAGCTTGCCAACTGGTGCCATTGCTAATGTGTCACACATAGGCACTACTCATGCAAATGATCTTCCCAGTCACAAGAGGTCTGTTAACGGTGATTTTTACGGTTTATATGACTTTATTTCGTAACAATTTCCTTCGTGTTTTACTAATTTTTATAGAAAATTAGGTGTTTAAGTGAAATATTGAAAGAATGCGTATGGAAATCATTAAAGTGCAAAATCGAGCTAATTACGTGGTTTTATTGGTGTTTTCTATCTATATGTATGATTTTACATTTTGCATGTTTTTGTCGTGTTGTAGGTACGCTTCATGTTATGGAGGAAGCTAAAACGATGTTCACTTGAAGTTTAAATAGAAGGAAGAAGATGCAAGTCAAACTTGGAGTGAAGATACACTTGCTGAACGTGCGTTTGCTGATGCGTCCACTGGACGGGCGTCCACGAGAAGCAAATCAATTCAGGGAAGAGAGATTTTACCTGGACGAGCATTCAAAAATGCATGGGACGGGCGTCTTGTCCAGCTCGGCTCGACTCGAAGAAATTTACTTAAAGTGAACGAGCGTCCACCCTACCAGAAGTGCGTCCAGAAGATGAGAAAGGATAGACTTGGAATTATCTTTATTTTTATTTATTAGGGTTTAGACTTGCTAATAATAAAACCCTAAGTCGGCAAAACAAGTTATAAAAGAGAGGCATCAGCAGAAAACGAAGGACAATTCATCCTGGAGAAAAGCTGCAGCACAGAAACCGAGAAGAGGCACACTCGGTCGACCGAGTGCTCCTACTCGGTCGACCGAGCCACGTTTTAATTTTTTTATTATTATTTATTTGGTCTTTCTGGAGATGAGTAGAGGCTGAGGCCAATTCGAGCAAGCATGTGAAACCGTTTCTGCAACATCTTGATCTCAACTTTGGGATTGTTTTTGTGAGTTTTATTAAAGCTTGTATCTTTATTATGCTTTTATATTGATTTTGCAATTATATCGATGGATTGTTGCTTATTGATGTTTAACGTTTGATGAAAATCGTTGTTAGACTTAGATCACCGTAGTAAAGATTAGATTTTTAACCTAAAAAGAACGAGAGTTGCTAGGTTAAATTTCTAGGTTGCTAGATTGAGAAATCTTACACCTTTGTTATAGAAGCGTTAATCTTTAAGATCGAGAGATGAAGATTAATAGGCGAATTATCTACGAGAGTAGAAATTCATACCTTTGATAGGTGAACCACATCTTTATTAAATCTTCACTAAACGATCTAGGGTAGAAATTGAGAGTTGCGAGATTGGTGGATCATTGCTTGTTCCTCGTTAACTTAATTGAAAGAATCATTGTGCCTTGTTCTTCGTTGCTAGCTTAGAATTTTATTTTCGTTTTAGTTTATAGAATAGAATTAGTTATTTTAGGTTCGTAATCATATTTCCTGGCTTTGGATTGACAACCCTCTGTCCAGTTTATCGTTTTCGTTTTTAGTTCTGTTTTGTGTTATTTTAGTCGTGACAAATTTTAGAAGAATTAATAAACTAGATAAACAACCTCGATTCCCGTGAGATCGACCCGGTATTAGTTGCTATACTACGATCCCTGCACTTGGGGTATACCGGATTTATAAATTTATTACTTGTTTATTTTTGCTTAGATAAAATCCGAGACAAGGTCAAAAGCATATTGAAAGTAAATACCACCTGGTCAGACAGATCGTGCAAAGAGGCGATGTTTCGGTCCTAAAAGATCTACTAGAGCCGACAACCTAGCTGATCAGTTTCCCAAGTCGTGTGGCATCTAATGTCACTGATAAGCGCTTGGCGGGTATGAAATTGGGAGATATGTCTCATCTACTTTAGAGCAAGTGGGAGAATGTTGTGGATAAATAGAATAAGGGTGAGGTGCTCTTAAAACAATTTTTGCTTGTCTTTACGGGGAAGTGGGAGATTGTTAGATGTCGAGTGCACGAAAGATTTATTCTCATCTTATTATTTGCTTAGTGCTTATAAGTAATACACTGTTGAAAACCCCAAGTCGTATCATATGTAGCCATATAACTTAGTGTGTGTCACATATGAGGATTAAGTTTATGGTGATACACTTGAAATGTTAGTCCGTGGTGAAGTTAATCAAAGTATGGAGTCTATTGATTAAACCACCATTAATGCGCCCAGAACACTTTATGGTGTGACCGTCTTATCCGGACCGTCGATATTGGTTTTCTAAGTGGGGCATTTATATATGATGTAGTCATATAGGACTGGACCGATTAAATCTGTATTTCTCATATAAATTCCGTGATTGAGAAATCTTATTAAATCACAACATGATCATATATGGATTAACCTTAATCCTGAAGTGATTGCATACTCCTACTTGTTTCAAGATAAGGTTTGATGTGTTCGTTAAGGATCGTTAAGAGGCGCAGTTCGAATCACTTTCACGTTGACACTATTCTGGAATGAGTGAGAAGTGTGTGTCTCATAGATATGGAATCCATCCTTCATGCGGGAAGTAGAAAGACAATCCCCTTATTTGTTAATCCTAGACTGATTGATCCCGGGAGTTCGTATTGGTTATGAACTAATTGATCACTAGTGGGTTGATGGTAAATAAGGATAAGATGTATTGAAGAAGGTTTACGGAAATAATCCCGCTTCATTACGGATAGTCTATGGAGGGTTAGTTTGTATGTAATGATTATATCAATGGACACTTATCGACTCGACTCGACGTTTTGAGAATAAGTTATATCTATAATCGATAGAGTTCAGTTTTGGATTTATGGCGGCGTAATTCCGAAATTAATAAGCTGAGTCAAAATATTATGTTCGATGAATATTTTATTCATTTTATTGTATCTACTGGTTATAGGTCCATGGTCCCCGGGTTGGCTCCTAACACGCGAGTGTTTTCTCGTTTTGTGGAACCTCGAGAATAAATTAAATAGTTGGTCTATTTAATGAATATGCAATATTATTTATTTGGTAAATAATATGTAAAATAGAAAAGGCATTTTCTATTAAATTAATGATAAAAGTAACGCCCCTATTGTGGATAAATTAGGAAAAGAATTTTTTCTAGATTATGTCACATGTGTAATTAATTAATTATTTATTTGTTAGATAATTATTGGAAAAGAGATAAGAGATTGATTTTTTGGGAATTATCTCTTATCTTATGGCAAATATATTTTCCTTATGGGAATAGGTAATTATGTTTTGAGAATGATAACTCTCTCTTGACTAGTTATTTTCCTATAAAAAGAGAGTTCCTCCCAACACAATAACAACGACAAAATTGCGCAACTTATTAAATAAAAGAAGAGAAAAATTAGTTTCTCGTTCTAGTCATTAAAAGAAGAAAAACCTAGGGTTTTTCTTGGGTATATTCGAGTAGGTTCTGCGGCTAGGATCGACGTCCACCAGTCGTCGTTAGGAGATACAATCCGGAAGACTACGGCTTCTCCTTCTCTGTCGATTTACTATTCCTCTTCAATTAGGTAAATCTTCAACCTTCTCATAGTTGTATTAATTATTTATGCGAATCAAATCGTGGTAAAATCGCATGTGAATTTATTCGTAGCTTCCGCTGTGTATGATTGAGCGTCTCGATCGGTGCTGTGAATCAAATCTGATGATCCAATTATGGATCGGATCCGGATTCGGGTTTCTGTATATTCAGTGTTGAAATAGTGTCCTAAGCCCAATCGGGTTGGAACCGGATCCGACCGGGTCGGATCATTTCTACTATTTCTTTATGTTTATACATAGATTAAATGGCTTTTATGTTGTCATATACTTGTTCTTTTAAAGAACCAATTATGAATTGTTATATGATAACGTCCTTAGTATTAAACTGTGATAGAGAAACCATGATAGGCGATTATGGTTGATGAGATCTCTAATCACTTTAACAAGTTTGATACTTAAATGTCTCTAGGCTGATGTACTATTAAACATGACATTGATAGTACAAACAGATTAGCACGTATTAGATGTCTTCTGTCTTTAAGGGCAGGGATAGATCTCGTCTATCGAAGTGTAGAGACACTTGGACTGCACGTGGACGTGTATTAGAGAATGCGTATGTTAGACTGACCCACTTACATTAAGTGTCGTTCTATGTGGCAGTTGTGTAATTATCCTTTAGACCGGAGTCTTCTTGGCATCACGGTGTGGATTGTCATGCTTTGACACTATTGAGGTTTCCCTTAGCCACGGGGCGATCATGCGGTAGTGATTGGGTGTGATACTGAAGCATGCGGAGTATACATGTTTGGTCGTCTGGGAATCGCGTACCCTGTCAGTAGGGGTGAATATCCGAAAGGGCCTTCTTATAAGGAATGTCTTACTCTCGTGAATCTTTGCAAAGTGGAAGTAAATTAGTTACTTCGAGAGAACATGATATCCAGATTATAAGATACGGTCGTTAATGTTTGACACTCGACGTACGACCGTATGGATATTATTACAGCAATAGGATTGTAAGTTACACGGTAACTGTTTCACATGAAAGGTAGTAGTCATTGCATTTGACTCTTCCGATTATTGGGGGTCACGGTGTGTTGCTAGATGCTATCCCGTGATCGTTAGGCATGAAGGGCATTTTTGTAATTTGCACTTTGTGTCTATGGCCAACATATTCAGAAGCCTATCGGGTCACACACATATGAACATCTAGCCGGATTAAAATGTGGAAATAGATGATCACCAACTAAGGAAAGTTTTATTATGAAAAAAATAATACAAGATATTAATTATGTTGATTAATTAAATATGTATATTGATACATATAATTTCGATATATATATATATATATATATATATATATATATATATATATATATATATATATATATATATATATATATATATATATATATATATATATATATGTATTTTGTAAATTAATTAATCATAGTATTACATTAATTAAAGAATGTTCCGGATGCTAAATCTTTGGCAAGAGGGGCGCCACTTTCATTGTGTATATGATACACTTGGATTGTGCAATTTAATTAATAAGATTGCCATATATTAATATTAGATATTAATGACTATAGATTTCCACACATGTGTAAATTGATTTATGGTAATAAGATAAAGATATATTCAATATAAATTTAATATAAGATATTGAATATTAATGAGATAAATCAATCAATTATATTTTCCTTATTTTATTGGGAAAATATTTTCTTCTCCTCCACACCAAGTAGGGGCGCCACTTCTACTATAAATAAGAGGTAGGTGTCAAGCTCTTTTATACAACACAATTCCAAGAACTAATAGTTCTTGTGTAAAATAGAGAGCATCCTATAGAGAGTTGGAGAGAGGGGAAAAAGGCCGGTCTAGCAACCGGAGTTTTCCAATAGCAATCCATGATGGGATTCCGGTGGGCTGTTCGTGTGGACTAGCGGTAGAGGCCGAACACTGGGGCGGCTCTATGCAGAACTACTCTCCTTAGACGGTCAAAGCGTCGATCTTTTAGATCAAACAAGGTAACCACCGTCTTTAGCTTATTTGTTTATTGCTTAAACGAAATCGATCTTGGGTAAAAGGAAATCAAAATTTTGAATTCCTCTGCGTTCCCGCGTAGATTTCCTAATATTCAGGAGTGTCAACATTAATTTTCACTTGGCCTAAAATCGGAGCTAGGTGTCTAGTTAGAGGGTCAAGATCGATCAGCAGGCCGAAAGAGGGTGTGAGCAATGAATCCATATATTATATATGAAGCATCGCACTCAGTGGTGCTAATGATTTGCCCAATGTTGGCCGGTGCTTCATTATAAAGCCACGCATAACATGCCTTACAAATGTTTCATAGAGTAGTTAGATTGCGAGCTGAATGCCTTTCATCGCCAAAATCAAACAAGAATGTAAGGAATATTCAAATTAACGTAACATTTTTTGTGATAATTTCAAGGACCTTCTCTGAAATTTATATCTATTTCACTTATCGATCCCTCCTATGATTTAGAAAATAATGAACACCTCCCTATGTTATTTATTTTAATATGAAATTAGATGGATATTATATAGACACTATAGGAGTTTGTGAAGTTTTTAATGAAAAAACTCAAGGGTATATCATAGTTCTGCAAGTTAGGTAGTTAACCATACAACTATTTTAAAATACTTGAAGGGAGGTTTTTTTCGCAAGCACTCGATATCCGGACCATTGGCCTAACTAATACATCGTTGGTCATTTGGATGCCATCATAGTTTTATTCTGACTATAGGATTTTGGACCTGATCTCTAACCTTTTCAACATGACGTTTCAGAAAGGAGAAGTTGCTTAATAGTTGTTTATTGTCAGGCAATGATATTAATTAGGATGATCAACACATGATTAGAAAAATTCAAGGCTTTTCTAATAAAATATAGTTTTTTCTCTCTTTAATTTATTCCGTGTTTATAGGTTTTAATTTTATGGCGCTCCTACATCAAGTTTTGGAACACCATATCATTATCATCAACCATTCAAAGTTCTTAAATGGAAGCTACTTTCTAAAAACAATGGTCCATAACAAAAATTCTACTCTACTATTGATTAAGGAGCAACAAGTCAAGTCAGATTTACTCAATGACCAACATAAAATGTGTGCATGTTTAGTGTGTTTACTTACGGTTTCTATTTAAATAAAAAAAAATCATGCATGTCTTATGGATATAATATTTTATCAAGATTAAGAAATTTCACATCAACCCTTGTTAAGTGAAGCTCTTTTTTTTTTTCCGCTGCAAGTATTACACTCGTTCTTTCACTCGATTCATTTCAATCTGCTCATACCTTTCTTTTCGCTACAAGTATTACACTCGTTCTTTCACTCGATTCATTTCATTCTGCTCTTACTTTCCATTTCAGGACCACGATACATAGGGTAGGAAGGGCATCATCATAGTTATGGAATGGGACATTCCAGATTTAATAAATAGTAAGTGGTCATAAATTTCATAATAATTGTCTAAAGATTCACAATGAGCTTCGATTAGAGTTTCTCTTGTAGTAATAACATAATGCCACAACATAACATCATGTCATACAATGGTGGGATCGTATCATGACACCACTACATACATGCTCATGTACCACAACATAATGTTATGCCATATATACAATGACATGATCAATCTTATAGCGTGTTTGTCTTAAGTTGTTTTTAATTAATAGAGTAGATTAACCACACAAAACATAAACTTAAAATATCATTATGGGAATATCAATACATGCATGCTAAATCATCTTTAATGACACATAATCACTTCAAATCTTATTAATTTATATCTATATAAATATCATGCATGCAGCATGTATCCCACATCATTCATTCTTCAATACCCACCAGTTCTACCATGCCTAGCATAACCATCTCTATCATACTCAGAACCTCTCTCATATTCAACATACTCTTCAGCCCTCCTCTCTGCAGGCGCATAGTACAGCTGTTCTTGATGGCCCACCGGGCGGACGAATTCATCGGCTTCCACACGCTCGTAAACCACCGGTTTCTCGATGACACGTCGCTCGTAGGAGCTCTCAGACATGGTATTACCATAGGGGTGGTTGTGTTCCATTCCTGACATGTTATTGCCATGGCTGTAGTCTTCAGACATGGAGTTCACCGCATATTTCTTTGCTGCTTCCATTGCATACTCCTTGACGAAACTCATTTTGATTTTCTTTGGTTTTTTGAGGAGTTTTTGGTAATTTAAGAGTTTGTAGTAATTTGTTTTTGTTGTGACAATATTGTTGATTCAAAGTATGTATTTATAGTAGGATATTAATTCCATGCAATATTCCTATGAGATAAGATAAGTGCATCATGGGTTTTTTTCTTGTAAGGAACATGATTCTATTTTTACGTGTTGGATAAACATTAGTATTTAATATCAATGTTGTCATTATCGAATATAAAAAGTTGGCCGGCCATTATTAAATAAAAATTTGTTCTTTCTATACTTAGCTCGCAATGGCATGTATAGCGTGAACGATGCATTCAACATTCCATTTTATTTGTAACAAATGTATTGTCTTACTATATACATGGATTTAAGACTTTTTTGTCTAAATTTTATTTCACGATTTATGCATGTTTTTTTTATATTAAGTCCAAATTGTTATGTGTAAAATAATTAATCAACATTAACGATACAAGATGTTTCAAACAACACGATGCAAAAATGAATGAAAATGTAAGAAAAATGCATAGACGGGAATAAAGGGCCAAGATGAAACACGTGTCTTTGTTATTTATTAGGACAATGATTTAGGCACCAATTTGGTGCACATAAAAATGTACCGACCCTATCCACCACCACACACTTTAGCTGTTAAAAATAAAATAAAAAAATACAAATTTTTGGCACCACAAATTCAACATTTCGGGGGATGGGTGGGGGATAAATTATGTGTACTAATCATTTTCCTATTTATTAAAAGTTATAGTCATTTTCAATGAAATTAATTATAGTGTAATACCCCGATTTCTGAATTAGGGGTATTGTTAGTTTCTTAAATAAGAGTTTTATTGGATTTTTTTAGGGAAGTTTTAGTGGATTATTAGATCGCTAAAACATGTGTTCGATGCGGGTTATAACTCTTATATTTAAAGAAAGATAATTATGAGGTCAATGAGAACTGACTTAGTGGTCAAAGCATAACGTTCCGTTTCCGGATACCGAGTACTTGTCTGGAAAAAAAACGTTCGGCACGTATAATATTGAATAAATTCAATATTATACGTAAGCCTCTACTACGTCGTATCGAGTTTAGCAAACAGAAGCTAAAAAGACTCGGCAAAACCTCATAAAAGCTACTAAGAATAGAAACTTCAAACATACTAAAGATAGAATGGCAACGAGGTAACTTACAACATACGATGTCCAAAACAAAAGTACAAAAACTAATCTTACAAACGTCTTAAAGAAAGTACAACACTTATCTTGAAATTTAAAATACAACCAAAGTTTAGTACATCATAGATAGCAAAAGAAAGGATGCATCTCGCAAGGCATCAACTCAAATGTCATCCTCAAGGTCGTCATCCAACACTTGTTCAACATGTTCGTCTTCTCACCCCAAAAGCATACAAAACAACATATGCAATTGAGGTAAGTACAAATTACTTAGCAAGAGGAAGAAGCTAAAGTATAATTAAGTCTTACAACGAAAGTTCATTAGTTATTATTAAATTATCTTTATAAGACCGACTCAACTATATGGTGAACTTCATGCTCATCAACATGTTGTGACTACTGGTTTCTATACTACAATATATAGCTATTAAGAAAACAAATTGAGGACATTTATTTAAAAACGCCCTTTCAGAACTGTAATAGGGCGTTCACTTTTTTGGGTGCACTTAGCTAACGTAAATGTGTTGTTTTAATTTTTTATTATTATATAAATTTAGGTGAAAAGGCGTTTGGAAACGCCAAAGCCATTGAAAAAAATGGGCGGGTGAAAACTAGAGATGTTAACGAGCCGAGCCGAGCCGAGTATTGGTGGTTCGAACTCGAGCTCGTTTAGCTCGTTCGTTTGATAAACGAACAAAAAATTCTGTTCGAGCTCGGCTCGTTTAAAAGATGAAATGTTCGAGCTCGGCTCGTTAGACATATTTTTTTCCTTTTGTCTCGACTTTGGCTCGAATTCGGCTCGAGTTCGATTCGTTAAAATATAAAATATAAAGTGCAAATGTAAAAATAATATGTTAGACATTAAAATTACATATATTACACAACTAAAATTACTATAAAAATATCTAAATATTATATAAATCAAATCTATAATATCTATTAGATGAATGAATTATCTTCTTTTAAGTCGAGTTACTTGTAAATTGATGTATTTATATAAAGCGTGTTCGCGAACATTATATAAGCATGTTCGCAAACATGCTCGCGAACATTATATAAGCACGTTCGCGAACCAAGCTCGAGCTCGGCTCGTTAAGCAAACGAGCCTACAGTCATGTTTGAGCTCGGCTCGTTAAGCTAAATGAAATAAAAGATCACAAACACTAATGAGCCGAACACGAGTTTATTTACGAACGGCTCTGTTCGTTTAACAGCATTAGTGAAAACCCCGCCTATCATAACCCTAACTTTTCACTTCAGTCAATTAACCCGTGTCGACACAAGCAGCTAGGGCAATTACCATCTCCACCCCGCCTCCATTTCCACACCTTTTCTCCTCCGCTTCTTCCGTTTTCTCCTCCGCCTCTTCTTCAATTGAATTATTTTCCTTCACTACCACTTCAACCTGCATTGGCAGCTGAATTTGATGCGATAAGTGAAGTTCCAGCAAAAGGTTCTTGTGTAGTTGATGATGCCGGTGTGCTAAGCAAGGTTACTAAATCCGACTTGAAGCAGTTTTTGTCTGATCTTGAATTAAGAAAGGGTACCATATTAACTTCATTACTCCCTTTTGTTTCTTCGCTCGTTTCCCCCTTAATTATATGTTTGTATAGAGTATAGTCTATAGAGTGGTGGATGAATGTTGAACAGAGTATGTCTCAGGAACTGCCAGTTGCCCACTTCTCCGGAAAAGTAGCAGGGCTCTTGTTGGCCGCTTGCAGCTGCGTTTGTTGTCTGTAGGTTTACATTTTTCCTACCTGCTTTCTCTATATCTTCCTTCGTTTTTCTTTTCTTACTCTGTCTCGTCATGACTTCTTATTTCAGCTGAATACTTAAAATAAAATAAAAACTCCTACCCAGTTGGAGAAAGCCTTTAAGAATTTCCGCAAAATAGTCATATTCTTTTTTTTTCCTTTTGTTATGGTGATGCATTTTTGTAATTTGGTGATTTATGGACGTAAACTTGTATGTCTTGTATAAAGTAAGTATTTTTTTACTCTTCAGCACATAGGCCGAAGAGTTTGGCTTTAGGAAGTGACAAGTCCTTGAAGTTTATTGTTAAGGATATTGTTGTTTTAAAAAAAATGATATAAGAGGAGAAATTTCCCTACCTGTATTCGCTTAGGCATAATATGAAACCGGTTTCTAAGGATATGTTGAGTTCCGGTTGTTTTGGGGATGATTCCAGTGGCCGGATACCGTCGTACAGATGAGCTGTATTATAGCAGATGGGATATCGGAATTTACTTGTAATATTGCTAATGAAACCGAAATAAATAGATTCAAAACGATAGATTGGAAAAGATATATCCGATTTATTATGTAAGGACCGTTAGTCCTTGCTGTTTATGGGTATTCTTTTGGTTAAGGGACTTTATGGAATTTGCAGATAACCCATAAATGATTAAACACAATAAGTTTTTTTCAGTCTGTATCGATTTTAAAAGTAGCTGATGCCTGTGTCTTTTTTTGGGTCTTTCCTTTTGAATTATGGATCATTATTATTGAAGAAATCTGAAATTACGCAAGAACCTATTGAGATATTGAAGAGGAAACATGCTCGAGAAAGACTTTGCGTCCTTCAACAAGCATTCAGAGTAAGTTGTTACTATGAATATCCGATTAACGGGAGACCAACTGATTTTAACTTTCTTTAACACATTATCTGTTAATGTATGCAAGATATGTTTCAATTGGATTTTACACATGTATAATCTAGTGAATTTGGTTCGATATTTGCAGTTTGCTGATCTTATGTTGTGCTAGCTTCTCATGCTGATAAGAATGAACCTCGTACGTCGAAGCAGGTACCCTCTGTTTACCATTTATCAAGCCTGCCTCAAGTTTTACTTCACCCTACATTGACTAAGTATATCTTGTGATAGTTCATTGCTTATCTACGGAAATGACTGAATGCTACTCTTTCTTAGGTACCTAAGTTGTTAAGCATAGGTGAAGAGGATACTTCTCTTACAAAGGCTTTTGAAAGTGGTGATGCTGATCTTGTTCATCTGGTTCTATTTCATATCTGGCAGAAGGTACTAGTCCAGAAGGTAGTTGTTATTGCTAAAGCGGGATGCAGTTTTGTATTTATAAGTCCAGTTTACTGGCTAATAATTGTATATTAAGAAAGGTTACCCTTTAATGCATTGCCTTTGTATTAAGAAAGGACAGTTGTGGGATCGAGTCGGAGTTTTTCAGTATATTACAGGCCAGACCTCAGGCACGTGATTTATTTATAAGTTATACACGGTATGAACACTTTTAACGTTTCCACTGTCTCTAACTTGTATATAGCTACTGCTCACACTTCATTATTAATCACTTTTTTTTTTCTCTTGCCGTCTAGTTTGGTTTCGACATTCAGGGGATACAAGCATGAATTCTTGAGGCGCTTATCCCTCTCTAGTGGACGTTTTGAGGTAAGTTCTGGTTTAGATTCTTTGTCCAGTGCTCTCTCCTTCCCCCCCTCCCCCTAGTATGCGTACTACAGGTTATGAAAGGTAACATATTTGAGGGGCTCAAAAATTGCTTCTGAATCATCCAAGATGTGATCTTCCCTTGTATTTCTGATTTTACTGCACAGTAACCTGAAGCCACTTCGTTTAAGTGCTTCTACATTTATCTGGTTGCATAAGTTGGTAAAAAGAGTTAAGATTCTTTCTTAATGACTATATGTGCTTTTGTTTATCTGTGTTATTTCTACTTGTATATATTAATTACTACTCAAATCGCTTTTTTTATATATTCTTCGTGTAAAGATCAAGCACAGTACTAGGCCTTATCTTAATGTAAAAGACTATTCCAGCTTTCACCTTTTTTAAGCGTTACCTTAATATAAAAGACTGTTCTAATTTTCACCCTTTTCTAAGCCTTACCTTAATATAGGATGCAGCTTTTATGGCGTGGAAAGAATCATGGGAATTAGCAAATAATCCAATGGCAAGCAAGGGCGCTCCGCTCCACGGTTCACGCATAAAGCTTATCGAAAGGGCGCAAAGTCTTTTCCACCATAACCCACCGCCATTAAAGAGTATTGAAGATGTTTATTTGTTTAACACAAGTCCCCACTGTTAAATCATTTTTAGTCAAACCCCCTTTCATCTTATTTCAGGTGCTGATGACGGAGAAAACGTAATTGAATCGACGCCACAAGTATTTTTCTTATTGATAGATATGTTCAAATTTTACCAAGTACTCTCTAATATGTAAAAAAGTTAATTATTGTTGTGTACGTTAATTGTAGCCTAAATTTTGATTGGTATTGAAAAATTGGTATTATGCTAGTATTGCTATCATTGTTGTTGGTCATTGCATCAGCATTTTTTTTTTTATTATTTGATTGAATTACTTATGGGGGCGTTTCAAAATGCCTTCTGAACAACGTCTAGGGGCGTTTGCTAATGCCCCTGTGTACTGCTTCTGAAGGCGTTTGGCAATGCCCCTGTGTACTACTTCTGAGGGCGTTTCAGAATGCCTTTATGTGCTATTTCTGGGGGCGTTTTGGAAATGCCTTGAGCAAATTTGGGACATTAGAAAACGTCCTAATAAATGTCGTGTAGGTACACATTAAGCGCCCTAACAGATTTATAATGAGACATTTTGAAATGCCCTAAAGGCTATTAAGACGGTGACATAAAGGGTGTTCGAAGGGAACGCCAGTAATATAAAATGCCCTAATATAAACATTTTAGGACGCTTAGCTTATCTTTGTTACAACCGCATTCAAAGGCACTACGCATGGTGAATATCCACCACAAGATATCGTTTGCAACCTGTCAGTGGATCCACTACAAGAAAAAACACCTATAGAGACACACCTATAAATACATTTTTGAAAAAATGTCTCTAAAAACATGATATAGAGTCACTAGTACAAAAAATGTATCTATAGCAATTAAGGTGAAAATGTGTGAGACCATGTGGAGACATTTTACTATGTCTTAATTTTGTTATACATGTGGAGACATTTAAAAATGTCTTCTATGTAGTGTAGTTTTTTCGTAACCCTATGGAGACACTTTAAAATGTCTTAATTTTATATCGGTGGAGACACTTTAAAATGTCTTGTATATGAATACCGCTCGGTCGAGTCATGTTGAAGCACGAAACATATTGCAAATACTTATAATTAATTTTATTGCAATATACACAATATATGTTGAACTTAATTAAGTGTTTGAGCCAATGCAATTAGTCCGCACCGATCCAATACATATTTGGGCCATCCTTTACACAAACCCCAAACACATATTCTAAACCTACTTTGAATAAACCCTATTTTGCCCGATGCTTTTTCAATATTATTCTTGTAAGAGGCGATCTGAGGCAAAGAGGCGATCTGAGGTGAATAAACCCTAACCTACTTTGAATAAACACAATACGCTGCTTCCCTAACCCAATCTTCGAGAACGAAGAGGCGGAGATAAGAAGGAGCGATCAGCGGCAATCTAATCGGCGATCAACAAAATCGCTCATCGTAAGTTAAGTTTTCTGATCGCCATGTGTTATGTATTGATTTCTTCATGAAATTTAAGGAAACTGCGTGTCCTGAAATTGATAGAGAGTAGAGACGATTACGAATAACATGCATGTGTATTCGGAGATTTTTTTGTTCGCGTTCTAGGAAATATATATGCATGTGTATTCGGACTATTCTGTTTTAGATTTGTTTTCCTTGACATATCACTGGATGCTTCTTTGGTGTTGCGAGTGATTAGGTCCGCATTTCGAACTTCGATTCTCGTAAACCGTGTTGCGATTGATATCCGGATATAGAAAGCTTTGGAGGGGATTTTGATTTCTTCGTGCTTTTGTCGTGAAGTATTTTATTTGAAATATTTAAATAATGATTCGAGGGGATAGAATGCATGATTAACCATTTTGATGAGTTGCTCGAATCGAAAGATGTTGAATGTTTTCTTAAAAGTAGAAACACAAGCAACTTTGATATGATCGGGTAGACGACGATGTACGCGGGTGTATGGTTGTTTTACTTGTCAAAATCGGTGGGGAGTGCTCCCATTATTGACCGTTTTATGCATTACCATAAGCTATTGTTTAGATAGTAATATATTTTTTACTTATCGGCTTGTTTTGTCGAGAGTTTTTGCCAATCGAAATTAGATCCTTATAGGCTTTCATTTGAGTTGCATTTGGTGCATGTTTTGCAATATTATTTGCTAAGTTAGTGCCCCTTTATGTTTTGTTCAAGTTTGCAATATCTTCTTATGAAGTTGAATAATATGCGGGAATGTCTCATACACAAATGAAAAGTCTCAAAAAAATTTCCAGCTTAGGGATGATCAAGGTATGTTACCATCTGGCTTTGCATCAATTGCTGGTTGAGATTAGAGCATCCACATTGGTGGATGTAGATTTTCATATGTTGAGTTTGATTCTAGTTGTAATTGGTTCATGTTGAATCTAAGGTTCATTCCTTCAATTGATTAAGCAACATTACCACCACTTGCTGTAGCTTGTGATTTGGCATATTGAATGAGCAATAGTTTTCATCAGTCGCCAATAAGCTATCTAATTAAATGCATGGAAAATGCAGAGTGATAAGTGCATGTGATATGAAATGTGCAGTATGCATGAAAAGTGAGAATGCATGAATGCATGATAAAGAAGTGTAATATGCCATTGTGTTAGGTGTTGTGATTCTGAGTCCATTGTTCATCAGTCTCAAGTACACCTTTTGTTCTGTTTAAGAATCTGTTTTTATGTTTTGTGGGGCACTACTAATTATATTGAATGGCTATATCCTAGGTCAATACTTTTGTTGCTATGAAAAGCTTTTACAATGCTTCAAAAACTGTTGCCGAAGGAATTTTGCAATCTCTAGACCCGACTTGTGTGGTTGGAGGTCAAGTGTTGGGTAAAGGCTGGTGTTCGATATTGGTTCAAGTGCGAGTCGATCCTTTAGAAGAGTTGATTCGACCATTTGATATGTTTGAAACAATTGGTGACGTTGTGGGAATTCAAAGTTGCTTGGCCAAAGCGTTTGGTATGTTTAATGATTTGAATTTTTTATTACTGCAATTTTGTGTCATTTCAGACATAATTTATTCATTTTATTCTATATCATAGGTGTTTAGTGCCGAAGAAGAGTGATGTCGCGGATGGAGGACGTTAGGCAATGGAATCACATTGGTGAGAGACATCCGAATTCTTAGAACTTCTTACCAATTTACATGTTGAAGTACTTAAATATTGTGACCTACAATAATAACTCATGTTATGCTAAGTGACCCGCAATAATAACTCGTTTTGAGCCCCGTAAAAGTTTCAATAATAACTTTGGTTGCACTTGTTTTGCATCCGCATCTACACCTTGATCTTATTTTGGATCTTATTTATTCTCAAGTTGCACCGTTTTTGCTTATCAATGTTCGGATCTTGTTTTCGAATACATAACATGAGTGTTTAATGATTGAAAATGAAGCAAATGAAAGTTGTGATTTCAAATATTGCGGGACAATGAAGAGTATAAGCTTGAAACTATGTTGATTGATGCCTCGAGCCGATCCTATAAGTTCATTCTCATCTTTAGTTTGAGTTTAACACTTGCCTTATTTTAAACTTATAGTGGAAAGGAGATGATTTACTTGTCATTTTATTATTGAAGCTGATGGTATCCATATTTGGACTTTTGCTTTGGCATCTGTATGACTTTTGGTTTATTTTTATGTAATAACTGAATGACTGTTGTGGCGTTTTCCAACGTGTCTAATAAATGCCCGTGGAGACGTTTTTCAATGTGTCCAATAAATGCCTGTGGAGGCTTTTCTTAACGTATCGATTGTGTAGCTTTAGAGTCACTTTGTGAGTGTATTTATTTTGATAATGTTGAGGCGTTTTAGATTGCATCGTTAAGAACTTAATGAGGCGCTTCTCAAGGTATCAAAAGCATCTAATGAGGCGCTTCTTAAAGTATCAAAAAAGCATCTAAAGAGACGCTTCTTAAAGTATCAAAAAGTAGTTTCAGCTATAGAGACAGGAGAACTAGTGGCGCTTGAAAACGTCACTTCCAGACTCAAACGCCTCCATACGTTACTTTTAAAGGCGTTTTTCAGTGTCACTAAATCCTATTTTTCTTGTAGTGATCACACCAATAGCCATGGAGGAAAGCCCGATAGCGTACACGTTCGGTCAAGTCCTTCTACTCCCAGTGCCTTTTCGCCCGATAGCGTACACGTTCGGTCAAGTCCCTCTACTCCCAGTGCCCTTTCGAGGCCAGTAAAATTATTCATTCATAAGGTCCCTCCACTCCCAGTGCCTTTAAAGGCTAGCAGAGTTACTCGCTTTATCCGAATAGCCCACAAATCGCGATATGACCTTGTGCCTTACCAAGAAGGACATGTTGTTTAATCTTTTTACTACACAAGTACGTTTGTTATTATGTTGTTAACTAGCCACCTAAGTATTTTCAAGTAAGCTCCCTCGCCTCTACTACTCTCTTTCCTAGACCACTGGACACGGATAAAGCCTAGCACATACACATATGATGAATATTAATTCATCAAACCACAAGTCAATCATACCCTTCCGACGGCCCCGAACTTCAACTCTTAGGAAGAGTACATTCGATGCCGGAACTAAACGAATCAAGGCTTGTTCATGTTCATTTAACTTGTTTATATCATTAATATAAGGTTAGGAACCAATCCCAACTTACTACACTCGTAAATACGCAAAAAGGTCAAAACAACATTTCCGGCCATAGGCCACGGCCTGTAAATCATAGACCGGCGCCTATGGCACTACATAATACTCTAAAATCTCTGAAACTGATAGGCCATGGCCTAAAAATCATAGGCCACGGCCTACGACGCTTGCAGAATACTCTGAACTCTCAGCATCTGATAGGCCACGGCCTACAACACCTGGAAGCATTTTCCTGCACTTTACGATTATACACCATCTCTAACCCTTTTACAATCAATTTAATAACAATATACGCAGCAAAACAGTACTATAGCATACCATAGCACTTCACACTTTAACTACAACATTTAAGCACAATTTCTAACACCAAAACATGCCAAAACTCAACCATATCATCATTAAACCTTAATTAAACATTAGGAAGAGCCTTTTACTTGATCAAAGCAAACTCCAAAGCAAGAACTACGAGAAAGACTACAACGACACTTCTCCAAACCTTGCTGAAACCTGAAACGTTTCGTATCCACACGATCTTTGTCCTTTCACGAATCCATTGCTCTACTTTGATCTAGAAACCGGTGAAAATCTTATGGAGAATTGTAAGAATTCTCCTTAGTCTTTATTTTCCCAGTTGGTAGTGCAGATTTCCAACTTTAAGGGAAATGGGCAACTTCTGAAAACTCCCTCCTATAGTGGGAGGTTTATTTTGTAGAAAATAATTCCCAATGAGTTATTGCCATGAAGGTCCATCAAATTCCTTTAAATAGCAATTACTCCCCTCAATTTCCTTCTTTAACTATTAATTACCATAATTAATATTTTCTATTTTCGAGACTTTAACCCAAAATAATAATTATAATATTCCGAATTTTATAAAATGACACGTATGTCCTTTCCTAAAGTTCGGTATATTACACAAAGTGAGTTGTATATATTCATGTCGGGATAATTGTGGGGACACGCTCAATTTGCATAAAAAATAGTGTTATTTTGTTTATAAGGACGTGTTTTGGGACTTAATTAGGCACTTAGGACACACTTAAAAGATCATTAGTTATAAGGACAAAATAACACTTCTTGGACAAAATTAACCCTTTCCCTAATCTTCTTCCTCCGTCTTCAGCCACAACAATGTCTACATCACCGTACCCGAGGTTCTTCATAGCTGTGTAAATGGCATCCATTTGAGCATCGAACATATTTGTGTAATTAACACCGGTTAATTTATCATAAAGACCGGGGTTTGGTTTGAACAAAGCGTAGTCCATATTCTTAGACCCGAACCCAAAAAACGGATACGACATACCATGAAAAGAGACATGCTTTTCCGATGGAATTCAAGCATCGGAGCGAAAATGACCTTGTCGTACACTCGTCTAAACCGAGCAGAGCTAGGCGGCACCGATCTAGGAAGAATCGCTAAAGAGTGAGGTGTAGAGACTTGAATGTCGTTGATTCCGGTGAGTTTTAGCGCTGTATGAATTGATTTCATTGCAGGGAGGAGATGGGCAATGAGATTCTTGTCACCGGAGTATATAACTTCATTTCCGACGGTGATGCGGTTGATTTTAGTTTGTGGGTAGTAAGGAAGAACGTTTGTAGCAACCCAAGACTGAGCGGAATCGAGTTTCCTAACGGCTATGAGGTCGGAATTCGAAACAGAAATGGTGATGGAGATGTTGGAATTAGCAAAGGCTTTAAAAAAAATGTCGGGATTAGCATCAAAGATTTTGACTTTGTTAATAGTAGTTTGGTCTTTGATGAAAGTTGCTACTTGAGCTGGTGGAGGAAGGTTGTCTACTACAGTCCGTAGTTGACGCCGATGGTGTACTCCGCCGTAGAGTGGCGGAGGAAAACGAGGCAGAGGAGGAGTAAGAGTAGATGGAGCTTAACTGGTGAGCTGAAGTGAGTTGTCAGCATTTTTGTTCAAGTGAGTGTTGAGGAGAGAGACGTTGGAAATGGAAAGGGGTTTTGAGTTTCACGAAAGATTTATGGTGGGTTGTGTATGATTTGGAATAAAATTGATGCGGTGATATTGATGTCACTGCATTAACAGTTAGAGAATTGATGCAGTGACATCGATGTCACTTGCATAGACAATATACAAAGTTTTTGTGTTTGCAATTTGAGTGTTGATGTCACTTCATAAAATGTTGGTGTTATTGTGTGTCACTGCATAAAGTGTCATTTCATAAAATAAGATATCAGAATAAAGAGGACGAAAAAATATGAATTATAGTGAAAGAATTATGTTGATCGGAGTTTTATATCAAAAGATATAGCCGTTTAAAGTCGAATTTATAAAGAAAAAAATCGATTTTCTGAAATTAATTCGGAAAAATATCAAATGAGATATCAAAATAAAGCGGACGAAAAAAATGAATTAGGGTGAAATAATTATGTTGATCGGAGTTTTATATCAAAAAATATAGCCGTTTGAAGTCAAATTTATAAAGAAAATTTCGATTTTCTGAAATTAAGTCGGAAAAATATCAAATGTCATCCTGGTGTCGCTTTATCTCGGTGTCCCATCATCAAATGTCACTGCATCGGGGGTGGTCACTGCATAAAATGTTGATGTCACTACATATCTGATTGCCGATGTCACTGCATAAATGTTGATGTCATACATATATGATTGCCGATGTCACTGCATAAAAATATGAATTAAGCTGAAAGATTATGTTGATTTATATCAAAAGATATTTCCATTTGAAGTTGTTGGTCCCTTGAAAAGGCTTTGGTTAAGTTTAGAGGGGGGGGGGGGGTGAATAAACGTAACCCTTAAAACTTTTGGAGTTAACAAACTCAAGAACTTCGAAATTCGGCGATACTTCGAGTCCGTCGACACTCGATAGTCCGTCGACCGTTGAGTTTACTGAATTTGTGCAGCGGAAATATATAAAAAATTAAGCCTTATTACTTGTTGTTAAATATGATACCAAGTATTAGATACTCAGTAGTATATGTGTGTGAATTCAGTTGCAAGATTCAGTAGATTGATGTGTTATATAAACTAAGTGCAGAATATAAATGCAGAAAGTAAGTAGGCAGATTTTATAGTGGTTCCAGGTGGTGTAATCATGTCAGTCCACTCTTCTCCTGTGATGTTGAAGGTAATTCACTAGAGATCTTTGATGTAGCTGTTACAAAAATCCCTAAGTTACTTGTCCTTCACCAATAACTATGGCTTCACAACCGAACACTTGGAACGGGTAGGATTTCGCTCCAAAGTCTTCCACTGGTCCTTGAAGGGTAGGATTGCCTCTTCACCAGCTCCACCACAAACAACAGTCTTTCACACCCAAGGATGTTTCACTGTCTTCAGTAGATTTCTTGTAAAAGAAAGATTGAATCAAGTAAGTGATTCAGCTTTCAGCAGCTTGATCAGGATGATATGATCAGCATCTTGATGTCTTCAAGTGTGTAAACTTGATGTAGCTTGAATGCAGATTACACTTGAAGAATTTCTCTGGATCAGTAGATTAAAGATAATTAGGGTCAGCAGGGTGTTTTTCTTGATCAGGAATCGAAGCTCAGGATTATATGTATTTTTCTATTAATGTTCATCACTTGTATCTGAATTAGGAGTCCTCTATTTATAGGTAGGATTCCTTGTGACTTATGTTTGAAATTCAAACATAGCCGTTTCATATTTGTCCTATTTGACTTGCTTTTCGTCACTTGTTCATAGTCGACACACTCGATCGCTTTTGACGATCTACGAGTCATACCGTCCACCCTTTGACTTGTATCCATTGGATAAAGGTCTGAATCATCCCAATGTCCATTTGATCTTAACCATTGATTTGTTTGATAAATCAGAGGTTGTTAGATGTCCCTTTCTTTGTAATCTTCCAATGTAGACTTTGAATAATCGAAATATGTGTCCAGCAGGTTCCTGAGAACATAAGCCTGTTGATATACACATCAGTAAGCTTATCCTTATTTTTCTGTGTTTAAAAAACACTTCAGCTTACTGTCCTTTATCTAACTTTTATTTATGAAGTTAGATTACACCTTTTTGCATATAACTAAGTTCCAATCACCACTTAACTTGTGGAACTTAGACCTTGTACATAAGGTATATGTAATCGTTTAGTCATCACAGACTTCCCTAAATTTTGATTCCATATATATCCTTGACTTTAATTACTAAGTTTGATCCCTTAGCCTTCAATTACTGAGTTTGACCTCTCATCCTTCAGTCTTCAGCAGGTTCCTGACAAGTCTACTGACTCAGCTACCCTACTGATCTAGACCAGTCTGCTGATGTAAGTCAGCTGACCTTTTACAGTGCTTGTTTGATCAAACCTATACAAAATCAAACTCTAATAAACCTATACATTTGATCTAGACATCTTTTTGCCTTTGCTCTATAACAGCTAGTATGGCACTCATCACTAAAACTTAAAAATAAATCCAACAGAAGTCAATTTTATGAAGAAAAGAAATCAATTTTATGAAATTAAGTCGGAAAAATATCAAATGTCATCACGGTGTTGCTTCATCAAATGTCACTGCATCCATGTGATCACTGCATCCCGATGGTCTCTGCATCGAGGGTGGTCATTTCATCACGGTGTCTCTGTATCGGGGGTGACCACTGCATCGCAATGTCACTTCATCGCGGTGTCTCTGCATATATGATTGCCGATATCACTACATAAACTGTTGATGTCATTCATATATGATTGTTGATGTCACTGCATATCTGATTGCTGATGTCACTGCATAAATTATTGACGTCACGATATATGATTGCCGATGTCACTGCATATATGATTGTCGATGTCACTGCATATATGGTTAATTTATCGGGGTGGTGACTGCATCGCGGTGGTCAATGCATCGGGGTGGTCAATGCATCGGGTGGTCAATGCATGCGGTGGTCAATGCAATGCGGTGGTTAATGCATCGGGGTGGTCAATGCATCGGGGCGTTCAATGAAAAAAAAAACTTTCACCGTCCGGAAAAAATTTAAAAAAAAAAATTTGAACGTCTAGAAAAAAATAAAAATAAAAAATAAAATAGAAGACAACAACAACAACGTGTCAGGAAAATAAAAAATTAAAAAAAAAATTCCCGCCTATTCCCCCTTTTTTGTTTTTATTTTTTGTTTCTTTTATTAAGGTATTTGGGTCTATCTACCTGATTTTTGTCCTTATAACTAAGTGTTTGTTTTGGATTTCCTTTTTGTCTAATTAAATCCAATATGTGTCATTTTCAATAATTGTCCCTAAAAAATATTGTAGTGGTTTTGATCTCAAATCGCATAAGTTAACATAATAGGATTTTTTTCTGAAAAAAAAAAACATAATAGGATTATTTAATACTTTTATAGGAAAACACTAGAATATATACATTATGGCGGTTTATAATAGTTTAATTTTGGTTATGTTGTATCTTTTATCTTCTGAATTAAACTAAAAGAACTTATAATTGAACTTTGAAAAGAATAGAATCAAATGAATAGAATCAAATCAAAAGATGAACATTCAACAAATGTTCTTAGGAATTCAAATTACAGAAAAAACGGGAAGAATGAAACTTCATTATTCTTATTGATTTACAACTGGAAACAAAATTATAATACTTTTGATTGTGTAATCCTAAGCTAACTGAAGTTTATATAGCTGTTGGGGAAGCCAATCAGTTGCAACAACTTAACTTCCATTTCTAACCGCTTTCTCCAGTAGGTGTTCGACCAAATGCCAAAACCAACTATACATTCTCTTATATGCCTCAACACCCCCTCAAGCTGAATATGGATGAAATCCTTTAGAGGGAAGGCCCGAAGGAGTTTGTGAAGTGTATGTCTGTCTACTGGTTTGGTCAATATGTCTGCTGGCTGGTCTTTAGTGTTGATTGGAAGGGGAACAAGAACCTTGGCCAAGTACTTTTCCCTCACAAAATGACAATCAATCTCTATATGCTTTATTCTTTCATGGAAAACTGGATTTTCCACTATGTCCAATGCACTTTGACTGTCACAATATAGTGGTACTGTCTGTGTGTATATGATCTTAAAGTCTTGCAGCAGATAAATAAGCCACTGAATCTCACAGGCTGTGATAGCCATTGCCCTATATTCTGCCTCACTGGAGCTTCTAGAAACAGTTGGTTGTTTCTTTGATTTCCAAGAAACTAAGGCATCTCCAAGATAAACTAGGTAACATGTAGTAGATCTTTTAGTCTTTGTACAACCGCCTAGTCACTAAAAGGTTTGAGTGTGATGGACCTATGACTAGGAAAGAAAAGACCTTTTTCAGGTTCTGATTTGAGGTATCTGAGGAGTCTGTGAGCTGCTTTTAAATGTGCTTGATTTGGTTTGTCCAAGAACTGACTCAATTGCTGGACAGGGAAGGCTATATCTGGTCTGGTGTTTCCCAGATATAAGAGCTTACCAACCAAGCTTCTGTAAAGAGTGTTAGATTCCAATGCTGGAGCTTCAACCTCTGTTAGATTCTAAGAGGTGTCCATAGGTGTTGCTACTGGTTTGCATTCTAGGAATCTAAACTCCTTCAAAAGGTCTAAACAGTATTTACTATTCCATCTCTGTTTCTTGCAACCTCAAAACCTAGAAAATATTTGAGTTTGCCAAGATCCTTTATTGTAAAAGCCTGATGTAAAAGATCTTTTAAGTGTTGTATTTCTGAAATGTCTGAGCTGCCAACCATTATGTCATCAACATATACTAGTAATGCTATAAAGTTTTGACATGTTCCTCTTGTGAACAAGTTGTGATCATTCTGTGACTGCTTGTAACCATTATCCAATAGTTTCTATGTTAATTTGGCATTCCATTTCCTACTGGCTTGCCTCAAACCATACAGTGATTTGTTTAGTTTACAAACTAATCCATTTGTTGCTAAACCTTCAGGTGCTTTCATGTAGACTTCTTCTTCTAAATCTCCATGAAGAAAAAATCATTGTTGACATCTATTTGATGCAAGTGCCAATTCGGTTGTGCTGCAATGGCCATGAACAACCTGATGGTGTTTTGTTTTGCCACAGGAGAAAAGGTCTCCAGGAAATCAATTCCCTTAGTTTGTGTGTATCCCTTTGCCACTAGCCTTGCTTTGAATCTTTCTACAGTCCCATCTGCCTTTCTTTTGATTCTAAACACCCATTTGCATCCTATAGGTTTAATGCCTTTAGGTACCGGTACAAGGGACCAAGTATTAGTCTTCTTTAATGCTTTTAACTCTAAATCCATGGCTGCCTGCCATCTTGGATCTGCATCAGCTTCCTTATAAGAAGTAGGTTCTTGCTCATTGTTAATGTTTGCTATGAACCCCTAATAAGTAGAAGACATATTAGAATAAGAAATGACATTGTCTAAAGTGTGAGGAGATGTCTAAGGACATGATTAGCACAAACATAGTCATTCAAATAAGATGGTGTACGTAGATCTCTGTCTATGTGATTTTTGACTTGGGGCCGAACATCATTGGAATGAGAATCATTATCATTTGCATGATTCTCATGATCTAGTGAATGATCAGCTTCAACTGCTTGAAGATTAGATGTGTCAATATCAACAGATAATGGTAGGCATAAATCCCGTGAATGAATGTACTCAGAAATATTAGTAAAAGGAAAAAATGTTCATGAAAGGTAACATCCCTAGATATGGTGACATTCCTATTTTGAAGATTCACTACTCTAAAACCTTTTATGTTTGGTTCAAAACCAAGAAACACAGATGCTATGCTTCTATCTTCAAATTTGCCTCTGCCTTGTGATATGGTTGAAGCAAAACATAAACAACCAAAAACTCTTAAGTTGTCATAAACAGGTTGTTTGGTATATAAAAATATGATAAGGAGTATCATTGTTCAGTAAAGGGGTGGGGATAATGTTGATCAAATGCACTGCATAAAGAACACAATAATGCCAATATTCAACAGGAATTTGAGACTGTATTCTAAGTGTCCTAGCAACATTTTATATGTGTTGTTATTTTCTCTCAATGAGTCCATTTTGTTGTGGTGTCCTAGTGCATGCCATTTGACGGACAATGCGTTTTTGTCTATAGAAGTCCTTTAATGTAAATTTTACACCTTGATCAGACCTTATGGTCTTGATACATCTATCAAATTGAGTCTGTACAAAGATACAAAATTGTTGTAATAACTAACTTGCCTGATCCTTGGATTTCATTAAGAAGATCCAAGTGTATCTACTATGATCATCAACTTTAGACAAAAAAAATAAGCATCACCATCAACAGATAGAATCCTATTTGGCCCCCAAATATCAATATGAATAAGATCAAAACACTGCAAATAAACAGATTTACTAATAGGAAATTTTGGTTTCTTTTGTTTTGCCAAAGGGCAAACAATACAATCGTGATTAGGCATCTGTATTCTAGCATCTAAAGATTTTATAACTTTCAATCTTTCAGTAAATGGATGCCCTAATCTACAATGCCATATATCAGAAGTAGACATGTAACAAGAATTAGAACTAGAATTAGTATGATCAATATGATCTCTTGCTTTGTGCACCAACTATGAATTTTTAGCAACTAGTATGTATAAGCCATTGCAAAGACTAGCTGAACCAATCTTCTTCATAGTCAGTGGTTCCTGCACATGGCAAAATAGAACCAAAAACAACATAAAGATTATCATAGTCTACCAATTTTTTGACAGAAATTAGATTATGAGTGAAATTAGGAATATAAGACATTATGCAGAATGATCTGGCTGTTAATTTGAATGTCTCTTGTATGACTAACATATACTGAAGAACCATTTGGTAATTTCACAAAGAGATTTTTAGAAGGTTTGATGTTAGCCATATGTTGTAAAGAAAAAGTGATATGGTTGGTTGCCCCTGAATTCATAATCCAGTGGACAGGACTGCCCTTGATACCTTGCCCTGATGTTCCTGCAGCCAAAACCACTGAATTGCATTGACTAGATGGAGGCTGCAATCCTTGAATCAAAGAGAGCAGGTGATTATATTGAGACTTGGTGACAGGTACCTCATCATAATTCTGACTCTGCTGATCATGTATAAAGACATCTTGAGTAGATGAATCCTGATCAAACTCCACATTATTAGCTGCTGGACATGCACCTCTACCATAACTTTGAAATTGGTTGGGAATCCATACTTCTTGTAACATTTGTCAATAGTGTGACCCTCTTTGCCACAATAGGTACAATAAGGCCTTTTGCTGTTTCCTTGAAAACCCCTACCACCACCTCCATTTCCTCTTCCTTGTCCCCTGCCCTGATTCTGAAATCTTGTATTTGCCATGACTTGATTGCAATCTGCATTAACCTTCATCTCAGAACTAGCAACAAGAACAACATAATCTACACTAACAAGATTGTAATTGAGTTGTTGTTCATGGTTTAATGCCATAACAAAGGCAGTCTTGACATCTGGAAGGGGAATTGTCATTAGAACCTGGGATTTGACATTACCAAAGTTCCCATTTAAACCTTTCAAGAATCTAGTGGTGTAGGCATTGGAATAATACTCCCTAATTGTGTTTAAAGTTGGACAAGTGCAGGGAGGAATGGGCCTTAAAAGAAGGTATTGATCCCACAAGGTTTTCAGCTTTGTAAAGTAATCAGTAACAGATAATGTGCCTTGTTTTGTCCTTTCGATTTCTTCTTCAAGATTAGACAATCTATAGGCATCACCTATGCCAAATCTATCATGTAAATCCAACCATATTTCCCTGGCTGTATCAAAATACATCACTGACTCGGAAATTGTTGGTGACATCGAATTAATCAACCAAGAAATAACCGTATCATTGGCCAGTAACCAATCTTCATATGCAGGATCATCCTCTGCAGGAGCAATTGCAGTCCTATTGATAAAACTCAATTTCTTTCTACATGATATTGCCTTTGTAATTGCCCTTTTCCAATGATTGAAATTTTCTGCACCTTTCAAAACAGGTTGCACCAGGATTAAACTCGGATTATCACTATTTTTGCCTTGAATAACAACACGATTTGCTGCTTCCATTAGAATCCTAAAGAAATAAAACAGAAAATTAAGAACACGAACTGAAAACGAGTAGTTTCTTGGAAAATATGAAGATTGATCCAATGGAAAGATCAAGAATGCGGAAACGAATCGTTGTGCTCTGATACCATGTTGAAATACTGAATTAAACTGAAGAACTTCTAATTTAACTTTGAAATGAACAGAATCAAATCAAAAGATGAACATTCAACAAATGTTCTTCAGGAATTCAAATTGCAGAAAAAGCGGGAAGAATGAAACTTCATTATTCTTATTGATATACAACTGGAAACTGAATTATAATACTTCTGATTGTGTAATCTTAAGCTAACTGAAGTTTATATAGCTGTTGGGGAAGCCAATCGGTTGCAACAACTTAACTTCCACTTCTAACTGCTTTCTTCAGTAGGTGTTCGACCAAATGCCAAAACCAACTGTACATTCTCTTATATGCCTCAACATTAAATGGATTGAAATCCTTGTGTATGCCATCTTACGCTAACTTCACGTGACGTGTTTCCTATCTTAGAGGCTAAAATCAGGCTACACTTATACATTTGAGTTGTAAATCATTGAATAAGATTTCCAATTAATGTAACGTAACTTGAATCGCTTGAATGAAAGTTAGATATCGTCAAATTAATTAGTAAATGTATGATAATCCTAAATTCAAGGCGACTGCCTTAATCATTGATATTAATCAAATTTATGATATATTTTTTGTTGGAAAATTGATGGTTAAAATGGAATACTTTAAATGATATGTCATATTGGGCTTAAGTGTGTGAATGGAAAGTGTTATGGAAAGGAAAAATGGGAAGAAGCTATTTCTCCCACATTGGTTGGAAGAAGGGAAAAGAGTCGATATTTATATGATGTTGTTTTAGTGTAGTTAGAATAAGAAACCAACATTATACACGATCTCACGCGCGCAGGGGGAGGGGGTGCAAATCCAATCCGGAATTCATCTTGGTTTACCCTTGGGCTTGTGCATGCCCGCGTATCCTACGTACACGAATGCAGCTCGATTCAAAGGTTCACGTCCGAGTCAGTTTTGCATTTTTCAATGCAGAATCAACCTTCAATGCTGCTAAGATGACTGCTCCTATTCCAACGTGATTAAGCTGAGGCTTTTGGCTTTTCCAGTTCTGCTACACTTATGACATTCAATTCATTTTGAGACTGTTCTGTTCCATCATCTTTTCACTTCCTTTTCTAGAACCTATAAATTCTGCTATATTTTGCTTCATCAAAAAGAGATAGAGACATAAACATATCTAAAAATAAGCAGAAAATCTTCTTCCTTTTACCTTTCTTATGAAACTACAGAGTTCAAGCAACAAAGTTCTTAAGCAGCTAAAAGCGTGGTGCATCTTGTCGCTGCTAACCATTCTATCTGGGAGAATAACGTTCCGTTCAAACTCCAAGCACTCGACGGTGAGGGGACGAATTAGTCTTAAGGAAACTGTGTTCAACACATGGCTCGGTTCAGTTCATCTTGTTAATTCATTTTCCTTTTGCAATTGTAATTCGATTCAGTTGTGTTTTCGTTTTAATTGTAATTGTATTATGATCAATGTAATCAGATTGTGCCCCATAATGCAACAATCTTAAGACTAATTCGTGTTTCTGTATCGGTGAGCCGAGGACAGAATAATTCTGGTTCATTGACAGAATTGAAAACGAACAGTAAACTGTTGTTTACGAATCAAAGGCTCATTTTCTGTTTCAAAACAGAATTATAAACGGAGCAGAATTTTTCGTGGAGTGATCATCTAAGATATTCACGAATATTTTGAGTTATCCTACAGGATTCTCAAACAATTTGTTCAAGAATCAGGATAGAAACAAGTTCGAGATTGTTTTATATAATAGAAACAACTTCGAGATCGTTTTATATATTATTGAAAGAAATTTAACAGAAACAATTTCGAGATTGTTTTAATTAGTATAGTTCGGTTCACGAACGTTCTATATAGTATTGAAAGGAATTTAATCATTGTGTGTTAAATTTCAGAAATGGCAACCAGTGAAGGACAAAAAGGGGCTGATGATCAGACTCAAGCTTTGGTCCAGCATGTGCCGAATCGAGTTGTTGCTCCTCTGAATCAGCATGAGAGGCCTGAAAAATTCAATGGGCTGAATTTTAAGAGATGGCAACAAAAGATGATGTTTTATCTCACAACATTGCGTCTGGCAAAGTTCCTAACTGAGGATCCACCAACAACTGAAGGGGAACCAGATCAAGATTTTATGTTTGCCATTGATGAATTGAAACAATATGATTATCTTTGTAGACATTATAAAATGAATTGTTTAGTTGACTCATTGTATGATGTATATTGTGAGAAAAAGAATGCAAAAGAATTGTGGGATGCATTAGATAAGAAATATAGAACTGAAGATGCAGGTACAAAGAAATTTGTAGTTGGCAGGTTCTTGGAATACAAGATGGTGGATTCTAGACCACTCATGGAACAGGTGGAAGAATTTCAGTTGATTCTTCATGAAATTCAAGCTGAAAAAAATGGAGCTTAGTGAGACTTTTCAAGTCGCATGTGTAATTGAAAAATTACCTAACGGTTGGAAAGATTTCAAGAATTACCTTAAGCATAAGCGAAAGGAGATGAGCATGGAAGATCTTGTTGTTAGGCTTCGTATTGAAGATGACAATAAGAAGTCTGATAAAAGAGAAAACAATTCTAATAATTTTCCAAGAGCTAATATGGTGGAACATGGCCAAAGATCGAAGAAGAAGAACAAATTTGTGAAAGGGTCTAAGTCGGGACCAAAAGCTAAATTGGGACCGAAAGGTGGCTTATCAAAACCTAAGTTCCAAGGAAAATGTTTTAATTGTGACAAGATTGGTCACAAATCTGTTGACTGCAAGCTACCAAAGAAGAAGGTTTCAGAAGCAAATATTGTTCAAGGCATGGAAGATATTGATCTTTGTGATGTTGTGTCAGAGGTGAACATGGTGGATTCAAATCCAAGAGAATGGTGGGTAGAAACAGGAGCTACAAAGCATGTGTGCTGATGAGAGTCAACTTTACTATGTTTTGGTGCATGTTTTAACCCCCGTTTATGACACTCTTGGCTTGTTTTGGGTGGTTTTAGACCGATTGTAGGGTAAAATCGCTTTGAGCACTTACTTAGAGGTAATCCATCAAATTGATGGAAAACCTTATCATTTTACGGTGTTTTGGCCCTATTCGAGCCCTGTTTATCTTGCGGTATTATGCTTGGTATATTGTGCTATGGAAATGTAGGAAATAGGTGACTCGTAAGCCCGGAAGATGAGGCATGAGACTTAGAATGGCGAAACCGAAGCCTGGGGATGGAAACGGATCAAAGGTGGTTGGTGCTTTTACCATTTGTTCACTTTATCTGCAGTTTTCTCCCATATACATGCATTTTCTGGACTTGTGGTCTTCATTAAAGTTGTAGATAATTGAATGAGCTTTCCAACGTATTTTGAATCACTCAAATCGGAGCTCTACGCGCAAAGATATTGTCAGATTACTGAAGGTGTATCAGTCCAGATTTTTGGCGCGCGCTGAAGTTTTGGGGCGCGCCAAGTTGAAACAGAGAGTTACCAAAGTCACTGAAGCAGTTTTGGGGCGCGCCAAATTGACTTTTCCTGCACATTTTTGGAGAATATAAATACCACTTGTGATTTTTTAGGGACTCTCTGAACAACTTTTACACTTCGATTTTCACACTTTTCTCCCCTTTAGGTCGAATTCTTCCATTCTTCTTCCCTAGATTCACTCTATTATCATCTTTTACTTAAATTAAACACAATCTAGCTTAGATTTTAACAAAAGTTTCTTCTCTAATCTTGGATTTTCTGATTTTGGGTCTTCTTCTTCACCAATTGACATGGGTGTTGAAAAAGCTTGATGTAAACTCCGATTCTCTACGATTTTGGTAATCAATTTCAGTTTCTCTTTCATTTATGGCTTTAATTTTATCTTTGATTGTTTTTTTAGTTTTATTATGAGTAGCTAAACTTTTCATAGCCAAATTATGTGAAAATTGAAGAAATCACCCTCTAATTGATGAAATTGGGAATGGGTAGTGTTTAATTGTTGTTATATTGACGAATTCATGTCTTAAAACTTGTTTTTAATGCTTGAATTAGCTTGTACACCTAGTTCATGAACCCACACACCACTTTTATAAATGTATGTTGCGAAGGGGTGTGGGAAAAAGGGTTTTAAGATCGTTGTTTACAATTGACTGAGTTGTTTAGATCAATTGGGTAACGAGGTTTGTCGGTGTAAATCGAGCGGCTCTAGTTCTTAATCTTGTTTCGGTCAGTTAAATCCTTAGAGGCGGACTGTTGAACCGGGCAAAGGGTACCAAGTTGTTGCATGGCGTCTAGTACTATCTTAGGAGTTTGCACCAATGAACGAGTCGATATAAGCATTAGGATAGTTGATTGGTAGTTTCTATTCCCAAATAATCGATTAGAGGGGCGAAAGCATTCAATTGGATCGTGGTTTGGCTATGTCTCTCTTCCTTCTTATCTCTCTCTCGTTTAAATATCATTGTAGTATAATTACCGTGAACAAACCTTGATTAGCCTAAACTAAGTATGAAGACGACTTTGGTATTCGATTGATTCCTCGTGGGATACGACCTTGCTCACCATTGTAGTACTTCCGACCCGGTACTCTGCCGGTTAAGGTTGGTCGTTACTATTTTGGTCACCAAGTTTTCTTTTTGGTAGGCTTAGCTATTTGATGTGCTTCGTCGTTATTTGAGCCAAAGTGTTGTATGCTTAGTGTTTGGTCACTTCTTTAGAAAAATTTCAGCACTTTTTAAATTTTCCAAAGTTTTGATGTTGTATTCGTATGTTGATCTTTCACATTGATAGGATAAATGGTTTAGTGAATGTTTAAATGCATGTTACTTGGCTTACTACCTTATCTTGGAAATGAGATTTTCATGCACGTATTGCTTCGATTTCATGAGCCATGGTAACTAGTGACCGATTATGGTAGACTTAGGCACAATTCGGCAACCTAGAACTCATATCATTAACTTCGAGACGAAATAGAAGGGCCGACCTTGGTAGAGTTTGGGATGACAGTTATGGCGTTTCTTTGACCCGACCAGAGTCAAATAGCCACCCCGTGACATATTCCACAATAACCCCTCTAAGCCTTGGTAGGATGGTTAGACCCTCATCCGACATTTAACCGTTCGTATTTAGCCCATAATTACCCGACCCTTGAGCTTTATTTGTGGTCTACATTCCCTTGAACACCCTACGAGTTGAGCTTAATCTTTTCTTCTAGATCACACTTGCTTAGGCAAGTGTGGGGTGGTAGAGTGGTGTGTATGTTGAGAGGAGTTGGTGTTTTTACGAGCTATTTCATGATATTGGAGGGTAGGAGCTCGATTCATTTTATGTGTATATGATGGCCTTTGACTCAAACCTAATAAAAATTCAAGTTCAAATTCAGATTCAAATACAAAAAAAAAAACAAAAAAAAAGAAAAAAAGAAAAGGAAAAAAAAGAAGAAGATTTATGAATAAGTGAATAAAGGTTGAGTCAAAGCAAGCCAAGTATTTTTGGACTCTTGTATTCATTTGTATATGATGTTGGTGTTTGGGATGAGTCCTCAATGTAGAAACATGATATCTTATACATTTTTGCCTCGTTACACTTGAGACATAGTGCGATATGGCATTTTATTTCTTGGATCATGTTTCTAGTTTCATTTTCAGCTAGAGAAGGGTAGAGCTAGCTACGTTTTGTATTGTTACACCCCGTGATTGAGCTTGCTCGTTTTTATCTCTTTGTTGTTTATTCCCCAGAAATTCCCTTCGGTTAGCCTCGTCCCTAGCCTAACGTTACAACCTTTCAAGTCCTACTCGACCTTGCTCAGCCTCGGTTGGCCCCGATTAGTGGAGATGCTTATGAAATACGAGCCTATGGTGTAGTCGCAATAACCTAGCATCTATAATCCAAACCGGTGAACCGTGGTTAATGTAGGAGAAGCTATTCACACACTCACATCCTGTTTGCTTGACAAGTTAGGGTTAAGTTGCATGCATTTACTCAATTACTTTTCGGTTATCCTTGATATGTGATTGGCTTGACCTACGCGTGTAACGTTGACTCTTTGGATTCTTTTAAAACGCTCATTTTGCTCGAGGGCGAGCAAACGCTAAGTGGGGGGTGGTTGATGAGAGTCAACTTTAATATGTTTTGGTGCATGTTTTAACCCCCGTTTATGACACTCTTGGCTTGTTTTGGGTGGTTTTAGACCGATTATAGGGTAAAATCGCTTTGAGCACTTACTTAGAGGTAATCCATCAAATTGATGGAAAACCTTATCATTTTACGGTGTTTTGGCCCTATTCGAGCCCTGTTTATCTTGCGGTATTATGCTTGGTATATTGTGCTATGGAAATGCAGGAAATAGGTGACTCGTAAGCCCGGAAGATGAGGCATGAGACTTAGAATGGCGAAACCGAAGCCTGGGGATGGAAACGGATCAAAGGTGGTTGGTGCTTTTACCATTTGTTCACTTTATCTGCAGTTTTCTCCCATATACATGCATTTTCTGGACTTGTGGTCTTCATTAAAGTTGTAGATAATTGAATGAGCTTTCCAACGCATTTTGAATCACTCAAATCGGAGCTCTACGCGCAAAGATATTGTCAGATTACTGAAGGTGTATCAGTCCAGATTTTTGGCGCACGCTGAAGTTTTGGGGCGCGCCAAGTTGAAACAGAGAGTTACCAAAGTCACTGAAGCAGTTTTGGGGCGCGCCAAATTGACTTTTCCTGCACATTTTTGGAGAATATAAATACCACTTGCACAGATTTTTTAGGGACTCTTTAGACACTTTTACACTTCGATTTTCACACTTTTCTCCCCTTTAGGTCGAATTCTTCCATTCTTCTTCCCTAGATTCACTCTTTCATCATCTTTTACTTAAATTAAACACAATCTACCTTAGATTTTAACAAAAGTTTCTTCTCTAATCTTGGATTTTCTGATTTTGGGTCTTCTTCTTCACCAATTGACATGGGTGTTGAAAAAGCTTGATGTAAACTCCGATTCTCTACGATTTTGGTAATCAATTTCAGTTTCTCTTTCATTTATGGCTTTAATTTTATCTTTGATTGTTGTTTTTAGTTTTATTATGAGTAGCTAAACTTTTCATAGCCAAATTATGTGAAAATTGAAGAAATCACCCTCTAATTGATGAAATTGGGAATGGGTAGTGTTTAATTGTTGTTATATTGACGAATTCATGTCTTAAAACTTGTTCTTAATGCTTGAATTAGCTTGTACACCTAGTTCATGAACCCACACACCACTTTTATAAATGTATGTTGCGAAGGGGTGTGGGAAAAAGGGTTTTAAGATCGTTATTTATAATTGACTGAGTTGTTTAGTTCAATTGAGTAACGAGGTTTGTCGGTGTAAATCGAGCGGCTCTAGTTCTTAATCTTGTTTCGGTCAGTTAAATCCTTAGAGGCGGACTGTTGAACCGGGCAAAGGGTACTAGGTTGTTGCATGGCGTCTAGTACTATCTTAGGAGTTTGCACCCATGAACGAGTCGATATAACCATTAGGATGGTTGGTTGGTAGTTTCCATTCCCAAATAATCGATTAGAGGGGCGAAAGTAATCAATTGGATCATGGTTTGGCTATGTCTCTCTTTATATTTCATATCCTTAGTTTAATTATCGTAGTAGTATAATCACAACACGAACAACCTTTGATTGACCTAAACTAAGTACGAAGACGACTTTGGTATTTGATTGATTCCTCGTGGGATACGACCTTGCTCACCTCTATAGTGCTTCCGACCCGGTACTCTGCCGGTTAAGGTCGGTCGTTACTATTTTGGCCATCATGTGCTCCAACAGGGATGTGTTTACTAAGTTCTAGCCAGCTCAAGAGAACGAGACTTTATTCATGGGAAACTCGGCTACTTCTGCTATAGCGGGAAAAGGTGAAGTAATTCTCAAGATGACTTCTGGCAAGCATCTGACTCTGAAGAATGTGCTATATGTCCCATATATGCATAAGAATCTGGTGTCTGGAGTGCTATTGAATAAAAATGGCTTCCGTCTTGTTTTAGAGTCCGACAAGTTTACTATGACTAAGAGTGGTATGTATGTCGGTAAGGGGTATGCACGTAATGGCATGGTGAAGCTGAATGTAATGGCTATTAAGCCAAACAATATTAATAATAATATTTACGGTTCTGCTTACTTGATTAAGTCTCCTTCCTTATGGCATGGTAGAATAGGACATGTTAATTACGATTCCCTGCGTCATAGCCTCAAATTCGATATTGATAAGGAACATAAGTGTGAAACTTGTGTTGAAGCAAAATTACCTAGAGCGCCTTTTCAAAATTTTGAAAGAAATACGCAACCACTCGACTTGATACATAGCGACGTGTGTGATCTTAAAGTTGTGCAATCGAGAGGTGGAAATAATTATTTTATTACCTTTATCGATGACTGCACTAAGTATTGCTATGTATACTTGTTAAAAGGGAAATATGAAGCGATAGATAAATTTATTCTATTCACAAAAGAAGTTGAAAATCAACATGAGAAAAAGATCAAAGCACTCCGAAGTGATAGAGGTGGTGAATACTTGGCACCACTCAGTGACTTGTGTGCTGAACATGGGATTATACATGAAATAACTGCACCTTGGTCTCCACAGTCAAACGGAGTGGCTGAGAGGAAAATTCGAACATTGAAAGAAATGATGAATTCAATGTTGTTAAGTTCAGGAGTTCCACAAAATATGTGGGGGGAAGCTATCCTATCTAGCAACTATCTTTTAAATAAGATACCCGAAAGAAACAAGAGATAACTCCTTATGAACTATGGAAAGGTAAACCGCCATCTTACAAATACTTGCGAGTGTGGGAGTGCCTTGCAAAAGTGCTCGTACCTACACCCAAGGTTGTAAGAATAGGATCAAAAACTGTTGATTGTATATTCATTGGATATGCACACAATAGTAGTGCTTATCGATTTCTTGTTTATAAATCAGATAATCCTGAAATACACAAGAATACGATAATGGAATCAAGAAATGCATCATTCTTTGAGAATGTATTTCCGGCTAAACAAATGAACCGAGTTCATTAAAACGAGTTCATGTTCAGGATCACAGTTCTGAACAAGTGAATGAGGAAGAGCCAACTGAGGTTGAGCCAAGAAGAAGCAAAAGGTCGAGGACTGAAAAATCTTTTGGTAAAGATTTTATCACATATATGATAGAGACAGATCCTCAAAATTTCAAGGAGGCGACAACTTCTTCTGAAGGTCCAATGTGGAAAGAAGCAATAAATAGTAAAATAAATTCTATATTGCAAAATCATACATGGGAGTTAGTTGATCTACCTCCAGGATGTAAACCACTAGGATCAAAATGGATCTTTAAAAGGAAAATGAAACCTGATGGATCTATTGATAAATATAAGGCCAGACTGGTAATAAAATGTTACAGTCGAAAAGAATGTCTTGACTATTTTGATACATATTCTCTAGTAACGAGAATAACATCCATTAGGATGGTACTTGCTATAGCCACTTTGCGTAATTTACAAGTACACCAGATGGATGTAAATCTTAAATGAAGATTTAGATGAAGAAATCTACATGGAACAACCTGAGGGTTTTTCTAGCCCAGGACAAGATAAGAAAGTGTGTAAATTAGTTAAGTCTTTGTATGGCTTAAAACAAGCACCAAAACAATGGCATGAGAAATTTGATCATGTTATGCTTGAAAATGGTTTCAAAACCAATGAATGTGATAAATGCATTTACATGAAAGAAACAAAAGATGGCTATGTCATTTTGTGTCTTTACGTTGATGACATGCTTATTATTGGAAGCAATCAAATCTACCAAAGATATATTAAACGCCAGATTTGAAATGAAAGATATGGGTTTAGCAGAAATGATACTGGGAATTAGAATTACAAGAAATTCTAATGGTCTCATTTTGAGTCAATCTAATTATATTGATAAAATCCGGAAAATATTCAATAAAGATGATTCAAATGAAGCCAGAACTCCGATAGATCAGAGTCAGCCTTTGTTAAAGAATAAAGGTGAAAGTGTGTCTCAATTAGAGTACGCAAGGATTATTGGAAGTCTAATGTACTTAATGAGTTTATCTTGTACCGGATATCGCTTATGCTGTTGGCAAGCTAAGCAGATATACTAGTAATCCGAGTAATGATCATTGGAAAGCTATAGTGAGGTTACTGAGATATTTAAGATATACTCGTAAGTATGGCCTTCACTATACAAGAGAACCTACTTTTATAGAAGGATATACTGATGCAAATTGGATATCAGATTCAAAGGATTCAAAATCCACAAGTGGTTTTGTATTCACATTAGGATGTGGAGCTGTGTCTTGGAAATCTTCTAAACAAACTGTGATAACCGAATCCTGGAATCTGAGTTTGTAGCTTTAGATAAATGTGGAGAAGAGGCGGAATGGTTGCATCAATTCCTAGAGGATGTTCCTCAATGGCCAAAACATGTGCCAGGAATATGTATTCACTGTGACAGTCAATCTGCGATTGGACGAGCACAGAACAAAATGTATAATGGTAAGTCAAGGCATATACGCCGAAGACATAACTCAACTGTTCGTTCCATCATCTTTTCACTTCCTCTTCTAGAACCTATAAATTCTGTTGTATTTTGCTTCATCAAAAAGAGATAGAGACAGAAACATATCAAAAAATCAGTAGAAAATCTTCTTCCTTCTACCTTTCTTATGAAGCTAGAGAGTTCAAGCAACAAAGTTCTTAAGCAGCTGAAAGCGTGGTGCATGTTGTCGCTGCTAACCGTTCTATCCTGGGAGACTAACATTCCGTTCAAACTCCAAGCACTCGACGGTGAGGGGACGAATTAGTCGTAAGGAAACTGTGTTCAACACATGGGTCGGTTCAGTTCATCTTGTTAATTCGTTTTCATTTTGCAATTGTAATTCGATTCAGTTGTGTTTTCGTTTTAATTGTAATTATATTATGGTCAATGTAATCAGATTATGCCCCATCATGCAACATTTTTTACCTCTATTAGATGCTTAATTATAATATTTTATGAATAAATCAAACGGACTTGATTTCAATATGTTATTTGCCTAGAAAAAATATTACTTCTGTTGTAATATTTTGTGTGCAGATATTTAGAAGTGTTGACAAGTTTGTGGAGGGTTTGTGAAGTTATGATTAAAGATATATGAGAGATTAAAGATGAGATATCAACGACAAGAGATTTAGACAAGTCACAGACTTATGAACACATTTATATATCCAATTTGCTTTGTTTTATTTTCCTAGATAGAATATGTTATCTTTAAGTCAGCCAGAACACTATAATGAAGACAAAATTGTCATTGATCTGTGAGGTTTTTGAGTAATTGGCATCCTAGCTAGAGTAATGTAATGCATGTTTAATCAATATTTAAATCAAATTTGTTCAAGATAGATCATGAATTCAAACATAGGGTTCTAATATTTCAAAATAAAAAAAAAAAAAAATAGTAACCAAAATAGAGGGTTTCACCATTAATTTATTCAGAATTAGGATTAGAAAGCAATTTGAAAAAATCTAATTTATTTGAGGATTGAGTGAGATTTATTGGATCGTTGTTTGATTACGTACCATTTTATAGCTGAGGCTTGTTTATTTTCTTGCATTCTTAATCAAAAAAAAATTAATCTTTCTGTAATTTTAGTCAAATATCGAAACTTTTAATTCCTCCCCAAAATTTGTGGTGTTTAGTTTTATTATAAATATAATCTCAGTGGCATCAAACATTTCCGTCTCGATTTGAACTATATGATAGTATACATAACTCGTTTGCTAGTGTAGGAGTGATTTGTAATTATGTAAAATCAATCATGATCGATGATGAAAATGAAAACCCGTGATGTCTTTCATCTTTAAACAGAATTTTGTCTAGACAAGTTAATAAGCATGGTAGGTTAATTAATATTGTTGTTCTCTATATATATCATATCGTTCGAGCACTTTAATTCTTATCCACAACATAAGATCATGTCATATATGTACCTGACATGATCTTATCTCATGTTGATGTCATTGCTCTCTGTTTAGAGAAGATTATCCACACAAAAACATAAAATTAAAACTCCATTAGGTGAAATATCAATATACATGCATACATATCATCCTTAATAACAAATTTTTTCACTTTGCTCTTATTTATACCTATATAACAAATTATGCATGCATCCATGTATCCCACATCAATCATTTCTTTCAATAGCCACCAAACCTTCTACCATGCATAGCATAGCCATCACTTTCACAGCCTCTTTCATATTCAACATACTCAACCCTCCTCTCTGGCTCATAGTATTGTTCATGATGATGGTGATGATGGGGAGAGCGGATGATCTCTTCTTCTACCACGCGCTCGTGAACCACCGGTTCCTCGATGACACGACGCTCGTAGGCGCTATCGATCACACCATGGTTGTGTCTGCCATGGTTGTAGTTTTCAGACATTGCAAACTCCTTGAAGTAGCTCATTTTTCTCTTTGGTGATTTGAAAGTTAATTCGTACGTAGTAGTTATATGTTTTCAGTGTGAGGATTTGATTAAGTGATAGTGTGTATATATAGTTGGGATTTAGTTCCAATACTCTTTTTTTTTATTTTAGGAAATTTGATTCCAATATTCCAATGTGATAAGGTGGGTATTTTTAGTGATGAACCTGATTCTTTCTTTATATATGCTAGATATAACTTTATTTCTAATCAATGCCATTTTCGAATACAACTATATTGTTTTGTTCTTTCTATACTACAGCTCAAAATTCTATGGCATTTCTTTCTCTAAAAGAAAGTTCTACGGCATTTGAGGGTGGAAATTTCGGGAAATTCTACCTTAAAACCCGCGTCTTCGACGGAGTCCCTTTATTTTAATCGAAAAACACAAATGTTTTTTTTTTTTTTTTTTTTTTTTTTTTTTTTTATGAAAAACACACATGTTTTTAAGTGTTAGTACCTAATATATATTAAAATACATATTGAAAAATGGGTGTTTTTTTAGTGTATTTAAGGGTTAAAGGGTTAGGGTTTAGGGTTTAGGGCACCACTCTAAGCATTAATGTTTAAAAATAGACATGTACTGGGGTATCTTTAATATTGTGTATATAAAATGTTAATTAAATACCTTCAATTCTCATAAGCTTAAGCTTTTGGGAATTTTCAAAAAAAAAAAAAAAAAAAAAACGAAGCAATCAAGTGTTGGGTCTTTTTCTTCTCTTACAGACCCACACTAAAAAAAAAATCAAGTGTTGGCCATTTCTCTCCTCTTACAGGCCCAGACTTGAGGGGGCGTATTGTGATATATAATTATCTACATTTCCATGAGCTTAAGTTTTTAGGAGAGATGATAATTCAACACTTCAAAGCAATGGTATATTTAGTGTGGTGCCCTTAAATGCCATCTAGAAATTACCGTGAAAATAGATGTACTGAGGTGTCCTTAATAACAATGATAGATTTAGTGTGATGTACTTAATTGTCATCTAAAAATAACCGCTTTTTAAGTCATTCATGTAAGGAGATAATTCATAATTAATGATGACCATATATGGTGAGGCTATGATTTTGCAGCGTATGTGCATATATGCTAAAGGTGAGAGGGATCATGATCATTCCTAGCGGGTAGACCAGAGGACTTTGGGAACCCATACACACGAGCTTTCTTAAGAAACGGTTAAACCCTAACTTCGAGGGTCTCCACTCCACTGTCTCACGGAATGAGTAGAAATGTTAATCAGGTAACCAAATGGCTCGGAGTCAATGACTTTGCTATTATACCAAAAGAACTGAAAGAAGACTCGCCATTTACGGGGTTCGAACCTCCATATTTCAGCTTAAGGTCCAAGCTGTCATTTTAAGACATGCACCCAAGCTATTTACCATCAGGTCATGTCTTGGGACTCATACACACGTGTTTTCTTACTAATTACCGGAGAGGTTTGGTCCGCTGCAAGTTGCAAATACTTCATTACGCGATAATACATCACGCTAACGGGCTTCCAGTGTCCAAGAACACTCTTCGATCTGATAATGAAGTTGTAGGTCAGTAGCACACATCTATATGACGAAACCATCATTGTTTGCTCCCACCAGATTGGGATCCCCCGGTCCAAAAATGATGTCTCGACTAGTATGACAACGCTTCTGACTTGGTATTTAAGAAGTTTTATGTCCATCCCCTTACTTCATAAGCACATTATTAGGATAAACAACGGTAATGATATTGGGCAACATTATGTGGCTTTTAGCGCGAGGCATATAAATGAAGATGAGTTTTTGTTGGAGAAGAGTTTCAGGGCACTCCTTCTAGTGTCACCTGATGATATACAAAGATATCCTCATGTGCGTAACATGGTAAGATGAAATGGAAATAGCAAATAAGAGAACTGTTGTGAATAAAGGTACGACAAAAGTGCTCCGCAGAATGGGTTGAACATGCGAAGGCTGCCTATGTGGATATATATAGGGAGTTTTGTCGAAAAAGTCAATTGAACCAGAAATAAACGGATTGAACTAAGAAATCAAAATAGTATTAGCACAATTGTATTATATATTTTGTATCATTATTAGTATTATATTTATTCATTGTAATACTCTAGATATTTCTAGACTCACATAGATAGGTTCGGCCCGACTCACTCTTGTAACTATATATATAGGATGTATCTCACAATTGAAAAGCAATTCAATACAAAATATTCTGAACCTTAATATGGTAGCAGAGCATTGATTTCCTCTATAACGCTTTTCTCTCCTCCTTCAACGCCTTCTCCTCATTCCTTCTTTTTTTTTTCGCAAGTCAACCTCCTTCTCTGTCTCCCTCCCTTTCAACCTCCTTCAACGTATTCTCTCATCCTGCTCCTCTGACTCAATGGCAACCAACAATTCCCCCATCACATTCAACCCAGCCACACAAACCCCAATAAAACTAGACTCCACCAATTATGAAATTTGGATTTTACAGATGGAACCACCGTTCACTGCCTATGATATCATGGGGTACCTTGATGGTACCACCACTGCCCCACCAAAAACGGTGCAATCGAATGGAACTACGAAGGAAAACCCGGATTACACAACCTGGAAACGCCAAGATTGTATGATATTTCATACCCTTGTCGCTGCCTGTACTCCTCAGATTGTTACTTTTCTGAGAATAGCAAAAACCTCACATGAAGCGTGGGTTATCCTCCAGGAAACATTTGCCAAGAAATCAAGGGGTCGAGTCCTGACTCTCAAAGAAAATTTAAGGGAGATGACCCGTGGAACCCAATCTATAAGCGAATTCATGTATGCCGTCAAACACAAAGCTGATGAATTGGCCCTTCTCGATGCTCCGGTGGACTCTGATGATCTAATAGACCTGATTTTCTCAAACGTTGGTGACGAATACCAACCCTTTGCTACTGCTATTCGAGCCCGAGAAAACCCGATTTCGTTCGAAGAACTCCATGAAAAATTGCTGAATTTTCGGCCTCCAAATGCAAGAAAATCCTCCTCCTCCGGCCTGTTTTCACCTGCTTCCGCTCACGCCGCCTATAATCAGACCCGCCATGGCCACCAATTTAATCAATGGCGAGGAAATTCCTCCCAGTCCTCTCGCAATAATCAGCAACAGCCCTTCACCTTCAATAATCAGCAGCAGGAGCGCTATAATGGCAACTCCACCAACCACCCTCGACCAGCAACAGTAGCTCCGGCCCTCGTCCCTACCTTGGCAAGTGCCAGTTCTGCGGCACACCCGGGCATTCAGCGAAGTTCTGTCCTCAAATCAAAAATATGCAGACTCAGCTTGGTTCAATTAAACATATGCAGGCCCCCTACAACTCACGTCAACAGGCCCACATTGCTACCGGCCCATCTAATTCTAACACTGCTCAGCCCTCAGCCCCGTTCCTTATGGATAGTGGAGCCACCCATCACGTGACAAATGATCTTCAGAATCTCTCTCTTCACGTTCCGTATCTCGGTCAAGATGATATCATGGTCGGAGACGGTAACGCCCTTTCTATCACTCATACTGGTTCTATATCCTTACCATTATCTAATTCCAAGTCCTTTAATTTAACTAATGTCCTATGTGTGCCCGAAATGTCTCGTAACCTGTTATCTATATCTCAATTATGTCAGTCCATAATGTGTCTGTCGAATTCTTACCCCATGAATTTAATGTGAAGGACATCAAGACGAAACAGACTCTTCTCAGTGGTCCGGCTAAAAATGGCCTTTATGAATGGCCGTCTAAACCCTTGCTTGCTTTCGCGTCCAATAAAGCCACGACATCAACCTGGCATCATCGTTTAGGGCACCCAGCCCCGCTTATTCTCAATAAGATTCTTAATGTTTTTGCTTTAGAGGCTTCGTCCTCCACTTTGTCGCACTGTAATTCTTGTTTGGTCAATAAGAGTCATAAACTCCCTTTTCATGTCTCTACTTTATCCACTTCCCGTCCCCTTGAGACTTTATTCACTGATATTTGGACTTCCCCCGTTTTATCTACTGATGGGTTTAAATATTTTTTAATTATTGTTGATCATTACACCCGATATGTGTGGTTTTACCCCTTAATGCGTAAGTCTGATGTTGCACCGACCTTTATTCGTTTTCGAACCATAGTGGAAAAATTCTTTGGTCAAACCATTAAAATGTTATACTCGGACAATGGCGGTGAATTTATCGGTCTCCGTGACTATCTTGCCACACATGGAATCTCTTTTTTCACCACACCCCCTCATACACCTGAACACAATGGACTGTCTGAACGTCGTAATATGCACGTTGTTGAAACCGGACTTGCCCTACTCACACATGCCTCCCTTCCATCCACATTTTGGCCCTATGCGTTCGCTACAACAGTTTACCTCATCAATAGAATGCTTACCCTAGTTCTCCAAATGAAGTCACCTTATGAATTAATTTTTAACGAAGCACCCAACTATAAGAAACTTCGGATTTTTGGGTGCCTCTGTTACCCTTGGCTTCGTCCCTATACTACCCACAAACTCGAACCCCGATCTAAACCCTGCATCTTTCTTGGCTACTCACTTACTCAACATGCTTATTATTGCTTTGAACCTACCTCCTCTCGAATGTATGTCTCTCGTCATGTCAAATTTGTTGAAACTGTTTTTCCGGGCGTCACCACTGAAACCCAATCATCTTCTCCTCCGGTTCATGTCTCCGACTGGCTCCCTACTCCTCCTCCCAATCCTTCCCCTCTACCTTTGGCCGAACCACAACCAAATCCACCTCCACCTACATCACCTCCTACTCCTCCATCACCTCCTCCTCCTCCGCCTCCACCAGCTCACTCCATGCGCACTCGTTCTCAAAACAATATTTATCGCCCCATCCAGAAACTTAACCTCCATGCTCATACAGAAACCAAACCCTTTCCCCCATTGAACCCACCTCTATCACTCAAGCTCTAAAAGACCCTCAATGGAGAGAAGCGATGCAAGAGGAATTCAACGCTTTGGTGCGTAATCACACATGGGATCTTGTGCCTTATGATCCATCATTTAACATAATTGGTTCCAAGTGGATTTTTCGTCTAAAATACAAACCTGATGGCTCCATTGATCGTTACAAAGCTCGGTTAGTTGCCAAGGGCTTTACTCAGCGCCCTGGCATCGATTACTATGACACATTCAGTCCTGTTGTCAAGCCCCTCACTATTCGGGTTGTGCTCTCTCTGGCTTTAACGCAGGGGTGGTCTCTCAGGCAACTAGACATTAATAATGCTTTCTTGCAGGGTCACTTACATGAGGATGTTTATCTGGCTCAACCTGCAGGTTTTATTGATTCAGCTCGGCCCACTCACGTTTGCAGACTTCGCAAGGCATTATATGGTTTAAAACAGGCCCCCCGGGCCTGGTATGACGAGCTGAAAAATTTCTTAGCTGCTACTGGTTTTACCAATGCTAAATCCGATACCTCTTTGTTCATTTATAAATATGCTGGTATAATTCTCTACGTTCTCGTATATGTTGATGACCTCATTGTTACAGGAAATGAGCCTATTGTATTAGAGAACTTCATCACCCGTCTTGGCAACAAATTTGCTCTTAAAGATCTTGGACCATTGCGTTACTTCGGGTATTGAAGTCATACCTAATCCCGCCGGCTTTATTCTCTCACAAAGCAACGTTATATGCGGGACTTACTTGTCAAGCTCAACATGCAAGATGCAAATTCAGTAGCCACGCCCATGCCCACTGATTTATCCGATCTCAAAGCCACCAATGGTACACCTATGGCCGATCCATCCTCTTATCGTATGGTAGTCGGAAGCCTCCAATATCTGATCTTCACTCGTCCAGATATTGCGTTTGCGGTCAATAAATTATCTCAATTTATGCACGCCCCAACGGATATTCACTGGTCTTATGTCAAACGCCTCATTCGCTATGTTGCTGGAACGACTACCTATGGCATAGAGTTATATCGCGACTCCCCTCTCATACTTCATGCATTCTCGGATGCTGACTGGGGTGGTAATCCAGACTTCTCATCCACTAGTGCTCATGTCATTTATCTAGGAAAAAATGCCATCTCCTGGAGCTCCAAAAAGCAGACTACAGTTGCCCGCTCCACCACTGAAGCCGAATATAGAGCCGTAGCCGCTGCCACCGCTGAAATCAACTGGCTCACATTCCTTTTTGCGGATCTCAGTATTTCTGTCCCTGACACACCAGTTATTTACTGTGACAATCTCGGCACCACCCAATTTTGCCTCAACCCGGTGTTTCACTCTCGCATGAAACACGTCGCCATAGATTACCACTTCATCCGTGATCAAGTACAAAATGGTTCTCTCCGAGTTGCTCATATCAATGCCTCTGATCAGCTTGCCGACTGTCTCACGAAATCTCTACCTCGCCCAGCCTTCCTCCATCAACGTGACAAGTTAGGCGTTTTACCACGCCCAACTTGAGGGGTGGTATTAGCACAATTGTATTATATATTTTGTATCATTATTAGTATTATATTTATTCATTGTAATACTCTAGATATTTCTAGACTCACATAGATAGGTTCGGCCCGACTCACTCTTGTAACTATATATATAGGATGTATCTCACAATTGAAAAGCAATTCAATACAAAATATTCTGAACCTTAATAAATAGAACATAACATAAGATCAAGAACATCAAGTGTTCTTCATATTTCAAATTCCAGAAAAGCGGGAAGAATTGGGAAGATTGAATACAATGAATTGATCAATGAAAACTAGAATATTAACTTCTAATCATCTAATCCTAACATAATATGAGCAATGGTAATTTGTGGTATTTCATTGTACTGTTAATGTTTGAGTACAAGGTGATTATATAGTGGTACAACAGCTTGGGCTCCAAGACAATAAATAAGTAATAATAAAATACAATTACAAATATTAATCCGTAGATAATATATCATCAACACGCCCCCGCAATCCCGTGGGTAACTGGTGAACACGGAGATTGGTCTTTAATGCGGAAAACCGTGGATTGCCCAAGGGTTTCGTCATAACATCAGCAATTTGGTCCTTGGAGCTTAAAAAGGAGACCGGAAGCTTTTTGGAAGCAATTAACTCCCAAACGTGGTGGAAATCGATCTCAATATGTTTGGTGCGAGCATGGAACACAGGGTTCTGAGCAAGATACGTTGCACCGATATTATCACACCACAAAACGGGTGGAGATGGAAGAGAGACACCCATATCAACCAAGAGGCTGTAGAGCCACTGAAGTTCAGCAGCGGTATTGGACATCGTCTTATACTCAACCTCAGTACTACTTTTGGAAACGGTCAATTGTTGTTTAACACGCCAACTGACCAGGTGAGAGCCAAAGAAAACACAATACGCCCCCACAGAGCGACGATCATCCAGATCAGCAGCCCAATCCGAATCTGAGTATTCATGAAGGATAGGTCGAGAACCCCGGGAGAAGAACAAACCATCCGAAACTGTGTGCTTCAGGTAACGCAGGATACGCTTCACTGCCATCCAGTGAGCCTCCGTAGGGCGTTGCATGAATTTACTGGCATGGTGAACAGCAAAGGCAATGTCAGGTCTCGTAAAACTGAGATATTGAAGACCCCCAACAATAGCGCGATATAGTGCCGGATAGAGAACAGTGGGCCGGCATCCTGATACAACCGAGTGGATGCAGACATAGGTGTTAGGCAAGGTTTGGCCTTTGTCATAGCCGCACGCTGTAAGAGCTCAACAATGTACTTCCTCTGAGTTAGATAGAGGCCTTCCGGGGAAGATAACACCTCAACCCCTAAGAAATAATTGAGAGTCCCAAGGTCCTTGACAGGAAACTGGCGGCCAAGATATTGAATAACCTGCTCAATAAGAGATGAAGAAGTGCCAGTAATAATGATATCATCAACGTAAATAAGGACAAAAATCCGATGCCCAGCAGAAGAATATATATATAACGAGGTGTCAGCGGTGGATCCCATAAATCCAAAGACCAGAGAGAGCAGCGGTAAATCTAGAAAACCAAGCCCGAGGAGCCTGGCGTAAACCATATAAACTGCGCTTAAGGCGGCACACATAACTCGGGTAGTCAGGGTGGACAAAGCCTGGAGGCTGCTGCATGTAGACCGGCTCAACAAGGTTGACATGTAAGAAAGCATTTTGGATGTCAACCTGTCGAAGGGACCACCCCTGAGAGATTGCAAGTGATAAAAGGATCCGAATAGTGACCGATTTGACAACCGCACTGAATGTCTCAGAAAAATCAACGCCCTCAGTTTGGTGAAAACCTTTGGCCACCAGACGTGCTTTGTGGCGCTCAATATGACCATCTGCATGGTGTTTGGTGCGAAACACCCACTTATTACCAATAATGTTCATGTGAGGGCGAGGAGGAACCAAATCCCAAGTGTTGGTACGTAAGAGAGCATTAATTTCCTCTCGCATAGCATCACGCCAAACAGCATATTTCGAGGCCTCGGTGTAGGAGGTGGGGTCAGTGGTGGCCGAGCTTAGGAGGGCTTTGGGTAATGGATAACGTATAAAGTCCGGATGGTCTTTGGGTTTAAGAGTGTTAGTTTTGGTGCGGGTGACCATGTGGTGTGTCCGTTGAGGAGGGTCGGGGGCAGGTGGAGTAGGGGTGGTTTGGGGAGAGGATGACTCGGACAGGGAGGAGGGTGGGGAAGGGGGAGGTGACGGAGGGGGTGTAGGTTGGTTGGTGGAGTCCGAAGGTGGGGTGGGTTGGGTGGTGGAGGCCGAAGGTGTGGAGTCCAGTGGAGGAAGGGAAGCAGGGAAGGTTACAGTAGTAGGGATAGAAGGGAGAGGAGTAGGACTCGGAGTGTATGGAAACAGGTTCTCGTCAAAGATAACATGCCGGGCAATGTAAACACGACCCGTCGATAAATCAAGACACTTATATCCATGGTGGGATGGGCTGTAGTCCAGAAAGAGACAGGATTTGGAGCGAAAGTCCATTTTGTGGCGATTGTAGGGACGGAGGTAAGGCCAGCAAGCACAACCGAAGACACGGAGGAAGGAGTAGTCCGGGACACGTCCATAAACGACCTTATAGGGAGACTTACCATCTAGTACAGAGGTAGGGAGGCGGTTAATAATATAGGTAGCGGTAACGAAAGCATCTTCCCAGTATGTTAGTGGTAGGTTAGAGTGGGCAAGTAAGGACAGACCCATTTCTACAATTTGGCGGTGACGCCTTTCGATGGCGCCGACTTGTTCGTGGGTATGAGGACACGAGAGACGGTGTTGGATGCCTAAGCGGGCAAAGTATTGAGAGACGTGACGATACTCGCTCCCCCCCCAATCAGTTTGAATAGATTTTAATTTGGTGTTAAACAGGCGTTCAATTTGGGCAAGAAAATTAGGAAATATTCTTTCGACGTCAGACTTGACTTTGATTGGAAATAACCAAAAGAATTTTGTAAAATCGTCCAAAAAACTAACATAATAATAATTGCCATAAAGAGAGGGTTCAGTACACGGTCCCCATACATCGGAAAAAATCAAATCCAAAGGTGCAAAAGACATAAATTCATAAGTATAAAGTGGTTGTCGACAACTTTTAGCCAACTGACAAGGTGCACACACGTGGGTGGGTGCTTTATTTGGAACAGGAACTGAAACACGACCTAAAGCTTGACGGAGCACTTGATGAGAGCAGTGGCCTAGACGCAAATGCCATTTATTGGAGGGACCAGAGGTGACGACATGGGCTTGAACTGGAGAGCAACCAGGGTTGGGAGAAAGATGGTAAAGACCGTCCCGAACCGAGCCTCTAAGATGGACGTGACCCGAATGATCCTTCACAAGAAAGTAAGTAGCATGAAATTTGAAATAAACGGAGTTATCAGCACAAAATTTACTTACCGAAAGTAGATTCTTGGTGAGGGAAGGGGAGACAAGTATGTTACGTAAGTGAAAGGTGTGGGTAGGCGTAGGGAGCGAGGAGGAACCGTAATGAGATATAGACAAACCTGAACCATCACCTATGCGGACCTTGTCGGGACCGTCATAGGCCTCAGAAAGAGAGATTAAGATTGTGAAAGTCTTGAGAGAGATGATGGGTAGCTCCAGTGTCTGCAATCCAATCAGTGACGGGTTGGGGATACGGGTGAGTGGCATAAGCTTGAGGTGGGTGAGAAGACCTCGAAGGCGGCTGGATCATTAGATTGCTCATAGCGATAGTAGCACTCCTTTGCAGAATGACCTGTCTTTGCGCAAATTTGACAAACGGTATATGGGTCTGACGGAGGACGGCCTCGGCCACGACCACCACGTCCACCACGACCACGGTAATTGGTGGAGCCACGGTTGGAGGGCTGCTGGCCACGGTGCTGCTGCTGCTGATAGTTGGAGCCATTGTTTCCACGCGCAAGATTGGCCTGTGGGGCAGCCACCGGAGTAGATAAACCGGAGGTGATGACTGTGGGTTTGTGACGGTTCAGCCTGGACTCGGACGTGAGCAAAAGAGCATAAAATTCATCAATGGAGATCGAATCACGAGCAGCAATCATGGTAACTAGTGCGTCGTATTCAGAACCGAGACCAGCCAATAGATAGGCAATAAAGTCGTCATCTCCGATCGGGTGACCTGCCAAACTCAATTCATCTGCTATGTTCTTGAGTTTAAAGTAATAGGAAACAGCAGTGAGATCATCTTTGCGAGTGGCAGCAAGGTCAGCACGTAATTGGACCAAGCGGGCTCGACTTTGAGATGCAAACGACTTTTGCAGGGCTGACCATATTCCGGCAGCGGTAGTTGAGGTGTAAACTTGCATCAACACCTCTTCGATCAGGGAGGATGTGATGGTACTCAAAATTAAGTTATCCGTTTTGATCCAGTCAGCATAATCGGGTGGTTTTGGAAGGTGCCGGAGTTGTACCATCAACAAATCCATAAACACCTTGACCGCGTAGATAGGGCACAATTTGTGCTCGCCAAAGGTTGTAGTTATTGCGGTTCAATTTAGTGATCTGAACAGCAGAAGAGGGGGTGAAAGACGGCAGCCGAGGAGCAACAGCAGTGACGCCGGAAGTTGCAGTGGTGGACGACATGGTTGAGGAAGACGACAGCTAGGGTTTTTTTTTTTTTAAGAATAGGGTTTTGGTTTGCTGCGCAAGTTTTTTTTTTTGTTTTTTGTGTGTGTTTTGAAAAAAAATGGGTATTTCGGTATCAACACAGGAGAGGATCGTTATTGCTCTGATACCATAACATAATATGAGCAATGGTAATTTGTGGTATTTCACTGTACTGTTAATGTTTGAGTACAAGGTGATTATATAGTGGTACAACGGCTTGGGCTCCAAGACAATAAATAAGTAATAATAAAATACAATTACAAATATTAATCCGTAGATAATATATCCTCAACAAATCCTAACACTAATTACAGTTTATATAGCTGTTAATTAACTCATCAATCAGTTGTAACAACTTAACTGCCACACATAACCGCTTTCTCCATTAAGTGCTTGATTAAATGCCGAGCTGAACCAAAAACAACTTCACATTGCTATCTATACTCAACACCCCCTCAAGCTGAATATGGATGGAATCCAAATGCAGCTTGCCAAAAACAACTTCACATTGCCATCTATGCCTCAACAAGATCATTTTAATTTAGCATATATTATAAAGTAGATTTAGTTTGTTGCACAGTAAGCTAACACAAATATTTTGTAAATCTTCTCATTGTTTCTCTCAATTTCTCCAATTTTGTGTAACTTGAAGGGATTTTTTTTTTTTTTTTTGCCGTGGATGTAGTTCAGTTGATCGAATTCAAGGACGGTACCAGCATATGGCTAGGGTGGGCTAAGCCCACCTAACAATTTTTTTATTATATAGCCCAAAATCTACACTCAGCTCATCCCAACAATTAGCTCAACTCACCAATAATCATCTCGATCCAAAAGTCAACTCATCACTCTAAGTGTCCAACAATTCTTATGTTCAATGTTTAGTGTGATTTAATTTTGTTTCTCTCTGTTTTGTTTGGCTTTTCATCTGTTAAATCTTCTATTATTTTGTTAAAATGTGTCTTTTGTCAATAGATGAATTATGTAATAGTAGACATGTGGTTAGTGATTGAGTAATCCGAATTATGTTTTTTTATCAACAACTTGTATAAAACGAAAGTCATTTGGTGTTCGCGTTTTAGGGACTCAAAATGATTTTGTCGCTAAATTGTAGACTTGGAAAAAAATTGCACTACAAAATAACGTCACTAAACCTTGATTCTAGCCCACCCGAAAAGAAAATCCTGGTTCCGTCCATGATCGAATCATATTAAATCTAATTTTTTTTTCTCTTTTCTTCCGTTGTTTATATTTCGTTATCGTCGTTAAGAACTCTTGGTTGGGGTTGGTTTTTAAACATTTCTTGTATCGATTTTCTTTTTTCTTTAGTTAGATTTTTATCTCTGTACAAGTATACGTGATAGGTTAAGATGGTTGTTCTCAAACACGTATCGTGCACTTTCTAGTGTCCACGCTCCACAACATAAGATCATGTCATGCATGGCATAGAACATAAGATCAGATGATTATTATCCACACAAAAGACAAAACATAAAATTCAAATATATATATCATTATTGTGGGAATATCATATATATATATATACATGCATGATGTCAAATACTAGAAAACATTTTGGCTCTTATTTATATATATCTATAAAATTCATGCATGTGCATGTATGCATGCATACATGTATTCCACATGGCCTCATCAATCATATCTTCAATAGCCACCAAACCTTCTACCATGCTTAGCATAGCCATCACTTTCACAGCCTTTCTCATATTCAACAACCCTCCTCTCTGGCTCATAGTATTGTTCATGATGATGGTGATGATGGGGGGGAGGGACAATGACTTCTTCCACGCGCTCGTAAACCACCGGTTGCTCGATGACACGACGCTCATAGGCGCTGTCGATCATACCATGGTTGTGTCTGCCATGGTTGTGGTTTTCAGGCATTACAAGATCCTTGAGGAAGTTCATTTTTTCTTTTCTTTTCTTTGTTTTTGATGAGTTTTAATTAGTAATATAAAATATGTTTGTGTTTTTTTCTGTGAGGATTTGATTAATTGAGAATGTGCATTTATAGTTTGATTTTGATTCTGAATTTCCGAAGAGATAACGTGGGGTATATTTTTTTTTTTGTAATGAATCTGATTCGTTCTTTATATATGCTAGATATAACTTTATTTTTTATTTCTTTATTTCTAATCAATGTCACATTGTTATTATCTGTATAAAAAGTTTTGTTCTTTCTATACTACAGCCCAGAATTCTATGGCATTTTTTTTATAGTGGAAAAGACGTTTCAATCCGTCTTTGTCCGTCAAACTATCGAGAATTCTACGGAATTTGAGGGTGCAAATTTCAAACGGACTTCCCCGGTCCAAAATTTTTATAACCTAAATGTCTTTTTTATGTTTACTATTGGGACATATTGTCCACACACTTAAATGATAAAGAAACCTTTATTCAAACCAATTGTTTTAGTAGAACGGTAAGCGCTCGATCTTAACTTGATATCTAAGCCAGAGGTCATGAGATCGAATCATGGTTGGAACATTATTATGACCATGGTTCATCATTTTGGTCTGAAGTCTGAACATTATTATTATTATTAATTGTGCAAAATTGTGCAAGTGTTGAGACAGATTGCCTATGTAATTGTTGGAAGTAGCGTCCGAAAGACAATTTATGTAATTGTTTTTATAATTAATAATTGACTGATTTATTCTCATCTTATTATTTGCTTCGTGCTTATAAGTAATACACTACTGAAAACCCCAAGTCGTATCATATGTAGCCATATAACTTATTGTGTGTCACACATGAGGATTAAGTTTATGATGATACACTTGAAATGTTAGTCCGTGGTGATGTTAATCAAAGTATGGGGTCTATTGATTAAACCACCATTAATGCGCCCAGAACACTTTATGGTGTGATCGTCTTATCCGGACCGTCGACATTGGTTGTCTAAGTAGGGCATTTATATATGATGTAGTCATATAGGACTGGACCGATTTATTCTGCATTTCTCATATAATTCCGTGATTGAGAAATCTTATTAAATCACAATATAATCATATATGGATTAACCTTAATCCTGAAGTGATTACAGACTCCTGCTTGTTTCAGGATAGGGTTTGATGTGTTCGTTAAGGATCGCTAAGAGGCGCGGTCCGAATCACTTTCACGTTGGCACTATCCGGAATGAGTGAGAAGTGTGTGTCTCACAGATATGGAATACATTCCTTCCTGCGGGAAGTAGAAAGACAATCCCCTTATTTGTTAATCCTAGAAACTTATCGATCGGCCGAGTTCGTATTGGTTATGAACTAATTGATCACTAGTGGGTTAATGGTAAATAAGGATAAGATGTATTGAAGAAGGTTTACGGAAATAATCCCGCTTCATTACGGATAGTCTATGGAGGGTTAGTTTGTATGTAATGATTATATCAATGGACACTTATCGACTCGACTCGACGTTTTGAGAATAAGTTATATCTATAATCGATAGAGTTCAGTTTCGTATTTATGGTGGCGTAATTCCGGAATTAATGAATTAAGTAGAAATATTATGTTTGATGAATATTTATTTAATTTATTGTAGCTACTGGTTATAGGTCCATGGTCTCCGGGTTGGCTCCTAACACGCGAGTGTTTTCTCGTTTTATGGAACCTCACGAATAAATTAAATAGTTGGTCTATTTAATGAATATGCAATATTATTTATTTGGTAAATAATATGTAAAATAGAAAAGACATTTTCTATTAAATTTGATGATGTAATTGGCGCCACATTTGAGGATAAATTAGGAGAAGAAATTTTCCTAGATTATCTCATATGTGTAATTAATTAATTATCTATTTGTTGGATAATTAATGGAAAAATAAGAGATTGATTTTTTAGGAATTATCTCTTATCTTTTGGCAAAAATATCTTTTTCTTATAGGAATAGGTAATTGTTGTGTGAAAATGATAACTCTCTTGGCTAGTTATTTTCCTATATAAAAAGAGTTCCTTCTAGCACAATAACAATCACAATTTGCGCCACTTTCACAAATAAAGAAGAGAAAAATTAGTTTCTTGTTCTAGTCATTAAGAGAAGAAAAACCTAGGGTTTTTCTTATGCATATTCGAGGAGTTTCTACGGCGAGGATCGACGTCCACCAGTCGTCGCTAGGAGATACAATCCGGAAGATTGTGGCTTCTCCATCTGTCGGTTTACCGTTCCTCTCTAATAAGGTAAATCTTCAACTTTCTTGTAGTTATTAATTAATCATGCGAATCGAATCATAGTAAAAATCGCATGCGAAATTAATTTGTAGCTTCCGCTGTGCATGATCGAGCGTCTCGATCGGTGCTGTGAATCAGATCTGACGATCCAATTATGGATCGGATCCGGATTCGGGTTTCTGTATATCCAGCAGTAATAACATTATTATGATTAATAAAAGCATTTTATTATTATATACTTTGTTTATTTATTAGACCAATTATGATATTGTGTATATGATAACGTCCTTAGTATTAAACTGTGAAAGAGAAACCATGATAGTGATTATGGTTGATGAGATCACTAATCACTTTAATAAGTTTGATACTTGAATGTCTCTAGGCTGATGTACATTTGAACAGGGCATTGATAGTACGAACAGACTAGCACGTATTGGATGTTTTCTGCCTTTAAGGGCAGGGATAGATCTCGTTTGTCAAAGTGTAGTGACACTTGGACTGTACGTGGACGTGTATTAGAGAATGAATACGTTAGACTCACCCACTTACACTGTTAAGTATTGGAACATTATTTTATAAAAAACAATTGTGCAAAATTGTGCAAGTGTTGGGACATATTGCCCATGTAATAACTTTATTATGATTAATAAAAGCACTTTTGTTAGTATATACTTTGTTTATTTATTAGACCAATTATGATATTGTGTATATCATAACGTCCTTAGTATTAAACTGTGATAGAGAAACCATGATAGTGATTATGGTTGATGAGATCTCTAACCACTTTAATAAGTTTTATACTTGAATGTCTGTAGGCTATTAGATGTCTTATGTCTTTAAGGGCGGGGATAGATCTCGTTTGTCAAAGTGTAGTGACACTTGGACTGTACGTGGACGTGTATTAGAGAATGCGTACGTTATATTGACCCACTTACACTGTTAAGTGTCACATTATGCGACGGTTGTGTAATTATCCTTAGGACTGGAGTCTACATCATGCTTTCACACTATTGAGGTTTTCCGTAACCATGGGGCGATCATGCGGTAGTGATTGGGTATGATACTGAAACATGCAGAGTATCATGTTAGGTCGTCTGGGAATCGCGTACCCTATGAGTATGAGTGAATATCTGAAAGGGCCTTCCCATAAGCAATGTCTAGTTCTCGTGAATCTTTGTAAAGTGGGAGTAAATGAGTTATTCCGAGAGAGCTTGATATCCAGATTATGTGATACGATCAGGATACGATCGTATGGATATTACTACAGCGATCGGATTCTATTTACATGCTAACCGAGCACATGAAAGGTAGTAGTCATTGCGTATTGACTCTTGTGAATATCGATGATTAAAATGGGGGTCAAATGGACGTGTTGCTAGTCGCTATCCATGATCAAAAAAACCAATCAACCCAATCCAACCCAAAACCCAAACCGAAGGGCAACAAACCAATTGAATCGTGATTGCGAACAAAAACATTTTGGGTTTTTGTCTACGGCTAACATATTCTATATATATAAGTCTATCGGGTCACACACACGTGAATATCGATTCGGACCTTTCAAAAAAAAAAAAATGCGGTTATATTATTATTTGTCTTTAATTATTACCAAATAAGGAAAATTTTATCTCAAGACTATAAATGTTATGGTGGTAAATTAATATGGTTGTATTTATTTATTATGAATAAATATAATACAAGATATTAATTATAATGATTATTAAATAATATATGTATTTCTATACATATTTCGAAATTTATATGTATATATGATATATATGTATTTTATGAATTAATCATAGCATTATATTAATTAAAGAAAAATCTCAAAATCCCAATATTGGGGATAAGGGCGCAAGTCATTAGTGTAATATATACACTTAGATTGTGCAATTTAATTAATTAGATTACCATGATATTAATATTGGATATTAATTGATTTTGGAAAATAGAATTATGGTAATAAGATAAAGATATTCAATATAAGATATTGACAATATCTGGATTTATTTAATATGTGATATTAAAATAAAAGAGATAAATCAATCATAGAGATTTTTCTTATTTTATTAAGAAAAACTTTTCTTTCTCATCAATCTGCTAGAAGCTTCTCCGAATCAGATTAGGAGGCAATAGGGGCACATGTTACTCCTATAAAAGGGAGGCTTGGCTAGCTCTTTTGTACATCATTATTCCAAGAGTTATTTGTTCTTGAAAAATAAGAGAGCTTCTTAGGGAGAGTATTGTGAGGAATAAAATGTCAACCTAGCAGTCGAGTTTTTCTAGTAGCAATCCAGGATGATTCCGGCGAGGTGTTCGTGTGGATAACTGGTAGAGTCCGGACGCTTGGACCATGTTAAGGATCAAGTGCTTACCATTTTACTAAGACCAATTGGTGGAAGTAAAGGCACTACTATATTTCTTTATACATTTCAACACGCCCCCTCAAGTGTGGGCTCATATCAAGGCTATGCCAACTAGACACACAACAAGCCTGAGCTAACTAGGCTTACAAAGGCCAACTGGTCAGCCCAACACTTGCACATTATATTTAAATAGGGGAAAAATAATGTTTGCAGCGGGGTTGGAACAATATTTAAAAACAATTGTGCAAGTGTTGGGAGAGATTGCCCACACTTGAGGGGGGTGTTGGGAGAGATTGTCCACACTCTTGAAAAAAATTATGCAAGTAGTGGACAGATTGCCAACACTTGAGGGGGGGTGTTGGGACATATTGCCCACACTCTTAAATGATAAGGAAATAAAGTAACACTTTTGTTAACATCATCTGGTTTTAGTAGTACGGTAAGCGCTTGATCTTAACTTAGTATCGGAGCCAAAGGTTATGAGATCGAACCCTAGTTGGAACATTATTTTATAAAAAAATTTGTGCAAAATCGTGCAAGTGTTGGGACAGATTGCCCACACTTGAGGGATGTAGGGAGAGATTCTCACACTCTTAAATGTATAAAGAAATATAATAGCGCATTTACTTCCACCAATTGGTCTTAGTAAAATGGTATGCGCTTGATCCTTAACATTTACACTAAATTCACATTCAATAGGGGTGAATTCACATTCAATAGGGGTGAGGTGAGTAAATATATAAAGGTTAAAGAGAAAATTTGCATTAAATAGTGCATCTATATATAAGAATACATTAAGCTAACAAGGTTGTCATGTCCATGAACACTAGTCTGATGATAAATTTGTTGGTCACTAGCACACATCTATTACCAAACAATCATTGTTTGCTTCCATTGGACTGGAATCTTCAGGACAAAAAACGATGTCTAGACTGGTGCAAAAACGCTTCTAACTCGGTATATTGAAAGTTTTATGTCCGTCCATGTCCTACGTAAGCACATCACCGGGAGAAACAAATGTAACGGTGTTGAGAAACATTTTGTGACCTTTTAGCGTGATCACCTAGAAATGAAAATGAGATTTTGTTGGAAAAGCGTTTTGGGGCTTTCTTTCTAGTGTTAATTGATGATACTTAAAGGTACCCTCACGTATAATACAATGTAAAATGAAAAGTGTTTTGTTTACAATACAATCAATCTACTTGTGCATCAATACCTAAAACCGAATTTGTTAAATCGGTTCTAGACGTCAGACTCGACTTTCATAAAATTGATTCTATTAATGTACATATAAAATGGTGAATGAATAGATGAGTGTGATAGTAAACAAGTAGTCCGTAAAGATGGAAATATCAAGTAAGAGAAAGACAATGAGAAATGTTTGGAAGGAAGTATTTGGTGGAACGACCTGAACCTTGCAAAGGCTGCTTACGGTTGACAATGGTAGCCACTGTACCTTCTTACTCCGCCATAGCTTCACCTTCCTGCTTGCCATTACTCACAGAGAAACCAAAAGGCTTCATTCTTGAACACTGCAAGACTATAAAGGACCTTAATCAAGTCCATGCTCACCTAATCAAGACTCGCAATGTCCACAACCCCAAGATAGCTGAGTCCCTTCTCGAATCCGCTGCACTTCTCCTCCCCTGTGTCTCTATGGACTACGCCCTTTCCATTTTCAATCAGATTGAACTGCCCAATTCATCAGCTTACAATGTGATTATCAGGGGCTTGACAATGAAACAATCTGCTTATGAGGCGATTCTATTGTTTAGGCAAATGGTCGAACACTCTGTTCAGCCTGACGAGTTTACGTTTTCTAGTGTCTTGAAAGCCTGTTCTAGGATAAAGGGATCGAGAGAAGGTGAACAGATTCATGCGCATATTGTGAAATTTAAATCAGTGTTTGAACGGGAAGGGCTTGTCGAAAACGCCTTGGTTTATATGTATGCCAGCTGTGGTGACATGGTGCTTGCACGAAAGGTGTTTGATGGGATGCTTGAAAGAAGAAGTAGAATAACTTGGAATTCAATGTTTTCAGGGTATGTTAAGAGTGAGTACTGGGAAGAGATTATTAAGCTGTTTTATGCTATGTTGGAAGCTGGAGAACAATTCGACGAGGTCACGTTGATTAGCGTCTTGACTGCGTGTGGAAAGTTAAGAAATTTTAAATTAGGGAAGTGGATTAATGACCATGTGGAGAAAAATGGACTAACGAAAAGTTCATCTTTGTTGACATCAATGGTTGACATGTACGCGAAGTGCGGTTCTTTGGATTTGGCACGGAAGGTGTTTGATAGGATCGCTCGAAAGGACGTTGTTGCGTGGAGCGCGATGATCTCCGGTTATAGCCAAGCGAATAGATGCAGGGACGCGCTTGCTGTATTCAATGAAATGCAGAAATCAAATGTGGAACCAAATGAAGTTACTATGGTTAGTGTAGTTTCTTCTTGTGCCACATTAGGAGCTTTAGATACGGGAAAATGGATCCATTCGTATGTGATGAAGAATAACTTTAATCTCAGCGTCTCGTTAGGGACCGCGTTGGTGGATTTCTACGCCAAATGCGGTTGCATAGACACTGCAGTTGAAGTATTCGAAAATATGCCTACAAAAAATGTATGGTCATGGACTGCACTAATCCAAGGTCTTGCTAGTAATAGTCATGGCATAAAAGCTCTTGAATACTATAAACTAATGCTACAAAAGAACATTAGTCCAAACGATGTGACACTTTTGGGTGTCCTTCAAGCTTGTAGTCACGTCGGTTTAGTTCATGAGGGAAAAGCTATCTTTTCGAGTATGAGTCAAGATTTAGGGATTGAACCGAATATTGAGCATTACGGTTGCATGGTTGATATCCTTGGCCGTGTTGGTTTGCTCAAAGAAGCGTTTGATTTCATTAACAAGATGCCCATCAAGCCAAACGTTGTTATATGGAGGACATTATTAGCTTCTTGCAAAGTTCATAAGAACGCGGAAATAGGAGAAGAGGCGTTCAAGCAGGCCTTACGGTTAGAGCCGGCATGTAGTGCAGATTACATACTTCTTTCGAATATCTATGCTTCAATAGGTAGATTAGAGGATGCACTAAAAATTAGGAACCAAATGAAAGAGATTGGAATTAAGAAAAGCCCCGGATGCAGCTCGATTGAAGTAGACGGTGTTGTTCACGAGTTCTTAGCTGAACACAACGCGCACACTCATTTGCAGGAGATTTATGCAAAAACACGAGACATGATCGACCAGATCAAGTTGGCTGGCTACGTGCCGGTTATAGAAGATGGTAGACTTGAAGGCGATGAAAGCGGAAGAGAAGTGTCCGTTTCTCACCATAGTGAAAAGCTAGCTATTGCGTTTGGCCTGCTTAAAACCCCACCTGGGAGGACGATTAGGATTTCGAAGAACATTAGAATATGTAATGACTGTCATAATGCTGCAAAACTGGTGTCATCTGTGTTTAATAGGGAGATTTTTGTTAGGGACCGGAATCGGTTCCACCGTTTCGTTGATGGATCATGTTCTTGTAATGATTTCTGGTAGTTTGATTCAACAGTTGGTGATATACATACAATGTTAACAACACTTTGATTCATCCCACAAAGAACATTTTATTTTTAGAAATCTTGATATGTTCAACAAGTCCAAGTAGTTTCTTCAAAAAAAAAAAAAAAAAACCAAGTCCAAGTAAGTAGTATATGCAAGTATTTTCTACCAAACTCTTTTCTCTATTTTTTTTTTTTTATATCTATTATGGTTTATTTGCAACAATTGGATAACGACCAGGATATAACGGCCTACAGTTTCCATGACGTCGGCAGTAAACTTCTCTCAGCTCGTCTATCCGACGGCCGCCGGCGCAGTTATAGAGATGTGACGGCGGATGAACAACGTATTTTGTCCTGCACGACGGAGGCTGCTGAAGATTCAAACCGGCAAGTTTAGAAAGCTGATACTTCACCGGAGTATAATCAGCACGAAGCACTGGCGAACACGGCGGAGAAACATGCTTCAACGATGCTATAGGGAGCAAAATAGCTCTAATATACACACCCGGCGCATCACGATCATACTCATCGATAACATTTTGAAGATCTTCATCGGATTTGATCGATACTAACAGGTCTAGATCCTCTTTCGGTAGCTTACACTTCAAATTCATCGAAGTTCCACCCAGTTCCACAAATTTCACCATCAAATCTACAAAACCGCATCGAAAAATCAGACGCAACTCCTTAGATATTCACATAATTAAGAACAAGCAGATGAACTGCGTGAATACTTCAACGAAATTTAACATCAAATCTTCAACAAAAATCGACACGCACACCGGGAAATCAGACGCGTCTCTATCGGTCGAAATCAAGATAAGATTAAGCAAAAAGGAACAAAAGAAAATCAAGTGAGATTGAGCTGAACAAAAACCTGAGAAGGAGATAGAGCGGTCGACAGAGACGACGCGAGTGAAGCCGCCGATGTAACGGAGAGCGCCATCGGAGGAGCGAGGTGTAATCCGGCCGCCGTAACTATAGAGAAACTTGATTGAACTGCTTTTACGGTTGGAATCGGAATTTGAAGTACGAGTCATGTTCGTTTAAAAGAAGAGTATTATTCAACACAAAGATGTTTGGTTTGGAAAAGAGAAAGGAGAGAGGGATAATTCTGAAGACAGTTGCAACCTTGAAGAAGAAACATTATAGAGTCTTTGACGGGGTAGTTATATTGCAGAAAAAGGATTGTGAAGGGTAGGATCGTAAATGAACAATTTGGTATAAAACGTGGCAATGATACAATGATAATTAATTATGGTGCAATGGTGTTCAAAAGAATTAATAATAAACAAGAAGTGTGGACAAAAAAAAAAACAAAAAAAAAAACAAGATGTGATGTATTTTAGTTATGGAAAATTAGGGATAAGGACACAATCTGGAATATTTTTAATAATGACAACTACATATTTTTTATAGGGAGAAGGACAATCGCTTAATTTTTATAGCGAGAAGGACAAACAGTGATAATCCCGAAAATCGGTGAATCTTCCCAGGTGAATCCGAAATCGGTGAATTTCGACGGTGAATTTTGACGGTGAATCCCGAAAATCGGTGAATCTCGACGATGAATTTTGAAAATTAGTGAATTTCGACGGTGAATTTCGGCGGTGAATTTAAACAAGTGAATTTCGAACACAAGTGAATTTCGACAGTGAATAAATAGTTTTGTCGCTTTATGCAAAAGTTTCAAAAAGCGTCCTTCTACTCAATTGATGAAATATTTATGTCCTTCTCCCTCATTCCCCCTTTTAGTTATCTATATATAATATATAGAGGAGTGAATTTAACCCAATTACCCAATTGACCCGCTCTAGACCCGACCCAAACCCGTATAATATGAAGAAAAAAAAACCCTACCATATTTATAGGCAATAAATTCGACCACAATTAAAATAACAAAAATAATTACAAAAAAAACCTACCATAATTACCTATCAAAATTTGATTGAGGCTTTTTTAAAAGGGAAGAAAATCATCTTCATTCCTAGACATTTCATATGTGAGTGGAGGTTCCAAAGCACTTGCAGTATGATTTTTTTTTCTGTAATATTCTCAATTTCCACTTTTACATTTAACATGTTTATTCTAAGATCATCCTAGGAGGTGTGAATACACAAGGTATGCGAAATATATTTGCAATTTGATTTCCTTCGAACTTTGATTTTGGATTTTTGAATTCATGGTCTTCGTTTCTCGCATTTGGGCATTTGTTTTTCATGTTTTTCTTTTGTCGATTTAAAGCAACTTTTCGCATTTTGGTCAGGTGGTGGCAGATGAACGTGAGAAGCTCGAGAAAAGTACACTCTGTGTTGAATAAAATCTAGGAAACATTTGGTTGACGGTATGATTCATGTTTAAATTCAATTTATTTTCTACGTTGAATTGAATGTTTTAAATGTCTTTCAATCGATGTGATTTTCATTTAAAATTCAAATAAAAAATGCAACTACAAATCACAAATTTAAGTGTCAGTCTTCGTATTTTACAACTTTTTTCCAATTCTTCATTTTGAAAAGAAAAAAAAACGTTCTAACGACCTATGGTGTAGAAATACGATTGGTTTGTATTCGGATTTTTTTGTTTTCTTTTAGCTATGTTTTTTTATGGGATTGAATTATGTTTTGTTTTGAATATTTTCTTCAGAGATATTTCTTGACCAAATTGACAAACCCGTCACCCATAAGAAGGAATTGTCTGGTGAGATCTCACTTTCTTTTATTTTATCGACTTATTAATTTCTTTCAATTTTTGTTTATTATTTTTTGTTTTGAACTACATTATTTCTTTCATATTTGTTGTGTTTTGAATGTTTTTGACATCATATTGATAACCAATTTGGCAAATCTGTAGGCCATTAAATAAATGATGCTTTAAATTTAGAAGTAATGTCTCATGAAATATTCAAAAAAAATATTAATTTAATTTTACCAATTAATGTAAAATATTCTAACATTAAAGTAAATTTTGAAACATATCTAAACTCAAACATGTCAATTAACACGAAATATTCAGACATTAAATTCACCCCCTACAAATTAGACAACTCAATTAATGCTAAATATTATTACATTCAATTTAATTTTTAAAATAATTATATTCAAATTTTCTAATTAATACAAACATTTTTACATTTATGTCATATCTGGAAAATTAGCCGCCTCATTTAATTTCAAATATTCAAACTTTTAATTATTTTTTTAACATTTCACCTATTTTTATTTATAATTTTTTTAATTAATTTTGACCCATTTTCTTTTTGCGTGTTTATGTCATTTAATGAAAAATATTATCACATTAAATACATCCATATAAATTAGTCACCATAATTATGCCAAATATTCTTTCATATTGAATGTTCAAAAATAACTAATTAGCCACCGTAATTAATACCAAATATTCTTACATATTAAATTCATCTTATTTCCCTATCTCATTTCAAAAATAACTAAATTCAAAAAACATACCAAAATTATAAGGAATATATTCGGCTCACGTTTTTCTAATTTTCAAAAAAAACCTACCATAATTATAAAATTCGCATACTGTAATTAGAAAAACCATTTATAATTTGATTCTCCTAATAAAAATAGGGAATAATTTCGGTCCTAATTAGAAAAATTATTTAAAATTTGATTTCACTAAAAAAAAAAAAGGGAATAAATTCGGCTCAAATTCTTCTAATTTTTAAAAAAAAAAACATACAATGATTACAAAATTCGCCTACCCTAATTAGAAAAATATTTAAAATTTTATTCTCCTAATAGAATAGGGAATAAATCTGGGCCTAATTAGAAAAATCATTTAAAATTTGATTCTCCTAGGAATATTTTCGGCTCACATTAATGCTAAATATTTTTACATTAAATTTTGTTTTTAAAAATAATTATATTCAAATTCTCTAATTAATATAAATATTCTTACATTTATATCAGCTCCGGCAAATGAGCTAATTGTAATATTTAAAAAATTATAAATTTAATTTTACCAATTAATGAAAAATATTATAATATTAAATTACATTTTGAAAAAATATATAAACGCAAATATTCCATTTAATACGACGCGTGCAGACATTAAGTCCATCCTTAAAAATTAATAATAAATATTTTCACATTAAATACATTTCTATAAATTATTCTTCCCGATCAATATATTATATATAGATTTATGTCATTTAATGCGACATATCACCTTAAATTATAATGTTTCAAAAATGATAAATTCGATTTTACCAATCAATGCATAATATTCTTCGACTAAATAATACAACGTAATCGAAGATGCTAAAGGTGTTTTATTATACTTATTGAGGTACTTTTTTATTTATCATTTTTATATTCAAACCTCCTACTGAGATAAGATGATTCAAGAGTGCAGCTGATTTGCCATTTTTATTTATTTTTTAATATTAATTTTATTCATTTTTTGTTCTGTGGTTATATATAATTTAATGAGAAATATTTTATACAGCTCTATAAAATAGCCTTCCAAATTAATGTCAAATATTCTTAAATTTATAGCATTTAAAGCAAAATGTTTTTGCATTAAATTATAATATTTAAAAATGATAAATTCGATTTTACCAATTAATGCAAAATATTCTAACATCAAATTTCATTTTGAAAAATATCTAATCTCAAATATGTCATTTAATGAACCACCTCAATTAATGCCGAATATTCTTACATTAAATTACGTTTTTAAAAATAATTATATTTAAAATTACCAATTAATACAAAATATTCTTACATTAATGTCATACCTACAAATTATATGCCCTATTATATTTTAAAAAAAAACTATATTCAAGGTTGCCAATTAACTCGAAATATTCTTACATTAAAGTCATTCCCTGCAAATTAGCCACTCCGTTTAATGTCAAATATTCATACAATCAATTATATTTTCAAGAATAACTTAATTCAAATGTTTTCGATGTAGTGCGAATGTTTTTAGATTAAATAATTATGTCATTTGATGTGAAATATTCTTACATTAAATTATATTTTTTTAAAAACAATTTAAATATGCCAAAAGAAAATAATCCTCTAAAACTATTTAAAATTATTTATAATTATATAGAACATAAGTAAATTCAAATATGTTTAAAAAAATCATTATGTACAAGTAAGAGTCTTTCTTTGATACAAAATATTCAGAAATTAAATCATATTCTGAAAAATAACTAAATTCAAATATGCCAATTAATACGATATATTTTTAGATCGATCATCCCAAGGAATTAGTCACCTCATTTAATGCTTAGGTAGGTAAGGTATGTAGGAAACGTATCGAATAAGGTGGGGTGGTGTGTAAGGCATGGAATGATGGGGAGGTGGGTATGGTATGGTATGGTGGTAGGTAAGGTAGGTTAGGGTGGGGTGGTGGGTAAGGTAAGGTGGGATGGTGGTGGGTAAGTTAGGGTAGGGTAAGGTATGGTAGGGTAGGTAGGGTGAAGTGGTGGGTAAGGTAGCGTTAGTAGGGTAAGGTAGGGTAGAGTAGGGTACGTAAGGTAGGTTGGGGTAGTGGGTAAGGTAAGGTAGGGTAGTGTGGTGGGCAAGATATGGTAGAGTCAAATGGTGGGTAGGGTAGGGTAAGGGTGGGAAGGGTTTGGTAGGGTATGGTGAAGTGGTGTGTAAGGTAGGGTGGGTAGGGTAAAGTAGAGTAGGATAGGGTATGATAGGGTTGAGTAGAGTAGAGTAGGATAGGGTAGGATATGGTTGGGTGATGGGTAGGGTAGGGTTGGGTGGTGGGTATGGTACGATAGGGTTATAGGTAGGGTCGGGTAGATAAGGGTGGGGTGGTGGGTAAGGTAGGTTGGTATGATGGGTAAGGTAGGGTAGGGAAGGGGTGGGTGATAGTGCAGTAGAGTAGGTAATGGAGGTTAATATATGGTGATGTAGGGTAGGGTAGGATAGGGTGGTGGGTAGGGTATGGTAGCGTTGGGTTGGGCGGGAAGAGAGGTAGGGTGCAATGGGGTATGACATAGGGCTACCCACCCCTTCGCCTTTATCCTACCTCATAGGTGCCCGTGCAATGCACGGGTTATTGATATATAATATATTGGGAAAGTCTTTACTTTGTACCATAAGAAATTAACTATATGCTCCATCATACAAAATCGATTTTTCAAGTCTGATCTTTGGTAAAAAAAGGTGAGTTTTTAAAAATCAATCGTTATTTTTTATCTTTGAAAAATCGATCATCAACTTAAACTTTGAATTTGCATGATCGTTTTATTGAGATATATAAATAATTGATGTTTTGAAAGTTGATACACAAATTCGATATTCGAAACATTCTCAGCAAAATCGTGATGGTGTAACATGAAAGATCCGTATATGAAAAGAAATGGTAATATGTATGATATATAATAGTTGACTCATTTAAAGTATTATTTAAGTTTTAAAAAAAAAATGTATTATTTTAGTCGGAGTAGCTCATTTTGACATGGCCGCGCCACTGTTTTTAGAGAAATTAGCGCAAAACATCTTTATGTTTGGGTCAACTTTAGGATTGTCCCGTATCTTTAAATTTAACACTTTTATATCTATCTTGTGTCATATTTTGCAACAAATATATTTTTTTAATTTTACGTTAAATGAAATGGACATTACACGTTTGACATTCACTCGCCCAACATTTCACGCCTGAACAAAAAAAAAAAAAAAAAAAAAAAAAAAACACTTTTTTTTTTATTATTTTCCCAAAATCATCGTTCGTTCTCAACCCAATTTTGTCAAATATCAACCCATTGTCATTCTCGATTTCTAATTTCTCTTCCCCATCAACAAAAACCTAGCATTCTAATTCCCTACCTCATCAACAAAAGATTAATCAATCGTGGGTAGCTAGTTTCTGTCAACACCGCTGAGTGTTTACCGGCGCCGGCAAGAATGGTACTGAAGATGCCACTTCGAAGAATGGGTGTTGAGCAACATATTTATGGTGAGTAAATTGCTAATCGTGAGTAATTTTGTTAATGATTCTTTAGAACAAATTATGGCAATAATGTTTATTTTTGTACTTGTGGTAATGAATCTTCAAAAGGTTATCGATTTTGAAGTATGTGAAGTTTCTTTTTTTTTTTTTTTTTTTTTTTTTTTTTGCTTAAAGCCCCCGGTATCCGGAACCCACTGGTCCGACTAATTAGGAGTTCGGCCCGGGTCGTGCCTGCTGAGTCTGACTCTTACTTAGGGGTAATGCCTAGTCAAGAACTCTTTCAACATGAAGTATCTGGTCGTGCCTGAAGTATTGCTTTTGTGATAACTGATATCTGAACATGGAAATATAAAACACCCTTTAAAGGCTGAAGAAGAAAACGTCGAACAACTATTCACATGTGAGAGAGAAACGTGGACGAAAATGATGGAGACAGTTGTTGGTCGACAAATTGGGGTTTAATTGGAGAGGGGGATTTCATATAAAAAAAGCTGCTTATAAGAATTAAAATACAAAAAGAAATAAAAACAAAGAAGTAAAAATATGAAAACGTGTGAAATGTTGACGGCGAGTGAATGTCAAACACGTATTTCCGTTTCATTTAACGTAAAATTTGAAAATATTATTTGTTGCAAAATATGACACAAGATAGAAGGTAAAAATGCTAAATTTAAAGATACGAAGTAAGTTTTAAAGTTGACTAAAACATAAGGGTGTTTTGCGTTAATTACTCTTGTTTTTACATTGTCTAAGAATGACTCGTATCTTTCATAATGATCTTTTTTACTCTAACTAAGATCTTTTTTTGCACTTTTGAATACTTAAAATAAAATAGTTAATTTAGCGGTCAACTATGAACTTGTGTTCGTCTTCCCTATGGCTCGTTAAGGAGACTCCTTTTATCTAGTTAATCGCCTCATTTCCGACGATGAAGACCTCTCAAGCTTTGGACATACTGCGGATGCTTGTAATGATTCTCTATCTCGGTTGAATTATGTTACCATTTTTTACGTGAACCGGAAATGTCCTGACACTTTTCTTTGCAAAACATGATCTAACAATCCTTATTGATGGAACAAGGATCTTCTCAATTGAGAGAGTCAAGTGATTTCTCAAGTATTATTGTTTTTTTGACAGTTTTAGCAACAACGTAGTTTTGAAAAGAAATTAAAAAAAAATGGAAAATTAGGGATAAGGACACAATCTGAAATATTATTAAGCAACAGGACAACTACATATTTTTTATAGGGAGAAGGACAATTGCATAATTTTTATAGCGAGAAGGACAAACGGTGAATCCCGAAAATCAGTGAATCTCCCTAGTGAATCCCGAAATCAGTGAATTTCGATAGTGAATTTTGACAGTGAATCCTGAAAATCAGTGAATCCCGATAATGAATTTTGAAAATTAGTGAATTTCGGCAGTGAATTTAAACAGTGAATTTCGAACACAAGTGAATTTCGATAGTGGATAAATAGTTTTGTCCTTTATGCAAAAGTTTCAAAAGACCGTCCTTCTACTTAATTGATGAAATATTTTTGTCCTTCTCCCTCATTCCCCCAAAAAAAATCCACAATTAGATTATCTACACAATGAGGGGTACGTTGAGAGAGCACTTGACTCTCTCAACGAGAGGATCCTTGCTCTTATTAACGTTACTTAATAAAATCTCTCCTTCGGGAAAAAAAAAAGGGGGGGGGGGGGGAATGAGGGAGAAGGACATAAATATTTCATCAATTGAGTAGAAGGACAGTCTTTTGAAACTTTTGCATAAAGGACAAAACTATTTATTCACTGTCGAAATTCACTTGTGTTCGAAATTCACTGTTTAAATTCACTGCCGAAATTCACTGTCGAAATTCACTAATTTTTAAAATTCATTGTCGAAATTCACTGATTTTCGGGATTCACGTTAAAATTCACCGATTTCGGGATTATTTGGGAGATTCACCGATTTTCGGATTCATTTGTTTGTCCTTCTCGCTATAAAAATTATGCAGTTGTTTTTCTTCCAATAAAAAATATGTAGTTGTTCTGTTACTTAAAAATATTCCAGATTGTGTCATTATCCCTAATTTCCCAAAAAAAAAAATTGGGATAGTCTGTGACAATGCAGAATAATGCACCACCGATAAATCAGGGGCACGTGTAATCTAAGGATGAGCTGTAAAGGAATCGAACGGATGTAACTGTGTAAAAGATAGTGCTTTTGGTGTTTTATGGCTGAGTCCAAGAATGTATCTTGGGTTGCCTACTTATCCTGCGTGAATGTCCAGGAATCAAGCCTTACGTAGTTCCTGGAATGATGTATTTATATGCACATGTCCTTCCTCTGCCCTAAGTTTAGGGCGGTTAGGTCTATTGACATAAATACCCTTAAATGGGCCTTGCCCTCCCCGCCCAAGTAACTCGCCGGGCGGTGGGCCCGAGTGTCTGGACTGGAAGTCTTGGCATCGACTCGAGGCATACCGACATGGGTGATCGAGGTGAGACACTTGCATAATCTGCATGTCATTGCGGTCTTCACTGGTATGCATAGCATTCGATCCGATGTGGATCATCAGCGTAGACTTTTCCACATGCCAGCTGGACCAATCAGATACTTCCACGTGGAGGAGTGAATCCCCGTATCATCAGTCTGTGAGTGACTTTCGGATGGATGAAGCTTTTCATTTCTAATCCTATATATGTACTACATTTGAGTTAATACTTATATAATTTGTTGACGTGTTTGTTAATAATCACTTTGCCGCAAGGTTAAATTTTTTTAAAAATATAATAATTCAACTTTGTATGAGAACATAATGCTATGAGTTCACACTTCTCCACCAACAAGTCTTTCAATTTATATTGCGCACGTGTTTGTCGTGTTTTTTTAGATCTTATAGTGTCATTTATATGTTTGTGTATTGTCATAGACTGGTATTTCAGATGACATCCTATGCTTTAGGGAGAGATGTTTTAAAAACTATGTCATTGCTTTAAAAATAAAAATAAAAATAAAAAAATAAAAAATAATAAAAAAAATAACCTAAGTCCAACAACATATAAGAAGAGTGAATCAACCTCAAAACACAGGCTATTAAGTGAGTCTAATGTGAGACAACTTTAAAAGATTCCTTCAAGTCTTTAAGCTTGGGCCTATAATAAAAAAATCCAACACACCCAACACTTGAACAATATAAACGAATGGTTCTGATACCAAATTATAATATTCAAGTCCAACAAAATATAAGAGAAAGGGGGCCTCAACGTACGCTATGATACGAGAGATGTTTATCTCAAAATAAATGAAACGGTAACAAGTGTCAAATATAAGACAAGTTCAACAATTCTTCTAGTAGTTTTCTTATAAATTTCTGACTAAACAAAGAAGGTATGGGTTGCAAGTTTTTTTATGGGGAAGTTATTTGGTGCACCCGTCATATGCGGAGTGCACTAATATGGCAAACTGTCCACCTTTTATTTTTATACAGAATTTAAATTGTATGATCCAGATTTATTTATCTGTCAATTAGATGCATGTGGAGATATCAAATAAAAACTTCTTTTGTATTATGGGTTGCCAGCAGATTTGATTGTTTGAGTCGCATTTGTTATTCGAATATTCCCAAAATTTGGTTTGAGAATTTCAACGTGGAGAGGCAATCAAATTACATTGGGAGGGGTGACCAAACACAAGTGGATCACACAAAACGTCACAGGTGGCAGTTTATGAGAGGTCCCAAAGAAAAGGAAAGATGATGAGTCACAATGTGTCATCCATGAAGATTGGACTAGGTATGGATAGACGTGACCGGTTTCGGGGCGGTTTGTCCATAAGTTTCGGGTTCGAAAATGGAACCGAACCGCCGGTTAATTCTGGCCGATTTCGCGGTTTTCGGGAACCGGCGGGTTTGGCGGTTCACGATCCGGGTCCGGGTCCGGGTCTCGGCGGTTCCCTGATCCGGGTCCGGGTCTCGGCGGTTCCCGGGTCAGACGATTCAGATCACGGTTCCGATCACGGTTTCGATCACGGTTTCGATTACGGTTCCAATCACGGTTCCAATCCCGGCTCCAAAAAAATCATTTTTTTTTACAAAATTCATATAACTTACATTAAAATTATTAATAAATTTTAATTGGTTATTAAATTATATATAATATTTAATTTCATAAGTATGTTTTAAAAAAAAACACACGGCTTATATAATATTTATTTTTAACCAATCTATATATAATATTTAATTTCATAACTTATATTCTAGATAAAATGTAAGTAATATGATACGGACAACATTTCTAGACCCAATGAACTTATTTTATACGAATAAAAGAGTAGGGTGTATTTTATTAATATTTTGTAACATTTAAAAAAAAAATTCATTCGAGTTTTACGTGTTTTATATAATTTATTTTATAATTTCATAAATCTAAACACTAGTATGTTGTGTATTGAATAAGTGTTACAAAAAAAATTATTGGTTGCTAAACACAAGCGTGTGCTCTTCCTTGTCATAATAATTTAAATAGTAGTAGTATTTGATTAGTCAAAGTGTCACAATATATTTCGGTCAAAAAGTAATAGTAAAAAACAATATATTAGTATGTTGTGACAATAATGTCATAATATATTTTTAATCAAAGATAAACTTTCCAACATTTTATGGTATATTTTATACATTAAATAACAACACTATTTATAAATAAAAGAATTACTAAGAAAATAAATGACGGTTACATTGATAAAAATAAATTATTCAAAAATTTTGAAATAATATATGTTGGATTCAAGGTGGTCCAACTTGGAGAAAACAAAAAAAAAACAAAAAAAAAAACAGGAAAATCAGGAAGGAAAAAAAAAATAAAAAAAAATATAGAACCGCCGGTTCGGGTCCTCCGGGCCGGTTCCGGCCGGTTCGAACCGCCGGTTCCGGGACGGGCCGGGTCCGGTGGAACCTAAAAAACCGGGTTGGACCCGTGGAACCGCCGTGTCCGATCCGGATTTGGACCCGGAACCGACCAGGTCTAGGTATGGAGGAATTTCGGATACGGTAAAATGCTTTTGTAGGGTGTGGATAGTCTTATTTTCACGAGTATAAAACACGGTGTTTTACAATATAATCATTTTTACAAGAAAACAATCATGTATTACGGAGAAATTATATAGGATGTATATGCACTATGTTGATGAGGTACCTTCCAAAAATTTTCCCTTGTAAAACCATTTCGGCAATGGATGAAACATTAGGATAGACACATGCGTATCTTGATGATTTTGCTTTGTTGTGGGTTGTTTGCTTCGAAACAGTCAATGAAAGATTCTTGACAACTTCTCAAAAAAAATTGAAAGGAAGGTATGAGGTTTTTATAGGTGAAAAAAAACTTTCGTCGTTTTTCATGCTTTTATTTTCGTTCTTGAGTTATTTTTAAGGTGACTCTCATTTTATTCACAAGCGTTTTTACATATAACGTGGGAGATTTATATTTGGTTGGCAGCATCATGAATGATTGTCGTAAACTTTTGGCTGCGTTTGTGTTTGTCTCATTTTCATTTGTTAAATGACAAGGTAATGTGCCGGCTCGCCACCTGGTCGTAAACTTTTGTTGCGTTTGTGTTTGTCTCATTTTCATTTGTTAAATGACAAGGTAATGTGCCGGCTCAACTTGTTGGTTAGGGAATGTCTCGATCTTGTTGGTTGTGTAGAATGTGGTGCTTCCCCTCCCGCCCATGTAACTCGTCCTTGCACTTTGGATTGTGATTACTAAAAAGTGTCTTTACTCCTTACAAAATAAAATTACATACAACTCTTGGGGAAATTCAGGTTTGGACCCACCGCGTTGCGGATATGCTTAAATTTCACCGTAAAACGCAAAAGGTGTATTTCGTGTTTTTCACCGAATACACATAAAAACACTCACGTTTCAAAGTGTTAATTTAGAATCTCCGCAGAACGGTTATCCCACATCAGAATTTTCCGACTCTTACACATTCATCAAGTTACGTTGTCTATTAAATCTTAAAAACAGAGCAATATAGGTCATTTGGGTTGACACTCGACCTTTTAATACAGAATAGTTTCACACTAGGAGAAAGAAAAAAAAAAAAAAACAGAGATTTTAAATACAGAATGCTCTTTCTACTGGGTTAGAAAGACATAATTCTTTTAATATAGTAAGATAATACTAATAATAATATAAAAAAACAAAGAGTTATACACAAAGTCCTTCATAGTGAAAAGTTAAGAGAGTGGAAACAGAAAGCTTTGGTATTCACTTTGCATGCTGATGCTACAGATTCTTTCATTGTTTCTGGCCCACATACAAATACTCCAACACTTGACCCTCCAATTTCTTTCTCAATTTTGGAGAATATTTCTGCATAAATTACAAAATATTGATTGACCCCTAAGTTTGCTAATAATTGCATCACATAAAGTATATATATGTAAAACAATGTAAACATAATAGTGACCAAATAATCTACTTTCAGAAAGTCAATTATAATGACTGGCCTTTTATAAACCGATAAAATATCATATAATCGACTTTTGAACGGTCGAAGGTGTATGCTGACACAGTTAAAGTTTGAGAGTACGTGGTGCATTTAACGATCCCGAAAGTTAAATCATACCTTCAAAGTTAGGTCTTCCTCCAAAATGGACACTATGTAGTTCTTCAAAATCTCCATCAATTTCCATTGCATTGTGCTTTTTATACACATCCTCAGAAACACATGTGTATGATAAAAGATCATTCTTTATCCTTTTCCATCTCACAAAAAACCCCACCAAACAGCTACATAATATTGCAAGAGCAAAAGCAAACAAAACAAAACCATCTGTAACAAAAGATGGAATTTTTTGTACTGAGCCCTTTTTATTTGGATGAAAAGTAATCTGATTGAAACAAACAAGAAATAGTAAAAACAAAATGGCTGAAATCCCAATAATGACAGTCAATTTACTCGGACTTTCGACACCGGAAACCGCATAATTGTTTTGATTTGGAGTATCAAATCGAATGGCTTGTATTTGAGGAACCTCATTGAGGATTTGTGCTAAATTTTTTTGATTTTGGGAGTGGATTTCACTAGTGATATAGACATTGAGATTTAGATGAAAGTGTTTGGAATTTTGAAGGTGAGGTAAAATTGGATTTAATAAGGTAATTTGTGAAGATTTTTTTACAGCATATAATAGTTGTATTCTTGAATAATCATTTCTCATTGAGGAGATTTCTTGCAAGATACTCAAAAATGGTGTTATCCCAATTCCTCCAGCCACTAGAATAAGCGTGTCATATCTGCAAATGTATATGTTTTGTGAGATGGGAGAAATTTCTGAAATCGAAAAAAATGATACGATCAGTACATTGTGCCATTATATAATTATCCATTTATGGAGAGTTTTTCATGAGAAATTCTACTTTCATCCAATCAAAACAGGATATATGGCATCAAACACACTATGGACAGGCTTATAAACGAAGTACGTTGTCCTTGTATGTTTAAATCATGCCAAATGTTCAGTTTTGATTGGATGCAAGCGGAATTCCTTAGTAAAGGCTCTCCCAATTAGAATTCCTCTCGAGGGAGACTTAATGACACCATTCAAAATTTACTGTGGCAGTATTTCAATAGTCATTTCTTGACTATAAAATCGGATTTGAAACTGTTGGATATGGATGGCATATGGTTAATTTAAAATTAACTTTTGAAAGGATGATTGTCTGTGTGATACTACGACATGCATAGTATCATTGAAGACCGTCTTTCCCAAAACAAGAAAAAAGTAACTACTTTTTTTTTTTGCTTAAAGCCTCCGGTATCCGGAACCCACTGGTCTGACTAATTTGGAGTTCGGCCCTCTTACTCGGGGATAAAGCCTGATCAAGAAAAAAGTAACTACTTGGATAAGGCAATGTAGTCGGATATTGATTCATTTGATTTTTACCAGGACATCATTAGTTGCACAACACCAAGTGTGCCGTATTCAGTACCACATTACAATCCATTTCTGTACATTCGATTCTAAAGTCGGAAATCGATTTTTCGATGGTGGATTGTCATAATCAACCACCACAAAGTCGATTCCCAAACCTAAATCCAACTTTTTGCAGGTTGATTGTTTTCAATGTGGTGCCACGTCGAAAACCGTGTGGTGCCACTAAAGACGCGAGTCTGAACACCCTCCGGTGAATCCTATAGCGGAGTGAAAAATTGAAAGTATCGTTGAAAATTTCTACGGTTCCATCAAAAAATCGACGGAATCGTCGATTTTTTCCTCCACACGCCCCACGGTAGGAATCATCGTATCATATGGTGTTCACCGTAGTGGATCTGGACTCCTAAAAACGCCCCGATTTACGAGATACCTTAGGAAGTCGGTTGAGGGAGGTCCATAAGGGCCTTCAACAGCAACAATGATGCAATTTCTTTCAAGATTAGCTTCTTCTTCATCTTCATCATTGGGCTTAGCTAGAAGAATGAGGTTATTTAAAGCACGTGTCCACCATCCTTCACTCTTGATTATTATTGACATTGTATTTTTATCTACTTTTGAACTTGATGTTATGCTAAATGGATGCCATTCATATTTCGAAATGCTCGGTACCTTCACGAAAATCGTACTCGTTGGACTGTAATTCAGCCCTGAAATTCCATAACAAGATTCACAAAATTAACCAATAATTACTTTGAAAAAAAAGAGGAAGAAAGAATATCAACTTACTTGGATCTTTAGGAAGAGTCAATTCAGCAGATTTACAAGGAAAGATTCTAGCAGAAAGAACGCAAGTCTTAGGCCTAGACTGCAAAATCCTGAGAATTTTTTCGATTCCAAACAGAAAAATCCCAGGAAAAACCATGTAAAAATGTCTGTCACCAGCATGAAACAAGAAGAAGATCAAGAAAACCAAGTAGAGGTGATGTGTGTAATAGAACAATCCAAAGTTTCTTCTTCTGATCTGTGGGAGTGAAGTTATGAAAAGGGCTAATCCTGCAACAAATGATATCTCCCCTGCTAGGTTTATTCTCCCTGTTCTTTGCCATTTCCATATCTGTAGATTCGTTACGAGCGTTAGAGCACTTGCAGTATATACCGTGCTGCATGCAAAACATGTTGATGATATAGCTGCAACACACACAAGATACAAGTGGAAGGCTCACACAGTCATTTAGTCGAACACTTGTATAGAAAGTTAGTTGGAAGTGGTTAGGCGGTTATAACCGATTCTAGAAGTTAAGAGTACTTAGTCATAGTTGAGATATCTATATAAGCTTGTAGATTGAACAATGTAATCACCAATTCAGATGATAATTCAATACAATTTACATTTTCTCTCATTTTAGATTTTCCCGCTTCTTTTACTTTTAAATTTCCGTTTTAGAGTTCTTGATGAATAGAGCTATGATTCATCATTTCTTCATGGTATCAGAGCGAGAAGCTGCGTATGCTGTTTGATTCTTGAGAGAATCGTTTCGTTTTGGAGTAATCAGAGCCTTGAGAGTGTTTCGATCCTGTTCATCGTTTTAGTTTTCTGGTTTTCTCTGTTTTCTTCCATTTCTTGTTGTTCCCTGGAAATTTTGCAATGGCTACTAATTCTGGAACAACTGCTGAAGGAACTGGTCTTGTGGTGAGTACTTCCAGTCAATTTTATTTGCATCCTAGTGAAAATCCTGCAATTCCTTTAGTTTCACCTCCTCTTGATGCCACAAACTATCATTCTTGGGCAAGATCGATGAATATGATGTTAGAAACCAAGAATAAGTTAGGTTTCATTGATGGTACAATTCAGAAACCTGATTTGAATGATCCAATGTATAGAATTTGGAGTCAATGTAATACCACAATGCTTACATGGATTATAAAATCAGTAATACCGGATATAGCACAAAGTGTAATGTGGATCAAAAGTGCAAGAGAAATGTGGTTGGAATTAGAGGATAGGTTTTCCAATGTTGATTATTTTAGAGTGTCAGATCTGGTTGAAGAAGTGAACCTGATCAAACAAGAATCTATGTCAGTAACCTCATACTTTACAAAATTAAAGGCTAAGTGGGATGAGATTGCAATCTTGAAGCCCGTGCCTCATTGTGAGTGTGGAAATCCATGTGCCTGTAATATCAGTTTGAAGATGGTTGATTTTGTACAAGCAGATCATGTTATAAGGTTCATGAAAGGCCTCAATGATAAGTTTGCCCTGTTAGATCCCAGGTCTATCTGTTGACTCCTTTACCAAGCTTGAAACAAGCCTTTGCTATGGATGTTAAATTTGAAAGACAGATAGATTATGCCCTGGGACATCCTCAAAATTCAGATGGCATTGCTTTACTTGCTAGGACTCAGAATCCACCGGTTCAAGGGCAGTATCAGTCAAGAAACCAGAATCAAGGGCAGTATCCATCTAGATATCAAAACCAAGATCATGGCCCATCTCACAATCAAGGACATGGCAATGGTCAAAATAGACAGTATGTTCCTTATAATCAGAATCAACAGAACAATCCTAAGAAAATTCAGTGTTCTTATTGTGGTTACAATGGTCATACAGTGGATAAGTGTTACAAGAAGCATGGTTTTCCACCAGGTTTTAAACCAAGGTCTAGAGTAAACATGGTGCAACAAGAGTCAGAATGGGATGGTCCAGATACAGCATTATCTGCTGCAACAGGACAAGATGGTACACATGACCAGTTAGCTCAGTTGCAGAATCAAGTAACACAGTTGATGAAGCTATTTGAGGCAAATAGAGCCACAGATCTTGGCAATCCTGCAGTGAATCAAGTCACAGCTCTTTCAGCTAATTTCCAAACAGATCCTAATGAGGTCCAGGGTATGTTTTCTGGTAATGTGTCACATTGGATTGTAGATTCAGGTGCCACAGACCACATCATTTTTTATCACAGATTGTTTATATCAAAAGATAGGGTTAGTGGTGTCATTGTTTCTCTTCCAAATGGTGAGCCAGTGCCTGTTACTTTTATAGGGAAAGTAAAAATTAATAACTACTTAGTTCTGTCCCAAGTCCTTTGTGTTCCAAAGTTTCACTATAATCTGATTTCTTTGAATAAGTTGACTAACAATTCTCAGTTACAGGTTTTGTTTACTAATGAGACTTGTGTTATACAGGACAAGTTCAGTGGACAGATGATTGGCTCAGCTAGAAAGAGCAAGGGTTTATACATCTTGCATGCTCAAACAGTCATAACAGATAGAGTAGTTGCTTGTACTTCTCAAGATTCTGTTGATAGGATAGATGCAGATTTGTTATGGCACTAAAGATTAGGCCATTTGTCTGATAATAGATTACAATTGCTACATACTTCTTGTAATGACATTCAAGTGCCAAAGAAATCTATTTGTTATGTTTGTCCTTTAGCTAAACAAAAAAGGCTTTCTTTTGCTTTAAGTGATTCTATTGCGTCTTCTGTTTTTGATCCGATACACATGGATATTTGGGGTCCATTCAGACAACAAACTATCCATGGTCAGTCTTATTTTCTCACTGTTGTTGATGATCATAGTAGGTACACTTGGATCTTCTTGCTTCATTCAAAAAAAGCGAAGTCAGACCTATCATTACTGCCTTCTACAATTATGTTTTGAATCAGTTTGGCAAGTCCATTAAGGTCATTAGATCTGATAATGGACAGGAGTTTGATTACACAGAATTTTATACTGAAAAAGGCATTTTGCATCAGACAAGTTGTGTAGATACACCCCAACAAAATGGGATTGTAGAGAGAAAACATCAACACATACTCAATATAGCAAGAGCATTAAAATTTCAAGCTAGTTTACCATTAAGTTTCTGGGGATATTGTGTGCTTCATGCAGTTCATATCATTAACTGTCTTGCTACACCTGTGCTTAAAGAAAAATCTCCATATCAAGTCCTATATAACAAAGATCCTGAAATTGCTAGTTTCAAGGTTTTTGGTTGTCTAACTTTTGCCTCTACTTTACCACATGGTAGATCAAAGTTTGATGCAAGGGCCAGAAAATGTGTTTACTTGGGTCAACCAGCAAACACACAAGGATATATCTTACTGGATATCCAAACACAGGAAGTTTTTGTTTCTAGAAATGTTGTTTTTCATGAATTGACTTTTCCCTATGCACAGCAGCATCAAAAATTTAATAATGTTTCTCTTCCTTTCCCATCTTTTACATATCCCACACCAGAGTTTCCTGTCACAAATTCCACATCTTTTCCTTCACCAGGGACTGATATACCTAATGCTTCAAGTGGTATTCACTCAAATAGTGACAATACACCTGATGTTTCATCATCACATACAAACACAACACATAATAACACTAGAAGAACCTCAAGACAGACTAGACAACCTGTAAGATTACAGGATTATGTCTGTAATCAAGTTTCTCATACCACTCCACACCCTCTGGAATCTGTTGTCCAGTATACTAATCTTTCTAGTTCTTACAGATCTTTTGTGATGAATGTTGACAAAGCCAAAGAGGCAACAACTTACAATCAAGCAGTCATACATAAAGAGTGGCAGGAAAGCTATGAAAAAGGAAATAGATGCCCTTATCAAGACAAAAACATGGGAAGTAGTGGATTTACCACCAGGAAAGAAGCCAATAGGCTGCAAATGGGTATATAAGATCAAACATAATCCAGATGGTTCTATAGAAAGATACAAAGCAAGACTAGTTGCTAAGGGTTACACACAGACCTATGGAATTGACTGTGAAGAAACTTTCTCACCTGCAGCAAAGATGAATACTATCAGGCTATTACTTGCTGTTGCTGCTGCTAAAAACATGTTCTTACATCAACTGGATGTGAACAATGCTTTTCTCCATGGTGATCTCACAGAAGAAGTATACATGGTTCCTCCACCTGGTTTTCAAACACAGAAAGGACAAGTATGTAGGCTCGCTAAATCACTATATGGCCTGAAGCAAGCTAGTAGGCAATGGAATGCCAAACTTACATCTGCACTACTTAATCTTGGATACAATCAGTCCAAGCATGATTATAGTCTATTCACAAAGACAAAAGGGAAATCCTACATATCTGCTCTAGTTTATGTGGATGATATTGTGCTGGCCAGCAATGACATGTCTCTCATATCTGAACTTAAGAACTACTTACATGATTTATTTCAGATCAAGGATCTTGGTCCTCTAAAATATTTCCTAGGACTAGAAGTAGCCAGATCATCCACTGGCATATCAGTTTGTCAAAGGAAATATGCTCTCAGTTTACTGGAAGAATTTGGTTTTAGTGGATGCAAGCATGTACATACACCTATGCCATCCAAGACACATTTACAGCATGGTGATTCAGATATTCTCCCAGATAAAACACAGTACATAAGTCTCATTGGAAAGCTGCTATACCTTACAGTAACAAGACCAGACCTGTCTTATGCAGTACATCAGTTGAGCCAGTGTCTTGATGCTCCAACCATCAATCACCTACATGCTGCACACAGGGTCCTTAGATACATTAAATTGGAACCAGATCAAGGTCTTTTCTTTCCAGCAAACAATAATTTAGTCCTCACTGCTTTCACAGACTCAGATTGGGGGGGTGCCATGAAACAAGAAAGTCTATCACTGGTTATTGCATGTTCCTAGGATCAGCTCTAGTGTCTTGGAAGTCTAAAAAACAAGCAACTGTCTCTAGAAGCTCAGCAGAGGCAGAATACAGAGCCATGGCACTAGGAGTTTGTGAATTACAATGGATGACTTACATTCTACATGATCTAGGAGTCTCAGTCCAACAGCCTATTTCCATGTTCTGTGACAGTCAAAGTGCCATATACATTGCACAAAATCCTGTATTTCATGAGAGGACAAAGCACATAGAAATTGATTGTCATGTCACAAGGGAAAAAGTTCAATCTGGCCTAGTGAAGCTTCTACCAGTCACAACACAGAACCAGTTGGCAGACTTACTAACAAAACCATTGGATGCACCACTGTTTCATTCTCTCCTAAGAAGATATGCTCCAACACACATCTATAAATCTACAACCAACACACACAAGATACAAGTAGAAGGCTCCCCTAGTCCATCTTGAAGGGGGGTGTTGATGATATAGCTGCAACACACACAAGATACAAGTGGAAGGCTCACACAGTCATTTAGTCGAACACTTGTATAGAAAGTTAGTTGGAAGTGGTTAGGCGGTTATAACCGATTCTAGAAGTTAAGAGTACTTAGTCATAGTTGAGATATCTATATAAGCTTGTAGATTGAACAATGTAATCACCAATTCAGATGATAATTCAATACAATTTACATTTTCTCTCATTTTAGATTTTCCCGCTTCTTTTACTTTTAAATTTCCGTTTTAGAGTTCTTGATGAATAGAGCTATGATTCATCATTTCTTCAAAACAAGGTATATTTAGAGCAGACTCTCTACTTGGATTCGTAAAATACAGCATCTCTAAATCTTAAGTATGTGTCAGATATATATCAGATATACGAGACATAAATACAAACATATGTATATATGTGTACCTCATCTTGAATATGGTGTTTGATACCCCATATTAAAAAGATTCCAAGGCCATGCAGAATAGTGAAAAATATCATTGCAGTTCCAAGCCAAACATGGTATTTGACAGAAGCTTCAAACTGAATTCCAATTATTTTAAATACAGCCAACTCTCTTAAGATAGGAAGAAGAAGAGCAGCTAAGCATGCTTCAGCTAGAAGACCGCAACGAATCGCCATCTTGATCACTTTGTATTGCCATCTTTTGTAATATTTCATACATCAACACACATAGTACTATGTTAGAATGAAAATTGTTACTGCCACAACAAAATGGTCATATCAAAATGACAGATCACACTTTTACACCGTTAGTAGCGGTGGGATCAACGGTGATTCTTGTGAGCTAACTTCATTTGAGGAGTTGGGCGATGTGGAGGAACCTGGATCACTCATTTTCTTTCGAGATTTAGACCGCGTCGTTCAAATTGATCCACGTAGGCTAACTTCTGAAATGGAGTTAGCATACAGTAACTCTATTTGAGAAGTTATTAGCTGATGTGGATCGATCAATTTAGGCCACTGTTTTACTTTCTAGGTTTAAATTACGTGGTCCAGATTGATCCACATGGGCTAAGCACACAAGAATCACCCGTAAAAGAGGAAATTTAGACACTTTGTTGTAGTCATTTTGTCGTGTAATTCCACTAATCCTATTAGAAAGGACTAATTAATTTTGCAATTTGCAGTTCTTATCAAATTGTCTGCTGCTTCTTTTTTCTCAAAGAAAATTAATATTTTCTTCACCAGAAAGCTGAGGAAAATACTTACATGCTTAAATTCAAATGTTTATATGGCAATATCTTCTTGAAATCACCAGAGATTCTTACATAGAATGTCCATGACAGGAATATACCAAAAAGGGCTATACACAGAATCTCAACTGCAGATAAAATCCCAACCGTACGATCAATAATAAGGGGGTTGGATAGACCACTGATCAACTTTCTTTCTTGCCTGCCATTAAAATTTCAGTCATATACATGTTTATTATAGTCATTTATTCTGTATCAAAACAACTACATATATGTAACATAATCATACATTTCATTACTTATAATTACCTCCTCCTCCTCGTCGCGTTCGCGTTCATGCCGCCCCTTGATTTAAGCTCTAAGTAAACAAATCCAAGCATAGCAAAAGCAAGGAGTGGAAAAGTGTATACAGCAAAATTTAGACCTGCAAAAATGAAATAATCTGATAGTTAAAGAATTGTTGAAATATATTATATTATGTAGAAAGTAAGTAAAAGGACTTACTGTTATAGCTAAATATTGTTTTTGATGCTTTATCTTCAACTTGTTTCCATGTTGTTGTCCATATTTCTGTAGGTTTCAGAATCCATAGAGTGAGCCAAAAGGAGAATATTAGAATCAAAAGAGATTTTAGAAGGAAAAGAGAAAGTTTTGCCATTTATGATATGATTATGTTTTGTTAGTGAAGGTTATACTACCATTACAATTAATATTCAGATGCTTATATGTACGTAGGGGCGTCTTTTTTTTTTTATTTTTTTCTTTTTCTTGAGGAGAGGCGTCTTTATTTTTACCCCACTGATTCTACCGGTACTTCACGTACTCTACTTGTGCTACACACGAATTTACCTTTTAAAAGTCGATTTTTAAGTTAAGTATCAACTTTAATTAAAACAGTTGAACGTGAGAATTGACCGTCGCAAAGTCGGTTTTTAGGTCAAAATCGATTTTGCACAAGGTCACTTTAGTATGGTATACCGGTAGATCGCTAAGGTATGTGAAAATAAAAGCTCCATATATGTAAAAGGACTTACTTTACTGAGTTACTGTTGGTGAAACCACAGTAAGTTTACTTGGGTGCCTAAATTAGATGTGAGAGCACTTACCTTTGTGGATTTTAATGTGACACCACATTGGTTTCTGACTGATTTTTGGGTCTCTAATTACATCATACTCAAACTACAAACTGACAATTTATAATATGACGGATCACATTTGACAAATTAAGTCCACTCCACCTCAACTTCCGGTGATGATAAGATTTTGAGGAGTTGATTCTATGATTCAACTTTCTAAAGTCTATTCTCATTAACGGGAATCAACTTTCGAAAAGTTGATTCCATAAGTGGTAAAAAAAACGAAACTTGGATTAACTTTGAAATCATTTTTCAAATGCGGCGATCGATACCAGGAGATAGATAGCAGTGGGGCCAACATTACACATGTGATACCTCTTATAGATGCTTATATCAAAGATTTACGTAGTGTCACAAATAAAATATATTAGTGTGGTGTCACTAAAAACCTCATCCATTAACCATCGATCAAAATGGGAATGATTGATTGATATGATACAATACACAAGGAAATTAAATGAAAAAAAATATGCATTATATATATATATATATATATTTCTGGAATTGGTGTATGATGTCTATAGTGTCACATCTTAATTTGCTTGAGGTTGAATTTGGACCATCTTTTCTAGTGGGCTATTGGAAATGGGATATGACAACATAATACACTTGCACAGTTGCACTTCAAGATCATTCATATTGTCTAAATACATATAATTTATTATTGTGTCACTATCTTGATATTCCATAATTTAAATAAAACTATCAACATTTATGTTTAGTAAAAATGTTTTGAATGTCGGCATAATGTTATCATTATGCAACTTTTTAGAACTTTTGCATCCGAGACGATTAATAAAAAAAAGATATTTTTCGGATTCAAGCATTACTTTTGTATATAGTATATATTCTCTCCCTCTCTCTATATATATATATATAAATATTCAATTTAAAATGTATCAAAATTTCTATAATTTATTTCATATATCTATAGTGATGTACCATGCATGCTACATTATTATTATTATTATAAAAAAGGAAATTGAGAGTCAACTCTTCTACGAGGACAATGATTTGATCGTTTTATCTTAGTCAACTTAATACTCTAGTGGTTGACCTTTGTATGGCTAGAGAAACATTAGTGGGGCACTCTCTAATTATTGTATAGTCTCCTCTTCTTCTTCTTCTTTTTTTTTTTTTTTTCCGGGATACGAAAGGAAGGGGAAGGGGATTCTAATTATTGTATAGTCTCTTCAATACATTGTTAAAATTTGATATTAATTATAAAGTATGTAAAATGGATACAAATTTTACTGTCGTAATCATTCAATCATTACGAAGTATATAACTTATATATTTTCTATATCATTGATTAAGATTACTTTACATAACTATAAATGAATGAATACTATATCATGATCAATGTTATAAAAACAATGTGGTGTCGCTCGTAAAAAAAACAAAAGAGAAATAAAAGATTAAAAGCGTAATTTTCTATAAAGTTTAATAGTCTCTATGTATTTAGATTGAAAAAAAGTGCATATGAAAAGATTCTCACTTCACCATTTTGGTTGGGTGTAGCTAATGGACTTATCACTTTCAACTTTCCTTTGGGACATTCATCCACTATATATCAACATTTTTGTGCCAAGTCAAATTCTCTTTCTTTGATTTTTCATGTTCTTGAAATTAATTAAACTCTTGACAATAAAGAAACAAAAATATTGTCATCCACTAACTTGCTAAAAACTTCTCACCTTTTTGTCTCTTTTCCAATTTATGAAAAAAATTAACTTGATAGATATATAAACTATGAGAGTATATCTCTCAAGATACTTTGTTACTTTTAACATAATCATATATATATATATATATATATATATATATATATATATATATATATATATTGTTTTTCACATAGTAGAACTGTATAAATATGTCATTGATTTCAATAAATTAGAACGATACAGACAAAATTAGTATACATAAAAATAAAAATAAAAGATGTCACGCATAAATTGAGAGACAGGTGAGGATCGGATGAGAAATAGTAGAAATAAAAGATGTCACGCATAAATTGAGAGACAGGTGAGGATCGGATGAGAAATAGTAGAAAAAGACAGAATACAATATATAGAGAGAGTGGTTTAAAAGGACAAAAAATAGGAGGAAAATAGGAATCAAGACAGTGAAAATATAAATTGGTGATAAGGACAAATCCACTGTTCATAACCCCAAATCCATTATTTAATTTGCTGCAGTGGAAGTGACCTTAAATCTAATGTTTCACTATTATAGTGGAATAAAGACATTTCCTTTTTACCTGAAAAAAAAAATCCGCTGTTCTTTTTACATATTTCTATGTTCAAATTGTTATTTTTAACAATAAACCCTACAATGTAATACTTTGAAACATTTTCTTTTTATAATGATTGTGGTGTGAAATTCATTATTGTATCCGTCTATTAATTCCAAACTCTATTTTGAATGTCTACTACATCTTTCGTAATAATGGTGTGACGATATATATATATATATATATATATATATATATATATATATATATATATATATATATTCGTTCTTCTTGATTCAGTCTAAGCTGCTACCACGTAAATCCAAGAAGAAACGACACAGCAGAAAGTAGGAAGTGAAAAAAGCAAAATATTCCTGGCCTCACCAATTTCTAAAGAGATTATAAAATGTGGCATTAACTTAAAATAAATAAAAATATAAAGATAAATAAATCAAAAAAGAGCATGAAAATGTTGACAAAAGAGAATTTTTTTGCAGCTTATCTTACCTTTTTAGTCATGGGGTTTGAAAGATACTCTCTCTTTTTTCCACATGCAATCTTCTTTTTTGAAATTATTTAGTCAAACAAACATACAACAACAAGAAAACATATCACATTTTTCTATAGAACATGTAATCCTTTTCTAAAAGTATCTCTTTTCTTGATTAATTATAATTGGTGGAGAAATCTATGTTGATATTCATATAACTAAGAAGAAATGGAAGAACAAGATCATGATGAGGAAAATGCAAATGGTCTTCGAATAAATTCACCGGAAATCGTGGAGATTAATGAAGAGGAAGATGAAGAGGATAGTAAGATAATTAGAAGAAACTGCAGAGGGATTAAGGATGTTTATGTTTCCGTTGGAAGAAATGATTTTCATGTAGTGAAATGGGCAATTGATCATTTGGTGTCTCCTGGAACTCAACTCTTTCTTGTGCATGTTTTTCCTCCTATTGAATATATCTCCACCACAGGTACACTTTGATTTATGTTTTTTTTTGTGGTAATTAGTATTAATCTATTTGAATCTTGAAGTAATGATTTCATATACAATAACAGTTATGTTGAAGTGTGTTGTGTTTAACATGTAAATTGCTTACGTTCTAAATAGTTTAAGTTGTTACGAAAGATGATAATTTAGCACGGTATCGGATATTTAGGTCATAACTTCAAACATGTATGTTGATATTGTCTTCGATCTCATTATCATATATAAGAGTAATGTTATTACAACAACCACTGAGACTTAATAAGTGTCACTACCAAATATGTCAATGAGATCATTTATGATATGATAGTGAGACTCGTTCTCGTATAGATGTTAGATCATAAGAGGTTCACCACCACTTCAGGTTTGTGACACATTTTTTGTTTGAATGATTATGGCAGTAGAATTACTGTTTTTGTAACAGAGCCGTTGAAGGTTGGTTATACCAAGTGTTAACGCACACACGGTATATATGATGCATGTGTTTAACTATCATTTCTCCCGAAAACTTAAATTGATAGAGATGTAGATAATTAAGAATGGAAATAGATGCATGTGTGAGCCTATAAGTAGGGAGATTGGCCCAACACTTGTAGATATAGTTTTTTTCTTTCTTTTTTCGGAAAATTATGCTTGGAGCGGGGCCCAAATGCTTAAGCTGGTGGGGAGCTAGATAATTAACATTATATCTCAATAGCATGTCATTCTATACGACTTTTCTAGTCTTGAAGTTTTTCCTAATTAATCTGCTGATTTTTAATTATGATATAGTTGGAATTCTATCAAGTAGCCAATTGAGCAACAATCAAATGCAAGTGTACAGAAATGAAGAGCAAAACAGGAGAAAACATCTCTTGGAGAAGTACATTCGCTTGTGTAATGATGCCAAGGTCTGTTTTAAGTATTTGCACATCACCTGCGTAGATCGATACTGTAAAATATAAAATAAATAAAAAATAAATATTTGATTCAGATCCAATAAAAACCATCTGCTATGTAGAATCTTTACTTATATATGTGAATACAAAATCTCTTAATCGTACAATGTAGGTATTTATTAGGAAATGTACAAAATAATGATTCTCTATTCAAGTTATATGCGCCTTGTAAAGATTCTGATGTATTTCACTCTAAGGGATTTCATAAAATAGAGAAAAATGCTGATTGAGTACGTAAAATAGATGATCTGTTAAAATGAACTGATGCAAATGCTCTTATAGCAAGTAATGCTACTACCACAACACTCTATCACACCATTATATATGTCATAACACGCCCGTTGACCATTGATCATGGTATGACTCGTTGATGAGTTACAACACAATGTGGCACGTACGATGGTGTTTTCACTACAAGTAATTTTGTTGTCATAAGCACCCTGACTCAATAAATGTCACAACATGATGTGATGTTTGGACCTCGATCCTCAAAAAGGGCTCCACTACTGCATTATGAATAATCTCACTGATTGAGGTAGACCCGAATGCGTCCATGTGGCGTCCATCCGATGAATAGACCAGCGGATCAGGTCAGATCTACTTTTAACCTGGAAGTCAAGAGGAGAAGATGAGACAGATCTGACCAGGGCAGGTCCTTGGTCATAGAAAGATTAGATCCAGGACATGTACTACCCATCAAGGATCCCCAGTACAAAGATGGGCCCGACGACCAGGGCAGGTCCCTGGTCAGGAGAGAACAAACCGGATGCTTATGTACGTAAAGAAATGGTTAGATATAAACGTGAGACGTGGGAGGAGTATGTAACTGCCCACTAACTCCACTTTGAAAAATAACTGCATGAACTACGGTTGGACTTGATTCCAAATATATACATTTGGATACGTAGGCAGCTTATTCCAAGTTCAGTCCATATATAAAATAACTACTCTTTATTTACATCCTAGAACTAGAAAATCCACATATCTTTGATATTTTAGTTCGAGATCGACCACTCACGGACACATCAAATTATGACATTATTTGTCTGTGTTAAAGTGTTGTAATGGTAACATTATTTGTTCATTATAGAATTATTATTCAAGGAGAGATTTAATCATGATACTTGTAGATAGACCATTTATATTATAACATGATTTGATGAAATTTTATAGCTTTTGGTTACAGGTTCCAGTGGACACAATGCTGATAGAGAGCAATACAACAACCAAATCAATCTTACAACTTATTCGGGTCATTAATATCACACACCTTGTCATGGGAACTAAAAGGTCCTCTATTATGAGGTAATTAATTAAGGTCATATTACCTTAATTACATTCTAGTTATTGTGATTAGCATTGTTGAAAAAAAAAATATTTCTTTTTAATATGTATTAGGCGATTAATGAAGGGACGAGGTAAAGGAGAGTACGTTAAAAAGGAAGCGCCAAACTTTTGTGATGTAATTCTTGTTCAGAAAAACGGGGAAAGGAAGTCGAATAAGGAGGAAGTGACACAGAGGACAGAGATTTTCGACACTATTATTGCATCTAAAGGAAAGTGTGAAGATACTAAACACATTCAAAAGAGTTTGTCAAAGTTAATGTGCTTTTCAGACAAATTCAATATTTTATAGTTGAAGGAGCCCTAGTGCATATTACGGTGTTATGAAGGATATGCATCTGCATACGTACATATATGGAGGTTGATATCATTTACAACACAATAAAATGACTTGTAGATATCCTGGCTATTAGTTGAAGAACCAACATCCCATGCCTTTCCAATGCTTTGTTGAAGGCGTGGAGGTGTTGCGCTGTATAAGATCCCGATATATATCATAGGGTAAAGATATAGTTACTTCATTTATTCGCTTCACTAATCATGGTTGGATCTATATTAATTAATTAGTGGTATCTATATCTTGATTAATAGTGATAAATTTTGTGGAGTGATATATATCAGTTTCTGATATTATTTGATTGTTCAAGAAAATGTTAGGGGTGAAATGTTGTTAACAATCTAACCTAACCGTATATCATAACTAGAACATGTCTCAATAGAGCTTAGAATCACATTCTGACGGTCGATTATCATAATCGATAGAGTGAAAGTCGATTCTCAACTTTAGAATCGACTTTCCTCAGTTTAATTAATTTCAATATGATTTCACCGTAAAAATAACATGATGCCACTAAAAACACCCGACTGTTATGTGAATTCTATGTTTTTTTTTAAAGGGTGAATTCTATTTGGATACAGTTAAAACATATATCTTATACAAAGCCAAAAACTTAACAAATGCAAAGTACCTTTGGCTTCTTTTATGTATATATGAGCATGTAGATACGATAAATTTAACGGTACTCAATGATTACCAAACTCGCTATTGAGATTAATTAATAAATTGTTTTAATTTTATACATGGTTTTGCTTTAACAACCAGGAAACTCTATTGCAGAAACACCTTAATAAGAAGTTCCATTTGAACTTGATGGCGGATCCCAAAAAGGGTTCGGTGGGGGCCACCATATGTGTATAAATAATATTTTTTTTAACTGCAAAACTACATTGTTTCACACGTCTCAATGGGGACACAAATGATATTTATAAATTTTTCAACAACAAAACTACGTCGTTTTAATAAATGAAAAAATTTACATCTCTGTGGAGACACATACCTCTCAGACAACGTGTGTTTGCCATTGCTTGCACTCGATCAAGACACGACAAGTGACATGATACACACTACATACAAACTAATAAACAAAATAGACCACCTCCGACTCATTAAAAACATATAATCTATCGTGTTTTAATCGAATACAAATGAAACTCTTTAATAACGAAATACCGTGATAAAATGTGATACTCCATTCGTTCCAAAATAACTGATGCAGTTATCAAAATGTTTTGTTCCAATTTATGTAAGACATTACAATTTTCAATGCAACATTTATTGTGTTTTTATTTGATTTGCCCTTATTTATTACAATAGGAGATATAGAAAAGAATGTCACATCAATTATATCCAAGGACATTCTAGTCATTTTATTATAAAGGTAACACTTTAACCCACATCCTTAATATACGTGATTTTGACAACCGACTCAGATAAATTGGATCAAAAGTTCACAACTATTATGAACGGAGTAAATGGCAAAATGTAATAAAAATAAGGTTTAGGCCCAATTATATTTTTAGTGGATTTAGGCCCAATTCTAAGCTATAAATATTTATGAAACCCTAAATCCCCATTTCTCAGCTCGTTGCAGTAGCAGTTTCCCATTCCCCAAATCCCTAAAACCTTCGAGCAACAAGATGACAACCCGCTTCAAGAAGAATCGGAAGAAGAGAGGCCACGTCAGCGCCGGACATGGACGTATCGGCAAGCACAGAAAGCATCCCGGAGGTAGGGGAAACGCCGGAGGTATGCATCATCACCGGATCCTGTTCGACAAGTATCATCCAGGTTACTTTGGTAAAGTTGGTATGAGGTATTTCCACAAGCTTCGTAATCAATTTCACTGCCCTATCGTCAACATTGATAAGCTCTGGTCGCTCGTGCCTGCTGATGTGAAGGAGAAATTGGCTGAAGGTAAGTCTGGGAATGCTCCAGTGATTGATGTTACGCAGTTTGGGTATTTCAAGGTTTTAGGCAAAGGTGTTTTGCCGGAGAATCAGGCTGTGGTTGTGAAAGCCAAGCTAGTGTCCAAGAATGCTGAGAAGAAGATCAAGGAGGCTGGTGGCGCTGTGGTGCTTACTGCTTAGGGATTTTGCTGGGTTTTTTTTGTTTTGTTTTTTGAATTGTTAAGCTACTCGTTTGTTTAATTTCGTAATTTTGAGGTTTGGATATTGAAGTACTGATTTTGGGTTTCAATGAAATACTATTTGGTTATTTTGTCATCCATTTGAGTTCAATATTTTCTTGCTATGTTTGTTTTGTGCAGCTTTCTTTGGAAATGGTTGCTTTTGAAATCTGCTGTCTGTGAATTCTGATTGATCAAAGCCTGGAACTTATGCTTTTTTATTATTAATTGGTCTCCGTTGGGCAGAGGCTTTAGAGTTTAGACATTGCATTTTCTTCTGTGTGTTATTTTCTGCCATTTTCTTGGAATTTGCAGTGTTACACTATGCTAATTCAGAGGTTAAGTTTCAATGTAGTCACTCTTCCCCCAACTCCAAGTCCCTCCCTGTTAGGTGTATTAGGGCACATGTGTGAGTTACGGATGATGACATGTTCACTTCAAAGTTCATTTGGCGTTCATTTCATGTGTTTTAATCCATTGATCACACAAGCCTCTGCTAAAATATGTCTTTGATATGAACGTTTTAGGTGCATGTAGCTTTATACGTTACTTGTAAGCCATGTTCACTTCAAAGTTCATTTGAAATTCAGTTCATGTGTTTTAGTCCGTTGATCACACAAGCCTGTTTAAATACATATTTTGATATGAACGTTTTAGGTGCATGTAGCTTTTATACGTTACTTGTAAGTTCGTTCTGCTTCATTACTCAAATTCATAAGATAGCTGGTCTAGTTCTTTCAGCTTAAGTAAACACTTTGATACGATAGTGGTGTTGCAGTGTCAATGTTGAGGGCAGAAGATATTTCATTGATAAGATAGCAGGGAAGTTGTTGTGCCTTATGTTGAGGGCAGAAGATCATTCAGCTTCATTACACGTTGATAAGATTGCAGGGAAGTTGTGTTGTGCCTTATGTTGAGGGCAGAAGATCTTCTGTTTTTGCTTTTAATTTGTTATATGGGGTTATGGTCCTTATGTATCTCCAATGGAGAGGATATACACCCTGTTACTGTTTGTTATTGTGAGGATTGCCCTCTATATTGTCATTTGTCCATTTTGCTTTGTCCAATGTGAAATGACATCGTTTCTTACCGAACAAATGACATCATATGTTATCTAAAACGGTTTTGTATCGCATTGAACACGAATTTTATTCTGGACAGAAGCTCCCAGCTCATTATCAAACCACATTGAACATAATAGGCCATTATTGTTTTGAAATGCTCTAACCAGAAAGTAATCATGTCTTGAAAAGACGACATTATTGCAGCTGACATTGGGGGATCCCAGGTTCCAGTACTTAAAAACACAGAATCATATCCAAAAATGAAACAGAGGTTGTAATAAGTTGAGCTCAAAGGACAACACTTTCATGCGATCAATCTAGTTCAATGGCGCGTTTTTCCTGTCGCTGCTTCCCAAGCTTGTATTACATGGCTTACTATTTCCTCCACCCCAACACCATGCTTGACCTGCATGAAAATTTACATTTACAGATCTACCCTTCTGCCCTAACAAAACCATAACGTGCTGAAACATCGTCAATGGTAATTTAAACAAGGATGTAATCAATGTAGTAAAGAATAATAGAGAATCCTCAAGAAAAAAAGTGAACCTGAGCAAACACAAAGGGACCGCCATCCCTCATCCTCAACGAATCACGTTCCATGACTGACAGATCAGCTCCTACAGCTTCTGCTATGTCGGTTTTGTTGATTACCTGTTTCATGGACCCCCCAAAAAGAGAGCAAAAGATCAAACAAGGATAAACTATTACCTCACAAATACAAGTGAACAAGCATGTTTTACCATTGATGAAATAACATTTACATACAAGAAGGTCAGCTTGGGTAATTCCTGGGCCGCCTTTTCGAGGGATTTTGTCACCGCCAGATACATCTATTATGTAGATTATGTAGTCCGCGAGCTCTCTGCTGAAGTTGGCTGCTAGATTGTCTACTCGGCATCAACATGAAACAGAAAAAGGCCAATATTAGTAGCTCTTACGAGATCATTCACAAACTTATTTTGGTAAAACAGCAGCAATACTGAATCTCGATAACATATACCTCCACCAGATTCGCAAAGAAGAATGTCCGCTTTAAACAAGTTAGAAAGCTCTTCAAGAGGTCCCAGATTGATGCTGATATCTTCCCTAATCGCTGCATGAGGGCACCCTCCAGTTTCTACGGCTCGGATTCGTTCCTCGGGAAGCGCTCCATTTTTTATCAAAAATTCACCATCTTCTTTTGTAAATATATCATTTGTCACCTATAAGAAGAAAGAAACACATCATATATTATACTGATATGTGTATCAAACACGTCATACGGCCCATACGGGTAGTATTTCATCATTTTGGACAACTTCATTGTCCGGTATTTACTCAATTTTTTCAACATGGTTCTTTATTTCACATGACCGAGTTATGAACATGCAATACGAATCACATATCCAACTTTTGAAAATTGCACAAAATGGCCACCTAGGTGTGTGTATTCTAAGCATGCGGGGCGTATCTATATCGAATACGTATCAGATACGGGACACGCTATCATACAGAAGTATCCATGCATCATAGATTCAAAAAAAAAAAAAAAAAAAAAAAAAAGGGTTCAAGAATACATGTACATACAGCAGCAAGGCTGTACTTGTCTCTCAATAACTTGCATAATGCCAGCATTAAAGCTGTTTTCCTGCACACATAAATATCGTTTAGCAAAACGAATAATCTTTCCCATTCGAACTGAATCAAATAAACCAGCATTTCGAACGGTTAATGAACAAAACCACAAGAAAAGCAAATCCTTCTAAAACAAAATCCCTAAAGACATTTGAAAATTACCCGGTTCCAACAGGTCCGCCAATACCAATGGTGAAAGCCCTTTCAGTAAAATCCCTGTTAGTGAGCGGTGGAGCTCGTCGAGTGAAGTATCCAGGAGAATATAGTGGTTCGTGAGAATGTGGTGCTAGCCCGTCATGGCTATGGTACACCTTCCCGTCTGCGCCTACCCAAGAATCTGTTTTTGGGTTCCTGATGCACATAATGAACAAGCTCAAGCAGAGCATACTAGAAATTGCATTCAAAGCATGTGACCATGAAAAATCCAAGCACATTACCCGTCAGCATGGTCATCATGGTCGTGGTCATGGTCATGATGATGATGATGGTGATCATTTTCGTCATGGGCATGGTGCTCTTGTGAGGCCATTTAACTTGTGTCTGCAAAATGTGCAAATAAGATGGACTTGAATCAAGGAATTAAAAGTAAGGAAATTTATGATTCACCCAAAAACGATATAATCATTCTCGATGCATTCTACAAGCATCTGCACAAAATCAAAGGTTATGTCTAAGTGGTCTAGTTTGCAACCGCCGTAGGCAGCCCGTATGTACATCTACTAATGAAAACTGTACATATTTACTCATGGTATAAAGGAAAGTTAAAACTACTAAATAGCAGCCAAATTGAGTAGAGGGAAGCCAGTTCTTAAATCTAGACCCCAAAAAAAACAAAAAACAATTTTCCGACTGCACCACACTTAACATACACCACAATGAATCGACAGATTAAAAGTCGATTCTTGAGCCAAAAATCTGCACTTTATAATTCGATTCTTGAGTGAAGAAATAAGCACTGGACATAAACTCTGAAATGAAGAGTATAACTTCTTTCCACCTGAGATTGCCATCAACACTAAAAAGAACCACCAAGCTACCAGACGCAATTAAATAAATAAATAAATAAAATCCCTATAGAAAAACAGTTGCAAAACCTAACAGAGCTGTCTACTTGTAGCAAATCATGTATTATCATCCATTCTTTTGATTATGAATCCAAAAAGGCTCATTCTTTTTTGAAACAACTTCATAACTTTTATATCAACAGTCAAAAAAAGAAAAACACAGAGAGCAATAGAAGCTATCCAGATGATCCTCAGCATGAAATGGAAAACAAACAAATAAAAGTAACAGAAAAAGAAAAAATCAAAGGGAAGGGGTGAACTCACAGAAGCAGAAAAGAGGAGTGTCTTGAACTTGAAGTCAACAAAACTTTAGGCTCACAAACCTATTTTCCAGCTACAGTTAAAATGGGAACACATTTAAATTAAATTATTATAGTAAGTAAAGATAAGATGCTACAGGACGAATCCTGCAAACTTTGTCATTGATGATATTATTATTTTCTTACAACTCAATTAAATAATGACTATATATTTAATAAATAAAAAAATCCAAACAAAATTTAATAATAATGATTGAATCCATCTTTTAAAAATCGATTCTTGATTTCAATAATAGATTTTAGGAAGGCCGAGCTTCTACCCTATTGCGAAGACACTATTGTGATTCCATGGACGAAAAAACAAATATACAGTCGAAATTTTCTGCGATAATATTTTCTGCATTTTCAATGGGAGCAGAGTTCTATCGACACACACACGTAAATACTTCTTACACAAAAAAATGTGCCTTACTCGCCCTCTTCTTCCTTGGGTGAGTATCGGTCGAACCAAGTGGTCTCCCTCTTCCTTTGGGCAGCCACGGCCTCATCCACACCTCCACTAAGTGTGGTCGCAATGCCTTTAGCTACGGCATTGTGCCCTTTTGGGGACTTCTAACCTTGCGAGCACGTTTGCGGTACCGGTATATGTGATCTTGTCACTTTAGCAATATCGAGAACGCATCGGGCATCGAATCGCTACGTTCGAAGATTAAGTATTCTTTGCACTTCACTTTCACTTTGTGAGGTACGGGGATCAAAATGAGACCGAGTGGGGACAAACCACGACAATTCCCGTCGTTCCCTTAGAAAATCCTTTTTCTTATCTCCCCCTAACGACGGGAAGACGAGCCTCATCAAAGTGACAATCCGCAAATCTTGCGGTAAATAGATCGCTTTGTCAAAGGTTCCAAATAGCGGATAATAGTTGGGGATTCATATCCAACATAAATACCTAATCGTCTCGAGGACCCATTTTAGTGCGGATTTGTGGAGGCGCAATAGGCACATATGCCGCACAACCAAATATGCGTAAGTGTGAAATATCGTGCTCATATCCAGGTAACCCGGTACGCGAGAAAATGGTTGGCTAGCGGTGGGTCCGAAACGAATAAGTAAAGCCGCGTGCAATATTGCATAACCCTGCGAGATAGAGGCAAGTTGGTGCGCATAACCAATGCCCCGGCCACCATCCGTAGCCTTTTGATGGTGGCTTCGCGAGACCATTCCGTGTATGCACACGGGGTACGGGATGTTCTACATCAATCCCGATAGACATGCAATAATCATCAAATGCTTTTGATGTGAACTCTCCGGCGTTATCAAGCCTTATAGACTTGATAGGGTGATCGGGTGGTGAGCCCTTAAACGTATAATCTGTGCTAAGAGTTTTGCAAATGCAAAGCATTCCTTGTGGACAATAATGCGACATGTGACCGTGTCGAGGCATCCACCGAACCATAAAATACTTGAATGGCCCGCATTCCGGATGGATAGGTCCACATATATCACCTTGTATTCTTTGTAAGAATGGAATGTTTTGTTTCATGTCTTTAGCATAGGAAGGTCTCGATCCCGTTTTTGCTAAAGAGCGAGGCTTTGCAAAATGATTGGTGTGCCTTGGAAATGGTCAATGAGGAAGAGGGATATAACTCATCCGGTGCTTCGACGACAATGGTCGCTTTGAAACAACACTACTTTGGACACTTTGCATTGTGTCGGATTTTTGTCCCATTTTGTTTTTTCCTCGAAAGAAGGGATGTCCGTGTGAGTTCTTTAAAATACGGATCATCATATCTCGACCAGGGTGTCCTGGCGATCATGCCAAAGCCTCGTATGAGTCGTTGTCCCAAATTTCATTGTTGGTGACAAGATAGGATTCAATAATCCGAATAGTAGTAATATATAATCCATTAGATTGACTCATAAGCTTTTGTAGTATGCGTTTCCTTCCACATTCATTTGTGGTAATATACAAATATTCGGTTCCATTCTCAGGGCGGCGGCGGCGCAAGCAGGGGCCGGGCGGCGGCGGCGGGGGGAGGGCCGGGCGGTGGCGGCGGCTCAATTAGGTTTTTTTTTTTACGAGCTACGTGCCGATAACGTGTTAAAGTAAAGGTCGTATCTCGTGATAATTCCTTTATATATAGTGTCGGAAAGTGAACGTTTAATAACCGAAAGATAATAGTGTCATAATAGTATTTTCCTTCAACACACATGTGAATATAGTTGTAGGAAAATGTTTATATAGTGTCAACAGGACTCACCTAAATTTAAATGTGAAGAGGCCCATTAGTCGCCAGCCCACTACTGTGATCCATGACAAGGAACTGAAGTAAAGCAGCAATACAAAGTCCACTAAATATAGTCTCTATTTGGAAGCACTTTAATTTGTGACAACCCATGGCCCAATGTAACCCCACCTAAGCAAAATACCAAGAACATTACCAAAAACCATTAATTACATTTACCAAGAACATTACCACACGCACAAAAAAAAAAAAACACATATGTCGGAAAGTGTTTATATGGTATCACCATTGCCAAATGAGTGATAAGAAAATTGACATATATGTTTTCTTTCTTTCATTCTAATTGCTCGATATATCTGGAGTTTATTAAAAATAAAAAATTAAATTTAACGTATCATTATAATGAAAGATTTCATAAATATACAAGTATTGAAAGGTGACGTGGATATCAGATATAGATTGTTGTAGACATACGCGTATTGAAAGGTGACGTGAAATATATTGTAGGCATACACGTATTGAAATGTGACATTGATATTATAAGTTATAGATTGTTGTATAGATATATCGTATTGAAAGGTGACGTTTATATAAGACATTATATTTTGGATGCTTGTGGGTGGTGCCTACTTTTATCATCTAATATTACACATTTGTGGAAAAGGACATAAATGAGTGATTTGAAAATTCATGTTGTTGTTGTTTGAGTTATAGAGGAATGAAGTCCCTATCATTGATAGTGATGTTTTACCTTCTCTTTGAAAGACAAATGCTTTCATTTCAATTTCAATGTTTTACCTTCTCTTTGAAAGACAAATGCTTTCATTTCAATTTTTTGATAAGAGTGACCATTTTTCATATTTTTTTGCTTATCAATTAAAATTAAAATGACTTCTCCGTAAGGAATAACATGTGATTTTTTTTTGATTAATTCTAAAATGTTATAATCAATTGGTATAATACATTTTCATAACAGAAGTCAGAGATTGATATGTGTATCATCATAATAAATCAAGTAAAAGTGTATTGTGTCTTTTTGTTGTAACATTTTTGTTTTTATTTCATTTCATAAATTGTCTTACCCACATAAACTTCCCCTCAGCTCCCATAATAATCCTTGATTTGTACGTATCCTCTTTATGCATATATAGTGGTACATAAATTATATTAATATTTTATGTATCGTTTCAATTTTATCGGATGTCGGTGATAATTTAATGATAATGGCCTACCGATGATAATAAATACCAAAAGATACAGGACACTAGTCTTTATCAGATGACGTCGAAAGTTTGATGTATGTTCCAATCCTCCTCCTTGTAATAAAAAAATATTTATAAAAATAAAATAAAAAAACTAATTAAAAAAATTCAATTATTGAGAAGGAACACATGGCTGGGAACTAAGTTTTTTTTTTTTAGGGTAGAAAACCAAGCATTCTTGCAACTTGGATTATGATAATTCTACACCGCAAACTAAGTTATTAAGAGTCCACTGGATGTAAGTTCTACGTAACGTTTTCTATTGACATCATAAACTTGTTTAATGTACTAATTAATAACACATTCAACAATTTGATTTTGCAGACGTTCTAATTCCTCTCATATATACTTTGGAAAACATTTTTTTTTTAATATTTCCTTGCAGGCATCACAAAATTACTTTTAAATCACATTTTTAACAAACAATATCAACGCAAAGGACTCTCGTTATACACACACAAAAGAAAGAAAAAAAACGTCACTATAATTTCAATTTCCTACCATCATCACATTGATCAATGTTCCTGTAAAATAAGGAACCTCATTAGTGATGACTTTTCTCGCCGTAAAACAATAATCCTATAAATATATGGTGTTATGTGAGTAAATTCGTGATACTATGCAGTAAGCTGAAGGATTTTCGTTCTGCCAATATTATATATCCTCTTAATTATAAAGTAAGGAAGATATATATATATCTTCTCTTCCTATACTAATAAGAAGGGAAAAGTTGTTGAATTGTGACAAGTGTTTTTTTTTCTATTGGTCCGTCATTTTTCTTGTTCATCGTGGTAGGAAAGCGCCGTCTTTTTTTTTTTTAAAAAAAAGATTTATTTGTTCATCGGGGCGTAATTTTAAAAAAAAGTGTTTTATTTTTTTTATTTTTAGGTGAAGGGTTTGAGTTAAATTGTTTTATTTTAGAGGACCCAATTATATTTTTAATCTACACATTAGCTTTAATTTATTTTTAATCTTATTATGTGTGTTGTGCTTAAGATGTATCCGATTCCAATTTAATTACATATTATTTTGCTTTCCATCGAGATCTCTTTTTTTTTTTTTTTTTTTTTTGTCTTATCCTAATACGATACGACCGCGTGATATTTGATATACTTTTATAGTTTGTTTGTGTGTGTGTTCTTTTCCTTTTTTGCGTATATATATTTTACATTGTGTGTCTACGCCGGTTTTTTTTAGGGGCATCGTTTTTTGGGGTCTTACGTATTGATTATTTTTTTCCGTCTTCGTTTTTTTACCTCTATATGTTGTGTGTGTCGGTTTTTTTCTTTGGTCAATGGTTTAGTAGTGTCGAAAGGTGTCGATTTTGTGTCGTGGAGTGTTGATAGTGTGTTATATTTTAATTAAAATTTTAATTAATATTCATTTGATCAACCGACAACCGTTGGATATGGCGTCGGGGTGTATCGTGTTGGAAAGGTGTCCTAAACCCAATCGGGTTGGACCGGATCCGACCGGGTCGGATCATTTACAGTCTATTTAGTTCATTAATAACTTTATTATGATTAATAAAAGCACTTATGTTATTATATATTGTTTATCTTCATATTATTTGTTGTGTATATATAGTAACGTCCCTAGTATCAATCTGTGATAGAGAAACCATGATAGTGATTATGGTTGATGAGATCTCTAATCACTATAACAAGGTTGGTACTTAAATGTCTCTAGTCTTATGTATTATCAAATGGGACATTGATAGTATAATCGACTAAGCACGTATTGGATGTCTTATCTTTTAGAAGGTAGGGATAGATCTCGTCTATCGAAGTGTAGAGACACTTGGACTGTACGTGGACGTGTATTAGAGAATGCGTACGTTAGACTGACCCACTTACATTAAGTGTCACACTATGTGGCGGTTGTGTAATTATCCTTTTGACCGGAGTCTTCATGGCATCACGGTGTGGATTGTCATGCTTTGACACTATTATGATTTCTCCTAACCACGGGGCGATCATGCGGTAGTGATTGGGTATGATATTGAAGAATGCGGAGTATACATGATTGGTCGTCCGGGAATCGCGTATCCTATGATTGGGATCGAATATCCGAAATGGCCTTCTTATAAGGAATGTCTAGCTCTCGAGAATCTTTGCAAAGTGGGAGTAAATGTGTAATTCCGAGAGAGCATGATATCCAGATTATAAGATACGATCGTTAATGTATTGACACTCGAGATACGATCGTATGGATATTGTTACAGCGATAGGATTGTAAGTTACACGGTAACTGCTTCACGTGAAAGGTAGTAGTCATTGGTTTTTGACTCTTCCGATGATTGGGGGTCACGGTGTGTTGCTAGACGCTATCCCGTGATCGTTAGGCATGAAGGGCATTTTAGTAAATTGCACTTTGTGTCTACGGCCAACATATTCGGAAGCCTATCGGGTCACACATATATGAACATCGAGTCGGATTAAAATGCGGTTATAGTTGATAACCAAATAAGGAAAGTTTATCTCTAGACTATAAAGGTTATAGTGGTAGATTAATATGGTGGTATTTATTTATTATGAATAAATAAAATACAAGATATTAATTATGTATAAATTAGATTAATTAAAGAATATTCCGGAAGCCAATTTATTGGCATATGGGCGCCACTTTTGAGTGTATAAGATACATTGGATTGTGCACTTTAATTAATAAGATTGCCATAATATTAATATAAGATATTAATTGATTTTGAAAATAGATTTATGGTAATAAGATAATTATAATCAATATATGATATTGGCAAAATAAATTATAATTAAAGAGATAAATCAATCTAGTTGATTTTCCTTATTTTATTGGAAAAATGTTTTCTTCTCCTACACACCTTTGGGGCGCCACCTTCTACTATATATAGGAGGTGGGTGTCAAGCTCTTTTGCACAACACAATTGCAAGAGTTCATAATTCTTGTGTAAAATAGAGAGCCTTCCATAGTGAGTTTGTGAGGGAAGAAAAGGTCCGGTCTAGCAGCCGGAGTTTTTCCGATAGCAATCCAATGAGGATTCCGGCGAGGGGTTCGTGTGGATTAGCGATAGAGGCCGGACGCGTGGACGGCTTGCGCATTGAACTACTCTCCGTTGGCGGTCAAAGCGACGATCTTATAGATCATCTGAGGTATAACCGTCAAACTACTTAACGTGTTTATTGCATTAAACGAAGAACGATCTAGAAAAGGGAAATCAAATTTTAAATTCCGTTGCGTTAAACTAGTGATTTCCTAACAGTGGTATCAGAGACAGACTTCGAGCTTAAGCAATAAGCATAATTTAATTGCGTAGTATTTAATCGATAGATGCAAGATTTAAATCACGAAACGTTAAAACAAAAAAAAAACAAAAAAAAAACTAGGGTTTATGGGGGGTCGGCCGACTGGCGGCGCCACCCTTCCTCGGCGGCGGCGGCGGTGGCCCTGGGGCTGCCGTCCGTCGACTGTCTTCTTCCAATGGGGAGATCAACCCTTTTCGTTTTGTGATATTTTATTGTGCATAGATATCTCGTTTGTTTAGTTGTGTCATATGGCCAACCAATAGTTCAAATAGTTTGGACCATTGGGAAACCATATGGCATATTGGCCTTTCCAAATTTTGATTTGGAATGGCTAAAGCTAGGCCACTTCCAAAAATTTTATTTGATTAAACCAAAACTATTTCCAAAATATTTGATTTTTGCCCTTTCCAAATATTTGATTTGAATAGCTAAGCCACTTCCAAAATTTTGATTTTGGAAAGTGGCCAGGTCTTAGCTAAATTTAGTTTTGGAAAGGAAACAAATAGGAGACTTTTAATTTTATTTTGAATAGTTCAAATTTAATTAAAATCGATTTAAAATTAAATGTTAATTTTAATTTTTGATTAAGTCATATAATTAATTAAAAGTTATTTAATTATTTGACGTGATAAAATAAAGACGCATGAGTAGTTAAAATTAGAATTTAATCTTTTTCATATGATAAAATTGTATGGATTAGATGTGTAGATATAATGTGATTATATGGACCCCGATTGATCATGGACTCGACCAATAGGATAGATGGGAATGTTTTCTTTATGTTGGTTTTTGGAAAAAAAAAATTGTCCTAGGCCGTTATGAAGAACGTGACCTAGTTTACTTTTTGCATTTATCCCATTCCCATTAGCTCCCCCCCGTGTGCGGCGGGTGTAATTATTAGATAAATTACTATGTAACAAGAATGGAGCAAGAAGTTGAAGACCAAGGAGAGATAAAGAACCCATTGGCGTACAGCAATAAAGATCCTATTGGCGGTTGCAGATACCCTTAGTTTGTGACCCGCGGTTTCGTCGGTTTGTATTCGAAACCGCATCTAGAAAAGTCCATGATCATACCGGTTATTTTATGCGCGGAATGTTGTGTATGTTTTACTTTATATGATATAGTAGTAATATGCACATAGTAGATGAGACCATAATTAAACCAAATTAATTAAGTGAATTAATTTAAAATTATTCCCACGTCCAAAATCAAGTCGGAAATGCCTCCCCATATTATAACGACGGTGAAGAGCCCTTGTTCGGACCCAACTCACCAGCCAAAGCGGGGGTTGACCTACCTCGGGTATATCGTCGTTATCGAGATATGATCGAAAGAGATCTCATGAATATTGGGGTTAAGACTCGACTAAGAATTCTCTCGGCCACCAGCCAAAGCGGGGTCGTTTGGATTTTAGAGGCAAGGGTTTGGCTATTTTCATAAGATGAAATATTGTCAAAGAGTTGGTCGGTCAAACAACAAGAATCGTATAAGATACGATCGACAAATCGTTGTCCACCTATTTAATTATTTTCGGCCCATCAGCCAAAGTTGGGGGTCGGGGTAGTTCAATGGGATCTTGCCCACTAAAGGAATTATTTTCTTGAAAGCCAATAGGGAATAGTTGGCTAGTGGGAGTAAAAACCTTATAGAATTTTTAAGTGCAAATTTAGGGTTTTTATACATGAGCTTTTACTTATTCTATCTTTATTTATTGTTGTAGAAAATGTCAAACAAATTGAACCTTCGTTTTATCATCGAAAACAAGCTTGACGAGACAAATTTTCTCGATTGGGAAAGAAACCTCAAAATCGTTTTGAGGCACGAGAAGATTGGCTATGTCTTGGACGAGGCCCTACCGAAAAAGCCCGTTGAGGGTTCGGCTGCAGATGTTGTCGAGAAGTACAACAAGCACAGTTCTGACAGTACTTATGCTACATGTATCATGCTTGCTTCCATGACACCTGAACTGCAGAAACAGCTTGAGTCTATGGACGCCTACTCTATCATGGTCTACCTGAAGGAACTTTATGCTTCTCAGTCTCGCACTGAGAGGTACGAGGTCTCGAAGGCCCCGTTTAGTTGTAAGATGGCGTCCGGGACCGCCGTGGGGTCACACGTGCTTAAAATGATCGGGTACATAGAGAGGCTTGGGAAGCCCGGGCCACAAGTTGGAACGAGAGTTGAGTATTGACTTGATTACGCAATCTCTACCGATTCATTCTCGCAGTTCGTGATGAACTATCACATGAACAAGATAGATTGCTCCCTTGCGGAGTTATTGAACATGTTGAAGACTGCTGAGGGCACTGTGGGGAAGGGAAAGCAAGTGTTGCTGGTCACTTCGAGCAAGGGCAAGGCAAAAGCCCAGAAGAAGTCCAAGAAGGCGAAGGCTGTACCTAAGCCAACGCCTAATATAGCGAAAGACAAATCCAAGGATGCTTGCTTCCATTGCGGTGAGACCGGACATTGGAGGAGAAGGTTGTACTTAAGCCAACGCCTAAGATAGCGAAAGACAAATCCAAGGCTTCTTGAGTACCAAGAAGAAGCATTCTGATGCTTCGACTTCAGGTATATTTATGATTGAGATCAATATTGCTTCTTCTAAGTCTAACCACTAGGTATTGGATACTGGTTGTGGTTCTCATGTTTGTACGAATATGCAGGCACTAAGAAGAACTAGAGATCTGAGGAAATGAAAGGTGGACCTACGCGTTGGAAATGGAGCAAGTGTTGTTGTTAAGGGTGAAATTATATGATTTATAACGTTATATTTTATAATGTTTTCCCCCATATTCGTATTAATTGCATGGGAATTAAGTGTTTAAATGAATTATTAAGCAAATAATATTTTTAATGAGTTAATCGCAAAGTTGGTGAATTTATATGTTTTAATTATGATTTTATGTTTATTGGAATTATGTTACGCTTTGCGGTGTTTTTGATGTCATGTAGGTACTTGTTTGAGGCTAAATTGATGATCAAATGTTGATAAAACTCGAGCTAAATCAAGATAGAGGAGATAATGGTGAGTTGTATTGAGAAGGAAAAGAGATAGAGTTGAAGAAATCCGTTTTTGATCGAAGATGGACTGGCGTCCAGATCAGGCGAACGAGCGTCCACCTTGCGGCAACCCCTGGACGGGCGTTTGAAGACCTTAAACGGGCGTCCAGAAGGAAAATTTAATACAGAGAGTTTGGACGCTGAGCAGACTGGCGTTCACCTCCGTCCAGAAGCTGCTGGACGAGCGTCCAAGATAGTGGACGGGCGTCCAAGCACCGCCTTAGCCTAAACCGATCTAAAAATCTATAAATAGGCGCGATTTCTCAAACCCTAGACACACAATTCGAACCCTAAATTTCTAGGGGCAGCTTGGCTGCGTTTCTACATAGTTTTCTTACAGTTTATACACTTTAATTCTTAGATTAATTAGATAGTTTTTATGCTTTTTATTCATCAATTCAAGTTGCATAGAGGATGATAAGAGGCTAAAACCTCTTTGAACAAGCATCGTGAAGCCTTCCTTCAACAATTTAGTTTTGATTCGTGATTAATCTGTGAGTTTCTATCTCAAAGTTGTTTCTTTTATCATTATTTATTATTGTGTAATGCAATTATATCGAAAGATCGTTGCTTTGTGATTGTTTTATTGATGAGAATCATATAAACCTTAGATCACCGTGATAAAAGAATAGATCTTCGATCTAACTAAAACGAGAGTTATTAGATTGATTTTCTAGATCAGAAATTGAAAGATTTCACGCCTAGGTTAGAAAGACCGAATCTTTAATTGAAAGATCGAAGATTAGAAAACGAACTTGTACGCGAAAGTGGGTGTTCATGCCTTAGATTAGGTGAATCACAACTTGAGTAGGGATCACGAATTAATTCGAATTAGAATTGAATGTTGATAGGATAGGTGGATCGATTGCTTGTTCGTTCGTTATAATTTGATTTTAATCCTTTAAACTTGAATTGCTAGATTAGTTTACTTTTAATTGCACTCTAGTTTTTATCGCTTTGTCAATCTTGCCTAGCATTGGATTAATTTCCTCTGTCTAGTTACTTTTATGCATATTTGTTTAGGTTAGTTCTTCGTTTAGGTTAGTTTCGTGACAATAGTTTAGTTGAAAACAAAAGCTAGGATTCACATTCGTCTAGTTCCCCGTAAGATCGACCCGGCATAGCCTCTACACTACGATCCTTGCACTTGAGGTTAACCGGTTTATTACTTGTTGTTTTGTATTGATAAAATCCGGGACAAGTTTTTGGCGCCGTTGCCGGGGAACCGGACGGTTTGCCTAGTTTTTGTTTTTGTTGTTTTTCGTTTCTGTTGTTGTTTTGTTTTATTTTCTGTTTTTAGGTTGTTAGTTAGATTAACCTTTAGATATTAGGTTAGTTAGGGTTTCCTTTGTTAGGATTATAGTTTAGATTATTAGGGCTGTTCGTAGTTAACTTTTATAGTTATCAGTTTCCCTAGGTTTAGCTGTTCTCCCCTTTAGTTTTCTGCTCTTCCTGTCTGTCTGTTTCCCGTTTTCTGCACTCAAACGGGCGTCTTGACTAGTGGACGCCCGTCTGTCTGGAAATCGAGAGCTCTGCTTTGTTTTATTCTACTGGACGAGCGTCTGGATTGCCAAACGCCCGTCCACTTCAACCGCCAGGCAGACGCCCGTCCAGGACCTTGGACGCCCGTCTGTCCTCTTGCTTCAGACGCCCGTCCAGGACCTTGGCGGGAAAATTAGGCAAGAATTTTTTTTGTGTTTTCGTAACTAGTACGGTGTCAGGAGTCCTGGAAAAAAAATTGATTTTACCAGAAAAATTTTTGCTTCTTTTTCCCCGAAATTTGGCGGGAAAATAATTTTTCTAGAAAAAATAAATTCTTCATTTTTAGGCTTCAACCACCTATTTTTGTAATAATGGCTGCCGAAGATAGACGTACGTTGCGACTACGCCATGCCACGGCGCGGTCACGATCAACCCGGCTATTGTTATCCCGGCCATTCTTGCCTACGAACTTTCGAGTTAAGACCGGGACTCATTCGGATGATGCGGCATGCATCAATGTTTCACGGGTCCCCTTCGAAAATCCTCACACACACGTACACACATTTACGGAGATATGTGGTACGACACGCATTCAAGGTGTGAGTGAGGATGCGATTAAACTACACTTGTTTCCGTTCTCTTTGAAGGGAGAAGCTAAAGAGTGGTATAGCTCTCTCCTGCGAGAATCCATTACCACTTGGGCTGCATTGGAAAAAGAATTTTTAAGCCAATACTTTCCACCGCCAAGACCCGGTGTTTAAGGGAAATATACAATTTTTATCAAACGGAAACGAGAATCATTCTTTGAGGCATGGAAGAGATTTATGGCTCTTCTTCGTAAATGCCCCCACCATGGGTTAGACTTGCGAGAGGCAAGTCAATACTTTTTTCGGTGGGTTGACCGAGCTCACCAAGGGCATGGTCAATAGTTCATCGGAGTGGGGCATTCCCGAGGAAAACGCCTCGAAGGGTGGGCATTGTTCGAAGACATTGCCAAATATAATTATGCCCCCTCCTTTCAAGTCGTTCGGGCACCACCTCCTCCTCCTAGGATCGAGGAGGTGAAAATGCAAAATGAAATCGCCATCTTTGAAACAACGAACCGGCTACTCTCACGACATCTCCAAATCCGAGTTATCGACTCCTTCATTTCTACGAACTCTCAAGTTCGTACTTGCGAGAATTGCTCTCGGATCGGCCATATGGTTGGCCGGTGTCAATTTAATTCCCTGTTCCTTATCAAGTCAATGCTGTCCAGAATCATGGACAGTATAATCAAGTCGCATGCCAAGTATGTGACGATATGGGGCACACTGCTCGTTTCTGTCCTATGATTGGACGAACGCGAGAGATCAATGCCTTCAATGGCCGGCCGAATCGAGAGGTTTGGAAATCAATTTCTCCGGCCGGGGCAATTTTCAAAATCGGGGTTTCCGTCAAAGCTTCAATCAAAACTCGAATCTCAATCGAAACCCTAATTTTAATCGAACCCGAGCTTGAATTCCTCCAATCTAAATCAAGGGTTAAATCAAAGTTGGCCTAACAATCCAAATCCCGCATTTCAAAGTCGGTCTAGCCAACCTTTCTCTCAAAACATTCGAACTCTCAAGGCCCCTCTCGCGTCGATGATCTTGAAGCTAGATTGGACTCCTATCGAAGGAACCGAAGGAGCGAACAATAACTTCCGGAGGAGCAAAATAATAATATCCAAATGTTGATGAGCACAATCAAGAACCTTGAGAAGCGGATGGGCGACCGGCAAGCCTAGACCATCGGGCGTTGCCCGGTTTATAGAGAAAAATCCGAAGGGTGGCCTAGTAGCCCAAACCGATTTCAATTGTGGCCAAAGCACCGACCTAGTTCCTTCGATTCCTTATGGCATGCCGAGGCCGGTGCAATGAATCTTAGAAGCGGTACTCAAGCGAGTGGTCCCTCTCACCAGGGAAACCACTAGCCCCTCCCCGCGTGATAAGGCGGGGAGGGGAAGTTGAGCATCTACGTTCCCCCGTTCGCAAGAAAAGACTCGAGTGGCCGATCCCCGAGAGGTGAAGAAGTTGTAAGTCCTCGGTGTGGCTGTTCCCCCGAGGAATGAAGAATCAAGTGAAAGTCGGGAGGGTGATCCCCCGACTAATAAAATGTACGAAAAAGTTGTAAGGTGGAAGGACATGGAAGACAAAGGCATCGTGCTTCCTCAAACAAAGTATTTTCTGAGAGTGAGTTGAAGAAGCTTCCATTCCCACCTAGGAGAAGCAACATTCCCTTGAGTGAAGTTAAGAAATATGAAAAAGTGCTTAATTTGTTGAAAAATACTCAGGTTAATCTTCCATTATCTGAAGTTTTGGTTGAGATGCCTAAGTATACTAAATTCATCAAGGATGTTGTTTCTTCGAAGAAGAAGTTAGCAGAAATGGATCAGGCAATTGGTGAGGATTGTTCAATGATCAATTATCCAGACTTACCAATCAAAAGAGGTGACCCCGGAAAATTCGTGCTCACATTGCAGATGGGAGGCTTAGTCTTTCCAAATTCTTTATGTGACTTGGGTGCATCCATCACTCGATGCCATTGTACGTGTGTGAGCAAACCGGGTTTACAAAGTCTTCTAGAACCCACTTCCATGAACCTTCGGTTCGCCGATAGATCTTCTAAGAAAGTTTCGGGGATTCGAAAGACATTTTAGTCCGGATCGATAGATTTACCTTTCCCGTTGATTGGTACGTTTTAGATATGGGAAAAGATGAGAAAGTCCCCCGATTCTTGGGAGACCTTTCCTATCCACGGCTAGAGCCCTCATCGATTGCGATGGTGGGCAAGTAACTATTCGAGTTGGTGACCAAGAGGTGAGCTATAGTGTCTCTAAATCTATTCAAGTACCCTCTCGGTTCTCCAACCGGCTTTTCCATTGAGGACTCATTTCATGACTTCAATGATTTGTATGGACGAGCAAGTCAAGAATTTGTGGAAGCGGAATATGAGCGATTGATCGATAATCCGAATAGCCATGGTGTGGTTAATCTAGATCAATTAGCGGTGACGACTTTGAGGAAGAATTGTTAGAAGGAGAAGCTTTGGCGGTGGGACCACGAGTAAACTTAGTGATATCGAGTTGAAAAGTGGAGATCTCAAGTCAAGTTTAGAAGATCCCCCTACTGATTTAGTCTTTGAAGCCGTTGCCTAAACATCTAAAGTATGTGTTTCTAAGAGAAGGTGACGAGGCTTCCATTGATTATATCCGCCAATTTGTCTCGTATAGAGGAGATGAAATTAATCAACGTCTTGAAACGTAATGAAAAAGCATTTGGTTGGCAAGTAGGAGATATCCGAGGAATATCTCCGACATCCGCATGCACAAGATCAAGATTAGTGAGGGTGCTAAATGTGTAAGACGCCCCAAAGGAGGCTTAACCCTCACATGCAAGAAGTTGTTAAAAAGGAAATCATCAAACTTGGACATGGGAATCATTTATGCCATCGCGGATAGTGAATGGGTTTCCCCGACTCAGGTAGTTCCCAAGAAGGGTGGAATTACGATTGAGAAGAATGAGAAGGGAGAGGAAATTGCATTGAGACTTGTCACTGGTTACCGAGTCTGGATCGATTATCGCAAGCTCAATGAGGTAACCATGAAAGATCACTTCCCCCTTCCATTCATTGACCAGATGCTTGAGCGTCTGGCGGGGCACGCATTCTACTGTTTCCTGGATTATTACGATCTCGAGTACAAATTATAATAAAATTCATTTCTCCCAAAACAAATTTACCCCCGGGTAGGAAATCGGATTCCGTTATCACGTTATTTACACGGCCAATTTTACCCTCCGGTTTTTCTATCTTTTATTTCATATCCTGACTACGAGGCGTCAATTCATAATTAGATTATGAATTCCTCAGATCGGTTAAATATGTCAATACGAATACGATCAAAATAGAAAAAGATTCAATTAATTCAATTTTAGTCATTTTAACTTAACAACATTTCTTTAACGAAAAGATCGAAATAAAACCGATTACATAGTTTTGGCCAGTATTATATTTAGCCTAAAAACATTATAACAACGAAAAATATAAAAACAAACATAAATACTTAAGAAAAGTTACCCGAATACGGCGGTTGATTCGAAATCGTATTTTCCGGACATTACAACTTCTTTAGCAAAACCGACTTCCGAGATTTTCCCGAGCATTACAACGATACTTAAACTACATTATTACGGCGTAAGGCCTTATTTACAACTACTACTAAAAAATAAAAAGAAAAGAAAGAAGAGGAGAATATATATATATGTAGGATGTATATATATTTTTCGTTCTTTCTTTTCTTTTTATTTTTTAGTAGTAGTTGTAAATAAGGCCTTACGCCGTAATAATGTAGTTTAAGTATCGTTGTAATGCTCGGGAAAATCTCGGAAGTCGGTTTTGCTAAAGAAGTTGTAATGTCCGGAAAATACGATTTCTGAATCAACCGCCGTATTCGGGTAACTTTTCTTAAGTATTTATGTTTGTTTTTATATTTTTCGTTGTTATAATGTTTTTAGGCTAAATATAATACTGGCCAAAACTATGTAATCGGTTTTATTTCGATCTTTTCGTTAAAGAAATGTTGTTAAGTTAAAATGACTAAAATTGAATTAATTGAATCTTTTTCTATTTTGATCGTATTCGTATTGACATATTTAACCGATCTGAGGAATTCATAATCTAATTATGAATTGACGCCTCGTAGTCAGGATATGGAATAAAAGATAGAAAAACCGGAGGGTAAAATTGGCCGTGTAAATAACGTGATAACGGAATCCGATTTCCTACCCGGGGGTAAATTTGTTTTGGGAGAAATGAATTTTATTATAATTTGTACTCGAGATCGTAATAATGTTAAATCATCAGTTTAATTGAAACTTAAACCGGAAAGTTAAATCGTCCGGCTTTGACAACCGGAGCCTTTAAAATAAAATTGACCGTTTGACGAACGGAATGACTCCTTTTTATCTAAAGGTAGATTTGTACTCGGGACTGTTCGATTAATTCGTTTACCGTAACGGTTGTGGACCTTGGATGATGCAATGGACATATGACAATTTCATACGCTCGTGTGAGGAGGAATTGTTTACCTCAGGAGTGCACCGTTTCACTTACTCAATTGGACCTAAAATAAAAGGAGAGATCGAACACATTTCAATTAATCGAAAAGATCGTATAAACCAATTATATAAGTTTTGGCCAGTTCTCTAAAATTATATGTTTAATATATTGGTATCTATATATTTATATCTATATATATACTTTGCAATTTATGTACATCTATATATATTTATATATCTATATATATTATATTAGAATAACTTTTAAATTACGTATTTATTTTATGTTGACTAGAATAGTAGTGATCGTGTTATAAAATTGCGATTTAGATCGAGTTAATAACGACTCTTTGGTGTTTAACCACACGTAAAAGAAATTACCAAGTTCTCTCGAGGATTCGACACTCGACTCACCATACTAGCACCACAATTTGACCCGGTACACGCCGGTTAGGATCGTTTAAACCGGAAACGTCCGTCGATTTACGGCACCGTTTTCAAGGTTAGGTTTGGGCGGGGTCGCTTTTTGGCGCCGTTGCCGGGGAACGTCGCTAATTTCTTTTTATGTGTCTATGGTTACTACTTGTATTAGCTTAAAATTCTCGAGAATAAGTCAACACTTTTCTTATCTCATTTCTATTTTATTTTTCGTTGGTTGTTACCTTTTAGGAAAATTACCAATTTTTACTACTATCAATTTCGTGTTATTTTCTATTTTCGTTAGTTGATGACCAGAAGTGGTAAGGCCCCTCTCACTCCTTATAAGCCTGACATAAACACTTACGAAAGGCAGTTAAGAGTAGAGCGTAAACGCGGTCATACTAGTCAGGGAAATCCTGACCAAGAATCATCTTCAAACAGAAATACGAGAATGGCTGAAATCAGTGATGAAACACCTGAACAAGGGCTGGAACATGCTCTAGGGCATGGACAAAACCCTGTTAACCCTAATAATAATAATAATAATAATAATAATAATAATAGAAATAATCAAAATCGGAACCAGAATAATCGTAATAATCCACCAAACCCGAGACCTATCTGTGATCAAACCGTAAGAAGAAACCAGACTAATAATCCCATCCTTTTACCTAATGAAGGAGCGAATAATTTCGAAATTAAGTCTCATCTTTTTGGTTTAATTGACGCAAGAGCCCAATTCCTAGGAGAGGATGATGAAGATCCACATCATCATCTCTATCTTTTGAAGAACTCGTGCAATACTGACCAAAAGTCAAGGTGCTCATAAGGAATTAACGAGAATGACTATGTTTCCTTTTTCTTTAAAAGGGCGAGCCCGAGATTGGTTTATGTCTCTTCCACATCATTCACTTACTAGTTGGGAGGAGATTCAAACCGAATTTACGAAACAATATTTCACTCCCTGGACGAAATTTGGAATTAAAAGTCGAGGTTGCTAACTTTAGACAAGGATCCGAGGAAACTCTTGGGAATGCGTGGGAAAGGTTTAAAAAATTGTTAAGAGCGTGTCCCGATCATGGTTATTCCTTAGATATGCAAATTCAACTCTTACGTCGTAAATTGAGAAAAGACTCACGTGCGGATGTAGATCATGCATGTGGTGGTTCGTTAATGATGAGTGAAGCTCAAACGATTTACGATGCTATAGAAAAGATTTCCAAAAATAACGAGAATGTGGGAAACCGGTTCTAGCACCGAAAAGTAGCTTTTGCGGGAGAATGTACGTCTAATACGGAAGTTCTAGCACACTTGGAGAATTTGAGTAGGAAATTTGATGGTTTACAACAGAATAAGAACCAAAATTTAGAAAATAGTACACCAAATGAATACTCAAGTCATGATAATGTGTCATTAGGGAGTGAAGAACCAACAGGATATTCAAGAGAGGAGGTGAGTTTTCTTCAGCAGCATAGGAATTTGAACAATGCATACTCAAACTCGTTTAATGCTATTAGAAGAGATCATCCTACTTATCGATGGTCTGAAAACCCTAGTAAGCCAGGACAACCGCCATATCCAGTCCCATATAGGAATAATAACCAAGTTTATCAAGAAAATGCATCTAATCAGAATTTACAATCATTACCAAGATCCTATCCTCAACATACCACTCAAAGTATACCAGTAACTCAGAGTTCAACTCAACCTGCAGAAGGAGTTGAAAAATGGGAAAAACTTATGGAAAATATGATGGGTGTAGTATCTACTCAAGCTAAGAATATGGAAACAATGATGACTTCTATTGGTACAGTCACTAAAGATATGAGTACAATGAAAACATCTATGAGTGGACAAGATACCAGAATGAGAACAATAGAAGCCTCATTGAGGAATATGGAAGATCATTTGAGTAGGGAAGGTGAACGTAACAACAAAGTAGACCCCGGGAGGATTACCAAGCAACACCGACGAAACCCAAGAGAGGTAAATGTTGTAGTTACGAGAAGTAGGAAGCTCGGTGGAAGCAATGGAGTAGAAAACTTCGGGAATAATGAAGTAGAAAATGATTTAGATGGAAAGATTGATGAAACTAAAGATGAAATTGAATTCACGATGATGAAGAAGAAATTATAAATACTTTCTTGAAAAGGAATAGAAGTTTGGAACCCGAAAATGAAGGTGAAAATTGGGTAAAAATCCCTAGGATTTTGAAAGACCCTATGGATAAAGATTTAAGGAATTTATTCAAGGAACATGTCGAATAAATGAGAAACGGGAAGAACCGAAAAAATCGAAGTAGAGATTGATTCGGGGAACAAGTTAAAGGAAAAAATTCAAGAACCCGAAACATGGCGACTAAGTAATACTCAAGGGTTTAAGGAAAAAGGAAAAGAGAAATTGACTAAGGAGCCAAAGGTTATAGATCTAGAATCTTTACCTTACCCTCCTAAAGAACAAATCAAAAAGGCAAAAAGCGATAAGAAGTATGCTCGTTTCCTTGATACTTTTCGTCATCTTCATGTTAATATCCCCGTTATTGAAGCTCGATTAATATACCGCCTATGGAAAGTTTCGAAAGATATACTATCAAATAAGAAAAAATTAGAGGAATATGAGAATATATGCCTAAATGAAGAATGTTCGCAATTCGCAAAGCATAAGTTACCACCTAAACTGAAAGATCCCGGAAGTTTTACGATTCCATGTGAAATTGGAGGATTTCTGTTTAAGAAAGTCTTATGTGATCTTGGAGCTAGTATAAATCTCATGTCTTATGAAGATTATAAAAAGCTAGGCATAGGAAAGCTTACTAAGACTGAAATGACTCTACAAATGGCGAGATAGATCGATTAAGTACCCTAAAGGAATGATTAAGGATGTCTTGGTTAAAGTAGACAAATTCTATTTTCCAAGTAGATTTCGTAGTTATGGAAATGGAAGAAGGATATTCGGCGCCTCTTATTCTAGGTCGTCCATTTCTAGCTACGGGAAGAACTTTAATCGATGTTCATAAAGGAGAGTTAATTTTGAGAGTCAATGAAGATGAAGTTGCTTTCAATATTTTCAAAGCTATGAACCCTCCATATACATCACCGGAATCATGTTCTTTTATAGAAGATATTCATTCGTCTATGATAATCGATTACCAACTTTTGAAGACAGATTAGAAGAATGCTTAACCCCGTCTATCTATAAAGAAGATGAGGAAGACATTGAAATGAAAGAGATAATCCTTTCTCTAGATAAAGGAAGCTTTACTTTTAAGCCACCATGGCATAAGTATTTGGAGTTAGAACTAGAAGGACCAGTTCTTAAATCGTCAATAGAAGATCCGCCGAAGAATGCGGAATTGAAGCCGTTACCTTTAAATGCGAAATATGCTTTTCTTGAGACTCGATAATCTATTACCGATTATTATTTCATCAACTTTAAGCGAGCGACAAGAAGATCAATTAATAAGAATGTTAAGAAAGCATAAGAAAGCTTTTGGATGGACGAGTTGCCGATATTCGAGGTATTAGCCACGAGATTTGTGTTCATAAGATAATTTTGAAAGAAGATGCTAAACCTTGTATTCAACCGCAACGCCGCCTCAACCCGAATTTACGAGTTAATCGTTAAGAAAGAGGTGATTAAGCTATTAGAAATGGGAATAATCTTTCCTATATCGGATAGTGAATGGGTGAGTCCAACTCAAGTTGTACCAAAGAAAGGAGGTTTCACGGTGAAAGAGAATGATAAGAATGAATGGATTCCAACAAGGGAAATTACGGGTTATCGAATGTGCATTGACTTTAGAAAACTAAATGATCATACTAAGAAAGATCATCATCCGCTTCCATTCATAGTTCAATTGTTGGAACGTTTAAGTGGTCATAAGTATTTCTTGTTTCTTAGATGGTTATTCGGGTTATTTACTGATTTTCATTGCGGCGGGAGATAGGGAAAAGACTACTTTCACTTGTCCTTATGGAACTTTTGCGTATAAAAGAATGCCGTTTGGTTTATGTAATGCTCTGCTACGTTTCAAAGATGTATGATGTCTATATTTTCGATATGATTGAGAAATTCTTAGAAATTTTTATGGACGACTTTAGTGTTTATGGAGATTCTTTTGGTAAATGTTTATCGCACTTAGAAAGAGTTTTACAACGTTGTGAGGATACCAATTTAGTTCTAAACTCGGGAAAAATGTCATTTAATGGTATCGAAGGAATTGTTTTAGGTCATAGAATCTCTACGAAATAGGAATTGAAGTTGATAAAGCTAAAGTCGAGGTGATTGAAAAATTACCGCCACCGTTAATCTAAGGACTCTAAGAGGATTTCTTGGACATGCGAGGATTTTATAGGAGATTTATTGCTTGATTTTTCAAAGATAGCAAAGCCTCTAAGTCATTTACTTGAAAAAGAAGTACCTTTTAACTTTGATAGTAAATGTATGGAAGCATTTAAGACCTTAAAAGCGAAGTTGATTACTGCACCAGTATTGGTAGCACCAGACTGGGATTTGCCTTTTGAGATTATGTGTGATGCTAGCGATTTAGCTGTAGGAGCTGTTTTAGGTCAAAGGTATAACAAAATTCTCAAAGCTATTTACTATGCATCCCACACATTAAACGCAGCTCAGCTTAATTATGCAACTACAGAAAAAGAACTGTTGGCTGTAATTTTTGCCTTAGATAAGTTCGGATCTTATATTGTTGGTTCTAAGGTAATAATCTACACGGACCATTCGGCTACGAAGTATTTGCGAGTAAGAAGGATGCGAAACCACGTCTTCTTAGATGGATTCTCCTACTTCAAGAATTTGATATTGAAATTAAAGATAAAAAAGGAAGTGAGAATGTAGTAGCAGATCATCTAAGTAGAATGGAGGCGAGGAAGAGATAGGGAATGAAATTAAAGATTCATTTCCGATGAACAACTATTTAGAATAGATACTCCTTCAACCATGCGGTTATTAAAAAATAGAATCCCTTAAGGAAATCTCACCTTGGTTTGGAGATATCATTAATTACTTAACCTGTGATTATATTCCGTCTCATTGGACTTGGCAACAGAAAAAGAAATTCTTTTACGACTTAAAATTTTATTACTGGGAGGAACCAGACCTTTTCCGTAAATGTTCGGATGGGATAATCAGAAAATGTGTGCCTGATAATGAAATTTTAAGTATTTTATCGTTTTGTCATGATCGTGAGGCAGGAGGTCATCATGGAGGATGGAAAACTGCTTTTAAAGTTTTACAATGTGGTTTTTATTGGCCTACACTATATAAAGATGCTTATAAATATGTTAAATCTTGTGAATCTTGTCAAAAATGGGGAAATGTATCTAAAAAACATGAAATGCCTATGCAACCTATTTTAGAATGTGAGTTATTTGATGTTTGGGGTATAGATTTCATGGGACCTTTTCCTATATCGTTTGGAAAAAGATTTATTCTTGTAATGGTAGATTATGTTTCAAAATGGGTAGAAGTGAAGCTCTTCCCACTAATGATACCAAGGTTGTCATACGATTCCTTAAAAAGAACATATTCACTAGATATGGCATTCCGAGGGCGATCATTAGTGATAGAGGTTCACACTTTTGTAATCGACCATTTACTAAGTTAGTTGAGAAATATGGTGTAACGCATAAACTAGGAACGCCCTATCATCCGCAAACCAGTGGTCAGGTAGAGGTGTCAAATAGAGAGATCAAAAGAATCGTGGAAAAAAACAGTTGATTCAAATCGTAAAAGCGGGCAATTAAATTAGATGATGCATTATGGGCGTACGAAACGACTTTTAAAACACCAATTGGTTGTTCTCCCTATAAGCTAGTCTTTGGTAAGTCATGTCATCTCAGAGTTGAGTTAGAACACCGAGCCTTCTGGGCTATTAGATTTCTAAATTTCGATCCTAAGGCTGTCGGTGATCATAGATTGCTTCAATTGACAGAACTAGAAGAATTTCGTCTCGATTCTTATGAAAACGCTCGAATCTACAAGGAACGCACGAAGTCTTTCCATGATAAGAGAATCTTTAAGCGTGAGTTCCATGTAGGTGATCGAGTGCTTTTGTACAATTCACGTTTAAAGTTGTTTCCAGGTAAGCTTAAATCAAGATGGACGGAGTCCATTTAAAGTAACACGGGTTTACAAAGCGGAGTTGTTGGACTAAGCGATGGAAATACAACTTTTATAGCCAATGGCCACGAGAGTAAAGTTATTTGTGGAGGGAGAAGGAATCACACCGAAAGAAGAAATAATGCTACCGATTGATCCCCCGACAAATTGAAAAAGCGAGAGGAAAAATGAAAAAGCGAAAAGCGTAGAAGCGGAATCACCGAAAACCAGGTTCTATCTATCTTTACTTTTTCGTATTTTTTTATGTTTAAACTCTTTTCGTCTTTTACCGGATAGACGTAAAAGAACTGGATGTCTTTTTTAGATAGAATAGGAGTTTTTATTTTACTTTTGAAGTTAGGCCTTGATAAAGATGTCGCGTTTTCTATAGAAGCTTTAGTTTTTGAACAAAACAAGAAATTGTTGAGAGAGATCAGATTGAGAGAAGTATGTAATGGGTTTCTAATGAGATGCAGAATCTGTGGAAAAAGTGAACATGTTGGACGCTGTGGGAAAAACACAACCAAATCCCAGGATGAGTGTTTGAATATTGTTAGGAAGGGAACGATTAGGTGGTTATCCGAAAATCCCGATGGAATTCCGAGAGATAATTCAATGCTTCGTTTTTAGGAGTTAGGTTGATCGAGCGTTATATCAGAACTTTGGAAGATTTAGAAATCGAAGAATCAGGAACCCCTTAAGTTTCGAGTCTTTTCTTATATTTTATTTTATAAAATTTTCGCATAACTTCTGAAAATTTTATAAAAATGGATCTTTATGAAATTTGAGGAGTTTTATAAAAGTTTTATAAAAGTTTTTTTTTCTTTTTTTTTAGTTTTAATTTAGATGTTTTATAAGGGTTGATATAAATTTATTAAATTTTTATAAGCTTTTTATTAAAGTGTTATAAAGATTTTATTAAATTTTTAGAAATTGTTATAAAATTATAAAATTTCCTTCAAATTTTATTTTTAGTAAGTTTTAAATTTTATAAAATTATTTTTAAGGTTTTAATTAAGTTTTATTAGATTTTTTATAAGTTCTCATCAAAAATCATAAAAAGAAAAAAAAAAAAAAAAAAAAATTTGGGCACGGACCGATCCGGCCTTAATCCGGACCGGTCCGGGGTCTAAAAACATAAAAAAGACGGGGACCCTTCTTTTCTTCTTCTTCTTCCCTAATTTTTTCTAACAGCCGCACCCCACACCCAAACCCCACCTTACGAATTTTTTTTTACTTTTCTTCCACAAAAATTCATCTCACACTACACCATTACTTAATTTCTTCTCATTATCATCTCCTCTCTTCAACACAAATTAGAAAATTCAAAAAGGGTCAAAAACAAGCTCCATTTCATTCCGGCGACTTTTGAACTTTTCCGGCCTACTTTTCAACGTTTTCTACATATTAAGGTATAATCTAGTTTATTTAGTTGTCAATTTCGTATTTTTCATAATTTTTTAGATTAATTTCAACTGTTTTGATTTTTGAGTGTGTTGTGACATTTTTATTTTTTGTTGTTTTTGTTGTTGCTTTTGTTGTTGATTGGCATTACCAATATCGTAGAATGGCTGAGTCGAGTACTAGAATCTCTAAAAAGAGAAAATCAAAAATTCCAATTTCAACTCCTGTCGTAGGCACAGTAATTTTATCACCGGAGGAAGAAGCCGTAAGCTTTGAAAAAACCGCATCACCTGAGGCTAAGAAAGCGTATGCGAAAATCTATAGTAAGTGTGATGTTACGGTTGAAAAAGGATTAGACTTGGATGACTTAGGTGATGAAGTTAAGAATATCTTTAGAAAGCGTCGGTGGTTAGATTTAGCGACGAAGGGAAGGGGAGATTAACACGACTATAGTAGGCGAGTTTTATTCGGTATTATCTACTTTGTCGGAAGAACGACTTACTCGGTCGGAAGCGTACCCTTACGAGCCAGAAATATTCCTTTTAACCCTGCCGTCATTAATGCAATTTTAGGAGTTGAGGTTTTTCCTGATGAGGAGGATTACAGGGTAGTTTACAATTTAGATGATCCTGCTAGTTTTGAGCAGATCGCACGAGAGCCCGGAATTTCGTTTTTGACCCGACCGCGGTGTGGGTTGAAAATCGGTTTAATTACGGGAAGCTGTTTTAGAGGTTTGAGGGCAATTAAAAGATTTATTAGCCATAATCTCTATCCTTCTAGTAAACATCTTGCTTTTGGAAAGGAAGATGTTTGTATAGCTTGGGCAATGGTAAATGATGTTAGAGTGGATGTTGGAAAGGTCATGTTTAAAAGAATTTTTGAGAGTATTGTCATCGCCGGACCAGGGAGTCATCTATACTTCCCTTGTTTTATCTCGATTTATGTCGTAGGTTGGGAGTACCATTCTGCCTAATGACAAGTTATCTACGGGTGATGGAAATCGATTGGACCTAGTTTGACTAGTCTTCCGGATGGTAGTATTAGCTCTTTGCTTAGAAGACGTCAAACTCGGCCCGGCTCCACCGGTTTTACATCTTCTTCTTTTCCATCTTTTTCTAGTCGGCCTCAACAAACTCCTTTCTCCAACACTATCACATATGATATGTTTCAATCTTTAGTGACGGATGTTGCACGTGGTCAAGCCAACTGGCTTTATATGCCGAGCATACTAGACGGTATCCGAGAGTAATAGGCGGTGGTGTGATGATCTTCGTAGAGGTATAAGAAGGAACGAGCAATTTGTTTCGTAATCCTACTTTTGATGATCCCGCCTATCCATCTTGTCGGTCGATCCCTACACCTTACCGAGTGGGTAACACCTATCCCACCACCTTCGAGCTTCCATCCATCGTCATATCCTTTTGGAAGTCAATCTAGTGGAACAGGTGTATTTTCTACAGGTGTTCAGAGACCAGCAATGTCGAGTTGGGGAGGATTCACTGAGTTTGCCCATGTCACGACTGGTATGAGTTCGATGGGTCTTGATAGTTCAGTCAGGACCACGACTACAGTTCAGCCGCCAGCTTCTCAGTCGTTTCCGAGTTCGAGTTTTCAAGTTGATCCTGAGGAAGACTACGATGAAGATTGAATTTAATAATTTTGGTTAAACATTTTTATTGCACTTTTTATTCGACATTTGTCATTTAGATATTGGTTTGTTTTCATTTTTCGTTTAGTTTGATTTTACAATCGTTTTTATAAAAATTTGGTTTGTATTTTAAATCGGTTTAGTTTTTATAAAAACTATAAAATATCACAAAAATAATTTTCGTATAATTACTACGTCATTTTACAAAAATATAATGTGTCGTTTTATCCGTTCGTATCAAAAATAAATTACTTTTTGTAAAATATCTTCAAAGGCTTTGAGATTGTTCAGCACGTGAAGTAAAAAACCAAAACACAAGTTGTCTTTCACCTCTGTCCCTCAGTAAAAGTAAGATGAGGCCGGACCGATCCGGCATATTCCCGGACCGGGCCGTGAAGAACGAGAAGGTGAGTCATTTTAGAGTCGTCTAATGCGGCCACGTACGTATAATTTTACAATCTATTTATAGAAGTAAAGGCGGGAGCAACAATTGCTCATTCTTTCTTTGTCTATCTACCTTGAGCTTTATTTATTTCACTTTTTATCAAAAATGTCAAACCACTCTTCACCGTCGGTTAATTCTTACGAGCCTAATACACCGGATCATCCGGAATCTCAAGCTTCTAATGAGAGTATCATTTTACACAATCGTTTTGCAAATTCTCCAATCCTATTGGAGAAAGGTTTAAATTTAGATAAGCTTGATCAATGGGGAAAAACTATCATTCGAAGTTTTGGTTGGAAAAAATTTGTCAGTACACCGAGAGGACGGGTAAATGTCTCGATAGTGCGAGAATTTTATTCTGCGCTTATGACGACATCTATGATCGATATCACTCAGATTGTTCTAGTAAGAGGAGTGGCTGTTCCCTTCTCTTCATCTGTTATCAACCAAATCTTTGAAATTCCACCAGTTACGATGCCACATTTTGAAATGCAATGGGGACTACAAAATCCCTCTAATCATTTGAATAAAGTACACGAGTCATTCCAATGTCTGTTCCCGCTTTTTGATACAAATCACGACATGTCAACACGAGCTTTACTTCCACATCTAAAGGCGTGGAAGCATTTTATAAATTCTCGAGTTTATCCACCTTTCGGGATTTTGGAAGTTTGGCTGAGAATGAAATGCTTCTACTTTTTGCTTTGGCATTCGGTGTATTTGTTGATTGGGGTATATTGATTCAAAGGACAGTGTTGGAGTTTGCGATCACGAGAGGTAGTAGGGGGAAGCCTATGCCTAATTCATGGATGATATCACGTTTGTGTATTCTTCTGAATGGAGTAGAAGAGTTTGGAGACGGATGAAATTTTTCCGTCTAGAGATAGTCGGTTTGGTTTGCTACCGGTTGATACACCGGGTTGTTCGTCTACCATTTAGAGAGTTGTTTGTTAGTAATATTTAAGTTTTAATAAGTTAAATTAAGTTAAGTTTGAAGTTTCTTTAGTTAAGTTTTTGTTTTTCTTTTAAGTTTGTATTAATCTATCTTGTTTAATATATATGTCTTAGTTTTTTAAGTTGTTTGTTTTTATTTAATAATATAATTAGTATACGCTAAAATAAAATCAGAAAAATAACGTTAATAGATAATTTTAATTTTATTTTCAAACCTACTTCTTTACTACTCATTGAACATCGGGACGATGCCACTTCGTAAGTGGGGAGTAGAGTTAGGTTAGAAAATTCATTAAAATTTTCGAAAAATAGTCAAAAATAATTATATTATATGTCTAATTTAGATTTTAATAAGATTTTAAGTTTATATAATTAAGTAATTAATATTAGATATTGTTTTTATAAAATTATATAAGTATGTTGATATTTATAAGTAAAATTCTTAGAATCATTTTCAATATGAATTATAAGTTTGGAATTGGACTAAGTTTGTCGATTTTTGGCACCACAAAAATATAACTATAGCCAAATAACCTACCTCAGCCTTGATTAGAGTGATCAAGACCTCACTCGAAATTGTAAATTGTGATTAAATAACCGAGCTATAGCTTATTTTGGTCTACATTTCCTTGAAATTCCGCAAGTTTGTACGTACTTATAAAAAGAGATGGAGACATAAAAGCTAAGTTTTGGTATATCTTTGAGATTGGAAAGATTAGATAAGTAGTAGTATATTCGATCTTACCTCATGACACTTGCAACATAGTCGATTTTGGTAATAAGTTCGGATATATTAATATTCTATAAAAAAATTAAGAACGAAGCACCATATTTACACGAATTAATCAAATATCGTATCTTCCTTATCGTGATTAACAACTTAAAAATAAAAAGAACAAATCGGTTGTAGCTACCAATGATTGGAGTGAGTAGGGTATTATCACGAAATGTCCTATATCACTATGAGGTAATTAAGCTCCCGATTGCACGATGATAGTAGTCCGGCTAGGGTATTATCTCGAAATGTCCTATTGCGGGAATGAGGGCACAATATAAAATAAAAGAGGAAAAGTTGAATCATAAGATCTCGGGAATTATTACAAGTTTAAGGAAACCGGACTTGTAATTTTCGATCGAAAGAGTAGTACTCCGATCAATCTTGATGAAGCAATGCCGTAAGTTTGATTTTCTACACACACTCACGCTTTTAGTTCTTAATCGGGTGAAAAAAAAAAAAAAAAAAAAAAAAAAAAAAAAAATCTAAAAAGAGATGCTATTAATCGATGATTATTTTTGATCAAGAATATAAAGATGTAGGTACGTACGACTTGCCTCTTTCTTTTTTTTTTTGATTTCTTTTTTTCCGATTAACCAACATCTTGAACTTTATAAGCCATTTTTGTCGACTACTTTACCGAAGTTTCCAATTCCAGAATTTCATAATAGTTGCGATTAAAAATAATTCTGATATTTTATTTATACTTCTTAAGTATTACATATATAATTTTATCTAAATAATATTTAATGTTTAAGTTATTTCAGTTATATACTCTTTCTGTCTTCTTAAGATTTTAAATTAAGATAGATAATATATTTATAATATTGACAATATAAAATATAATCGAAAAATTATACTATCTTTTATTACCGCTTATTTTTGCTCGAGGACGATCAAAAGCTAAGTGGGGAGTAATTTGATGTATTATTTTTATATGATTAAATATACGTTATATTATTATGTTTTATCAACGAATTCTATGTAAAATATATGAAATTATGGTATAAATAGTATGAAATGTTAATCTTTATAGTTTAGAGTAGTTAGTAGTAAAAATAGTAAAAAGTTGTAATTTTGTACCGATTTTAGTAAATCGGAGTGTCGTGTCAGATTTACGTGGGTATTTGTGATGTTTTATTGCAGATTTATAAACCGAGACCCCGAGAATCGACATATTGAAGTATAAACATATCTCTGGAATGATTTAGAGAGTGCCACGAGCTTAAATGATCAATTGAATAGGTTTAAAGCTTAAGTGGACGATTGTACAACCAAATCTGGTTAAGTAAAAATCGAGAAATGTCTCCGACAAACGAATGGCTCATCAAAATGACATTATCGAAAAAGTGTTCTTCACGAAAGTTGTAGATTTTTCCGAGAGCTTTCCAATGCAATTTAAATTATGAAGATTGGAGGTCTACAACTTAAATAATAGTGATCAAGTGGCTAATCGATTTGGGTTAAGAAAAATCCCGAAATAGCTTCGGAGGAACACGAGGTTATCAAGAAGGCGTTTTCTGGAAAAGAGTCCTTCATGAAAGTTGTAGAGTTTCTCGAGACCTTAATTTTGGCATTTCGTTTGCAATTTTTCGAGGTCCGGAACTCGAGATATGAATTTTAGAAGTTTAATAATTATATATATAAATAAATATCTCCCACGCACATGCGTAAACGATTGCAATCAGTAGTGGAAGCAATCATTAGTCCGGACCGATCCGGCTTAATCTCGGACCGGTCCGGCCTTGAGAACTTTCCTATATAAAGGAGCTCATTTCAACAGACGAGAAGAACGAAAAATATATATACATCCTACATATATATATATTCTCCTCTTCTTTCTTTTCTTTTTATTTTTTAGTAGTAGTTGTAAATAAGGCGCTTACGCCGTAATAATGTAGTTTAAGTATCGTTGTAATGCTCGGGAAAATCTCGGAAGTCGGTTTTGCTAAAGAAGTTGTAATGTCCGGAAAATACGATTTCGAATCTTAAGAAAAGTTTTTTTTTTTTTTTGATTCGAAATCGTATTTTCCGGACATTACAACTTCTTTAGCAAAACCGACTTCCGAGATTTTCCCGAGCATTATAACGATACTTAAACTACATTATTACGGCGTAAGGCCTTATTTACAACTACTACTAAAAAAAAAAAAAGAGAAGAAAGAGAGAGGAGATATATATATATGTAGGATGTATATATATTTTTCGTTCTTCTCGTCTGCTTGATCAAATCCTTTATATAGACAAAGTTCTCAAGGCCGGACCGGTCCGGATCAAGCCGGATCGGTCCGGACTAATGATTGCTTCCACTAACTTGATTGCAATCGCATGTGCGTAGATTATATTTATTTATATATATAATTATTAAACTTCTAAAATTCATATCTCGAGTTCTGGACCTCCAAAAATTGCAAACGAAATGCCAAAATTAAGGTCTCGAGAAACTCTACAACTTTCATGAAGGACTCTTTTCCATAAAACGCCTTCTTGATAACCTCGTGTTCCTCCGAAGCTATTTCGGGATTTTTCTTAACCCAAATCGATTAGCCACTTGATCACCTTGTTTAAGTTGTAGACCTCCAATCTTCATAATTTAAATTGCATTGGAAAGCTCTCGGAAAAATCTACAACTTTCGTGAAGAATACTTTTTCGAATAATATTGTTTTGATGAGCCATTCGTTTGTCGAAGACATTTCTCGATTTTTACTTATCCAGATTGGTTGGCCAATTAACCACTTAAACTATTCAATTGATCATTTAAGCTCGTGGCACTCTCTAAATCATTCCAGAGATATGTTTATACTTCAATATGTCGATTCTCGGGGTCTCGGTTTATAAATCTGCAATAAAACATCATAAATACCCACGTAAATCTGACACGACACTCCGATTTACTAAAATCGGTACAAAATTACAACTTTTTACTATTTTTACTACTAACTACTCTAAACTATAAAGATTAACATTTCATACTATTTATACCATAATTTCATATATTTTACATAGAATTCGTTGATAAAACATAATAATATAACGTATATTTAATCATATAAAAATAATACATCAGATGGGTATTCAGGATATTTTCAGATACCCATCGATCCTATTGACCAAGAGAAGACCACTTTCACTTGCCCCTATGGGACATTCGCCTACATGCGGATGCCATTTGGTCTCTGTAATGCCCCGGCCACCTTTCAAAGGTGTATGATGGCAATCTTTGACGGACTAGTTGAAAAGTGCATGGAGATTTTTATGGATGATTTCTCGGTCTTTGGTCAATCCTTCGATGATTGCCTCGATAATCTTGATCAGGTGTTGTCTAGATGTGTGGAAAAGGACTTAGTACTCAATTGGGAAAAGTGCCATTTTATGGTAGATGAAGGAATAGTTCTTGGCCACAAAGTGTCCGCCAAAGGTATTGAGGTAGATAGGGCTAAGGTGGAAGCTATCGAGAAGATGAGTTATCCTAAGAATGTTCGCGAAGTCAGAGGTTTTCTCGGACATGTCGGCTTCTATAGGAGATTCATTCGGGACTTTTCAAAGATCGCCAAGCCCCCGTCTACCTTACTTAAGGAAGACGTTACATTCGCCTTTGATGATAGCTGCAAGCAAGCGTTTGAGGAGCTCAAGAATCGGTTAATATCCGCTCCAATTCTGATATCGCCAGACTGGAATTTACCCTTTGAGCTTATGTGCGATGCATCCAACTATGCAGTTGGTGCAGTTTTAGGGCAAAAGTTTAAAGGAAAGTTCCAGCCTATTTATTATGCCAGCCACACGTTGAACCCTTCGCAAGTTAACTACACGACAACTGAAAAGGAATTATTAGCCGTAGTCTTTGCTATGGATAAGTTTCGTAGTTACTTGCTGGGTGCTCAAGTGATTGTGTGGACTGACCACGCCGCTTTGCGATATCTCATGACCAAAAAGGAAGCTAAACCGCGCTTACTGCGTTGGATACTGACCCTCCAAGAGTTTGACGTTCAAATCAAAGATAAGAAGGGCAGTGAGAACGTAGTGGCGGATCATGTTTCTAGGATGTTAAGTGAGGAAAAGGGTGATCCTGATGATATAGATCTTTACTTTCCTCTAGAAAACATCGTGTTGATAGATGGCCGCGCTCCAGACGTTCCTTGGTACTCCTCCATTGTAAACTACCTTCATGCCCGTTATCTTGACCCTGAAATGTCTTATCAAGAGAAGAAGAAGTTCTTCTCTGATATGAAGTCTTTCGTTTGGGATGAACCTTACCTCTTCAAAATCTGTAAAGATGGTTTGCTGAGAAGATGTGTTCCTGAATCTGAGCAACGCGATATAATCGAGCAATGCCATAGTGGACCCACAGGTGGTCACTTTGGTCCTTGGAAAACGGTTGCGAAGATCTTCCAGTCCGGTTTCTATTGGCCCACGATCTTTAAGGACACGGAAGCTTTCTGTAAAGCTTGCGATAAGTGCCAGAGAACAGGTACTCTAACAAGGCGGTTTGACATGCCATTGAAACCCATTCTTGAATGCGAAGTCTTTGATGTATGGGGCATTGACTTTATGGGTCCATTCCCATCTTCCTGTGGAAATAAATACATCTTAGTCGCGTAGACTATGTATCGAAATGGGTGGAGGCAATAGCCACTCCTCGCAATGATCATAAAACGGTCATGAATTTTCTAAAGAAGAATATCTTTGTGAGGTTTGGATGTCCACGTGCCTTGATTAGTGATGAAGGGACACATTTACGCAACCGACCCCGGAAAAAGTCCTCGAGAAGTATGGTGTTCGTCACAAAGCGGCACACCATATCATCCGATGACTAGTGGTCGTTGAGCGTAGCAACCGAGCTTGAAGAAGATCTGGAAAAAAACGGTGAACGATCATAGAAAGAGGCTGGAGTCTTAAGTTGGATGATGTGCTATGGGCATATAGGACGGCCTACAAGACCCCCATGGGTACATCACCCTACCAAATGGTTTATGGTAAATCGTGCCACTGCCGGTTGAGTTAGAGCACGGGCGTATTGGGCTACCAAGTTTTTGAACTTCGATTCCCAATCCCTGTGGCAAACACCGGCTGCGGCGGTTGCATGAGCTTGATGAATTTAGACTCCGGGCTTACGAGAGTGCCGGGATTAGTAAGGAAAAGATGAAACTCCTCCACGACGCGAAAATTAAGAAGCGAGAATTTAAAGTCGGAGAGCAAGTGTTACTTTACAATTCCGGGTTGCATTTGTTTCCTGGCAAGTTGAGGACACGTTGGTCCGGTCCTTTCGAGATTCTCCAAATCATTCCCTGGAGGCGTTTAGAGCTGCGCGGTTACGGCGATCAACCGTTCCGAGTGAATGGTCGAGATGCAAGCATTACATTGGTGAACCCAAGGTAAAGCCTTTGACTGTTCGATTTCTCGATATCCTCGGGTGTAGCACCCCTAAAGTCGATGAGTTTGACGAGTTCTCGCCCGACTTATTTTCTGAGGATGACGGTTGTGGTAAATCAGAAGAAGTTCTAGCAGGTAGTTGGGATATGGAAGAGTTTTTCAAAGAGCAACAACTTAAGAGGAAGCTGGTAAAGAAGAAATCGACCATGGGGAAGTTCAAGCGTGTTTGGAGGGCTATTAAAGAATTAACCCCTTGTGTTCGCTATTGTTTACGCAGCCACACTATCGATGAAAGCTTACACGAGGTAGTGGCCGGCGAGAAAAGTTAAATGGCCTGATCCAGGCCGAGCTTTCAATGCGTCGGGCTGACGACGTTAAATAAAGCGCTTGGTGGGAGGCAACCCACTATTTTCTTTCGTTTTTGTTTTCTTTTGTGTATTTCTTAGTTTTCTTTTTCAAGCTACTGTCGGTTTCTCGTAGGCTCGGTTTGAAAATCTTTTCTAGTTTTTTGTATCTGAAGTTTTTCTGTTTTAATAAGGGGTTGAATTAATGTTTTGAATGGCATTTCGAGCTTCTTGTGGATGTTTTTCAATCTCGATTTCTCTTTCTTTATCACTTTTGTACGATATGATATAATCCCTTGTTTCCCCCGAGGTATTTCTTTGTTTCTCATGAGTACGGGGTATTAGCATTAGCCTTTGTGAGTTTTAGATGATAGCGGTTTTCCGGTGGATGGTCCACGATCCTCTTGCATTCATCGAGCATTTACGGAGGTGGATCGATACGCTTCCGAAGTGTTTCTTTATAACTACAATCGGCTAAGTTTTCTTTTTCTTTTATTCTGCACAACATGAGGACATGTTGTCATTTAAGTGTGGGGGAGGGGAATAAGCTATATGTATCTACACATTTGCTTACATGATATTATTTCTATGCTAAGCTAAATGAGCCAAATTTTCAAAATTTTTGTTTTGTCTCGAGTGAGCAATGCATGTTTTTGTTCGGTTTGTTATATTCATCGATGCTTTATGCCATATGTTCCATAGGTTAGATGTTTCACCAAGATTTATTTTTCACGTGCCATAGTGAATGATGAACTAATTTATAAAGTTATACCCCGTTTGGATTAGTGATTTTTGATTATCTTGTAAGTCATGTGCTTAGTGCTACGTATGTATCGTGAGACTTATGATAGTTTGTATTTAGATCCGGAGTATGTTATCCGTGAATATCTAGAAGTTTGAATGTGATAAGTAAAGCGTAACTAATGTCAAAATGAAAAAGTTGAATTAATAGTGAATTAATCGTGTGTGTCGAAAGCTAGTCGATGATTTGAGTGAGGTAGGGTGTACCACGTATGTCCTATTCCACTATGATGACTAAAAGCTCACGACGGTTAGGAAAAGTCGCCTTATGATTGGAGTAAGGTAGGGTATTATCTCGAAATGTCCTATTCTCGCTATGAGGGCAATAGCTTCTTCTAATGTGTGTTTAAAGTGAATAAGTCGAATCAACTTGAGATATGTTATGAAATGAATAAGGCTTAGTTTTCGTTAGTCTTATCCCCAGAGTATAAAGCGATAGATATCTTGTAGGGATTGTCCTACGAGTATTTCGAAAGGCCCTAGATTCATTCGATCATATTTTTCGGGATATGTCACGTTTGTAGGGTACATCTTATGAGTGTCATTTATTGCTAGTCCACGAGGGGGTATTAGCTAGTTTTGCTTTGAGTTTTTCAAGTTTGGATTTAGTGGAAGTTTTCTATGGCTATGCACACACACGATGGTGAACTTCTAATTTATTGACTATGTGGTATATGTGTTGAGATGTCTATATTCTTTTCGAGCCTTTATCTTGTTTTGTTTTTCTCGGGACGAGCAAAGTTTAAGTGTGGGGGAGTTGTTAAGGGTGAAATTATATGATTTATAACGTTATATTTTATAATGTTTTCCCCATATTCGTATTAATTGCATGGGAATTAAGTGTTTAAATGAATTATTAAGCAAATAATATTTTTAATGAGTTAATCGCAAAGTTCTTTGAATTTATATGTTTTAATTATGATTTTATGTTTATTGGAATTATGTTACGCTTTGCGGTGTTTTTGATGTCATGTAGGTACTTGTTTGAGGCTAAATTGATGATCAAATGTTGATAAAACTCGAGCTAAATCAAGATAGAGGAGATAATGGTGAGTTGGATTGAGAAGGAAAAGAGATAGAGTTGAAGAAATCCGTTTTTGATCGAAGATGGATGGCGTCCGGATCGGGCGAACGAGCGTCCACCTTGTAAAGCAACCCTGGACGGGCGTTTGAAGACCTTAAACGGGCGTCCGAAGGAAAATTTAATACGAGAGAGTTTGGACGGCGAGCAGACCGGCGTTCACCTCCGTCCGAAGGCTGGCCGGACGAGCGTCCAAGATAGTGGACGGGCGTCCAAGCACCGCCTTAGCCTAAACCGACCTAAAAATCTATAAATAGGCGCGATTTCTCAAACCCTAGACACACAATTCGAACCCTAAATTTCTAGGGGCGGCTTGGCTGCGTTTCTACATAGTTTTCTTACGGTTTATACACTTTAATTCTTAGATTAATTAGATAGTTTTTATGCTTTTTATTCATCAATTCAAGTTGCATAGAGGATGATAAGAGGCTAAAACCTCTTTGAACAAGCATCGTGAAGCCTTCCTTCAACAATTCAGTTTTGATTCGTGATTAATCGTGAGTTTCTATCTCAAAGTTGTTTCTTTTATCATTATTTATTATTGTGTAATGCAATTATATCGAAAGATCGTTGCTTTGTGATTGTTTTATTGATGAGAATCATATAAACCTTAGATCACCGTGATAAAAGAATAGATCTTCGATCTAACTAAAACGAGAGTTATTAGATTGATTTTCTAGATCAGAAATTGAAAGATTTCACGCCTAGGTTAGAAAGACTGAATCTTTAATTGAAATATCGAAGATTAGAAAACGAACTTGTCTGCGAAAGTGGGTGTTCATGCCTTAGATTAGGTGAATCACAACTTGAGTAGGGATCACGAATTAATTCGAATTAGAATTGAATGTTGATAGGATAGGTGGATCGATTGCTTGTTCGTTCGTTATAATTTGATTTTAATCCTTTAAACTTGAATTGCTAGATTAGTTTACTTTTAATTGCACTCTAGTTTTTATCGCTGTCAATCTTGCCTAGCATTGGATTAATTTCCTCTGTCTAGTTACTTTTATGCATATTTGTTTAGGTTAGTTCTTCGTTTAGGTTAGTTTCGTGACAATAGTTTAGTTGAAAACAAAAGCTAGGATTCACATTCGTCTAGTTCCCCGTAAGATCGACTCGGCATAGCCTCTACACTACGATCCTTGCACTTGAGGTTAACCGGTTTATTACTTGTTGTTTTGTATTGATAAAATCCGGGACGATTCTTTGCGGCGGCCGTAGGAGTTTATTTTCTTTCATTGCCCAGTGGGCTAGTACTAGAACTCAATAATCGTTATTTTGTTCATGCTCTTACGAAGAGCATTATTTCTATTTCGCATTAGATGTTGATGGTTTTTCATTTACGTTTGAGAATAAATGTTGTTCTTTTTCACGTGATGGAATCTTTTATGGTACTGGCATACTTAGCAATGGTCTCTACATATTAGATATAAATGTTGACGTACTTAATATAAATAACAAGAAAGCTAAAACAAATGACTTGAATGAATCCTACTTATGGCATTGTAGACTTGGCCATATAAATAAGAATCGCATCTCCAAACTCCATAAAGATGGAATGCTGGATCAATTCGATTACGAATCGTTTGATGTATGCGAAGCTTGTTTACTTGGGAAGATGACAAAGTCACCTTTTAGTGGCAAAGGGATAAGATCAAATGAATTGCTTGAGCTCATACATACTGATGTGTGTGGCCCAATGTCGATTCAAGCCAAAGGAGGATACTCTTATTTTATCACTTTCACTGATGACCATTCTCGCTATGGTCATATATACTTAATGAAGTATAAGTCTGAGGCCTTTGAAAAGTTCAAGGAATTCAGAAGTGAAGTGGAGAAACAACTGGGTAAAGAAATCAAAACACTTCGATCCGATCGAGGTGGAGAATACCTAGATGGAGAGTTTCAAGACTATTTGAAGGAGAATGGGATTCTACCTGAATGGACCCCACCCGGGACGCCACAAATGAATGGCGTATCTGAGAGGAGGAACCGCACCTTATTAGACATGGTGCGATCCATGATGAGCTATGCAGTTCTCCCAAAATCATTTTGGGGGTATGCTCTAGAAACCGCATCCTATACACTGAACCGAGTTCCATCAAAGACGGTTGACTCTACGCCATACGAGGTATGGACCAAGAGAAAACCGAGCCTAGGTCATCTAAAACCTTGGGGTTGTCCGACTTACGTGAAGCGGATGATGCCTGACAAATTAGAGCCTAGGTCTGACAAATGTCTATTTGTGGGATATCCTAGGGAAACCAAAGGGTACCAATTTTACCATCCTGAGGAACAAAAGGTGTTTGTTGCCAGGACTGGCCACTTTCTAGAGAAAGAGTTTATTTTGGATAGGGTCAGTGGGAGTAAAATTGATCTTGAAGAAATTCGAGAACCACTTACGGATAACAGTCAGTTGATGGAAGTAGAGGACTTGCCATACGCAGATGTGACACCAGCCTCTACCGTGGACACACTAGCACCTCGCAGATCCACCAGGGAACGCCGTGAACCTGAAAGGTATACTGGCATGTATCTCATGGAAGATGAGGACCCTAGAACTTATGAGGAAGTGCTATTAAGGCATGACAAAGAGAAATGGCTGGAAGCCATGAATTCTGAAATGGAATCCATAAAAGACAACCAAGTTTGGAACTTAGTTGATCCACCTGAGGGAATAGTTCCCATAGGGTGTAAATGGGTCTTTAAGAGAAAGACCGACATGGACGGTAACGTGACTACCTACAAGGCTAGGTTAGTGGCAAAAGGTTATAAGCAGAGACAAGGAGTTGACTATGACGAAACCTTTTTGCTTGTTGCCATGTTAAAATCCATTAGAATTCTTCTCGCTATTACAGCATACCATGATTACGAAATCTGGCAGATGGATGTGAAAACAGCTTTCCTTAACGGGAACCTGTCTGAGGAAGTGTATATGACACAGCCTGAGGGTTTCACAACCAATGACGCCAGGATGGTGTGTAAACCGCAAAGATCCATTTATGGATTAAAGCAAGCTTCTCGGAGTTGGAATCTTCGCTTTGATGAGATAATCAAACAGTTTGATTTCATCAAGAACGAAGATGAGCCCCTGTGTTTACAAGAAGGTTAGTGGGAGTGCCATTGTGTTCTTAGTGCTTTATGTAGATGACATATTGCTCATAGGGAATGATGTGCCTATGTTACAATCATCAAAGCTTGGTTATCCAAGAACTTCTCAATGAAGGACTTGGGTGATGCACCTTATATTCTAGGAATAAAGATCTATAGAGATAGATCTAAAATGTTGCTTGGTCTGTCACAGTCCACCTACATAGACAAGATGCTGAAGAGATTCAACATGGAGCAGTCCAAGAAAGGATTGCTGCCCATGTCACATGGGGTCTACCTGTCAAAGGGAATGAGTCCTAAGACAGAGGATGAAAGGGCACAAATGAGTAAGGTCCCTTATGCTTCGGCAATCGGGTCTATCATGTATGCCATGCTATGCACAAGACCAGATGTCTCGTACCCTCTTAGTATGACTAGTAGGTACCAATCCAATCCGGTGAGAGGTCACCGGATTCTTTGTCAAGAATATCCTTAAGTACATGAGACGTACTAGGGATATGTTACTCGGTTTTCGGGAACGATGATTTAGTATTACGAGGTTACACAGATGCCAGTTTTCAAACTGACAAGGACGAATTCAAGTCGCAATATGGATTTGTTTTCACGCTTAATGGCGGAGCAGTGAGCTGGAAGAGTTCCAAGCAGGAGACTACTGCGAACTCTACAACGGAAGCCGAATACATAGCAGCCTCGGAGGCCCAAAGGAAGCTGTTTGGATGAAGAAGTTCATTGCGAAATTGGTGTGGTTCCTTCCATTGAAGGTCCGGTACCTCTGTACTGTGATAATAATGGAGCGATATCTCAGTCTAAGAAACCAAGGTCTCATCAGAAGTCCAAACATGTACTACGGCGCTATCACTTGATTAGAGAGATAGTAGATAGAGGAGATGTAAAGATAGAGAAAGTCCACACGGATGATAACATAGCTGATCCGTTAACCAAGGCATTGTCTCAAGCTAAGCATGAGAAACATGTTCACTTGCACGGGCTTAGGCATATGGGTGATTGGCTTTAGGCCAAGTGGGAGATTGTTGGAAAGGTGTCTTAAACCCAATCGGGTTGGACCGGATCCGACCGGGTCGGATCATTTATAGTCTATTTAGTTCATGTAATAACTTTATTATGATTAATAAAAGCACTTATGTTATTATATATTGTTTATCATCATATTATTTGTTGTGTATATATAGTAACAATCCTAGTATCAATCTTTTATAGAGAAACCATGATAGTGATTATGGTTGATGAGATCTCTAATCACTATAACAAGGTTGGTACTTAAATGTCTCTAGTCTTATGTATTATCAAATGGGACATTGATAGTATAATCAGACTAACACGTATTGGATGTCTTCTATCTTTTAGAAGGTAGGGATAGATCTCGTCTATCAAAGTGTAGAGACACTTGGACTGTACGTGGACGTGTATTAGAGAATGCGTACGTTAGACTGACCCACTTACATTAAGTGTCACACTATGTGGCGGTTGTGTAATTATCCTTTTGACCGGAGTCTTCATGGCATCACGGTGTGGATTGTCATGCTTTGACACTATTGAGATTTCTCCTAACCACGGGGCGATCATGCGGTAGTGATTGGGTATGATATTGAAGCATGCGGAGTATACATGATTGGTCGTCCGGGAATCGCGTATCCTATGATTGGGATCGAATATCCGAAATGGCCTTCTTATAAGGAATGTCTAGCTCTCGAGAATCTTTGCAAAGTGGGAGTAAATGTGTTATTTCGAGAGAGCATGATATCCAGATTATAAGATACGATCGTTAATGTATTGACACTCGAGATACGATCGTATGGATATTGTTACAGCGATAGGATTGTAAGTTACACGGTAACTGCTTCACATGAAAGGTAGTAGTCATTGGTTTTTGACTCTTCCGATGATTGGGGGTCACGGTGTGTTGCTAGACGCTATCCCGTGATCGTTAGGCATGAAGGGCATTTTAGTAAATTGCACTTTGTGTCTACGGCCAACATATTCGGAAGCCTATCGGGTCACACACATATGAACATCGAGTCGGATTAAAATGCGGTTATAGTTGATAACCAAATAAGGAAAGTTTATCTCTAGACTATAAAGGTTATAGTGGTAGATTAATATGGTGGTATTTATTTATTATGATAAATAAAATACAAGATATTAATTATGTATAAATTAGATTAATTAAAGAATATTCCGGAAGCCAATTTATTGGCATATGGGGCGCCACTTTTGAGTGTATAAGATACACTTGGATTGTGCACTTTAATTAATAAGATTGCCATAATATTAATATAAGATATTAATTGATTTTGAAAATAGATTTATGGTAATAAGATAATTATAATCAATATATGATATTGGCAAAATAAATTATAATTAAAGAGATAAATCAATCTAGTTGATTTTCCTTATTTTATTGGAAAAATGTTTTCTTCTCCTACACACCTTTGGGGCGCCACCTTCTACTATATATAGGAGGTGGGTGTCAAGCTCTTTTGCACAACACAATTGCAAGAGTTCATAATTCTTATGTAAAATAGAGAGCCTTCCATAGTGAGTTTGTGAGGGAAGAAAAGGTCCGGTCTAAGCGACCGGAGTTTTTCCGATAGCAATCCAAGGAGGATTCCGGCGAGGGGTTCGTGTGGATTAGCGATAGAGGCCGGACGCGTGGACGGCTTGCGCATTGAACTACTCTCCGTTGGCGGTCAAAGCGACGATCTTATAGATCATCTGAGGTATAACCGTCAAACTACTTAACGTGTTTATTGCATTAAACGAAGAACGATCTAGAAAAGGGAAATCAAATTTTAAACTCCGCTGCGTTAAACTAGTGATTTCCTAACATATCGAAGCGTGTCGTGTCGTGTTTTGGGTAGAACACGTATTGTTGCATATAATGTCAAAGATAGCTTCATTTTTTCGGTTAAAATTGATTTAAGTAGAAATTGAAAAAAAATTATTCGGTAGTGTCGAAAAAGTATCCATACGATGTCGGGAGATGTCGAAGATGTGTCGGATATTCATTTCGTACGCACTTATATTATTCTTCTATGAACATGTTTTGATGCCACCCTAAAAGGTGTGAGGGGTGGGTTGGGTTAGGGTGGTGGGAAGGGTAGGGTATAGTAAGATGGGTGGTGGGAAGGGTAGGGTATAATAAGATGGGTGGTGGGCACAGTAGGGTAGGGAGTTGTAGGGTAGAGTAGGATGGGGTGGTGGGTAGGGTAAGGTAGGGTGGGATGAGATAAAATATGGTGTAATAGGCTTAGCTAGGATAGTGAATTAATATGTAGGTTGGGAGGTAGGTTAAGGTTTGTAGGTAGGTAGAGAGATAGGGTGCGGTAGGGTGTGCTAATGTAGGTGAGGCGATGTATGAGATGTAATGCGGTGATGTATGGTAGGGTAGGATGGTATGGTTGGATGATTTGGCGTAAGTTAAGTAAAGTTTGGTAGGTTGAATAAAGTACGTAATATAGGGTAGTGTGGTAAGATAATATGTGGTAAGATAATGTGGTGTAGGGCATGGTGAAGTAGGATTGGATAGGTGAGTGTTAAAAAATGTTGGGACAGAGTGCGGTTCGTTACATACTACATTTTTTCGTATTTAATATCGTCAAATAAGTTAAAACTTATAAGATAAGATCCGTGAGTTGACGGAGTCCCGTTTCACTAGTATATATATATATATATATATATATATATATATATATATATATAATTGTTTGTTTCTAAGTTTTTGTCTTCATTGGCACTCAATACCCAAGTTGGCTCTCTCTCACATGTAAAAAAAGTTTTAAATAAATGAATTATGTTACATGTATTCGTTGTCAACTGTGTATTATTTTATTTGTTGAACTTGTGACTTAGGATACACTTCATCCTCACTTAATTCCTTTGTTTTTTTTGTATTTAATATAATAAAACTGTGTGAGGATGATCAGGGAACACGACTTACTTGCATGGAAGGATAGAGTTAGCTAAATTGATTAGTCATTGATCAAACTTTAATTTATCAAATAAAACAGAGAAAATGGATATTTAAAAAAAAAGATTTTATTTTTATTTATTTAAAATAGTTGTTAGTGCACAAGGTGCATCGGTATAGTGGTGAGCTAGACCATAATTTGGCATGAAGACCAGTGTTCGAACCCCACTAGGGGTAAAAAAAAAGTTGTTAGTGAAAATAGAGTTTGAGTAGGAAGGAAGTTGGAACAAAATGATAAATATTCGATTACTGTAATGAAATGAAAAGAATTTGATTGAATAGAATGAACCGTGAGATAAAATTGATTGCCACGATTTCAGTCATGTGTTTGGCGTGAAAAGAAGGGCTGAGATTCCATATAAGGCTGCACAATGGATGGTGATGACTGATGTAAAGGGTGGTGGATGGTAGTTTGTGGAAGTAGGGCAGGTGGCCGAGTAGTGGTTGTATGATGGGTAGCGGCAGAGTGTGGGGATTAATGAAAGGGTGGGCATGTAGTAAAGGAATAAGCATGGTATGGTGGGTGGGTGCTGGCGGATGTGGATGTGGGTTGGTTGTTGCAAGATGGCGGTGATAGGGTGGATGATCATGGGTGTGATAGGTGGAGGTGACTGATGGTAGTGACGGGAAGTGGTGGCAAGTGAGTCGACATGGTAAGTGGTGATAGGTTGTCACATATGAGGTGACAACGGGTGGTCATGAGTGGGATGGCAGGGTAAACGGTGGAGATGGATTGTGGTGGGATGAGTGGTGTCGGGTGTGGCAGGTGGTTGTCACCAGCAATGTTAAGTTGTTTGTGGTGTGGGTGGTGGCAACAGGTAGTGCAGTGATTTAGGGTGTGTGAGGTAGGGGAAAAGGGTATTTAAGTGCAACACACTAAATATATTATTGTGTCTATTTGCTTATTTTTAAATTTGTAGGGGAGTGATTTAAAAGGACAAATAAGAGGGGAAAAATAAAAAATAGAACGGTGGAAATACAAATTGGGTGATAAGGACAATTCCAGTATTAGTTATTCCAAATCTATTATTCAGTACAGTGGAATTGACTTCAAATCCACTATATCACTGTTCCACCGTTTCGTTGTTTTTGACAAAAATGGCATCAAAATGAAATCGAAAAAAATATCAAATTGGATGTCTAAATAAAGTTAACGAAAAAAAGAAAATTATGGTAAAAAAATTATAATCTTTTGACATTCAGATCAAAATTCGTTTTTGTAATTACACCACCTGGAACCTCTATAATTCTTGCTCTACTTTACGCATTTACATTTGGTTATTCACTATTACAGCATTTATATTAGTTTATCCAGCATATTGTAATTGATTGTTATCAGCATACACAGTTCACAAACTGACATTCACCAGAATTCAGTTCAGCATACTCAGCTCTTTCATATAGAATAACAAGATCCAGATAAAGGCTAAAACTTATATCCGTTGCCGGTTGACTCAGTTTTGTTAGAAGCCAGTTTGACTTAAAACTCAGCTTAGTCAGCTCAACTCCACACAAGTAAAAACTGAACCTTAATTGAATTAATCCAGTTTTAGGTGTCAAGTTTATTCACCCCCCCCCCCCCCCCCTCTAAACTTGTGTTAGCCTTTCTAAGGGACCAATAGTTATCATATGTATTAATTTTTTTTTATATGGTAGGAAGTGAGAGGTGGATATGGTATGAATGAGATGATGTTAGATAACTATGGTGTGGAGTATGTGAGGTAAGGCGGAGATGCGGGCGATGTTCATTTTTTTACCTTCATTCCATCTGATTGTAAATAATGACAACGGTTTTTTTATTCCGATACAATAAAATTTCCATGGATGCATAAATGTAATAAAATGAAAAATCATTACATATAGGTACTCTCTCCATACGTTCTCACAATTTCTTTGTTTGATAATCAAAGGAGTTTGACTTAGTCAAAAGAAGGGATATGCCCAATGTGCAAGAGGGATAGTGGGAGTGTGTTACGACTTTTGAGTAAGGTATTTGATATCTCTCTCGGAATTATCACCCCATGTCACAGCCAATTAATGTTTGGTAGTTCAAGGTCTTTACGAAAGCACTTGGATTAGCATTTCTTATTTTTGAAATAAGAATCTATAGTGATAGATTTAACTGTTGTTAGTTTATAGTTTACCTATATAGATGTGATGCCAAAAGAGTTTAGCATAGATCGCAACAGGAGATACTGCTAGCCGGTGTTCTCAAGATCTATCTATGTTAGGACGTTAGTCCTAAAGATAGGGTGAAAGATGATGCTTATGGGAGGTTTCCTTTGCTACTGCGATAGGAACCATCATAAAAGTAATGCCAGATGTGAAGAGTCATGAGCAAGTATGAAAGTAAATCTGGTGAATGTCGAGAATATCCTTAAACAAGTTAAAGGATGGTTTCCTAGTTTATTGAAACTTGGAATCAGATAAATATAAATATACAGACGTATACCCTGAATCATATGAAGATAGTGGAAGCTACAGTCTGGGTTTGCAGTCACTTTAATCAAGTGAAACAGTGAGCTGGAAATGTTCTCAGCTAGGGTCACTGTTGATTCTACAACTTAGCCAAAACACAGTAGTGCCTTAAAGGCGCAGCGGGAACGGTACATGGATCTAAGAGGTTCATTCATGAACCATGTATGGTTCTTCCACCTTTTCTATATACCTGATATAGTAAGTGAATTCATTGCTTAGGCAAGGACCAGGGTCTCGTCGGAGATTCATGTGTGTGTTGAGGCGATTCCTTTGACTTGATCACTTTAAGCATAATATGAAGATAGTTTGAGTCCCCATGGATAGTGATCCGTTTACGCTTAGGGTTGGTTGCGAGTATTGCATGAGATTCTTGTGTTTCAACTTGGTCTTGTGTGTACGAGTGATTGGCTTTAGGCCAAGTGAGAGATTGTTGAAATAGTGTCCTAAACCCAATCGGGTTGGACCGGATCAACCCGGGTCGGATCATTTCTACTATTTCTTTATGATTATACATATATAATAAATGGCATTTGTGTTGTCATATATATATTTTCTTTTTAAAGAACCAATTATGAATTGTTATATGATAATGTCCCTAGTATTAAACTGTGATAGAGAAACCATGATAGGTGATTATGGTTGATGAGATCTCTAATCACTTTAATAAGTTTGATGCTTAAATGTCTCTAGGGTTATGTACTATTAAATAGGGCATTAATAGTATAAACAGGCTAGCACGTATTAGATGTCTTCTGTCTTTAAGGGCAGAGATAGATCTCGTCTATCGAAGTGTAGAGACACTTGGACTGTACGTGGACGTGTATTAGAGAATACGTACGTTAGACTGACCCACTTACACCGTTAAGTATCACACTATGTGGCGGTTGTGTAATTATCCTTAGGACCGGAGTCTTCATGGCATCACGGTGTGGATTGTCATGCTTTGACACTATTGAGGTTTCCCCTAGCCACGGGGCGATCATGCGGTAGTGTTGGGTGTGATACCGAAGCATGCGTTGGATTCATGTTGTTCGTCCAGAAATCGCGTACCCTATTAGTGGGGGAATATCCGAAAGGGCCTTCTTATAAGGAATGTCTTACTCTCGTGAATCTTTGCAAAGTGGAAGTAAATGAGTTACTTTGAGAAAGCATGATATCCGATTATAAGATACGGTCGTTGATGTTTGACACTCGACGTACGACCGTATGGATATTAACACCGCGATAGGATTCTATTTACACGGTAACTGTTTCACATGAAAGGTAGTAGTCATTGCATTTGACTCTTCCGATGATTGGGGGTCACGGTGTGTTGCTAGACGCTATCCCGTGATCGTTAGGTATGTAGGGCATTTTCGTAATTTGCACTTTGTGCCTACGGCCAACATATTCGGAAGCCTATCGAGTCACACGCATAAGAACATCTAGCCGGATTAAAATGTGGTTATAGTGATAACCAAATAAGGAAAGTTTTATCTCGACTATAAAATGTTATAGTGATAAATTAATATGGTGGTATTTATTTATTAAGAATAAATATAATACAAGATATTAATTATGTTAATTAATTAAATATACATATAATGTATATGTATAAGTCGAAATATATATTGTGTATATTCATACACATGTATTTTGCAAATTAATTAATCACAGCATTATATTAATTAAAGAGTATTCCAGATGCCAAAATATTGGCTATGGGGCGCAGATTTAGTTGTGTATAAGATATATTTGGATTGTGCACTTTAATTAATGTGATTACCATATATTAATATTGGATATTAATTGATTTATGAAAAAATAGATTTATGGTAATAAGATAAAGATATTCAATATAAGACATTGACAATATCCTAGTGTTTAATATAAGATATTAAATAAAAGAGATAAATCAATCAAAGTGATTTTTCTTATTTTATTAGGAAAATAATTTCTTTTTTCTCAATCTATTAGGAAGCTTCTCCCAATCAGATTGGGATCTAAAAGTGGGGCCCCAACACCTATATAAGAAAGGGGTTGGCTAGCTCTTTTGTACATCACAATTCCAAGAGACTAATAGTTTCTTGTGAAAATAGAGAGTTTCTTCGAGAGAGATTTGTGAGAGAGAAAATGTCGGTCTAGAAACCGAGTTTTTCTAGTAGGAATCAAATGGTGGATTCTAGTGGGTTGTTTATGTGGCTTGGGCGGCTCCATGCACCACTACTCTCCTTTGACGGTCAAAGCGTCGATATTTTAGATCAAACAAGGTAACCACCGTCTACTATCTTATTATGTTTGTTGTTTAAACGAAGTCGATCCTGGTTAAAGAAAATAAATTATGAATTCCGCTGTGTTCCCGCGTAGATTTCGTAATAGAAGTACCACAACAAAAAACGAGGAAAACATAGTAAATTTCCTCCGGCCCAAAAGCCTCATTTCAGCCAAGAAATCATAGCTGCTATGTCCAATGCAATGGTCTTCAACCTGTCAAAGATCAGTACACACCAAGAGCAGGTCCTTTGGTTAAAAAAAAGGTTGAAAATAGAGGAAAACAAGCACGACTTGCTTGCACTCTTCATTAGAAATAAAGAATGCTTCCAGGTTTCAACAACTCTATCAAAGGTCAATCAGCAGCAGGGCATCCAAAATCTGAAGTTGCTGGTTGCAAAGATCGTCCAAAATCTAAAAATTCCCAAAACAACTGCCTATGTTGTAACAACAACATATTTCGATCCCCAAATAAATTCCAAGCAATCAACCATTGCAATCTAGGCCCATAAAACAACAGCTTATTGCACCAAAATCTGCAGTAGAAGACAAACAGAAACAACACCTTCAAAATTGTATCGATGATGAAAAGATAAAATAGCGTGAGCAAAGACAACCTGTTTGCACTCTTCATAAAAATGAAGTGTGCTTCCAGGAGAGAATAACAATGTTTAAAGGTCTTCTCCATCAATGTATCCGTATTGCTGGTAAACAAAGAGTATCTCTTAGCACCAACAAACCAAGTGTACTGTCAATAGTTGTGCAATTTAAAGTCTGAGTGCGTTGCTGAGTGCTTGCTTGTTTGTATAAATAGTCTGCAACTGAATTCCCTTCTCTGTAGATGTGCTGTACACTTTAATGTGGTAATTGGCAAGCTGACTTTTAATATCCTGAACTTCTTCTAAATATCTCCAGGGAATCTCAGCATTATGTGTCAACATTTGAACTAGACTATAAGAATCTTATTCAACAATTATGAAAGCATACGCTGCATACCCAAGCTGCAAACACTGTTGAATACCATATTTCATAACACGAATTTCTGCGTACATGTTTGAACAGATACCATAAGCCTCATAACCTGCAAAAAGAACCTTCCCCAAACTGTTTCTGATCACAAAACCACCCCCACCAAGCCTAGGATTACCAATAGAAGAACCATCACTGTTAAGCTTGGCCTGTCCCTAGGTAAGTGCCATAGTACCAGTTGTAATTTCCTAGATGGAGCGGGCGGTAAGGCCTTCAAAATCCCACATACTATCAACATCTTATCCTCATCTGAGCGTATATTGTATGTGTGTGTGTATATATACGTATAATAAAAAAAAACAACAAATTTAGCAACAAATTGGAAAGGAAAAAAAAGTGCATTCAATGGGTGAATGTGAATAACATGTATATGTACTTCCACCTATGCAAATGTTATATTAATGTAACTTTTAAATAATAAATCACCCAACACTTACCTCACACAAAAAGTAGCATATATTCTTTCTAAAATAAAATAAAACATATATGACATAAAGTATTTAGTATAGGACCTTTATCTTAAGCCAAAGAAGTTGTTGAACTGGATTTTTAATGTAGCCAATGAAAAGGTGGTTTCATGGGAACCAGACCAGAATCCATCCATTTGTTCTAAATAATAATACTCACAACTAATAATAATAAAATAATATAAGTAGTGTAATATATTAAAACTTTTGTCCTTATCACTGTTAAAAATTATCTACTAGTAGTACACTATTGAGTTGGACTCCACTTCATCAAAATAAAAAAGCAAGACATCATATCACCTAAAACTTATCCCACTTATCTCATTGGCCCCCGATAAGTTCCTCTAATTTTATTAACCCCTAAATTATAATCTTATCCATTATTACAACCTATACATACGGCATATGTCATAATACATGTATACATTATTACTAACTTTTTTTTTTTGAAAACTAGTAATAATGCTATTATTAAAACCGTTCGAACGCAACGACTACACAAAATGTTTTTATATCATTTCATTTTGCTTTATGTCAATCGTTATGTTATGTTTGTATGGTTTGATAAAAGGATAGATAAAATATTAAGGATAAAAAATATAAAATGAAGAAAATTGGAAAACATCTTTATCCATAATATAAACACATATAGCTTTATAATGTTACATGTAAGTAGTACAATAAAAATATATATATTAAATAATGAAATAGTAAAATAGGATAATTAAATCTAAATACATTACGTCCTTATCCCAGGACGCGGGAACCTTTTGTCCTCCTCCAGGCTCCAGTCCATACGGCCATACCCCCTCTGGAAAGGGCCCTCACGTGTACCTTTAAAAGTTCTATAAATGAAAGCTTTTTTTATTTTCTCTCTTGTGGGTGTGTTTGTGTAAATCTCAAAATCAATTTTTGTTTTCTCTAATCTCTGGCGGAAAAGGAAAACACGCAGTTGATTCACCATTTATAGTTACGTTACGTGTATTAACTCCACCTAATTTTTATTTTTTTTTGCAGATTTTTCTCTCTGTTTTTACTGCTTGATTGATTGATTGATTGATTGATTTATTCGCGGACATTGGAAGAAGTGGTTGTTGTGGTGGAGTTGGGACGGAGGAAGGAGAGAGGCGGTGGTGCCTGTGCTGTATGTCAGTAGATCGTAATAGAAAGCATTTTGGTTTTGGATTGGGTGAGCTTGCTAATCAGTTACAATGGCCACAACTTCGGAAAAAGAGACGTTTCCGTCCCCGGCGGTTGGTTCTTCTTCTTCAACAACAGCAGCCGTCATTCGCCGTGAGGCATCATCTGCCGCTGCTGTCGTTAAGGATTGGATAGCTGGTGACGATCAACCGGCAAAGAAAGCTGCTTTAGCGTCCTTGATTCGCTCTGATACTACTTCAACTGCCGCCACCTCTAAAGGTAATTCTTTGGCGTAGTATTGCAGGCATTTTTGTTTCCGAGAAATTGTATATCCATTTGACGTGTAAATATCTGTCGGCGCCCCCCTTCAAAGTCCATCAATTGGCTGTCGATGTCTACCAAATATGTGTTTTGTACAGTGTCCGTTCCTTTTACGCTCTAGTATGCTGGTATGTATGTATATGTATGTTTCTGTTTTGTTGTTTTTTTCATGCTCTGATTGATAATGCCAGTGGTACACCATCCCACAGCGTTAGTAGGTTCCACATCAATCGTGCACGCATTGTCTGTTAGCGTAGGTAAAATGATGTGCCTCTGCACTTCTCATTGTACTTTTATGGAGAGAAATTTGGGTGATGTATTATCTTACTGTTGATCATGCATAATCTACCTTGATAGCAGATTCTTTGACATACGCCTTGTCCTGTTTTTTAAGCATAATCAAGCATGACAGCAGATGCTTTGGAATATGCTAATTTCTGTACGTTATCAATTGGTTTATCTAACTCTGTTTTTTATTTTTTTGAGATTTTTTCTTTCATTTTTTTAGTTCTTTAGCTTTAGCTCTGTGAGGGTTATATTTCTTTTAGTAATCACTGAAGTTATGTTCATGAAACGCTCTAGAAAGGATATGGAAGGTGATTCTTTTTTTCCCTCTGCTTAAGAATCATCTGTTGTCTTGTATATCCAGTATCCTATCCATGTATTTTTTGCCATTCACATGCCAATTCTGGTTGTCGGTTTGCATTCAAAGACGGCTGCGTGTGTATATTTTTTCTTTACACTGCAAGGACTTAATTATCATGTTTCCCATTAACACGAGTAAGACCCACAAGTGGTGGGCAAGTGATGGAAGATAACAAGTTTCCGCTTCTCTCCTGTGGTTGCGTGGTTGAGAGTTGAGTCAATGAAGAGCTGTTGACCTGTTGTATTGTAGTACTCTGATGCCGACATTCACGATGACTACAATCTACTGTCTGGTTTGGTCCAGAGATTTTAGTTGTAATTAATTAACTTGTGGTTTACAATCATAATAATAGGCTTTCTCTTCAAATAAGGGTGGTGGGGTTCTTGGGCACATACTTAGTTCTTTAATGAAGCTGAAGCGGTAATGTTGCTTGAATTGTTTGCTTATGATAGGACATTCACCTATTGTAGACCAAAGTCTTACTTTTTATTAGTTATTTATTGTTCAGTGACCTGTCAAAACAATTTCTGATTGTTACTGGGTGTGGATACAGACTTCAATTGTGGAACAATTTTGTTTTTTGTATTACTTTAACAGGTTAACAGCAATAACAACTCTTGAGCCTTTTTCTTGTTTTATACCAATTTGGAGTGTGTGTAACTTGCAAGTGCTTATGTACACAGGTTTATTGGGCATTTCTTATGTGTACCCTTAATAATTTGTGGTTTTGTTGTTGTGCTTCTACAGGTGTACAAGTTATGTTCAGGGATCAAACATGTCATCCTCTGGACCCTTTAACGGCTGCTGAAATCTCAGTTGCTGTAGGAACTGTCCGTTCAGCTGGTGCGACCCCTGAGGTACTACAATATTGTTGCATAATCTCTTTTCTCTATGCCCTGTTTTGTTGTCTTTTTAGTTTCAATATTTTCATTTCTGCATCAGAGTATATAACTTGTATATGTCATTGAACTGAAAAGGTTATGTTAATGTTTCTCATTATGCTTTGTCTTGGGGAATGAAATTCCAGGTTAGGGATGGAATGAGATTTATGGAAGTGGTGCTATTGGAACCAGAGAAACACGTCGTTGCACTGGCAGATGCGTATTTCTTTCCTCCTTTCCAACCGTCATTGCTTCCAAGAACAAAAGGAGGGCATTCGATTCCTAGTAAACTTCCACCAAGGCGTGCTAAACTTGTTGTTTACAATAAGAAGTCTAATGAAACCACAGTATGGATTGTTGAGCTTACAGAGGTACATGCAACTACTCGTGGTGGACACCATAGAGGAAAGGTTGTCTCTTCAACTGTTGTGCCAAATGTTCAGCCACCCATGGTATGATTTTATTTTAACTATTTATTTTATTTAGGAGTTTACTTGTATACATTGGTTACAGTGAAAAGTGCTATCACTTTATTGTTCTTCTATCTTCGGTGACTCTGGTCGGATATCTAGGTGTCTGTTCCTGTTAAACTTTTTCTTCATCTAAGCATGGCAGGGTATACAAAATAATCTCTAATCAAATGAAGGGCGCTACTATTTTTTCAGAAAATATGTACTCTTGCACCTTTTTGATAACCGTAGCAAGTCTTTTATTCAATCTTTTTTCTTCTAATCACAGGATGCTGTGGAATATGCTGAATGTGAAGCCGTGGTGAAAGATTTTCCTCCGTTTAAGGAAGCAATGAAGAAGAGGGGCATTGATGACATGGATCTTGTTATGGTCGATGCCTGGTTAGTTACCTGTGCATTTGAATTATGAAGCTTCGAATCATACATAATCTTAATGGCATTTTTAATGTTTTATACAGGTGTGTTGGCTATCACAGTGATGCCGATGCTCCTAGTCGTAGGCTTGCTAAGCCTCTTATATTCTGTAGAACAGAAAGCGACTGTCCTATGGAAAATGGTTATGCCAGACCTGTTGAAGGAATTCATGTACTTGTCGATATGCAAAATATGCGGTTGATTGAGTTTGAAGATCGTAAATTTGTTCCTTTACCTCCTGCTGATCCACTTAGAAATTATACCCCTGGTGAAACAAGAGGCAGTGTAGATCGAAGTGACCTCAAACCTCTGCAAATCATTCAGCCTGAGGGCCCAAGCTTTCGTATTAGTGGACACTATGTTGAGTGGCAGAAGGTACTCCTTGTTTGACTTATTTAATTGCCTTTAAAATATGTTAATGACATCGAGAGTAATAGCTTTCCCGTTTTTTTGTTCATGGTGCAGTGGAACTTTCGAGTTGGCTTCACTCCTAGAGAGGGCTTAGTCATACATTCAGTTGCTTATACTGATGGTAGCCGGGGTCGAAGACCAATTGCCCATAGATTGAGTTTTGTTGAGATGGTTGTACCTTACGGGGACCCGAATGATCCACATTATCGGAAAAATGCGTTTGATGCTGGGGAAGATGGCCTTGGAAAGAATGCTCATTCTCTTAAAAAGGTTCTGCTCAATCTTGTGCCCTTCAACATTTTGACATTTTATTTTCATTTTTTCTTATAAGTGGAGCCTTAGCGCAATGGTAAAGTATATGCTTATTTTTGCAACTTTTTGTGTTTCAGGGTTGTGATTGCTTAGGTTTTATAAAGTATTTTGATGCTCATTTTACAAATTTCACTGGAGGCGTCGAAACAATCGAGAATTGTGTTTGCTTACATGAAGAAGATCATGGAATTTTATGGAAACATCAAGACTGGAGAACAGGACTGGCAGAAGTTAGAAGGTCCAGACGATTGACCGTTTCTTTTATCTGTACCGTAGCTAACTATGAGTACGGATTCTATTGGCACTTTTATCAGGTAGGTCTAATGCTTCTTCTACACAGTAAAATTTGCAATACTAAGTTTATTTAAAGTGCTTTATGCTTTTTCACGCTAATTGTTTGCTATTTATCTTGTTGCATCATAGGATGGGAAAATTGAGGCTGAAGTTAAACTTACTGGAATCCTGAGCTTGGGAGCCCTACAACCTGGAGAATTCCGAAAGTATGGCACCACTATTGCTCCGGGATTATATGCACCCGTTCATCAGCACTTTTTTGTTGCTCGTTTGGATATGGCTGTTGATTGTAAGCCTGGTGAAGCTCACAATCAGGTATATGCTTATAATAATCATTCTGAACTTGGACATTCAACTTTTAGAATATATGATAATTTTTTAGCGTTTAACCTACCGTTGTGGCACCACAATGACAATTGACTTTCCTTCTCGTTTTTAAACTTTTCTGCTGTACTTTTTAGGTGGTTGAAGTGAATGCTAAAGTTGAAGAGCCTGGAAAGGACAATGTTCACAACAATGCATTTTACGCTGAAGAAACATTACTTAGATCAGAATTGGAAGCTATGCGTGATGTTAATCCGCTCTCTGCTCGACATTGGATTGTAAGTCTGCTAAATGTGGTCAACCATCTCCTCTAACTTTCTACTTTTTGTTAAGTTTTATTATATAGAGTTTGACATACAATTTGATCCTTATATATTTAATATCTACGCATATGCTTTTTGTATCTGTATCCTATATTTTCCCAAAACTTGTATCCGTGTATCCGTACCCATGCAACCTAGGACATTGAACTCCTATCTACTAAGCAAGACAACTGATGGGGATAAACATGAATAGACAAACACGTCTTCTGATACGCACCTCACCTAACGACTAACAAAGATAAACTTAACATTATGGTTAACACCTTGCTATATGCTTTTTCGATATATGCTATTAATTTTTTGTGTAATGTTTGATACTATTACAGGTTAGGAACACACGTGCTGTGAACAGGACCGGACAGCTGACTGGCTACAGATTAGTCCCTGGTTCAAACTGCTTGCCTCTTGCAGGTCCTGAGGCTAAGTTCTTAAGGAGAGCAGCTTTTTTGAAGCACAATCTGTGGGTGACTCAATATGCTAGAGGTGAAGATTTCCCAGGAGGAGAGTTCCCGAACCAGAATCCGCGTGTTGGGGAGGGATTGGCTTCCTGGGTTAAACAAAACCGTTCGCTTGAAGAAACTGATATTGTTCTCTGGTTAGTATTGTGTTGTCTTTAAATAAATGTCAAACAAGTTTCTTTGGTTATAACAAATGGATGTCTCTTTTAGGTATGTGTTTGGAATAACGCATGTACCGAGGTTAGAGGACTGGCCGGTGATGCCTGTGGAGCGCCTTGGGTTTATGCTTCAGGTATGAATGATGTTGCAATGGTTTTATGATGGCTTTCATGGCATCACAATTGTCACAATCGACTTTTGCACGATCGATTCTTAGCTTCCGGTGGTGGCCGGCCAGTCGATTGTGACAATCGACTTCCAGGAACATGTTTCTGTTTAGTGTTTCTCCTCACTATATAATATAACATGCCTTTATTTGCGCACTTTACCTAATAAATGAAGATTGCTTGTTTCTGTTGTTGTAATGGGTGCAGCCACACGGGTTTTTCAACTGCTCGCCTGCAGTAGATGTGCCGCCGCCAAGTCATGGATGTGAAATGGAGGGTAAAGAACATGAAGGTGGTGGCAAAGACAACAACAATGTGGTTGTGAAGCCTTCTTCTATTACTCCTAGTCTGGTTGCTAAGCTCTAAAATAAACAATATGTCTTTTTTTGTTAAGGGGGGCATTATATAGAGACTGCTCAAAACTCTTAAATAATTCTCGTTTATGTTTCTTCTGTTTCTGTACAAAAGAGTCTGGTTATGGTTATGGTTATGGTTATGGTATGGTCTGAATAAAGTAGACAAACGGTCCAAACTTCAAACCTCTTACTACTGTTAATGTTTATCTACCACTATCTTTCCTTTTCATTGTGATTCCAACTTAAATGCTGCATTTTTTGCTGTCATTCTTGAAAGTAGCAGTAGTAGGCCAATCTAAAGCAATTTTTTTCCGCTGCGAACAAGCTCGTTCGACTTGTTCGTATTTGTTGTTGTTCGTTTGTTTAGCTTAACGAATCAAAGTCGAAAAAAAAAAGTAAAAGCTGGTTTTCTAATTGAAGTCGGTATTTGTTGTCGTTTATTTGTTTAGCTTAACGAATCAAAGTCTTTTTATAAGCTGATTTTCTAATCGAACGAATATGAGACTTGTGCACGTATGATTATATCAATGAATATGCTTATACTGTATAACCTAACTTTAATTTTTTTTTATACAATATTTATTGAGTTATTTTAATGGTTTTAGTGTGATGATAATGTATAAACGTTGTTTTGTTATTTATACATTTGGATTGGATTTGATTTTTTATTCCTTAGTGAGTCAAACATGAGTCAAGCTCGAATTGGAAGCAATATTGTGTTTATCAATTCAAACCCGAACATGAGTTCGAACAATTTTTGTTTTTTTATTAAACAAAGGATCATGAATAAGCTAATGACCTTAACGAAAAAAACCAACGGCCTAAATGAAACAAGCTTGATCATATTTTTTTTGTTCATTTATTAAACAAACAATCACGAACAAACTAATAGCCTAAACGAACACACATTTAATCGATAGATACTCGGCTCGTTAACTGTAACGCCCCGTTTCCGGACACCGAGTCCTTATCCGGAAAAGGAACGTTCGGCACGCATAATATTAAATAAATCTAATATTACACGTAAGCCTCTACTACGTCGTATCAAACAAAAGCAAACGGAAGCAAAGACTCGGGTAATTTTTTCTAAATAACCAAGAATAGAAACTCAATAACTAAAGAAGGAAAAATGTAATACTTATTACATCGAAAACCAAACGAATCCAAAAATACGAATCTCAAAAACTAAAAGTAAACTACAAGGTTCCAATGATAAATCAAGTCTATGAGATAAATGTAAATAAATAATCAAGGTCTTCAAGTCCGGCGTCCACAAACGTCGTCATCAAAGTCATCATCGTACTCCGAGTTTACCTGTTCTTCTTCTCTCCCCCAAACACATAAATAAACATGCATTTGAGGTAAGTACAATGTACAAAGTAAGAAGTAGAAGCTACAATATAACTAAGGTTTATTATTAAGTTTTAATAAAAGAATTATCTTTGTGAGACCGACTCAATCTAGGGTTCATTTCATGCCCATCGACACGTCATGACTATACGTTTCTATCTTAGCTTATCTTGGTTACATCATTACTCAAGGACACAATGCATGATGAAAATTCCATCACGAGATATACTTGCCAACTACAGTGATTAGCACCGATAGTCCCGGGATCTCCCCGGTATGCATATACGTTCGATGGATTTCCTCTACTACCCTTCAGCCTTTTGAGCCAGTAGCGTTGTCCACATTTTATGAACGTATCACATCGCCGATTTGAATCAGTGCCTAACCAAGAATAAGTGACGTTTTAGCTTTTATCTACACATATGTAATTATTAATGTGAATTAACTAACCACCTAAGTGTTTTCAAAATAAACTCACCTTAACAACTCTACTCCCTCACTTAGACAGCTAGACATCACATCTTAATAATTACACAGACATTGATGAACTCTAGTTCATCAAAGCACAAGCCCTTTCATGCCCTTCCGACGGATCCGAACTTCAACTCCTTTTAAGAGTACATTCGGTGTTTTAACTGAACGAATCAGAAGTTCAATCGAAGCTTGTTTATGTTTACTTAATGTTATTTGATCATGAAACAATGTTTAAAATTCAAAACATAGCTTAAAATATCATTATACAAAAATCTGGGGCAATGCGTGCGCATTCCCTATGGATGCGTACGCATTCCTTATGCTGAAACCTGCTGGAAACTTTATGTTCAAGCAATGCGTGCGCATTGTGCTCAATGCGTATGCATTCCAAGACCAGAACCTAAGCTGAAACTCTCTGTTTGATCGATGTGTGCACATTCTTATGAATGCGTACGCATTCCTCAGCCAGTAAGCATCATGTACTACTCTGGACCAGCAATGCATGCGCATTACTCTGAATGCGTACGCATTCAGCGTCCAGCAGTTAAACCTGCAATCCTGTAACAGGGATGTGTGCGCATTGCTGGGCAATGCGTACGCATCCTGCGCAGAAAAACCCTAAAACTCTGATTTTTCATCTCTTAACCGTCTCTGCTCGATTCCAAACATATTGTACGCGAAAGATGGCAGAAAAACAGTAGGAAAAACATAACTTTCACAGATCCTAACTTCCCTTAATCCCTGATCAACATCTAAGCTTAAAACTTGATACAAAACGCATCAAAACATGATCTAATCTACTCTAAACCACAATTAGATTGTATGAAGAGCTTCTTACCTTTAGCAAGCTTATTCCTAGTCTAAGAACTCAGAAAAACAGCAGCTAAAACCGATCTTTTTTGCAGAAAAACATGTGATAAATCCAAACTTAAATTTAGAGTCAATCACACGCTTCTAAACAAATAAAACTACGAATTGATGAGTTTGAATCCATCAAACTCGAAGAAGAACAGAATTAGGGCTTACACATTGTTAGTAATACCATCCGCAACGGAAGCGATTTAAGGATCTAGATCTATAAATTACACGTAATAAAATAACTAGATCTATATCTACAAGGGGGTTGTAGAACATACCTCTTGGATCTCAAAATCCAAGTTGAAGAACCGCAATAGAAAGAATGAACAAAGGTGTGAAGAGCACCACGATCTTCCGTACGTGTGATCCAAGCAACTCCCGGTGGAAGGAAATTCTCGTCTCGAATCCTCCCGATATGCTACCCGGAAAAACCTCCAAGATTTCTCCCTTTCTTCCCCTTGGCCGAAAATTTTCTTTCTCCTCTCTAAGAGGTGAAAGTCGAAAATTAAGTGTGTCTATTAGACTTGGGAGAACTCTCTTTATATAGGAGAGTAAAACTTAACCTCCAAGGATTTTTATTTTGCAAATAAATAATCCAATAAATAAAAGATAAGTCCATAATATTTTAGAACAAATCTAGAATAATATTTATCTTTATTTCTTACCATAAATATTTGATGCACATGTCTTATTAATTCACAAGAAAGCTAATTCTTGTTTCCATAAACATGTGTTGGGGCGAAAATTACACTTATTGACCTAGTCAATATTAATTTTCGGTCATAACACATAAATTGCCAAGATTATGAAAAATGTCTTTTTCACATATTTAATTATTTAGCCCAACTAATTTAATTGTCCACTAAACAATTAATTCACATATCGTTTTAATAAAACAAGAACTAAATTAATATTATCAGGATTCGACGTCCGAGAATAGCTATGCTATATAGGAGGCACGTCGGGGACCACGGACTAATAATCAGCGGCTCCGATAAATCAAATAAATAATTATCTTACGAACAGAATAATTATATTCGATAAATCAATCACAGGAATATGCCACCATAATCCCGTGACTGCACTCCTCCGATTATAAGATTATATTTACCTCCTCACGAGAATAATAATAAGCATCCATTGATATAATCATTACATATGGATTAATCCTCAATAGACTGTTCATTCCAAATCGGGAAGTTACCGTTAACCCTTTTCAGAACCTCTTATCCTTATTTACCATTAACCCCCTAGTGATCAATTAATTCATACAACTCACTGGTAGCTAATTAGTGTAATATGAACTCGCGCGATCGATCGGTTTAGGATTAACAAATAAGGAAGCTGTCTATCTACTTCCATAAATGGAAGGAATGGATTCTCGTATCCGTGATAACACGGACTACTCACTCAATCCAAGTACAATGCCAAGATGGGGTAATTCGGACCACGGACTCGGTGTAATCCTTAACCGTCAAGTCAAACCTCATACCGATTCAAAGCGGTTGATCGTGATCACCTCGGGATTAAGATATATCCATAAATATGATCATCGATTGATTCGATAAGACTTCTCGATTACGGAATTATATCGTGAACTCTAATCAAATCGGTCCAGCCCTATATGATATATCTATCATATATAAATGCCACACTAGGTTCTCTTAACCGAAAGTCCGGATAAGACAATCACACCTATTGTGTTCTAGGCGCATTAATAGCACGTTAAAGGATAGACCCGATACTCTCGATTAACTTCACTACGGGCTAATTGTATTTTAAGTACATCTTCACTAACTCAATCCTCTCGTGTATATCCCATACACTGAGTTAAGTGATTACATAAACGATATACTTTAGGGTTTTCTGTAGTGTAAATACTATTGTCACATCGGTGAATATGAGAATAATAAATATGAATAATAATATCATTTCATTTATTAAATAAAACAATTACAAAATTGTCTTTCGGGCATCACACCTAACAATCTCCCACTTGCACGAAAGCATGTGATTAATTGTTTTAGAGCACACCCTATTATTTAAAATACAACAAACTACACACATACCTTGACAAATCTCCAACTTTCTGATTTCAAAACGTTGCTCTCTTCACAACGATTCCGGCGCTCTACTCTGATCTGAAAACCGTTAAGAATTGACTTAGCAATCGATGATGGTCTCTTAGCCCTAATCTTGCTCTCACACACGCAGAAGACAAGTTTCGGGAGGGTGAAAAATCTGATTAAAAGATTAAGGGGCTGATTAGGTTAGTTTTTCCTAAAATAGGAAAATTCCACAATTACCTAATTTAAATGATTTTCCTTAATCACTCTTTTCTAAAATTAGATTTCCTTCCTTAATATATACACATATATCTCGAATATATATATATAAATATCAAAATACTTAAACTCCGAATAAAAGGAACCGAACCTAATATTTCATTTTCGTAAAATGACACGTATGTCATTTTCCAAAATCGGAATATTACATTAACAACTCTAAACGTTAGTACGTCTTGTGTAATTTAAACAAAAGAAATAATATAAGGGGCCATTTCCAACGGCTAAATTACAATTTTGGTCTTCTAACTAGACATGTTTTTCAATTTTGGTCCTAATTTTTTTCCGGCGACAATTTTAGTCCTGTAAGTGGTCTTTTTTTTGCAAAAATAGTTCTAAACGCCGGAAAGACCACTTACAGGACTAAAAGTGTCGCCGGAAAGACCACTTACAGGACTAAAAGTGTCGCCGGAAAAGACCACTTACAGGACTAAAATTGTCGCCGGCATTCACCAATTTAAAGAAGGACGGGCGTCTGATCATGACTCGGCCCGATTCGAAGTTTGTATGGAAGAGTGGACGGGCGTTCAAGGATTCAGACGGGCGTCCAGTAGCCGACTTAGCTGAACCGACTTGAAAATCTATATATAGGCGGCAGTTTCTCAACCCAAAGGAGACCAATTACACAATACTCGAAACCCTAATCCTAGGGGCGGCTTAGGCTGCGGTTTTTACCAGTTTTCATCAACTTTTATGTTCTTAAATTCTTAGATTAGATTAGCTACTTTTTATGTCTTTCTATACAATTCAAAGCTTCAAGAGGACGCTAAGAGGCTAGACCTCCATTGAACGAGCGTTGTGAAGCCGTCCGATCAACAATTCAGTTTCTTTTCGTGATTATTTTGTGAGTATCTATTATGAGTTGTTTCTTTTATCATGCCTTATGTTGTTTATTGCAAATTTATATCGAAAGATGTTTGCTTTGTTGATCGTTCATTTGATGAAAATCATGTTAGACTTTAGATCACCATGATAAAGAATAGATATTTGATCTAAGTAACGAAAGCTATTAGGTTAGATTTCTAGGTTAGAAACGTTTAAAGTTTACACCTTTGGTTAGAAAAGCGTTAATCTTTAGATCGAAAGATAGAGATTAATAGACGAACTTGCCTAAGAAATTAGGGTTCATACCTTTGATCAGGTGGATCACAACTTGATAGTAATCACGAAATAATCTGAATTGAAATTGAATGTTGATAGGATAGGTGGATCAATTGCTTGTTCGTTCGTAACTTATTGATTTAAAACCCCTTGAATTTGAATTGTCTAGCTTAGTTAGTCTCTTATTGCATACTAGGTTTAGTTTAGTTTAAATTGGTTCGAAGCTATCTTTCCTGGCTTTAGGTCATTGATCTTCTGTCCAGTTTACGTTATTGTTATCTTTCTTGTGAATTATTTACTGTTTTCGTATCTGTTTAGTTTAGTAATCGTGACATAGTTAGGTTAGAATAAAGACTAGAGTTTGGGCTTTGGGCTTTATCGTTGTGAGCCGGTTGCTTGGCAGAGAACCCTCATTTGCTGTATTCAACCATTTCTTCTGGATTACCAAATTTGGGGAGTTCGATCAGGTGGTGCCTCGGAGGAAAGCCTTCCAGTTGTTTTTCGACCTTCCGGAGAAATTTGATTCTTGGCATAACCGCTGTATGAAAGTTAAGTCTCGGGTTGGATGGCCATTCAAGAGAATCACCGGAGTAGACCCAGATACAGAAAGCATCAAAGACTTTGAGGAAGAGGTCGACGACCAGCGTTTTATTGCTAGAATCAAGGAGTTGCTGGGATTTGTTGGGGGAAAGAAACCCTCACAGGGGAGGACCTTCAATCTCCGCCTCCTCCTCGACACTACCGAGTCATATAGCCGAATGGCTGGAATTACCGGTCCAGGTGAGGGAAATGTGCTCACCCCAATCGACCCGCTGTTGTGCGATCCGGAATGGTATTCGGAGTGTCACCACATGATATGTTTGCCCTCTAAGTGTGAAGAATGTGGGGGAGATCCTCGAGTGCGGGAGGAGTTTCCTGTCAGAACTATATGTATACCTCAACTTTTCTACTTTGTTATTTTCTCTCCGTATTTGTCTTTTCCTTTTTATATGCCTAGTATTAATCCCAGCAATATCACGATGTTAAAGAAGGCGTTTTGTGGGTGGATATCTGGGTGTAGAAGATGACTTTTACAGTGGGGTGACGGTGGTTGCGAAGAATACAGGGCGGTGCTCAGCCGGCGAACGCAATAAGTGGTAAAGGGAGAACGTGTTCGACAAATTGGCAAAGTTTATCTGCTTAAATTGAAATGCCTATATCTTTCTGGTTACATGAAGCCTCTATTATAGGCAAAGCTCTAATTGCGATTAGACTAACAGTGACAAGACATGATTAAGCATAATTAAGAAGACATGCAGCTGTAAAGGGTCGGGCCGAAGGGACCGCTGGTCGCTCTGATGCCTTCCTGCTGAGACAGTCTTATCCTTGCTAATGCTAAGTATTGAGAGTGCTCGCTTAAAGGTAGCGGGCGTGTAGCCCGGCTGACCGATATATCGGACCGGGGGTAGCGTGTTCGGCCCCCCTCTTAAGGTCGGATACGATCGCTCGAACTCGATGACCCGATCGGCTTACTTCCAGACGGGCTGGTGGCGATGGAGGTCAGAGGTTGAGAAGAGACCCCTACGGTGAGTCTGATGGTGGTTCGGTAGACCGTGTTCGGCCGCGGTATATCATATATATATATATATATATATATATATAAGGTTAAAGGTCGTAAAGGACTGTTTTTGATCTAAAATGAGGAAAAAGGACAAGAAAAAAAGATAGTGGTCGAGAAGGACAAAAACGCGCATGTTACTTACATGTGTTACTACATGTTGCTACAATCAAAATGTAGTAACACACGTAGAATACGAGCGTTTTTGTCTTTCTCAACCATTATTTTTTTTTTTCGTCCTTTTTTTCCATTTTGTATCTTTTTTTTGTCCTTCGCCCGCCCTATCATATATATATATATATATATATATATATATATATATATATATATATATATATATATATATAAGCGTTCTAGCATTTTGCATTAAAATATGTATTGTTTGTACACATTATATACTTTTGTAATAAATAAAAATTTCTAAGATAAAATGGCAAAGTTAAGCGTTTTTAGATTTCATACGAACGTAATTATCAAACATTTTAAGATTTCAGATTTCAGTTACTTATTATATTTAAACTTCGAATTTCAGACTTCATATTTAACAAACGGGCCCTAATTTTTAAGATATGACTTTGAATGAATTACTTTGGCATAATTTCTTACTACTTGTATACTCATTCAACTTTGAATAATACAGTACTCCCTCCCTTTTTTTAACTATCACTTTTGAAAAATTATTTTTCACTTATATCTGTTATTTTAGATTATCAATACATTATTTCTTATTATTTTCCACTTATGTTCTTATATTAATTACAAGATTTAAACAAGTCTTACCCTTCAAATAATAAAATATACATTTCCAATGCATCAAAAACACCCAAGGTCATTTTGAAACTCCAATAATACTACTATCAATGTATATTTACATTTTCAATATAATGTATTTAATGATTTCAAATACTTTAAAAGATTAAATAAGGACAATCTAGTCATTTTATACTATATTTCAGGCACATTAATCACTTTCTTAGTCTGTGACTAGATAGTGCTTTGACTTAATTAACATCAAAATTTCAATAACGCTCCTTGAATATAATTAATACTATGTTGTTTTTAATCTCTCACCCCTTAATAAATAATGATAGATGTAGAAAAATACAGTAAATAATGCTTTGAAAATGTAACTACAACAGATAAAAAGAAATTTTTATTTTTAACAACTACGACAGTTAAATAGGAACGAATGGAGTAGTTCACTTTATAAATAACTTTTTATGTCAAGAAGTAGTTTTATGACAAGAAGCTAAAAGTTACCAGTTGAATAAGTGAATTCGATTTTTCATACGTTGAACATCAAGAAGTAGTTTGACGCGATGTCTTTAACTATACAATTGTAATATCATCATCCTTTTTATAAAAAAAATGTGATGTTATGGATTCCTAACATATAAAAGAGAAGACACAAAAACATAAAGTCTCCTTTTAATATATGTCAAAAAAAGAAAAAAAATTATCATCATCATTTTTTTTTCCTTTCAAAAAAAAAAAAAAATAAAAAAAATAGACACGTATGGTATGATACCAAAAAAAAGAAAATTTCGTTTGGTAGATGTTTCATCTAACTTATGACTATTGTCTAAATTTCTTTATTGATTGATCAAAAAAAAATTCTTTATTGAGATGTCATAAGATTGTTGAAGATGCATATATTATGCTTGTCCATTTTTAATTCAATAACTTGTTGAGTTCCTCGTTTTTGCTTTTGTGTAAAATGGTTAAACCGAGTTATAAAATCGGGACACTACATGTGTTTGAAAGTACAATGCAAATGTCAAAAGTGTAGGTGCAATATTCATACAAGATATATTATTATAAAGTTGATATGCATTTTTTTCTTCCAATGAAATTCCAAAAAGGGAAAATAAGGGCATGACAAAAAAGAATACAAAGGCATGTGTTGGAATAAGCTTAATTCTCACCACCTGTATTTAGGTTTAGTCAAATATGATCAACTACTTCCTCGTTCGGGCGGCGTGTCCATGTACTACTAGTCTTCTACCCATATTATGTTGAAAAGTGTAAACGATTCCGAGTCAATTCGGAGAGATATTTATATGTTACTCCTTTCGTTCTTATTTAATTGTCGTAGTTACCGAAAATACATACAGTAAAACATTTATAAATTATTATTCTTTAATTTAATAACATCTCTAAAATAAAATTTTTCTCCGGTCTCGATTTGGGCCAGTTCAAAAAATGATCAATTTCGATAAGATAATAAGATAATAATTTTTAGAAAATCCCTTTATAGATATACAATCCCAATAATATCATAAATTAATAATTCTCCATAATCACAAAAATATATATGTTACAATTTTGTAAAATATGATTTTATTGTTGTCTGTTTTTTCTTAAAGTTTAAATCTGCTTTAAGCTCATCTCTAATCTTCTTTATTTACATGCTATCACTATTATACACTGAATATTTTTGTTGTAAAAATACAATGAATCAAATTAATGTATGTACACTGAATCTTATATGTACAGTACATTGAATTTGTAACTAATATACATTGAATTTGTAACTAATATACATTGAATTAAGTATAATACATAAATTAGTACAGTTCATTCTATTTAAATTTATATAATTAAAATTTAATTTTGTTTGATATAAAAAAACTCTCTATAAATTAATAATTATTAATTTATCGATAAATTAATACCTCTCTAAATTAATAAAATCTTCCGGTCCCGATTATATTAATTTATAGATATTTTACTGTATATTACTGCTTTGACTTAATAACAAAATGACAACCCTTGAATATAATAGGTTTTTGTCTTGAAGGACAAACTAATTCATTTATTAGGCTACAAGGACATGGATGATTAGAAAGGACAAAACTTAATTAAACTTACCAAAATACCCTTTTTCTAATTAAATCTAATTAACCTAATTAATACATCTCTCATCCAGTCGCCAAATGCATCGCGTTCTATCACAAAGAATCAAAACTCCATCTCCCTTCGTTTCCATCCTCCAATCAAAACTCCTTCTTCTTCCAATCACAGCAATCAACGATTAAGTTTGATTCGGACGGACGGCAAGGACGGACATGGATTGCTACACCAGCGGCTGCACATCTTTTCAAAATCCGATTTGAAAAAGCTTCCAGAAGCCAAGGAATTCGGTTGCAGCAATCAATGATTTCGATTCGAAATCAACTCATAAATTCGAACTGCTATGAGGCCTTCACGAATTAAGAGTTCATGTTGCTAAAAACTAAATCTTTCCATAACAGAGTTTTGGGCACGAGGATGAAACGGGGATTCGATTTAGGAAAGAATCAGAGAAGGAAAACAAAAATCAAATCAAGGATTTGATTGAGGATGGAAACAGAAGAGATTTTCGGCTGCAACCACTGCTCCGCCCACTGCTCTGCCCAAGTTCATTTTCCGGCCAAGAAGGCTCGCTGTTTTTTTTTTTTTTTTTTTTTTTGGTTTAAGGTTGTTACTATTAATTTTGTAACGTTACTACATTTTTTGATGTACTTTATCTATTTTATGGGCTGTTACGACTTGTTTATTGGCCGTTACTACATTTTACGGACTATTACTATTTCTTTTTAGATTGTTGCTATTTATTTTTTTGATTGTTACGATTTGTTTATGGGATGTTACTACTTGTTTATTGGACGTTACTATATTTTACGGGCTGTTACTACTTGTTTTTAGGCCGTTAGTACTTTTCCATTGGATGTTACGGCATCTTATGGGCTGTTACTACTTGTTTTCGTGGCTGTTACTACATTTTATCTAGTGTTACTACGTGTTTAATGTGTAAAAGGGTATTTTTGTCCTTTTATTATGAATTTGTTATTTCTAATCATGTAACATGTAGTAACGTCCTTCTCGACCCATTTATGATTTTTTTTATCCTTGTAGCCCATTCCCCCTGAATATAATTAATGCAATATTGTTTTCAATTTCTCACCCCTTAATAAATAATAGTAGATATAGAAAAATATAGTAATTAAATAATGTTTTGGAAATGTAACTACGAGTCTACGACAGATAATTTTTATTTTTATTTTTAACAACTACAATAGTTAAATAGAAACGGAGAGAGTAGTTCACTTTATACATAACTTTTTCCAAATACTCTTAATCTTAACGAGTTTGTGAACTAATAAGAAGGTTCAAAATTAATTCATTTAGTGTCTGAACAATATTTTAATCGAGCATGTTTAATCTCGAACCGTATCGAACCGAACTATTTAAGCAAAATATCGATCTAAACTCAAACTGCTCATAAACCATTTGATTTATATACATATCTGTCACGTCCTCTTATCGTCACCACCCACCTTATATAACAATACCACCAACTTCACCTTTACATGCCACACACCGCGTAACATCCAACACCGACTACCACCCACTCCATCAGCCCATGTCGTCATTGTTATACCCAAAGTATTACAATGCGAAAGTAAAAAATAAAGAACAGAAAAGATGAAGAACAATTTTATTATATTCTGGACTGACACAAACGAAAGGAAAAACAAAAAGAAAAACAACAAGGATATGTAACCGGGACGAGCTAATCTCTGTCCTTAAGACAATTATGCTCCGGCAGAACCCACGGTTTAGCACTTGTCTCCCGGGATAACCCAATTACCCGTTCGAATTCGAGGTACTTCAAATTTTCCGAACTCAACGAACTCTTGGTGCTTCGAATCTCTTCAACAAAAAACAAACTACCTTACTATATGAGATGGAAAAAGTATTATTTGGAAAAACTTGTGTTGTGACATTTCCACCAAAGAGGGTTTATATAGGTGGAAAAAGTAACTCCACTCCTAAGGCCACTAACCCTCAATAATGGCCACTACTAGCACTTATGACCACTAAGTGACCACTAACCCACTAAGTCATTAATGGACAATTTCTCCAACAATCCCTCACAAAATGGACATTAATGCAAATGCAGACCTTGAAGAGATTCTGACAGAAAATATTGCATCAGGAGAGGTAACTTATGGCTTTGAACCTGCCTTAGTGAAATATTATCGGATCTACTCGGCTAATCAGTGAACTATGTCTTGAACCGTTCAGCCTTTAATGTAAAACCAAACAATAGTACTCATATAATATTTCCCTTAACACGTATTGGTTCTCATGGTTGTGCTCATTTTGGCCATGAAACACCTTGGTTTCAGAAAGTGCGTTAGACATTTCAAGCCACTTCAGACGACAAGGTCGTCAGACCCCAAAACACTTTGAGGCAAGACACACTAAAAGCGCGGCCCTTAATAAATAAGTCGCTTCAGACGACAAGGTCGCCAGACCCAAAGACACTTCGAGATCGTCCGCTTAATAGCGCGATCTTAAATCAATAATGGGAAGACGCCAGCAATCTGCACAATCGGGGCACTCTTTACTCTATGCTTAGCCTCCTCAAAAACGCCTAATACATAGAGTAGGGGCCATTGATGTATCTAAATATGCCGACACCTATGTGTTAACGGAAACTGCCCATCTAGTCACCAGGATGGAGCCGGGCCGCGGCCACAGCGTCGAAAGAAACAATCTGGTTAGGGTCGCGGGATGGAAACCTTATGACGAGCGTGCAAACCTATAAGGTCTTAGTCGCTCAGGGGGCCGCCCAGTACCCTAAGTCGGAGATCAACAAGAGATGGCACGAGTCCGGGAGAGGAGCGACCAGGGGGAAGTCGAGATAAAGCAATGAAGCAAGCACGCAGATTGCGATTCGAGCGATCTCATAACGACGTCGCCAGTTGTATAGCTCATTTGACATCCTTGTATACTGTGTTTGTCTGTCCTTACCCCATGCCCCTAGCTTTTGCCCTTGCCTATAAAAGGAAGGCTTGTGTAATTTCATAGGGATATATATATATATATATATATATGTAAAAATAGACAAAGAGGATAAAACTATTGTCAAGTTAATTCTCTCTAGTATTCATTCATTCCACCATATCACCGCCGTGCCTCATCGGCTACCACCATCACAAATCTATCAAAAACAGCCAGATATCCACATTTACGACCACCGCTAAGCCACCGTGATAATATTATGCATTATCAATCATGAGTAAATTGCGTCATTCAATATGGCACGAGCCGCAACCTGGCCGGTGCTACATAAATAAATTGGGGAATGGGGAGAATGACATAAATATTTCATCAATTGAGAAGAATGACAGTCTTTTGAAACTTTTGCATAAAGGACAAAACTATTTATTCACTGTCGAAATTCACTTGTGTTCGAAATTCACCGTTTAAATTCATCGTCGAAATTCACCGTCGAAATTCACCGATTTTCAAAATTCATGTCGAAATTCATCGATTTTGGGATTCACCGATTTCGATTTCGGGATTCACTGGGAGATTCACCGATTTTCGGGATTTATCGTTTATCATTCTCGCTATAAAAATTATACGCATTGTCATTCTCCTATAAAAAATATCTAATTGTCTCCGTTATTTAAAAATATTTTACATTGTCTCATTATCCCTAATTTCCTATATAGTATAAATAGCTCCTATATATATGGACTATTAGGCGTGCACGAAACAGATCAGATGCTAAGTTGAACAACTTCCTCTGGGAGAAATTGAACAGAGAAAAAGTGCGAAACCTGAAGAAATGGCATTTCCGCAGCCGGGAAATTCGTCGGCGTCGGCAGGGGTGGTGGAGATTTTGGACAGACCGCTTCATCAGTTTGGATTTGTATTTGATTGCTTCACTCCAACTAAAGTCAGCGGTCGCCTTCCGATAACTCACCTGTGCTGCCAGGTAATTTCTCCGTTCTATTTGATTGATTTTAAACTCACTATTCTGGAAGAAAACCTCCATTTTCACACAATAAATAAACTGATTCAGAAGCTAGCAGAGACCTCATCATTTCATCTATTATGTCTCCTATTTAATGCTTTTCTCTGTAATTTTTTTTTTTTTTTTTGGCGCCAGTACTTTTGTCGGCAGCTTTTTTTTATCGATTACATTTCTTAGGTGAAATTCAGCAACTGTGTGTACTGGTCGATATGTTTGATGAAATGAAGAGTAAATTGTGTGTGCGCTGAAATGAATTGAAGCTTAATTCTGGAATCTGAATATTGTTGAATAATTTTCAGCCGTTTGACATGTTGCATGGAGGAATTTCAGCCTTGATAGCGGAGTCGACGGCAAGTCTGGGAGGAATACTGGCGTCCGGTGGTGGAAAGGCCATGGGAATTCAACTAAGCATAAATCATTTGAAGAGTGCACAAGTCGGCGATGTCGTTTTTGCTGAAGCAACTCCTATCACTATTGGAAGGACTATTCAGGTCATTTTCATGATTTCATCATTTAATTTTCATTTCAATACTAAATTACCAGACTGCCCTTTACTTTGATTGATATGTGTCTCGTTGTTTGTTATGAATATATCATGTTTTATCGCCATATCTATCTGTTTGCGATTCATACGATTGTTATATAAATAGATTCATTGTGACATTTTTTTTATTACCAAGATCAAGGTGGAGGAACAGAATTTTAATCTGAAGTAGGCTAATAGATTATATCGAATTCGTCGGGTGTATTGGATTAAAAATATTTTATGAATCAGACTGGACTATATAGATTTTATAGTGTAATATTTTTTTTGGCCGGGTGGACTCAGCCTCCTTTTGTCCATAGGGTAGCTCCCCCTTGAACAAGGTAACCTTTCATGGATCCTAAGTTAGAGACTTTTTTTTTTTTTTGAAGCCTAAGTTAGAGACTTTGAGATGTAAGTTTTGAGTAATTTAAGATAAAATGTAGGCTCTGTTTAAGATAAAATGTAGGCTCTGTTTGTTTTAGGTTGGAGTTTTTCTAGGGTAGTTTTAGATAAAGTGATTGAAATAATGATTAGAAAGTTAAGATGTTTTTTTGAAATTTGTGTAGATTATGAAATGATTGGTGAAATAAAGTAGTATAATAAATAAAATAATGGTAAAAAAGTTTATAAAGTTAATAAAGTGAAATGACGAGAGATAATTTAATATTTTTTATTTGTAGTTGAAGAAATGATTGATAAGAGAATTGTATGATATGATGGGTGAAGTGATATAAAACAACACAAAAAAAAACTCTAACGGATGCAAACGGAGTGGTAGACATTCAATGTTTAAGACATTCGAATGTCAAGTGTGATGTTAAATTTTTTTGAAGTTAACGTGGAACGTGATATTTGGAAAGTAGCTTCAATGATTATAAAAAGATGGTAAATTTTATGATGACCACGAAGCTAAATGAACACTTATGATATCAAGAGGTTGAGTGCATGTGTTTCGATTTCTCAATCATTAACGTCAAGATAGATTAAATTGGGGTGGTTCTTGTGTGGAGATACACACCACACGGTTTCATATTCTGTTTTTAAATTGTGTGTGATTTCGATCGTTTTCACCCGTCACTTTACCTGCAAAATCCCTCTCCACGTACACAAGTATTTCCCTTAAATTTGACAGTTCGTGACCCTGTAAAATTTGTATGTCATAATAAAAGACAATCTGCAGAGTAGGGGTATTGTCTTACGTAGGCGGTGGATGAGTTTCACACAAAAGCCATAAAAATAGGAAATTTATTGTATGGTGAAGGAATTTATGGTGAAGTTATGGATGAAACGATCAGAACCACACAGTTTTAATACAGAATGAAGATGTGTGGTGTGTGGTGTCACACGGTGTCTCCGCACCGTGTGAACACCCACACAATAATCTCCCATAAAAATAGCAATAAAAATATTAAAGGACAGGTTGGGCAGACAAGATAATCCATCAACACGACAGACTTGAACGAATCTTTGAAGAGGGGACTACCTGGCGGTTGTCCAAAGTGTCGTCTTTTTTCATTGAAAAATTTAAAATAAAACCATTATAAAAGGGAAAATTCTATCCTAGGGACTCCCTACTGTAGAATCGTTTACGCGTAAAGATCTACGGACCACACAATTTCCACACACGCATCGTGTATTCCACCTCAAGCAAAATGGCCCGTATCTCGCCACGCGTATCTCCGCCCCTACGTAGAACGACTCCGTATAAAAGACTATATATGTATATATATATTATATGGAAAATTAGGGATAAGGACACCGGAATATTTTTAAGAATACTTATGAAATTACATATTTTTATATAGGGAGAAGGACAACCGCAACGAATCTCCCTAGGTGAATCCCGAAATCGTATAAAAGACTATATATGTATATATATATTATATAATAATCAGATGATACGGCTTTTTCACCAACTACAAGATATTGTTATTATTTATTTTTTTTTTATTATTTTCTGTCATCATATACAATCCTAACACGTGTAAGAGACGTATGACATTCTTTAATGAATGTCAATCTCCTTTCATTAAAATGTTTGATTTATTAAATAAACTGGTTCTAAAAATGATGTGTGGTGATAATGATGTAATGGGAGATATGTAATGAATATTGATAGTGTATATATATCATCATCCAATAAGGAAAATGAAGTAGTGAGTGGATAAAAATGAAGTAGTGTAAAAGATATTTGTGAATATATCATTATCCTTATCCTTATTCATATATAGTGGTTACTCAATTATAAAAGAGTAGTGATAATTAATGCCATAATAAATGTACACGACAGTGTAGAAAAGCACATATTATTATTCTTTTCCTTATTGGATATAGTGGTTACTCAATTATAAAAGAGTAGTGATAATTAATGCCATAATAAATGTGTACAGCAAAGTTTCATAGCGCACTTTTGGATCATTGATTATGACGTGAGATTTATTGATTCAAATAAGTCCTTAAAAAATCAATGATGAAAAAAGTTGTTGTGGCACTTTGTTGTGGAATAATCATTTCTCGTTATGAAAAAGCATGTGGTAGTTACTACATATTAAAAAGGTTTTACTTGATTATGAAAAGACATATGGCACCCTCAAATAATAAAAATAAATTACATATGGTAGGTACATATTAAATGTTTTTAGTGCGGTACAATGAACAATGTCTTAATTTTTTTTTTGATTATTAATTCTTTTTTTTGAAGCAACAATGTCTTAAAATTATATATGAAAATATCCATGATCTTTCTCAAAAAAGAAAATATCCATGATCAATTGTATAACGATATAACACAGTGTGTATGCCTTATATTATTATTATTGTATATAATACATTTCCTTTATTATTAAAAAAGGAAGAAAAAGAAATGCTACTACCTAAAAGAAAAGATTACCATGCATGAATCTTGATTGAATCAGCAGGGGCCGGGGTTAGTTTGCTTATGGGAATTATTATTATTATTATTATTATTATTATTATAATATATAAAATAATATTATTTTGGCTTGTGTAATGAATAGGTATGGGAAGTAAGGTTATGGAAAAGTACTCCATCAAATAGTGAAGAAGAAAAGGAATTGATTTCACTGTCTCGAGTTACACTGGTAATTAGCCATCGTATGTCCGATGGTGAAAAAGTTGCTGTAAAACCTTTGGAAAAGTATGCTGCTAAACTGTGACCATGCACCCATTTTATTAGGAGGAGGAGCTACCAAAACCAGCTGATACGACGACGTGGGACACGAATGATATGGATATGTAACTAATCCAACTTTATTTGTATTGTATGGATGTTGCCAGTAGTTTTATGGTGGTCCTGGACCAAATAATTGGACCACCATATCATTAATTTAGAAAAACATGATTGCGTGTTGATTTTTAAACATTGAGGACCACCACAAAACATTAAAATCCTATTGATTTGACACACTAAATAGGATTTGGTCCAGGACCATTGTAAAATTTGTGGTTGCTTTTTTGTGTCTGTTTTCCATTTTTTTACGGTTGTGTAATAACTATATATGGCATCCGTGTACCCTATGCATAAGGATTAAGGAGGGAGCTGGCCGCCTCCCCTTATGTATGGAAAAAAAAACTACTTTATTTGCCTCGTTGAAATTTATATTTGTGCCGTGACGGAGCTAGGATTTTAATTTGAGGTGGCTAATACATTATATCGAGTTCATTTTTTTTTTTTTTGAAATTATTATATCGAGTTCATTGGATGACTTGGATTAGCAATATTTTATAGATTAAACCGGATTATATATATAGATTTTTTAGTGTAATATTTTTTATTTTTTTGTCTGGTTGGGCTTAACCTCCCTTTATCCATATACCGACTCCATCCGGCTCTGTTGTTTAAAAAAAAAATATAAATATATATATATATATATATCACTATTTTTTTTTTGAGAAAAACAACGGATTTATTCTTCGCTATAAACGAAAGTAGCAAGGGAAACATGAGGTGGGAGAAATAAACCTCATTCCACAGTTCCTACCAGGCCAAGGCCTTCTTTAGCTAGTAAATGAGCAGGTACATTTCCTTGTGTCTTTACAAAGGAAAAGGAGACGGAGATAAAAGCCGGTAGCATTCTACGACAATCCTCTATTATCATACCAGCATGTGAGAGATCTTCATTGTGTGCCAAGAGACGATGATATGTGGATACAGAATCTCCTTCAAATATAACTTGAAAATATCCCCAGGTGAGTGCATACACAATAACATGATACATCGCTAAAGCTTCTCCAACCTCAACTTCAAACCTTTCTTCTAATTTTTTTGGAGAATGAGTTGAGAGTTCTACCGTGGTTGTCTCGGATCAAACCTCCCACACCTGTCTCGGTTTCTCCAAACGCTGCATCAACGTTAAATTTATATTGTGCTGCCTCCGGAGGCTGCCATACTGAGGACCATTTATTCATATCGCAGCTCGAAACTTGATTTTTGGCTGCATGAAAGTATTCTGTTGCCTCTGCCTGAGATTTAAGCAATGATGAGTTAAGATGTATATCTTTTCTATCAAAAATCCATGAACATCGTGCTTTTCAAATGGTCCATATGAGAGTAACTATTTGCGCTGCTTCCATACCATCATGTGTATTTAAGAGTTCTTTTAGAAAATTTTGAAAGGAGTGGACGCGTAGGGAGCTCAAATAGTTACCGTAGGGGGATGACTTCCAAAACACTTTAGGGATGTCACACTCGAAAAGACAATGCCAGGAAGTTTCTTCGGATCTTTTACACACCTGACACAAGCCATCGCCTATTCCTCTTGAACGCAAACCAGAAGCTGTCGAGAGAGCGTTATTCATTAGCTTCCACATGAAGTGAATGATACACGGTTTAACTCTCAACTGCCAAAGACCATATCACTATTGTGATCGTTCATTACGTTAGGGCCTATATAAATGTACCTTTCATTGGATTCCATGAGAATACATTATAACCGCATATCAATATTCTCTTTTAACACACACATTCATATTACATATGGGAGAATATAAATGTATATATAAAATGGACTTCACTCGGTACAAAATCGTGTATATAACTGTTATAAGATAATGTTTTGTATTTTCATACTTCCGACTAGAGCTTTTAGCGAGTCGAGTATTTGCTGTTCAAGCATATGTTTGCTTAGGTTAATGAGTTTGTTCGTAATCGTTCGTTTAATAAACAAACAAAAAATATATGTTTAAGCTTGCTCGTTAAGATCACGAGTTTGTTTACGATCGTTTGGTTAATAAACGAATAAAAAGTTATTTTCAAATTTGACACATTCATAAAGAAAAATTGTTTAATCTCGTGTTCGAATTTGACTCGCTAAACATATATTTTACTTTACAGCTCGAGTTTAGCTTGTTAAGTTATAAAAAATAATGTCCAAATACATAAATAACTTGGATCGAGTTTAGCTCATAAGGTATGAATAATTCATGTCTAAAAGACATACTCGTTCATTTAGAAGAACTCTATAATACAAAAATATTAGAAGAACTCTACAAATTCATATTGGTTCATTTAAAATACGAGCTTATAATCTTTTTCAATTTTTTTTAAAGATATGTTTTTCAATTTTGGTTCATTATGTTAAGCAAACTGATTAATCATAATGGTAAATAAATATTTAAAGCATCAAACACGAGTTTCTTCGCGACCGGTTCGTTTAATTCACGAGCTCTAGTCCGGACTAGACATAAAGTGAAAGTAGGAAATTTGTACGGCTGTTTTGATGGCGGAAATCGAACAAGTCGATGATCAGCCACCACCTGAAGAAGAAGGCGATTGCACCACTGACGATGCCGGATTTCGTCTATGAATAAATCCGGGCCGTTTTAATCTTGGGATGATTGAATCAAGGATGATTTTGGGGGTGATTTTAGACTGAGCCTGAGAGTCTCTCTCAGGTTGCCTACGTATCCTGTTATGTTCCAGGAATCAAGTCACACGTAGTTCCTGGAAGTTTATATTTATAGGGAGTTCATTCCCCTAACCCTAAACCATGTCGGTTTGGGTAAAATACAGTATTAGCCTTTTGGGCTTTTACTAGCTTATATGGGCTTTACCCACTTATGCAAATAACCATATGGACAATGGGCCGTCGTAGCTGTTGCGGACTCTATCCTCGACGCCGACCTGCCCGACTTGGGGTGATCGAGTCCGGATCTCTCGTCCTACACTGCCCCAAGTCGACTGTCGTACTACCGAGTCAAGGAGTTGACATGCGTGCCTTGACACATGTTTATGATATGAGGACTAACCGATAGACGACACGTGGAGTGGACTTTGGCCATCCCGAGCTTTCCGACTTGCGGTATCGAGATAGGCCCGACTGTTGCACTTCTCTGATCATGTCGGTTGTCGATGTCTCAACTCGTAACTCGACCCTTGGGCTATCACTTATTCTTGTCCGGGAGGAACATCTCGTGACGCCACGTAGAGGTGCGATATTCGGTATCGTCATAAGCCCCCGCATCTATCCGAGCTCTTAAGGTCGGATCCGATCCGTCAAAGGTGTATCTCGGCCACCGTCATCCATTGCTCGAATTTAAATCGCCCCGCGGATCGTTGTCCGTCTTTCACGATTCGATGTCTTTTAGCTCTTCGCTTGTCGAGCCTTTGGCTCTGTTTGCCTACTTGCTTTATCGATGTCGTATTACTCCTTATTCAACTGTCGCACTTCATGGTGTTTATGAACTGGCCGACTAAGGTATCCATCGTGGGATCTTCCAACTGCCTCGCATCGTGGCTTATTGGCTGGTTGGGAGTGATAAAAGCACTGTCATTGACTTGGCTTTATTCACTACGAGTGCATGGCTCATGGTACACTTGGATATGAGTCGACCTAGCACTGTACTGCCTATTAGGCTTGACTTGGCTATTTTTGTCGGAGCTCGAGTTGTGAGTCGACCTAGCACTGTACTGCCTCTTGGGCTTGACTTGGCTTTTTCGGTCGGAGCTCGTTTTGTGAGTCGACCTAGCACTGTACTGCCTCTTGGGCTTGACTTGGCTTTCTAGCCTTACTAGGCTTGTTGGATCTTCGAGTTAGTCCGACATTGCGAATCGTCTTGTCCAGTCTAACCGCCCTTGGGCTTGTTAGACTTCCGACTTGGACGTTTGGCCCGACCCTGCGAACCGTCCTTTGTCATGCCTTATTCGACCCTTAGGCTCGTTAGGCTTTTGACTTAGACATTTGGCCCGACCATGCGAACCGTCCTTTGTCTTGCCTTATTCGACCCTTAGGCCCGTTAGGCTTTTGACTTGGACTTTCGACCCGACCTTGCGAGTCTTCTTTTTGCCTTATGCATTTCATGCTTTTGGCTGTGCTGAGATTTCCGACTTGCGGAGTTCTCTATTCTTTGTTGTTGCGTAGTAGAAGAGATGCCGCTGGCTATCTCCTTTTGTTTGTCGAAATCGATGCCCTTTCGGCTGTCGATATATATTTCCATCTACGATGTCCTAGTAATTACTGTCTAAAAAGGCGGTAATACATAACTATCGCTTAGAATCTCGGTATCGTGGTGTTTCTTTGTCGTTCATGACTCATGACACATGACTGCCAAGAGATTTGGACATGGTCCGAACTCGATGCCTTAGCTTTTTGGTTCGATGGAACTTTTAGCTTCACTGGCTGTCAATAGAAATGATCATGTTTCCCGACCTCGATGCCCTAGTAAATCCTCTCCCTTAGGAGTCAGATTACGTCGCTATCGATTCGGACTTCGATGCCATTGTGTTTTCGTCCCATTAGGACTTATAAACGTAGTTCCTGTCGATAATGAAGGCGTCCGACTTGCCAATCCTCGTAGGTACTAGTCAAAAGGTCGCAATAACCATGGGGATAGTTCCCGAAATAAGAAGGCTCATCCCGCCATGCTCGGCTAGGAGAGTTCCAAGATAAGATGGCTTGACCCTCCATTTCGGTAGGGTGAGTTCCCAAAATAAGAAGGCTCGTCCCGCCATGCTCGGCTAGGAGAGTTCCAAAATAAGATGGCTTGACCCTCCATTTCGGTAGGGTGAGTTCCCAAAACAAGATAGCTCTACCCGCCATTTCGGCTAGGCGAGTTCCGAAACAAGATATCTCTACCCGCCATTTCGGCTAGGCGAGTTCCAAAATAAGATATCTCTACCCGCCGTTTCGGTAGGGTGAGTTCCAAACAAGATAGCTCTACCCGCCATTTCGGCTAGGTGAGTTCCAAGATAAGATGGCTCGACCTTCCAAGGGTCGAGTTTCCAAAATAAGATAGTTCCCAAAATATGAATGCTCGTCCCGCCATGCACGGCTAGAAGAGTTCCAAGATAAGATGGCTCGACCCTCCGTGGGTCGAGTTCCCAAAATAAGAATGCTCGTCCCGCCATGCACGGCTAGGAGAGTTCCAAAAATAAGAATGCTCGTCCTGCCATGCACGGCTAGGAGAGTTCCAAGATAAGATGGCTTGACCCTCCATTTCGGTAGGGTGAGTTCCCAAAACAAGATAGCTCTACCCGCCATTTCGGCTAGGCGAGTTCCAAAATAAGATATCTCTACCCGCCATTTCGGCTAGGTGAGTTCCAAGATAAGATGGCTCGACCTTCCAAGGGTCGAGTTTCCAAAATAAGATAGTTCCCAAAATAAGAATGCTCGTCCCGCCATGCACGGCTAGGAGAGTTCCAAGATAAGATGGCTCGACCCTCCGTGGGTCGAGTTCCCAAAATAAGAATGCTCGTCCCGCCATGCACGGCTAGGAGAGTTCCAAAAATAAGAATGCTCGTCCCGCCATGCACGGCTAGGAGAGTTCCAAAATAAAAATGCTCGTCCCGCCATGCACGGCTAGGAGAGTTCCAAGTATGATGCCGAGTCGAGCTCGGATTTAGGCAAGACGAGTCCGTAGATCTCGGATGCCGGTGCTCGATATCTCGAGTCTTTATGGTGCAATGTATTTGTAATAAAAATCATTTCACATATAATAAAGGCTTACAAAGTATTTAAGAATTTCAAATGACTATTGTAAGAACCTGGAGAGCTAAAGAGCACGGCTCGATCCTTGGAGCTCTCGACCTGTCCAGAATCCTGCTGCGGTTTTGGTGCCTGCCGTAACTTTTTTGCCACGATCGAGAAATCAATCGAACTCCGATCGGCCTGAAATTTTGAGGGCTTGTTCGGTCCTCATAATCCATGATTCTGACCGGTGGGATTGTTGTTCCAACGGTTGAATCGGCGGGAATAGGCTGCCGATCTGTCTGCTTCCAATTAGGCTTCTGATGCGTTTTTAATACAGCAGCCACTTCTTTGTGATGATCGGGTGACTAAACGAACTCTGATCGGCCTGAAACTTCTAGGTCTTGTTCGTTCATAATAATACATGATTCTGACCGGTGGGATTGTTTTTCCAACGGTTGAATCGGCGGGAATAGGCTGCCAATCTGTCTGCCCCCAATTAGGGTTTTGCTGCGTTTTTGATACAGCAACAACTTCTTGGAGATGATCGGGCCATTAAACGAACTCAGCTATTTTTCCACTCCAGGTTCCTCAGCTATTTTTCCACTCCAGGTTCCTCTTTTTTCCATTGTTTTTGGTAGCTCAATAAAAGCGATCCTATATTTCTTAATTCTGTATTGCTCGTTTTGTGTTTTTAGCCACATAATGCAATTACAATCTCCAAATTTCTGTTTAAAACCATTCGTGCATCTATTTGAGCTGCAAAAATATTTCCCAGCTTGATTTCAGCTCAAAACGAACTTTTTTTTTCTTCTTCTTGATTTTTGTGGATTATGTATTTATATTGCAATTCTGAAATTTTGATGCAGCACTGGATTTTATTATAGCCCAACTGGTGACTGGTACTATAGCAGCAGAGATGGCCTTTATTATAAATTTGAAAATGGGAATTATGTTCTTCTTGGTACAGCAGTTAACAATGAGGTTGCCTATTTATGTTTTGATGTGAAATTTTCATCATCATCATTACTGTTATTATTATTTAATTTCACCTCATATTTGGTGAATTGGTACTGGTTTGAAGTTTGAACTCTTGGTTATTCCTTTTCATTTGCATGTGGTGAGCAGAGTGAAGTCAACAGTGGTGAACATGGAAATGCTTCTAGTCACTTGGTTGAAGGGCAGCAATGTACTAATGTTGCTAGTGAAAAAGATGGTCAAATTGTAGCTGAAATGTCCGCAACGGTAATCCCTGACCCGGCTACAGGTCAGTATGATTTTATTTTCTGAACCCTGAGTTAATATACAAACAAAGGTTTAATATGTCCCTTTACCATATCTGTATAAATAGAATAGCCCATTTATACCGAATGGTAAAGGGGAACTCTAGGATCACCGACTTTTTGTATTATAATGCATGCTGAAGCCTGAATGTAAAAAATGTAAAACCTTATTCAGTCTACGAATTTCGATGCTTTTATCAGTTTTACCGTGCTAGCTATAAATGGGATGGTGATGTCCACAAAGAAATTAATGTAGTATTATGTAGTTGAGGAACTCTTCTTATGGTTTGGGGTGAATCAGTGTAATTTGTTGTCCTTAAGCATGTTAATCAAAATGTATAAAACTCCTTGGAGAACTATCGTCTCCTATTGATTGTGAAGAATGAGCCTAATGAGCGAGTTTACCGATGTGTATGTTTCGGTGTGTCTAAATGCAGCTGACTTTGTCACTGGATTTACATTGCCCCCTTTATTTAAACACAGAGTGTATACTCACTCGTAACACCGTATGACCTTATCGGTTGTAAGCCTGTTACACATAATTTGGTATACTCTTTTGCGGAAGACTATGGCATTTCAATGTTACTTTTGTTTGAGCTTTCCTGTGTATTCTTTCTTAAGTTTCTTTCTTAAATGTTTTGTAGATGATTGAAAAATGAGAGTAAATTGTTTTCATTAACTGGCTGATGTGATGTCTAAGCAGCTGACCTGGAGCGTCTCGAGAATCGTCAAATTGAAGAGCCATCTCCAACATCAGAATGGTGTGCTAAAGAATTGATGCAGTTTTCGTTTTTACACTTTAAGTTCCTTTATCTTCTAGATGAGACTAACTTAGCATACATTTTTTTCAGGCTTGAAGATACTCTTATCGAGCTTTTTCTATCTAATTATCCACGCCACCCCATCAGCCGCATTTCTGATGATTTGTTGCAAACAACAGAAAGCTATGATAAGAATACCGTAGATGCCACTGCAGATGGTCTGTTCCGTTTTTTCTTGCCTGTTTGAATTGGAGTTTTCACCTTGAAGCACATAGAAAAGGTCTTTATTCATGTTGAATTTGCAGGAGATACCGGGAATCATGAGCTTGAAGAAGGTGAATGGATTTCAGAGGAGAACAACAGTTTGATTGTTTCAAATGGGAATGTTGCTGATCAAGGTAGGTTTGTAATTATAGCGCTTGTTAAAGGCACCACGTCTGCTGATCTACCGTGGCACCACACTTTGAGGCTTGAGCTAGGTTTGAGTTTACAGAGGTAAAAAAAAAAGGCATTTGACCTCTATAAAGTCGAATGTTGAGCTTAGATTCGACTTTCTAGAGGCCATGTGCCACCGTAGGACTCCAAAATTATATCAGGTGTGGTGCCTTTAATCACCACACTTTCAACTTTACAGAGGTCGAAAATGGATATTCGACCTCTTCACAGCCAAAAGTTGAGCTTAGATTCGACTTTCACGAGGTCGAATGTCACTGTGGTCCTGTGAAAGAAGATTCTCGTTGTGATGCCTTTAACAACCGCCACATCATATATTTTTATTGCAACCCAAATATTTATTTGTTTCACGATGATATCTCACAAATAGCTACACTACAAACATATCGTACAAATCTAAATCGTCTGCAGCAGAATACAAATAGTACCTCCCAACAGAGGGGGGGAAACCAATGTCACTTTATTTTGATCCAAACACTATGAGATGGTACACCACGGTGGACGAGAAACACTAGATAATACCCCGGAGGTGCAATATTTTGTGTAGTGGGGGCACACACCGTAACTTTACCCGCCACTGGAGAAAGCTGCTGTAAAAATACAATGTGCAACAACATAAGCCGTTGATTCATAGCGAAAGAGTGCGTTGTAAACGATGGGGCAACCATAGTTACCATGTACCCTTCCTCCGATGACGGATAAAAAAAAGGTTCCACGGTGAATGTGATTGAAAATTCCTGACCGTAGCTTATAATGGCACCACCATGTGAGCCCTCCACAGCTAATATCGAAGGTCGGAGATGTGATATTTGTGAGGCCAAGTAGGGTGGACTAAAGGCTTCAAGACTTAGATCAGTGGGATATTTTACTCCGGTAAAATTGTATCTTACGTGTGGGTTACTTCCTCCCACTAAAATACTGCCATCTGGCAATAGAATCGCGGAAGAGTGGTACAACCTTGGAATTTTACTGGGATTGAGGACATCGAATCTTTGGGTCGGGTTTGGATCCATGGTTCTGTATAAAACCGGGTGAAAAACCGGGTTTTCAGCGCATTCCCATCCAGCTGTTCCGCTGGCTGCTCCGTTGATAATCAGAACATCACCGGTGGGTAATAAAAGCATATCTGACATGACCCGATTCATAGGCATTTCTTCCATAACCCATCGGGGTTCCGGGTCTGTCAACTTCAAACGACCACACGTCTTAGAAGCAGCCACGTATACTTGCGCCAATGCCTTGAGATAAGCTCCACCCTTTGCACCACCACATATCAACACCTCCACCTCCACCTCCACCTCCGGCGACTGTGTTATTATACTCCCACCCGTCAACCGCAATGGCAGCAAAACCGACGACCCCGTAGCTGGGTATGATCTTTTGTCCCCGGGCATCACAGGAAACTCTTTTACAATCTTGTTATTCAGGTAATCAAACAAGATAGACCGGTTATTTGCGAATACGAATAAATTCCCATCGGGTAAAAGATGCAAGAAGGGATAAAGATTGTTCTCTTCATTTGAATCCGTCGTTTCCATCAAGAATTCAAAGTCATAAACCACTGGATTTCTCATTTCCCGAGGGAAAAATTCGTAACTGAAAGACTTTCTCCCACCCACAATTATGATTCGCCCATCTGGTAGAATTTGATTCGATGAATACCACCGTCGTACAGTCAAATTTTCCTCAAGTTCAATCCAATCGCAATTATCATCGTCACAAGGATTGAATACTCGTATCTTTTTCTCACCATCATGGTAACCGCCGGTTTGAATCAAAGAACCATTCGAGTTAGTCGAACCGGAGGAACACCAAACATCGGTTCGAACCATAAGTGGTCGAAATGTGTTGGTGTGAACGTCGTAGAGAATTGAGTGAGCTGTGCAGTCGATTTCGATTGCCTCGTCATTGTAACGGCATTCGCCAGCTGGGAGTGAAAGATTTGATTGGCCGAAATCGGTCCTGTCGAAAATTACGACCTTATTGTTGTAGAGGAGCTGCATGTGCATGGCAGATACACCGATACTGCTGTGCAGGTAAACCCATTCCCCTCCGCCACGGCCCGGTAAGAATAATTGACTTCTTGGAATGTTGTAGTAGTTGAAACCGAAACCGAAAGATGTTGATGTGTGTAAAGTGGGAGGAAGAAAGGGGTTTGAAATGGAGGATGAAGTTCTTGATATCTTGACGTTAGTTGGGATTGATGGATTCTCCGGAATCTTGCGGCGGTTTTGGCGGCGGGGATGTTGAGAGGGGGCGGAGAGAGTGGAAATAATGAGTGCCAAAATGATAGAAAAGAAGAGAGCTTTAAGTGCCATTGAAATGGATTAAAATAATCTTTGTTTGGGTTTCTTATCGAGCTTGAAGAAGGTGAATGGATTTCTGGGCAGAACTAACGGTTTCACTGTTTCAAATCGGAATGACGCTGATCAAGTATATAAATAACTAAATATAATTTAATATGTTCTCAAAAAAAAAAAAAAATTTAATATATTATTGTTTAAATAATTAAATATTAATCGAGTCGAGTATTAGACAAGTCAAGCTTGATCTTGTCATATTTTTTTACAGATCACATGAATTATAAAAAAGTAACCGAGCTTACAAGTCGAGTCGAGTTATATCGAATTCTTAACGAGTCGAGTTTGATTTTACCTTTTTATGATCCGATTGAACTCGAGCCATGTTTCGAGCCTGATTTTTTTTAGTCGAGCTTGAGCTCGAGCCCTAGAGATTATCGACTCGGTTCGGCTCGATTACACCCCATTACAGTATTTCTATGGATACCGACAATACATGTTTCTAGTAGTCTTAACTTGCTCCTAAACGGGCGCCTGTAATGGCACCACACTGAAATCAATCAACCGGTGGAAAGTTGATTCTCATATTTAAATCCGACAGTGAAAAGTCGACTGTTACTATGGTGCCACAACGATAGATTAGGTTTTGTGCCACTAAATACGCATTAGTAAGCCTAAGGGTGTAATATGAGCCGAGCCTTCCACGAGCAGCTCAACGCTCGGCTCATGAAATGCTTGCTCAAATATGATATAATCAATCTCGAGCCAAACTCGAGTAGTTCATCAAAGCTAATGAGTTGAACTGGAACACTTGAATGCTTGACTCGAAATGTTCACGATTTTTATCGAGCATTTTTAAATTATATTAAAAATAAATATTGTTTTGTATTTTTTTGACGAGCCAAACTCGAGCACTTTGAAGCTTAACACATTTTCCGAGCTTCAAAGTGCTCAAAATTTTGTCGAATATAACCGAGCCGAATTCGAGCATGATGAAAACTTAATCGAGCTGATCTCAAGCACTTTCTCCCATGCTCGAACGAACTCGAGCCGAGCTCAAGCATCGTTGTTTTGAATGGTTGCTCAACTGGATATGCAAATGTGAGATTCGATTCACAACGTTTACGCCCCTAGTACTAAACCCCATCCTACTGAAATATTATTGTGGTTAGGTACCTCATTGGAAGAAGAAAACTGGAAAGCACAATATGGCCAAGTTAGTCAACCAAATGAAGCAGCATCTGTTTCTGGTTTCCATATTCTTGATTTATGGGATTGGGAACTTGTCCCCGGGATCCTCGTAAAAGATGGTACGGGTCACGAGGCAAGGGTGACAGGGCGGCTAGTGAAACACTCCAGCAAGCTGCATCCGTCGCTACCTTCACGTGGCACTCGTCTGAAAACTTCTCCGGTTTGTGAAGTTCATGCTGATCTAGTTCGAGTTAAATCAGGTTTTGCTATTAGTCACTTTCTTTTGTTATCAAGTACAAGTTGTGTCTTACTCATTATGTGTAAATTAGTCAATTTCTTAATTTGTTCATTTTACGCAGGCCAGATATATAGATTGAAGAGACCAAGCAGACGTTATTTAGAATCGCTATCGGTTTATGATTCTTCTAATCCAACTGGTGGTTGGGGATACCCGGAGCTGTCGGTTAGTACAGAAATGCAGCCATTTCCGGAACATGATGGGCAAAGGGTTCACACGGAAGCGGTTATCTCATCGAACCATACGTGTGCATCCAACAAGGTGAACAGGCTTTAAAATGCTCAAGTTCGGATAAATCATACGAGAGCGAGCATTTCACAAGCCGAGCGTCGAGCTGCTTGTGAGCGGCTCAGATCGTTTACACCCCTAGATTCACAAGCTGCTAACTAGTTGCTTCAAACTGCTTAGGGTTTAGTTGAGCTATTACTGACATGCTTTTAAATATACAACATCTGATTCCTCGCAATGCTACCGTTTCTCGTGTTTAGGATAAAAGCACTGCATACAGAGATAGAGCTGCTGAGAGGCGGGCTTTCCACGGTGGTTTTGGCATAGGTCCTGGACAAAAGAAACCTTACGATGCTGCTGAGTCATCATCTCCTTGTTCAACGACTGATGCAAACCCCGAGGTGGCGGCTGCTGCTGCAGAATCATTGAATATGTCGTTTGGCTCTGGTAGCTACGCACGAAGGCTTCTACAGAACATGGGCTGGAAAGAGGTAAAACATATCATCTTAAAATGAGAAGAAACCCATGAAGTACAGGGTCATGTGCGTAAATATTAAATGTATAAGGATCAAATTGTACATGGTAAAACTACAAGAATCATGTAGTTACAAGTACAGTGTTTTCATGCTTTACAGGGGGAGGCACTGGGTAGGAGCGGTACCAATGGTTTGTTGGAGCCATTACAAGCCACCGGAAACAATGGAAATGCCGGGTTGGGTTGGGTTGGGATGATGGAGGCAAAAGAAAGGGATTCTACTCAATTAGTAGATAAAAAATAAAAAATAAAAACTTAACATAGATCATAACTCATAAGCTTAAGATAGTAGTAGGTAACAATTAGATTATTGTCTGATGAGAAATGATGAGTGCAAAAGACAAGGACTAATCAAGCACACTACAAAAGTAAAAGGACCAGATTTAGCATATTGCATTATTCAACATCCAAATGCCCTGTATTGTCTCTGCTCTTTTAGCAGACTTTTAATGAAATTGTGAAATTTCCCTTCAAAAAAAAAAAAAAAAATTGTTATAAAGAGAAATGTTTTTTTTTTTTTAGGGTAGAAATGTTTAACACAATGGACTTCTTAAAGATCTATTATTATTATTATTATTATTATTACTAATAGACTATCTGAAAGTCGATTGTTTAGTCAAAACACAATTTGACTTTAAGTCAGTCACGTACCAACTGCAAGAACACATAATCGATGTTCATAAAATCGATATATAGTTCAAAACCGACTTTTTAAAAGTTAATTATTACGATTGAATTTTGAAAGCTCAATTTGTTTAGTGAAAAAATCGACATTTAAAATATTGATTACGTGTGATATGTATAGTAAGAACACAAATAAAGGAGAGAACAAATTACCGTCAGAGAGTCGTTTCCAACTTCCAGGTTCCAACACTCATAACGCTAAAAAGATGGAAAAGCCAACTTTCTTGCTTTGGCTGATAGTTTTTGCTGGATTTAATCTGCTAAACCGAATCAAGGCCGCAGAATCGCCCCAATACACAGTGACGCACTCAGAATCAGATTTCGAAGTCAGATTGTACAGAGAATCCGTTTGGATGACTGCACCAGCCCATGAAATTTCCTTTGAAAAAGCCACTAAAGATGGCTATCACAGGTACCTTTTTCTCTATAAAGCATTTTCTCTCCATTTCTGTTGTCACAATAGTCTTTCTTTTTGCTTTTTTCTTTTTTTCTTTTGTTTTGATCTTCAAGAAACGGTTTGTATAAGCTAATGTTTTTGCTTGATGTAGTCTTTGATTACCTGGGAACTATTATCTTCTTGTGATCTTGTTGGAGCTGACTTTTGGAATTGATTTTTGGGCTGGTCTTTTGTTTGGGTTCGGATTGGTTCCATTTTTTATTTGAAAAGCTGCTAAGTTAGATCATTCTGACCAATGATTCTATCAAGTTGTTAAAAAGGCACCACTCCTTATCTACTATCACAGCTCTACGGAGGCATTCGACCTCGAGAATGTCGAATATGAACTTTGCGAAGGTCGAATGTGTACTTATGACTTTTGACCTCTGTACTTTTGATCAGTTGTGGTGTCTTTGACATTTGACCCCTAGAAAGTCAGATATAAGCTTAACATTCGACTTTGTAGAGGTCGATTGTCCATTTTCAACCTCTAACAAGTCGAACCTAGCCCGTAGTGTGGTGCCACATTGATCAGCCATGCTGCGTTTAACACGTGCCTAATTCTGTTTATGTTGTTAAAGTTTGGTTTTCAAAACAGCATAGTGCCTATTGCGTACTGCATTCCATATGTCTAATTGACTATTAATATACCATCACTTTGATTCATCCACTTTAAATTTGTGTTCTGTGTCTGTTGCTTATTTATTCACTTATTCAGTTCTTATGTTTGAGATCAATTCATCACTCAGTTAGCTCATAAAATATGATTGTCAGTCATGAAAAAGCTTGTACAGACAATAACCTCAGATGGTGTTGTTATTAATTTCATTTTGTTACTCGTAAAGATGAAGCGAAATACGGTTTGTTGATGATGATTGTGTGACACACAGGTTATTTCAGTTTGCAGAAGGTGCAAATCTGAACTCATCTCGAATCCCGTTAACTTGGCCTTTCTTAACAAGCATTGTCCCAAATGCTGGACCATTACATTCATCAGCTTATTATGTGAGATTGTATTTACCTCTTAAGTTTCAAGCCACCCCACCACTTCCTCTTCCTGAACTGAGTCTTGTGCCTATACGTTGGACCAGTCACTGTATTGCGGTTAGGAAGTTCTCGGGTTTTGCTCGGGATGAGAATATCGTAAAAGAAGCCGAGAGATTAGCAGTTAGCTTAAGCCAGTCTGAATGGGCTAATTCGACTTCTTCTAGTAGTGATTATGCTTACTCGATTGCTCAGTATAATTCGCCTTTGAAATTTGTTGGTCGTTTGAATGAAGTCTGGGTGGATGTTGATGGATCGGTCGAAAATGGCTGTAAGTCCAGTCTTGTTGCTGTTTACTAAGTGCCATTGATGTTGAAAACTAGCACTAGCAGTAAGCAGTGCTATATTTACCTACCTGTATTTGTTTGTCTTCTTGTACAAAATGTTATCATCAAGCTTATATATAATACTTGTAATTTTAGTGCCTGTATGTGTTTGTCAATATTCAGGGCCCCACACTCAAAACACAACACAGGTGTTTTTTTTAATGTGTATTTTCTTTGTTTCTAAAACACCCAATGTTGAAATAGGGTCACTGGAGACATGACTGCGCACCGATTTCACAAACCGTAGCATATAGTTTTGATTTGGTAACGAAAATATGTAGATAATTGAGTCAAACCAGATGAAGAACAGCTAATCAAAATGACCTTGTATTGATTTCATAGGATTACTACTCTTTTGACAACTGACAATACAAATTGAAAAACAAGCAAAAACAAAAAGGGAAAACAAAACAAATAAAACTGATGTGAACTACAGATTAAAATTCAAACCCGTATTCCCATTCTCAGTCTCACTTCCAGGCTGGCGAACGGTAGATGAGCCGCGTATATCAGCCATGCCATCACCAAGTGGCCTGTTTTCTCTATGAGCATCCGACACGGGCGGACCATCGCCAGCTGACATGTTTTCTCTACGAGCATCCAACACAGGGGGACCAGTTCGCTCCATAGACAAAGGTATGCCAAGATAGACAACATTCAAATCAAAAGGAGGCGGAACATGGTTAGGTTTCTCATGGCTCGGATATGGACGATACCTGAACCTGGCCGTTTGCTTATTGGAATTGTTATTAGACGTGATTTTGCGTGATGAACTTTCCCCTGAAGAATGAACCGCCATTTGTTCTGGATTGGGTGCTAAGCCATAAAGAGATTGAATGCACGGCTGCTCTTGTGCTGCTGTATTGGGTGCCGAGCCATGGAGAGGTGGGGTTGGTTTCATGTGGGCATTCGTGGTGGACTGAATGCGGCGGCGGCGGCGGCGGCGGCTCTTGTGCAAGCACAATCCGAAACGATGGTGGCATCATCTGGGGGTTTGCGTATTGAAGGAGGGTCTGGACTTGTGCTAGATTGGGTGGTGCTAAGCCATAAGGAGGTGGTGGTATTGGTATCATTTGGGGATTCGTGTATTGAATGCGGGGCTCGGGGTCATGCTTATGATTGGTTTGGTGGTGTGAGATAACTTCTGCAGATGGAATGTGTTTACGACAGTAAGGGCACTTATAGTACTGCATCACCTCTTCATTTTCAGACACACCCCCTATAGGCTTAAATGCTCCTTCATTCATCATTGTATATATTGTTAACAAAACTAAAAACATTAGGAAAAAAGGAAGAGAATCAGGATAAAGATTACTCTCTCTTTTTTTGTGTTGTTGATGTTGTTGTTGTTGTAGTAAGGGGATTGGACGGTACTTATATCGTAAAACCGATGTAGACCGCAGTAGGTGGGGTTTTTTTTTTTTTTTTGGGTGTATTAAAACGATACTGTTTTGCTATTAAAAAATGACAAGCGGTTTGTGCTTTCATTATTTTCTTCAATTTTGTTTTGTGTCATTGGTTTCTGAATCCGTTACGAGGATCGGTCACAAGATTCATGACTAATGACAGTAAGGACAAAGAAGAGATTCATGACTAATGACAGTCAGGACAGAGAAAAGTTAAGAAGGAAAAATATTATTGAGATTCTTGCGGCGCCGAAACGGGCAAAAACAAAGTTCATTGATTAGGGTTTGCACGCCGAAATGGCAAAATAAAATTTCATTGATTAGGGTTTACGCGCCCAAATAGCGAAAAAAATCATTGATTAGGGTTGCGCGCCGAAATGTCAAAGATAAAAGTTCATTCATTAGGGTTGCATCCCTGTGGCACAAGTTGACTCACCTAATAGAAAGAGTCACTTTATTCACAATGTCATGAGTTCGATTCATGTTCTCAGCATAAAGATTTTTTAGGGCTCTTATTTGCACCACACCAATCTACTCATATTTTTAAATATACATTTGCACCACAATAGAACCAACTTTGTGAAAGTCAACCGACTATTCGTAGGTGCATTGTGAGAACCGACTTTTATGAAGTTGGTTCTTGTTCCTTAACCTTTGAAAAGTCGATTCTAGGCTAATTTGCGCGGAATTATGGACCAGGTTAGGGTTGTAATTGAACTAGGCTATTTGTACTCAACTCGTAAGGAAGTTTGACTCGATTTTTTTTTTAAAATTCGGAACGAGCTGAGCTACTCGAATAATTAACCGAGCTGATCATGATCTTCAAAGTATATAATCGAGTAGCTACCAATTCAGTCGAGCTATATTATTAATAATTATTAATCAAGTCAAGTATTCAACGAGTCAAACTCTAGCTTGACATGTTTTATAAAAGAAATAATGAATTCTAAAGAAAAAATTATCGAGCTTATGAGTGGAGTGGAGTCATATCGAGTAATAGACGAGTTGAGTTCAATCTTTTTTTCTTTTTCTTTTTTTTCTTTTTTTTTCACAGTAATGCTTAATCAAACTCGAGTCGAATTTCGAACATAAGTGTTTTTGGTCATGCCCTAAAGAACATTGACTCGATTCAACCCAAACTCTACTCACCCCAATTACATCATCGACCAAGTAAATTTGTACATCCTTCCTTTCAATAATAATAAAAAAATAAAAAAAAGTAAATATGTACATACCCCAATTACTCTGCTCCATTGCCTTCTTCAACTTCTTCCGAATGTCTTCCGCGCACCAAATCCAAGTTCTTCACTGCACTTTTGCTATGTGGAAGATTCACAGGTAATCCATAAGCTTATTCTTTTCAGTTCATCTCAAAGTCTTAAAGCATCATGCTTTTATAGGTAACTAAAGAAAAGATTAAAGCTTTGACGTATTTATCTCTTGCTCAACAAATAGTTTAAAATGGCTTCATTTTTCAGAAGAAATCCACTTATAGAAGCCGTTGTCCTAAAAAATCCCAAAACCCCATTTGCATACTTCTTTCTTAAACCCTCCCAAACCCATAGAGTAGTGTTTAATAATTGTTTGTATTGGAGGGCTGATAGGGTTTCATCAAGTCGATCCTTTTCGACAAAATTCTCTGAATATGAAATGCCGACAGTAACCTGGGGTGCAATTCAAGGGCGGAAAGAGAGACTAGTTTCTAGAGTTGTAATTTGTGATTATCTGAAGGGTATAGGTATAATTCCTGATGAATTAGAGAATGTGGAATTGCCGTCTACCATTGAAGTTATGCGTGAACGCGTTGAATTTTTGCAGAAAATAGGCTTAACGATTGATGACATTAACGAGTATCCGTTGATACTTGGATGTAGTGTGAGGAAAAACATTATTCCGGTTTTGGGGTATTTGGAGAAGATTGGGATGCAAAGGTCTAAACTTGGTGAATTTGTTAAAATTTATCCGCAATGTCTTCATGCTAGCGTTGTTGTAGAATTAGCTCCGGTTGTTAAGTTTTTACGTGGTCTTGATGTTGAGAGGCAAGATATGGGGTATGTATTGATGAAGTATCCGGATTTGTTAGGGTTTAAGCTCGAGGGTACGATGAGTACTTCGGTTGCGTATTTGGTTAGTATTGGGGTTAATCCTAGGGATATTGGCCCAATGGTTACGCAATACCCGTATTTCTTAGGGATGAGGGTTGGAACAATGATTAAGCCTCTTGTTGAGTATTTGATTTCGTTGGGGCTACCGAAAAAGATTCTAGCACGAATGCTTGAAAAACGGCCTTATGTTTTAGGGTATGATCTTGATGAGACGGTTAAACCGAACGTGGAATGCTTGATTAGTTTCGGGGTTAAAAGGGAATCACTTGCTTCGATCGTAGCACAATATCCACAGATTCTTGGATTACCTTTGAAAGCTAAGTTGTCATCACAACAGTATTTCTTTAACTTGAAGCTCAAGATCGATCCTGATAGCTTCAGCCAATTGATTGAGAAGATGCCGCAGATTGTGAGTCTTAACCAAAATGTGATTATTAAGCCTATTGAGTTTTTACTAGGACGCGGGATTTCGGTTGAGGACATGGCGAAAATGGTTGTGAAATGTCCTCAGTTGGTTGCTTCTCAAGTAGGGATAATGAAGAACAGTTTTTACTTCTTTAAGAGCGAAATGGGGAGGCCGATTAATGAGCTTGTAGAATTTCCGGAGTATTTTACGTACAGTTTGGAATCAAGAATCAAACCGAGGTTTCAAAGATTACAGAGCAAGGGAATAAAATGTTCATTGGCTTGGTTTTTGAACTGTAGTGACCAGAGATTTGAAGAGAGACTTCATGGGCATTATATTGAGGCTGAGAATGACGGGCCATCGTTTTATATGGGTGGGAAGCTACAACTACCTGGTATAGATGTTGCATCAGAAGAGGATGATGAAAGCGACGATGAAATACTTTACAGGCGAACGGTGTCACTGTAGTAAAACCCAACAACTTGGCTCGAGTGATCAGTGGATTGATGATGCGTTGAGAGGTCCCGTGTTCGATTCTCCTCAGAAGACATGCCATGTTAAAGAGCAATGGACCTGGCCTTTACCCTTGAATAAAGGTCAGACTATGCAGACACCACTCGAGTCGAACTCCAGATTAGTCAGGGTTCGGGACAACGAGGGCTTTAAGAAAGAAAGAGAACCTTACTATTGCTGCTAAGTAGTCTTTACATAGAGTTCATTTTGATGTTATGGATTTTCTTGGTGTTGTGCTCCACCAGAAAAGAAAAAAAAAAGTGGCTTTGACCCAGCTTTTCTTTCGTCATATTTTCTTTCTTTCTTTCTTTCTTTCTTTCTTTCTTTCTTTCTTCCTTTCAAATATAGATGCAGTAGTAAACTTCACAAGTTTTTGTGTTCCTTTCTTCTTATTCTAGGATTTAATGAAGTCCAAAACAATGTATTTCATTAAGGCTTTATGAGTGTAACATGTAGTCTGCAACAGTGAAACAGAAATGAAGCTTCTTTTTACCATTGCCTGATTTTGAGTTGCTTCTTTATGTTTGCTGGTTTGGGCTAATGTATGTTTTATTATTGTATAAATTAAAAGAGTTTCTTTAGTGCCAACACAATGTTTTTAGCGTCGAGTCGAATCGATTTTAGAGGTGATAATCAACTTTCATTCGGTCGAATTGACCATCAAAAAGTCAATATCCAAAACGATATATTTAGTGTGATGCGATTCTATGCAAAAGTCAATAATGCCGAAAACGATAGATTTAATGTAAATCAAACCTTTTCTGCTCTGCATTCTTGATTCTGGGTTTTAGGACTATTAAAATGTCCTTTAATTGAAAGCAATGGTTGTTTGATATTAGCACACATAATATCCATTCTTACATCATTGATTTCATTTTTAAATAAATTATACGCAAATAAGAAAAGAGTTTGTGATACAAATCAGAATCAAAGCGTTAATCTTTTCATCTTATACTTTTCTCGATTTATAATAGTATATTTCATTCATTTTATTCGACAAAGTAATTACTAGATGTAAACAATAGGTCTATTATATTCGATAAATAAAAATAAATATGAATAGGGCAAACTCATAAGCTCCTATCGTGGGTTGTTATTAACAGGCTCAAACTGATGATTTCTAATGTGATCTCTGGTAACCAGAGTGCATTTATTTCGGACAGACAAATAACGGATAATGCTATTGTGGTTTTTGAGGCTTTCACTCTATGAAGGGTTGGGGTTGCGGGCTATCATAACCATGCGACTGTTAAACTTGACATGGCCAAGGCTTTTGATAGGGTAGAGTGGAATTATCTTTAGGGCGTCATGCGGCAGATGCAGTTTCATGAGGCCTTTATTGACTTGATTCGCCGTTGTGTCACGTCGGTCACGTACCAGGTTCTGGTAAATGGTCGACCTGGCCGGAGGATTGCCCCTTCTCGTGGGATTCGACAAGGAGACCCTCTATCCCCTTTCCTCTTTATCATTTGTGCAGAGGGGCTCACGACTTTGTTGGATAGGGCAATTCGGGTGGGATCGCTTCGGGGAATTATTTTTTGGAGGCATGCAAAGGTACATGTGTCCCATATGTTGTTTGCTGACGATAGTATGTTATTCTTTGAGCTCCAGGATAGGACTTTAGAAACTTTGGTTGACCTCTTTACACGTTATGGTACGTTATCGGGACAGGCTATCAACTTTCATAAATCTAGCCTGTATTTCAGTCGAGGTGTGTAGCAAGAGGTACGAGAGTATGTTTCGGATTTTCTTCGGATCCCGCTTAGGGATGGGACGGGGAAGTACCTTGGTATGTGTTTTGTTAAAGGCCATAATAAGCGGTAGGTGTTTGATTTCCTTCGAAAACGAATCTGGAAAAAACTGTGTGGAAGGATAAGCTTTTATTGCCGGCGGGGAAGGAGGTCATAATCAAGTCGCTCTTTAGGAGCCTAAAATGTGTTGGTTTTTTCAAAAAAATAAAAAAAATATATATATATATGAATTAATTCATGTCTAAATAGACTCTACCAAATAAAAATAAGAAAGAAAAATCTACGGGAGAAATAAAAACAGAACACTGGAAAATCTACGGCCCAGCTATCTACCTCGTTATAAAAATGTTTTTCGTCCTTGCTTCTCTCATACCTTAAAATCTCCGACTTCTTACACTGCAATTACTGGTTCGATTTATCCAATTACTTTTCCAGTTGGGTTTGAGCATCGTTAACTTAATCCAAATGGGTTATGCATGTTTGCATCTGATGAACTGATCTCACTAATGCTAAAAGAGAAGAAAAGGTGAAGAGAAACAAAGAAAAATGATGAGCAAAACCCCTTCTCCATTTTGCTATAATTGCTTCTCTCTTCCATCCCCGCTTCAATGCAAAGTTACTTCTCCAAAGGTTTGAATTCTAATTCACTTGAAATTTTATTATTGTTTTTGTTTTTCTATTTGTATGTTGTTTCATTCTCTGTCCTGTATGCAACGAATTTTGTATCTTTTAACCCCTTATAGCTTGGTTTTGGGTTTTTCCATGTTTAGTATTTTAGCTTTGTTTGTTTGGTGAGTCGACTAGGAATTTTGATGAGTGTCTTTTTGAAAGCTTGAAACTTTATTGTACTTGAGTGCCTTCATTTATGAATTGTGAGCTAATTGGTAGTAATGTTAGGATTTAGCTTAATTGGATTAATGGTTCTATGATTTCACCCTTGAATTTGCTCTGCGTTTTTGTAATGTTATCCATTGTAGGAGGAACAAGCTCATAGACTTCATGTGAAAGATTTAGAGAGGTAAAGTTACACCCTAAGTTAGCATGGGGATCATGCCCCCTTCCACCTTAAAGAACCGTTGCATCTAGGGATCTTGAATGTTGGGTTGAATACGAAAGGGTTCCTGTCGTATTGATTGTATGCAGTGATAGTTAGGCAAGGGGTGCATCGGTCTAGTGGTGAGCTAGACTATAACGTCTCATGGAGACCAGTGTTCAAACCCTGTTAGGGAAAAAAAATATAGTTTGGCAAGGGGTGCAGAGAACTCGACTCGGATATAGTGAAACATAAGTAAGAGGTGTTAGGTTATATGTTGAGAATAAAGGGAGGAGATTCTTTGTTAGAAATACGTCGTAGGAGTTAGGATTAGTACATGAAATTTGAAATTCTCACTGGTAAAACAAGTAGGTAATAAACACGATTGTCTTGTAAGAGACGACATGTATAGGTGAAAGCTAATATGTTGGATAAATTGTATTTCATGCCTTGGTTAATACATGGATGGATAGAATGGGAAATGGAGTTGGAATTATCATAAATTCTCATTTATAGATGGATAATATGTGTAACTTATACCTATTTAGCTGGCGTTAGGAAAGGAATAATCAATATTTTTGTGTACGTGGACCTCTGCTTACTTATATTACCCGGATTCTATCAAATTTCCTTTGTATTTACGGGTTTTGATCTGTTTATAACCCGTTTATGCACTAGCGTCAGCTACCATCCTTACTCTTTGGCATTATCCTGATCGTGTTGATGACATCTTCCTTCTACATCCATGCTTTATAAGTTGTTTCTGTACTAATCACCCCTATTCGTCTTTGAATATTTTACCAACCATACTTTAACGCCAAGAAACCTCAGCCAAGTTTCACTTTGCTAATTGTTTCCCCAGATAGCCCAAATCGGATCAGGACGAGGATTGTTCAACGTACACCAACTTAGTACAAAAAAGTTAACGTATGTCCAAGGTACTAATTTTAGCTAGTGATAATCATTTCTAGCCTAGTTCTTGTTTTATACCTTCTTTGGATATTAATGCATTCTCCTAACGTAATGCCGTGTTGGATAAATATTGGTTTGATCATTAAAGTCGGTGGTAAATCATGGTGGCCAATAAATGGGAATCTGAAGTTAAAGAAGTTCCAAAACAGACATCATATACACTTTGCTTTATCCGACGAAGGCCTAATATTTGAAAACGATCTTTCAATAGATGCCTCAGGCTCAGAGCCAGAATTACCTGACCTTGTTGATGAAGATGTCTCTTCTTTACATGATTTATATACACAGACCGGAGAATCTGGTGGAAAACCGGGAATAATCTCGTTTCATAATCGCCCTTTTAGAATCGAAGACAGAATCCTTGTTTCTACTTCTGCGAGAAACGAAAAGAATCTGTTGTGGTTGGTTGGTCCTGCTGTTCTTGTTGCTTCTTTCATCTTCCCTTCGCTTTATTTGCGGAAAGTTCTGTCGACGATTTTTGAGGACTCTTTAATAACAGGTAATAAAATCCGGTTCCCCTATTTCGTGTTTCTTGCCTTATCGATGATATATGCATTATCGTCATAACGCTACTACCAGATAATGCCTGTTGCCTGAAAGACCTAGCTTAATATTTATTTCTTGGTTCTTATAGTTTTATTTTTGTTCAGTTTGTCCCTTATATTTAATATATTTATGCATACGCCCTCCGTACCCGGATCCTATATTTCTCGAAATTCCGGCACCCACGTATCTGTAACCGTGCAACCTAGCTGCCTAGAGTAGTGCATGTTGCTCGAAAAACTTGAGCTTTTTTTATTTGTTCATAACCCTAAAACATTTTTTCGGCAATGTACAGATTTCCTTATATTATTCTTCACAGAAGCTATTTTTTATGGAGGAGTTGCCATATTTCTTCTCTTAATACATCATTTACGGAAGCCGGTTAAGCAACTTTATTCTGCAAATATGAAGACCATCAACACTCAATTCGGACACAGAGTTTCGTCAGTCACAGTCTTGGTTCTTAGCCTTATAATTCCAATGGTGACAATGGGGTTTGTTTGGCCATGGACTGGCCCTGCAGCTTCTGCAACTCTTGCTCCTTATCTTGTTGGTATTGTTGTTCAGTTTGCGTTTGAGCAGTATGCCCGATATAAAAAGTCACCGTCTTGGCCCGTCATTCCGATTATTTTTCAAGTATGTCTATGTATTACTTGACTCAAGAGTCGAGAATAGATTCTCTCCTGTGAGGTCCGATAGCAAAATGATAATCTATGGTCAGATCTTCTTCACTGAAGGAATGTTCACAGGAGAGGATCTAATCTCGACTTGATTCACTTTTTATGCTACTTATAGTGTTAACAGTCTTAAGCTATACATGTATCGAGAAAGGCAAAAGACATTGGGTTCCTGTAACTATCGTGATGGTAAAACTGGCCCCAATCAATTTTTTTTCACACATTGGTTCACGCTTTTACTATATTGGTTATTACGGTACCAAAAAAAAGATCGTTTTTTATGACACCGATGCATAGTTCTTATTTCCAAGAGTTCAATGCAATAAACGACATAAAAACGGACTTCAAAATCCTTGTCTGAAATCAAACTTTGACAGTCTGATTGCTTGTGATTTTGAAGTCCATTTTTGACGGTGTTTATTGCGTTGGACTCCTGGTAACAAGAGCTTTGTATATGTGTGATAAGAAACATACCAATTGATCTGGGGCCAACATGTTACAAAGAATTTGATTTGATTTTAGAGGCCTATTCTAACAAAAAGAATTGATTGTGGATCAGTTTGTTATAGGGATAATGACACTTACGGTCCCTTTTTGTTTTATGATTTTTACACTTGTATCCCCAATGTTTCATCTTTTGACATATTAGCCCCCCGAAATGTGATGATATGCAGGTATACAGGTTGCACCAGCTGAACAGGGCGGCACAATTGGTGACAGCGCTTTGTTATACAATAAAAGGAGCAGAAATGACAACACATAACATGGCTATAAGCAGTTCATTAGGGACACTTTTGAATGTACTTCAGTTTCTTGGGGTTATTTGTATTTGGTCCCTTTCAAGCTTCATCATGAGATTGATTCCTTCTTCTACTGTTGTTGGAGACTGATTAATCAAGCAAAGCTATGTACAATTTATATGACTCTTTTCTCTAAAAGGGAATTCAGATTCTCTGCTGTGAGCGGCTGTATTTTGATACACTATCATCAAAATGACGTCTTTTTTTTTTTATCTTGAGTAGAAAAGAAAAATATACGGTCAGATCTCCTTTACATTGTGATACATTGTGAATGTGCGGTTGGATTACATTCATAGCCAGAAGTGGACCCATAGTCCATCCTCCAACATATCCACCAGGGGCACGTGCCCCCGGTGGATTTTCAGATTTTTTTATTTTTTTGGGTAGTAAAACTATGTCATTTTGCACATTGTGTACTCAGTGACTTCTTTAAATTTGTTTTGTGCCTTCAGTGGTCTTGATTTCTGGATTTGTCACTGTTTGCGACACCGGTCACTTGAGAGGATCCGTGCTAGCTCCTTTAGAGGTGACATGGCGCTGTCTTGTTTGCTTTTGGGGAAGTTCTCAAGGTGCTTGCGCTTATAAATTGAGGCCTATGTTTTATTGGTTCAGTTCGTAAAAAGCTGCTAGCTTGTACATCTTTTCATTGTTGAAATTGATGAAATCGAACCTTCAAGCCCCAGCTTAAATGTAAGACCGTCACTAAACACCTAGACGCCTAAAAATATCAAAATATTCTTATTCAAATTACCCTGATCAATAATAGGGGCCAAATCTCTTCCTTTATTAATGCAGATAGAATAATTTTTTTGTATATCCTTTTTACTCATTAAAACTCTTCACATCATCAATAATGTACCTTCTCCTTTGGATTTATCTTAATATCTTATTATCTCAAACATTACTTAATTATTACAAGTCTCTTTGTTTCCATAATGTATTGAACATAGTCAGACCAAATTTATTATTAAATCTATATAGCAGGTGGCATTCTTTCTTACATTGCGTATGTCTCTTACTTGTTGAAGAATCTGACAAAATATTTGGTGATATATAATTAATTCTAAAGAAAAACTGTGTATAAAGGTTTGACTTAATTCATGCACAAACAATGTTTAATCTTGTATTAATTTTCAACATTAATTAAGCTTTTTCCATTGATTTTGGATCGACTAATTAGAACAGGACATGCAACTTAATAAAAACAACTCAAATATGTTACCTACTACAAAAACATGTCACGAGATTACTGCACAAATTATATCATTTTTTTCTTTAAATTTAATGTGATATTCTGAAAAAAAATGCATTTTAATTAGTTGTCCTTTTAGTATTTTACTGTCCTTAAAAAGAAAAGAAACGTAGTGTGTAGCTATCTATGACGCGCGGAGATACTTGTCTTTAGTAGCGTCTCTCATATCTGATGTAATTCAAAATTCATGCACATGTGTATCCGTACCCGTGCCCCTTATCTTATGTTATTCAAAATCATGCACCTATGTATCCGTACCCGTACCCGTACCCGTGTAAACGTAGATGGCTATAATCAAGTTGAATTGTATATATAATGCATGGAGCCAATTAATTTTGTCAAATAGTGTAAAGGGTCTTTGTGTAGGAAAAATAGATCCAACCCTCCCTATACCCACTTGGTTTGGAGCCAAGTATATATATCTCCATCTTTGAAAATCACATGGCCATGGTTATATGATAATGAGTTGTTGTTGGTTTTATTTGGCTTCATAATGTAGGTGATTTGATAAATGATTTTTTACCGTGTTATATATATACTATATGGTTGGTTTTCTTGATGTATTTATTAGGATTAGGTGGGATTCAGACTTCTAAAAATGGAAGGAATTCAAACCCACATCATGAAGCAAATTATTGGTATTGTAGTAAGTGCATGTTGAACTATGATGAACAACTTGGTGGGACAATCAAACTACGGTAAAAGAGAGTAGAAATATATGATCATAATGCATTATGCATTATACAACGGTTGTATCATAGAATATTTCATAATAACCACACGTCCTCGACTACAATGGCCGCCCGGCCTATATATGCCTTGATTAATTGTTTGTCACAAGTCCTATTACGGCACATATTATTATTGTGTCCAAAAAATTGTGTGACGTTTCAATTATGTGTATTTTTATACTAACATTCAATTACAACTGCAATACTCTTTGTTAAATAATTTACTGTCAGTCAAATTTAATAATCATAAAGACAAAGAATCATTAATTAGTATTGGTTCTTCTTCATAACTTCTAGAACCACTTTAAGATGTTGTATATGGGAATCCATGTCAGGGGCTCAAGATTAAGATGTCATAAAAAAAATATCAACACAAACTTGCTCAAGTAAGGTCTCATCATCTCATTCATACTTCTATGGAATCACTTTGAAATCAAATTGGCCATGATGAGTCACAATGACAGTCTTCTGGATATCATCCTCATTCATCAGAATCTGATGGAATCCACATCTTAAATCTATTTTACAAAATACCGCAATACTCCCAAACTCATCTAGCATTCATAAATTAAGGGAATAGGGTATATATCCTTGACAATCAAGTCATTCAACCTTTTGTAATCCACATACATCTTTAGGTTCCATCTTTATTTTTCACAAGAAGCAAGGGTAATGAAAATGAACTATTATTGTGTTTGGATAATTCCCGTTGTAGCATTTTATCCACCAACTGCTCTATTTTATCCTTCTGACAGTGAGCATACCTATAAGGTTTTAGTTTCATAGGTTCAACACCTTCATATAAAGTTATGGTATGCTCATAGCTCCTCATTTATGGCAATCCTCAGGTATTTACAAACACCTCATGGCACTCTTCTAGGACATGAGTCAGTTCACTGGGTACATGATTCAAAGCATGTTCATGTATCAAATTGAGGCTCCCTGAGAGTCTATAGGTCCTATTTCTCAATTTCTTAGTAAAGATTTTGCAATTGGTCATCTTAAGTTGAGATTCTTCTGTGTAACTTCCCATCTTAATTTGTTCTCCCTCGTTAGTGAAAACCACCTCTGTGTTGTTGAAGTCAAAGACCTTTTCATCCAATCCATTCCTAATACAATGGCACAACCTCTCAACTTGATCAATCTCACATATTTTAGGACACTTAAATTCACTCACCATTCTGTTTCCATCTACTACTGTGATTAACATAGGGTGATTTGGTTCTATCACACTGTAATCTCTCCCCAAACTCCATCATCCTTAGGTACCGAAAAGGGTATGTGTATCTTCTTGCACACTTGGATACAGGTGTATTTTTCATCACACCTAAAACATAACCCAATAGCCCTCTTTTCCTACAACTATTTAGGAGTAATTGTCTTATGTACCATTGGTTTATTATCAGTGTCAGGTAGTTTATCATTCACCTTAGTGGTGAATGGAGAACCTAGATTGGCTATGGTTAGAGGAGTTTTTATGTACATGCATGTCATTCAATGCCAATGTAATAGATTCCTGACATTTGACAATATCAATGTCCTCAGGCTTCATCAATCTCACCATAGACTTAATTTCAGTCTTAAGGCCTCTTATAAAACATTTGATGAAGTAAGTATTTGTCAACGTAAGATGTTGTAACCTAACAAGCTTCTTAATTTCTCAAACTCGATATATATATATATATATATATATATATATATATATATATATATATATATATATATATATATATATATATAATTGTTGGAAAACTCATTCTCAGATTGCCAAACCACACATTAGCTTTTCCTCAAAAATGCATTTCTACCAAGTCTCTTCTCTGGTCATCTGAAACATCACGCATCCGGAAGTATCTTTCACTACGCCGTACACATTCCTTAGGTGGTTTTCAGATACTCGTTAATTTCTTAAGTGTATCTGAATTCATTTAACTAATTTTAAGCGATGGAGTATGACTTTAAAAAATAGCGGTGACTATTTATGTCATTTTTTTAGTGGGACTCTTTATGTTGTTGTATAATTATATTTACTAAACCATTATCTTGTATATATATTAATATTGATAAATTATTATCCGTTCTTAATATATTTTATTTTTTCTTTAATCTATGAAATGTTCGCACTATGCTTGATCAATTATGGAGACTCTTTATGTTGTTGTATGATTAAATTTACTAAATTAATATCTTGTGTATATATAAATATCGATGAATTGTTATCCGTTCTCATTATATATTTTTAATTTTAATCAATAAAATATTCGCATACTTGATCCATTATATTACACATTCTTATTTCAGGTTTTAGATGAATTCTATAGTTGATTTCCGGTGTGAGATGGTTCTATTGTTAATTGCATAGATATATAGTTTTTAAAAGTATAAAGACACAACAAGAAAAAAACATTATTTAATGTTTTAATGCTATCATTTGATAGAATCATATTTTTGTCATCAAGCCATTGGAGTCAGGATCCTCTCAAGTACTTGAGAAAGTATTCTCTCAAATAGAACTGATCTAACCACACACCCAAAATATGAAAATCATCTAACCGTAGATTTCTTTTTTTTAAACTACGTCGTTTTGGTGATAATGTGTATAAAAATGCAATTGACCCTTAAGTACTTGAAAGAATGATGTGGTCCTTAAGCCGAATGTTCCGGTTTTGAGTCCAAGTGGGGACAAAAAATATGCCTGCGTGTCTATATTTCATGTCCGTAAAAAAAAAAGACTAATTAGAAATTGTATAAAGTTACATGGTATTATAATTTTAAATTTGACATTATTTAAAATGGAAAATTAGGGATAAGGACACAATCTGGAATATTTTTAAGTAACAGGACAGCTACATATTTTTTATAGGAAGAAGGACAACTGCATAATTTTTATAGCGAGAAGGACAAACAGTGAATCCCGAAAATCGGTGAATCTCCAGGTGAATCCCGAAATCGGTGAATTTCGACGGTGAATTTCGACGGTGAATCCCGAAAATCGGTGAATCTCGACAATGAATTTTGAAATTTAGTGAATTTCGAGAGTGAATTTCGGCAGTGAATTTAAACAGTGAATTTCGACAGTGAATAAATAGTTTTGTCCTTTATGCAAAAGTTTCAAAAAACTGTCCTTCTACTCAATTGATGAAATATTTCTGTCCTTCTCCCTCATTCCCCCTATTTAAAAATACAATAACTATAAGATTTATAAATTATAAAAATAAAAGGAGTGGGAAAGTAATTATTGTATGTACATGTCATTGTAATTTTAAACTTTGACATTTTAAGAAAATACAAAATAAGATATTTAATAGCTAAAATATACGTAATAAAATTCAAATTATAAAGAAACGGAAATGAGATGTATGTATCATATAAAATAAGGGGGGAATGAGGGAGAAGGACAAAAATATTTCATCACTTGAGTAGAAGGACAGTTTTTTGAAACTTTTGCATAAAGGACAAAACTATTTATTCACTGTCGAAATTCACTTGTGTTCGAAATTCACTGTTTAAATTCACTGTCGAAATTCACTGTCGAAATTCACTAATTTTCAAAATTCATTGTCGAGATTCACTGATTTTCGGGATTCACTGTTTGTCCTTCTCGCTATAAAAATTAAGCGGTTGTCCTTCTCCCATAATTTTATTATTATTTATGTTTATTTAATGTTGCTAAAAAAAACAATGAGATATTTTAACGTAATCTATTTAATTTTTTTTAATATTGAATAAATTGTTTTATTTATGAAAATAAATTAAGGAATTAAACAAGCCCTTTTAATATAGTTATTATTATTATTTATGTTTATTTTGGCTATATTGTCACTAAGGACGATTAAGGAATTATACAAGAACTATGGCTATGATGTGTATAAATAGTGTTTAGAATAATTTCCATTCCCTTCATTCATCAATTTAACACATACTTATACACATCAAGAGGTAGCCCTAGTTCTTGTATAATTCCCTAATCGCCCTTAATGACAATATAGCCAAAATAAACATAAATAATAATAATAATGTGCCGTAATACCCCCTCAAGTGGGAGCGTGGAGGTCTCGAATGCCCAACTTGCGTAATAAAAATTCGAATTGTTGTTTCCACAAAGCTTTGGTAAAGATATCTGCCAGTTGAGACCTCGTAGGGACGTAGGTCGGAGCAATAAGGCCAGTTGTAACCGCATCACGAACAAAGTGACAGTCAGCATCAATGTGTTTCGTCCGCTCATGGAACACCGGATTTTGAGCAATATACAAAGCCGACTGGCTATCACAGTGAACAGAAATCCCAGTAGGAATAATGACCCCCAAATCAGAGAGAAGCCGGCGAAGCCATTTCAACTCACAAGTGATCGAAGCCATAGAGCGGTATTATGCTTCAGCCGAGGAGCGAGATACCGTAGCCTGTTTCTTCGTCTTCCACGACACGGGAGAAGTGCCAAGTAATACAAACCAACCACTTAAGGACCGGCGAGTAATGGGGCAACTCCCCCAATCCGAGTCACACCAACCTTCCAATCGCAGCGGTCTATCTGCTCGCAAAAGGACCCCTGACCTGGGCTTTTCTTCAAATACCGCACAACCCGCAAGGCGGCATTCCAATGGTCAATCCGCGGGGCTTGCATAAACTGTGATATAATATGAACCGAGTACGCCAAATCCGGACGCGTAACACCAAGATAAATCAGCCGTCCAACCAAACGACGATATTTGCCCGGGTCATCAAGTAAAGGACTCTGAGTAACTGCAAGCTGGTGGTTCTGTTCCATAGGAAAGTCCGCAGGCCGGGCCCCCAGTAGGCCTGCCTCTGCAATGATATCCAGCGTATACTTCCGTTGTGACAAGAAAATTCCCGTGGGATTACGAGCAACTTCTAATCCGAGAAAGTACTTCAAGCATCCCAAATCTTTCATTTTGAAATAGCCACCCAAATAATTCTTGAAGACCTATAAGGCGGTAGTGTCGTTACCGGCGATAATCATATCATCAACATACACCAAAACGTTTATTCGGATCGCACCGCGAACAAGCGTAAACAATGAGTAATCGGAGTAGGATTGTCTAAAACTAGGGCTACCTCTTGTGTGTATAAATATGTGTTGAATTGATGAATGAAGGGAATGGAAATTATTCTAAACACTATTGAATTTTATCAAGTCCCTATAGTGAACCGTACAGTAATCTATTCTCAGCAACTCGGTCCTCAATCAGATCTTCTTGGACCCATGCAAGGACATCCACTCAACATCTATCGTCATAAAGCATTTGCTTCCACAACAAGCCAAAGTCACTTGTAACAAGTACAAGTTGTGGCTCACGGCTATCATCGTTCATCTAGATGTCGTCATCATCCTACCTATAAACATGCAGGTTCCAACACTTGGGTCAACGGATGCTTTCTTACGCTATACTATCTATCAACATTTTTATTACACAATCTTGCATTCTCTTGTACTCTTTGGAGTCATCTTTTTCAAGCATAACTCTCTGAGAAATTCTTTTCATTGACCACTCCTAGTCACTAGCATCCATGTTTACTGACTTGAGCGTCAGAACAAAGGTTTAGACAAAAGCTTAAAAAAATCAACCAGATCATCTCAGCTGACGATTTTTAGCATCATCACCCACCAACACACTCCACGACCAACACCAATTTCACTCATCCTACCCATGCCCTCCACTACCACCTATCCCACCTCTCTCACCATCATCACCCATCTTTCCACGTGTCTCGGTTTTTTATTCCATCATCTTCATTCGATTTCATCAAACTCGTTTTATTATATTCTATATGATTCTTAGAATCTAAGTGTGACACTAAAGAAGGATTATCCTTATCCTTAGATGCTCTTCTCTTGCTTTCTTGTGAAAGGAAAAGAAAATAAATAATAACTGTTTGACGTACAATATTGTAATGGGACTATACCCATATGGTTTGAGAAATAGTGTATAGCTTATTTGACCACATGTGTCACACGTCCAAAGTGGTAAAGGCTTCTTCCTACAACATTTTCATAACAAGTGGGTACTATTACAAACGTGCATTCTTTATCTCTAGGTCATGATTATAATACAACTATAACAAGCAACGCTAGCTAGCTAGTCCTCAAGGCATAACTCAATGGTAAAAAAACGAGACACTGTAATGATAGTCTTACCTTTGAGTTTGGGTGTGAGATTCTATTATATAAATAGTGGACTTCTATCAACAATAAGAGGGATACGGTTGTTTGCATACTGAATCGCTGAATCATAACATTCGATTTTTATTATTCACTAAACTTTAAATACGGAACAATCAGAATCCTTTTAAGTTAGGGCTCTGACCATTAAAAAAGTGAAGGAAGCTATAGTTGTAAACTCTTATTAAATCAAAGAATGTCACCTAATGAAATTTGGAAAGTTATTTTTATACAGAGAGCACCCCATGCCACTAGTGTATGGAGTTTCCAAATAGTGGAAAAGTTGACATAATTGGTTCTCATTTTTCGGCTAATGATAAATACATACACTATCTTATCTTTACAGTGTAAGATTCATTTTTGTGGGCGAACTTTTTCTCATTTTGCTTCGAAAAAAGCCGACTACCACATCAAACTAAGTATCATACCGTGAAAGATGATGATGCAATGTCTAAGCATCTCTTGTTAAGGTTTCTAACGAGGACTATACTTTTTTTTAAGAGAGAAAAAGAATAGAACAATATCATTAGTCCTGAATTCTGAGACGTTACACTTATTATCATTCAATATAAACCTATAACGATACAATGTTGAGATAATATCACTTTGGTTATCCAAAGGAGCATATGATCATTGAGCAAGGACATATTGTTGAATGCCTTTCATCCACTTCCTTAGTTCCTTTACCATCATTCACCTTTTATCTCACTAAACACATAGCAAATTTTATATAAATATATATATATATATATATTACTCTCTGACTGACTTTTTATCAATGTTAACAAAAATGATTACGCAGCCTTTTACGTCAATGAAACTATAAATTGTCCATGCTTTCATTTTTGGTTCTTCATCGTCTTCATTGTACTCAAACTTTGTTTTCAATTGCCTTCTTGAAAATTCTGTTTGCAACTCCCAAATGACTGCAACTTGATATATAGCCATCAAAATTTCACAATGAAGAGTCTACATATTCTTAAAAAGATCTCTCTTTTTCCATTATTTCTTGCTGTATTTCTTGCAGCCATTTCAGCAGATGATATACCTGATTCTCTGTTGCTTCTACAGATAAAATCGCAACTTCAAGATCCTTATAAAGTTCTTGAAAATTGGTCTGAAGAGACTAATTTTTGTACTTGGGATGGCGTAACATGTTCAAATGATGATGAAGTGCATGTCATGGGCTTGAATCTTTCTTCATCAGGATTAACTGGTTCATTACCTTTTCCTCTGTTTCAGCTCAAATCTCTTGAAATACTCGATTTATCGATGAATTCGCTTTCTGGGCTCATTCCAAATGGCCTTAAAAAGCTTCAAAATCTTAAGGAACTGGTTCTGTATTCAAATTCTTTGTCAGGTGAGATTCCAGCAGAGATAGGTTTTCTGAAAAAGCTTCAAGTTTTGAGGCTTGGAGATAACATGTTAACAGGACAAATAGTCCCAGAAATTGGGAATTTGTCTGAATTGAGAGTCTTGGGACTTGCTTATTGCCAATTGAATGGTAGTATACCAAAAGATATTGGTAAACTGAAGCATCTTATATCTATAAATTTGCAAAACAATAATCTTGATGGGGTTATACCTCAAGATATTAGTAACTGCATTGAGCTTCAAGTATTTTCTGCATCAAACAATGCATTTGAAGGTGAAATTCTTGATTTATTTGCCGCTTTGGAGTTGCTTCAAGTCCTTAATTTAGCAAACAACACCTTATCCGGCTCGGTCCCGACTCAGCTTAGCTCAACTTTGAAGTACTTAAACTTGCAAGGGAATAGATTAGAAAGTGAAATCCCACAAGATATTAACAAACTGAGTCAGCTCAATATGCTTGATTTATCAAACAATCATCTTTCAGGCAACCTTAGCTTGTTCAACAGTAGCTTAAGGAATCTTGAGGTTTTAGTTCTATCAGACAACTTTTTGACAGGTAATATTCCAAGAAACCTATGTATTTCTGAGTCATCAACAATGCAACAACTTTTTCTTGCAAGAAACAATTTATCTGGCAGTTTTCCTTTGGAGATATTGAACTGCTTATCCCTACAGCAACTGGATCTTTCTGGCAACACTTTTGAAGGATCCTTACCGTCCAATCTTGACAAACTGCAAAGCCTGACTGATCTTCTGCTCAATAACAACAGTTTCACTGCAAATTTACCTCCCGAAATTGGGAACTTAAGTAACTTGGTCAGTCTTTATCTGTTTGATAACATGATCACCGGTGGAATCCCTACTGAAATAGGTAAGCTAAGTAGGTTGAGCATACTGTATCTCTATGACAACCACATGTCAGGGAAGATCCCGGAAGAGATAACGAGTTGTTCGAGCCTAAAAGAGATTGATTTCTTTGGAAATCAGTTTAATGGATCGATTCCAGCAACAATTGGGAGACTCAGGAACTTAAATTTTCTGCATTTTACACAGAATGACTTGTCTGGTTCAATTCCAGCTAGTATAGGTTCTTGTAAAATGCTTCAAACATTGGCTTTAGCTGATAACAAGCTCTCAGGAACTTTGCCTCCAACTTTGGGATCACTTTCTGAGTTGATTCTCATTAGCCTTTTCAACAACTCATTTGAAGGTCCGATTCCCGAATTTCTATCCCTTTTGAAAAAGCTTGTCATTGTCAATTTATCTCATAATAGGTTTGTTGGAAGCATTTTTCCTCTGTCTGGTTCAAATTCTTTAGCTTTACTAGATTTAACAAACAACAGCTTTTCAGGTCCTATTCCGTCTACCTTAGCCATGTCCGAAAATCTCACGCGTCTTAGGCTAGCGCATAATCAACTTGATGGTAACATCCCATCTGATTTTGGGCAGCTAAAACAGCTCTATTTTCTTGATTTATCATCCAACAACTTGACGGGAGAGTTGGCACCCGAGCTCTCTGGTCTAACGAGTCTCAAACACCTCCTCCTGAGTAACAATAGCTTTATGGGGTCAATTCCTAAATGGCTAGGAAGCATGGAAGAACTTGGTGAGTTAGACCTTTCGTCTAATGGCTTCAATGGGACAATGCCATCAGAACTTGGGAATTGTTCAAGATTGCTTAAACTTTCACTTCATAGCAACAAGCTGTCAGGTCATATCCCTCCAGAAATTGGCAATCTAACCACATTGAATGTTCTTAATCTTCAAAGAAACAGCTTCTCTGGCTCAATCCCACCCACCATTCAACAATGCAAGAAGCTATTCGAGCTCAGGCTCTCTGAAAACAGCTTAATCGGCTCGATCCCGTACCAAATAGGCACTCTCACTGAACTTCAAGTCATTTTAGACCTCAGTTACAACTCCCTCTCGGGGGAAATCCCTCAAACACTTGGAAACCTTGAAAAGTTGGAAAGATTAAACCTTTCTTTCAATCAACTTCAAGGAAAAGTCCCTTTATCACTTGGTAAACTTTTCAGTCTTCATAGGCTAAATTTATCAAACAATCACTTGATGGGCCAACTTCCTTCAACTTTTTCACAATTTCCACTTAGTTCCTTCACAAACAATGATGGGCTCTGCGTCCCACCTTTACTATCGTGTTCCCAACAAAAAAGTCCCCACAGAAAAGAGCTGTCAAATACAAAAGTTGCTGGAATCATAGTGGCCATTGTTTTCACATCCACATTGATATGCTTGTGTTTGCTATATACCATCATGAGGATCTTGTTCAAGTGGAGAAAGGTATCGATTTCTTGCTCACAAAAGGGTTGTAATAATGACTCAAAGAAAGAAGAAGAAATTAACTGGGTTTATGGAGGAGATATAGGAAGTGATAAAGATTATTGGAAAGAAAAGCAAATTTGTGCAGCAACAGCCCTGCGAGATTTTCAGCTAAAAACCGAAGCAGAAAGCAGTAAAAGGCCCTTGGTTTAGATCAAAGTTTTGTTTTTTTTGTTTGTTTTCCTTGTAAACACTTTGAATTACTACGTACAGTTTTGCATCCTGGGCAACGTAGGTACGTACGTGGTATATGCAGCTGTAGTACGTAACATGCAGCAAACCTGCACTCTCGCAGTCGCCGGCCGTATTTGAAGATCAGAGTTGTTATTAATAATTTTAATGGCACCACATATCATATCAAAAGTGTAGGACAAAATTAAAATTTTAAGTGTATGAAGTAATCGTCGTAATTGAAATCCCGACAATTAATAAGTGTTATAGAAAATCAATCATTATTCTTCATGATATATATATAGATAGATAGATTGATCGTTCATCGATCAGTCATCACATACTAATATATGATGCAACAGCAGCATTCACATATTATATGATATCAAGGGAAATGATCACACAAAACAAAAACACACATTTTTATATCATCGATCAGTACGTGATTAATTAACGATGTACGACACCTTGATCATCATCATCATCTGGAATCTGTAGTAGGCTGTCCCACAACTCCACATATGTCGCGGCCCTCGATACAAGCCCCACATTCATAGTCTTTTTCGCAGCTTTGTGACTTTTCTGAATAATTGCACGGTATATCTTCACAGTCTGGCAGTGGCTCGCCTTCTTCAAACAGCTTTTTGAATATCGGGATTTTTTCCTTATATATTTTTAGCCTACCGCTTTTATGATCATCGCCATTAACTGAAACCAAAAAACAACAAGTAATTCGTGATAATATATTATAGAACATGCATGAAGACGTACAGCCCTCTAGTCTTGAAGTGAATAAGGGCATCCCCTCCCCTCCCCTGGATATGGCATAGTGGTAAGGAGCGGGGTGTTATAATGACAGCCGGACCCTAAGCTGGAGGTCAGCGGTTAAATTCCCGTAAAAAGGATTGATTTTCGATTGATAAACACCCCTTCAGTGATGGGGAACCAGCAAGCCCCTGACTCTAAGCTCTAGGTTACCTGATTAACTTCTCCCCACATTTCTATGAAATCGGGGATGGGGGCCCTCACGGTTAGGGTTTAACCGTTTTTTTGAAGTGAATAAGGGCAAGTACGTGAAGATAGATGTGTTAACTCAATTAGCGCTAAGAGGATTCAGTTATGTTATGGTTCAAATAACATCAAGAACCGATCGAGTTTGGGATGTTAAAGTATAGACATAAATAAATAAAGTATATATATACACTAGTATTAATTTGGGAGATCGACTTACCATGCTCAATGTAGGCCGCCGGAAATGTTTTAGCAGCAGCAGCAACAGTTACCCACAAAACGGCGGTGAACAGTATAAGCTTCTTTGTTGACATGCCGGTGATTGTCATAAATATATATTTTTCAGGCAATTCTATTAAGTTTATGGTTTATGATAATATATTTGCTTCTTTCCTTTTATATATACTTTACAAATACATCTATGCAAATCGATATACATGTAGTTTTTATTTATTTATTGAACAGCTGCAACAATTTAATTTAATTTTTTTTTTTTTTTTTTTGAAGGGGACAACTTAATTATTAAGAGGCTAGCTTGTCTACCAAGATTATAGTTAAGCCAAAGAGAAAAGAAAAAAAACACACACAAGAGAACCGAATATATAACAGATTTGCAGATTTAGAAATATAATTTTCTTTTTGACTCTAATTTAGAAATAGAATTAGTCAACACGTTTCCATAGTTTATTCTGTTAATAATATTGATGTTATAAAAAATATTAATATTTGTGCAAGTATTTATTGACCGAAAAAAACCTTGCCATCAAACGATAGGGACGGACCCAGCAGTAAAAAGGGGGTGTATGACCTCCATTGAGATCTGAAAATCGACGTGTTTTTATAGGTAAAAAATGTAAAAACACTATTGATGCCCTAAATCGTCTTTCGAATTTACTCCGGTGTCCCTACTGAGATTTTTTTCTGGGTCCGTCACTGTCAAACGATGATAGTTGATTATATTAACGACGAAAAATAAATTGATTAATGTATGAAGATTTGGTCGATGTATTTAGGGATAAAAGGGCCATAATTAACGACTAAATACAGATTTTAATTTTAATTCTTTCCTATAATGAATCAATGATTAATTCAATTCGATCAAGTAGAAATAGACATGTGTAAGCTGTTTCAATTCTGAAAATATTATATTGATTCATGTCGTCAAATAATAGTCTAAACCTATTGAATACACGCCATAAATTAAACGACGTTTTTCAAAGATTCGTTGGACTATCGTATATTAAATGCCAAAGGGTAAATGAGGCAATTTAAAGTTATCTGATGTGGTTGTCAAAAATATATATTTTTTTTTATTTTTTTTATTTTTGGGTATAAACCATATCTTCATTAAAATTTAAAAACATATGTAAAACGCACGTCTACCAGTTCAAACACTTATAAGATCATACATAGTAAATTGCAAAATGAAATCCTATCTATGCCGGGCTATTTTCAACTCTATGGCTCTACGAACAGCTTGCGCGATAAACACATCCACCGGGGGGCGTGGAGCTTCCGTTTGGTGCATCACTTGGTTTCGTCAATACCAAGCTCCCATCACGATCTCTCGGTACATGAACCTCCATTCAGAAATATCATACTTCCCGTGCATATCATGGCTTCGACAATCATCCACCCAGTCTCGGTTATCCATATTTCCAAAGAACCGGCGATGGTTAGCCGGTGTGACCACTCTTTCCACACATCATAGATACACCCGCAATCTCGAAAAGCATGCAATAGAGATTCGGTATGACTCTGACATCCCATACAGGCAGTGGCAGATACACAAAAGGGTAAATGGGGTCCGCGGACCCCGTTAAAAATAAGAATACCCTACATTTTACCTATAGAAAAATATTTCGAACCCCGTAAAAAATTATTTACTGTGTAAAATATTTACGGACCCCGTTGAATATAATTTCTAGATCCGCCACTGAATACATGTCTCATCGTGTAGAATGTGTCTATGTACCAATAGTTCTGCCGTGGACAGTGCCTTACGACGGAATAGCCAAAGTAACATATTACCTCGTTGCGGACCTTTAATAGCCCACACATTCTTCCACTTTTTCTCTTCCTCCTTCGAGCTCGCCTCGGTCAACTGTGCATGGTATACGCTTGAGACATCAAATTTTTTAGAAGGCGTAACAAGCCACTCGACCCTTCCCTCCAGAGTAACATGTACACCTCTCTCAAACAATCCGTAGCCGCACATATATTTCGCCAATTAAAGTAGGGAACAATTCGCTTTTGGGCTTGTCCAGAGGACTGCCATTGTACACATATGTTTTGTTCTATTTTATGTGAGTTAATATCATCTTATTGTCTATTTACTTGTTTTACCCATATTTATTACAATAGAATATTAAAAAAAAATGGTTAAATTAATTATATCTAGTGACCTATATTTATTACAATAGATGACACAAGAAAAAGTTAGATTAATTATATCTAATGATTTTCTAAAAAAAATTACATCTAATGACTTTTTAATCATTTCCTGGTAAAAATCGTTGCATTAACTACCTCATTTATATGTGTGATCTTTGCAACGGCGTCAGATGATTGGAACAAATGGAGTATACGTTAGTGAGATATTTGTAAAATTACTTGCATCTTTGTAACTAATTCATGTTTTATTTATTTATTTTAGGAAACGGTATGCTTTTATTAATATTAAAGGGACCAGCCCATCAAAAGAGTATTCGGGGTATCCACCATTACAAAATAAAAATTAACAAAGCAACAAGCCTAGAGCAAAAAATAGTTACATCCGCCAGGCCGCTTTCAAATTATTCACTCTATTCACGATCTTTAAAGTCATGATTTGCAGTGGTGGTCTTACTTCTGCAGCATCATGATGTAGTTTGTTGCGCCAACACCAAATTTGTGAGGCTGTCTCTCGAAACGTGTAGGGCCAGTTTGGTACCCCATTTCGTTCAAGAATATTTGCCTTAATCCATTCACCAATTGTGGGATGTTGAAAAAAGGCATTCCAAGTGCGTCTCGGTAACAGATTTTTCCATAGATTTCGTGGCCAAACACAATCCCTGAGGGCATGTAAGGAGGTTTCTTCTTCCCAGTTGTAAATAGAGCAGAGACCCGTGTTAGTAATGGTTCTTTTTCTCAAGAACACCATAGTGGGCAATTTGTCATGCTGGGCCTGCCACATTAAGAAATTTAAACGCAAGGGTCCCTTCATTTTCCAAATTGCAGGCCAAACGTCATCCCCTTCCCCATCAAGTTCATGGGACAGGAACTTGTAGCCATCAGCTACCGTATACTTCTTAGTTTGTTCCCCATTCCAGATAATGGTATTATGGTTTTCCAAAAAACCTGATTGAAATGTCTTAGCCGCAAAACAAATGTTTTTCCAAGCTGGAGATGCTGTCTGTTTTGGGGGGGCAAAAGGACTTCCATATTTCATCACCAGCACCTTAATCCACAGGGCTTGGTCTTGGGTCAAGAGTCCCCAAACTAGTTTCCCCAAGAAAGCCAGATTCATTTTGTAAGGGTCTTTAAATCCTAGACCACCATGTTGTTTGTCTAGACAAAGCCTATCCCAGGAGATAAAGTGCAGCTTCCTCTCCCCAAAAGAATCTTCTGCACAGTTTGTCAATTTCAGAGAGCAGTCCAATGGCAGTTTGATCGTTTGCATAGCGTAATATGGATGGGTTGCTAGCGAGCTCTTAATGAGGACCATTCTTCCAGCTTTAGATAGGCATTTTATTTTCCAGCTAGTGAGCTTCTTTTTCATCTTGTCAGCGATATACCCATAAGTAAATCTGGTAATTCTAGAGTGAAGAAGGGGCACCCCCAGATACTTACCAAAGTCAGCAGTGAACTGCATACCAAGTTTTTGGCCAATCAAGCTTCTTAGCTGAGGATTGGTATTTCTTGATACCGTGAATCTGGACTTTTGGGCACTTATACTCTGCCCTGAAATGTTGCAGAACATGGTCAGAACTGCTTCCATGACCTCAGCTTGTCGGCTAGTTTCTTCCCTAAACAAAACCAAGTCATCTGCAAAGAACAAGTGCGATAATTGTGGTCCTTGTCTGCTTACTTTGACTGGTTTCCAGATCCCATCTTCGACAGCTTTTTGAATGTAGAAGCCCAGAACTTCCATGCACAAAACAAACAAATATGGAGCAAGAGGGTCCCCCTGACTTCATCATTTGATCTTTTATTTCTTACCGAGCATGTAGTTTGTGTATATTCTTTCCTTTTAAGGTTTAAATAGATTTCATTCATTAACCTCCGCAATACAAGCACGTAGAGAAGGGGGACACACCAAATTCCACATATCCAACAAGACGAAGAGTTTCTCTAGTATTATTTGAGGAACATGTTGTTTTCTCTGAAAAGCAAGCTTAAGATGATCAATTAATTGTTGTTTTTGTTATGATCTAGATTTAGATAGTTGTCGTTTATTTCTAGTTTTATGTGTCAAGAATTAATAATGATTTAATTTTCTTTTTTGTACGATTATATATGTTTTCTTAGAGTAACAGTGTGGTTTCAGTATATTATGTATTAGTTTGTAGCGATGATTGTTTCCGGCAATGTTCTACAGTTACGGTGACTGATGTGACCAAAGTTGTGGTGGCAATAACCGTTGGCACGGTGCAGTTCATGCCTATAGGCCGGGTTTGTTTTTCCAAGTTCCAATTGTTTTGTTAGCTTCCGCATTATTATCTTTTATCATTGTTGTGGTGTCAGGCTTACACATGACATTTCTTGTAAGAGCTCATATTCGTGACGGTGGTGTTACAATATCAGAACACAAGTTTATAATATTTAGACGTAAACACTGCTATATACTTTGGGTTTTGATCTCACTAATAACCTTTTTTTTTACCACTTAGGCATGAAATAGGCATATGACTTTGTTACTCTTGCAATGTTGTTAACAAATTTGAACAAGTTCCTCCTCCAGTTTTTGATCCATACATATTTTGTTCGCATTTAACCAGATTTTTCTGCAATTTCTTATCCATATATTCTTCACATTATTTTGGGGTGAAAGGGATGTTAATTTTATGGGATAGGGGTTCCATAATTTTTTCACCTTTTTTTAGAGAATAAGGGATTTTTATTTTAATGGGAAGGGTGAGATTCGAACTCTGGTTAATACTAGAAGGTGCAATGACGTTTACTACTAAGTCAAGTTCAACCCGGCCCCTTCTGATCGATCCATGTTTTTTAACTCAAAATAAACACGAATTCTGCTCGAGTTCAGCACAAGTTCAAAGATGCTAATGACATAACTTGGATTCAAATTCCTGAAACTCTAAGTAAATATAACGCTTGAATTGACTTGAATTTTCACGTTCATTTGCACCAAAAATTCGAGGATTTCCTTCCTTGATCATGTGAGGCTTACTTTTTTGCTTTTCAAAATCCGAGAACTGCTCGTAGCATGCATAAAATAAACCAACAATTATGTGATTATCTTATCCTTGATACCAAGTTATTATCCGAAAAAGAACGTCTTACACGTATAAAATTAAAATTTAATCTAATTATATAGGTAAGTCTTACTTCATCAGCATCAGAGTTAGACTCGGGAAACTTAAACGACACGTGCCGGCAATTAGAAAACTACATCAAACGTTCCATCTTACAATATTGCAGATAACCAAAATATTTTGAAATAACTATTAAATCACCAAAGTTTAATCAAAAGATAAAGTACAGGAATTGCAAAGTTCATCTTAATTTTAAAAACATAAAGAAGAATTAAAGCATATCTCGGCATCACAAACTCACTCCTCAAAATAAAACTCGACGCATTTTTCCGTACAAAATCAGGTTCATTGATGATAGCCTCAAAACATATTTAAAAATATACATATGCATCAGTCATTGTAATTCTTTTTTGGACCTATATCAACTGAAGTAAATCTTTTGGGTCAATAAGCTATATTAAAACAACATAGACAGATAATACGAGATTTTTTATTATTGCGGTAGCGAAATCCACTTAAGCGGCCGTCCGACGTATCGGAAGGGCCGGCCCCGAGGGATGAGTGTCGGATCGGAGTAGGGATGAGTGTCGGACTAGCGTGTCCGAAGTTCCCGAGTCCGGCTTATTGAATGCGGACTAGCGGGATGGAGGCCCAAGATCTGTTGTTGGGCTTAGATTCAGACTCAATCTAGAGGCTCGGGTTCCGATCCGGATCGGATACATCAGGTATGATTTGTTTAATACTAGTATTTATTATGGAGCTATTATTTTGTTTTTGGAAACGAAATATACGCACGCACACCTTTTTTCCCCACTGGTACTCGAACCCGGATACTTCGGGTTAAATGACCACACTAATTACCACTGGACCAATGCTTTATTGGTATTTTGATGATATTATCAAACAATCAATCGTTCACCTCTTTTACCATTTCCGGATTGAAATGAGAGGAAATATTTGTGATGTTTCTCTTTATTAGCATTATATTAATTAATTGTTGAGATGATTTTGTATTAATGAATTAATGGTTTCAAATTGATGTTGACCCACAATCTTATGCTATGTGAAGATTCTAGTGTCTTTTGGATCACTTTATTGTAAGGTTATTCCCGTTTATCGTATTTATTGTTTTAATAGTGGGATTGGTATTAGTTGTTTAACAATATATATAAATGTGACATCGGGTATGATTTGCCTAATAGTCCACCCAATTTTTTTTTTTCCTCCTTTACTACGAGATATCCTCAACTCCTCATATAATATGGCTACTATATATACCCATGCAGGAGACTATCCAGTCCACGCAACGACTTCCTTTTTGGAGGGGTAATAGTCTCAAACTATGAAATAGAAACGCGTCTGACCAAAGACCAACGTGTTTTATCTTTTATACTTCAAATATGTAAGTGTGTGTATTTAAATCTAACCATAGCTATGTCTATTACATATAAAAGCTTTCGTAAGCACTGCCAATTTTAGACCATTGTATGTTATACTACTTACCACATTGCACATAATAAGTTGGCTAGTAAGCACAACATCCGGCAAAGCCAAGTGATGTGTTGTAATGTTTCCATACTTATCCCGCGGAGGATCTCGGCACGGTGCAGAGCCAAAGCCACATAACCCATTAACTTTATTTTACAATATAATACACACTTAAACCAACAGAACAACAATGAAATAAATAGATTCTGGATGATTCTTGACATCGTATCCGGCCATGGCAATTATGTTGATCGGTATATAGATGAAAAAAATCGGATGGACAAGATTTAACGTAATTCAATACACATTCGATGTACGTAACCAAAATAGATTTTTGTCATTTATGCATCGAAAATTATTTAATATTTATATAAAGTCCGGTTGAGATATAACTAAAAACCGGATATATATCAACCGATATGTATTATTATTTTCCAATGACAATTATTTCATATCCGTGCAAGAAAGCGCGCCGTAGTGTACATAAGAAGTCATTATATGTATATCCTTTGATAAGTCACAAATATAAGTCATAAGTACCCGTTGCATCATATAAAATTATTATCATTTTGGTGATATTTCAGTACGTACCAGTACTTATTATAAATCTCCAAAATAAATTTCAAAGAGATCGATAATTAAAAATCCAATCAAAGAAATGTCTGGTGACTAAACCAAGAGGGTTATCTCGATGGAAATATAAACAAGATAACAAACCAACCTCTTAATTAGTAGAACCAAAAGCGTTAGTAAATGCTAACGCTTTATACTTTGTTTACTATGTGCAAAATATGGCCGCTTTGCCCATTTACAAAAGTCGCATGCGGATGGAAGTTTTTTGCACGAATTAAATCAACATAAATATTATACTACCATGAAAATGAAAATATATAAAGAAAGCTTAAATAATAATAAATATGTATATAATTAAGCTAATTAACACAAGTTCATGTGCAAATTAAAGAAAAAACGCAAACAAATAATGTTATGAATTTGACATATATATTTAGAACTTGAAGCTGCAAGAATTGAAACACAGCTGGAAGTTGAGATGAAGAAGAAGATCAAGATGAAAGAGGGAGGCGATGAAAAAGAAGACATTAATTAATTATTGTGTACATTAGGGTTCATACATATAGTGTATATTTATACTTGGTTTCTTTAAGTTTTTGCTGTATATTTTAATGCAAGTTGGGGAGGGCAATATAACGGGCTGCAGTATGGGCAGTTGGGCACTGGGCAGGCACTAGCTAGTAGCTAGTGGGACGACTGCAAATTTGTATATAATATATATGTTATTATTAATTTTTAGCTGCCAAGTTGGGCTGCAATAATATATACTACTCCTATATAATATAATATAATTGAATGATGACAGCAAATTAAAGCTAATATATTAAGGGTAACTTGAAAATATATATATGCTCAAGAAGTAAATAATTTGACAAAATATGTCTTGTATTATGCGTTCACGATGCGTCGACGGTCATGCGTGCTCGGTGGTCATGCGTGGCTCGTGAGTCGGACGTAAGCATAGTTTCTGAGATGCATAATTTTTAAATATTTTACTTTTTGAGCATAAAAAATCAACTTTCCAATATATTTAATGGATCTCCATTTGGATGTGGTGAGCTCCATAGGACTAATTGGTGAGTCTTCATTATCATCAATCACCAAAGGGGTGGAGCTAATATAATTCAGATATATAATGATATGTGCATGAAATCTCATCAACTTTCTTTTGGAATAATGGTCTTTTAATTCTTGACTAAAAGTGATTATTATAATTATTATTGGCTTATGTATTAATTGAGCTTTGATCAAAGTCTTAGTTCAACAGTCATAATCCTTTAATTTCTTCATGACCTTGAATACTAAATAGTGGTTATAACCGTGTCTACGTAGCGGTCAACGATTCACTCCTATATATACGGGATTATGGGATATACATTTATCACAAAGAATTCTAATTAAGCACTTATAGACCGTAGTCCGGAAAATCATTAACTAATCTTATAATAGCCATTGATTATAAAGTCATTCTAATTCATTAATTTGGTGAATCAACACTTGTAATTAAACTACGTAATAATTTGTAATATGTATGCACTTTCGAATGCTTGCAAACATGGACGGCGCTATTCAAAAGCATTTGAGTCAACTATCCGCTATATTTTTAAAAAGAAAAACAACTCTATGTATTGTGTTTTTAATATAAAAAACAAAATGGAAAATTACCACTAAAAATTAACTTGTCCCTCTAAGATTATTAGTAACTAATTGACATTGACAGAATTGGGTCGGGATAACAACAAATATTTTAGGTAGTAGAGAATATTAAAAGTTTTTTTGTACTCAATTTTAGTCAGAATACTATTCGATTTAGAATAAAATCAAGTATAATGATCGTATTCGACTCAAATTGAATTACAAGATTGATTTGACCATAAATTCCGAATATTATATATTTTCCGACTCATTTACGGTCGAATGGCGGCGTGTGGAATATCCAAACGAAGCCATTTCATTTCTTGGTAAGTGTAAAAACAACATTTTGAAGAAAAAATTTTAAAAATTGACCCACTATAGTTGTCTTTAATTCTAAAAGAAAAAATCATTGACCCACCCACTATAGTTTGAATCCCCAACTCGTATTTTCGGACTTCCTGCAGCCGTCCATCATTGCAAAATAGTTGAGGGATTTTTTTCCTTCTTTTTTCTTTTTGTGTTCAAGTAGTAATTCCTTAAAATAAAATAAAAAGAGTATTAATAATAGTGTAAGGACTACCAACGTATTAACTAAAAACTCAAGGAGCCAAAGCTTAATTCACCGAAAGGTCAAAACAACCCCCTGCTCTTGTCGTTTGCTCCGAGCTCCGCTCAGCTCAATTCTCTCCCGATTTTCTATCTATCTGTAATAATAATTCCATCTTTTTCTGATCAAAGGAGCTCAATTTCTTGCTACCTTGTTCTTTGATGTGAAGTTTAAGTGGACGTATAGTTCCTGAAAGAATTTTATTTTAATAGCAGATAATTAAATATGGATCAGAAGAAGCGGCAAGTTTTTTCTGTTGATGTTCTTGAAAGACATGCTACGAAAGGTCGTGGAGTCATCACTTGTATGGCTGCTGGCAATGATGTCATTGTTCTTGGAACAAGTAAAGGATGGATTATTAGATATGATTTTGGCGTCGGAGATTCATCTGGTAATGTCATCGTCTGATATGAATAACTTTCCTATTTTTTCTCAATTTTTTTGTATGAGTGTGGTACTACAGATAATCTGTTGACTGTTGCCTGTTTCCTGTTGGTGATATTACGTAATTGAATACAGAATGAGAGCAAAATTGAATTTTTTGGATTTCAGCTGAGCATTGAATTTTTAGTTTTTTTGGGGTGATGAAAGTAAGGACCTTTAGCCTTACTTTGTCGATTTTGAGATTTGAAGCATTGGAGGTTAAATATAATCTGTATATTTTCAGCTGCAAGGTCTATTTTCATTAGGTTTTCCCTAGAGGCTATCGTATTGCAGTTTGAGTGGTGTGGATTTAAGTTGATTTTTTTTATAAATTGTAATATTAGGTTGAGCTGATAGATTACATTCTCAGATATCGACCTTTCTGCCGGAAGAACTGGAGAACAATCAATACATAGGGTGTTTATAGACCCAGGTGGTAGTCATTGTATTGCTACAATTGTTGGTCCTGGAGGTGCCGATACTTTTTATACGCATGCAAAGTGGCCGAAGCCTCGTATTTTAAGCAAGCTGAAAGGTCCTCTTGTGAATGCTGTTGCTTGGAATCGGCAGCAAATTACTGAAGGCAAGTTTATTGTTTCAGTAGCTGTTGTTTGTTTCTATTAGGATAATAAGTGTTTGCATGTCATTTGTTTGGATTTGACTTGTTGCAGCTTCAACACGGGAAGTTATTCTTGGTACAGAGACTGGTGAACTTCATGAAATCGCTGTGGATGAGAAGGATAAAAGGGAGAAATACATCAAGTCGCTCTTTGCTTTGAAAGAACTTCCAGATGCCTTCATGGGATTGCAGGTTCAATCCTATCCTTTTGTTGTTTAAAGTAAAAAAGAACATCTAGATTCTATTCTCTTGAAAAGGTGTATCAAATTTTGTCCCATCTGTTTCCATCCTTGTCAGACACATTACCCACCTTTTTAGAAAATGGATCAGAAATGGGAGGAAATAATCTCTCTTTGTATGAAAATTATGTCATTTGATTGTGACATGAATTGCCATAGTTGGGATATAGTGCTTTCAGATTCGCTTCTATGTAAATGCGCTGACGTTCATATTCTTGTAGATAGGTTTTCTTGCATTTTTTTCCCGTTAAATGCAAAGTGCTGCCTGCCATCATCATTGGTGATACTATTTTCGAAAAATCTAAAACATATGTTTTCTCAGCCGAAATGCAGTTTCTTTTGAGAGGGTAGGGTGGGGTGTAGTGTGGGGAAGTGCTTGGTGCTATAGCTCTGTTATTCTTCTACTTGGCTGTTTCTTCTTCTGTTCAGCGGTCTAGTATTTTGCACCAGAACGAATTGTTGAACTTGATTCTGATAAAGCAAGGTACTGAAGCTAGAAAGTGTGCCTAATTTACCATCATGCTAAGCCATACGACAGTCTACTCTACACTCAGATTCCACTTTCTAAAGAAGTTGGTGATATTCAGTTGTATCAGAAGACACCATCATGAGAATGTTGAAAACTTGTTTAAAAATAGATTGAAGCATGATGGCCTAAGAATATTTTTCACACTTAATTACATCAAATAACTTTCCGTAGTCTTTGCGAAAGCTTTACCCAAGTTCTTGGACTAGCATCTGATTTGCTGCATGTAAGCTGGATCACAACTTTGAGCTTATTGTTTTCTTTGGTTCTTGGATGCAGATGGAAACAGCTTTTGTAAGTAATGGTATAAGATATTACGTGATGGCAGTTACGCCTACGAGGCTTTATTCTTTTACTGGAATAGGTTCATTGGAGGTATGTTTCAAGCCAATCTTTTTGAATCCGTGCCATGGTTGTGTGGACATAAAAGAAATGGATTGATATGATTATTCAATCCTTTGTTTGTTCTCGATGATTTTTAGTTACTGTGTCTTAATTTAGGTGCTGAATAGTTTGTTTGATGGCGTTTATTTATTTCCTTTAATTTTTAGTGCACTAAATGTGACATAATGACATTCTACTTACTGCCTCTAGTGCTTATTTTACTTTGACTGCTGAGCGACAGGTGTTTGTTTCCTGTCTGCAAACTATATTGTTTAATGAACTTGATTAGATTTATAAAGAAAATTAGAAGCAGATAAAACTAACTAAGAGGTCCTTAATTTGGTCCCTAATAAAAACATGTCTAATATTTTGAATATCATAATTTGACATGGGATTTTACATATCTGTCGGTAGATGGTGTTGGAGCAGTTGATGTTGCATTATTATCATTATATAAGTTCAAAAAGTGAGGGACAATTGAAGCAAAAGAAAAAAGGTATTTGATGTAAATGTGGACTATCTATTTATGGGACATCCCAAAAAGGAGTGGACAAGGTTAATGGAATGGAGGGAGTACACGGTTTCAGAATTCCTTGAACTTTTTTCTCCAAATTGTTTTGTGCTGAACGCCTTTTTGGAGTTTGTTGTGTAACCCATAGTATGCATAGTGCATGCCTGATTTGGCTTGTTTGCTATAGTTGCAGTTTCTTTTTTTTACCTCAGCACGTATTGGACTGTTGACTCTGATGCGAGCAACACCACCACAGCCTTGTTTGCATTTGATGAGGAGACTATGTGAACTCCCTTTCACCATTGCATTTTGATTTGTATCTTTACCTCTTCCATTCCAATCATGTGAAATATTTTCTAGTGAATTCTCTCATCATCTTTTCGCTCCTCCCTGCCTTCCTAAAGTATTTATGGCCTCTTCGATCTGAGGATGCTTTCTTGGTCCATTTGATGGCCTCATTTGCGTACAAACTTTGGCTCTTTTATTCTCTCACAGTTGGATGATGGGAGACCTCTTTTATGTAATCCATCCTTATAAGTCAAGTAATGAATATCTTTATCTCCCTTGCCCTCATTCTGTCAAATGGTTCATTGTCCAACATTTCGGACCGTAGAGTGTTGCATGCCTTGTCGAAGTCCTCAGGTTCTTACCTATAAGTTCAAGGGAGTCTTTGTGAGCCTTGTGACACTCTTCCTATTTCGCCCATCCCCTTTTCTATTCCTACTCCTTTCTGGAGGTTTGATCCTAGATGGTTAAAAGTTTTCATAGGTACATCTCGATCTTCTATTTCAGAAAAGTACTGTATGTTCCTCACACTATTTTTGTCTTGTTCACATATATAAGTTCAAGGGAGTCTTTTTGAGCCTTGTGACACTCTTCCTATTTCGTCCATCCCCTTTTCTATTCCTAACTCCTTTCTGGAGGTTTGATCCTAGATGGTTAAAAGTCATAGGTACCTCTTGATCTTCTATTTCAGAAAAGTACACTATGTTCCTCACACTATTTTTGTCTTGTTCACATATGTTTTAATTTTTAGTCGTGGGGTAGGAAAACTGGAGCAGAAATCAACTTGCTGTATAACCTATCCTTAATCCTGGTCCAACGGGCTTGGTTCTTGTGCTCTGATCTGTCCTTTTCCTGATATATCCTTCTCTACTATTCTTTAGTGATTTTCATTACTCATTATACTGGCAGAATAGCCTCTTTGACCACGACTTAATGTTGTTTCTTCTTCATTGCAGTCTGTATTTAACAGTTATTTGGACCGCAATGTTCATTTTATGGAGCTACCTGGTGAGATTCCAAACAGGCAAGTGTATTAGTCTATTTTCAGTTAGCTTGGTACCTGATGCAGAAAACCGGAGGAACACTAGCTAAGACTAAGAAAACTGGAATGTTTTGTTTTGATTGGTCAAGTGAAAATGACTGAAGTATGATAATAGGTTCTCGGGTTTAATGAGAAAACGAAGAATGCTGAATGACATTTTGAGTGTGTTAAAAAGAACCTGGGGACTCCTCCAGTCCATAATTTGAGTATTTATTATGCTCCAAGCTGGGGTGACAAAAGACATGATAGCTTGCTAATGTGGCCATCAACATGAACCAGTGTCTAAAAGCATTACAATGCCTAATGTACCAAAGATAAAATATAACAGAAATTATATAAGCTGCTGCTGCATCTTTAGTCGCTCCTAACTTATGTTAAATGTGTGTCTAGATTCAGTGCTTTTTTACGAAATAGATCTGCAGAATATTCTTAGTATCCAATGACATATTGTGTCTCTTTTCAAACTTCCGTTTTTGTTATCTATGCACTTCTTTTGACTGGGAAGTGGTTCTGATATGCTCTTTGGCAGTGAGCTTCACTTCTTTATAAAGCAACGGAGAGCTTTGCACTTTGCATGGCTTTCAGGTGCAGGAATCTACCATGGCAGTTTGAACTTCGGTTCACAAAATTTGTAAGATAAGCTAGCCATTTTGTCAGCTATTCAATAATTTATCTTGCAGAATTTATACAGTTCCTATTTGTTCTTGCACAAGAGAGCATTTTAGTTTTTGTGCACTCATTTGAAAGTGCACTTTGGCCCTAATTTTCTTGCTCACTGTTTTTACGTACTGTGATAGTTCTCCAAATGGGGATCAGAACTTTGTGGAGAATAAAGCACTTTTGAGCTATGCAAAATTAGGTGAAGGAGCTGAAGCTGTTAGACCTGGTTCGATGGCAGTGTCTGAATTTCACTTTCTTCTACTTATTGGCAACAAGGTTAAGGTGAGTCTGAATTCAAAATTTTAATTTGTTTGAACTTATCTTAGACTTACTAGGGTAAGTTAACATTTTTCAAGCTTTAGTGCGTTGGACTGTCCTAATTTCACAAACTCAAAATCAAAGGTTCAGTTGCACTTCATGATACTGTGACTTTCTTGTAGTTTTTGCATTCCCTAAAAAAACATGCCTCATGAATGCCTGCGATGATAATGGATTTAGACCGACGTGGGAAAAATGGTATTATGGTAATAGGTGTAATTTTCTTTTTCAACCATTTAGTTTCTTCATTTGCTTTCTGTTAGTCCTTGTTTGTACATTCTCTGCATTATTAAGTTTGGCAGGCTTTCTTCTTTCCTTGCATCCATATACATGTACGAATGGGCCAATAATCAGGATTCATTCTGCTTCTCACTGAGTCCGTATGTAGTCTACTAAATGAAGACAGAATATAGGGTAAACTTATAAGATTTTTAATGTGGAAAATGGAGACATATACAAATTGACTTTCCTACATGCTGCATTTTTGAATTCAACAATATTGAAGGGATGATGTCCATTCCTTTGTCCAATGATTATAATTATTAAAATGAAAATATTACCTTCTCTCATCTTGGGTAGGCCATTTATCAAATCAGTTATTTTGGTTGCCTGTGAATTTGCATAATTTAGGGATAAGTAAAGATTTTTTTTCCGTAAGTCTAGTGTTTGGTTATTCACAAAAAAGTGAAGCAATTGGCCTGCGTAATTAAAATCACTGCACAAACAACTTCAATAACTATTCTTTATATATAATTTGGAAATGAAAATGTTAAATAAGAAGCATCATCTCATATAAAATCAAATGACCAATTTCCTATTGGTGCGTTACAATTTTATCCTTCGTTATTATGTAGGTTGTAAACAGAATTAGTGAACAGATAGTTGAGGAACTTTATTTTGATCAAGTATCCGATGCACTTGGGAGGGGAATAATTGGTTTATGCAGTGATGCATCTGCTGGGCTATTCTACGCATACGATCGGAATTCCATTTTTCAGGTTCATCTTAACGTGGATTTTTCATTTTTTTTTTTTATTTCTTATGCTCGTAAGTATACCAGAGCAATTGAGCCCAAGATAAAAAATATTAGGTATCTGTTACTGATGAAGGCCGAGACATGTGGAAGGTTTACTTAGACCTGATGGAATATGCTGAAGCTTTGGCAAACTGTCGTGACGCCCTTCAGAGAGACCAAGTTTATCTAGGGCAGGTAACTCACGTAGACCAACTTACATGTGACGTATTCTGCAGATTGATATTTATAAATTGAAATTGTGTTCTGTCATTACTTTCTTCTTGATACCGAACTTCAATCAAGGGGGTTACAACTCAACTGTCGTTCATTCGACCTGTTAGTCTGCTGAAGTGAACTCCTTGTCACAGGCAGAAGCTGCATTTTTAGATAAGGAATTCTTTAGAGCAGCGTCATTTTATGCGAAGGTGGGTCTACTTTTTCTTTCCACTAGCATGATTGTCTGTTTAAGTATATAATTACTTCAGTTTAAAAGAAGTGTCTTTAATTAGTTTTCCTTACATATTGCAGATAAAATGCTAGCATATAGCGCTATAGCAGTGCATGTGCAACCTCCTAACACCATGTAATAACTGTTGCAGGTTAATTATGTGCTGTCATTTGAAGAGATCACGTTGAAGTTTATTAGCGTAGGCGAACAGGTGAAAGTTGTCATTTTGAATATGTTTTTTAAATTCATTGTAGAATGAATACCTTATTGTTTGTAGTCATTCACAATGCTTTGTGTGATATTAGTTGCTCCCTCAATCACATATTGATAGGTTTTTGTTTTCTTTGTGGAAGTCCCAAATTCTTGTGTACTTACAATATTTGTATTTTAAGTAGTTTATAAAGTTCTTAAACTACTTTATTTGATCTGACAAACTAAAAAACGATTTATAAATGAACGAGCCAACTGAAAGTGTTTGTATACAACTGGTTTATGAGTTGAAATCCACCAATTTGGGGCAGAGGGAGCACCTACTTGTTGTCTTATAGTTTTATGAGTGAGCAAAGTTCTTGCCTTTAATGTTTTTGTATGCCTGGATGTGTCTGTTCTCACATGGTTAGAGTATACAGCTATTTATTTGCATGTAAGTGCGGTCATCTGCATTTGCATGCATGTATTTATCACATAATTGGTATATTAAAGTGCTCTTTTTTTTTTTTTGAGGGGATATATTAAAGTGCTCTTAGAACTTGAAGCTTCACTTTATGATTGGCATTGCTTCGTTCTGAGGTCTACCACGGTTTTCTGAAGTCGTTTTTGTTGCTGTCTTTTTTTTTTTTTTCAATAATAATAAACTAGCACCAACTGGATTTTATTTTTCTAATTTTTATTATTATAAATATTTTGAACTTTAGGCGAGAAGATAACTCTGTGAATCAGTTCATAAATTAGAAGCGACAGCATCATTTGTTTGTCAGCATGAATGCAAAACGTTGGAAAAAGTTCTGGATGTTATAGTTGATAAAACCCATGCATTTTATACAATAGATGCATATTTAGGTAAACTAAGCTTATCTTTTGTCTTCAGGATGCTTTGAGAACTTTTTTACTGAGGAAGCTCGATAATCTTGACAAAGATGATAAATGCCAAATAACCATGATTTCAACGTGGGCAACTGAATTATACTTGGATAAGGTCTCCTCTCTCTCTCTCTCTCTCTCTGTTTTGATGTACCTACTACAGCTTTAATGAGTTGTGTTTGAATAGCGGAAACTACATATTTTGACACATGCCAATTTGGTGAAGAGGCAGTTTCTAATTTGAAACCATTTTTCAAATGAAAGTATTAGTGTACCATTTATTTTTATGTTGTTGTTGTAGTACTTAAATTCTTAATACTGTGATGGCAGATAAACAGATTGCTATTGGAAGATGATAATGCTTCTGAGAATAGTGGTTCGGAGTACCATTCAATCATTATGGAGTTCCGGGCTTTTCTAAGTGACTGTAAGGATGTGTTGGATGAAGCAACCACTTTGAAACTACTGGAAAGGTGATTACTATTTCTGTTATTTTTCTCATTTCTTCCATGAAATGATCAATGTTTAGGGTGAAATGGATGCCTTTTTGGTATATCTAATGTCTTTATTTCTTTTACGTATAATGAGGTGGAAGTGAAGACATAACTAACAAGTAGAGCGCATTATTTTATGCTAACTTGAAGCTTAGTAAAATATGAGACAGCGCTTTCAAAAAAAATAAATAAATTATGAGACTGCTTCTTCACACATGTGGAAAAAAAACTGACAGTCTGTGCTAGGGAGAGTCTGCTTGTGTAGAACCATTTAGGGCTACACATCTATATGTCTATGGCATGATTTTTCAATGGGATTCCCAGATATTAATGTGCTAGGAATTTCAAGGGTAAATAGACTTCAAGAAGTAGGAATATTTTTGCTTGATAGTTGATACAGACTGCGGACAATTCATAGTAGATTTATGCATGGCCTTAGGGATGAAATCATGAGACACGAGCACTTGACCAGGCAAAAGAAAGAAGAGTGATGTGTGGGACTAGCTAAGAGTAAAACTTGTTTTTGTTATTTAGTCCAGTTATGTGTCGATCCTACAAGGTGTTGCACGCACTTGTATCCTTTGGTCTTGTGGAAAAAAACTGATTGATTTGTGTATCAATCATATTGGAAAGGGATTTAAAATGGTGTTAGAGAACTGGCCTCATGAAGATTTGCTTCCTTTGTGCCATTATTCCAGTATATGGCTGGTAGGTAGTAAATCTTAGACTGCATCATCGTTGCATCTGGTCTTCCAAAAGGCTTCTTCAATGTTTCAGAAGTGACCTTAAGATATAATGATTGCAGCATTCTGCAAATGCTCATTTATATTCATGGTTTCTGCAGCTATGGTAGAGTTGATGAATTGGTATTCTTTGCTAACCTAAAGGAGCAATATGAGATTGTGGTCCACCATTATATACAGGTATGCTTGATGATGCTTCCATGTTAAGTTATAAGTGCTATTTGACTTATTGACCCAAGTTAAAACTGCTTTTGTGACCCTTTCTGCCACCTATGCACTATTCCACATTCCCCTGAAAACCACAAAAGTGAAGGAATATTTTGTCTTTCATTTTCTTTTGTTGGATGAGCTCCTTAATGGCCTCTGGAAACTCCTGATATTATATGATTTTTTTTTGGGGTATTTTATAGCAAGGAGAAGCAAAGAAAGCACTCCAAGTTCTTCAGAAGCCTAATGTTCCTACAGACCTGCAGGTAATGACGCCTATTAGAAACTCTGATTGTTATTGAGCAATTTCGGTCTGCACTATCTGTATATGTCCTAGCTTAAAATAATGCAATATTTGAGTTATATATATGCTCAGAAATAGTGAGTCTCTTATATTCCTGGAGGAGCTGATTTGCTTTTCATTATTACAATTGCCTAGAAAAAATTTAATATTTGCATTCTTTGCAGTACAAGTTTGCACCTGATCTTATCATGCTCGATGCATATGAAACTGTGGAGTCGTGGATGATTACCAAAAACCTGAACCCCAGGAAGATGATTCCTGCAATGATGCGATATTCTAACGAACCTCATGCAAAGTAATGCAAACATCTAGTCTTTTGACATACTGTCTTTCCTTTTTGTTTTCCTGTCTGTTTTGTTCTGGGCTCAAGTTAACTATAAAGTTGCCTTTCCCCATCATGTGATTATTCTTTCCTCTTATGCTTCACTCAGGAATGAAATTCATGAAGTTATTAAATATTTGGAACATTGTGTTCACCGTATGCAGAATGAAGACCCTGGTGTTCACAATTTATTGCTGTCTTTGTATGCAAAGCAGGTTGAATTTACCGTTTATCATTTCCATTTTCACTTGCATATTTTAACTGTTGCGGTTTAATCAAAACCTCTGTAGTTTCTGCATCAAATGGGATTAGATAATTTTTTTTATAGCTAATGATTCTTCAACATATTTGATGGGTTGGCTATGAGATTATTTTGGTTAAACTTCAAGCCTTGTGAGTTAATGATAACGTCTGTTGTGAATGCATTTTATGCTCCAAACTTCTCTCTATACAAATTAACTTAGTCGTTTAGTGAATCATCATCATTGTCTGATGACAAATACGTGCATTCAGTATTTCTGTCACAACTTTAATTTGGTAATCACATAGTAGTTTATGCAAAGAAAGATTGATCATGTCTGGCTAGTGGAACAGCTATATCTTGGATGCTTGAACACGTTCTTGATTTACGATCTGATGTTGAGCTTTTGTTTTGATGTGAAACATGAGTGTCCCTCAACCGCTTCATGATTCATTCTATCGTGCATATGATTTTCTCTTGCCCCTTAAGTTTTTTTTAACTTTAACTTACTGATTTACCCCTGCCGTTCCCAGTTCCGTATGCCCCATCACTTTAAGGAGTTTTTTGTTTGTAGTTGACTGTCATTTTTACTTATCAAAATCATCATTATTACTTTTTACACTGCCTTATTTACCGTATGTCTTTATTAGGCGAGAAAGAATAAAGATGAGAAAGCATTTGTGTGACCTAAGGATATACCAGTCATTTGGATCCCTGATTTCATGCTATATTTACTTACCTGTTTAGTCTCTATGACGGAACCTTAGTCCCAGATAATAAGGAACAGAGGTTGCATTTCACAAAAGTACCACAAATTTATGTTTGATTTTCAGCAATTCAATTAAACAGGAGGCGCTTGACATTTAAAGACTTAGTTCTCCTTTTTTGTTTTCTTTTAGATGAAACGTTTCATTTCCAACTGGATGTTGCATTCTGAAAGAAATATTGAGGATGCGTTTATGCTTCCTTATTGCAATTTGAAATTAATGTCTAAATATTGTTCTATCAGGAGGATGAGAGTTCACTTTTGCGTTTCCTGCAATGCAAGTTTGGCAAAGGACAGCCAGATAGTCCGGACTTCTTTTATGATCCTAAGTATGCCTTACGTCTTTGTCTCAAGGAGAGAAGGATGCGGGCTTGTGTGCACATATATAGCATGATGTCTATGCACGAAGAAGCTGTTGCTCTTGCTCTGCAGGTAACCTAAACCTTCTCTTTCTCGCTTATTTTGCCGTATATGTAAATTAATATATGCTAAGGTCTGTCATGTTGTCAAGGCCGTGCTGGTTATGTTCTGTAATTTTTTCTGTGAGCATGCACGTGTTTATGTTATATATATATATGAGAGAGAGAGAGAGCACCTTATCAAAGATGTTAATAATTGACAGAAACAACTATTCTTTTCTTCCTAGTGGATCCTAGTGGCAAGTAATTTAAGCGAACTTGTGCAATTTTCGGTTTCCCTTGATTTTTCAGGTTGATCCGGAGCTTGCTATGGCTGAAGCAGATAAAGTTGAAGATGATGAAGACTTGAGGAAGAAGCTCTGGCTTATGGTTGCAAAGCACGTCATCGAACAGGAAAAGGGAACAAAAAGAGATAACATTCGAAAAGCAATTGCATTTCTTAAAGAAACAGATGGACTACTCAAGATCGAGGACATATTACCCTTCTTTCCTGACTTTGTTCTCATTGATGATTTCAAGGTTTTCCCTTTCCTTTTTTTTTTTCTTTTTTTGCTTTTGTTGTTATGTGTGTTTCTATGAGAAGAGTGAATAAAGTTGTTTGTTCTTTTTGGGTTGTCATATATTGATTGATAGTAGTGTCGTATCATTGTGTACTTGTCTGCTGTACTAGCAAATTACGCAAAATGAGAACGATTTCTAATAATTTACCATCTCATCTAAAAGCTTAAGTTGTTAAGAAGTGTTATTTATATTTATATATATATATATCCAACACGTCCACTCCCGTTTAGGGATGCCAACAGGCGGACAAGAGTATACATGCTATAGCAAAGTAACAACAGCAATATAGTTTTTGCTGGTAGCAGCAAAAGTGTTGATGCTTCTTTTGAGGATCATATGCTGTAACGATCTTCACTTGGTTCAAGTTGACTTAATTCTCCCTTATGTTGTTATTTACAGGAAGCTATTTGCTCGTCTTTGGAAGATTACAATGACCAAATTGAAAAGCTGAAGCAGGAGATGAATGATGCCACGCATGGAGCAGATAATATACGAAACGACATCAATGCATTGGCACAGCGATATGCTGTAATTGAACGCGACGAAGAATGTGGTGTAAGACATGACTTCCAATCTGGATGTTTCTGTTTTTGGAATTCTTGTGCTCTCTTTTCCATTATTATTTTTGCGTACTTACTTTCTGTTTACGGTTAACTAGGTTTGCCGAAGGAAGATATTAAACGTAGGCCATGACTACCAGGTGTCTAAAGGTTATACGTCTGTTGGATCTATGTCCCCGTTCTATGTCTTTCCTTGCACACATGCATTTCATGCTCAGTGCTTGATAACCCATGTGACAAGTTGCACTAGTCAAAGACAGGTAACTCATCGACCTTTTTGCTCTTTGCCTTTTGTGCATTTCCTTTCATTTATACACTAATGTCTCCGAAGACACCAGTGTTGCACTCAGCATGATTTCTAGGGGTAGTTACGATGGTTCATTGCTTAGTCCTGCACCAGATTTATCTGTCTTTCTGTTCAACTTCGAGTAACATGCCCTCTACTTGAGCATTGATTGCCGGATACCTAATGGGGTCCGTCGTCCTTACTGGCTAAAAGAATTAATCCACATGACCATACCCATGTGTTCACATGCAAATTCTCTTTCCACGTGTGGTGTCACCTACCTTGGCGGTGTTTTATGGGTGAAAATGCTTTGGAGTTCACATGTAAATTGTTTTTCCGCGTGTGGAGCCGTTCATTGGTAACTGCTCAAATAAAATATAAATAAGGTTTCCTGCATCCATAATCTTTGGATATGATCATGTAAATGTGTACATCCCCAGTTGAATCTGCTGATCTTTTGTGTTGGTAATACTAATAGATATTAAGCATCTCTTTTTCCCTATGATTTTCTTTCTTCAAAACTTATTGCAGGCCGAGTACATCTTGGATCTGCAGAAGCAACTTACATTACTCGGCAATGAACCTAGGAAGGATGCAAATGGTGTCACATCTGCAGAAGAATCAATAACAAGCATGACGCCTGTCGAAAAGGTTGTAAATCAGTTGGCTTTACTTAGGATATCATCTTAATTATAGTTGTCTTTCATTTTATTTATAATTTTTATTTTAGCTACAATAACATAGCCTGTGGAGTTGAACAAATTTGATGCAGATTCGATCACAATTGGATGATGCTATTGCAAGTGAATGCCCATATTGTGGTGACCTTATGATTGTGGAAATATCAAAGCCATTTCTTTATCCTTTGGAAAGTGATGAAATTGCATCATGGGAGATTCAACCACATAATAATCCTGGACTTCAGAAGAGCATCTCTTTGGCTGTGTGATTTACCTACGACTGGTATGTACTCGTCGTGTTGAATGGTCTTTTCCTTGCAAAAAAAGATTCCCTTATCCAGCTTCAGTTTTCCTAGGAGTAACGTCTGTTTCATCTGGTGCAAGTCTAGTCACAGGTGCACAAGTATGGGTGGCCAGGGTGGGGGTATTTACCTTGGCAGATCATATGTAAAACTCTGTTTGAAGATATATCATTTATTCCTAGTGATTGCAGGAAAAGTAATGGAATCATGTTTGGGGTGCCAATGCCAAACCAGAAGAAGCAACACGAGTTGGAGTCTGCAAGATATCTATTTACCACCTCAGCTCATGTTTTCTTAACCAGTAAATAATTTATGCTCAATGCAATTTCACGGTTCAATGAAGATATGAGCAAGCAAACGAATGATGATCCGAATTTGCTGGTAGAAGCCATGAGTCTGGGGATTGTTCAGTTTTTGCATAAAAGCTTTGGCTCTGTGTCTGTGTTTTTAGTTTCCTATGATTAATGGTGGTTATACACATATATAAACATCTTTCAATATGTGCTCAATGTACTCAGTTTGTATAGATCATTGCTTCTCTTTGCATATGCTGTTAATAGATTTAATTTATTTAAACAAAGGTTATTACTTGTGTATTTAGTGGCTACTTTTGTAATACCCTCTTCTCCATTTGAATGTAAAAACATGCAATTGATTGCTGCTGCATTAATCCCAATATTAAAAAAAGACCCAATATTGAATACTGTACTCTGCATTATGTTGGCAAAACAAACAAAACTTCATGTACAAAATGCAACTTCACTCACTAATTCTTTATTGACAAACTTGCTATACAAACATATAAGAAGTAAAGATAGGATACTAAACAAGAATTAATGTTATCGTCTCAAAGACAAGACAAGAGACAAGAGACAAGAGATGAGAGACAAGAGATGAGAGACAAGAGACCAGAAACACAGCATAATCAGCAAAGGTCCTTCCATCTTCAAGCTGCTTACCGGCGAAAATCAACCTCTGCTCATCAGGTGGGATTCCTTCTTTATCCTGAATCTTAGCCTTAACATTATCAATGGTGTCAGAACCCTCAACCTCGAGAGTTATGGTCTTGCCTGTAAGTGTCTTGACCAATATTTGCATCTGATCAAATCAAAAACATGAAGAAAAAAAGCACAGGATCAACTCACCAAATTCGCCAGTTTGGCCATATGAAACTAAAGTAGCAATCTAAAATATCCTTGAAGATCAAACACTGTTATGACGGATGGAGATAACTTCAGATGCAAGAAATTGAAACAGATGCATTCAAACGCAAATAATCAAAGGAGATAACAGAAAACAAGAAGAACACATATTTAACGTGGAAAACCCCTCTCAAAATGAGAGAGATAAAAAACCACGGGCAGAAAAGAGATCTTTATTATTATGTACTGAGTTACAGATTCCACACACACAGACAATGCAACAACAACTGTATTTATAGGCACAAATCCCTAAACCCTAGCCGTCGGGAATCTTTGTACGAAACACCATAAATACCCCTACACGTGTCCTCTTTTTAATGACGTTATATATACCGTCACATAACGTAATTAACAGATGTGGGACCCTGTATTCGTATTCGTACTCATCGCCTTTCACCCTGTCGACGAAGCCTCCTCGCAGACTCCTCCCTACGACGACGAATTGAATAATTTCTCAGCTGTCCATCACACAACTGAGTCTTCAGATTGATTCACCAGATGTAGAGTTTAAGTCACAAACACTGCCCCCCTAACCGCCCCAACCCCACCTCCAAGATTCAACGGCCTTTGCCAACTATATTGGAAGAACAACCGGGTCCCAAAAAAGCTAAGAGCGCCTAAACGAGGAAAAATAAACTGCAACTTTTCTCATTCAAACAGGAAAAAAGTGCATGAAGAAGAATCAATGGGCGACATTAATCAAAACCCAAGCAGAAATTCTAACATGTAAAAATCGATGTATTCCTCCATACAATAAAAACAAGGCGCAAAGTGCAAGAAAAAAATGGAGTAAACCCAATACCATAAAAGTCATGAAAGCAGCAGCTCAGGAAAATAAACATAAACATAAACAAAATATAAACATAAACAAAATATAAAAATCCAAAGACGAAGAACAGAGAAGAAGAATAACCACGCACCTTGATGAAGATTTTCGGAAAGCAACGAAAGGATATTTGGAAGAGAAAGAGATTTGAGCGAGGTACTAAATTTTCTGTGCTTCATGGCTCAAGCTTCTCCAAGCCCTTCTATCTGCATAAGTCATGTTAGACATTCTTAACTGATTAAAATATTACAAGATAATATCAAGTCAAAAAAGGCTGCTATGATAACTTTTCTGTTTTCCCATCCCTCCATTTATTTTTTTTTAGCATTCCAACATTTTTTCAGAATAATAATTAATCTAATTCTTTCAAAGAGCCAACTACCCTTCATTCCTCTCTCTAAATCTCCCTTCGATACCTAGTATTTTGTGGGTCATAACAATTTTCCACACCCATTTTGCAATTTACCACTACTATTGCTCTCAGCAGGAAACAAAATTGCCTTCGGTATTTTAACCACTTGCTGCTAAACCTACAGAGAGAAAAATAAAATAAAATTGAAAAGTACGTTTCTTCGTCATTTTCTTGACTAGAAGATAGAAAATCTACATCATCTGCAACCCCATACAGGGCGCAGCAAAAAAGACGATATTTTTGGGGGAGGAGAACTAGAAGACGTGTGATTGAAGCCAATTGTTTCCGGTTGCAGGTTACTTACTAGCATATACTAATAATCGAGGCTTTTCTTTCGCGGATTTTCGAGTAGCTGCAGGGAAAGAAAGTGCAAGTTTTTGTGTTCAAAATTCAAGGTATCATTAGCTGAATGATTTATAGTTCTAGTTTGAGCTTTATCTGCTCAAAAATATTCTTGCTTGCTTCTTTTGGGATTGATGTTCAGGCTCAGCTAAAGGATTTGGATTTGCGTGCTTATGTGAAGGTTTAACAGTTATTACTACTTAACAGTAATTTTATACATAGTTGTGGCAATCCAAGATACATTCTTGGACTCGCCCGTGATACACCAAAAACACCATCTTTTGTTCATATTTAGCCATCTCGATCTCTTACAAGCTCATCCTTAGATTACACGTGGCCTCAGTTCACTGGTGGTGCGTTATTTAGCATCGTCATTTGGCGCTAGAGGAGCGTGAGGAAGGCGCGATTGAAATCAGCGTGACTAACGCCCGCAAACGTCCTGAGCAAGAAAAGCTTCAGCGGCAGGTCGAGGATAGCATCCGAAACGAGTTCAACCGCATTGTGGGGAAAGATCAACCCACTGAATGGCTTGAGTCGCCATTTAGTCCCGAGATCGAAATATATACGATGCCCGAATCCTTTAAGCCGCCAAAGATGGAGCCCTATGACGGTACTACGGACCCAGAGGATCATTTATATCGATACATATCTTTGATGAGGTTAAGAAACGCCAATGACGCCATGAAGTGTCGAGCTTTCGATACATTGCTCACAGGTCGAGCTCGGGAGTGGTTTCACAAGCTACGTCCCGGGTCGATCTCTAGCTTTCTACAGTTGGGACAAAAATTCCGAGACGCTTTCATTGGGAACAAGAAGTTCCATCTTAGTGCTACCCACCTTATGAACATCAAGCAGAAAAAGGGGAATCTACTATCGACTTCATGAGACGTTTCAACCTTGAAGCAATGAAAGTGCATAATGCCGGTGATGCGCGCAAGTTAATGCCTTTGTGGGAGGTACGCGGAATATGAAGCCGTATGATAAGCTATCCAAGAAAATGCCGAATGATATGGATGAATGTGTGAACATAGTCCATAGGTTACGCAAGGTGAAGAGGCGGTGCGTACGCACACCATTTCACTTGGCCTCGGCTCAAGGAACGACTCCCGAAGCGAGAACAAGGGTCGGCCCTAGGGGTCGGAATGAAGAAAGCAAGTCCAACGTCTTTGATCGATCGACGACTCCGATATCGGATCGGTTGGGAAAGAAAGGAAATTTAAAAGACCGAGACTTTATCCCCTCAATCGATCTCGGGGGAGGTATTGGCAATCATGATCAAGAAGAACATCGCTAAGACACCTAAGCCGATGTCTAAAGATCCGGAGAAAAGGAAAAATACTCACAAGTATTGTGACTATCATAGAGATGTGGGGCACGACACGGAGGAATGCTTTGATTTGAAGAGGGATATCGACGCCCGTATCCAAGAGGGTCGATTGGATGAAGTCGTTGACAGTCGAAAAGACGAACCGAAGGGCCGCCGGGAGTACAAGAGAAAAAGCTACAACGGAAAGAAGGATCGGTCTCCACGTCGAGATAATCGGAATCGGCGGGAAAGGTCATCCGACCCAACCTACGAGACAATCGCCGAGATGACCGTCAAGAAATTCGAACCGAGATCCTCATCGGGATAATCGTGCCGGATATGACGTTAACACAATCGTGGCGAGAGCATGAGTCGGATCGACCTCGATCAAGTCGGCACTCGTCCGACGGGACGAGAGAGTCAAAAAAGATCGGGTTGACAACGGAAGTAGGTTACGGACCCAAGGACGATGTTCCGAGTTCCCACGGTCATAGCGAGGATTGGTGATCGAGCGGTAATAAGCGAGAGGTCGAGTAAAAAGAGTTTGTGTCGACGGTGGAAGCGCCGTTAATATCCTTTATTATTCGGCGTTTAGAGCTACGAGGTTGAAAGATGAAGATATCATTCCGTTATCTACCCCTCTTTTTGGATTCACGGGGCGGGCCATCCACCCTGTCGGGTCGATCAATTTGTTAACGACGGTCGGAGACGGAGAAAAGGGGCGGACGATGGAAATGACCTATGTCGTAGTTAAGGCCCCTTCAGGGCACAACGCGATATTAGGTCAACCGGCTTTATATGATCTCAGAGCTATTATCTCGACTTTCCACAACAGCATGAAGTTTCCCACTCCGGTACGGTACCCCGTGAAGTCAAGGGAGACGTTGAAGTAGCCCGGAATTGTAGTTTGGTTACGATCAAAGGAAAAGGAGTTGGGCAAGTGCTAGTTGAGGAGTTGATACCTGAGGAAGAGGAAGATCGAAGCTGGGTTTCTGCCGACCCGACCGAGGAAGTTCGAGTTTGGAAGGAGGAAGAAGGTCAAGGGGTCCAGATCGGGAAGTGGATGCCACACCCCGACATGAGAGCCTTGGTCGACCTCCCTGGTTGAGTTTCGAGACGTTTTTGCATGGAAGGCGAGATGACATGCCCGGCCTATCGGCGGATATAGCTATGCACCGGCTTAACGTCGATTCCAAAAAGAAGCCAATACGACAAAAGAAGAGAAATCTTGCCCCCGAGAGAAAAGAAGCGATAAGAAAAGAGGTCGACAAGTTGCTAGTTCCGGGATCGTGAAAGAGGTATTTTATCCGGATTGGTTGGCCAATCCCGTGTTAGTTAAGCGGATCGAGTTGGCGAATGTGTGTCGACTTTACGGATCTTAACAAGGCGTGTTCCAAGGATTCTTACCCGCTACCAAAGATCGACCAGTTAGTCGACTCGACACTGGGCTTCGAGGTATTCGGGTTCCTCGATGCATACAGGGGTTATTATCGGATCTTTATGGACCCACGGGACTCGAAAAAACCGCTTTTATCACGAATTTGGCACGTTTTGCTTCGTTACGATGCCGTTTGGGCTTAAGAATGCGGGAGCTACTTATCAACGGGCCGTCAACAAAATTTTCAAGAGACGGATAGGTCGGAATATGGAGGTTTATGTGGATGATTTATTGATCAAGAGCAAGTCCTTGGGACGAGTTTCTTGTCGATGTAAGAGAAGTTTTCGAGGTATTGCGGACGGCGAAAATGAAGCTCAACCCGAAGAAATGCACATTCGGAGTTCGATCGGGGAAATTTCTAGGATACATGATATCGAGAGATGGGATCGAGCTAACCCGGATAAAATCGAGGCCCTCAAAAGCATGCCCGCACCTCGGAATGTCAAAAAGGTGCAAAGGTTGACGGAGTCGGATGGCGGCTCTCAACCGTTTTCGTCGATATCGGCGCGAGAGAGCTCTACCTTTCTTCAAGATTCTAAAAAAAGCTAGTCCGTTCCGATGGGACGGGGACCATCGAAGGCGTTTGACGATTTGAAAGAATATTTATCGATTTGCCGACGCGCGTCCTCACCCCGAGATGGAGAGAAGCTCTTGGTTTATCTACGCGATCGCGAGGAAGCGGTAAGTGCGGTCTTAGTTCGAGAAAGAGACCAGGGACAAATCCCGGTTTATTTTGTCGGCAAAGCCACATGGTGCGAGAGGTCGGATATACTCCCGCGGAGAAGTTAGCGGCGAGTTTAGTTCATGCGTCGAGGAAGTTGAAGCCATACTTCCAAGCACATCCCATTGCTGTGGTTACTGACCAGCCGTTAAAACAAATCTTGGCAAAGCCCGAGACATCGGGTCGATTAGCCAAGTGGGTTGTCGAGCTAGCGGAATACGACATAGAGTTTCTACCTCGAACAGCCATCAAGGGTCAAGCGCTGGCTGACTTCATAGCTGAAGGGTTGTCGATTCAATTAGAGCAGGGAAAACAGTCATCAGAGGAGCAGTGGACACTCCACGTCGATGGTGCCTCGAGTAAAGAAGGGGCCGGAGCCGGTTTATCGCTAGTTAGTCCGAAAGGGGAAGAGTTTCCGTATGCACTCCGATTCGAGTTCAAAGCTACGAACAACGAAGCCGAGTATGAGGCCTTAATCACAGGTTTAAAGCTAGCATCGAAGTTGGGAGTCGAGAATCTTCTGGTATACAGCGACTCTCAGCTCGTGGTAAATCACGTACGGGGAGAGTATGAAGCTAAAGAAGAATCAATGAAAAGCTATCTAAGGGTTGTTCAGGGGTTAATGTCGAAATTCAAGATGATCCTAGTCGAACAGGTACCTCGGAGTGAGAACAAGCGAGCCGATGCGTTGTCTAAGCTCGCGTCGAATTTCAAATCAAAGAGGAAGGTTCTGGTTGAGATGCTAGCGGAACGGAGTTATAACGAGGTCGACGTGCAGCCCGTGGTTCAGGGATCGACCTGGATGGACCCAATAGCACTATTCTTGAAAGATGGAGTGCTCCCCACCGATAAATCTCAAGCCGGAAAATCCGACTTCAAGCCTCCGAGTACGCTCGTTTTCGATTATGTGCTTTACCGAAGATCATTTGTAACTCCTTGGATGCGATGTGCATCGGAAGAAGAAGGGGCTTATCTACTTGAAGAGATACACCGAGGATCTGTGGTAATCATTGCGGAGCTCGAATGTTGGCAAGAAAGTGCAACCGGCGCGGGATATTTACGGCCGTCAATGCAAAAAGACGCGAGTCGATTAGTAATGAGTTGCGAGCTTGCCGGGTACATGATGTGGTAACTCATCGGCAAGCGCGAGAAATGAATGCCATCGAGTTCGTATGGCCATTCGATGAATGGGGAGTCGATATAGTCGGACCTCTACCTCGAGCTCCGGGGAATTTCAAATACATCGTCGTTGCGGTTGATTATTTTACTAAATGGGTCGAGGCTAAAGCTCTTACCGACATCGTGGCTCAAACCATCAAAAAATTTCTATGGGAGAATATTTTGTGCAGGTTCGGAATTCCGAAGTATCTGATCTCGGACAACGGGACTCAATTTCTTTATGATAGGGTGCAGAATTGGTTGAAAGAATTCAGGATCGAGCACAGAACGACGTCAGTGGCTCGACCTCAGTCCAATGGACAGGTCGAGCAGACAAAACAAAGATCAAGTTTGGATTGAAGAAGCGATTGGAAGATGAAGGCCGAGATTGGGCAGCTCAGTTACCCAGTATATTGTGGTCATATCGCACAAGCACCCAACTCGGCAACCCAAGAAACTCCTTTTGCCATGGCCTATGGATGTAAGCCGTGATACCTGCAGAGATCGGACTAGCATCGCCTCGGGTTTTAGCTTATAATGTCGAAACTAATGCCGCCGATCTAAGAGAAGAAAAAGACAATGTTGAAGAGAAGAGGAAATGGCGGCGTATCGGATGGCCGTTATAAAAGAAAGATTTCTCAGTATTACAACGCGAGGGTGAAGTACAAATACTTCCAAGTAGGAGACCTCGTATTGAGAAAAAATGAAGCCAGCAAGCAGGACCCAATAGGCAAGCTCGAGCCGAATTGGGAAGGTCCATATAAAATCTTGAAAGTGCATCCTAAGGGGTCGTATCAGTTGGGCAGGTCGGATGGAAGCACAGTACCTCGAACTTGGCATGCCACAAACCTCAGAAAGTATTATGTTTAAATTATTTATCATTCTCATGACTTTTGCAGTTCTACTTTCATCAGTTGTAATAGGTCGATATGACATTGTGTTGCGATTCCTTTTATAAAGCATGCTTTCTTTTCCTTTTTAATTACGCTACATATGCAAGACCGTATGAAAAAGCAAAAAGGGGGAGGATGAAAAAGCGCAATAATCGACCAAGACATCAATTCTCCGACCCGAACGCAATAATCGACCAAGACATCAATTCTCCGACCCGAACAACTCGACACTGTATGGTGAATAAAGCCAAGTCATTGACAATGCTTAAATCACCTCGACACGATTAAGCCGGAAGAAATAGTGAATAAAGCCAAGTCACTGACAATGCTTATATCACTCCCGACATGCCAGTAAGCCACGATGCTAAGCAGTCGGCGGATTTAAAACAAAATAGTGAATAAAGCCAAGTCACTGACAATGCTTATATCACTCCCGACATGCCAGTAAGCCACGATGCTAAGCGATCGGCGGATCCCACGACGGGTCCTTAACTCGGCTCGATCGTAAGCACCACGACGTGCTCGATCCAAAGCGGGATAGCCGAACCGAGCTCCGACCAAAAAGCCAAGTCAAGCCGCAAGGCGACACAATGCTAGGTCGACTCACACTCAAGTGTACTACGAGTCACGAACTCCTACTACACTTCGAGGGCCAACAGGGGGAATTAAGTCCGAAGGACTACACCCCATAAGTCAACATTTTAAAGGGAATTAAGTTCAAAAGGACTACACCCCGAACAAACGATCAATAAGAAACGAAAGACATTCAGTGAAAAGCATAAATTCAGATTGAATAATCAAAATGCAAATCGAAATGTCAAATCGAAATGTCAAGTCTGCAGGATCGAGTTTACCAAATGCAAGTTCAGACAAGTAAAAATATAAAGGTTATTACAACCCGGATCGAATAGGAAAAGTTTGATAAAAAGCGAGAAAAAAAGAATTAGCATCAAGCGGGGGGTCGGTCTGAGGTCGACACATTGGGGTCGGTTTGCTCCTCCGACTCGACATCTCCTGCATCACCACCCTCCAAGGTAGAAGTCACATACTTTTCGTACAGAGAGACGCCGGCCTGAAGTTCACTGATGTATCGTCCATAACGAGGAACGGCCTCGGGATCATATAAGTAGGGCTTCGCCACAGCAGATATGTCAAAACTCGGATCGATCTCTTTCACTTGGTCAAGAGCCATGGTGAACCCCCCCTTCATACCTTGGGTCATCGCGCGGTGTCGGGTCATTCTCTAGTTCTTTTGAAGACAGAAATCCGGCTTAGTCAAGCGTTTCCATTCGACTCGTCGAGCCTTCGAGGAGAGATTGGAGTTCGATACGATCCTCGGGGCCTTGTCCAGATCCGACTTCACCTTGGCTAGCTCCGATTTCATCTTGGCTCGCTCGGAGTCTCTAACGGTACCGCGTCTTGGCGTGCTTTTACCACTCATCTCGAGACGTAGCCAACTCGGACTCGAGCTTAACACGCCGGTCGTCAAGCTTGTCAATTTTAACTTTCTCGCTTTTCAATATCGGCGGTGAGCTTGGCAATAGTCTCTTTCGCTCCTCCACGACAAACCGATGGAGTCTCAATCCCGCTAATTGCCACCTTAGTTGTTAACCGAGCCTATCAAAACAATTCGAGATTAGTTTGAGACCCGAAATTAGCAGTAATAATAATGATAAAGTCGCAAAGTGCAAGAATGAAAAATGTGAAGACTTAAACTCGGATGATTTTGAGATGGTAGTCACTCAACTCCTCAGAGTCATGGCCTCCATTTCGGCCGGACTCACGGCGGGAAGGGCCTCCCCCCCCCCGAGCCCCGAGGAGGGAGATGGCGGGGCTCCTTTCCGACTCCGTGCTTCGTAGCCGTTGTTTTTCGCCGTTTCCTTGGGACGAGATCCGCCTCGGATTGCCCCGCCGCCGAGCTTCATCGGCCGGCCTCTCAAAATGTCGGACGTCGACGCGGGTGTGGGGGCTCGAGCCGGAGTCCTCTCGCCTCCGAAACCACATTCCCGCATCCCGAAGCAGGAGCCGGATTCTTCGACTTGATCCCAACCATCTCTTGAATCTTCTTGGGATCGGTTTTCTTTGGGTCAGGCATCTTGCCCAGGGCATCCATCTTCGAGAAATGTTCCACTGTCAAAAGAGAAAAATCGACGTCAGGATGCAACCAATATGAAAAATCCTCTTACAGTTCGACAGAATGAATAAAAACCCTACATAAAAGGCGGACATCCTCATCGCAAGTTCAAGATAGGCGCCGGACCGGCCGTCTCGATATCGGCATATGGATATAAGGAGTGCAAGTTTCGGGTAGCGACGTCGGGGTGAACGGTCTCGATAATCCCGCACCCGGAGGGAACGTACGTATCGAGTCGATCGTGCCATTTATGCGGCCCTCGAAACCAGGTGTGGATATCAATATCCACCAACCCATGTCGGATGAAAAAGAAATTGGGTTTCCGGTCGCCACGAGACGAGATCACTTTCCTCACGAACTCGATGCCGAGGACGCTTCGAAATGTATACCACCCCGCGTCCCGCAAGCTCGACAAGGCGTAGTCGACGGAACAAGTCGAACCGAGAACTCGACCTTGGCGATTCGACATGCCAGCGCGAAACCCATTATACTTCGGACCCCATTGGGAGCAAGCTGGGTAACGCAGATCTTGTAATGTTGAAGGACAGCGATTAGGCATGGGTCGAAAGGAAACCGAAGTCCTTCTCTTAGTTGTGCTTCGTAAATGGCGCAGAACAAAGGAGGAGGATCACAGGCGAATTGATACTGCCCGTAGGATACTTGGATATGATCAGAGGAATAGGGAATGCCGTATCGGAGGCAAATGGCTTTGGCCTTTTCTGGAGTGAGATTGTACATGCAACCATAAGGCCCTTGGCCCTTCATCCTTGTTTGACGCTTGGCTACGGGTCGAGAAGACGACTCCTCTTCTCCTTCCCCCTCTGTATCTTCTTCACCGGCAGCTTTCTCACCGGAGTTAGCAGGGCGTTCAGAGATGGTCTCCTCCGTAGATTCTTCTTCTACCACGACAATTTCTTCCCTGTTTTGTGAGTCACTCTCGCTACGGAGACATGGACTCGGCGAAAGATACGAGAAATAAAAGACGAGAAAAGAGTTGGAGAAATTAGAGCTTACTTGCGCTTTTACGGTAACAAAAGCAAATAATAGCGACGGAGAAGCTTCGTGGTTTTGGACTCCTTATATGCGAGTAAATCTTGCAAGTGATGTGAAAAGGTGGGATTTTGGGCAGTTATAGAAGCGTATGCGCGAGAATCAAGGGCTAAGTCTCCACGTGGCCCAATAAGGGACGCTTCGTTTTCTACACCAATTAATGTCGGGTGTGACGTCATCCTATAACCGGTTGTATCAATTGAGGGTGACTGTCTTTCCCGCCCGAAGAGACCGCCCGTCAAAAGAGTAATTCAAATTTTCGGACCCGACATCGAAATCGAGACGATCGATCTCCGATGCGGGGGCTTATGATGATACAGGATTCGCTCCTCCACGTGGAATTATTCCATTGGTCCACTGGCATGTGGAAAAGTCCAAGTATGTTATCCGCCTCGAGTCGAAGAAGAGACATACCTCGACCGTGGCCTAGGGAAATTCCACGAGTACTTGGACTCGAACACTCACCTCGGACCACCTCGAGTCGATATCGTGATCCTTGGCCCGAGACCCCGGGCCCACATCCACGGAGTTTCTTGGACAAGGTTGTGCTTTTGGATGATATAAAAGTGTTTGAAGTTCAACATCAGTTGGTATTTCACACTTATGGGCTCGAAGAAATGCTGACCAAAATGGGATTTCGGAATGCTTCTTTCGTAATGAAGTCCTCCTGGTGTGGAGTACCAAGAATTATATGGTACTAGGTGAGCTTGTGTAAGCTAGCCCTATTATCTGGGAACTTATTGCTATTGTCTCCACACGGTGCAGAGACCGTGAGTTATACACAAAAGCCCTAGGATTTTTTAGTGTAAAGTGGTGTCTCCGCTCCGCACCATGTGGAGACATCACCTAAAAATTTCTCTTTTAAGAGAGCATTCGTAGCATGTTGAAGTGACGGGTTTATTTGTGTGTCGATTACATAAGCCATTATCTCCGCAACAGCATTAGGATATGCCTATAACAATAATTGAAAATCTGTGTTTATCTTGTCAGTTGTCATTGACTAATTTATAAGCATGACTGTTTTTGATTCTTTCACACTGAGCTGCACTTAATTTCCGTTGTACATACACATTATATGAATTAACTGCTAGGAAATTTGTGTGCAAGTTACTTGTCACACCTTTGTCGTTTAGACATGTCTTTAAAACAACTAGAAACCTGACTGTATTCTACCTCTGAGACTAGAAAAGCTCACCCCGGAATCCGGATAGAGTGTGTCCTAATGTAGTAATGTGGGGTGTTATGCCCTGTTCAATGGCTAATTTTTTGGATCAAAGATAAGCAGTTGTTCTGATTTTGTATTGGATTTCAGGAATAAGCTCAGAAGATACATGGATGTGGGGCATTGTTTATTGGATGGAAACGCGGATGCAGTTGAGTTCTGTCCGCATAATTTATTTCAACATGTTCTTGCAGCCTCTACTTACACACTACAAGAGGGTGAAAAGCCTAATCGAGCAGGCAGCATATCCCTCGTTGAAGTTGATGCTGTGGTTGGTCGGCTAGAATTGGCTTATAGAACGGAAACAGCTGGAATATTCGATATTAAGTGGAACCCGAAAGAGTCAAATTTCGGCCCTTTGCTTGCTCAGGGTGATGCTGATGGGTACGTGAGGATTCACAAGCTCGAAAATTGTTCTGGCGAAACAGAATCATCTGGTACACATATGTTTTTGGCTTGCTCAACGAATATGGATGAACTCTCCTGTTTTGTTGAAAATCTTTCAATTGTGCAGGTTATAATCTAAAAGAGGTCTGTGGTGAAAGTATTAGTTCATCCATGTGTTTGTGTCTAGACTGGAGCCCTTCATCTACATCCATCATTGCAGGTCTCTCAGACGGGTCAGTCTCATTACTCTCGTTCCACGAGTCACGAGTAACTACTTTGCAAGAATGGAAAGCTCATGACTTTGAGGTATGGGCAACTTCTTTTGATACAAATCAGCCACATCTTGTTTATACTGGTTCAGATGACTGCAAATTCAGCTGCTATGACGTGCGTGATGATCCTTCTAATTCGGTTTTCCACAACACAAAAACCCATAAAATGGGAGTTTGTTGCATCAGCAAGAGTCCTTATGACGACAATACAGTTCTCACCGGTAGCTATGATGAAAACTTAAGGGTATGGGATATAAGATCCGTTTCAAAACCGTTGAACGAAGGCTCGATTCATCTTGGTGGAGGTGTCTGGAGAATTAAGCATCATCCTTCAATACCAGGCGTGGTTCTGACGGCGTGTATGCACAACGGTTTTGCAATCGTTCAGTACGATAATAATGGGGAAGCTGAAGTAATTGAAAAATATGATAAACATGGATCCTTGGCTTATGGAGCAGATTGGCAGATAGGAAAGTCATATTCAGAAGGTGTTGTTGCTACTTGCTCCTTTTACGACAAGCTGCTTCGTGTTTGGACTCCAAAAGCCAACGTCTCATCATCAGTACCGTATATCTTGAATACGCTTATTACAAGTGCAGGATTTCATTAGTAATATCATGGGTCCCACCATGATCAGATAAAAGTGCGAAGTGAAGATATGAAGTGGATATATTGTTACCTGTTTGTCCAGTATGGAACGACGTCGTTCCATATTGGACATGGTTTTTCTAGTCTAATCTTGGACAACATTCTTAATGGGGTGAAGCACTTGACAACATTAATGTATTGCATGTACTAAAGTGGTCTCATTTGTGATTGTATGGATCATTTGAGCGTTTACTACATTTTATAATTTATCTTATGCGCTACTAAATACATGTCACGATCGGTGGCAGATCCAGAAAGAAGATCCAATGGAGGCACCCAAGAAAATTAAAGAAGTTACCGGGGGCATTAATGGTATTTATATTTTTAACCGTAAAACTGCATCGTTTTAGTATAGGAAAGAAAAAACTCAGATCTCAGGAAGACCATGTGCCCTTGGTCACGATGTGAAGTCCGTGTAAAAGATGATTTTCTTTTTTCAACCGCATGATGCAATTTCCGTAGAATTTCTGTAATTTCAGTTCTGTAGACATTTTTCATAAAGCTTGAATTAGAAGTTATCCTTCAAATAATCAATAATAAACTTTATAATCCAACTTTTGCTTGTTAGATACTGATGTATTCATGTTTGCAAAATGAATCGCTTTTAGTAATAAATTAGCATCCACATAAATATTCATATGTAAAAGCGATATTTATCAGAAGTTTCAATGTACATAAATATGAAATTATTGCATGCAATTTTTCCTACTGTTTTTTCATTCACATTATCTTTTTCTTGTTTTATACAAGCCATGAAAACAAATAGACATTCTGACAGCCTCATGTGCAATATCCAGTATCTGCATTCACAACAACACTGACCTCCAGCTCTAAATCAACCCACTCCTTTTCTTGCATTAACATTTATTATCTGCTTCTAAATTAATCAAACACTTGTGCCCCTTTACTCATTACTACTTCTCTTTCTTTTTAAATGACTTTTCATCTTCTTGATGAAAGCAAGAAGAATGTCTGAATGATACTGATGAAGTACCCGTACGTTGTTTGAAGGCTTGTAATAAAGTATCAGTGAAGTTCAAGAATGGGGACTAACTTAAGGAGAAAAGTTTTGATTTTGGTCTTCTGGGCTTTAATGGTTTTGAGCTGTGGAAATTATTGTGATTGTTCTGGGGTTTCTGTGAAGTTCTTGAGGACCCCTTCTTCAATTTCTAAGAGAAATTCAAGTTTATTTGTGTTTGAAGTTATGCTGAAGGAAAAGAAGTGTTTGCATTGTACCACTAATTGCAAGGTGAGTTGAAATGCATGCAGAGAAATATTGTATTACCAGTTCTTGTGGTTAGACATTATGGGATTTTATTTACTTGCAACATGTGCATGTCGAATTTTACCTAAATAGAACTTGAATCCCTGCAACTTTTTATCAGGAGGGAAAAAAAAGGGATTGTTGAAGGCATCACACTAAACTTACTGTTTGGACACTATACAGTGCTAATCGACTATCTCACGGTTGATTCTCCGCTCGAGAATAAACATTTCACCAGTCAATTGTCACATTCGACCTGTGTAAAGTCGTTTCTCAAGCTGAGAATTGTTTTCGTGTGGTGCCACATGTAGATTCGGTGTGTGCCTTTAACAAATGTTACTATCTTTTGATTTTGGTGTTAGTGGCACCACACCCTTGTGACACTACATCTGAATCGACCTTCTAGACCATAAAATCAACTTCCAGTCAGTTGATTATAACAATTGATCATTTTAAAGTCAATTCTATGGTCTTGAATTTTGAATCGACTTTATAAAGGTCAAAAGTTTTGTGGGATGCCACAGTAAAAGTTGAGTGGTGAACCTACTGCTGTGGCACAACATCCAGAATTGTCATTTTCAAAGTCGATTTGAATCGACTTTTAGCCGGTCGATTGTAAGAAGTGACCGTTTTAAAGTCGATTCATTAGTCTAGATTCGACTTTTTAAAAGTAGAATGTTTTGCATTGCAGTGCCACAGTAAAAGTTGGATTGTGCCACTAAAACCCCCTTTTGGTTTTTGTTATTTTATTTTGATGTTTACTTAATTCTCTCATTTAAATGAGAGCATATTCAAATGCTGCATTAAGTTACACAGAAAAAACCTTGCATCTAAGCTGATAGTACTGTGTTTTGTATTGTAAATGCAGCTGGACAGTGGGTTGCCTTCACCTTGTGAAAATGGAAGAGTTTCCTACACAAGGCTGCAGGATGGGAATCACACAGTGGAGGTGTGCGCGAACGCATCTCGAGGCGTTGGCTGCTTGGCTTATGATTGGATTGTTGGTTGAACTGTCTCTCCTAATCTTCATTTCTTGATTAAACACAAGAACATAGACAATAATAGACAAATGTAGGATAATTTGACCAGTAAAACAAGATCTTCTTTCCCCATTTACAGACACAATTATTTCTCTGTTTGCAGACACAATTCCTCCAACAGCGCGTTTAACCGCGGCGACAACTTTTACAAATGCCTTGCAAGTTCCTGTAAACATTTCTTTTAGTGAACCCTGTGAAGGAGGAGGTGGTTTTAAGTGCTCAGCAAAACACTGTAATGTAAGTCAGTGATTAGCTTCAATTTAAAAGCATGCCACAAGCTTTATTCCATTGTTTTTAAGCAAAGCCTTTTATTCACGATCAACACTATATCATCCTCCTCGAGTATAAGTACTCAAGGTTGTATGGATACGGATACATCGGTACAAAATCTCGGATAGAGGATACGCTGGTGCGAGATTTTTGAAAAGTATAGGATACAGGCACGGAGGGGATATGCGTAAATGGTAAAATACAAGGACTAAACTGTACACAGTAAAACGATAAGGTCTAAACTGTACCTATTTAAAAACTTAAAATAAAGAAAATTATAGTGTTATTTTCGTAATTTTTGGTAGTTTTTCTTCCTTTTGAGCCCTTTTATTTCCTGGTGGTTTTTTTTCCACCCAATTTTCAACAAGGCTCTTTATTTTACATATACAAGTTACAAATATCATATTCAGACCCCATATCAGACTTTTTAAAAATTGCAAATTCACCCCAGGCATGTATCCTAAGTATCTTTTGCATATCTATATCGAATACGGGACATGTGTGCAATGTAGCATGTACTCAATGTATTCCATCTATGTTTTCACATGTGCATGAGGTGTGAGATTATGATTGTTTAACATGTTTTGTTTTGCAGCTTCTTGTCTATGGTGATGGCCAAGTGGTACCAAATACATTTGAAGTGATTAAGCCAAATCATGAATATTCAGTGAATGTGAGTTTGTCAGCAAGTGTTCAAATTGGAAGGGCAATTGTGACGTTGGACAAAAGTTTTTGCACAGATACAGCTGGAAACAAGTTTTCCAGGGCACAAAACTCAAGCTTGTTAATCCATTTTGGTGAGTTCTAGCTTCTATAATTCTGTAGTTCAACACCTGATGCTATCACTCTGTGTGTAGTGGTGGATCATGCAAAAATGGTCATTGTGGGCAGATCTATCTAATTTTTTGTATCTTCAAAATCAAAACCAGTTATATCTACTAAAAGATTCACGAAGGTCGAGTTAACACTAGGATCGAACTCTTTTATGCATTTTTTTTTCTTCACACAAATTTGAAACCGGATATATCTAGGTAACAAAAAATAAAGCTTCACTAGGGCTGCTGCACCCGGTGCAGGAAGGGTGCATCTGCCTCTATCCGTCTGCTTCATACTCTGATATTTGACATGACTGGATTGCTATCTAGGCGCCATGTTGCCTGTGGCAGTAGAATCACTACCCAGATATGTAAAATATAGAATCTCTGATTTCCGCACTACTTGTGTACAAAATACTGAATCTAATCAAAATGCGATGTGGAAATTTTGATGCATCACTATGAATACAGATTTTGTGATATGAACAAAAGTTATGTCAGAATCTATTAGAGGATTTGTTAAGAGACACCAATGCAAGTGCATACCGGGGCAGATCCAATGCATGAGCACCAGGGGCACATGCCCCTGGTGGATTTTCGGGATTTTTTTCCTATGAAAATGACGTGATCCTGGTGTTAAAAAGATATATCGTTCGTGCCCTCAGTCTCCTCTTCAGTTTTCTTTCATGCTTCCATTGATTCCAGTTTCTGGATCCACCACTGATGCATATCATGTTGATTCTCATTTCCTTTTCGCTTGGGGGTGGGGATGGGGTGTTCAGATAGGAGAAATATATCTGCTGATTTGAGGACTCATATACCTGAAAAGCTGCTTGAAATTAACAAGGAAACAAGGACAGTTTTGGCCAGTAACAAAACCAAGAACCTGAAAATATACCTATATTTCTCAGAACCTGTTCTTAACTCATCTGCCCAAGTTCTGAACTCACTCAACATAGATCAAGGTTCTCTATATCCTATCAGTGGGAATGATTTTGCTAACCGAAGATTCGGTTTTCAGGTTTGTCTCTTTTACCTAGTTGTACACTACTTGATAAGTTTTTAACCTCCAGTTTTCCCTCTCGTAATCTTTATATGAGTGTCTACAGGTGCAAGAGATTCCTCAAATGGCAGTTGTAACCGTGAAGCTCGATTCAAAATTGATAATTAGTAGACAGGGAACTCCTGTTTCTCCTGTGGCTCCTGTGACTTTTCTCTATGGTATGTCCTGCACTGAACAAGAATGTAAATTTATTGCTAAAGTTTGTGCCTTTTTTGTAGAAAGATATAGTTTTGTTGTAATAGAACACAAGGAAGAAACTGAATTGTCATGTTATATGCAGATTCTCAAAGGCCAGCTGTTTGGTTGAGCACAACTTCTGCGAAACGGACAAGAGATAAGATCATTCCAATACTAATCAAATTCATGAAACCTGTTTTCGGGTTTAATTCGTCACATATCACCTTTTCCAGTGGCCATCTCAAGAGGTTAGGAAATTCAAAAAGAAGATTATTAACACGTATAGCTCAAACTTATTGATACCATCTATCCTATTTCAATAATATCTTCCTTTTTACATAGCTTTAACGCGTTGAGTTGGAGCATGTATAACATGGAAGTGCAAGCAGATGGTGGGACTATATCAATCAATATCGCGGAAAATGTGACAAAGGATGTGTCTGGGAATGGGAATCTTGCTTCTAATACACTTCAAGTGTGGCATTGTATGATCTTTATCTTCTTTTTCGCATACAAAAACGAGAAAAATATAGCCATTTTATATTAATGGGATTTATTGTTTTTTGTTTTATTTGCAGACTCTGTTCCTACATCATCTATGTCACTTTCCTCCATTACAACAGCTTCCTTTGCATTTACATCTTTGGTATCTGGCCTATTAACTGTTTCAACAGCCAGCCTTCAATCTTTTGGAGCTTTTACAACGCCGTCGCCTATGCTAATTTCACATCCTGCAAGAAATCTTTTTGTGAGTTCTAAGCTTACTTTCATATCAAGCTTTCTTATACATTTTTACAGATTTTTTAGTGCTTAGGTTGGATGTTTATCCATTTTGTAAGCTTGCATTTCTTGTCTTTTTCCACACGTGGCACACATCTAACGCAAACTCCCTCTAGTAGAGAGCTCGTAGGTTAGAATTTCCCTGTATGCAAAATTTTAAATTCACCTTCTTCATTAAAAAGGTGTTTTCTTGAGTTTGAAACTAGTATTCTTTTGTTCTTGAGGAAGAGAATAGCTAGCCATATTCAAGTGTTTGCACTGTCAAGATGGCTAGCAGTAACCTTGCCAGTCGAATACTACGAATTCGCAAGAGGTCTACAATGGAGCATCCCTTATTTTGATCTCCCATGGGAATCGAAAAACGATCAAGCATTAATCCAAGGCTCAAACTCCCCTTATAGCCCACATCCATATGTATCTGCAAACATCTTTACAGAAAGTCTCACAGCAATGAAAAATGGAGAACAGAGTTTGATCAAAGACAGCGGACTTTATGGGCTCCCTTTATCTGCTATGGAATACAAAACACTCTTTCAGGTAATAGCTGAAATGTGTAAATGTAATCATATTTTTTTTAGTGATCATACTTTAATTCTTGTTTTTGAATTCTTTTTTTTGTTTCCTTGCTTTGTAACAAGGGCCAGAATATTGTGCCAGAAGCTCAAGATATCTTGGATCCTCAAAATTCACAGGGGTAATGTCAGTTGGTACAACCTTCCTAAAACGGTTGTACCATATAGTTTCTCTGAGCAGCCATAGAAAATTTGATCAGATTTGCAGTAGTGTAAAAAATTGTTTAATATTTCAGGTGGAGAGACTTCAAAAGAAGCATGTTCTGGTTAGCAGTAATATATGGTAGCTTGGAAATGTTGCATGCATTGCTTCTACTAATACTAAAAATAAGGAAGAAGAGTACATGTACATCATCATCATCATCTTCAAGGTTTAATAAGAGCTGCTATGGAGCATTATTGATTCCAAGATTTGAGATCTTCCTCCTTGTTCTTGCTCTTCCATGTGTTTGCAAAGCTTCTGCAGCTTTACTTAAAGGTAATTTATGCCTATACATATATACACATCCGCACGATGCAGATAACCTTACTAACATTGGAAAATGAGAGTGTTTTCCTGTATTTATCTCTTACATAGGAAAACACAAGCATTTTACAGTGTAATGATATTTGCACCATGTAGATGTATCATCCAAGAATTTCGCCTTTTACAATGTAGCATTGTTTTGTGTTTGAACTACCGTCACTTCCAAAAATTCAAGGTAGGTGAGTTATTAGATACTTAAATCACTACACATGCATTAATGTGCCCTTTAAAGTATGAACCATATATATGACACATAAAAGGCAAACAAAGAGCATACAAAACCGGTAAATGGACTCAACTCAATCCTTCCACAATATGAGTTGAGTTAAGTGAAAGTGTCACAGACTCACAAAAGGTGTGAACTCATGAAATTTGCTCTTATATTATAGTAGATACTCTACTACAATATATAAATGGAGTCTTCGTTTGCACCCGTCTGAATTAATCATACACTATATCACTTGTGCACCACACCTTAATTAAGTTTTTGAAAGTGGATTGCTGCCTCAAGAATCGACTTTTTAAAGGTGGAAGGTGAGGATTTACCTCCTGAAAGTCGATTTAGCATGTTGAATGTGATAAGTGTGGTGCATCAATAAAATCGTTGGTTTAAGTAAGGCTCCCTCAGTAAAATAGAGACAAATATAAAGACTCTAAATCAGTAGCTCGAGTCAAATGGTAAATAGTATTTTTTTTCTTTCTGAAAAGCCAAATGATAAATAGTATGATAATGTCTAAAAATATCAAAAGTTCGATTATTCTATGAGATATCATGTTAAAGAGTCACGGGTCAGACTTTTATCCATGAACATGATTCTAACTCCATGGACATTCACCCGGGTCAAAGTCTAGATTAGTCGTGTCAGATGGTCCGATACCGAAAGCTTTAAGCATAAACAATTAAACATAAATAAAGATTCTCTAAATGTACCAAGGTACATACCCTAGTGGTCGCCACTAGAGTCTACCCAAGCTCCCGTATTTAGAGACCCGGGTTCGAATCCTCTCCCCGTTAGTATTTAGGCATTTCGTATCCCGGCAAAAAAAAAAAAAAAAAAAAAGAAAAAAGATTCTCTAAATAAATAAATAACTAAATGAAGATTCTTTTTAACATTTTCCCTCCTGCTTAGGGATGGCAATGGGTCGGGTAGGGGACGGGTTTAGCTCCACCCGACCCATACCCACTCCTAAATTTTTTTACCCATACCCGACCCATACCCGAACGGGTATAAATAAAATCCCCCCATACCCACCCCCAACGGGTAACGGGTAGGGTACGGGTAGGGTACGGGTATACGAATGTATAAATAATTTTTTTAAGTACAAAATGAATTTGATTTTAAGTACAAGTTAAGACATTTTGCAAATGAATGTCCTATTAGGAACTAATGTTTTTTAGTTTTTGTATCTTTTCTACTAATGAACGTTAGGTTTAGTTCTTTTCTAATTTCTACTAACCTCAAAGAAAAAACAACGGGTAGGGTAAGGGTAAGAATGGGTCGGGGACGGGTAGGGTAGGGTTTTATGCTATACCCGATACCCGACCCGATACCCGAACGGGTATAGAAATTTTACCCATACCCGACCCATTACCCGAATGGGTTGGAATAATAAATAACTAACGGGTATGAAGATTCTAACGGGTTTTAACGGGTTGGGTGAGATTGCCATCCCCTCCTGCTCCGTTATACTTCAGCTCACGTTGCACTGTTTTCTCCCGGTTCCCTCTCCATTTTGCACTATGTCGTCGGCCATGGAATCCTTAATCTTGCAGCTACACGATATCTCCGCCGTCAAGTTCGGAACTTTCCGGCTGAAATCCGGAATCTCTTCCCCTATCTACATTGACCTTCGTCTCATTGTATCATACCCTAAGCTCCTCCGTCAAATTTCCCAACCTCTCATCTCCACCCTTCCTCCTTCCACCCACTATGACCTCGTTTGTGGCGTCCCTTACACCGCTCTTCCTATTGCCACCGCCGTGTCGGTTTCTCATAATGTTCCTTTGGTCATGCGCCGGAAGGAGGTTAAAGATTACGGCACTGGTAAAGCCATTGAAGGTGCTTTTAAGCCTGATCAAAATTGTCTTATAATTGAAGATCTTGTCACTTCTGGTGCCTCTGTGCTTGAAACTGCTGCGCCTCTTCGCGCTGCTGGTTTGAAAGTCGCTGATGCTGTTGTTATGATCGATAGAGAGCAAGGAGGAAGGGAGAATTTAGCAGAAAATGGAGTCAATTTACATTCAATGGTGAAATTGACAGAAATGGTTAGGATATTAAAACAAAATGCAAGGGTTTCGGAAAAAACAGAGAAGATGGTGATGAAGTTTTTGGAAGATAATAGGAAAGTTGCAGTCCCTTTAGCTAAGGTCAAGCTTAGGGTCCCATATGGGGAAAGGGCAAAAATGGCAAAGAATGCTACTGGGAAGAGATTATTTGAGATAATGGTTAAGAAAGAGACTAACTTGTGCTTGGCTGCTGATGTTGCAACTGCTGCTGAATTGCTTGAAATTGCAGAAAAGGTTGGACCTGAAATCTGTATATTGAAAACCCATGTCGATATCTTGTCTGATTTCACCCCTGATTTCGGTTCTAAACTTAGAGAAATTGCGGACAAACATAATTTCTTAATCTTTGAGGATAGAAAATTTGCTGACATTGGCAATACTGTGTCAATGCAATATGAAGGGGGAGTTTTCAAGATATTGGAATGGGCAGACATAGTTAATGCTCATATAATTTCAGGTCCAGGAATTGTTGATGGATTGAAATCGAAAGGTTTGCCTCGTGGTAGGGGTCTTTTACTCCTTGCAGAAATGAGTTCTGCAGGTAATCTAGCTACAGGGGACTATACAGCTGCTTCTGTGAAAATCGCGGAGGAGAATTTGGATTTTGTAATTGGATTCATTTCTGTTAATCCTGCATCTTGGCAAAGTGGACCTGGAAATCTTTCCTTCATTCATGCAACCCCTGGTGTTCATATGGCTACGGGTGGAGATGCTCTTGGTCAGCAATATAATACGCCGTTTTCTGTCATTTGTGAACGAGGCAGTGATATTATAATTGTAGGGCGCGGAATTATAAATGCTGCAGATCCTGCAATGGCTGCTAGAGAGTACAGGGTTCAAGGATGGAATGCATATTTAATGAACTGCAAGTAGATCCTGGAAAATGGTTCATTAACTGCCCCCCTTAGCTTGCTACTAGTTATTCTAAAAAAAAAACTCCGTCTGAATCTGTATATACCCTTTATATGCTGTTGTGTGCCTTATGTTGAATCAAGCTCTTTGTTTTATTCCCACATTTAAACAGGCGTGTTGCAATGTATTATGTTTAAATATGCTTAAGCTATTGTGATTTGTGAGAGATAGTAATTCAACATTTTTGAATCTACATTGTTGGTCTTGTGCATTCACTAGTATCCAGATACAAATCACTTGCTGAAAAATCTTTCTTTTTAAATGTTTGATAGTTTAAGATGTGAAATAATACTCTCTCAATCTCAGGTGGAGCTCCTTCTGGAGTTGCTGTCGGGGCGCTGCTATTGGGGCTTGTGTTGCTACTACTTATAGGGTTGTTCTTGTTCCTGTCCCTTGGAATTACATTAGGAAAGCTACTTCAATATAAAGAAGTACATAAAGTTGATGAAAAGTTTCACTGGTATCAAGAACTTATCCGCGTAACTCTTGGACCGGGAAAAAGAGGCCAATGGACATGGAAAAACAAGCCAGATTCCAAATATATATTTATGTTAGGACCTTTATTTGAGGATCTAAGAGGCCCCCCTAAGTACATGCTGTCTCAGATCACCGGTGGAACTTTCAGTAAACGAGGCAGTAGTAGAATCATCGACTCGGATGATGAGACAGAAGATGCAGAAGCTCCTTTTATTCAGAAGCTATTTGGAATCCTTCGAATATACTACACATTACTTGAAGCAGTCAAACGCGTTTCTCTTGGAATCGTGGCCGGTGCTTATTCAGAGAACCGGTCTTCCCGGACACCTACAATCACCTTGCTGTGTATCACTTCTTTTCAGCTTTTCTTCATGGTGCTTAAGAAGCCATTCATCAAGAAACGCGTTCAGTTAGTTGAGATCATTTCGGTTGCATGTGAAGTGGGCTTATTTGCTAGTTGCTTGGTTCTTTTAGAGAATGAATTCACACCAGAAGGTGAAAGAAAAATTGGGATTTTCATGCTCTCAATTTTCATGCTAGCGTTTTTTGTCCAGATGAGCAACGAATGGTATTCGTTAATTCTACAGACGAAGCATCTTGATCAAGCAGACGACTTTTTAACAGGGTTGAAATCTGCTTTTATCGGTATCCTCTTGTTCTTCCTTCCTGGCAGCTTAATCAAGAAACTGGATAAAAGATTTCCATTGAACAACACGAGGGATGGAGAAAACGGTAATACATCTTCTTTAAGTGATGATAGAAGCTCAGGAGAGAGGCCTTGGTTAAGGCAACTTAGAGAACTGGCAAAGTCAAGCTTTTCGAAAGAAGGAAGTTCAGTCCCAAATGATCCTTCGACAAGTCAAAGCCGGTGGAGCGGCTTTTGGTACAACAAAAGAAGTGGAAGCCCATCAATGTCTTCATCGTCAGATTTCAAGTCAAAACCTAAAGGGTTGTATAAGGATTTGGAAGCCATTTTTGCATCTAAATAGCCCCACAACTACTCAGAAATACTTGTTTGGTAATGTAAATTTTGAGTATTTTTTTCTAGCACAAATATTGACTGAATTCTAAGCTTATTGTATTATACTTGTTGGCAGTTGTTTTAGAGGTAACCTTGTTAAACTGTACCATAATATAAAACTTTGTCTAGAAAAAAATAACTTCCAAAAATAGAAAAGGAAAAAAATAAAAATGTTCTTTTAAGATCAGTAAGAATATTATTATCAAGTTCCCAGTTTACTTTTCAGATTACAATATCATTACACAGAATATGGCCCAAGAAGGGTAGATTATTACTACCATTTGGCTTGGCCATAAAGCAACCAAGAACATCGTGTCTCCAAACTTTTTGTTTTAAAAAAACAATTAAAGCAACAAAAGCAGCTCCAAAGTTATCAATATCTTGATTAAATAAAAAAATTCCCAAAAAAAAGTAAATTAAAATCTTATAAACTAATCTACAATATACTTCAAAAAAAACAATGGAATATATGTTTAAAGTGTGCCCATAACACAAGCAAAGTATCATTCTTCATTCAGCAATAAAAAGACTCAAATGTTTTATATGCAGTTTTTTTTTTTTTTTTTCCATGATTCAGAAATGGGTTATGAGTTCATCTTTGCTCTACTGGTTTGGTTTCACTTATTAGTTTATAGCCATGGCCATGGGCATGCAGAATTATCATGCAGATCCTATTGTGGGAACCTAACAATTGATTACCCTTTTGCCCTTAGATCTGGTTGTGGCCATCCTGGTTTCAGAGACCTTTTATTTTGCATCAATGATGTTCTTATGTTTCACATAAACTCGGGTTCTTATCGTGTACTAGACATAGACTATGCATACCAATCTCTCACTTTACACGACCCTCACATGTCCACTTGTGATTCCATCGTGCTTGGAAACCGAGGGAACGGATTCGCGATGGAGCAATGGCGTGCCCCGTACTTGAATCCGTCGAATGACAACGTGTTCATGCTGATTGGATGCTCTCCCGGATCGCCGTTGTTTCAAGGCTTTCCAGGTAAGCACTTGGTGGCTTGTCATGACAGAGTTTCAGGCATGGGATGTGAAGAGTATTATGGATGTCCTGCATGGAACTTAATGGGGCCTAAACGAGTCGAGTCGAGGTATGGATCAGGCCCACCACAATGCTGTGCTGTGTCTTACGAGGCTGTGAAGGCTGTGAATCTTAGTAAACTTGATTGTCAAGGCTATAGCAGTGCTTATAGTCTTGCACCATTGAAGGTATCAGGGCCTGATGAGTGGTCTTACGGAATAAGAGTGAAGTATTCGGTTCGAGATAAAGAAGTGTTTTGTAAAGCATGTGAAGCAACTGGAGGTTCATGTGGATTCAACATGACTAATAATATTGGGAATCTTGATCATTTATGCATGTGTGGCACTTGGAATTCTTCATCAAACTGTGATTCATCAGGTGATGCATGTCTCTATAAGTCTTTCTGGCATTGATTAATTACTTCTTTAGTATATAATACGGGCGTCTTTAATGACATCATAGTGTTTTTAACGTGTCACCACATAAAAAACAATCAACTAGTGGAAAGGAAACTTGATTCTCACCTCTATAATTGACTTTCATCCTATCGATTGCCAATCGACCGACCAGTGGATAGTATCGACTATCGACTGTGAAAAAGAGCCCTATAAATCATATGGGATCCTTTATCTGTTGTTTATGAAGGATTTTAATCCTCATTTTTTGTTTTTTTTGGTTTTGGTTTTGGTTTTGGTTTTTTAGTAAATGCAGTTCAGTCAGCATCCAATGAAATAAGATGGTCTTCAATGGAGGCATTCCTTGGTAAAATTTTACTGCAACTTTCTTTTTAGAAATCAGATTTTTTTATTCTAATTTATCTTTTTAAATTTTTTTTTTCATTTGTGCATTTAATTGCTAACTATGTAAATGTTTTGCAGGGTTTATCATCTATCAGGTTCTTTGGGGGCACCTTCAAGCTGTCTGATGAATAACATTAGAATCTCAAATATGTAATCTGTCAGAATATTTTTTTTTGTAAGCATGCTTTTTTTTAGATGCATGATCATGATGTATGTAAACAATTTTTTTTTTTTTTTTTTTTTTTTTTGTATCAAATGAAAATTTGATTTACTTCTACTATGCTGCGCAGTTTATGAGCTATTTGTACTCGACTCACAAATATGCTTGGATAACGAGTCGAGCTGTGCGATTACTAGATGCCATTAAGTATGATTTGCAGAATTTATCAAAAAAGGAAAAAGAAATAGAAAAAGAGAGAGAGGAAGAGACAGATTGCATCATTGCAGTAGTCAATGAGTAAACATTAAACAACTAGGGACGTGGCGTGATCATGGCCGCCTAAAAATTGTGTGTTCTTTCTCCTCGATTAGAATGGGCGGACATGATTTTGCCACATCGCCCAAAGCTGGGTGGAAGCCGGGATTCAAAAGCCGAGGATCTGGCCTCCAGGTTTTGTAGGGCCAAAAAGATGATAAAATAATATGAAGTGAGTGAGGACAAGATTTGAAGATACTTAACAAAGATTCAGGATAAGACATTAATCTTCAACAAGAAAACGTTTTTTTATTTATTTATTTTTTTTTACTTTCATATTTCAGTACTAAGGAGTTTATCATGAAGAGAATGCCCAAAAAATGGTTTGTTTTTTTTTTTTTTTTTTTTTTCTTTCCAAAAAAACAAGTCTGCATTTAACCAGCTGTGGAAGAATAACATTTTGAACAGCCATCATAGCTGTCACCACTACCTGTGCAGAATCGATGTTTTGAAAGGCGATTCTTGTGTCAAGAATCGACTGTCGAAATGTCAAATTTCGATTAAAAAGTTCACTTTCAAAAAGTCCTTTCAGTGTGGTGCATGATAGATTTGACGTAGAAATGGTGCAAACAAATGAAGGCTCCCCTTTGAATGTCAATGGGAGTGAGATCTCAAATCAAAGATAAGTAACAAATTCATTCTGGATCCAAAAGTGAAATGAAGAACCAAATTCATAGAGTAAAGGCAAAGGGTACAATTAACATTTAACATAAATTGTTAGTTGAAAGTCCATTGCTTCCATTATCGGTGACCAAGTAAACATGGTTATTCTGGCCCACTAAATCTGCACAAATATTCAGTGCAATTATGATATTCCTAATCAATATACCATACGTTTCAGCACCTTTCCTCTGACCATAAGAAAACATTGGGTTCTATACATTATACTCCAAATTTATTAGTTTCAATTTTTTTTTTTTTCAATTGCATTGGGAGATTTTCTGATGGCTTTACATTGCCGCCTTTCTTCATCTCCATGCCCATCTCCATTTTTCAGCAGAAACCTAAATGAGCACAAAAATCAAATCTTTTTCAGCAAACCGTATGGGAAAATCAATCAAAGAAACTCTTTTGTACTTGCCTCTAAGTTATCCAATTTTGGAAATCTGTCTTCAAGAACATCAGATTTTAGTGAGGTAACAAAAATGTTTTCTTTTGTTCCTATTGTCATTTTAGCATTATTCATCAATTATTGGGCGCCATATTGATTTTTTTTTTTTTTTTTTTTTATTTTTTTATTTTATTTTATGAATTTTGGTTGTAGTTAATTGAGGGTTTGATAAGTGGGGTGGATTTATCAGAGTCTGAAGCTGAGAATTCTCTTGATTTCTTGTTGGATGGTGCTGATGAAGCTTTAATCAGTGCATTTCTTGTTCTCCTTAGAGCAAAAGGAGAAACCTATCAAGAAGTAAGTTCAAAATGTACAGAATATCTGCCTTTTTGGTAGCATAGTACAATCGACTTTATCATATTCGATTCTAGAACCGAGAATCGACTTTCCGTCGGTTGGTTGTGGGTGAAGGTCGATTCTCAGCTGTAAAATCGACTTGGACTTGGCCCTGTTAAAGGCACCACGTCTACCGTGGCACCACACTTTGGGCTTTGGTTCAACTTTGCAGAGGACGAATGTGGACATTCGACCCATGCAAAGTCGAATGTTGATCATACATTCAACTTTCCAAGGGTCGAATGTCACTGTGGTTCCCCTAAATGCGCCCTTGTGTATTTGGAAACAATTGTATTAATGATGGGTGAAATGAGTAGGTAGTAGGTTTGGCAAGGGCTATGATAAAGAATTGTAAGAAAATAGAGGGACTAAATGATGCAGTGGACATTGTTGGGACTGGTGGTGATGGTGCCAACACTGTTAATATTTCAACCGGTGCTTCGATATTAGCTGCAGCTTGTGGTGCAAAAGTTGCAAAGGTGACTCTTTTACTTTGTTTCGAAGCGTATTTGGCACGATTTGACGGTTTTAAAGCAGTGACTAATGTTGAATGCGTTGCAGCAAGGTAATCGATCGAGCTCTTCTGCTTGTGGAAGTGCAGACGTGCTTGAAGAATTGGGGGTCGTGATAGAATTGGAGCCAGAGGTTTGTACTAGTGTCTTTGTATGTTGAGACCAATGTGTGCGTATTTATTTATTTACTCTATCATGCCAAGAATTTGTTTTCTGCCTAGTTTTCGTACAATTCTTGGGATTTAAATGATGTTGCTTTCAGGGGGTCCGGAGTTGCATAAATGAAGCAGGAATTGGTTTCATGATGGCTCCAATCTACCATCCAGCAATGGAGATTGTAAGACCTGTTAGGAAGAAGCTAAAAGTAAAGACTGTATTCAACATCCTAGGACCTATGTTGAATCCAGCTCGAGTACCTTTTGCTGTTGTTGGAGTATATCGAGAAGATCTGGTATGACCTGAACCTATATAAATATATAAAGTTATAAAGTCCTTGCCTATTTTTCAAAGCAATGGCTTGCTTCAAAACTGCAATACTCACACACACACACACACACACACACACCGGAAATATGTGTTATTTTTCTTGCCGGATCAGGTTATTTGTAACCACAATCATCCATATAGTTCATGAAGTCGGGAAACTCTTTGGTCTTCAATAGGTCCATAAAATGGCAAAAGCACTTCAATTGTTCGGTCTGAAAAGAGCATTAGTTGTCCACTCTGAAGGACTCGATGAGATCAGTCCTCTTGGTAAGTGGTTATTATATACTACTGTTGTCTTTATGTTACTTTAAAGCATATTTGGCTCGATTTATATTTACTTTGTGTATATGCTTCCCTTGTCAATAGGACCAGGGCTGGTTCTCGATGTGACCAGGGATAAGATCGAAAGCTTTAAATTTGATCCTCGTGAGTTCCCTTTCATTCGCTTTTCACTCAAAAACTTAAATCTTTTTTTTGCAATACAGTTGGGGGTCACTGATCGAAAGCTTTGGGAAGTTGTAGTTTTTAAATGAACTTCGTGAAGTGTTGTGATCACTATAAACGAGCCAAAATTGAACGAGTGTTGTAAATTAACAGTGGACTTTGGGATTCCCCGGTGCACAATGGATAGCCTGCGCGGTGGATGTCCTGAATACAACGCTGAAGTGCTAAGACGAGTACTATCAGGCCAAAGAGGCGCCATAGCTGATGCATTTGTAAGTTGAACAACTCTTATGAATGAAGTATTCATTCTGCGGTTTAATTTGTGATCTGGGATCCGGAGAAAATGTTGCTTACGTGTGCATGTGCGTGTGGACTATATACATATGCAGATGCTAAATGCAGGAGCTGCTGTATTGGTTTGCGGACTTGTAAACAGTTTGAGTGAAGGCGTGGCCTTGGCTCGTGAAACATTATTATCTGGAAAAGCTTTAAAGACACTTGATAGGTTGAAAGACGTTTCCAAAGTAAGGCGCAGATACTGTTTCGTATGTCATTTGTACGTTTTGACTTGTTACACACGTGCCACTTGCCCAATGGTGCCGTGCAATAGAGACTCTTCGTACGAGAATTTCTAATGTTTTTTTTTTTTTTTTTGTGTGAATTTCTTACTCAGAGAATGAAAGCTGAGGCTTCTGGTGCTCTGGTTTCGGCATGACAGAGAATTTTCAAGCTTTGACAAAAACATGCATCGCGGCGTAGTACAAGTCTACAAATATATAGTGGAAACAGAGTTTTTTGGAGACAGTTGTATCTGTGTTTCCTTTCTTTTTGTAATTTTATCTTTTTATATACTTTACAATTTCAGTAATAAAACTCCCTTATACTACTACTGCTACTGATATTCTAATTTTCTAGTTTTATTATTACACACTTAGTTTTCAAAAGGATTAATGGTGGTTACTGCTGCTGCTTCATGTTTATTAGTGATAAATGCATCGAATTTGGTACACTGATCTGAAAACGATCCGGTTCTCGCCCCCCCTGATTAAACACGTCCATTTCTCGTATAAATGTATAAATAACACTAGCTAGTAAAACTATCTATTTTAATTCAATAAAATTTTCCTGTATATCATGTTCTTTTGATACTATGTACCTAACACAAAGAATGAAAGAAAAAAGAAAAGAAACACCACACTTCAACGTTCACCGAGATAAGATTGAGGGTAACATCTCAGTAAACAAAAGTGTTTTAATTTCATTATGAGCATAAAAACGCCGTAACATGGTATGTGCATCACTGCCACTGCTGTGTACCTGCAACAATTTTTAAACCGAAAATTTGATCATAAGTGGCGGTGTACTTGTGTATATATATATATATATATATATATATATATATATATGGTGGATTGTGTTTACTTACCACAGGGGAGAAAGTGGAGATGATAAATCAAGAAATGGATAAGGCCACCTGGTACAGAAACAATATTCATATGATCAGACAGTTAAACTTAAACTGAAACAATCATGGTATTAATTAAGTAGTATAAACAGCATATTTCAAAGAATTGTTATGAATTTGAGAAAAGAGAAGGGATATATGTATAGCTCATAAGTTTACCAAATAGAGATACAGGCATGAACAATCCACTGGAAAATGACATAAACGGACGTCCATAAAACGAAGTAAGCGATTCTGAACACAGGAAACCTCTGAAAATGGTAATGAAACAGAAAGATAATTAAGTTAGCAGCAACATGATGTATAATTATAAACTTTAAAAAAAAACCGAGTGCATTTGATTCGTATTAATTACTAGTACTGTACTCACTAAGCTGTTCAACGCAGTTTCACCAAAGAGGAAAATAGCATTGATGGAATGCATGCTTATAATAACCTGAAAAAGAAGCAATTGTGCACTTCTATTAAGGAATAAAGAACAACAACACGAAAAATGGAAAAAAAAATTGGTAGTGTATCCATATACAGACATATAAGATAAAGGTTTAAGTGTAATATCCACATGCTGATACACTACAGAAAACTGTTCTCAAGTTAAAAAAAACAAAGACACAAATACTTACCAAATTTAGATTGTAGTCTTTAAGGGCAAGAAATGGTACTATGATGAACCAGAACACAATGTCTGTCAGCAGCACAGCTCCAGCAATCATCTTTTTACAATATAATAAAATATGTCAATTCCGTAATGTTACGGTGTTGCAACAGTATTATTTTCAAAAGGGCTTTTAGTGGCACCACAGCGGTGCATGAGGTTCGATTTTCTAGGAGTCGAACACGGACATTCGACCTCTGGAAAGTCGAACTTCACTGTGATGCATGCCTTGAAAGTATCTTTGGTGTGGTGCCACTTTAAACGGCCTATTTTCAGTTGTACGATGCGTTTTTCACAGATACCTGAAATATTATTTGGAGAACATAACCCCAAAATCCAGCAATTTCAAGATCATCTCGATTGCTGTCATGTATGGTGCTAAAATGTTTTGCATCATTTGACATATTTGATCTTTCTGTATGTCTTGATGCTCCATTGTTAGTATTATCATTATGTTGAATATCAAAACCTTCATCTTCAGTTGTATCAATGACATCTTCGTAATCCTTTCGACATCCATACATGGAGAGTAAAGATCCTAGCTGCATATATATATATATATATATTTATATGCCATTGTATATATCAAGCCAAGATAAACACTTTTTTAGTTACAAATTTAACTGCTTGATTGATGTACTTACACCGAAATAAACTGTAACTAATGTAAATGTCCACCTGCAAAATGAAACTTTTAGTTGCAGATTTTCAACAACAAGTAAATGGCTTTGATAGCTTCGACGCGAAATTCTACTAGCTGCTGACTGTCCTCAACGAGGAGATCCATTAATTAGTACCGAATGAAATCATGACACGAGGTATCAAATGAATTCGGATCCTCTACAGTGCAGCTGTACTGTGCAGACCACGCATTTGTGTGAAGATGATCCAACCGTACATTGTTTTTACATGAACAACAAAATGACGTTGTTTTGGTGTCAAAGCACCCCTCACAGCACTGTTGCACTGCTGAGGATCCAATTTCGTACTAAACACATTAGAAACAAGCTCATAAACTAAGTAGATCGATCGACCCCACAAAGCGAGAAAAATCAGACTGCGTATCGGTGTTTTGATTGGATGTTAGTGGATGTCCTCGTTGAGGACAGCTTGCAGTAGAATTTCCCGGCTTTTGGGGCCGGGGGAGATCGAAGGGATTGTTAAGGCTTACTGAGTGTAATAATAAAAGATTTCTCCACCATCAACAGCAACATTCAAAAGCAACATCAAGAAAAGCACCATAAAAGCAACAACTCTATATATAAACAACCAAGCTGGATGTATAATCCTAAGACAAGGCCTCCAAACTTCATCTTCATATAGAATCCCGGGCGGCTCTCTTTCCCTCTGTCTTGATCTGTTTGGACATTCATACTTCGAGATAAGAACTGATGCACCAGTCAAAGACAACAAAATCCAAATGGAACAAAGCAAAAATCTCCAATTTAACCAGTAACTCGAAACGGTTGTGTCTTCGGTTATCATAGGTTGATATGACTTTTTAGAGGACCCTGTTATAAAATCCATCTTGATAAGCTTAATTAGCACTCTATGATTCTTTGGAAGTAAATAAAGATTTCAACTTTGGTTCAAAATCGAATGAAACTTGTCAGAAAATTTGATGGGGTAAAAAAAAAAAAAAAAAAAAAAACTTAGTTTTTATGTATATTCCGAGAATGAATCATCAGGACCTATAAGATTAAGCTTAATGAATGTATGAAGAAAAGGCTTAGGTTAGGTACTACCATGCAAATATTTAACTTTAATATAAAGAATAGTAATTGTTTCTGAGGAAAATGACTGAAATAATTTGCAGAAATACAGAGATAAAATAGCTATAAGCTGCATAATAAACACATAGAGGAATGGTCCTGATGATGAATAGTATGCTAAAGGGAAGTTAGATACTCACAGAGACAAAAAAGCAAGAGAATGTGGAGGGAAGAGGAAAAGAACATATGCTTTACTTGTTTGCTTTAACTGAAAACTGAAGGGAAAAAAAAAATATATATATATTTTAAAAAGTTGGCGTTTCACCCTTGGAGAATAAGCTTCCTTTTTCCTTCTAGCTACATTATATGATCTCCTATAATATCAGCAATTGTTTGATAACTGCTTCAAGTAAATATAAATGGAGTATAGTACATATGTAGTGCAAGTTTTACTTTTCACACAAGATCATATCTTAGGACATACAGTTTATTTTGTACATGTAGCGCAGAATTTGAATATATACATAATTTATGGGTCTGGATTTATATATATTTTTTCATAAACTACATATTTTAGTGATTATATGTATTCGAGTCGTCGTTCATATTAGTGTTACCGTAACATAACGGGGTTCGACCTACAATGCAAATTGACATAACTCTGTAATACAACAACACCGAGGAGATATAGCATTAGGCCGAAGTGATGTGACTTTTATGTTTCGTGAATGTGTACATCATTTCGGACGAGACACATTTCGCCTATGAAGGACACTCAATGCGTACATGAAATTCATTCAATTCAAGAAACTAAGCATTATCAATTCTTATATGAATGTCTTCTAGTTTGATCAAACGAGTCACGGTTTGAATCAAACACTTTCATTGTATCCTGAGAGAGATTTTCATTTGATTCTCGTAGTGACATTGTAAGGGAATAAACATCTTTTAAGAGATAACGCACCCTCCGTATCTTGAAGTTCATTACGTTCTGATTTTTCAACACTGGATAGAGATTCTGGAGTTATTAGGCATCGATCAATGATTATATAGAATAATTGATTAGACAATATACGATTGCTCTTTATATGCGTGCAAACGATACAACATAATAGTTGCAATGGTGGACTAAATTGTGAGAAGTTTTCCAGGATGACGGTGAGAACGGGTCCTTGATTACCGTGAAAATATTCGATTTACAAAATGTGTTTGATCATATCACCACCAAGCCTTAGAACGTCATACAAATAGTCAAAACAACTCAATAACACTTCAAGAGTCTGAGTGTTAGCCACAATACTGAGTAAAGGTTGCCAACAAAAGTGTGTCGGATTCCATATCAACTTGTAGCCTCTCTCTCACCCGAAGTTATTGTGTGGTGTCTCCACATGGTGTGGCACCATACAGATCATATACAGTTTTATTCTCTATTTAATGTGTAGTTCTGATCGTTTCACCCGTCACTTCACCTCAAATTCCCTCACCACACAATAACTTCCCCTCTCTCACCATTCTGTCTCTAGAATAATTGGAGAATGTAAATCGAGATATGAGTCTCAATATTTCAATGTTTTGAAGTTGCCATAAATTTATTTTTGACGGAAACGACGTTTTACTCCAAATAAAACTCCAAACTTTGATAGACAACGTTTCTTCCTTCAAGAAACACCAAAGTCCTCTAGCAAATCCTCCGCCATGTCCTAGGATTGGAACTGTGGATATAAGGTGACACATACTACACTTGCTTTAAGCAAGCAAAATGAACAGACTACTGAGTTGGGGACTCATGGACAACAGATGAAACGTATTTCCACTACTAGGAAGTCCTCAACAACAAGAGTAGTTTTGTCTAATTTGTCTAATGCAGCCAAGAGACTTTTAGACCCATGTAACAAAGCGGCTCATGCATTGAATCTATGGAACCTCCCCAACGTTCTAGAGACCATATCAAGGCTAATCCACCTGACTCTAGATAGTTGGCAGCATCTGACGATAATGTGAATATTTAAATTTTTTAATTTTTTTTGTGTGTGTAAAATGATCACTTTATCAACTGATTTCACAGGAGGTGAAAACTTTACATCGCAGATGAAGTTGTTTGAAAAGAACGTCGGGGAGGTTTCATAGATTCAAAATGAACATGCAGTAGCAAAAAGGATCTAAACTTGGGTGAGGGTGAGCTGAGTCTTTGCCCACCTAATTAGGCCCCACTCCCCAGCCAACAAGCCCACCAACTCTGTCTAGTCCCTACCATCTATGTTCCTTTGCCTGCATTAACACCCCTCCCCTCCCCCCTCCCCCACTTTCTTGCATCTAGCTTAAAATCCGTCTCCTTTCCTCATTTTCCCCGCAGCTTTTTGACGGATTTTCCCAAGCTTCCCCCACTCCTTTATACATTTCTGACTTCTCCGCCGTCTCTCTCATTCATTCTCTTTGTGCTTGATCTGCAAAAAAACCAGTGAAAAAATGCAGAGCACAGCACTATCATTCACGCCCTCAATTTCATTGCCATCAAAGCCCAATCCCAAGTTCAGATTGAGTCCAAAGCTTTCCCCTCTTAAGCACTCTCTTGTTTTCCAATCTCCCAATTTACCTTCTTTATCAAGTTCCAAGCTTTGCCCAACATTCCGATGCAGTTCCGATTCAGGGAATCTGGTACGTCCTGGATGGATTCCGGACCCACTAGAAACCAAATCGGAAGATGCTCTCAAAGTACGGGCTGCATCTGTACCCGAAACCGAAAGCGCCGGTGAAAAGCCTACAGAAAGCTCAAAATTCAAGGATACTTTGGTGCTTGGAAGTCTTTTTGGGTTTTGGTACCTTTTCAATATCTACTTCAACATTTATAACAAACAGGTATTCTTCCTCCTTTTCATGTTTTTATTTTCCTTGATTTAAAACTGTGCTTATTTAAGTAAGAAGCTCTATTTTATTTTTAGTAAGGAGTTTGATTTGTATATATTGTTTGGTTAAATTACATTGTTTTTGTTCATACATTGTGATGAATGATGATGCCTGTAAGATTTGCATGGCTGCATGAATGGGAAAGAGTTGCAGGATTTGTTTCTTCTGGAAAACGTTTGATTTGCTAACAAAGTTGACCTTGTTAGAATTTTGTGTTCAGCATCAATCAAATTATTCTATTGTAGTAGAAGGACGTCTAAACTCAGAATTCTTTCAAGTATTCTTATCAGTTATTGGCTTAATTTATGCTTCGATATCTTACGCACTTGCCCAAGATTTTATGTATCAATCGTTTGTGTGGAATGAATCGACTTTTAAAAGGCCGATCGCTTCTAGCATGATAAGCGTGGTGCACTGGCAAAATAATTTTTGTGCAAATAAAGGGTTCTTTTATGCATCATTCATTCGAGCGGAGGCGGGCAGTGCGAATAAGTTTTGGCTGAAAGCTGAATCCTAAATTGCATTTTGTATTAATGTGTCTGAGAATTTTTTACAGTCAGTTTAAGTTTTGAATGACAAGTTGGTTGTTTACAGCTTTTCCCTCGACTTTTATTTGATTTTTTTTGCTTGTAAAGCATGTCCCTAATCTGCTGATTCACTTGCAGGTGTTGAAAGTCTACCCCTACCCAATAACTGTTACGTTAATTCAGTTTGCTGTTGGTACTCTTCTTGTTCTTTTCATGTGGACAACTAATCTGTACAAACGGCCAAAAATCAGTGGCGCTCAGGTAACATGTTCTAGTGTTTTCCTTAATTTTTGTTTTCTTTGTTTATTTTCGTATGGTAGATCATCTGGCTTCTGTTTTTTTTATCGTTGGTTGCAGCTTGTGGCAATTCTGCCATTGGCAATTGTCCATACATTGGGGAATCTCTTCACTAACGTGAGTCTTGGAAAAGTTGCTGTGTCATTCACCCACACCATTAAGGCTATGGAGCCCTTCTTCTCCGTTATTCTTTCAGCCATGTTTCTTGGCGAGGTATTGACTTTAACTTATTTTCTATATACCACCAAGACTCTGGTTAATTTGATATATTGATCAAGTAATTTACGTACTGCTAATTTACGTACTGTATATACCACCAAGACTCTGGCTTACTTGGAAACATGTCTCCGTAATGCAATGACAGCTATTTTTCTTTATGCTATAGGAGAATTTGATGCTATGATTGCGGTACATGAGTATATAGTATCGGACATATAAAAGTTTAGTGGTTTGTTGTTTCGTAGACCGTTTGCTTTTGGGATGTTTTGTAGGCTTTCTTGTTTAAGTGCTCCACTTTTCAAACAGCTTCCTACTTTATGGGTGGTCTCGTCTCTTGTACCAATTGTTGGTGGAGTGGCATTGGCATCAGTTACTGAAGCTTCCTTTAACTGGTAAAAACTTCGAGGCTTTACTTCACATCATGATCTTTTTGTTCCAACTTCTTTCGGAAATCTGACACTTGATTCGTGTTCCTTAAAAGGGCGGGATTCTGGAGTGCGATGGCCTCTAATTTGACCAATCAATCACGGAATGTCTTTAGCAAGAAATTTATGGTCAAGAAAGAGGTGAGTTTTGTGCTGAAAGCACTACATTATGTGATAATGTTACTGTTTTTTTGTTGCTTTCGATCGCTGCTACTGGATAACGTGTGATGCATTTTGGCCAGGAATCTTTGGACAACATCACTCTGTTTTCGATAATCACGATAATGTCTTTTATCCTGTTGGCCCCTGCTACTTTTTTCATGGAAGGGATCAAGTTCACTCCTTCATTTCTTCAAACTGCTGTGAGTTTGTAGTTTCAAAAGAGTTTGATTAATTTTCTTACCCACTATTGATGTTTTTTTTCAATCTTTAAATCTAATCCTCCCGGACTGAGTGTGATGCTTTAATTATTAGGGATTGGACGTCCGTCAGGTTTATATTAGGTCTCTGCTAGGTGCTCTCTGCTTCCATGCGTATCAGCAGGTAATTACGTATCCTTGTTTAAATCACGTCATTGATTACATTTGCTTAGCTAAACATGAAAATATGGATTTCCGCTGAAACTCATACATACTTGGTTATTCTCTGACATCACGTGGATCTTCTTCTTTTTTGATGGAAACTAAACTGTCCCTCTCTGCTGTATCACCTTGAAGCAATATTTCATACGGGATTGTGTATTATAGAGTATCTATGTCATATGGGATTCAAATTCGCGTATTGATTGGAGCTTATAATGACACTTTGATTCTCTCCTCGTTCAATGTTTTGTACGTTAATGTATAGAGTAATGTTGCACGCGTTCGATGTCTATTTTCAATTTACTATCCTTAGATCAGATCACATCATGTGAAGTATTGTTGTTACGTTTTCTGCGTATGACAAGAGTGTGGGCGGGTGGTGCAGGTTTCATACATGATATTGCAGCGCGTATCTCCTGTGACGCATTCTGTGGGCAATTGCGTGAAGCGGGTTGTAGTCATTGTTACTTCTGTCCTTTTCTTCCGCACCCCTGTTCAACCTATCAATGCTATCGGTACGCTCCTTCTATACCCATTCTCATTTCAATGATTATAGAAAAAAAACAAAAACACTGATCATGAAAAAATAGCGACGTAAATGTTTGATTTTATGGTATGATGCCATTTTTTTGTTCTTGTATAGGTACTGGAATTGCTCTAGCCGGAGTATTCCTCTACTCGAGGGTGAAGAGTATTAAGCCGAAGCAAAAGGCAGCTTGAAAAAAAAAACCTCAATTTGGGCTCAACATTTTTCTAGCTTTTCTTCTTGTTGTTAGTTTCTCGAATTCGTGGGAAAGAATGGAATTATTCTTGTTATTGGACCAAGGTTTTGTAGATGTAGAACAAATATTTGCAGATTTTCTAGATCTAAAGTTGTTTGTAGGGCACTAAATTCAGCCTATTTCTCTGCAACTTTGGTATGGAAATCTCTGTTTTCTTTTGTTATGGAGAAATTGGGAAAGAGCAAATCATCTTGTGGTTTTAATGATTGGTTTACATAAACCGCATGTTAAAAGTTACCATACCTGATTTAACACGGCATCACATTCGGGCTTTAGCCGAATGTTTGCGCTTAGGTTCCACTTTTTAAAGGTCAGATGTTAAATATGGTATAATAATTCTCGAGTAACATTGTTATTGATATCACAACGAATTTACCACTTAAGGCATCACATCGACATTTGACCTCTGAAAAGTCGAATATAACCTAACATTCGACTTTGCATAGGTCTAATCGAATGTCTATTTTCGACCTCTGTACAAGCAAACCTAACAGCCTAACCTAAAGTTTAATGTCACGGCAGATTCACTTTCATTGTAGTGCTAATAACAACGCCCTTCTTTCATATCATTCTCACCACAAATTTTAAGGCTAACAAACAACTAGAACGGGTTACAATCAACTATTTATCAAAATGCACTCTTGAAATAAGCAAGCCGCGGAATCGAAAATTACATATATATATATGAACATATACCTAAGTACCAAGAAAACCAGTGTAGTAGTACAATGTGACATATAGCAATGCAATGATGAAAGGGGATTGTTAGATGCATTACATTCAACTTATCACGACACCATATTACTGTAGCACCGAGTGTGTTGTGCCATAGTGGCATGGTGTCACGGTAAATTTGGATGGTGCATTTAAAGGTGTCCCTAGTTTAATGGTAAGCTAGGTTGAAGGAGAGGGACCACCGGGTTTACCGCCTTGGCCAAGGGGACTAGGAGTTTGCTTTGTTTCAGAGCCTTTAGGGGTTGTTATTGGACTCCTTTCTCTTCTTAGCTCGCTTACACGCGGGCTATAAGCTCGCTGTGTCAACCTCGGACTGTGTAATGCAGATGATGGAGTCGGTGTTGAACTCGTTACTTTAGGGCTGCTTGCATGACGAATCTCTCCTCGGCTTCTAGTCACAATCTCGTCGAGTATTTCTGCACTGTCCATATGGTGTGCTCTTGCTTCAATTTCTTGATCCTAAAGTATATATAAGGCAACAGTTTAGTGTTTGATGGAATGCCCCAATGGATATTTTAAAAGACAGGTTAATACAGAAGCTTACTTCAAAAGATAAGTTGTAAGCAACTGCAGGGGCTTCTTCATATTCTGCAGCATCCAATTCTTGCAAATGGGCAGCTTTGAAAAACTTAGGGAGCACATATTGCCGGACCGGGACAAGAAGCATGATCAACATAGGAAAAAGGAGGCCAGCTATTGGGATCCAAGTTAGTCCAAAACATAGAAGAAGGTAAGCTGTCTGAAACAATGTGAAAAACGCGATCGTCCTGAACGGTACCGTCTCGAGAAATGTAGCATGATATTCTTCCAAAACCCTGCATATATACATAAGCAGGAGATCAAGATTCAATACTTCAAATAACAATGCGGAATTTGGACCATGAATCAGGACACTAGAGTGATTACTGCTTCAATTTCACTCTCGAGTATAAAACTTACTTGTATCGTCGACTTGGAGCAGTGAAGAGATACAATATCCTCTCCCAAAACTGGTTCCCTGGCAAGCTTTCGATTGCCATGAACGCAAAGTATCCCCAAAGAACCGAGGTCGGAATTCGTTTCAAAACGGGCAAAGCCCCAACACAACAACCAACCATCGCCGCCTGAAGCAAATTGCTAAGACGTTGTTCTTTGACTTCAACCGGTAGAAGATCATCGACGTCCTTATTCACATCAAAAACAGTCTCATCAACCGGAGCATCCATGTAACCTGTACTCGAGGCTAGTTGAATCGTAGACTCCTTTAGCTCTCTCAACCCCTGCCGATTTAATACCGCAACACGTTAGTTTAATGAATCTATTGAAAATGCACTGTATTTACGAGTTTAATCAAGAATTAACTATTTTACCAGAGCAGATGGAGCTTGGAAAACGAGCGGCGTCTGCATTTCGTTGTAAGCTTCTTGCATATTACTATACAACTGGCCCAGATTGGCGTTTCTACGTATGCTTTTACGTGCAGTTGTTACAAGCTTATTCCTTAGAAGCTGTTGAGATCAAGACAAAATCAAACAAAAAATGGTAAAATACAAAAACAATATGGTCAATTTTCATTATAAGAGTCCTTTTTCCTGTATTGTTGAAGTGTGTTACAAGAGATGATAGTTCAACATGGTATTAGAACAGAAGATTGTAGGTTCAAAACCTCGTTTACCTGATGTTTCAACGTGGCCAAACTTTTAGTATGCATTGGAGATTGCGGAATTACTCCGTTTGAAGGAGGGATTCCGAGAAGACCACATATTATAACCTGGTAGGACAACAAGAGGAGGAAAAAAAAACATCAGTAAAATAATCGATTATATGTAAAGAAGGTAATTGCGGTTTATGATGCACATATACTTCTGTCTGATAGCATGTCTCATATCGGATAAGTATGTGACACAGATACCCGTACTTAGGATAAACACGTGGGGCAAATTTGTAATTTTAGAAAGTAAGAGAATCAGGTACTTGTACTTACCAAAACACCTAACAAAAGAAGATCATAGTGGTACGAAGACGGTTTCTTCAGATTAAACTCCTTTTGTTGAGCAAGCTGAGATGCAACGCTGTGATCAAAGTAGTATAGCACCGCAATCATCGTGGCAGGAATAAACGCTCCGATGATATACATTACGGGCACTTTCAACATATCCTAACCAAATCAAAACACAGATATCAGCAAAACAAAAAAAATTGAAGCCAAAGGCATAGATCATTACAAAGTATGTTAAAAAAATGTAAATAATGATATGTAATAGGAACCTTAATGACTGTCCAATTATCGTATGCGCCAGGGGACCACGGATTTGGGCTTAAAAGTCGCTTCGGTACTCCATTAGGTACACTACTTGCAGGTATATAAGATATGGCAGTCCATACGAGCACCATAAGTGGAACACCATAGTCAGCTATAAGTCCTCGAATCGAACCTTTTCAATCATGCCCAAAGAATCAGAATAAGGAGAAACCAACATATGTATATACATATCATTATACAAACACATGAAGGGCACATATACTCGAATGTAAAAGGGAAAATTTTGGAAAAATCGAGGCATGAAAGCATAATGTCTAGAAAGTAGTTCCAAAAAGAAGATGTGATACCTGAACCGTAGCGCCAGGACCTAGCTTTTCGGCTTTTCAATGCCGTAAGAAGAAGTCCAAAGGACAAAACCAATGCAAACATTCCGTTCCCAAAGCGCCATGACGGTGAAAGTGTAGTCTGATTCTGATGCGCTCGTGGCTTTCCGAACTCCTCCACCGCACCCTGCAGAAAATTTTCACATCTTTGATAAGACGGTCTTCATAATATACAATCATGATCATCGATTTTACACACCCGAAACTTCAAATTAAACGAGAAAACGTCAAGAACGCTTTAAAGGTTCATTAAGAGCCGAATGCTCACCCGAATAGCTTGCTGCATGAAGAGCATTGCTATCAGAAGACCAAACAATTCACCAGCAACACGTGTGAATCTATTTATAATAGAGCATGCCCCTAAAATTGCTAGCATAAAGAGTAAAAGGGCTGTCCAAACACAAACCCTGAAAACAGAAGAAAAACTTAGCACTACAAAAGAAGGAAAAAAACACAGGTGCCTAAGTTATTAAAGTTACGTTAAATTCAATAGTTATTACCATCCTGTCCAAGCTAAGAAGAGCTTTTGACCTATGTCCTTTCGGTCTTTGGCGAAATTATACATGAAAGTGTACATCAACACAGTTGGCTCTGCCACACCCAATATGAGGAGAGGTTGTCCTCCAATGATTGAATGGACAATACCGCAAAACGCAGTGGATGCAAGAGTTTGCACTGCTGTTAAGGTTCCATCTGTACAACATTCTTAAAGCATCAATCCATATGCAGCAATATATATACATGTATATGTATGTATGGTTATATCAAGACAAGAGTTTCCAATAAAAAGATTGTAAAAGATCTACACCTGTACTCATTTCTAATTGCTCCCCGAACGATATGACAGGAATCGCAGATGCAAAGAAAATGTATGTTGTTGGAGCAAGAATCCTACAATTAGAATGGTGAAAGTTAAACAACCAGTTGGAAGAGCGTCTTTTTAGTGGCACCAGTGTTCTAAAAATCGACCTGGGCGACCTCCAGGCGCCTCGACTATGCCCTAGGTGATCTCATCTAGGCGACAGGGTGCTGGGCGATTTTCTGGGTGCTCTGGGCGATTTTCTGGGTGCTCCTAGGCGCTTCTGGGCGACCCGGGTGACCCTAGGAATTCCATTTGCAATATATATATATATATAAAAACTAAAAAAAAATAATTTCTTTCAAACAAAAAAAAACTAAACAGCCGCCCCTCCCTTTTTTCTCTCCTTCTCTTGTGATTTCGTACTTTTGGCTAGTCTTTTCTTTTGAGTTTTGACACATTTTTACTTGATTTTCATGTTTTATGATCATATGATGTAAGATTTATATTAGACAAGCATTATTATTAAAATAAAATAAAATAAAAAACCCAAATCGCCTGGGCGCCGCCTAGGCGCCCCACGGTCGCACCGACTTCGCCTGGCGAATTTTAGAACACTGGGCACCACACAAAATTGGAACCGCAGTATAATTGACTTTTCCACAGTCGCCAAAATCGACTTTCTACCGGTCGAATGCCACTATAAGGGCGTCTTTAGTGGTACCATACAAAATCTACCGGTTTCCGCACCACAGTACAATCATGTTTTGCACAGTCAATTCTAGAGGTCGGTTCAGAGGTGAGAATCGACTTTCCGCTGGTCGATTGTCACTATAAGGGCGTCTTTAGTGACACCACACAAAATCTACTGGTTTTGGAAGTACAATACAATAAACTTTTCTGTAGTTAATTCTAGAGAGTTGAGAATCGACTTTCCGTTGGTCAATTGTAATAATCGACTATGTGAAAGTGATTCTTTTAATTGTGGTGCCACGCTAGAAAACTTTGTGGTGCCATTAAAGGCAGCCAATTACAATAGGAACAAGGCCTAATCATTTAAAACAATACATATTCAAAGGTGAAGAGTAATTAAACTATAAAGAAGCTTTTGAATTTGGAATATACTACTTGCCTGATACCAGCACGAATTCCGCCAACCCAATCTTGCTTGTAGCACAAAAGCCTCCCTTTCAGATCATTCTTGATGCCACGAAAGGGAACAAATGTTTCTTCCATTGCAATTTTTCAAATCCACAGACAACTTACTAACGAAAAGATTCAACGATTCCACGAAGAAAACGATATTTCGGATACGAACTTTATGGTTGTTTTGTTCACAAGACTAAAACTAGCAATCTATCAAATTTCTTGATGCTCAAGGAGTAACTTGCCTTCATTTTGGCCTGTTATTTGTGTACTAACTTTACATGATAAAGATTCATCAAAATTGAAAGAACAAAAGAACTTGTTAGCAGTTAGAATTTTGAGTCAGTGATACTAAAGAAGTGGCTTCACCATTGACTTACTAGATACAGAGGCTATTCAGATCCATTACCTAACACTTTGCTTTACATATTTGGTCAAACTTAATCATATACAAATTTGAACTAGATAATTTTAAATATAGAAGAAACCACTTCTCAAAGAAACTGAAATTTCAATTACATGGTATGAATTCAAGCTGCAAGCTGAATATACAACCACAAAAGATGAAAAACAGAAGCCCCTGGATTCAAAGAAAGATGTTTAACGATACCCCATTTGGCAAGGAACTCAACTTTGAGTGAATTAAAAGTTTTTCAAGAAAATGGGCATATGGGCACAGAGATTTCAGGGAAATTAGCGAAAACACATGATCAATTTGGGAACTCTAAACCAAATGAGCTGAACAAACAACCCAAGAAAACACCTTTTTTCAAGATTACATTACGTAGAAACAGACCCTTTAAAAAAAAAAAATCCAAAAAGTTGGAAGCTTTAAGCAAGAAAGCTGCAGATTACATTACTTAAAGACCAAACAAGAACAGAAGTTTTCAGAGCAGAGAGGAATTAAATAAGCACAGGAATGTGAAGGAAGTTCACAAGGAAACAGGGAGCTGACTGAGAAGCAGAGAGACAACTTATGAGAACGTGGTTAGGAAGTGAGCATTATATAATGTTATGAGCTGCCAAAATAATTGAACAGTTTAAGAGAGTTGACAACCAAAATGGTGAAATGGAATACAAATGGGATGTAGTATATGGAGAAAAAGAAGAGGGAAGAAGATGTATGGTATATACATTCATTTAACAAACTTCTACTGATGAAGGGCTTATCTGCTGTTGTCACTCAAGAAAGACAAATTAGAGAAGAGTGATGGAACTGAAAAGGGCCTGTGTTTTGATAGTCAACCCAAACAAGGTTTAGGAAAATAAAACACCCCTTCCAAAAAAAAAAAAAAAACACAAAAAATAAAATAAAATGGTTAGCGGTGCAATCACTCTAACACAATGACTACATCCGCAGTATAATGTGAGAGTGAAATACTTCATAATGTTACATAGGAACATACCTTTAAATAAATATATCATTATATAAGAGGTTTCTGAAAGAATGTAATCCCCTTGCCCATTCCATTTACAATACAAGAATATATTACACTTGATGCTAATCATAACTACCGAGATCTCCTAATATCTTTTACAATCAATACAAGATATATTTTAATAAATGTACAATATATTCTATTCTAACACTCCCCCGCAGTCGAAACGGGAGGATCACGGAAGTCGAGACTGTATCGGAAGTCGTCAAACAAGATGAGAGGTAACCCTTTAGTGAAGATGTCAGTAATCTGATATCGGGACGGTACATTGATGATAGTCAACCCTCCTATGTATTTCACACCCTTTTCACATCATTTTATAGCATTCCGAGCTGCATTTCTATCATTTAGATGTTATTTCATGCTATTTTCATCACTCACGGTTCCACATCGCACATATTACAAAATCTCATTTTTATCGTAAAATGTGGACATTTTTATAGCACACACGGGGTATGCGGTACCCTATGGGAATTACGGTTGTATTTGGTGTTGAGCCTTTCCAGGTCTTAGATGATAAAGAAGATGTACACCGACTAAGCGTCTCGGTTCGGTGATGAATGGATTGAGAGAAATGGAGCTAGATGTGATTTTCGAAGAAAATCAGGACAAGAGCATGCTTGCCTCGACCAAGAGCACGCTTGAGTCATCATTTGGGAAGAAAAATGGAGCAGTCAACACAAGCCCACGCTTGCCTCAGTCAAGCGCACGCTTGAGGCCCCTGTCAAATAATCCAACTCTCTGTTCAGGACAAGAGCATGCTTGCTCATGACAAGCGCACTCCTGAGGTGAATTTGAGATTTCCACTATTCCGACCAAGAGCATGCTTGCCTCAGTCAAGCGCATGCTTGAGCTCCCAGTAAATCCAACAGAATGTTACATAACATGCAGGTGCACGCTTGCCTCAGAGAAGCGCACTCTTACGCACCCAAAATTCTGCACTATAAAATCAAATTTTCAGTCAAGAGAGAGAGAGACCTCATACTTTCTAGATTAGAATTAGATTAGGGAAAAACCCAAAAAACTCTTCTCTTCACTTTTCTTCATTTCATTAGCTTAAAAAGTATAATCTTAGCTCTTTATTCTCAAAATTGAAGTGTTATTAAGCTTGGGCTTTCTTCTAAAATGGTGAATTCATCATTCCTTTGGTGAATCTCCATGGGATTGAACCTAAGTTGATGTTTTTTATTTAATTAAGGTATAATTCCGAATTTCCTTTTAATTTTCTACTTCATGGCTTTAATTAGTTTAATTTCATCTTTGCTTTGTGTTTTTGTTGAAATCATGAGTAGCTAAACACCCTTGTGGCTTGGGTGATGTGAATTTGGGCTAGATTCTTGTAATTACTTGGGATTCAAGTTGGGTTGTCTTTTATGTTCTTAATTTGTTCATGTTATGGTGATTGATCTTCATGGGTGTGGTTAATTCGCGACTAATTGCACAATCTAAGTGTTAATTCGATGCCTAATCGTAAGAATTGACATGGAACTAGTCACCATGAACACAAAGTAAAATCATCTAGAGATAGAATTGATTTCTAGTGTGTGTGTTGCCTAATATTGAATTGGGAAATTCATAGTCCTTTAATGCATAGCCATTCATCCTAATCTAGTCCTAGCCGATAGGTCTGGTGTTTGGTTATAGTTCGTTGATGCGAGAGATCGATTGACGTTATTATAGCGAATTACACCTTGAATGTGTTGAGAATTCGTTAGTGAAGCTGAAGCTTGATTCCGAGTAGTTACGAGAGTTCATATCTAGTTCATTGGAACATCACCCGAGCCACCTCATTTCATATCATTTCTCCTGCGTTCGAGTCATTGTAGTTTTAGTTAATCGCACTTTTAGTTCGCCTTTCATTAGTTGTTTCGTAGTTGGTTCACACTTTCTTCTTGATTAATGGATACACCTAGACTAATTGTTTGGGCCGCTTTGGTATTCAACTAGATTTCTCCCTGTGGATACGACCTTGCTCACCGATCTAGACTACAGTCGACCCGGTACTCTGCCGGTTAGAGTGGAAACCTAGTGAGGCCGATCAAGTTTCTTTAAGATCAAATGAAGAACACGTACTTCACCACGGGCAACTTTTTCACGAACAAAATGAATATCCATCTCAATGTGTTTGGTACGCTGATGCTGAACCGGATTGCCAGATAGGTATATAGCACTCACGTTGTCGCAATAAACAATGGTAGCCTTCCGAACCGGGCACCGTAACTCAAAAGTAAGTTGCGAACCCAACACGACTCGGAGACCACATTAGACACCCCCCGATATTCGGCCTCTGCACTGGATCGGGAAAGGGTAGGCTGTCTTTTGGAAGACCAAGAGATGAGGTTGTCACCCACGAAGACACAATAACCCGACGTAGAACGCCGAGTATCCGGGCACCCTCCCCCCCCAGTCGGCATCGGTATAAGTAACAAGATCAGTAGCCGAGGAGGGATATAAGTGCAAGCCCAGATGAAGAGTACCCTGTATATATCGAATAATTCTCTTGAGAGCATTCATATGGTCAGTCCGTGGGTCATGCATGTGGAGACATATCTGCTGAACCGCATAAAAAATATCCGGGTGAGTGAAGGTGAGGTATTGAAGAGCTCCGGCAAGGCTACGGTATAATGCAGGATCAGAGAATGAGCTACCAGCTGTGGCACCTACCTTGGGATGGGTATCGACCGGGGTTCTAGACGGCTTACAGTTCGTCATACCAGCGCGGTCAATAATCTCGGAAGCATACTGGTGCTGAGACAAAAATAAACCGCCCTGATGGCGTGTAACCCGAATACCCAGAAAATAGTGAAGGGGACCCAGGTCCTTCATAGCAAATTCCGAGCTAAGGCGATCCATGATGGACTTGCGGAGAGCATCTATGGAGGTGGTCAGAATAATATCATCCATGTATAACAGCAAATAAGCAATGTCAGATCCACAGTGGTAAATAAATAGGGAGTTGTCGGATTTGCTATTTGAGAAACCCAAGGTGTACACAAAATCCGCAAACCGTTTGTACTAGGCCCGAGGAGCTTGCTTAAGTCCATATAAAGATTTCCGAAGCAAGCATACACAATCTGGATGTAATGGATCACGAAAACCCAAGGGTTGATGCATATACACCGTTTCCTTCAGCTCACCATGTAAGAATGCATTCTTAACATCCAACTGATGGAGTGGCCACTCTTTTGACAGAGATAGACTAAGAACCATCCGAATCGTAGCTGGTTTAACCACCGGACTGAACGTCTCACCACAATCAACACCAACCTGTTGCGTTTTGCCATCACCTACAAGACGGACTTTATGCCTCTCAAATGAACCGTCAGATTTAATTTTATGAGTAAAAATCCACATTGACCAAATGACATTAACATGAGGCGGACGGGGTACCAAGTCCCACGTCCTATTTTTAATAAGAGCATTATATTCGTCGGTCATGGCCAACTTCCAATTCGGGTCACGGAGGGCGGCCACGGGATTACGTGGAAGAGGAGATTTTTGAACAATGGTGGCAAACGCATGATCGGAAAAGTATCTCGGGTTGGGTTTGGATATACCATGGTGACTGCGGGTAACCGGGCCAGCTGGTGGAGGGGGTGGGGGTGGACTGGATGTCTGGACGGGGGGGGGGGAAGGGGGTCTTGGGCCGTGTTGGATTGGGCCGAGCTGGAGGTAGGCTGGGGCGAGTTGATAGGAGGCTGGACCGAAGGAGGAGAAGGGGGATCCAGAGGCTGGGCTTCACGTGGACTGGGCCGAAGAGGTAAAGGAAGGAAGAGGCCGAAGGAGCTGGGCCAAGTAAGGGCCGAGTCCACTATCTAGGAAATCATAACTACTGGGTTGTGGGTGATGCAATGTTGCAAATGGAAATTCATGTTCAGAAAACAAGACGTGCCTACACACAAATATTTTATTGGCCGATAAATCAAGCATTTATATCCCCGGTGATTGGTCGGGTACCCCAAAAAAACACAAGGTGTGGAACGGGCCGAAGTTTATTTATCGTAGTCGATGAAAAAAAGGGATAACACAAACAACCAAAGACACGCAAATGGGAGTAGTCCGGTCTTTGTGGTACAATTGTTTTAAAGGAGACTCATTGTTCAATAAACGACTAGGAAGGATATTTAAAAGGTAAGTGGCCATTTCTAACGCATGGTGCCAAAATGACGGTGGGATAGAGGCATGGAGAAGAAGGGTGCGCATGAGATTGTTAATGGTCCGGATCTTTTGTTCAGCCTTTCCATTTTGGGAGAATGTGTGTGGACACGAAAAACGAAGGGTAATGCCAATGGACTCACTGAACATGCAAAAAGGATTATTATCATACTCCCCCCATTGTCACATTGGACAACTTTGATTTTTCGTTCAAATTGCGTAGCAATATGGGCATGGAGTTTGGTGAAATTGTGAAAACATGGGATTTTGAGCAATGGGAAAAGTCCACAAGTAATTAGAATAATTATCCAAAAATAAAACATAATAGCGATGGCCCGAAGAGCTAAACACCGGAGATGTCCACAAGGCACTATGAATTAAATCAAATGGGAAAAACGAAAATGACATAGAATCCATAAAAGGCAATCGAACATGTTTTCCAAGTGCACATGATTGACAAGTATTTAAAGTAGAAGGGGCAGGACAAGCAATAAATTTATTCCGACGAAGCGATTTTAGGACATTTGGGCCCGGATGACCCAATCGATCATGCCACACAGAAGACGCTAATAAAGCGGAAGGTACAAAATGTTGAGGACTGGAGGTGGTGGTGATAGGGTAAAGTTCACCCGAGCTATCACACCTCATTAGACACGTCCCCGTCTGCAGATCAAGCACAGAAAAACCAAAAGGATCAAACATAACACCGACATTATTATCAACAGTAAACTTTCGGACATATACTAAGTTTTTAATAATGTTGGGAACATGTAGGACATTTTTGAAGGAGAAGGGTGGATTAGGGGATGATAAAACCGCATCACCATGACCACGAATCGGAATCGATTGTCCACTACCAACTGTAATACCATGACTTTTGCTCAAATTAAAATAAGACGTAAGGTTACCTGGTGAGGACGCCATATGAGACGTTGCCCCGGTGTCCATAAACCAATTCGGGTCCGGTTGGGAGAGGGACATGGTGTGCATCGCCGCTTCAATATCCGTTGGAGTCCATTGCTCTGTAGTAGCATATGCCTGCAGCTGCTGAGGAGGGCGAGTGCCCAATAAACCCGGCTGCATTGGACCAGTGGGTCTGACCCATGGTTGAGTTGGGTAAGGGCAAGGTGGAACGGCCCAAGGGGCTGGCATTGCCATCCACCAAGGCTGGTGGTTTCCTCCAACGCAAGCTTGGACCGTGCCGTAGCAAAACTCGGTAAGGATTTCTTGTTTTGCATCACTGTTACGAAATTCGAATATTGATCGGTCAGGCCTTGTAGCATTTTCAGCACCATGTTATGGTCACTCACCGGAGCACCCACGTTCTGGAGTTGGTCTGCAAGCGTTTTGAGGCGATTACAGTAGGCATTTGTCGATGAGAAGTCAGCTAAGGATGTATTAGTGAATTCCTTATTGAGCAGCATTGCACGAGAATTCCGATTATCTTGAAAGAGATTGGCCACACTTTGCCAAGCATGTGCCGCTGAATCATCGTCGATGAGAATGGACGTGAGGATGTTGTTGGATACGGTGGCATAGATCCATTGTAAGACCACCGCATCAATCCTCTTCCAGAGAGTCAAATTCTCAGCCTTGGCCTTTTCAACGGCAGCCTTTTCAGCCGGCTCCGTCGGAGGGATAATGTGATCAAGCACGTCATGGACTCGCGCTTGAACCTTGAAGAGAGCCGCCCAGGAATGATATTGTCCGGATTCCATATCCAAGGTGATGGGTATAAGAGTTTTGACATTGGAGACGGCCAAGGCAGGGTGGAATTTTGATGAGTCAGACATGGTAAGATGAAAGAGAGAAGAAAGAAAAAAAAGAAGCGAAGGAGATGATGGGCGGTGATTTTCAGGGAAGAGCGGAAAGCGTAAAACCTACAGCTCTGATACCATGAAAGAATGTAATCCCCTTGCCCATTCCATTTACAATACAAGGATATATATGAGTTAGACTTGATGCTAATCATAACTACTGAGATCTCCTAATATATTTTACAATCAATACAAGATATATTTTAATAAATGTACAATATATTCTATTCTAACAGTTTCACTATGTTTACGTTCTTGTTAAAGTGCTTAAATTATTAGTTATATGTTTTCCTATTACCAAAACTTTTGAAAGAGATGATAATTAAACATTATACCAGTAAAAGATCATGAGTTCAATCTTCTTTATTGACCTTATAGTGTAATTTATAGATCTTTGTCTCCACCCTCGTTAAAGGAATACTATTTGTTACCTAAACGATTAAAGAATACTTGGCTACACAACAGAGTCCCCATAAAGTGCCGTATTGTGATATCCCACATCGGTAAATTAAGTGAATGCTCACCCCCATATAAGTGTGAGACATAAAGGTCTTGGCAACTTTCTAGCGGTTGACCGGATTGAGCCCGGGGTGCGGGGGCGATAAAAATAACTATACCTCTCGGTAGGGACGATCCGGGACACGTTTTTGATATCCATATTTATTTTGTCAACTCGGGTTATATGAAGCGAGGACGGCGGTCTAAGCGTTGACCGGACATTTATGACTCATTCGCCCGGGGTGAGGGGCGTTACACATATCTTTAAGATGAGGATAAAAATAACTATAACACGTTTTTATCCATATTTATTTTTAGGGATATGAACAGTGCATGCATACATTTGAGGATGCACTATTCACGTTCATAAACATATTTAGTTATAAAAAATTATAAGGATATAGATAGGGATGTTGTTGGAGTGAAAATATTAATGCGTATGATAGAGTTGTGAAGTAGAATATATTTTATTTAATAGTATTTGAAATGTTTTAGGATGGATAATGATAGTGATACTGATGTGGAGTGTTTTGAATTGAGACATTATAAAATAGGAATATATATTATTTTATGTGAATGTCCTTAGTTCAATTGCTTTTTGTCCTTTTTATGGGAACTTTTTATTTAAAAATAAAGAATGTAACATTTTTTTAGGAGAGAAAGAATGTAAAATACTTTAGAGCAACGATGATCCCAAGTAGATATTGAATTACAAGAAAAGAATGTAACTTGAATAAATTTTTTCCCTAAAAAAATTATTTTAGAGCAACGATGATCCTTAGTACATATTGAATTCATTAAGACTCAGTAACGTATTAGACTCAGAATGGACGTTAAAGATGATATTAAAGCATGCTATTAGATGGAACTAAGTGTCGCTTTATTAGAGATGAGAATGTAATTTAATATGTACATATTGAGTTCATTATGACTGAAGTAGCGTCGTCAAACCTAGAGTGAGAGTTACATGTTATATCATGGTAGTGTATCAGATGGAACTAAGTATCGTACTATTAGAGATGAGTATGTAATTTTAATACACATTGAGCCATTTATGACTCAAGTATATATTATCGTCAAAATCAGAGTGGCGTTAAAGATGATATGAAAACAAACTATCAAATTAGGCAAATTTTATTGATGGTACGGCCACAAGTATGACTTGGTGGTCCGAAACCAACAAGATTTTGTAAAAGTATTGTGGCCTCCCTAATTGTGCAGGCAAAAAAACTGTATATTTCTAGTTTTTATTTTATTTTATACATAAATTAAATCAAGATCAAATTAAATCAAGTGTCGCACTTTCAGAGATGAATGTGAATGAGAATTAATATAATACACATTGAGTTAGACAAGAGTTTTGAAGCCTCTAACCTTCACATAGTAACATATATGATATAAAAGAATCGATATATGAATATACACGAGACATATTAATTAATACAACTCTTCTACAATAGTTATAATCATAAAATCTTGTCTCCATCGATATAACCCAGTAATTAAAACGTTTGAATGTTGTAACGACAATCTAACCTAATTGGAGCGAGGAGATTCAAATCTTGATTCCTCTCTAGTCTCTATCCATCGATTATTCACCACTAATCCTAGGACGAGATGGTGGGGGACCTGGGAAGGGGTACAAATTTTTTTTTTTTATATTTTTAAAATGAAATGTTCTAATTTGCTCACGTAAGGGACCGTACATACTGAAAAGGATAGAAATACCAAAACTTGGAGAAGTCGGTGCAGAAAAATTATAATTAATAAGATTTATGTAACCTTTCAAAAAAATAAAATAAGAATTATGTAAATGTAGACAGTTGACTATGTAATATAATGCCATAAGATATAGTTATTCAGCTATTTACTGTATATTAGAGGTGAAACCATACGAACACTAATTGAGCTGTCAATTTAACATCTTTAACTCATTCTGTAGCTAAACTAATGAGATTTAACTTAAATTTTTTTTTGAAAGAAATTTAACTTAATTTAAATAGTAATCTAAATTCAAACAGAATTTTATTTTCTTTCCTTATTAATTTAGTGTATGTATATATCACTTTATTGGCTATTTATTTTATTTTTAAGGGACTGTCTTTTCACACAAAATATGTTTTACACATGCCAAGGGCGAGAGTGAGGCTTCGTTTTGACATTTAACATGCATATCATTCTGACCATAAATGAGTCATGAATTGTTATTATTCAGACAATGTTTCAGGCCAATAACATTATGTTTTCCAGACCAATGTTTGGTCTGAATAAAGAGTCAATGTTATGTATGCTTAGGAAACAATACGGACCACTTTACAGCCGAAAAATTACGTTTTCCGCACATATTTCAAGTCAGAATATAACCACGGCGCTATAAAAATTTCAAAAACGTATCGGACTATTTTAGAGACCGAACATGTAATGTTTTTCTGACCACGTTCGGGTCAGAATACGCTAAATTGTTCAGACCATATTTGGGTAGGTATAATCTTATTTCAAGACACAATATAGCCACAACGCTATGAAATTTTTGGAAACGTATCGGACCGTTTTAGAGGCCGAACTTGAAATGTTATCCTGACCACATTTGGGCTAGAATGAACTAAACTGTTCTGATCATTTTTGGGTAGATATAATGTTTCATATTCTGACCGACTTCCAGTCAGAATGTAGACGCGTAAATAAAAAAAAATTAAAGGTAAAAGTGGAAATTAATTACTGTGTAATAAGACAAATGACTATGTGAAAAGACATTTCGTTTTTTAATGGTCCTTCCTTCATCATCTACTATTTACCTACTACAATAAAACCTCTATAAATTAATACTCTTTAAATTAATAATCTCTTTAAAATGATATTTTTCTCCGGTCCCGACTTGGGTCAGTTCAAAAAATGACCAATTTCGATAAGATAATAAGATAATAATTTTTAGAAAATCCGTGTATAGATATACAGGCCCAATAATATCATAAATTAATAATTCTCCATAATCACAAAAATATATCTCTTTTGTACTCACATAATGATTTTCTTATTTCATCCGTCATTGTTGCTTTTGCGACACCTTTTAGATGATAACCATTGTTTGGTATGGTTGTTTCTTTTTTTTTTTATTTTTTTTTATCTTATTTATATACACAGTAGTACATGCTATCACTATTATACACTGAATATTTTTGTTGTAAAAATACAATGAATAAAATTAATGTATGTACACTGAATCTTGTATGTATAGTACATTGAATTTGTAACTAATATACATTGAATTAAGTATACAATACATAAATTAGTACAGTTCATTCTATTTAAATTTATATAATTAAAATTTAATTTTATTTGATATCAAAAACTCTCTATAAATTAATAATTATTAATTTATCGATAAATTAATACGTCTCTAAATTAATAAAATCTTCTGGTCCCAACTATATTAATTTATAGAGGTTTTATTGAACTCGAACTTAAACTTTTGGCTTTATCTTAATTCAGACATTTGTTATAAAAATAAAAAAAAAAGTATTTTGTTAACATATGTTTACCGTTGATTATGTGATGACATAATTAAGTAGTAACCTTTTATTCCTTTTCAGTCTAGACAGTTCTGCATGAATGAAAAACACCCCACTAATTCTTGTCTTTATTGATAATATTAATAACTTTTAAAAATAGATCACCATTATCTAACGTACACATATATCCAGCTTTTTTTATTTATTTATTATTATAATAATATGTGACAAGTAACATGTTAAATTCCACAAATCTTTACGTACGTGGAGGAAGCAAAATGTACGTGACATATCATATCAGAAACCTTTACGTGTAAAATTCGAGATACAGGCAGTTATATAGACTATTTTGAACGCAACTCATTACCAAATGAATAAATAAAATTAATTAAAGTCTAACATGTACTAGTATAATATATATCTTAGATCTATATTAACACTGTATGGGTTTTAACTGGAGATGGTAACTTTGCGACATTTTTTTTTAGATGTAAAATTTGTACGATCAACCTTTCAACTGTCTAAACCTAATTGTTGTGTTCCAAAATAAATTTAACGTCACTAAACACTTCCGAATTTAATTTAAATTTTCTTTTTGAGTGGATTTCTTTTTTGGAAAAAAAAAAAAATCCATAATCGAGCCGCCAAACCGACCATCTAGGCTTAATATATGATGCTAATACGCGCGTTGTTGTTTTGTTGTCATTATTTTTTTGTAACATTATAATACTCCATCCGTAACTATTTATCTCAAGCAGTTGCCAAAAGTCTAAGTGTCTAGGTACATTTAAATAACAACTAATCTTGAATTAAAAAGTGTTTAGATTCATTCAATAAATTTATGTATGAATTTTGGCAACTGCTTCAGATAAATAGGTACGGAGGGAGTAATAAAGAAGTAATACACACACAGATATATAAAAAGATATAAAGACATATAATTCCAAGTTGGAGCTAGCTGTGTGTGTTGAATTGGAGTTGGTACGTGAATTATTTAGAAAGTGCATTATTTGTGTCAACTTTTAGCAAAACAATAAGGGGGCGGGGCTGTTTAAATAAGTGCAAAAAAAAAAAAAAAGAAAGACACGGTTTAATTTGAAGCATAGGCCCAAATTAATGGTTAAAAAAGAAAATAATAATTACTTATCATATACTCCTGTAAAGCCTTGTTTCAAGAGGGAAGTCCCAATTAATTGTGGAGAATCTTTGTTATACGGCACACAACACAAGTAACTCTAAGGGTATATTATATATATATACAGTAAAGAGTTATGGTACAAATTAGTTGTTTTGTTTATATTAAAGAAAACGCATACCTAAACGCATACGTTGTAAGTATCATCTAAAAACTGACACGAAAACAACTTAAACTTTTGTATGTTCAAATAAGAATATGCCGCATTCGAACGAGTGTTGATAATATTAATTGTTTCAAACACATACATAAGCATCTTACTCTTTCCGTTATTACTTCATAATCTTTTTACTCACTACGTACGTACATTGAGTAGACAATTATTTTACATTGAATTATTTAATTATTTCTTGTTTGGTTGCTTAGATATATATAGAGTCAAGTTTTGTGTCCTAGTACTTAATTTTGACATTTAGCACAAGAATACAATATCCTTAATTAAATTATCATGTCTATATATATATCCACAATAAAATAATTATCAAATGCCACACAATCACTATATATATATATATATATATATACCTGATATCTTAGATAGCTTTAAATTTTCATTTTAATGAGTGGCTTTGAGTCGTTTTTTATTTATTGAATAATAGATGAAGATTGACCTAAAATTCAGATTATATAGTAAGGGTACGTACGTGATAACATTTAACCTCAATTAAAAAAAAAAAAATTTGACAACATTTCTGGTCGTTTGAACGTACATGTAATTAATATCTCACATTAGACCCAATTCTGGGACGTAATACTTTTAAATCATTTTTGTCTTGCAATAATTCATAACATGTAACACACTATATATAAAATGGCTAAGAACTCATTTGTCATATCATTTTGAGTAATTATATATTACTGTATCAAAGTCCACTCTATAAATCGGTCTACTGTAAGTAGTAATAATTAGACATCACAATAGGAGGCTCATATTAATCTGGGTCTGCTTTTACTTTAAAAACTTAGATTAAATATTATTGCAAAACTAATTCTATCATTTCACTTCTTGACTGATAGATGTGTTCAACTTTTTAGTTGTGTGGCATACATTTAATTCTCCTTCCTCACGCTTCTCTCAACAATATCAAACATGCATGCATGTTATATATATAGATATATAGAGAGAGAAAGGATTTAACACAATTTCATAGATAGGATAAATTTGTGTTGTTTTCCATACATGATGCAGCAGTCATTTACAACGTTCATATATGTTAGGAAACTATTTCAAAAATATAGTGTCTAATACACCTAGTAGTTACACGGACCCTGATCCCCGACGGTACATGTTATGACGGATGGAAATAATTTCATATGCAAGAAATAGAAACAGATGCAATCAAGCGTAAATAATCAAAGGAGATAACAGAAAACAAGAAGAACACGGATTTAACATGGAAAAACCCTCTCAAAGTGAGAGAGATAAAAAACAACGGGCATAAAAGAGATCTTTATTATTATGCACTGAGTTACAGATTTCACACACAGACAATGCAACAACAACTGTATTTATAGGCACAAGACCCTAAACCCTAGCCGCAAGGAATCTTTGTCTGATACGCCATAAATACCCCTACACGTGTCCTCCTTTTAAGGACACTGTATAGCTGTCACATAACATATATAGCAGACGTGGGACCCTGCTGTATTCCAGTACTCAGCAGACTTCACTCTGCTGACAGGAGCTTTAGTAGACTCCACCCTACTGATGCACAGAATCGAATACACTTCTCAGCTGTCCATCACACAGCTGAGTCTTCAGATTGGTTCCACCAAATGTAGAGTTTAAGTCACTTTACCGACAAATCTCCACCTTGACTTCAACTCTTACCAGAGTCAAACATATTGCATAACCAGATGTACTTGTACCAGATACATTCGTCAATGCCAGATGTACTTGTACCAGACGATCTCCACAGCATCCACTCCACTGATCTGCCCTCAGTAGAGTTTCCAGAAATAGATTATAAGCTCTAAATATTCAGTAAGTCCAGGCAAATCTGGAACTTACTCTGTTGAACTGGTTTAGTGAAAATATCAGCAGGATTATCCTTGGTGCTGATCTTCTTCACCACAACCCTCTTCTCATTTCTCAGAAAATGATACATGACATCAATATGCTTGGTTCTCTAATGATGAACCTGATCCTTGGATAAACATATTGCACTTAGGCTGTCACAATATATCTCAGCCTGATCCTGATGCAACCCCAAATCACTGACTATATAGCCCTTTCAACCAGATACCCTCCTTAGCTGCTTCAGTAAGAGCCATGTATTCTGCTTCAGTAGTTGATAAGGCTACTGTAGCCTGAAGAGTAGCTTTCCAGCTGACCATTGCATTTCCCAATGTAAACACATAACAAGTCATTGATTTTCTACTGTCAACATCACCTGTATAATCAGCATCACAGGAGCCTGTGACCAGACTAGTATCACCTCCATAAATGAGACCAACATCAGTTGTACCTCTAAGGTACCTTAATATCCTTTTAACTTCTTTCCAGTGTTCCTTTCCAGGTTGAGCCATAAACCTGCTGACAACACTGACTGCCTGAGACAGATCAGGCCTAGTGCATACCATGGCATACATCGGATCGCTAACCGCAATAGCATAGGGAACTTTTGACATATACTCCTTCTCTTCACCGATCGTGTTGTGAAGCATAAACGGACAAATGAACATTTGATGCCATAGGAGTATCTATTGGTTTTGCGACAGAGACATCCAAACTTGGCCAATATCTTCTGCACATAACCCTGCTGAGACAAGAACAGTTTCTTCTGACTTCTATCTCTCCAGATCTCTATCCCCAAGATTTTCTTGGCTGCACCCAAATCCTATTTCAAACTCAGTACTGAGAAGGTTCTTCAGATTTTGAATATCAGACTTCCTTGTAGCAACAATCAACATGTCATCCACATACAAGACAAGATAGATATGAGATCCATCTTTCAGCAGACTGTGGTATACACAACAGTCATAAGGACTTCTTTTGTAACCCTGCTGAAGCATAAAACTGTCAAACCTTTTATACCACTGCCTTGGAGCTTGCTTCAAACCATACAATGATTTCTTCAACTTGCAAACATAATTTTCCTTGCCAGGAACTTGAAAACCCTCAGGCTGTGTCATATATATCTCCTTATCCACCTCACCATGTAGAAAAGCAGTTTTCACATCACCACTGTTAAGGGTGATTTTATACGTTTTATAAGGATATATTTTATGTCAATATTCCCCATATTCTTAGGATTTTCATAGAAATCGAGCTTATAATCGATTAATTGAGTAAATGGTGTTTCTAATAGGTTAAATTGCAGAACGTAGCGATTTATGTGTTTAAATCATGATTTTATATTATTTTAGGATTGTGTTAAGCTTTGGTATGTTTTTCCTACATTGTAGATACACATTGTTGATGGAAAGGATGATTTTAAAGAGATGAATTCGAGTGGAAAATCCCGAAATATACTCGTAATACGACGGGCTAATCAAAAAGGCGTTTTCTGAAGAAGAGTCCTTAATGAAAGTTGTAGAGTTCTCCGAGAGCTTTTTTTATGACATTCGGATCATAATTTTTGGAGGTCTACAACTCAAGATATGAATTTTAGAAGTTTTATTCCAATAAATATTCCATGCAGAGAATCAATACAGGATGTATAGCTTGGCAAACAAACGGGCGTCCAACCCGGCCGACTTAAGCGACCGACCTAAACCTCTATATAAACAAACCGATGATCAACCCTAATTCTACACAATTTATTCAGCCGCATTATTCACAGTAAAGCAGCGGCAACTTGGCTTTTCAAGGCCGGTCACCCGAGCCTTGTGCTCGGGTGATCCGGGTTAGATTAGGATGTCGTTTTTCTTCCGTTTTCGATTCATGGATTCAATCATGTACCAAACTACGTGAGTTTATTTATTTAATTTATTCAGTCCTTATTCGTTTTTTATGATCTTTAATTGATTTTGTATCTTTCTTTGATTATGATGCTATGTGTGAACTTTATCGAGAGATATGTTTACTAATTGATATGTTTACAACATACGAGAGTTGCGTAAACTAGATCACCACGGAAAGATAGGATCTTTAATTATTAATGATGACAAGTTAATCGGTTAATTATCTAGGTTGGTAGATTCTAAAATACGAGAGTTAACTTGAATCTACACCTTCGTTTTGTATGGAATATTGATCTCAACATTCGGAAGAGGAGAGATCGATAAATTGAATTCACTACGAGAGTAGGATTTCATAGCTTGAGAAAACAGATTCACTATGGGATTAGGAATTTGTATCTCGTGTAAAGGTGAAACCACAATTTGAATTAAAATCATGAGATGAACTAGGGTTGAGATCACTTAGTTTGTGCATTGTTTGATTCCATGTATCTTTAGTTTAGGTTGTTTTTATTATTTGTTCTAGTTTAGATTTAGTTTACTTGTTCTATGAGTTTATTTGTTAGTTCTTCGTTTATTTGTTTTCGTTAGTAACAATTGAGAAGAATTCATTAGATTAGATTCAACATCCCTTTTCCCTGAGGATCGATACCCGTACTTATCCAACTTTACTAGCAACTACCCGGTATTCGGCCGGTTAGGAGGTAGTTTTGCATGGTAGTATAGGTTTATAAATTTTCTTTTGTTTTAATGATGCAAAATCCTCCCAACAAAAGTGGCGCCGTTGCCGGGGAATAGGTGTCATGTTGAATCTAGTTAAGTTAGTTCTCGATTTTGTTACGTTTCGTTTTTCGTTTTCAATAAAAGTAGCGTTTAATAGATTGAGAGTTTTTATTTTGCCGTGTTTCGATGACCTTAGGGTTAAGAATGTGCAAAAGTTTTTTACTCAATCTGTTTTACGTGAAGTTTGTGTTTAGTTGTTACCTAGTCTAACCCATGTGCTAAAATTTATCTGTGGCTGTTGTCTGTGCTCTATGTTGTGTTTATAAGATTTAGGGTTTCGTGTCTCTCCCGCATTGTCCGTGCAAATTCGTTGTATGGACGAGCGTTCGGGTAAGTGAACGCCCGTCCGTTCATAAACGCAGTGAACGCACGTACGGTATGTTGGACGTTCGTCCGTCCCGAAACGTATTAACTTTGCTCTGGTTTCAAGAATCAGACGGGCGTCTGACTCACTGAACGCCCGTCCGACCTGTTTTTATTGCAAACGAGCGTCTGAATTATTGAACGCCAGTCCAGGTTCCAGATTTCTTCTCAATTTGATTTTTAATGCTTTATTTGATATGGATACTTTAATTTGAGCTTCTGTGGCTAATTGTTTTTACGTAGATGATCTGAACTTGCATGTTTACACCTTTCCATCTACGAATCTATGTTAAGTAATTGATCTATTTTTACATACATGATTCATCTATGCAAGTTATAGTTACTGTCGGTTCTCGTATGCTATAACTGGTCTTATTGTTAATTAGTAGCTAATGTCGGTTTCCGTATGCTACATACCGCTGTGATGAATCTTTTGAGCTTTGAGACTTATGTGCTTCCTTGTTGTTTATGTAACTCATATGGGTAGCTACTGTCGGTTTTTCGTTGCTACCATGTCTTCTTATGAGTTATACCCGTTTAGTATAGCTAACTGTTGGTTTCCATAATGCTATCACTTTTGACGAGTCTTAAGGCGCGTCTACACTGCATGTAATGGACAGCACTGTCGTTTATCGTAACCTGTCATTATTTGGTAGACGTTTATTATATACATGTCATGCTGCAAATGAGTGGGCTAGTTTTCTTTCTTTTATTTTCTTTTATTTTTGCATATCACTTAGATGCATATCATTTAGCTGCATATCACCTAGTTGCATTGTTTTTCTATTTTTCTTTTATTTTTCTTGAGCGTAGTTAACTGTCGGTTTCCGTAATACTACATCGTTTTTATTTTGTTTCTGCACGGGCCGTAGTCACTGTAGAGTTGTCAGGGGTCAACTTGCTCAGCCTGAGCCTGTCAGAATTTATTTTTATTTATTTTATTTTTAGGATTACATATCATGTAGAAATTTTGCATTCTAGTATATTTTCATGTAGTTGCACCTAGCCTACTATTTTGTAATGTTCCATGTATATGTTCCATCTTTCTATGAGCTTAATCTGAAGAATCTCTATAACTTCTTTTCCATGTGTTTTACATGTATAATCCTTTTTCCCCGTAGACTCTTTTTGCACTGATCAAGTCTGCAGGATATTTTTGATAGCTATTGTGCACTTTCACGATGAATTCAGTTTACCTGTGATGCTCCACAGTCTGCTGAGCTATGCAGCAATTTTGGTTTTTACCGATTTTTCCGGAATTGCCAGCATTCAATCAGCTAAGTTCTCTAATTTATTATTTCTGCACAACTTGAGGACAAGTTGCAATCTAAGTGTGGGGGAGAGGATGGTTTATATGTATCTATGAGTCGTTTGCTCAATTTCTATTATATTTCTATGAAAAGTGCTTAATTTTAAAATTTTTGTTTTGTCCCGAGTGAGCATTGCTTGTCTTTGTTCGATGTTTATAATCATTGATGCTGTATTCTGCATATTTAGTAATTTTAGTTGTTTCACCCAACACTATTTTTCACGTGCCATAGTAGATGATGAGCTATGTTTTAAAGCTATGCCCATTTGATTAGAGATTTTTGATGATTATCGCATGATTCTTTGCTTCCATACGAATTTTGGAAATTTTAATAGTTTGTATTTAGAGTTAAAGTATGACATACTGTGAATATCTGAAGGTTTGAATGTGATAAGTGAAACGTAACTATAGTGCTTTTAAAAAGTAGTGAATAAATGAAGTTGTTTTAAATAGTTAATTGTGTCTGTCGAAAGCTGGTCGATGATTTGAGTGAGGTAGGTCATACCACGAATGTCCTATACCACTATGATGACTAAAAGCTCACGACGGTCGAAAAAAGTCGCCTTATGATTTGAGTAAGGTAGGGTATATCTCGAATATCCTATCTCGCTATGAGGGCAATAGCTCATTCGATGTGTGTTTAAGTGAAATAATTAAATCAACTTATGAGAATAGTGATATGAATTGAATGAAAGACTTAGTTATCGTCGATCTTATCCCCAGTATAAACTGAAAGACATGTTGTAGGGACTATCCTCTAAGTATGTCGGAAATATTTTAAATGCTCCATATTATTTTTTTCGGGGTTTGTATGTTTTGTGAGGTGCATGTTATAATCGTTTTTATTTCTAATTTAAATGGGATGTTGGCTAGTTTTGCTTGAATTAATTTCAAGTGTGGATTTAGTGGAAATTTATTATGGCTATGCACACACTCACTTGAGTGAACCTCTAAACTACTTGAATATGTTTTATATTTGCATAAGTGTTTATTTGTCTCGAGTGATGATTATGTTTTGTCTTTCTCGGGACGAGCAAGGTTTAAGTGTGGGGGAGTTGTTAAGGGTGATTTTACACGTTTTATAAGGATATATTTTATGTCAATATTCCCCATATTCTTAGGATTTTCATAGAAATCGAGCTTATAATCGATTAATTGAGTAAATGGTGTTTCTAATAGGTTAAATTGCGAAACGTAGCGATTTATGTGTTTAAATCATGATTTTATATTATTTTAGGATTGTGTTACGCTTTGGTATGTTTTTCCTACATTGTAGATACACATTGTTGATGGAGATTTTAAAGAGATGAATTCGAGTGGAAAATCCCGAAATATACTCGTAATACGACGGGCTAATCAAAAAGGCGTTTTCTGAAGAAGAGTCCTTAATGAAAGTTGTAGAGTTCTCCGAGAGCTTTTTTATGACATCCGGGTCATAATTTTTGGAGGTCTACAACTCAAGATATGAATTTTAGAAGTTTTATTCCAATAAATATTCCATGCAGAGAATCAATACAGGATGTATAGCTTGGCGACAAACGGGCGTCCAACCCGGCCGACTTAAGCGTACCGACCTAAACCTCTATATAAACAGCCGCATGATCAACCCTAATTCTACACAATTTATTCACCGCATTATTCACAAGAAAGTAAAGCGGCGGCAACTTGGCTTTTCAAGGCCGGTCACCCGAGCCTTGTGCTCGGGTGATCCGGGTTAGATTAGGATGTCGTTTTTCTTCCGTTTTCGATTCATGGATTCAATCATGTACCAAACTACGTGAGTTTATTTATTTAATTTATTCAAATCCTTATTCGTTTTTTATGATCTTTAATTGATTTTGTATCTTTCTTTGATTATGATGCTATGTGTGAACTTTATCGAGAGATATGTTTAAAAATTGATATGTTTACAACATACGAGAGTTGCGTAAACTAGATCACCACGGAAAGATAGGATCTTTAATTATTATGATGACAAGTTAATCGGTTAATTATCTAGGTTGGTAGATTCTAAAATACGAGAGTTAACTTGAATCTACACCTTCGTTTTGTATGGAATATTGATCTCAACATTCGGAAGAGGAGAGATCGATAAATTGAATTCACTACGAGAGTAGGATTTCATAGCTTGAGAAAACAGATTCACTAAGGGATTAGGAATTTGTATCTCGTGTAAAGGTGAAACCACAATTTGAATTAAAATCATGAGATGAACTAGGGTTGAGATCACTTAGTTTGTGCATTGTTTGATTCCATGTATCTTTAGTTTAGGTTGTTTTTATTATTTGTTCTAGTTTAGATTTAGTTTACTTGTTCTATGAGTTTATTTGTTAGTTCTTCGTTTATTTGTTTTCGTTAGTAACAATTGAGAAGAATTCATTAGATTAGATTCAACATCCCTTTTCCCTGAGGATCGATACCCGTACTTATCCAACTTTACTAGCAACTACCCGGTATTCGGCCGGTTAGGAGGTAGTTTTGCATGGTAGTATAGGTTTATAAATTTTCTTTTGTTTTAATGATGCAAAATCCTCCCAACAAAAGTGGCGCCGTTGCCGGGGAATAGGTGTCATGTTGAATCTAGTTAAGTTAGTTCTCGATTTTGTTACGTTTCGTTTTTCGTTTTCAATAAAAGTAGCGTTTAATAGATTGAGAGTTTTTATTTTGCCGTGTTTCGATGACCTTAGGGTTAAGAATGTGCAAAAGTTTTTTACTCAATCGTTTTACGTGAAGTTTGTGTTTAGTTGTTACCTAGTCTAACCCATGTGCTAAAATTTATACGTGGTCGTTGTCCGTGCTCTATGTTGTGTTTATAAGATTTAGGGTTTCGTGTCTCTCCCGCATTGTCCGTGCAAATTCGTTGTATGGACGAGCATTCGTGTAAGTGAACGCCCGTCCGGTTCATAATACCCGCAGTGAACTCACGTCCGGTATGTTGGACGTTCGTCCGTCCCGAAACGTATTAACTTTGCTCGGTTTCAAGAATCAGACGGGCGTCTGACTCACCGAACGCCCGTCCGACTCTGTTTTTATTGCAAACGAGCGTCTGAATTATTGAACGCCAGTCCAGGTTCCAGATTTCTTCTCAATTTGATTTTTAATGCTTTATTTGATATGGATACTTTAATTTGAGCTTCTGTGGCTAATTGTTTTTACGTAGATGATCTGAACTTGCATGTTTACACCTTTCCATCTACGAATCTATGTTAAGTAATTGATCTATTTTTACATACATGATTCATCTATGCAAGTTATAGTTACTGTCGGTTCTCGTATGCTATAACTGGTCTTATTGTTAATTAGTAGCTAATGTCGGTTTCCGTATGCTACATACTTTGTGATGAATCTTTTGAGCTTTGAGACTTATGTGCTTCCTTGTTGTTTATGTAACTCATATGGGTAGCTACCGTCGGTTTTCCGTTGCTACCATGTCTTCTTACGAGTTATACCCGTTTAGTATAGCTAACTGTTGGTTTCCATAATGCTATCACTTTTGACGAGTCTTAAGGCGCGTCTACACTGCATGTAATGGACAGCACTGTCGTTTATCGTAACCTGTTATTATTTGGTAGACGTTTATTATATACATGTCATGCTGCAAATGAGTGGGCTAGTTTTCTTTCTTTTATTTTCTTTTATTTTTGCATATCACTTAGATGCATATCATTTAGCTGCATATCACCTAGTTGCATTGTTTTTCTATTTTTCTTTTATTTTTCTTGAGCGTAGTTAACCGTCGGTTTCCGTAATACTACCTCGTTTTTATTTTGTTTCTGCACGGGCCGTAGTCACCGTAGAGTTGTCGGGGTCAACTTGCTCGGCTGAGCTCGTCGAATTTATTTTTATTTATTTTATTTTTAGGATTACATATCATGTAGGTCGCATTCTAGTATATTTTCATGTAGTTGCACCTAGCCTACTATTTTGTAATGTTCCATGTATATGTTCCATCTTTCTATGAGCTTAATCTGAAGAATCTCTATAACTTCTTTTCCATGTGTTTTACATGTATAATCCTTTTTCCCCGTAGACTCTTTTTGCACTGATCAAGTCTGCAGGATATTTTTGATAGCTATTGTGCACTTTCACGATGAATTCAGTTTACCTGTGATGCTCCACACGTCGCCGAGCTATGCAAAGCAATTTTGGTTTTTACCGATTTTTCCGGAATTGCCGGCATTCAATCGCCTAAGTTCTCTAATTTATTATTTACGCACAACTTGAGGACAAGTTGCAATCTAAGTGTGGGGGAGAGGATGGTTTATATGTATCTATGAGTCGTTTGCTCAATTTCTATTATATTTCTATGAAAAGTGCTTAATTTTAAAATTTTTGTTTTGTCCCGAGTGAGCATTGCTTGTCTTTGTTCGATGTTTATAATCATTGATGTCGTATTTCGCATATTTAGTAATTTTAGTTGTTTCACCCAACACTATTTTTCACGTGCCATAGTAGATGATGAGCTATGTTTTAAAGCTATGCCCATTTGATTAGAGATTTTTGATGATTATCGCATGATTCTTTGCTTCCATACGAATTTTGGAAATTTTAATAGTTTGTATTTAGAGTTAAAGTATGACATACTGTGAATATCTGAAGGTTTGAATGTGATAAGTGAAACGTAACTATAGTGCTTTTAAAAAGTAGTGAATAAATGAAGTTGTTTTAAATAGTTAATTGTGTCTGTCGAAAGCTGGTCGATGATTTGAGTGAGGTAGGTCATACCACGAATGTCCTATACCACTATGATGACTAAAAGCTCACGACAGTCAGAAAAAGCTGCCTTATGATTTGAGTAAGGTAGGGTATATCTCGAATATCCTATTCTGCTATGAGGGCAATAGCTCATTCTGATGTGTGTTTAAGTGAAATAATTAAATCAACTTATGAGAATAGTGATATGAATTGAATGAAAGACTTAGTTATCGTCGATCTTATCCCCAGTATAAACTGAAAGACATGTTGTAGGGACTATCCTCTAAGTATGTCGGAAATATTTTAAATGCTCCCTATTATTTTTTTCGGGGTTTGTATGTTTTGTGAGGTGCATGTTATAATCGTTTTTATTTCTAATTTAAATGGGATGTTGGCTAGTTTTGCTTGAATTAATTTCAAGTGTGGATTTAGTGGAAATTTATTATGGCTATGCACACACTCACTTGAGTGAACCTCTAAACTACTTGAATATGTTTTATATTTGCATAAGTGTTTATTTGTCTCGAGTGATGATTATGTTTTGTCTTTCTCGGGACGAGCAAGGTTTAAGTGTGGGGGAGTTGTTAAGGGTGATTTTATACGTTTTATAAGGATATATTTTATGTCAATATTCCCCATATTCTTAGGATTTTCATAGAAATCGAGCTTATAATCGATTAATTGAGTAAATGGTGTTTCTAATAGGTTAAATTGCAGAACGTAGCGATTTATGTGTTTAAATCATGATTTTATATTATTTTAGGATTGTGTTACGCTTTGGTATGTTTTTCCTACATTGTAGATACACATTGTTGATGGAGATTTTAAAGAGATGAATTCGAGTGGAAAATCCCGAAATATACTCGTAATACGACGGGCTAATCAAAAAGGCGTTTTCTGAAGAAGAGTCCTTAATGAAAGTTGTAGAGTTCTCCGAGAGCTTTTTTATGACATTCGGATCATAATTTTTGGAGGTCTACAACTCAAGATATGAATTTTAGAAGTTTTATTCCAATAAATATTCCATGCAGAGAATCAATACGGGATGTATAGCTTGGCAAAAACGGGCGTCCAACCCGGCCGACTTAAGCAAAAACCGACCTAAACCTCTTTATAAACAAACCGCATGATCAACCCTAATTCTACACAATTTATTCACCGTATTATTCACAAGTAAAGCGGCGGCAACTTGGCTTTTCAAGGCCGGTCACCCGAGCCTTGTGCTCGGGTGATCCGGGTTAGATTAGGATGTCGTTTTTCTTCCGTTTTCGATTCATGGATTCAATCATGTACCAAACTACGTGAGTTTATTTATTTAATTTATTCAGTCCTTATTCGTTTTTATGATCTTTAATTGATTTTGTATCTTTCTTTGATTATGATGCTATGTGTGAACTTTATCGAGAGATATGTTTACTAATTGATATGTTTACAACATACGAGAGTTGCGTAAACTAGATCACCACGGAAAGATAGGATCTTTAATTATTAATGATGACAAGTTAATCGGTTAATTATCTAGGTTGGTAGATTCTAAAATACGAGAGTTAACTTGAATCTACACCTTCATTTTGTATGGAATATTGATCTCAACATTCGGAAGAGGAGAGATCGATAAATTGAATTCACTACGAGAGTAGGATTTCATAGCTTGAGAAAACAGATTCACTAAGGGATTAGGAATTTGTATCTCGTGTAAAGGTGAAACCACAATTTGAATTAAAATCATGAGATGAACTAGGGTTGAGATCACTTAGTTTGTGCATTGTTTGATTCCATGTATCTTTAGTTTAGGTTGTTTTTATTATTTGTTCTAGTTTAGATTTAGTTTACTTGTTCTATGAGTTTATTTGTTAGTTCTTCGTTTATTTGTTTTCGTTAGTAACAATTGAGAAGAATTAATTAGATTAGATTCAACATCCCTTTTCCCTGAGGATCGATACCCGTACTTATCCAACTTTACTAGCAACTACCCGGTATTTGGCCGGTTAGGAGGTAGTTTTGCATGGTAGTATAGGTTTATAAATTTTCTTTTGTTTTAATGATGCAAAATCCTCCCAACAACCACCCAAGTCATCCTTGAATAGTCATCTATGAATGACACAAAATATATGTGGCCACCTAATGACTCAACTTTTGATGGACCCCAGCAGTCTGAATGGGTATAATCAAGTGATGCCTTTGTGTTGTGCAACCCTGCTGAGAACTTACTTCTATGCAATTTCCCAAACACACAATGTTCACAAAAGTCCAGATTCTTGACCTTATATCCCCCAAGAAAACCTACTGAAGAAAGAATCTGCATACCCCTTTCACCCATGTGACCTAGTCTCATGTGCCACAGCTGAGTTTGCTGAGACTGGTGAACTGCTGAGGATGCAACATCAGCAGTGCCAGATACAGTAGATCCTTGTAATATATACAAGGTTCCCCTCTTGATGCCTTTGAGGACTACAACTGAATCTTTGAAGACATTCAGCTGTCCACCTTCACCCTTGAAATTGAACCCCTTGTCGTCACGTAACCGAGAGATACCAAATTCTTGGTCATCTCGTGGAACATGTCTTACATCTTTCAGTGTACGAATTTACCATCCTCTCGTCCTTAACTTTACTGAGCCAATTCCCACAAATTTGCAAACCTTGTTGTTGGCCATATAGATTTGATCACCATTTATCTGCTCATAAGTAGAAAACCACTCCTTGTTTGTACAAATATGGTAGGATGCTCCAGAATCAAGTATCCACACATCATTATGATGTGTAGAATCCCCTGCAACTAGAACCAGATCCTCATCAGATTGCTCAGTAGCTAGGGCTACTGTGCCAGAATTGCCTTCCTGCTGTTTCTTCTTCCTTGGACAATTGGACTTCCAATGTCCCTGCTCCTTACAATAATTACAGACATCAGTAGACTTAGGACCTTTGGACCCTGACTTCTTTTTCTTCTTTTGTCCATATCATTTTCCACTATTGCTGCTAGCAAGAAGCCCAAGCCGTGCTTCGATCGTCGTCCCAAAGAAACCTTGTGTCTAAGCTCCCTGGCATGTAAGGCAGACCTTACATCCTCTAAGCTACTGTATCCTTTCCAACTATGAAAGACTGCACAAAGTTTTCAAATGATGCCGGTAATGACACCAACAGGATTAGGGCTGCATTCTTCATCCTCAATTTTAACATCAATATTCCTTAAATCAAGTAATATTGTGTTCAGCTGGTCAATATGGTCCCTCAGTGGACTCCCTTCATGCATCTTTAAACTAAACAACCTCTATTTCAACAACAACTTGTTGGTCAGTGACTTGGTCATATACAGGCTTTCAAGCTTCTTCCACAACTTGGCTGCGGTGTCTTCCTCAACAACCTCAGTGATAACATCATCAGATAAGCACAACATGATGGTTGAATGTGCTTTCTCTTCCAGACTGGCATAATCTGCTGCACCTGTATTTGGTTTGTCAGATAAAAGACTCCAAAAACCCTGCTGTTTCAACAGTGCACGCATCTTGAATTGCCACAGACCAAAGATGTTTCTTCCTGTAAATTTATCGATTTTCACGTTTACTGCTGACATCTTTTCTTGCTAAAGATCACAACTTTATCACAGATCCTAGCACCTTACTGAAGGTCTTGGTGAAGATGAAGCTGATCGTACATATTGTTTTCTCCAGAACCTCGCTCTGATACCACTTGTTATGACGGATGGAGATAACTTCAGATGCAAGAAATAGAAACAGATGCAATCAAACGTAAATAATCAAAGGAGATAACAGAAAAAAAGATGAACACAGATTTAACGTGGAAAACCCCTCTCAAAGTGAGAGAGATAAAAAACCACGGGCAGAAAAGAGATCTTTATTATTATGCACTGAGTTACGGATTTCACACACACAGACAATGCAACAACAACTGTATTTATAGGCACAAGACCCTAAACCCTAGCCGCAAGGAATCTTTGTCTGATACGCCATAAATACCCCTACACGTGTCCTCTTTTTAATGACACTGTATAGCTGTCACATAACAGATATAGCAGACGTGGGAACCTGATGTATTCCAGTACTCAGCAGACTTCACTCTGCTGACAGAAGATTCAGTAGACTCCACCCTACTGATGCACAGAATCGAATACACTTCTCAGCTGTCCATCACACAGCTGAGTCTTCAAATTGGTTCCACCAAATGTAGAGTTTAAGTCACTTTACTGACAGTACACAATGCACAGCTCGCCCGGCTGTGCATCAAAACGACGCTGCATCGACCCCAAACGATGCCGTTTGGTTCCGACAAAAAAAAACACAATCAAAACGGCGTCGCTTCGACCCGAAATGACGCCGTTTTGGGTGTACAGCACGGTACAGCTGAGGGCTGTACCTTCGGGGATCGTGAGTCGTAGTTACACATACTATGCCTAGTAGCAAATGCAAGATAAAGGCAAGTGTCAAGATATGACACACATCAAATCTATGATAGAATCTATTTATTTCTTAACATCCCTCCTCAAAACTAAAAGTGGGAACTGCTACCACATTTAGTTTGGTTCTAAACACTCCCAACTGAGGCTCAAGCAATGCTTTAGTGAGAGCATCTGCATTCGCATAGAGGATAGCACAAACTGGACAAAGAGTTGCTTGTTGAGCATACTATTTCGAACATAGTGTCTATCCACTTCAATATGCTTTGTTCTAGCATGGTATATAGAGTTTTGCCTAAGTAGATGGCACTCAAATTTATCTGACCAGGAAACATGAACAACATGCACAACTCAGACAGAAGTTGCTTGATCCAAAATAACTCATAAGATAGATTAGCTAGTGACCTATATTCAGATCCTGTTGATGATCTAGAAACAACCCTTTGTTTCTTAGAGCTCCAAGAGACCAATGAACCACCAATATGCACATAATAACCTACAAAAGACTTTCTATCAGCATGGTAGCAAGCTCAATCTGCATCACAGAATCCTGTCAGATGTAATGAGCCATTGGCTTTGAACAGTAGACCATAATGTAGTGTTGCTTTAGCATATCTTCAGAGTTTCTTCAAGGCATGCCAGTATACTTATGTAGGATGCTGCATAAATTGGCTCAAGTAGCTGACTGAATAAGCAAGATTTGGTCTTGTACAAGTAAGATACCGTAACCCCCCAATAGCACTTCTATAAACACTTGGAGACTTCATTGGTTCCCCTTGATTTGGTAAGATATGTTCACCTGGCAGCATGGTGTAGGATGTAATATCGCCGGATGGATCATAGATCCACCCGATTACGCAGCGGAAAGTACAAGATCTAGATCTATCAACCAAAATACATGAATAAAATAGATCTAACCTACGAGGGGGTTAGATTGCTTACTAGTTTATGGTGAATAAACTCCAAGAACAATCTTCAATCCAAGATCCAAGCTAGATGAGAAGCCACATTCTTCCAACGTGTATCTTCAAGCACCACCAGGTGGATGGTGTTTCAAGCCGCCAGACCTCCTCGATATGCTACCGGAATAATCCCGAGGATTATCCCAACTCGAAACCCTAGTATAATGGCCGAAATCTCTAAGCCATAATACTACCCAAAATTTGAAATTATGTGTGTCCTTTAGGCTTGGGAGAACTCTCTTTATATAGGAGAGTAATCCTTGTCCTCCAAGGATTTAATTAATTAACGGATAATCAATTATAGTAATCCTTATTCCAATAAAAGATAAATATAATATATATCCCAAACAAATTAGGATAAATGAATATATTATCCAATATTGCACGATTTATCATTTAACAAATAAAAGATTAAATCATATATTAAATAATTATCCAAGAAAACTAATTTCTCTCTAATTAAATAATAACCCAAAATACGCCCCAACCCTATTAAAAATAGGCCACACGCATTTTACACACTTGGGCCGAGTCCACGAAAAAATTTCTTTTCCATGTATTTAATTATCTAGTCCAACTAAATAATTAATCCACATATCAATTAAATAGTCCAATCCAACTATTTAATTATAATTGAGGTGAAATGACGAGAAAACATATGCTATGTTAGGAGCCACGTCGGAGACCATGGACCCATATTCAGTAGCTACAATAAATTAAATAAAATTATTCGTCAGACCGAACGATTATATTCAATCTATTAATTCCGGGATTACACCACCATAAACCCGAAACTGAACTCTGCCGAATATAGATAACTTACACTCAACCATGAGTTGATAAGGTGTCCACTGATATAATCATTACATACGGATAAATCCTCCATAGACTGTTCGTTTCGATTCGGGATATTTCCGTAATCCCTTCTCGAAACCCCTTATCCTTATTTACCATTAACTCCCTAGTGATCAATTAGTTCATAACTAATATAATATGAACTCCCGGGATCGATCAGTTTCTAGGATTAACAAATAAGGAAACTGTCTGTCTACTTCCCGAGGGAAGGAATGGATTCCATATCTGTGATAGCACAGACTACTCACTCATCCCAGAATAGAGCCAACGAGAAGTGTTGGACCACATACTGCGAAGTGATCCTTACTAACACATCAAACTCTACCCTAGTCTAAGCAGTTGTCTGTGATCACCTCAAGATTGAGATTAATCCATATATGATCATCTTGTGATTCGATAAGACTTCTCGATTACGGAATTATATCGAGAACTCAAATCAAATCAAGATGCCTTATATGATTATCATCATATATAAATGCCCCACTAGGTACCCTATTACCGACAGTCCGGATAAGACTGTTACACCTAAAGTGTTTTGGGTGCATTATTAGCAAATTAATCATGAGACCCGTACTCAGATTAATAAACGCTACGAACTAAGTTAATTTTAAGTACATCTCACTAACTCAATCCTCTTGTGTATATCCATACATTGAGTTATGTGATTACATAAACGAGGTACTTAGGGTTTTAAGTAGTGTCTTAATTATAAGCATACATGCATATAATAAGATGAATTATTAATTCTGTCCTAAAACAATTATATAATTGTCTTTCGGGCACTACACCTAACACATGAGTGTACTACATGGATTAATATGATCCAACTACAATCTCTTCAAAAGTTGTGAAGCATAATGACCCTGAGTTAAGAACAGGCTATCGGGATTTCTGTGTGCCTCCATGCCAAGGAAGTGAGCTATAGGGCCAAGATATTTTAGGGGGAACCTAGAATTCGACATCTGCACAAACTTCTTTATAACACCTGTGAGTCACCTGTCACCAAGATATCATCTACATACACAAGTACATATAAAAAGTGAGTATCAGACTTTAAAACAAATAAGAATGAATATGCCACTGTTTGTTTGAATCCCAAGTCCAACATCTGTAATCTCAAGGCACTAATTCATGCCCTAGGGGTCATGTTTAAGTCCATAGAGTGCCTTCTTCAGGTTACATACATAATGAGGTTTTTGTGGATCAACAAAACCCTCTGGTTATACCATGTATACATCCTCTATCAGAGATCCATTCAGAAAGGCATTATCTATGTCAACCTGATGGATATGCCAATTTTTACTCACAGCTAAGGCCCAAACCACTCTAATAGTGGATGCTTTAGCCTCAGGACTAAAAGTCTCTATAAAGTCCACACCATAGGTTTGATGGAACCTTTTTGCCACCAATCTGGCTTTGTGCTTAAGGATAGTTCCATCAGGCTTGCGTGTAAGTTTAAACACCCATCTACTCCCTACTAGATTATGATTTGTTGAAGGAGCTACAAGAATCCAAGTGTCATTCTTCTGTAGGGCATCATAATCTGCAACCATTGCTTTCTTCCACTATGTACAATTCAATTCTTATAAATCTTTAGTAGGTTCATAAAGGTGAGCAGGTAGGACAGTGGACTGGATTTGAGTGAAGTAGGTTTTAGGTTTGAATATGACACTTTAAGAACGGGTTCGCATAGGATGGCCTTGAGGAGGTTGAGGATTAGGTTGGTGTGTTGGATTAGGCTGGTGTGGTGAAGTATTTGGGGAATGTTGTGGTGATGGTGAACTGACTATATCCGAACTGAATGCGTCTCCAGATAAATCATGTGTGGCTAGTGGTGAAAATGAATTATGTGTGGTTGTAATACTACTTGACCCAAAAGGTGTTAAGCAAGGTGAAGTAGATTGTACCTCTGAGGGTGATATAGGACCATCAACACTCTGCTGCTCAACATGTTCAGATGCTTGCTGTATAGATTCTGGCTCAGGTAAGGGCATAGAAAACCATGTAGATAAATCAGGATCAGTTAAGACTTTTTGTGAGGACCTTTCATAAAAAATTCCTTAAAGGGAAACTCAGAGTCATTGAAGACAACATTTTTAGTAATAAACACCCTTCCTGAACTATCCGGCATTTATAACCTTTATGAAGAGGACAGATTCCTAGATAAGTGCATTTACTTGTGTGGAATCTGAATTTGGTTTGGAGAAAAGGTTTCAAATGAGGGAAGCAAGAACAACCAAAAACTTTATAAAACTTATAATCAAGCTTTTTGTGTAACAGAAACGGGGACTTATTTTGTAAAACAGGAGTTGGTAAAACATTTATAACAGTGACAACTTTCACAAAACTATCCCACCAAAATCTAAGGGGAAAAGAGGCTTGAGCAAGTTGAGTCAACCCTAACTCTACTATATGTTTGTGCTTTCTCTCTACCCTGCCATTTTGTTGGTGAGCATTGGGACAAGGGTGCCTAAACTGAATTCCTCGATGTTTAAGATAAGTCTTGAGGGTTCTTTACTCACCTCCCTAATCTATTTGCAGGCACTTAATTTTCCCAAAGAACTGATTTTCAACAAGGTTTTTAAACTGAAGGAACACATAGTAAACTTCGGACTTAGCTTTTGAAGGGAAAATCCAGGTATATCTAGACCAATCATCTACAATATGCACATAATACATAAAATCATGTGGATTTTACAGGGGCAGGACCCCACAAGTCAGAGTGAACAAGATCAAGAACATTATGAGCATGAGAATAAGATGAAAAATAAGGTAAGGCATGGCCCTTACCAAATTGACAAGTGTCACAGAAACTCAGATTTTCATTAAGACACTTTACTATGCTCCGGTGCATGTTTTAACCCCCATTTATGACACTTTTGGCTTGTATTGGGTAGTTTTAGACCATTTATAGGGCAAAACACATTGAGCAATCACTTTGAGGTGAACCGTCACATTGATGGAAAACCTCGGCATTTTACGATGTTTTTGACCCTTTTCGAGCCCTATTTATCTTGTGGGATTATGCTTGGTATGTTGGTTGCTATGGAAATGCAGGAAATAGGTGACTCATGAGCCCGGAAGATGAGGCATGAGACTTAGAGTGATGAAACCGAAACCCGGAAATGGAACGGATCAAAAATAGTTGATGTTTTCGTCTTACATTCACTTTATCTGCACTTTCAGCATTTTTGGAGGAATTTTATGGACTTGAGGTCTTAATAAAAGTTGTAGATAATTGAATGAGCTTTCCAACGCACTTTGAATCACTCAAATCGGAGCTCTACACGCAGAGATATTGCCCAATTACTGAAGGCCTATCAATGCTGAATAATAACACAGAAGGAATGTGCGCACATTCAGAAAGGTGTGTGCAAATTGGATGGACAAAGTTGTATTGTGTGCGCACACCGAAGGAATGTGCGCACATTAGGCCGTTTTCAAGCATAATTTCGAAGCATATATATATCTTTTTGCACAGATTTTTACAGACTTCCCTTTTACTTTCTACACTTCATAATTCACTCCTTGATCCCCAAATTCATCTCTTGGTCGAAATTCTTCTCCCTCACCCTTAGATTAATTCCTACACTAGATACTACTTAAATTTAGCATAATCTAGCATAGATTTCTACTCTACTTTTGGATTTCTTCATTTTGGATCTTCTTCATCATCAATTGTGATGTGATCCATCCTGAGATATTTTATTTGTTTTGTTTATTTTAGTTTCCGGTGTTTTAATGAATCATCAATTGACAATATTGGGTCAAGTGTTTATTTTTAGGTGGTGTTGAGTTAAACAAAATTGATTGTAATCCGGATTTGTCTTTTATTTTGTAGCTATAAAAAGATTTTGGTAATTAATAGCATATTTCTTCTTGTTTTATGGCTTCAATTCTTGTTTTGATTGTTATTTCTTGTTTTACTATGAGTAGCTAAACATATCATAGTCAAATCATCTTTCTTCTTGTGAAAATTGAAGAAATCAAATCATGTGAAAATTGAAGAAATCATCCTCTAATTGATGAAATTGGGAATGGGTAGTGCTTAATTGTTGTTGTATCGATGAATTCATGTCTTAAAACTTGTTCTTAATGCTTGAATTAGACTGTACCCCTAGTTTATGAACTCACACACCACTTTTATAAATGTATGTTGCGAAGGGGTGTGGGAAAAGGGGTTTTAAGATCATTTCTTATAATCAACTGAGTTGTTTAGATTGATTAGGGAGTGAGGTTCAATCGGTTGTGAAATCGGGCAACTCTAGCGCGTTAATCTTGTTTCGGTCAGTTAAATCCTTAAAACCGGACTGTTGAACCGGGCAAAGGGTGTTGGATTGTTGCATGGCGTCTTACACTAGCTTAGGAGTTTGCACCCATGAATGAGTCGATATAAGTGTTAGGTTGGTAGGTTGGTTAATCCCATTCCCGAATAATCGATTAGAGGGTGGAAAGTAATCAATTGGATCATGGTTTGACTATGTTTCTCTTCCGTTAGTATCTTTAGTTTATATTACGTTTTAGTGTAATTGAACTTGAAACATCTCGGTTAATCTAAACTAAATCCGAAAACGACTTTGGTATTCGATAAATTCCTCGTGGGATACGACCTTGCTCGCTACTATAGTGCATCCGACTCGGTACGCTGCCGATTAAAGTTGGACCGTCACTATTTTGGCATCAGCATGGCCCTTACCAAATTGACAAGTGTCACAGAAACTCAGATTTTCATTAAGATCAACATTACAATATTTCAGAATTTGTCCTAACATTTGTCTGGAAGGATGACCTAGTATCATATGCCAGACATATGGATCCTTGTTAACATTAATAAAACTCAACTGAGCATTACAAGACTTAGACACAAATTGGCTAACTAGACAACTGATTATTGGACTGAAGTTGAGAAACTTGACTGAAGTTCTTGGATTTGGAATGAAGGGAGGTCTCATTTGGAATGGGAGCCATAACCTTGTATAAGCCATCAATGAGTGCTCCTGTGAGAAGCAGTGTCCATGTTTTATTGTCCTTCACATAACAAGAGTTAGGAGCGAATTCAACATTGACAAAATTATCAGCATGACGTTTAGACAAACTGATCAGGTTTTTAGTGATTGAAGGAACATCTAATAGATCTTTCAAGATTAATATGGTGTGTGTACAGTGTGTAGAGAGATAATTACGGCCAATATGAAGTATATGGAATCTCTCACCATTTTTCACTACTAAAGATTTTGAACCATTGTACCCTGCACCAAGATAAAGATTGTTCAAGTCAGCAGTAAGATGAGTAGAAACTCCACTATCCATATACCAGTCTGGATCATTCTCTGACTGAGGGGTCGCAACATAGGATGATACTTGTTTGGGACCATTGTTGTTGTTGTTGTTGTTGCTAAAGAACACAAAATCTTCCTCAAATTGGTGCCAACATGAGGTTACAATGTGCCAATTCTCCCTACAAACCTGACACACCATCTTGTTGCAGAATAGCCACCTAATCATCTTCCACTGCTACCACTTCTTCCTTCTTCCTCTTCCACCCTTAGAACTGCTTCTGCCTCCCCCTGAGTTGAAGTTCTGATTGGGTGGCCTGCCATTAGGTCTAGGCAAAGAACCTTGTGCCAGGTTAGATGAAGGATTCATGATACTAGCACCTGCAATGGGATTGAGCCTGGAAATGAGCCTTTCATGGGTCATTAACTGAGATTGAACATCCTTCCAACCGAGAGATCCCACTACTGTATAGGTAATATTGACTATAGTAGACTTATAATCACGATCCAATCCTCCTAAGGTTGCCAATATAAGTTCTGATTTAGTAATTGGATACCCTTCAGCAGTTAAACTATCAGAATATTACGTCATTTGGGCCAGATAGTCAGAAATAGCTGGATTCTTTGGATGCTTTAGCCATTGCATCTTTGTATTCAAGAATACGGGCCTCTAACCTGCTATTGAACAAGGTTTCTAGGGTAGTCTAGACTTCATAAGCATTAGCACACCCTACAACTTCAGTTAGAGCTTGTTTAGTCATGGAACTAAGCAACCAGCCCATTAGAAAATTGTCTTTGGTAGTCCATTCTTTAGTGACAGAAGTATGTATTAGGGAAGACAGACCGTGAAGGAGAGTCATTAACAACAGGTACATGGCTCAAGGGATGAGCCTTCAACATATGGCCACAGATTATAGGTAAGATGGTTAAACACCGGAGAAAATAATTGCTCCGATCTAACTTAATAGTGCATACTTGATTAAGATTCTCAGAAAACGGTGGACTGAGAAGACAGGTGATGAGAGACAAATTAATGATCATTATTACGACATTTTACCCCAATATTGATACCACTTTGAGCATTATTGTACCAATTTAAGTCAATAATTACTTAATTTTATCCAAATATATAAATAGTGGTTATTATATAAATTATCGTATTTTTATAAGTTTTTATAAGTTTTGTACCGGTTTAGTAACCGGAGTATCGTGTCAGATTTACACGGGTATTTGTGGTATTTTTATTGCAGATTTATGATAAACCAAGACCCCGAGTAACGACATTTTTGAAGTCATAATCATATCTTTGGAAGGATATAGGAAGTGTCACTAGCTTAAGTGGTTAAGTGGTCAATCGATTCGATTTAGTGGAAATCGAGAAATATCTTCGACGAACGAATGGCCCATCAAAAAGACATTTTCTGAAGAAGAGTCCTTCATGAAAGTTTTAGATCTTCAAATGAGCTTTCCAACTCATTTTGAATCACGTCAATTGGAGGTCTACAACTCAAGTTATGGTTGTTTTACCGAATAGCTGTGAAGAATCTTTATAAATCGTCAAGCGTCGCAAAAGAGCTTTTACCGGCGCAAACCGGCCCTTTAGCGGCGCACGCCGGAAAAATGCAGATTTTTTTGCCCAATTTGGTGCATGTTACGTTGCAATTATGAGGCAAATATTCCCTAAAATCTTCCCATGTGCTTCTTCTAACAAACTCATATATATATATATATATATATATATATATATATCTACCTATATATACTTCCCCATTTTCTCCCCTTTCCTTTGCCCTTCTTTTCCTCCTCTCGTTCCTTTCTTTTTTTCTTTCACTTTTTTTGTAAACACTATATATATATAGATATATCTATATATATACACACACACACGTCCTAAAATATATATATACATCTATATATATATAGTTCATCTATCTTCTTTTATTTTATTTTCGGGCCCTTATATATACATATGTCTATGTATGTATATATATGTTTTTATATATATAAATAAAGTAGTTATAGTACCGTTGTAATGGCGGAATAATTATCGAAGATTGTTAAAATCGAAGCTTTGTTGTACTACATCCGGTGGAAACGACCCCGATTCAGCAGTTGTAATCGGTAATATATTCTAATATTATTATGTTTACTATTTCTATTTCTATTTATATATTATATATGTTAATTATGTTAAGCTAAAAATATATCTAGCCTAGATATGAATCTGAATTAGTTAATCTTTTTGGTAAAATGGATGATCGACTCTGATAATAATGAGTAAAACCAATTATAATTAATCTCTTTCTATTTACACTTAAATGTACGGATAGAAAGACCGGAGGGTAAAATTGGCCGAGTGAAAACGTGACAACGGAATCCGATTTCCTACCCGGGGGCAGATTTGTCTTGGGAAAGATGAATCTTATTAAATTTGTGCTTAAGATCGTAATAATGTTAAAATCAACGGTTTAATTGAAACTAACACCGGAAAGTTAAATCGATCCGCCTGACAACCGGAGCCTTTTGAATAACATCGGCCGTCTGACAAACGGAATAACCTCTTTTATCCGGGGTAGATTTGTACTCGGTACTGTTCGGACTAAGCGAGATTAGCATGGGGCGGTTGTGGAGATTAAAGCGATGACAATTTGACATATGACAATTTCATACGCTCGTGTGAGAAGGAGTTGTATAGCTTAGGAGTACACCGGTTCATACATAATTGACCTCCTTGCATCAAGGAAAAGATCTGTCTCATTCAATTTCACTACAAAAAGATATTGATTCAGTAAAGTAATCTTGGCTAGATCCAAAAATATATATATTATCTATTTTTATATTTATATATTATATTTACTGTTTTACTAACATCTAACTAATCTAACGATCTAACCCGATAAAATGGTAAAAACTGCGACTTAGATCGAGTTAATAATAGCTTCTTGGTGTTTAACCACACTTTGAATTATGCCTTCATTTCCCTGAGGATACGACCTGACTCACCAGACTAGTACTACAATTTGACCCGGTACACTGCCGGTAAGGATTGATAGCCTAGAAAACGTCCGTCAACAGGTTGCGGAATGTGGACTTACAGATCCAGGTAAGTAGGTGTAGTACCCAGATATTGAGGATTTGAGAAGCTGGGATGAAAACAAGTGGCCGGAATTGAAGATTCCGGTCTGCCAAAGTGCATGCCAGCAAGCGAAGGATATGGCGGTATACTCGGTGCAGAGAGACCCATAACTGGAATGGCTGTAGCAACTCCGCCTGGCCAAAGTGTGGTTGACGACAAAGTAATCCCTCCAGCTGAATAGTATGTTGGAGGAAGAGAAGACGACGACCCATGAGTTGACATTGTTGCTTATGTATTGTAGCACTAGTGGGAGGAGTTGTTCCATCTCTAGCACTGGTGGATGACGCATCGGTGGTGGCCATTGACACCAGACCTTGGCTTTGATACCAAGAAAGGATTTAACAGATATTCATAGATAAGATAAACTTGTGTTGTTTCCATAAATGATGCAGTAGCCATTACAAAGGTCATATAGTGTGTAATATACCTAGTAGTTACACACACTATGCCAAGTAACAAATACAAAATAAAGACAAGTGTCAAGATATGACACACAACAAATCTATAATAGAAGGTAAAAGAAACAAAGAGGGTGACAGTGAAGAGAAATGAGGTGAAGTTACACAAAAAGATAAATGGCAAACCGGCCTAGCTACTTCTTTATTTTGTTTGTATTCATAATTATATAGTTAGCTAGTTTATTTATCTTCAATAATAAAATAAAATAGCATGTTTAGCCCCGACTTTTGAGGTTCGGTAATGATATGAATCGATCATTGTTATGTTTTGATGGTCTAGTTTGTTAGAGACTTTCTGATTTTTTTTTTTTTTTTTCACCTAAGAAAGTTGATCAAGATAATCAAACTCATACGTTCTAGATCAAAGACAATACCAACATTACAAAATTCCGCCCTTCTATCATGTACATGATAAAAAATATTCAAAATCAATAAAAACTCTAGAAATGTTATAATAACTAAATTGAATATATGAATATATATGTTTACTTGTAAGTAGTCGAGTCGAGTATTGATTGTTTGTGTATTTATCGTTTAAAATTCAAGTTAAGTTTGAGCTACTTTGATCAAGATCAGTGAAGAAATTATGTAAAAGATGATTTCATCAGAATGACTGGATTACACATTCTCTATACCCTTATATCAACCATATTGTTGTAACTAACTACACATAACCCAAGAGAGAATCTAGTAGAGGATAATATCTAATATAATATCTAATGACTACATGACACCTGTCCTTATCTTTACTTAATCTTTTACAGCCCCTCTCAAACGAACATGTGGAGTAGTCACATTGAGTTTGTGCCTGAATGTTGTAAATGAGTCAATAGGCAAGGCCTTTGTCAGACAATCTGCAATCTGATCCTTTGTTGGTACATAGGACACCATCAGTTCCTTGTTCAAGACCATGTTTCTGATGAAGTGAACATCCACCTCTATATGTTTAGTTCTTGCATGATACACAGGGTTTTGAGCTAGAGAGTTTGCTCCAATGTTGTCACACCATAGTACAGGAATATTTGGCAACCTGAACCTCATCTCATTTAACAGCTGCTTGTTCCACTTCACTTCTGCTGCAAGGTTTGCCAGGGATTTATATTCAGATTCACAGCTGGATCTTGATACAACAGTTTGCTTTTTGGAGCTCCATGATATAAGAGAATCTCCCAAGTACACACAGTAGCCACCAGTTGATTTTCTATCTATTGGACATACAGCCCAGATAGCATCAGAGAAGCCATAAATTTCAAGTGTCTTGGAAGGCCTGAACAATAGTCCCATTCTGAGTGTGCCCTGAACATATCTCATCAGTCTTTTCAAGCTGTTCCAGTGTGTTGTGTAGGGGTCTTGCATAAACTGACTCAGGGTATTCACAGCAAATGCTATATCAGGCCTTGTCAGAGTTAGATACTGTAATGCTCCTATGATACTTCTGTACACAGTAGGGTCTGTCAATGGTTCACCTTCCTGTGAGAGCAACTGTCTTCCAGGCACTATTGGTGTTGAACAGGGGTTCAGGTGCTCCATCTTACATCTCTTGAGTAACTGGGATGCATAGTAGGACTGGGTGAGATGTAGTCCATCTAAATTTCTGGTTACTTGCATTCCCAAGAAGTGTGACACTGGCCCCAAGTCTTTTAGAGCAAACTTTGAATCAAGAAGCTTGATGAACTTTTGGATCAACTTAGGTGGATTTCCTGTCATCAACATACACTAGTGCAAACAGAATCTGTCTGTCAAGTCTGAACATAAAAAGAGATATATCACACATAGACTGAGTAAACCCCCAGTCAAACAACTGAGTTTTAAGGGCTTCAAACCATGCCCTGGGGGCCTGCTTTAACCCATAAATTGCCTTATTCGCTTGCATACATACCCTGGCTTCTTTGGATCTTCAAACCCTTCTGGCTGATCCATATAAACTGGTTCCTTCAGAGGGCCATTTAAGAAGGCATTGTTGATGTCTATCTGATTTATGGGCCAATGCATTGATACTGCAATGGACAGAACAATTCTGATTGTTGCAAGCTTAGCTACAAGACTAAATGTCTCTGTAAAATCAATTCCATAGCTTTGTGAATACCCCTTGGCAACTAGTCTTGCCTTGTGCTTCAAGATACTTCCATTTGGATTTAGCTTCAGTTTAAACACCCATTTGCACCCAATAGTATTCTGACTTGAAGTAGGCCTCACTAAATCCCAAGTTCCATTGTGAACTAATGCCTTGTACTCATCAACCATTGCATGTCTCCATTTGTCATCCACCAAAGCATCTGATACACTAGTTGGTTCAGTAGGAAATGTATGAACCTTACACAGTGATGCACTATAAGTCTTAGGTTTAAATATACCACTTTTTGACCTTGTTTGCATGTGATGGGTTTTGACAGTGTCTTGTGTGATAGTGGTAGTAGGCACAATTTCTGTGCTGGTGGTAACTTCAGTGTTGGGTGAGACATTGACAAATGGTGACTCATTTGTGTGGATTACAGAGGGTGAACTTGACACAAGGGGTATAGGAGAACAAGTATGTGATGCAGGTGTGTGACTTGATGTAGGAGATGCAGTTTGATGACTGCTATGACTCATAGAGGAAAAAGGAGAATTACAAGAGTTACCAGAATTTTGATTTTCATTTGCCCTTTGCTCAGGAGTACAGCTCAAGTCTGATTCTTCTGGATCTGGCTCAGTCACAATAGTTGTCTCATTGTGCCCCTCTAAATGAGATAGACCAAAGGGAAGAGGATTAGTGAAAGATCAGGTGTACATAGGATCTGTTTTGATGGTCCTTGGGTAAAGCCATCCGAAAAAGGAAACCTAGTTTCATCAAATTTAACATTGTTGGAAATGTATATTCTTCCTGACCTATCAAGACACTTATACCCTTTATGATGGGGACTGAGACCTAAGTTGACACACTGAGCAGTATGGTATTGGAATTTGGTGGTCTGGAAGGGTCTCAAATAAGGATAGACAGCACAACCAAAGACTTTGAAGGAGGGATAGTTTGGTTTGTGTTTAAAAAGGCACTCATGAGGGGATTTGTGACTCAAAACAGGAGTTGGAAGACAATTAATAATGGACACAGATGCTTGAAAACTATGCCACCAGAAGCTAAGTGGCATTGAGGCTTGAGCCAACATGGTTAATCCTAGCTCTGTAATATGTCTATGCTTTCTTTCAGCTCTCCCATTTTGAGCATGATCATGAGGACAATGATGTCTAAAGGCTATACCATGCCGCTTTAGAAAAAGTTCAAAAAATCTATATTCACCCCCCCAATCAGATTGAACACACTTAAGTTTATAGTTAAACTGTGTTTCCACCAGAGTTTTGAAATGAGTAAAAGCAGAAATGGCTTCAGATTTGGCTTTTAAAGGAAATATCCAAGTAAATCCGGTATGATCATCTATAAAGTGAATATAATACAGGTGGCCTTCTGTGGATTTAACTGGAGCAGGACCCCAGATATCAGTGTGAACTAAGTCAAACAAAGCAACAACATGAGAAGCAGACTGTAAATGAGGTAAAGCATGAGATTTGCCAAATTGGCAAGCATCACAAAATAACAGTTTTCCATTGATGACAGCATTACAATCATTCAGAATTTGACTCAGAACTTTGCTAGAGGGGTGGCCTAACCTCTTATGCCACACATTAGGATCTTTATTAGGGTCTAGAACATCTAGGGACTAAGCATTCCTAGACCTAGACAATACTTGACTGAGAAACACAGTTGACTGTTGGTACTGGGATGACTTGGAGTGAAGGGAGATCTCTGATGGCTGATTATCCAGAGGCACTATCTGATAAAGTCCATCATTGAGCTGACCCCTGAGCATTGGCATCTTTGTTACCTTGTCCTTAACAACACAAAAATCATCAGTAAACTCAGTAAGCACATCATTATCAGACATTAACTTAGAAAGGCTAAGTAAGTTCCTGGTAATATCTGGTACATGAAGGACAGTGTTTAGAAGCAAGGGGCCAATGTGTGTGTGTAGAACATTGTGACCTATGTGCTTAATGTGCAAGTGTTCACCATTTCCTACTGTTAGTGTATCACTGCCATGATAAACAACACATTGATTATGATTACCCAATTCTGATGTTACATGATTTGTTGCCCCACTGTTCAGATACCAGGCATGACCAGCAACTGTGCTAGGTGTTTCCATATAAGCAGATGGTTGGTTAGGTCTTGGTGCATTGTTGAGATCTGGAGGTTGAAAATCAGTCTCAAACCTATGCCAGCAGATTGCCACAGTATGTCCATTCTTACCACAAAGCTGACATTGCACCTTAGCATTCCCTAAATTTCTGCCTCCACTTCTTCCTCCTCCTCTATTTCTTCCTCCTCTAGAGCCTCCACCTCTACCTCTGTAGGAGTTTTGACGCTGTGGCCTCACATTTGCTCTTCCTGTTCCAGAATTCAGAGTATAACTTGCAAGATGTGCAGCAGGACTGATAAATGACCCTTGAGAGGAAGGGTTGAACCTGGCTATGAGTCTCTCATGAGTAATTAGTTGAGACTGAACCTCCTGCCGGGATAATGATGCAATCCGAGCAGTTAGATTGACAATAACAGCTTCATAGTCTTTGTCTGAACCTCCCAAAGTTGCCAATATCAACTTAGATTTAGTGATGGGATATCCTGCAGCTGTCAAGTTATCACTATATGACTTCATAGTGGCCAGGTAGTCAGCCATGGACTTTGATCCCTTTTAGCTTTAGTAAAGGCACTCTTATACTCCAGCATTCTTGATTCGGATTGATTGTTGAAGAGAACTTCTAAGGTGGCCCAGATTTCATGAGAGGATGAGCAACCAACTACCTCTCTCAAAGCTTGTTCGGTCATTGACCCTAGCAACCATCCTATAAGTAGAGAGTCTACTGAATCCCATTCAGCTACAGCTGGATTCAGTAGGAGTCCAGGGATCTCCGGTGGTCTTGGTATAGTACCAGACAAATAACCATCAAGTTTATACCCTTTAATCACAGGCAACACGGTATAACGCCATAGCAAGTAATTATCTCGAGTCAACTTAACAGTGGTCGGCTGACTGAGATGACCAGTGAACGGAATGGAATTCGGCTGATGAAAAGGTGAGGTGGGACTTGCAGAGCGGAAAACATGAGCTACTGATTCAAGTCGAGTGAACAAAGAGGATTGCATGAAGGGAGGAAGAGTAGATCCAAGATTCAAACCTGTCATAGAAGAACTAGCATGAAAAGGATGAGCTCCGGCAAGATAGGAAGGTGAGCTACCGGAGAAGAAGGGTGATGACAATGGTAATCCAGACACCGGTATTCCAGTAACGACATCTGAAGATGGAGTTGATGATGATAACCCAAGGCTGGAAGCAGATGGTCCTGAACCTCCTTCACCTCCGGTTCCGGTGAGAGGAGTAGATCGAGCCGGCGGTGGTTCCGCCATTCCTTGCTCCGATACCAAGTGAAGAAATTATGTAAAAGATGATTTCATCAGAATGACTGGATTACACATTCTCTACACCCTTATATCAATCATATTGTTGTAACTAACTACACACAACCCAAGAGAGAATCTAGTAGAGGATAATATCTAATAACTAGATGACACATGTCCTTATCTTTACTTAATCTTTTACAAGATCGAGTCAAATGCTCTTTCAAACTGATCTCAAGCTACTCATTAATACTTGTCTACCGTCCTAGGTTAACACCGTGAACATATACCAAAGGATAGGCAATGAGGTCAACAATGTAAAGTAGTGAAGCTTATGATTCTAGGAATATGGCAATCATTAAAAGCCACCATTTTATAATAATAATAATAATTAAAAAGCCCACCCATATTGAAGTGAATGAAGAAATAACGTATCCCACTTTACGAAATACCGATATGGAAAATGTATTTTAAAGTGAAGTGACAGATGAAACGATCTAAACCACATGGTTTAAATTCAGTTTAACAACTGACGGTCCCGATACACTTACCTCATCACTCCTAATGAATAGAGTGACCACGCATATAAATTCCTCCGACTTTAGCTATAAAAAAAATTTGCACTCATACGACAAACAACAATGATATGCATACGCACTATGATGGAAAAAGTTTCCACATTGAAATATAAAGCTAAAGCTGGTCTAAATAGAAATTTGCTACAACGTACAATAATGCAGTATATGTGCATCAATAAAAAATTTACAACATCGTACAATATTTATGGTGGGAAGTGATTTGTGAGGTATACCAAGTGGAGTGGTGTGATTAATTCTCACACTCTCTCACACATATAGTAGATGTGTATATGTGTGATATGGATTAATCACATCCTTTCATTGGATATACTGTTATACCCGCAGTATTTTATGCGAAATAAATTAATAAACAGAAAGACGAAAAATAATTTATACATTAATCTGAAAATAAGTTACAAGTAGAGTAATGGAAAAATAAAATAAAGAATATTCTAAGAACTGAGGCGAGATGAAACTCTGTCCTTAAGACAAATTTGCTCTCGCTTATACCCACGGATTATGCAATTGTCTCACAGGATTACTCAGTATACCTGGTCAAAGAGAGGTACTTCAACTCTAAACAAACTTCGAACTCTGACAGCACTTCAGAAAACTCTTCAACCTTATATGCAAAACTATATGAATTTGTATTATATTTCTGTTGTTGTAACTTGTGTGTCTCCTCCATGTTGTGAAGACTTGTTTATATAGAGACTTGAGCAGGCAATGGAAAATCCTCAGCATTGATAACCATTAATGCATTTACTCCCACTACTGCCACTTTGATAACAGTATTGATCATGACAGTTTCGAAGAAGATGAAAGGTTTCAGCTGAGTCAGCTGGCCGAAATATTCAGTCCCTGCTGATGAATAGCCTCAGCTGACTTTGTCAGCAGGCTGATGAATAGCCTCAGCTGAAGCTGACTTCGACTCTACTGAGTTTTGTCACCGTGATGATCGGATGAGCCTCGGCCACTCCGCTGATTTGTCCAAAAATATAATACTAGCCGAGCCCAAGGCCCTCAGACCCAATTCCCCAAAGCCCAAGGTCAACAGGCGCGCGCGCGTGTGCAGTTTTAGCAGAACATCGTCTAACTAAAACATTCCGCGTTTCATCCCTTTCTCTAGAAGCTTATACACATTATCAATTGTCATCATTTAAATACTTGACATTGGACCACTCATGTTCTAATGTGGGATAAAGAGTTTACACAACTCTACTCCCAATATCTCACAAACAACTTAAAGCGTTAATATCTCATTCATCCATACTCCAAATTGAATAATTTTAAACCCTATTGTCAACTACGTAGCACATATTTTTCAATGATTTAATAAAATCTCGATAACTTTAATAAAAGTCTTATCGAACTCGCTCTTTAAAATAGTTGTCGAAAATGATTAAAAAATCGATAAAATCATTTTTGCTCTATTTTCGCCAACATATACCTCACAAATCACTATCCCACCATAACTTTTCTCACTTGAATCAACACGATTTTATTGAAGCATAAACCACAGTGAATTGACATTCGCAAAGTCTAATTTTAATTAGGGATAAAAAAAATAATTACCCTCTTAAATCTCTTACGGAAAATTTACAACCTTAAACTATTATTTGCTCTATTTACAACCCTAAACTATAATATTTGAGTAATTTACAACCTTAAACTATTAATCGCCCGAGTTACGACCCTAAAATATTAATTATGATCCATTTCACCCCTTAATTCATTGTAAGCATTTATTCAATTTTTAATCAAGGGTAAATTTGTCATTCCATTGTCTCCTTTGCTCCTCCTCCCTACCTTATTTAAAATTTGGCATAGTTTAAATGAACGAGAGTATTAAACATTAAAAAGAAGCTTATATATATCTTCATTTTTTAAGTTAAGTCAGAGACATGGGTTGGGGTATCATTTCTGCTCTCCATGTGGATCAGCTCGATGGAAGGGACAAGGGAGGAGAAGAGAACAGGTGGTGGCGGAAGAAAGAATAAGATATTGAGAATATATAAGGACAATGGAAATTGACTAATTTACCCTTGTTTATAAGGATTTAAAAAATGCTTATAATGAATTAAAGGTTGAAAATTGACCAAATTAATAATTTAGGGTTGTAAAGCGAGCGATTAATAGTTCAAGGTTGTAAATTGTTCATACGTTATATTTTAAGGTTGTAAATAGAGCAAATAATAATTTGAGGTTATAAATTTTATATAAGAGATAGTTTTAAGGGGTACGTTGCATTTCTCCCTTTTAATTATGAATCAAGTTTTCAAAAGTCAAATGTGAGAATCGGTCATTTTGAAATTGGCTTCAAGATTCAATTTTCTAAAGATTAATTGGATATGGTGCATAATAAATTTAGTCCGTGGCGTAAATAAAGACTCTGATGTGGATCAAAGTTACAATCGGGTAATTGGACGATTCGAGTTAGGAAAGTAATACAAGAACAATGAGATTTGTGTATAAGCTTGGACTGAACTCTTTGAGAGAGCTGCCTACGTATCCAATTCAAGTATCAAATTGGAATCAAGTCCCCCTCGTAGTTCAGGGTGTTCCTTTTATAATTGTAGATCGTGTTGGTAACTTCCTCCCTCATGGTGGGGAGTTACCGTCGGTTATCTTGGATATGATCAAGCGTGGGATCTACCCACGTTTATAGACAGTTAAGCCGCCACTGACTTGGTATTCGTCTTGCTCATCTGATTATTCTGTCCAGGTACTCCTGCACAGAATATGGTGGAGTCCTGCTCCGCTGACTATTCTATACAGGAGCATGATCTGGTCAGCGTCTTGACCGCCTGTTTATCTCTATTGTCTAATTTCCATAACGGGCCCGGCCCAACTACGTATAATCCGACCCAATGGGCCTATGTATCATCATAAGTCCCCCCAGACTGGGGTGGACTGCTTTACAGCTGCCCTAGTCTGCGATGGTGTAACTTTTGTTATTAATATATCGCGAATCAAGGCTAAGTCACACCCGTTCATTATCATAACTGCGGATTGAACCCTTGCGTCGCTTCCCCTTCTTGTCACATAATTATCTCTCTTTCCACACGACTCTTCTATTCAAACCTTTGGAGTCGCACCTCTGCAATTACAAGTAAGTCTCTGTCTTTATGTCATTCTGCTATTTCTTTTGAATCTTTATTTCATTCATGAGTCTGAGAGCTAATACTGGCTCTAGCGATTCTGTGGAAAAATTGTTTCAATCTCCGGAAAAGGTTTCGATCGCAGTAAAGAGTGAAGAAGTGAATTCCTCTAACCCCACTCCTTGTCCTGAAACTGTAATAAATATCGATCATCTATCTTCTTCGATTGATCTAAGAAATACTTTCACTTTTGGGGATAATCCCTTGTGTCTTTTGCCTTCTCACATTCTTCCTCCTCGGATTTTTACTCTTACTTCAATTGTCCATCAATATCCAGAAGACCATAAATACTTTGAAAAGAGAAATATCGATTTGACAAAACCAAGGCTATAATGGCTTGCCATGGTGTCTCTAGCAAAATGACCAAAACTGAAATGGCCAGTCTACTGAAAACTTATAAGATTCGCACTGATCCTTTCGAAGTTGTTCTCCCCAAATCCACTGAGTATGCTTATAATCCTCCAGCGGGTTTCTGTACAATGTATGCTGATCAGCTTCATAGTGGGTTAAGGTTCCCTCTTTCTCCTGGGTATATCGAGGTAATGAAGTATTACAAACTGGGAGTTGGTCAAATACACCCAAACAACGTCAAATTCCTCTTAGGTTTCATGATTTGATGTCGTCTGAACACTACCCCTTTTTTTGTAAAGTTATTTAGGAATTTTTACCAGTGCAAGTTAACACAGGGTAGTGGGGGGTGGTACCATTTTTGTCGTAGAGCCGGTAAGTTAAGACAAATTATTCCTCTATCCAGTAAGGATAAGACCAAGAAGAAGTGGTCAGAGCGCTTCTTCTTTGTGAAGCACAACACTGAAGCGAACCTTGGTCGCTGGAATACTTCTTTCCATGAAGGACAAACTGGAAGATCATATAGATTTAACTCTGGTTAACTATCTTACTAGCAACAAGATTTCTTTGACTTTGAACACTATAAGCTCTGCGTTGGTGGATGCTGCCCAGCTTCTCACTGCGGGTCATATTGGCTATGTAGAATTCACCAAAGAGCAATACCGAAAATGTATGTCTGAATTTACTTTTGCTCTTGTTTTTGAATATATCTTGATTATCTTTTATCTTTGTAGTGGGAAATGTGGACGATTTGATTAACATTGACGTTGATGAGGAGGAGGAGACAGAACAAATGCCAGAAGATTCTGAACAGACCTTGTATGTTATTCCTGAAGGTGGTGAGACTTCTGGCCAGCAAGAAGCTGCGGAGATAGACATTGACTCCCGTAACGCTGCGCAGGAAACCATTCCCACTACAAACCCTTCTGACCAGAACATTCTGAGCACAATTAATCCAGTGGATCTGCCTGTTGAAGAGGATCTCCCCGGTTGTCACTCTGCCGGCTTGAATGCTGTGCCTCTAAGGACCATTTCCCAAAGACAGAAGAAAAGGCACAGGTCCACCTCCTCTGGTAGTTCTGCGAGTGATTCCTCCTTTAACTTTGAGGACATGTCTGCTGAAGACTTTGTTGATTCTGTAAGTAGCCTTTTGTAAGATTTTTTATTTTTTCTTTAATCTCTATCTTCTAAGATTGGGCCTTTTGCAGTGCTACCGCCTGGGTAAGTCATTACATAAGAAAACCTCTAGCATGGCTAGGGATATCGCTGCCCTCCAACAAAAAGTGGTTCACCTGGAAGATGCTAATGCCAAGGTGGCTAGTTTGGAAGAAACCAATCTTGCACTGGTATCTTCAGAGTCTGCTGCTCGCCAGGAGATTGAGCGATTGAAAGCTGACCTTGCGAAAGATGAGGGTTTGATATTCACCCAAGAGGAGCAACTAAAGCTTAGAGACCAGCAGCTAAAGAAAATGAATGAGGAGAATCAACAGTATCTTGCCACCGTGAAGAAGATGAAAAATGATTTCGATGAGACTGTGAGTCAGATGGAAGAGACTCCTGCTCAGAACATCATCCAGAAAGTTGTTGCAGGATATAAGGCTGCCCCTGAGACTTATGTGTAGATTCAGATCATCTTAGCTCCCGCTCTGCGCAGGGGATATACCCTTGGTGTTGATGAAGCCAAGCCAGCCGATCTAGTGATTAGCACTTTGTCTAATCACAAGTTATATGTTAAGAAAGCTGGCGAGATCTTCACCAGGCGGTATGATGAGTACAAGAGTGGAGAAGACATCATCCGCAAATATGCGAAGAACAAATCTGCACATTCTTCTGCTCCTTCTCCGTCTTGATTTCCCGTATTTTGTTTTTGGAACTATGACACATAGCCTTTAGTTTTGTTGCAATTTCTGGACAGCCTTTATGTAACTTGTCTTTGATGTATGATATACTCTGGTTAGCCTTTTGAATCGGCTTTTTGTTTTCGCATTTTCCAGCTTATAGCTCATTCTCATTGCGCTGCAAAGAAGTTAGGACTATTTATCCTTAGCTTCTTTGTATTGTTGTCTGCGCTGCACAGAAATGCTCCTTTAGTGATCCTTTCGGTAAAATTTTGTAGTGGGTCTTCTGTCCAGGACGACCTTGCACTGCAGATTTGCCATTTAGCTTTTTAATTGAGTCCGCTGCCCAGAATTATCTTGCGCTGCAAGTTTAACACTTATGTTTTTCAATTGGGTCTCTACCCAGAATGTCCTTGTTCTTGCAAGTTTGACATTTATGTTTTTAATTGGGTTCTCTGCCCAGAGTGTTCTTGCGCTGCAAGTTCGACACTTAGCTTTTTTAATGGGTCCTTTGCCCAGAGTGTCCTTGCGCTGCAAGTTTGACATTTATATTTTTTAATTGGTCTTCTGCCCAGAGTGTTCTTGCGCTGCAAGTTTGACACTTAATTTTTTTAATGGGTCTCCTGCCCAGAGTGTCCTTGCGCTGCAAGTTTGACACTAAGCTTTTTTTTATTTTTTTAATGGGTCTTCTGCCTAGACTTCTCCTGCGCTGTAAGTTAAATGTTTGATTTCCAGGCATTTTGCCTTTTGTTTTCATGTTTGAACACAAGTTAAAATATTCACATATATAACCACAAAAGTAAAAAGGATAATAATTCAAGGTAACATTACTCAAGAAAATAAACTTTTTCAAGGAAAAAATTTCCTGAGATGAATAGCATTCCAGCTTCTAGGAATGGTTTTTCCGGAGGCATTAGCTAGTTGATAAGATCCCTTTCCATGTACTTTAATAATTTTATAAGGACCTTCCCAATTTGGGTCTAGCTTTCCAGTGGGACCTTGCTTGCTAGCATCATTTCGCCTCAGAACTAAATCGCCTTCTTTAAAATACGTACCTCTAACCCTGGAGTTGTAGTACTGAGCAATTCTCTGTTTGTATTTGGCCATCTGTATCAATGATATGTCCCTTTTGTGTTCCAACTCATCCTTGATGTGCAGCATATCAACCTCTTGTGTTTCTGGACAGTATAATTCCGTCCTGGGAGATTTATGTCCAATCTCTGCTGGTATCACTGCTTCGCATCCGTATGCCAAGGAGTATGGATTTTCCTGTGTTGCAGCATTCGGGGTAGTCCTGTATGCCCATAAGATATTTGGAAGATGATCCACCCAGTGAGATCCTTCTTGCTCTAAACGTTTCTTCAAGCCGTGCTTTATTTGCCTGTTGGTTTGCTCAACCTGTCCATTGGCTTGGGGATGTGCTACCGAAGTGAAATGTTGAGAGATTCCTAGGTTTGTGCACTAGGCCTGCACTCCTTGATCTTCAAATTGCGTGCCATTATCTGAGATGAGGATCTTAGGAATGCCATATCTGCACAGAATGTTTCTCCACAGGAATTTCTGTATTTGGTTGGCTGTGATGGTTGTCAATGGTTCTGCTTCCACCTATTTGGTGAAGTAATCTACCGCCACTACAAGAAATTTGAAATTTCCTGGTGCTCTGGGTAATGGACCAATAAGATCTACTCCCCATTGATCAAAAGGCCATGGTGATACAATTGGTATCATCTCTTGTACAGGTCTGTGTGACAAATTGCCATGCACCTGGCATGTCTTGCAAGTTCTGACTAGTTTCTCTGCATCTTCTTGCATTTCTGGCCAGTAATATCCAAAGAGCTTACATTTCCTGGCCAGAGCTCTTGCTCCCAAGTGATTTCCATAAATCCTAAGGTGGATTTCTCTCAGCACATAATCACCTTCATCTGGGGTGACGCATTTCAACCAGGGTGCTGCATAGGATTTTCTATACAGAACTTCGTTGAACAGAGCATATCTGGCTGAGAGCCTTATCAATTTTCTAGCGCGTACTTTATCTTCAGGAAGCCTTCCATCTCTCAGATACATCACAATGGGATTCATCCAAGTTTCTACCTGTGTGATCGGTTGTACTTCAATCTCGTCACAGCTCTTCTATTTCAACTGCTCAATTAACACCTTTTTGTTGGATAGGAAATTCGACCCCAACATAGACAATGCATCTGCTCTGGTGTTTTGGGCCCTGGTTATCTGTTCTACTTCTACCATAAATTTTTTTTGCAGTTTCCTTTGCACAGCCGCTAGGTATTTCTTCATGGGGCCTTCTTTTGCCTCGTATTCTCCCTTGATATGATTTGTTACAAGTTATGAGTCCGTGTAGACTTTCATATTTTGCACACCTAACTTATGTGCTAGGTTTAAACCAGTTATCAAAGCTTCGTATTCTGCTTCATTGTTAGTAGCTTGAAATTCAAAATAAAGAGCATACGAGAATTCTTCACCTTTTGGGCTAATGAGTAGGATACCTGCTCCTGCTCCCTCTTTATTTGAAGCTCCATCTACATACAGTTGCCACTGCTCAGCTTTTTTCTGCTCAGCCTTTTGCTCTACAGCCAAAGCTTTTTCTTCTGCTAAGAAATCGGCTAATGCTTGAGCTTTAATTGTTGTTCTGACTTGTATTCGATGTCAAATCCTGCTAATTCGACTACCCACTTTGCCAATCTCCCAGACTTGTCTGGTTTATCCAAAATCTGCTTTAAGGGTTGATTTGTCAACACAATCACTGGATGACTTTGGAAGTATGGTTTTAGTTTCCTTGTGGCATGTACTAGGGCTAAAACCAATTTTTCCACCTCAGAATATCTGATCTCAGGCCCTTGCAGGGCTTTGCTTACAAAATATACAGGCCTTTGTAACATGCCATGTTGTTTTACCAACACATCACTTACTGCTTCGTTGCAAAAAGACAAGTATAGAAATAGTACCTCACCTTCCTGAGGAGGAGTTAAAGTTGGTAGGTGACTGATATGATCCTTTAGATCCTGAAAAGCCTGTTTACATTCTTCAGTCCACTCAAATGGGCAAGCCTTCCTGAGAATTTTGAAAAATGGCAATGACTTATGTGCAGATTTTGACAGGAAGCGGTTTAGCGCTGCTAATCTCCCTGTCAACCATTGGACTTCTTTAATATTCCTCGGTTCGGGCATTGTTTTTAAAGCCTCCAATTTATCAGGGTTGGTCCTGACACCTTCTTTAGATATCATATAACCAAGGAATTTGCCTGATCTTACTCCAAAAGTGCATTTTTTGGGGTTCAACTTCATCTTTGTTTGTCTTAATACTTGACAAACTTCTTCTATATCTTTCAAATATTGGTCAAGAGTCTTGTTCTTGATCAATAGATCATCCACATATACTTCCATGGATTTGCCAATCTGTTGTTTGAAAATGGTGTTGACTGCCCTTTGGTAGGTAGCCCCTGCATTCTTTAATCCGAAAGGCATAGACACATAGTAGTAGGAACCAAATTCAGTGATAAAAGCTATTTTTTAAAGCATCTACGGGGTCCATCATAATCGATGATATCCCTTATAAGCATCTAAGAAAGCAAAATTTTCATATCCAACTGTAGAATCTACTAGCCGGTCAATTCTAAGGGAAGTATAACTATCTTTAGGACAAGCTTTGTTCAGATCTGTAAAATCCACACACATTCTCCAACTGCCATCTGGCTTCTTGACTAGCACCGGATTTGCTAGCCACTCTGGATATATGACTTCTCTAATCATGTTGGCCTACAACAGTTTCTCCACTTCTTGCTGGACTGTACTGTATCCTTTTAGGGGCGAAAGATCTCTTCTTTTGCTTTACATTTTTTTTGTTGGGTCGATGCTGAGCTTGTGGACAGCCAATTCTGTTGACAGTCCAGGCATTGAAGGATGCAGGTTCTTAGATCTAAACGAGTTAGATCTACGCGCAGCGGATGGATCACGACTTATACATCACAATACATAATTAAAGGACTTAAACTACTACAAGTGGGTTAAGATCATGTTACCAATAGTAGGAAGAGAAGCCAAGATCTTCCGATGTGTTCTCCAAACGGCGGTTGGTGGACACCCTTCTTGATACACGAACCTCCTTGATATGCAACACCTCTAAAAACCCTAGACAAGAAAAACAATTTTTTCTCTCTTTTACAAGTGTGGTGGTCGAATTTTTCATTGCCAATTACCCTTGGAATAACTCTCCTTTTATAGGAGAGTAAATCCTTGGTCTCCAAGTTTTAATTAATTAAATAAATAATCAATTAAACAAAATAAAAAGATATTTTCCTTAATGACTAATTGTGACATGTATTGACCAATAGGAAATTAAATAACAAGTCATCCAACCAATCATATAACAAGAATATCTTTTATTTTCTATAACACGAGAAAATTAATTCTTGTGCTAAATGAAGACTAAAATGGCGCCACACTTAGGGTTAATAAGCCCACACAAAATGTCTTTTATGTGTATTATATTATTTAGCCCAACTAAATAATATCACTGAGGCCCAAATAACAAGATTATTAGTCCGAATTACGAAGCCACATCGGGGACCATGGACCTATAACCGGTAGCTCCAATAATTAATTATTCATCGAAAGAATAAGTACATTAATTATTAATTCCGGGATTACGCCACCATAAACCCGAAACCGAACTCTACCGATTATAGATGTATACTTATACTCAACCCATAGAGTGAATAAGCGTCCATTGATATAATCACGCATACGGATTAACCCTCCATAGATCGTCCATTTTGAGTGGGAAGTCTCCGTGAACCCGACTAAGAATATCTTATCCTTATTTACCATTAACCCCCTGATGATCAATTAGTTCACATATCTGACTAGTGATCAATTAGTCTAATATGAACTCCCGGGATCGATCACTTTCTTAAGGCTAACAAATAAGGGATCGTCTCTCTACTTCCCGCGGGAAGGAATGGATTCCATGTCTGTGAAAATCATAACTACTCACTCATCTGGAGATAGTGCCAATGAGAAGTGGCTTGGAACACATATTTAAGTGAACCGTAACTAACACATCAAACACTACCCCGGGACAAGCAGCATCCTATGATCACCTCAAGATTAAGGTTGATCCATATATGATCATCTAATGATTTAATAAGATTCCTCGATTACGGAATTATATCGAGAAATTCAGATTAAATCGGTCCGATCTATATGAATGCCATCATATATAAATGCCCCACGTAGGTACCCTCTACCGACGGTCCGGATAAGACTATCACACCCTAAGGTGTTCTCGGGCGCATTATTGGTGTTTTAATCAAGAGACCCTAAATTCGATTAAGTTCACCACGGACTAACGATTTAAGCATATCTCCACTAACTCAATCCTCACGTGTAATCCATACACCGAGTTAAGTGGTTACATACGGATATACTTAGGGTTTGCGCGGTGTATTACTTTACAAGCACCAAGCAAGTAACTAAGATGAGATAAATTCGTCATCCATTATTAAAAACAATTACACAAATTGTCTTTCGGGCACTACACCTAACAATCTCCCACTTGCACGAAATGACAAGCAACGATTGTTTTTAGAGCACACCCTTTCTCATCTTATTCACAACACTCTCCCACTTGCTCTAAAAGCAGATGAGACATATCCATCAATGCCGTACCCTCCAAGCACTCGACTTGGTACACTGATTAGTCAGGTTGTCGACTCGAGACGATCTTTAAAATTGAAACGTTGTCGGTCCTTCCAATCAGGCGGTACTCTCTCTCAATATGCTTTTGACTTCTTGTGACCGAGAAGATCCTTCTAAGCTATCTCTTCACTATTTTCACAATGAAGTGATATTGGCTTATCAGACCTGGAATTACTCCCATACCAAAAAGGAAATTCTAAGCACTATGAGTAAACACTGAGCCCGAGATCAACTTAATGATCATCCTTAATCTGACTACAAGTCAGAATCAGTGTAGTCAACCATATTCAAGTTTGCACCTGAATATACAAGCATATGATTCCTCGTTCTCTAAAGATACTTGAGGACGTACTAAACCGCTATTCAATGCTCGAATACGAGATTCGACTACTATTGACTTGTTATAACCTGACTTGCCGTTATCCAAGAGAGACTCTATCCCATTTTCTCTTTATCCGAAGATTTGGAGAATCATTCCTGAGAGGTAGGGTAGGACTACTCTCGATGAATGTTGCATACGTATATGCATGATCATCTCATTCAATAAGATGGATGGGATAGCCAATGACTCATTCCTGTGAATTTGACCGAATTAAATTCTTAGAATATAGTCCAATTCTCTCATCCAGAGAATCTTGGCCTGTCAGTTTCCGACTTCAGATAGCACACACATGTTGTTTCCAACCGTTTCAGTGTTATCATTCATGAACACTAATACTACTACTTTACCAATATTGATATCCAGTCTACTAAAGACTTATCAATATTCTTGGTCAAGTCCACATATTTTAAAACATGTGACTTTAAATGACCGAGAGGTTCTCTTAAATCCACAAAGGATATAAGCCCCGGCGGTCACCTTGCCGTTTGTTCTAACCAAGACCCTTCGTTCCGAATGAATTCGAATCCGTTTTTTGGCAAGAAAGTCTCGGGGTATCACCCCTATTTTCTCGCTTTCTAACGAAATCTAGCAAGGCGAGTGGTGAGAGAGTTCTAGGTCCGGTTAACTCTCTACTTTTTAGGGAATCACCCCTAGACCACTCGGCTTTGTCTTTGAAAGTTAAACTTTCCTATTCATTCGACTCTTTTCGGCATAGATCCAACTACTCCCACTATGCCTGAGACACTCAAGTGGTTCTACAAGAGGTCGAACGTAACCGGAGTATCAAAACTCCATTCATAGGGTTAAGGCTTTCAAACCAACCTCTATGATCAGAATCCTATACAGCCCACTAAGAGCCATAGGTCATCAACCACCCCAGCAGACTATAATGTCCACAAAACCACAATGGGTCAACGGTTAAACCATACTCCCACTGTGTTTTGGGTGGATTGACATTCTGATCTAGTAGTATTTATCAGTGTAATCACCAACAACCGATGTTGGACGTGGTCTGATTAAATCAGATAGTAACTACCTTTGGGTAACCGTACTCCAAGGTTTAAGGCTGTTACTTATAGATTCTATCAGAAGCCTTGTGACAGTTGAACTGTCACATTCTGATCTCAAGAATCTTATAACCAACCTTCACTCGTCTCATTAAGGCATTTCACGAACAGTCAAAATAATCTGAACGTATGCGGAAAATCTCCAGTCCTACCTTCAAGCATTAAATGCTAAATGCCTGCATTTACGGAAGTGGTGTGAACCGAAGTCACTCCTTATCCATAAATTCACTAGCATCTTCCAGGTAGACTTCTCGGTTTACATAATAATGTTAACCGTTATTTTGCAACCAATTATCTTAATCGAGTTTAGCAGTGTATTGTAGTACATCAATAACTATATAGGGCAAGTCTATGGTTTCTTTCTCAATGAGAAACATTCCACTAGGAGGCAGGCCGAGCATCAGTCCCAAGACTATGCGATAGCCTATTTCTGAGCATGGAATACTCTATTCTCTGCTAAAATCAGAGACTACTCCTCGTATTCTTTTGATAAACTAAATCACGTTTCGAGTAGTTATCAGACAAAATGTCACCACTCAAAAACTCCCACTAGCTTGTATCTCTCACTAGACCCCGAAGGTCATGATGAACAAGCTATGTCACCCCTTCAAATCTATTACCCTCTCCCGATTGAAAGGAAACTTAGTCATTGTTCCTTTGAGATAGTGTTCCTAGACTGGGAGATAGGAATCACCCTTAGCCGGTCGTCGGTCTTATCTCTAGGATATATGCACTAATTAATAGATATTGAAGGGTCGTTTATCTTAATACGGAAACCATTCGCCTATAACGAGTTTAAGATGTGTTACATATACCTTTTCAAAGCATTTCTTAGTGGTTCGACTTTATCAAACAAAAGTCCGAGTCTCGGATTCGTACTACAAATGTCATTTTCACTTTCTATGAGGTAACAATATATCGAGTTGAAAGTGAATCCATTTGTTTCAACGAATCTGTAAACAGAAAAATAAATTTTTCTGTGATGTTCAAGGATAGAATCCGAAACTCATTTCCTTACATCACTCCCACTATTCTAGCTGAAATTACTGCCCATTGTTACTCTATTAATCGTTAATGCAAATCTCTCTTGTTCTTCGGGCACTACACCTAACAGGCATATCACTTGCTTTCCATGAGAACACGTCTTTGTAGTCTTTTAAAATCCTGACCAAAGCATCTGCTTCCGTTCAGATGGTATCCATGATGCTAGGGCTGAGCTTGGTCTGGTTTGGGTCGGTTCGGTTCGGTTTTTGCCTATAGCTGGTCGGTTTGGGTCAGGAATTTCATCCCCCAAACCGAACCGAATCACTTGGAAAACCAATGGTTCGGTTTGAACCAATTTCGGTTTGGGTTCGGTTTGAACCAGTTTATCTATTAAATGGTTGTTCGGTTTGGGGTTCGGTTCGGTTTGCATATATCATAAAACCCAAAAAATAAGATCGGTTTGGATTGGTTTAAAATATAATATAATATAAATATATAATATATGATATATTATATATATATATATATATATATATATATATATATATATATATATATATATATATATAATCGGTTCGGGTTCGGTTTGGATTGGTTTAAAATAAAAAAAAACCGAAACCAAACCAATACATTTCGGTTCGGTTTGAAACCAAACCGAAAAATTCGGTTTGTATCGGTTTGGGTCAAATTGGTTTGGATCGGTTTGGATCGGTTTGGTTTTCGGTTTCTCGGTTTTCCTGCTCAGCCCTACATGATGCTACACTGATCGTGGATTCGGGGTTCATCTCATCCAACATTACCGATTCTACGGGGTCATTAGACTGCCAACTTTTTTCTTCCTCTGGAACGCGATCTTCCATTGTTACCTGCTACACTTTCATCTTTCCACTGATTGTGGCAGTGTAGCAGTTCTTGGCAGCGTCCACATCCCCTTTAATGGTAGCTTCTCCTTCAAATGTTGGGAATTTCATACTGTTATGTGCCGGTGATACCACTGCCCTGAGATCGATCAACGCTGGTCTTCCCAAAATCAAATTGTATGCCGATGAAGCTTTTACTACCACATAATTGACCATCAGAGTCCTGCTCTGTGGTCCTTTACCGAAAGTCGTCAATAGCTTTAACATACCCACATGATGGATGGGTGGCCCGGTAAATCCAAAAATAGGAGTTGACATAGGAGTCAACTCCGAGTCTGTTAACTTCATTGCCTGGAATGCACTGTAGTATAACACGTTTACCGCGCTGCCCGTGTCTACGCAGATTCTTCTGACCAGGTTTTTCTGAATAACCGCTTCTATTACCAGTCATTCATTGCTCACGATGGCTGGTAGTGCGTCTCTTGGGCCATATTGAACGGTTCCCATCACTTTCTGTTTTTTTGCTTCCCCGTCTTTTCCTGTGCTGCCATCTTTTTCTTGCTGGGCAGCCTTATTAGCTTCTCCTGGCCCTCCAACAATTGTGTTCACTGTGTTGATCGGGGCATTTTCTCTATGTCAATCAGCATCAGGGGACGGATCTCTGTGTCTCCTTTGATTGTACCTGTCATGATTGTTGTGTTGTTTTTTATATTCTCTCCTTCCTCTGGGGTTATCTCCCTGTGCCCGATCGATGCATTCATCGATCTTTCCTTCCATTGCCGCTGCATCTATATTTATGATCAGGTCCCTGCACTGCTCAGAGTCATGTCCAATGTCTTTGTGATACTTGTACCATCTGGTATGGTCTCTCTTCTCTCTGGGGCCCCCCAAAGGAGGGGGGGGTCTTGGCAATGCCTTTCTTTTCCATAATCGTTAGAACTTGGTCACGAGACCTGTTCAGAGGAATAAGGTCTTTGTCTTGCAAAGCACCTTTTTTTCCTAACCTCTCAAAAATAGGAGCGGTTACCCTATCCCAAACAGATTTTCTCTTCTTGTCAGACTTATCATCAGCTTTTCCCTTTTTAAAATCCCTGTGGGATTCCTCTCTCTTGGCTCTGTTAGCCTCTTCACCTTGACAATGTCTGTAAGCAATTTCCAGACATTCCTCCATCGTACTTGGATTCTTGCTGCTCAGCTTGGCATGTAACCGGCCTTCTCTAAGACCTGCTACGAAGGATGCCACTAAGAATTTATCATCCATATCTGCTATCTGGGATGATTCTCCGTTGAATCTTTTGATAAATTGCAATACTGTTTTGTCACTTTTTTTGCCTAATTGTCAGCAAATATGTCCAGTTTCTCTGGAAAGGTCTTGCTGCGATGAATGCATGCATAACTTTTCTGGTCAGAGTGGGGAAATCTGGTATGGATCTGGGGTTCAACTTGTTGAACCAGTCTCTTGCCTTTCCTGTGAGAAGAGTTGCAAATGCCCTGCATTTCATCTCTTCTGGTGCGTTGTATACATTCATATGCTGAATATACTGATGCATATGATCATATGGATCTTTTGTGCCATCATATGCCTGGATCTTGGGAATCTTAAATCCCAGAGGGCAAGGAAATGCATCAATGTCCTCAGTAAAAGGGGATACCAGCCTAAACTCATCTTGTTTAGGCTTAAGGATAGCATCTAACTCTGCTCAGGCATTATCACCACCTGGGTGAGTAACTACCACTCTTATGCTAGATTCTGCTTCGTGTTTCTCTTTCTTAGCGATCTGAAGCGGATTAGGTGTTTCAGAGACATCGTTATCCTGATTTCTAGCTTTCAGGACTTCTTCAAATATGGCTTTTATCTCTTCAGCTTTGAGATTTGCAAGGTTTTCCACCAGCATTTGTTTGACCGCGTTTGGATTGCTAGTCTGTCCTTCTTCCCGAATTTGCTTTCCGGTTTCTTGATCATTCCTGTCTGGGCTCTTTCCCCCCCCCCCCCCCAGTTTGATTTTCCTTTTCTGGCTGAGTTTGCTGTTTTTTCTCATTTCCTTGATTTCTTGCCATTTTACTGTAATACTCACTCACTAACTAGAATCAGGCCCTCCTTCTAGCGCCAAATGATGTGGATCAAAGTTACAATCGGGTAATTGGACGATTCGAGTTAGGAAAATAATACAAGAACAATGAGATTTGTGTATAAGCTTGGACTGAACTCTTTGAGAGAGCTGCCTACGTATCCAATTCAAGTATCAAATTGGAATCAAGTCCCCCTCGTAGTTCAGGGTGTTCCTTTTATGATTGTAGATCGTGTTGGTAACTTCCTCCCTCATGGTGGGGAGTTACCGTCGGTTATCTTGGATATGATCAAGCGTGGGATCTACCCACGTTTATAGACAGTTAAACCGCCATTGACTTGGTCTTCGTCTTGCTCATCTGATTATTCTGTCCATGTATACTCCTGCACAGAATATGGTGGAGTCCTGCTCCGCTGACTATTCTGTACAGGAGCATGATCTGGTCAGCGTCTTGACCAGCCTGTTTATCTCTATTGTCTAATTTCCATAACGGGCCCGGCCCAACTACGTATAATCCGACTCAATGGGCCTATGTATCATCAGACTCCATCTTTATTTATTTTGTCACAATATAACTCACCACCACACCAATAACTTTCTATTCAAACATGCATGATGAATTGTATATTGACACTATATACATTTAGGGGCTGTTTGGTAAATCTGAAGTCTGAAATCTGAAATCTGAAATCGAAATATGAATATATTAAGTAACTGAATAGTTTAAGTGCCGAAATTGATTAGACCGTTTGATAACATTATAAATCTGAAATCATTTTTTATGTTCATAATTATATCAATACACGTATTTATATACTTACACACACATATGCCACAATTTTTTACTTTTCACGTGCAAATTTCGGCATTTTTTTTTTTGTTTTATAGTTTTCATTTATAAATCATAACTATAAAATGTATTACACATTTTAATAAATTTGATTAAAATTAAATTCACGAAATACAGAAAAAGTACTCTAGTCTTGATAAAAAAAATACATTATTTTTTATTGAGGCACAAGTACATTATTCTTAAGGCATATACTTTAAGAGACCTAGGGCCTGTTTGTTAAATAAATTAATCACTTATTCTAAAAGAATTAAATGGTAGTTGAAATAAGAGGTGTTTGATAATATATTATACTCCTACTTAATTAATTAAGTGTAACTTAAATTTACGTGTAAATTAGGAACAACTTTTCAGCGACTACAGAGGTACTTATCGCTGAAAATGAAATACCAGCATGTTCCTAATGAAATACCAGCATGTTCCTAATATCACAATTAAACGAGAGATCTGAGTTTCAGAGGTAGAATGTGAATTTTTAGAAAGTCGAATGTCTTGTATGAGGTGCGACATTCTAGCGGTTGAATCTTATCGTGGTGCATTGAAGTAGATCTAGTGTGGTATCGTTAAAAGCTCTGTAAAGAATTTTTTTTCTAACAATTGAACCTTAATGTATTGTCCGAAAAATAAGTCTTGTGTGACGCTATTAAAGACTCCCTGAAGCCTTCCTTACAAATTTTGTATTTCCCTTCTCGACTTTCTATTAAGAGGCATGATACATGCACAACGATAATACACAACCAATCGCCACAATGTTGATCTACATCATTGATTATTGTGGCACCAGATCAATATAGTTGCCACAAAAACCAATGGTGTAGATCATGTTATCCCCGTAGTGTCGTATGCAAAATAAAATAAACAACATAAAGAATACGAACAATTTGTTTATTAATCTGAACAAATTACAATTACAAGAATGAAAAAAATGAAATGAAAATCAAACAGTAAAGGATATAAGGGCTGAGGCGAGATGAACTTTGTCCTTAAGACAAATTTGCTCCGGCATGTACCCACGGTTTAAGCAATTGTCTCACAAGATTACTCAGTTTACCTGTTCAGAAGAGAGATACTTCAACTCCTGAACAACAACAAACTCTTGCAGTGCTTCAGAAAAACTCTTCGAGCTTTTATGCAGAAAGATGATATTTGTGTTGTATTTCTTGTGTGTTGTTTCCATTGCAGCAGAGGACCTTTATGTAGGCAACAAAACTACGGAAGAGTCTCAGCCTTGAAGTGTATTGAAGCCATCAGTTGAAGAGTTTCACTAAGGAGGCTTTAACTCCATCAGTTGAATGAGTTTACCTAACTCCACCAACTCTCAGCTATAATGCCTATTTAGCTGATGAATAGACAGTCGAATCGAGCCTGATTTAATTGAATCAAACTTCTGACTTATGAAGGACTCAGCTCGAATCATCTCATCGGAATGTTGAATAATTGTTTGACAAGTCCAATGTAATTTAATTTGTCCAAAAAATTAGTATTGCCTCAGGCCCAATTCCCCAAGCCCAATCACAGGTCCAAGGTCAACGGTCAACGGGCTCAGGCGGGCGGCGGCGCGCGTGTGACAATTTTAGCAAAACATCGTCTAACTAAAACCATTCTGAACCCTCTCCCTTTCCTTGGAGCTAATACCATTGATTAACATTTTCTCACATAAATATTGAGAAAATGTTAGCACACTTCCCAATGTGTGATTAAGAAAGTTGAACTCTTCAACTTTCAAGTTTCAACTCTTCAACTTCTTCAACTAACCAACTTTAAGCCTTAATTTCTCATTCACCCGAAATCCGAATTGAATGATTCAAAGACGTATCTTAGAAAAAACAGAAAGGATATTGCTAGAAGATTTAATTCATAGATAATGTTCGATTACACAACATTAATGCACCACCCCTATTAATACAATTACAAGGGGAATCATCCATAACAAATATAACAAACCATACCAAGTGTCACCACTACTATGAGACACATGTCACACATACTACATATAATCTAACACCCCCTCTCAAACTGAATGTAGGTGGAAACGTTCAGTTTGTCTCTGTAGTGTTGAAACTGAGCATTATGTAGAGCTTTTGTCAGTGTATCTGCAATCTGATCACTTGAAGGTATATAATGAACTCTCAGCTTTCCTTTCATCACTTGATCTCTTATAAAGTGAACATCTATATCAATATGCTTGGTCTTTGAATAGTGAACATGATTAGAAGCCAGTGCAGCAGCTCATGTGTTATCACACCATAGCACTGGTGTTCTAACCAATGGCATATACATCTCTTTTATTAGTTGAGTGAGCCACATAACTTCTGCACGCCGATTTGCCACACTCATGTATTCAGATTCAGCACTTGATCTAGCAACAACATTCTATTTTCTGGAACTCCAAGACACCAAAAATTCACCCAAAAAGACACAGTAGCCACCTACTGATTTCCTGTCATACCAGCTGCAGGCCCAATCCCAGCATCTGAATATCCATTTATATGAAGTAGGGGACTAGCTCTAAAGTGTAAGCCATAACTCAGAGTGCCTTTGATATACCTCAATACTCTTTTCAAGGCCTTCTAGTGTTCATTTGTAGGAACTTGCATAAACTGACTCAAGTGATTTACAGCAAAGCTCAGGTCAGGTCAGGTCTAGTAAGAGTCAGATATTGTAAGGCACCAATGATGCTTTTGTACAATGTTGGATTAGTCATAGGTACCCCTTGATTTGGAGTCAAATGTGTTCCAGCAGTCATTGGTGTAGGACAAGCCTTCAGATTTCCCAAATCAACTTTGTTTAGCAATTGAGAAAATAGTGTTTCTGAGTTAAGAATATACTTGTATCATTTCCGTGGACCTCCAACCCCAGAAAATGAGACACATCCCTTAGATCTTTCAGAGCAAACTTGCTGTCAAGTTGTTGAACAAACTTGGATATCAACTGATAGTTACTTTATGTGACAAGAATGTCATCTATATACACTAACATATAGAGAACATCAGTACCAGTTTTAAAAACAAACTAGAGATGAATCACAAACAGACTGTTTGAAGCCCTAGTGAGCCATTTGTCTACTCGAAACATCAAACCAGGCCCTAGGTGCCTGTTTCAAGCCATACAAAGCCTTTTTAATTTGTAGATATAATGAGGCCTTTGTGGATCTATGAATCCTTGAGGTTGAGGCATATACACTGTCTCATGTAGATGACCATTAAGAAAGGCATTATTTATATCTACTTGCCTAATCTTCCAGTTAAAAGTGACAGCAAAAGTCATCAGAATTCTAATAGTTACAGCTTTAGCTACTGGACTGAAAGTCTCAGTAAAGTCAACTTCATAGTTTTGTAAGAACCCCTTAGCAACCAGTCCGCCTTTATGCTTCAGAACTGAGCCATCTGGTTTAAGCTTTAACTTAAACACCCATCTGTTATCAACAAGATGGTGCTTACCTGATGGGGGAACAAGCTCCCAAGTGTTATTCCTACATAGTGCTGAATATCCTCCTCCATTGCCTTTCTCCATTCTGGTATAGCAAGAGCTTCAGATGCCTTGAAAGGCTTAGTATGGACTAGTGAAATGCCTTGAACAGAATAGGTTGGGTTTGACAATTCCGATTTGGATCTGGTTTGCATAGGGTGAGACTGTGGAGGAGGTTTGGCTTTAGGTTGTGGTGGAGGTTCAGGAGGAGATTCGGATCGGTGGAAGTTGAGGATGATGAGTTTTGACTGGAATCAGGTGAGGCCACATTTGGTGTGTGTGATGGTGATTCAGGGAGGACATGTTAGGAAATATACGCGGGAACGCAGCGGAATTCAAAATTTTGATTTCCTTTTACCCAAGATCAACTTCGTTTAAGCAATAAACAAATAAGCTAAAGATGGTGGTTACCTTGCTTGATCTAAAAGATCGACACTTTGACCGTCTAAGGAGAGTAGTTCTGCATAGAGCCGCCCAAGTGTTCGGCCTCTACCGCTAGTCCACACGAACAGCCCGCTAGAATCCCATCATGGATTGCTATTGGAAAACTCCGGTTTCTAAACCGGCCCTTTTCCCCTCTCTCCAACTCTATAGGATGCTCTATATTTTACACAAGAACTATTAGTTCTTGGAATTGTGTTGTACAAAAGAGCTTGACACCCACTTTCTTTTTACAGGTAAAGTGGCGCCCCAAATATGAGTGGAGGAGAAGAAAACATTTTCCCAATAAAATAAGGAAAATATAATTGATTGATTTATCTCATTTAATATTCAATATCTTATATTAAATATTTCTAATATTTTGTCAATATCTTATATTGACTATATTTATCTTGTTACCATAAATCAATTTACACATGTGTATATATCATATATATATATATATATATATATATATATATATCACACACACACACACACACACACACACACACACACACACACACACACATATATATATATATATATATATATATATATATATATATATATATATATATATATATATATATATATATATATTAATATCATATATTAATATTTGGTAATACCATTAATTAAATTGCACAATCCAAGTGTATCTTATACACTCCAAAAATGTGCCACCTTTAGCCAATATTTTGGCATCCGGAATATTCTTTAATTAATCAACATAATTAATATCTTGTATTATATTTATTCACAATAAATAAATACCACTGATGAGAGATAAATTTATGATCATTATTACGACATTTTACCCCAATATTGATACCATTTTGAGCATTATTGTATCAAATCAAGTCAAAAATACTAAGTTTTATTCAAATGTATAAGTAGTAGTTATTATATAAATTATCGTATTTTTATAAGTTTTTATAAGTTTTGTACGGTTTAGAACGGAGTGTCGTATCGGATCTACGCTTGGTATTTTGGTAATTTATTGCGAGAACTTTAGGATGACCAAAACCCCGAGTGACGACACGTTTTGAGGCCTAAAAGAGGTATTTTTAGGGATATAAGAGCCGCGCCACTAACTTAAGTGGTCAAGTGGGCTCGGTGGTTAGTGGTACTACTAACGAATTATATCTTCGACGAACAAATGGCTCATCAAAACGACATTTTTCGAAGAAGAGTCCTTCATGAAAGTTGTAGATCTTTGAAAGTAGTAATTTTTATATAAATTATGGTATTTTTATTGTATTTTATTTATATTAATAAAAATAAATTCCCACAAAGTGCAAATACTCGTGCTTTTGGACTTTTATTGTCGAATTACTCGTGGTTCGTTTCTTTGTGTTCGGGTACAAAAGATAAGATTTATGCGGAAGCGAACCGAATACCGAATAACGAGACGAGAGTTATGTCCGATACTTGGAGCCCAAGGATTTTTCGTTAAAACTTTTGGTGTCGATTTGCGCTCGCGTTCGTTTCTATGAGATCGTGCAGAAAAATTAAAATTTACCGACGGAACGAAACCGAAGATTGAAGTCGACGACGCGAGAAGATACGAATTTAAAAGAGAAGGCCGGATCAATCCGGTGAAAAGCCGGATCGATCCGGCACTTCAATTTGTGGCTATATATACAGCAGCCATTCATGAGCAACTTTGCCCCTTTCTTCCCCATTTCCCCTCTTCTTCTCGTCCCTGCTTCTTTTCTTTCTTTCTTTTTTATTTTTTTGTTTTGAAGATCATATATATATATACATATATGATATATATATATATATATACACACACCCTTCATGTATGTATATATATTCTATATATGAATATATATGTAATAGATCTATCTATATATATATAGATCTAGATCTAGATCTCGTTTTCATCTTGTTTCTTTTTTTTTTTTTTTTAACGGGGGCCCGTATATACATATATATGTCCACGTATGTATGTATATATGTTTTTCACATATATAAATAAAATGGTTATAGTATCGTTGTAATGGCGGAATAATTATCGAAGATTGTTGATTTCGAAGCTTTGGCGTATGTTAGATCGGTGGAAACGACCCCGATTCGATAGTCATCACCGGTAATATATTCTAAAATTGTTATGTTTATTATTTCTATTTCTATTTATATATGATATTAAACTAAAAATATATCTACCAAGATATGAATCGAATTAGTTAATCTTTTGGTAAAATGAATGATCGACTCTGGTAATAATGATTAAAATCAATTATGATGAATCTCTTTCTTTCTGCGCTTAATGAAACGTTAAAATTGAAAGACCGGAGGGTAAAATTGGCCGAGTGAAAACGTGACAACGGAATCCGATTTCCTACCCGGGGGCAGATTTGTCCTAGAAAAACAAATCTTATTAAAATTGTGCTCAAGATCGTATTACGTTAATTTATCTGTTTTAATCGAAATTCGAAACATTGCTCGTATGACAAAACGGGAGTGACCTATGCTTTGGATGACATTGGACAGTTGATGAGACATATGACAATTTCATACGCTCGTGTGAGGAGGAGTTGTCTAGCTTAGAAAGTACACCGATTCATATATAATTTACACCTTGAATAAAGGAAGATCTGTCTCATTTATTTCTACTAAAAGATATTGATTCAAGAAAGTATTCTTGGCTAGATCCAAAAATATATATAATATTAGTATTTATTTGTTTTATTTTCTCGTTTTACTAACATCTAACTCTAACATCTAACTAATCTAACTATCTAACCCGAGGAAACCGATAAACCGCGACTTAGATCGAGTTAATAATAGCTTCTTGGTGTTTAACCCCACTTAAAAGAGTTACCATGTTTTCCCCGAGGAATACGACGACTCGCCGTACTAGCACTACAATTTGACCCGGTACACCGCCGGTTAGGATCCGTATAGCCTAGGTAATGTCCGTCGCCTTTCGGCGCCGTTTCCAAGGTTAGGTTTAGGTCCGTCAGCATTTTGGCGCCGTTGCCGGGGAAAACGTCGCTAATTTCTTTCTTTGTGTCTAGGGTTACTACTTGTATTAGCTCAAAATTCTCGAGGATAAGTCAACACTCTTCTTATCACATTTCTTTTTTTATTTTCCGTTGGTATCTACCTTCTTTTAGTTACCAATTTTCTTCTTCTACCAATTTCGAGTTATTTTCTATTTTCGATAGTAGAAAGTAAACGCGGTTCGTTTATTTTTGTTGGTACCTACCTATTGGTAAGATACCAATTAAAAATAAAAAAAATAAAAAAAAAATAAAAAAAATACACTCGGTAAATACCGAGTGGAGTCGGTAATTACCGAGGAGAAAAAAAAAAGTGGTTTTTTTATCGATTTCGTATTGTTTTCTATTCGATATTTTCTATTCCACAAGAATTGTCAAATCGAGTTACGAAAATGGTCGAAACCGTTGGTAAAACACCTGAACAAGGGATTGCTCATGCTCAAGGGTATGGCCAAAACCTTAATCAGAGTTTACCTCAACCTAATAAACAGAATCAGAATAATAGATATAATCAGAATCGGAATAAGCATAATCAAAACCAGCCTAACCCGAGACCAATATGTGATCAGACCGTAAGAAGGTACCAGATTAATAATCCAATTCGTTTACCCAATAAAGGAGCAAATAATTTCGAAATAAAATCTCATCTTTTTGGTTTAATTGACACAAGAGCCCAATTTCTAGGAGAAGATGATGAGGATCCACATCATCATCTCTATCTTTTCGAAGAGTTGTGTAATACAGCCAAAAGTCATGGTGCTCATTATGAATTAACGAGGATGTCTATGTTTCCTTTTTCTTTAAAAGGAAGAGCACGAGATTGGTTTTTGTCACTTCCACATCATTCATTGACTAGTTGGGAGGATATTCAAACCGAGTTTTTAAAGCAATATTTTACTCCTGGTAGAAAATTGGAATTAATAGTCGAAATTGCCAACTTTAAACAAGGATCTGAAGAAATGCTTGGGAATGCTTGGGGAAGATTTAAAAAGTTATTAAGAGCTTGTCCCGATCATGGTTATTCCTTAGATATGCAAATCCAACTTTTCTGTCGTAAATTAAGGAAAGACTCACGTGCAGATGTAGATCATGCATGTGGTGGTTCGTTAATAATGAGTGAAGCCCAATTAGTTTACGATGCTATAGAAAAGATTTCCAAAAATAACGAATGTGGGAAACCGGTTCTAGCACAAGAAAAGTAGCCTTTGCGGGGAGAATGTACATCGAATGCGGAAGTTCTAGCACACTTGGAGAATTTGAGTAGGAAATTTGATGGTTTACAACAGAATAAGAACCTGAGTTCGGCAAATAGTAAAACAAACGACTACTCAAATCATGATAATGTGTCATTAGGGATGGAAGAACCAAAAGGATATTCAAGGGAAAAGGTGAGTTTTTTGCAACAGCATAGGAATTTGAACAACACGTATTCAAACTCGTTTAATGCTATTAGAAGAGATCACCCTACTTTTCATTGGTATGAAATCCCTAGTAAGCAAGGACAACTACCGTATCCAGTTCAATATAAGAATCCATATAATAATAGAGGTTATCAAGGAGATACCTCGAATCAGAACCTACAATCATTACCTAGACCGTATCCACAACATACCACTCAAAGCATACCAGTCACCCTAAGTTCAACTCAACCTGAAGGAGTTGATAAATGGGAGAAATTAATGGAAAATCTGATGGGTATGGTATCTACTCAAGCTCAGAATATAGAAACCATGATGACTTCTATAGGTACAGTCACTAAGGATATGAGTACGTTGAAAACATCTATAAGTGGACATGATACCGAATGAGAATTGTAGAAGCTTCATTACGGAATTTGGAATATCATTTGAGTAGAGAAGAGGAACGTAAAAACAGTAAACCCTCAGAAGGATTGCCAAGTAATATCGAAAGAAATCTGAGTGGGGTAAATGTTGTTATTACCAGAAGTGGAAGGATCTGTGGAAGTAATGGATTAGAAAAATTCGGGAATAATGAAGTAGATGATGATTTAGATGGTAAATATAAGAAGAATATGGAATTTAAAGGGCCAGTTCAAACCGAACCTTATCCGGCTCAACCTAAATTCACATCGGTTCAACCTGGAAGGGCATCACCACATCCACTGCATATTTTGAAGAAAAAGGTACTGAATGATGACACACTATGTCTTCAAAAGGCACAATCATTCAAGGAAGCTTTACCATCTTCGTCTAACAATAAGGGTAAGGGAGGTATACATTCTAACTCTACTTTAATTGATCTTGAATTACTTCCCTATTCCCCGAAAGAAGAAATCAAAAAGATGAAGTTGGATAAGAAGTATGCACGTTTTCTTGATACTTTTCGGCACTTAACTATTAATACCCCTTTCATCGATGTTTGTAAGGGAGAGTTTAGTTTGGGAGTTAATCATGAGAGCGTTGTCTTCAACACTTACAATTCATTGAAATATCCATGCATTACACTAGAATCTAGTTCTTGTGTAGACACTTTGTGTCCCCTTGTTGAGGATTGTACTAACACGCAGGTAATTGAAGAAGATGACTTTAGCAATAATATGAAGGCTCGCAAACCGAAAGCTCGAAAATCAAAGGAAAAGTTCAAGAATCGTGTGGATTGGTGGAAATTGTCTAACCTCTGTTGGAAACCGGTATTGAAGAAGGATGCGGTGCGTGAGGATGACCCACCACCAGTGCCTTAAAAACTGAAGCACGGTAAAGTCTGGCTATAGACTATAAATGTAGTCAATGACGGTACTATCCTTCCTTTTTACTCCTTAAGCATTTATTTTTAGTGGATTATGTGCTTAATTGTTACGTGCTTTTGTGAGTAATTGTTAGAAGTATCCCGTTTTGTTTAGTATATTATATTAGTTAATCATTATCATTTTGGTCGAGCAAACGACGTTAACCAAAAACGCTACCGGGATGCAGCCCGTAAAAATGTTAAATATAATAATTACTCATACTTTGGATGATACTTTGCGAATACTTCGGATTGATTTTCATTTTGTTTCACCAAGTCTTAGGATGAATGTTTGAATGTCATTAAAAAAGGGAATGATTAGGTGGTTATCCGAAAATTCCGATGGAGAAAAAAGAGAAAAATTCAAATGCGTCATTTTTTGGACTTAGGTTGTTAGAACGATTTGAAATAACCCTTGAGGATCTGGGTATAAAAGACTCAGAGTTAATACTTTGTCATACATTTTATATCATGATCTAGTATGTTTAAATTTCAAATAATGTGTGACATGTATTAGTTCAACTACTGGGGAATATTGTGTGTTTTAAATCAATAAAAGTTTATGTGGTGTGTTTATCTACCCTTTTGCATTACACTGTCACACACCACACACTTTTATTTTATTTGCACACACAATGGTCATAACTTTGACCCACCCACCCACCCTTTTTTATCATCCGAGTATTTGTTTTGACTTGTTTTAGTGCACCATTGCTTTCCCAACAACTTATTTACACTCACTTTACATTGAGGACAATGTAAGTTCGTAAGTGGGGAGTGGAGTCGTTGGTCTAGCAATGGAATTAATGTTTATTTTGTATCAATAAAACCCTTAGTTTTTTATTTTTTTTCGAGCATTATTTAGTTGATTAAAATAAACTATATAAGGTATATATTTCATGGATTTGAAGATATAATGATCAATTTGGATGTGTATAACCAATGTGAACCGTAAGTGCATTGTAATTCCAAATATATTTGTGTAACATGAATTCATTGTTCACGTAAGCCTTTGATATTGAAGCGAAAAATTTTAAACAGTATCCATTCAGTATCCTAGTGGTTATTCTAGAGATTTGCAGTAACTTAGTACCTAATTTTTGAACGTGTACTGTGAATATCTGAAGGTTTGAATGTGATAGAAAGGATATAAGTTAAGTTTATGAAAAAAAAAAGTAAAAAAAAAAATAAATAAAGATGAACTATCTATATGTCGGTTGTAGCTACCAATGATTTGAGTGCAGTAGGGCGTTATCACGAAACGTCCTATATCACTATGAGGTCTAAAAGCTCCCGACTGCCTGATGATAGTAGTCCAGCTAGGGTGTTATCACGAAATGTCCTATTGCTGGGAATGAAGGCATATGCTACACATGTGAAATTAAGTTCATCACACGAAAAAAAGAGAAAAAAAAAAGTTTAAGAATGGTTGAAAACTTAGTTATCTTCTGACTATCCCCAGTATAAACTGAATGATATGCTTTAGGGATTATCCTAATAAGTACACAGGAGAACTTTGTGTGGAACTGCTACTGCTTATACCTAGGAAAGTCATTAGGGCTGTCTAAATGGATATTTGTGTGTTTTGCTTGATTTATTCAAGAGAGGATAGTGGAAATTGAAAAGGCTTGTCACACACACACTCTGTTATACATTTATATTGAGGTTAAAGCCTGGTTATAATTCTAAAGGTTGCAACATCTGGTTGTCTCTTATATCTTCTATCTTCATGAATTTATCTCTTATTCATTTTGTTTTATCGCTTGTTTTGATCGAGGACGACCAAAAGCTAAGTAGGGGGTTGTGATGAGAGATAAATTTATGATCATTATTACGACATTTTACCCCAATATTGATACCATTTTGAGCATTATTGTATCAAATCAAGTCAAAAATACTAAGTTTTATTCAAATGTATAAGTAGTAGTTATTATATAAATTATCGTATTTTTATAAGTTTTTATAAGTTTTGTACCGGTTTAGTAACCGGAGTGTCGTATCGGATCTACGCTTGGTATTTTGGTAATTTATTGCAGAACTTTAGGATGACCAAAACCCCGAGTGACGACACGTTTTGAGGCCTAAAAGAGGTATTTTTAGGGATATAAGAGTGCGTGCCACTAACTTAAGTGGTCAAGTGGCTCAGTGGTTAGTGGTACTACTAACGAATTATATCTTCGACGAACAAATGGCTCATCAAAACGACATTTTCTGAAGAAGAGTCCTTCATGAAAGTTGTAGATCTTTGAAAGTAGTAATTTTTATATAAATTATGGTATTTTTATTGTATTTTATTTATATTAATAAAAATAAATTCCCACAAAGTGCAAATACCGTGCTTTTGGACTTTTATTGTCGAATTACTCGTGGTTCGTTTCTTTGTGTTCGGTACAAAAGATAAGATTTTCGCGGAAGAATCGAATACTGAATAACGAGACGAGAGTTATGTCTGATACTTGGAGCCCAAGGATTTTCTGTTAAAACTTTTGGTGTCAGATTTGCCTGTGGTTCGTTTCTATGAGATCGTGCAGAAAAATTAAAATTTACTGACGGAACGAAACTGAAGATTGAAGTCAGACGCAGAAGATACGAATTTAAAAGAGAAGGCCGGATCAATCCGGTGAAAAGCCGGATCGATCCGGTGAAAAGCCGGATCGATCCGGCACTTCAATTTGTGGCTATATATACAGCAGCCATTCATGAGCAACTTTGCCCCTTTCTTCCCCATTTCCCCTCTTCTTCTCGTCCCTGCTTCTTTTCTTTCTTTCTTTTTTATTTTTTTGTTTTGAAGATCATATATATATATACATATATGATATATATATATATATATACACACACCCTTCATGTATGTATATATATTCTATATATGAATATATATGTAATAGATCTATCTATATATATATAGATCTAGATCTAGATCTCGTTTTCATCTTGTTTCTCTTTTTATTTTCTTTTGGGGGCCCGTATATACATATATATGTCCATGTATGTATGTATATATGTTTTTCACATATATAAATAAAATGGTTATAGTATCGTTGTAATGGCGGAATAATTATCGAAGATTGTTGATTTCGAAGCTTTGGCATGTTAGATCTGGTGGAAACGACCCCGATTCGATAGTCATCACCGGTAATATATTCTAAAATTGTTATGTTTATTATTTCTATTTCTATTTATATATGATATTAAACTAAAAATATATCTAGCCAAGATATGAATCGAATTAGTTAATCTTTTGGTAAAATGAATGATCGACTACGGTAATAATGATTAAAATCAATTATGATGAATCTCTTTCTTTTCGCGCTTAATGAAACGTTAAAATTGAAAGACCGGAGGGTAAAATTGGCCGAGTGAAAACGTGACAACGGAATCCGATTTCCTACTCGGGGGCGATTTGTCCTAGAAAAACAAATCTTATTAAAATTGTGCTCAAGATCGTATTACGTTAATTTATCCGTTTTAATCGAAATTCGAAACATTGCTCGTATGACAAAACGGGAGTGACCTATGCTTTGGATGACATTGGACGAGTTGATGAGACATATGACAATTTCATACGCTCGTGTGAGGAGGAGTTGTCTAGCTTAGGAGTACACCGATTCATATATAATTTACACCTTGAATAAAGGAAGATCCGTCTCATTTATTTCTACTAAAAGATATTGATTCAAAGAAAGTATTCTTGGCTAGATCCAAAAATATATATAATATTAGTATTTATTTGTTTTATTTTCTCGTTTTACTAACATCTAACTCTAACATCTAACTAATCTAACTATCTAACCCGAGGAAACCGATAAACCTGCGACTTAGATCGAGTTAATAATAGCTTCTTGGTGTTTAACCCCACTTAAAAGAGTTACCATGTTTTCCCTGAGGAATACGACCTGACTCGCCAGACTAGCACTACAATTTGACCCGGTACACTGCCGGTTAGGATCTGTATAGCCTAGGTAATGTCCGTCAGCTTTCTGGCGCTGTTTCCAAGGTTAGGTTTAGGTCTGTCAACCACCATATTAATTTACCACTATAACCTTTATAGTCGTGAGATAAACTTTTCTTATTTGGTTATCATCTATAACCACATTTTAATCCGGCTAGATGTTCATATGTGTGTGACCCGATAGGCTTCCGAATATGTTGGCCGTAGACACAAAGTGCAAATTACGAAAATGCCCTTCATACCTAACGATCACGGGATAGCGTCTAGCAACACACCGTGACCCCCAATCATCGGAAGAGTCAAATGCAATGACTACTACCTTTCATGTGAAACGGTTACCGTGTAAATTACAATCCTATCGCTGTAACAATATCCATACGGTCGTTAGTCGAGTGTCAAAACATCAACGACCGTATCTTATAATCTAGATATCAAGCTCTCTCGAAGTAACTCATTTACTCCCACTTTGCAAAGATTCACGAGAGTAAGACATTCCTTATAAGAAGGCCCTTTCGGATATTCACCCCTATTGATAGGGTACGCGATTCCCAGACGACCAAACATGTATACTCCGCATGCTTCAGTATCACACCCAATCACTATCGCATGATCGTCCCGTGGCTAGGGGAAACCTCAATAGTGTCAAAGCATGACAATCCACACCGTGATGCCATGAAGACTCCGGTCCTAAGGATAATTACACAACCGTCACATAGTGTGACACTTATCCGTGTAAGTGGGTCAGTCTAACGTACGCATTCTCTAATACACGTCCACGTACAGTCCAAGTGTCTCTACACTTCGATAGACTAAATCTATCCCTGCCCTTAAAGACAGAAGACATCTAATATGTGCTAGCTTGTTCATACTATCAATGCCCTGTTTAATAGTACATCAGCCTAGAGACATTTAAGTATCAAACTTATTAAAGTGATTAGAGATCTCATCAACCATAATCGCCTATCATGGTTTCTCTACCACAATTTAATACTAAGGACGTTATCATATAACAATTCACAATTGGTTCTTTAAAAGAATAAATATATGACAACAGAAAAGCCATTTAATATATGTATAGACATAAAGAAATAGTAGAAATGATCCGACCCGGTCGGAACCGGTCCAACCCGATTGGGTTTAGGACACTATTTCAACAGGACATACAAGGTTTTACTGGATGCAGGGGATTGATCAGGTGAGGCCACATTTGGTGTGTGTGATGGTGATTCAGGGAGGACATACAAGGTTTTACTGGATGCAGGGGATTGATGTTCCAGGGGTGAGTGAGATAAGGCAGAAGTTAAAGGTTCATCATTCACTTTGGTATTGCTGTCAGGTACTGCTGAGATGCCTTTATCGAATGTTGTGTCAGAGTTGTTGATAGGATGTGAAGACTTTTTAGTCCAGGTAACAAAGGTAGGGTTGGACACACTAGCAACTACTATGTCCCTATGAGGCCCTAATTTAAAACCCCCCTTAAAAGGAAACTCACACTCATTGAATATAACATCTTTAGAGATATAAATTCTCCGAGACTCATGCAAACACTTATAGCCTTTGTGACTAGTACTGAGACCAAGGTAAACACACTTTCTGGTGTGGTATTGAAACTTGGTGGTGTGATAAGGCCTCAAGTGAGGAAAACAAGCACAACCAAAAACATGTTTTGTGGTATAGTCTGGTTTCTTGGCAAACAGAATTTCATAAGGGCACTGATTTTGTAGGACTCTTTTATGGAGGACATTTATGATACTAACAGCCTCTAAAAAGCTATGCCACCAAAACTTAAGTGGTGCATTGGATTGTGCTAAAAGAGTCAGACCTAGTTCTGTAATGTGTCTGTGCTTTCTTTCAGCTCTCCCATTTTGGGAGTGTGTATGTGGACAAGGATGACTAAACACAATACCACTTTGTGCAAGAAGATTAGTGAAGGGTCTATATTCCCCTCCCCAATCTAATTGAACACACTTTATCTTTTTGGAAAATTGATTTTCAACAAGAGTTTTGAATTGAACAAAGGTGTTTAAGGCTTCTGATTTCAGTTTGAGTGGATATATCCAAGTAAATCTAGAGTGATCATCAACAAAATATATGTAGTATTGATAGCCTTCTGAGGACTGAACTGGTGCAGGGCCCCAGAGGTCAGTGTGAATCAAATCCAAAATGTGTGAGGCATGTGAATTAGACAAGGCAGAAGGGAAAACATGTTATTTCCCAAGTTGACAAGCATCGCAGAACTGCAAATTTTCATTAAGAAAAGGAACATTACAACTGCTCAGAACTTGTTTCAAAACCTCACTAGAGGGGTGACCAAGTCTCCTATGCCACACATTAGGATCTAAACTGAACTTAACAACAGAACCTACAAGACACTGATGACCTTGAGTTCTAGACTTGATACTTTTGGAGTGAAGACATCAGTTGGTTCCAACATTTCATAAAGGTCATCCTTGATACTACCCTTCAGCAGAGTTGTGTCTGTTTCTTGTCCTTCACAACACAAGAATTGGAGTTAAAGTCAATAATAACATTGTTATCAATAGTCGAAGAAGAGACACTAATTAGATTTTTGGTTATAGTAGGAACATGTAAGATAGCTTTCATGTGAAAAGGATTAGTGTTTGTTTTGAGAGACTTATAACCAATGTGCTGAATTGAAAGACACTCACCATTCCCTACAGCCAAGCCATCTGAACCTGCAAAACCAGAGCTAAGATGCAAATTATTTAAATCAGCTGTCACATGATTAGTAGCACCACTATCAAGGTACCAGGAAGGGTCACCAACAGTCTGAGGACCAGCCATATAAGCAGAGGGATGCCTAGGAGGAGGTCATGTCATATTGTTGTTGAAGGTTTGATCAAACCTATACCAGAAAGATGTTACAGTGTGCCATGTTCTACTGCATAACTGGCACACCAGCTTGGCATGATTTCCCTGATTTCTTGATTGTGACCTCTACCACTTCTACCTTGATTCCCTGACCGTCCACCTCCTCTGCCTCTGTAATTACCATTTCATCTTCCTCTATTTGAGGAATACTGACCAGTGCCTTGATTATCCTGACTAAAGGGTTTGTTCCCAGCAATCGGTGCAGCAGGTTGATGATTATCAGGGGTTTGACCACTTAGGCGCGCAATAAGTCTTTCATGAGTGATGAGCTGGGCCTGAACTTCTTGCCTATTCATCGATCCCACTCTTGCTGTGATATTAACTATAATGGATTCATAGTCTCGATCCAAACCACCAAGTGTAGCCAAGATTAATTCAGATTTGCTAATGGGATACCCAGCTGCTGCTAGTTTATCCGAATACCCCTTCATTTCCATGAGATAATCAGCCACGGATTCGGATCCCTTCGTAGATTTGGTCAACACATCTTTATACTCCAGCATTTTGGCTTCAGCTTGACTATTGAAGAGGATCTCAAGAGTTTGCCCGATTTCTTGATCGGTATTACACCCAACAACTTCATGTAAGGCCTGCTCAGTCATAGAACTGAGAAGCCAACCGACCAGTAAATTATCGACATTATCCCATGTATCAGCTGCTGGATTTAGAGACAGACCACCAATCATTGAAGATCTGGGACGATTACCAGTGAGATGATCTTCAAGCTTATGACCTTTGATAATGGGAAGAACAGTGTACCTCCACAGGAGATAATTGTTCCGATCGAGCTTAACCGAGCACGTCTGAACAAGATGGCCAGTGAATGGTGCATTTCCAGTGGTCATCAGAGCAAAAGGCGGCAGCGGAGACCCACGGATCCGAGGAGTAAAATTCAGTGGTACATACCCGGAAAAGAGCAGCGAAGACGGAATACCACTCCCATCGGGAAGTGAGGAGAAGAACGGCAAGTGCTGACTTCCGGAACTGAAATTGATAGACGTTTGGACTGGTATTCCAAGTGAGGGGATAGCATGAATCGATTCTGAGCTTGGAAGTGGAGATAAGGTGGTGATAGTTGAGATTTCAGTCACGGCGTGACTATAGGCGGTGGTGCAACCACCGTTGAGATAGGCGGCGCACTTGTCATTGGCTCTGATACCAAGACAAAACAGAAAGGATATTGCTAGAAGATTTAATTCATAGATAATGTTCTGATTACACAACATTAATGCACCACCCCTATTAATACAATTACAAGAGGAATCATCCATAACAAATATAACAAACCGTACCAAGTGTCACCACTACTATGAGACACATGTCACACAAACTACATATAATCTAACAATCTTCATCTACGTCACACGTAGATTTCAAAGTTATCATAAACTCTTGATAAATTATACAAGAGAATAATTGAAACCGGCTCTCAAAGTGGTTGTAAAAAATGATTTAAAAAATCATTTTAAAAGGATTAAAAATCATTTCCCCTTTTCCTTTATATTTCTCCAACAGATCAATATAGTGACAATTGATTGTGTATTTTCGTTGTCGCTCTATCTATTTCTTTTTCTATTAATAATAAATATAACATACTTGCTAGAGGTTTGACTTTAAACTAGAATAGTACTTTGATTAGTCCCATTCCATAAATTAAGTCAAAATTACATAAATTCAGGCTTGCTAAAGAAAACCATCAGGCATGCTAAACAACGTCATTAATATAGAAATAACTCAATCTTGAAAGGTTTCATTAGGTCCATCAACAACACGAGGTTTATTCATCTGAATAAAATAATTTTATATACGCTGTTTTTTTTTCCCTCTTATAATACATCACATCCATTTTTTTTATATTACAATTGGAAGGAAGAATACCGCAACTATTTACGATCATAATAGTTAACTAACACACCACATAATTTAGGTACAACTTTCCTAAAGAGAAAAACTACGCTGGAAGAGTCTCAAATTATTGACTCAAGAAGGATTTGAACATGAGACCGGTTGTAGCCAGTAGAGCTAGGCTTCATCAGCAATCATATTCATTTTATTTGATTTGCCTCCGTCCTTGGTTGTGCACTTGCTCGCCTTAACATTTCATTATGAGAATTGCATATACATATTTTTTTTTTGAAAGAATTGCATATACATATAGCACAACTTATTTTTGTTAGTAACTTTTAAAAAGAGAGGTAGTTATCATCATTTATTATTATTATTTTTATTATTTTTATTATTTGTAGTACTAGTATTGTTATATTTATTGTTTATTTGAAAAGACGTACGGAGTGAGTTGAGTGATCACCTAAAAATGCAAAAACCTACCACTAGAATATCATATTCAATCTTTTCTTTTTCACGTTTGTATATTGACGATACAGGGTTTCACTCCCTCCGCGTGTCATCTATCGGTTGGTCATCACACTATAAAGTAACACCAGTGTATTCATGTCGACGCCCAGGCTAGAGGCCAAAGCCATCTCATATACGCCAGGCTACGACAATCGACTATCGACTACCGAGCAGTGTGAGACGACAAGTCCATAAGGACAGAGTCCACACCAGCTAGCAGTGTAGGACAACGAGTCCGGAGTCGATCACCGCAGGTCGGAAGTATCAACTCGAGGACAGGGGTCCGCACCAGCTATCCAAGCCCATTAACAGCGATAGCTTGGGCAAGGGTTTAAGGCCCATTTAAGGGCATAGATGACAATAACATAAGCCGACTTAGCCTTAGGGTTTAGGCAAGTGTTGTCATTATAAATACCCCAATCCAGGAACTACGTAAGGCTTGATTCCTGGAATATAACAGGATACGTAGGCAATCTAAGATACGGTCTTAGACTCAGCCGCAATACCAAAATCCACCACCTCGTTCTTTTGTGCATTAGGGTTCTTGAGTGTTCATCACTAGATTCATATTAGGGCCCAGATTATTAAGGTCACCTAATTTGTCATCGTCATTGGCGCTAGAAGGAGGGCCTTCTATTGATTGAATACGCAAGAACACGATGCCTCCCAGAAAAGCTGCATCCAAAGCTGCCGATCAAGGCTCACAGATGAACGAGCCAGTCGATCCTGATATGCAAGGAGAAAAAGATCCAGCCTTGGATCTCTTTCAGCACGATCCTCAGCAGAAACAAGGAGAAAAAGATCCGGCTTTGGATCCGTCCAGAAACCCACCAACCAGAAAAGCAAGCTCTTGCTCAGAATATCGGGCGCTTGTGGATCAGTTGGCAGGGGCGGACTTGGAGGTAATGTCCAGGATTATAGCCGAGGCAGTTACGGCGCAAAGGCAAGCGGCCGCTGCCCAGAAAGAGGCCACGGCGGAAGGCGGCCGGAAAGATGTAATGGACAAGCCTAAACAGACTCCTGGAGACGAAGTAAGCGCATCGTCTAGCTCAGTAGAAAGGAAGAGACGCGAGATCCACCAAAAACACCAGAGAGGGGATGATGATAGCGCCAGGGAGGAGTTGAATGCAATTTTGGGAAAGAACCAGGTTTCGTTATGGCTCGAGTCTCCCTTCACGAAGGAGATCGAGAGCTTCCCTAAACCTAAACCCAAGGGGTTTAAGATACCTAAAATAGAGCCTTACGATGGCACCACCGACCCGGAGGACCATCTCCACAGGTATCTATCTCAAATGAGGTTGGATGGAGCACCCGATGCGATGCGATGTCGGGCATTTGAGACGCTACTCGTAGGTCGAGCAAGGGAATGGTTCACGAAGCTACGGCAAGGGTCGAACTCTAGTTTTGCCATGCTTGCTCGAAATTCCGAGATGCGTTCATAGTGAACAAAAAGTTTCATCTGAGTGCCACGCACCTCATGAACGTGAGGCAGCAAAAGGATGAAACGGTTATGGAATATCTGAAGAGGTTTAATCTTGAAGCCATGCAGGTCAAGGATGCAGACGATCGACTTCTGATCACGTCGTTCGTGGGGGGGCCGCGTAATACTAAATTGTACATGAAGTTGAGCAGAGACGTCCCCCATACCATGGACGAATGTGTCAATGTGGTGCATAGATTCTGCCAAGGGGAAGGCGGGCGAAGGCAGTGCGAAGGCACACCCAATCTGACTGGATGGAATCCAAGAAGGACACCCGAGGTCCGAACAGGAATCAATCCAAGAGGCAGGATGTCGAAAGTAAGCCGTCAGTATGGGACCGTATCGACACATCCACCTCAGACCGTGGGGGCAAGAAGGGACCCACGCGTGATAAGGACTTCATCCCGCTCAATCGATCTCGATCCGAGGTGTTGTCGATTATGCTTTCAAAGAACTTGGAGAGGAAACCGCCACCGTTGAAGAAACCTCGAGAAAAGAGGAATGCAAGTAAGTACTGTGACTTCCATGAAGACATAGGTCATACAACAGAAGATTGTATCGACTTGAAAAGAGACATCGACTCTTGCATCCGGGAAGGAAGCTAGACGAAGTTGTTGATAGGTCTCGGTATGATGGGCCCAGGGGGCGTGGAGACTTTAAGAGGAAAAATCCTGATCAAGATAGAAATCGAGGTCGAGATACCCAAAGACGAAGGGATCGATCACCTCCGAGGAATCGATCCCCGGGTCGGGAAGGAAACAACAGAGATAATTTTGGCCGTGACAGATACGAAGATAATCGACCTGTCAATTACGTCAATACAATCTTTGGCCCAGGGGAAAATGACAAAGATCAAGCTAATGAAGAGCCAGCGAATAGCTCAAGAGAGCGCAAGCAGCTCAGATTCACGACGGAGGTCGGATACGGCCCTCGAGATGATATCCCCAAGTCTAGGAGTCACAGCGAAGGGCTAGTTATCGAGGCTGTGATTAGTCGAGCCCGTGTATCGAGAGTCTGCATCGATAACGGTAGTGCAGTGAACATCTTATACTACTCGGCTTTTCAAGCGATGAAATTGAAAGAAAAAGATCTAGCTCCCATAGCATCTCCTCTGTTTGGATTTACGGGGCAAGCCCCTTCGCACAACGTTATTCTAGGGCGACCTGCGCTCTTCGACTTGCGGGAAATCATTTCAACATTTCACAATAGCATGAAATTTCCAACCAGGAACGGTTCCCACGAGGTTAAAGGATATGTTGAAGTCGCACGGAGTTGTAACTCCGTTGTAATGAATGGAAAAATGGCAGTCCAACAAGTCTTAGTTGAGGAACTGATTCCAGAGGAGGAAGAAGAAAAGAATTGGGTTTCTAGTGATGCGGTTGAAAATGTCCGACTGCGGGAAGGAGAGGATGATCGGTGTGTACAAGTCGGGATGCGGATCCCCGCATGGATATTATTTAGTTGGGCTAAATAATATAATACACATAAAAGACAATTTGTGTGGGCTAAAAAACCCTAACATGTGGCGCCTATTAGTCTTCATTTAGCACAAGAATTAATTTTCTTGTGTTATGGAAAATAAAAGATATTCTTGTTATGTGATTGGTTGTATGACATGTTATTTGGTTTCCTATTGGTCAATAATATGTCACAATTATTCATTAAGAAAAATATCTTTTTATTTTGTTTAATTAATTATTTATTTAATTAATTAAAACTTGAAGACCAAGGATTTACTCTCCTATAAAAGGAGAGTTATTCCAAGGGTAATGGGCATTGAAAATTTCGACCACACTTGTAAAAAGAGAGGAAAAAATTAGTTTTCTTGTTTTGGGTTTTAGAAGAAGAAAAACTCTAAGTTTTTCTTGGTGTTGCATATCGAGGAGGTTCGTGTATCAAGAAGGGTGTCCACCAACCGCCGTTTGGAGAACACATCGGAAGATCTTGGCATCTCTTCCTACTATTGGTAACATGATCTTAACCCCCCTTGTAGTAGTTTAAGTCCTTTAATTATGTATTGTGATGTATAAGTCGTGATCTATCCGCTGCGCGTAGATCTAACTCGTTTAGATCTAAGAACCTGCATCCTTCAGGACGCTCGAATTAAGTTATGTGGTGGTCAAGGCCCCTTCTGCTTACAACGTTATTCTAGGGCGACCTGCGCTCTTCGACTTGCGGGCAATCATTTCAACATTTCACAACAGCTTGAAATTTCCAACCAGGAACGGTTCCCATGAGGTTAAAGGAGATGTTGAAGTCGCACAGAGTTGTAACTCCGTTGTAATGAATGGAAAAATGGCAGTCCAACAAGTCTTAGTTGAGGAACTGATTCCAGAGGAGGAAGAAGAAAAGAATTGGGTTTCTAGTGATGCGGTTGAAAATGTCCGACTCTGGGAAGGAGAGGATGATCAGTGTGTACAAGTCGGGATCTGGATCCCCTCGAAAGAGAAGCAGTTGCTCATCGACTTGCTAATCGAGTTTAGAGATGTTTTTGCCTGGAAGGCCACTGACATGCCAGGGTTATCTACCGACATCGCGGTCCACAAACTTGAAATTGACCAGGCTAAAAAGCCAGTCAAACAGAAGAAGAGAAATTTTGCCTCTGATCGACTTGAGGCTATTGAGTTGGAAGTCGGCAAACTACTAGCAGCCCAGATAGTAAGAGAGGTTTTCTATCCATAGTGGCTAGCTAACCCAGTATTAGTCAAGAAGCCTGATGGGACTTGGTGCATGTGTGTGGACTTCACAGATTTAAACAAAGCCTGCCCAAAAGACTCGTATCCGTTGCCTAAAATCGACAGGTTAGTAGATTCGACCATCGATTTTGAAGTTTTTGGTTTTTTAGATGCATATAAATGATACCACCAGATTCTAATGGATCCTCGAGATGAGAGAACAGCGTTTATCACAGAATTTGGCACCTTCTGTTATGTGACCATGCCATTCGGATTGAAGAATGCTGGGGCAACATACCAGAGGGCAGTCAACAAAATATTTGCAAGGCAAATTGGTAGATGTATGGAGGTCTATATATGTAGACGACCTGCTCATTAAAAGTCGATCTATGAGACAGTACTTGGTCGATGCTCGAGAGGTTTTTGAAGTGTTGAGAGAAACGCAGATGATGCTAAACCCGAAGAAATGTACTTTTGGAGTCAGGTCGGGTAAGTTCTTGGGCTACATGATTTCGAAAGACGGGATTCGAGCAAACCCGGATAAAATTGATACATTGAAGAATATGCCCGCACCGCGAAATATCAAGGAAGTACAAAGGCTCACGGGTCGAATGGCAGCTCTCAACAGATTTCTATCGAGATCCGCACAACGTGCGTTACCATTTTTCAAGATACTCAGAAAGGCCAGTCCTTTTCATTGGGATGATGAATGTCAGACAGCCTTTGAAGAGTTGAAAGCTTATTTGTCAGAATTACCTACCCTCACTTCTCCGCGAGAAGGGGAAAAGTTGTTGGTTTATTTGGTAGTGTGCGAGGAAGCAGTGAGTGCGGTTCTAGTACGAGAATGGGTGCATGGCCAGGTACCTATATACTTTGTTAGTAAAGCACTGCATGGCCCCGAGATCCGGTACTCACCAGCTGAGAAGTTAGCGTTATGCCTGGTTCACGCCTCGAGAAAGTTGAGGCCGTATTTTCAAGCTCATCCTATTGTGGTAGTCACGGACCAACCCCTAAAGCAGATTTTGGCAAAGCCCGACACCTCGGGACGACTGGCGAAATGGGTGATAGAGATGGCCCAGTACGATATCGAGTTCGTCCCTCGAACCGCGATAAAAGCACAAGCCTTGGCGGACTTTTTGGCCGAAGGGATCTCTGTCCAACTCGATCAAGAAAAGCGGAATCCGGAGGAAAAATGGACTCTTCAAGTCGATGGAGCATCGAGTAAGGAGGGGGCAGGAGCAGGGCTCCTTCTGGTAAGCCCGAAAGGCGAAGAATTCCCATACGCCCTTCGATTCGACTTTAAAGCAACTAACAACGAGGCCGAGTACGAGGCCATGATAACTGGGCTGAAGCTTGCTCTAAAACTGGGTGTCGAAGACTTTTTGGTGTATAGCGACTCATAGTTGGTGGTGAACCATGTGAAAGGGGAGTATGAGGCTAAGGAAGAAACCATGAAGAATTACTTAGCGGTAGTCCAAAACCTCATACCTAAATTCAAAACAGTTCAATTCGAGCAAGTCCCCCGAAGTCAGAACAAAAGAGCAGATGCACTCTCCAAATTGGCATCGAACTTCATGTCGAGTAAGAAGGTTCTAGTCGAGCTATTGACCGATAGGAGTTACATCGAGATGGAGGCCCAGCCAATTACTCACCAGGCCACATGGATGGACCCGATCGCTCTTTACCTCAAAGACGGAGTATTACCATCGGATAAAGTGCAATCTAGGAAGGTTCGACTTCAATCGACTCGATATGCGTTTTTCGACGACATCCTCTATCGGAAATCGTTTGTGAGTCCATGGCTAAGATGTGTTTCTGAAACTGAAGGCGAGTATCTCTTAGAAGAAATTCATAGAGGAGCCTGTGGGAACCACTGTGGAGCCAGAATGTTAGCTCGAAAATGCAAGTTAGCTGGGTATTTCTGGCCGTCGATGCAACGAGATGCGAATAATCTAGTCCAGAAATGCAACGCTTGTCAGATTCAGGATAATATCTCTCATCAACAAGCGCAAGACATGAACGTCATCTCGTCAGCATGGCCATTTGATCAGTGGGGAGTCGATATTGTCGGACCTCTACCCCGAGCCCTGGGAAATCTTAAATACGTGGTCGTGTCTGTCGACTACTTTACGAAGTGGGTAGAAGCTAAGGCATTGCCCGATATCCGAGCTGCAACCATCAAGAAATTTCCGTGGGTCGACATTCTGTGCAGGTACGGAATTCCAAAGGCTCTGATCTCGGATAACGGTACTCAGTTTGAAGATCGAAAAGTTAGAGAATGGTGCAGCGAATACCATATCGACCAGCGATTCACCTCAGTAGCTCACCCACAGGCAAACGGTCAAGTCGAACAAACTAATCGACAGATCAAGCTGGGGTTAAAGAAGAGATTAGAAGCGAGAAGGTCGAGATTGGGCAATTCAACTTCCGAGCATCCCGTGGTCATATAGGACAGCTCCTAATTCATCGACAGGAGAAACTCCTTTCTCTTTGGTGTATGGGTGTGAAGCAGTAATACCAGCTGAGATTGGTGTCCCCTCTCCTCGAGTTCTGGCTTATAATGTGGAGACAAATGATCCCGAACTCCGACAGGAAAGGGATAATGTTGAGGAGCGAAGGGAGGTAGCCTCAGCCCGGATGGCAAGGTACAAGCAGAAGATCTCTCAGTATTACAACTCAAGAGTCAGACACAGATACTTCAAAGTCGGAGATCTGGTTCTGAGGAAGAACGAAGCAAGTCGGCAGGAAGCAAGTGGAAAGTTGGCCCCGAATTGGGAAGGCCCATATCAGATTCTGAAGGTTCACCCCAAAGGGTCATATCAACTTGGGCGAGCAGATGGAACCACGGTTCCTCGACATTGGCACGCCAACAACCTGAGGAGATATTATATTTGAGATAAGCTTTACGTCAATAAACTTTAGTCAACTTTTCAATTTTAAATCTTGTAGTAAGTCCATAGGACAATTTTATGAGTATTCTAATAAATTGATGTTTTCTCGAGACAATTTCTATGTTTGTTAGGGCTTATAGTCAAAACAGTACAAGTCCAACGTAATATAAAATGTTAAGGCAAAACGCTCGTCGACCAGTAGAGAATCCGCAGGTCGGACATCTCGACAAAGCCAAAAGCAAAGTTAGCCTAATGGGCAACAAATGCAAAGGCATAAAGACGGTTCGCAAGGTCGGGCCAAAGGTCCAAGCTGAAAGCCGAACAAGCCCGAGAGGCGAACGAGGCTAAAGCAAAGGACGACTTCGCATGGTCGGGCCAAATGTCCCAGTCGAAAGCCGAATGAGCCCGAGAGGCGAAAAAGGCCTGGACAAAGGACGGTTCGCATAGTCGGGCCACCTGTCCCAGTCGATGTCGAAAAAGCTTAAGAGGCAAAAAAGACCAAAGACCAAGGACAGTTCACATTAAAGTACTTAGCCTGAGGACAAATAAGCCCAAAGGGCAAAAAGCTAAGGCAAGTAGGTCGATTTCAAGTGCAATAAGAACCAAAGGTTCATAATACACTTGGGGGGCAACACAACGACAATAAAGTGAGCAAAGCGAGCAACGAATAGTGAATAGAAAAAGAGCCAGAGGCTCGACAAGCGAAAGCTATGCTACAAAACATCAAGACAAGCAAGATAAAAAGATAGACAAGAAAAAGATAGCAAAATCAAATAAAAATTCAGAACAAAGTTGTTACAAAACAAGGCCAGGTCGAAAAGACCAGCCAAAGTTAAAACAAATGTTATTACAGATCAGGGTTCAAATGAAAAATGCAGCAAAAGACAACGGTCAGGGGTCGGCATCAGGAGTCGGCTCAGGAACGGCTGAAGACGGATCAACGCAGTCGGATTAGCTGCAGGAGCAGAAGCGAAGGACCATACTTGATGGCCAAAGACTCCCCCTGCTGGAACTCCTCCATGTACCGATCGTACAGCTCCTCCGAGTCCGGATTGTAGAATATAGGCGTCTCAAGGGTCGACACGTCGAGTCCCGGGATGATGGCCTTCACTTGATCCACGGCCAGAGTATAGCCACCCATCATCGAGGCGCGCATGATCACCTAGATCAGCGTCAAGGTTAGCTGATTTCCGATACTCTGCAATCGCATCGGTGGTCGCCGTATCGAGTCGCGCGCGCGCCTGATCCAGTTCAGCTCGAGCGCATCTCTGTCCTCCCGAGCCGCCGCGGCGTCTTTTAGTGCAGCCTTGTGCCACCCTTGCACCTTCTCATAATCTTGAGCCAGCCTGAGCAGCTCTTTGCACTGATCTTGTCTCTCGGCCCGCAGTCGAGTCAGCTCCTTCTCGGCAGTTATCAGATTTGCCTCAGCCGCCACCAGTTTATCTTGCAATTTCTGACACTCGGCAACCGACTCGCTCTTCAGTGTCTCATACTGAGTCTCCATGGCAGAAATGGCGGCGTTCTTTACAATAAGCTCCCGCGCCAACTTGCCGTTATCTCTACGCAAGTCGTCCGCTGACTCACTCGACTTGGCCAGCCGTCGAGCAGCCTCTCGACTGAGATAGTTACTCTGTAAAAAGAACATGAAGGATCAGAAAATGGACAAGGCATACGCGTCGAGAAAAAGTAATTACTAAAGAAAGAAACTGTAATCGACTTACGAGACGATTCGACTTTCGGACCGCCATAGCCAAAGCTTTATCCTCTAAGGCTGCACAATCCTCAAGAGACCAGTTCATGTCGACGTCAAGCTCAATGGGAGCCTCAGTTGCTTTGGCCCTCTTCGACTGACGATGCTGCTCCTTCACCAACTCAGCAGCAGTCGGCCTCTTCTTGGACCGAGGTACCTCCGTCTCGACATGAACCTCTGTAACCGGATCCGACTCGACTAGCACCTCCTCGTCCTCATCTCGCAGAGAACCGAAACGGGCTGTTAAACCATTGCCAGGCGGAGGTAGCTCAGTCGACCCGGTTGGTACTGATTCGATGGCAGCAGGAGTGGGCTCAGGCTCAATGGCACCCCTCACTCGGGAAGAAGAAGGCACCCTAGCTTCAGGCACAGCCAACTCAGGGGTAGCCCGACCCCCGGTAGGCGGAGCAGCCATGACTGCCGACCTAGGAATGCGTGTGGGATCGGTGACTTTTGTGAACCGGCCCACTGCAAAAAACGAAGGGAAACAGTTAGTTTTAATCAGGAAATGACAAATCGTCAAACTCAACAAATAGCAAGTATGTAAAAAGCAAGCAAACATCCTACGATTCTCGTGATCTGGGACGCAAAGGCCCACATATGGCATTGGCCCAGCTTCCTCCAAGTGGGCCAGGTGATACAGGAGACTCAGGTCTCGAGTACACACCTCGAAGGTATGTCCACCCAGGAGTCGAGCTTCGTGAGGAACCGGGTCCTTCCCAAGCTTGTCTTGTTTCCCGTCTCTCGACCTCCATTGCCCTATGTAGGGGTTGTCCAGGCCATGACGGAGAAAGAAAAATCGAGGCTTCCACTCCCCGTGAAAAGAAGGCCCCTTAGTTATTAACTCATGTCGGTTCGCTCTCCTCTAGAAGGAATACCATAACTTGTCGGGTGTAGCAGCTATCTTGTAGTAATATCGAAAAAAGGGCACTGAGAAGCAGACCTGAGCCACTCGACATGCGATTAGGAACCCCATTAGGGTTCTGACGCCATTTGGGGCAAGTTGGGAGACGCTTATCTCATAGTGATGTAGAATGGCCAGAACGGCCGGGCAGAGTGGAAACCTTAACCCACTTGCCAGTTGGTGCTCGTAGACGGCACAGAACCCCTCTGGGTGCTCGTCCGCGAATCGATGCAGGCCGGACGGAAGTCGAGCTTCAAGTGGGGGGGTAATGTTATACTTGGTACACAACCTGTCAATCTCCTCAGAAGAAAGTATACTAAGACACCCCTTGGCACCTTTCCCGTCCATCCTAGTCACTAATTTCTTAGGTTGGTGTGGGACAGGAGGGGAAGAAGCTGCAGGCTCGCCGGAGTCTGGCCGGAGAAGATGACCAGAGGAGACAGGTGCCGGATCTTGGCTGTGAGAAGGCGTCACACTACCCCTATCCGATTCTGTGGCGCTACTACTATTGGACATGGATAAATCAAAGTAAAAGGTGAACAACACAGAAGAAAATAGCTTACTTGATATACTGAAAGTGAGAATTGGTGAGAATGAAATGAAGAACGGACCCTGCTTCAACTTCTATATTCTCTCCCTTTATATATGAAAACAAAAGATCTACAAATGATTTGGAGAGACGTGGGTATTGGGGGTTATAACCCCTGGAAATCGCGATAATCAAGGCAGTGACGCGTCTTTTGTGGGATTCGAAGCGTTTCGTATGCTAGATATCGTTCCACGTGGCTAAAAGGCAGTTAGGGTTGTGAAAAGGCGGGCTTTCTCCCGCCCAAAGGAAAACCCAACTCGATGACGACTCAAGTGACAGACTCGACCTCGAACGACGGAAGTCACCTCTCTCAAGTCTGGGGGGCTTATGACGATACAGGGTTTCACTCCCTCCACGTGTCATCTATCGGTTGGTCATCACACTATAAAGTAACACCAGTGTATTCATGTCGACGCCCAGGCTAGAGGCCAAAGCCATCTCATATACGCCAGGCTACGACAATCGACTATCGACTACCGAGCAGTGTGAGACGACAAGTCCATAAGGACAGAGTCCACACCAGCTAGCAGTGTAGGACAACGAGTCCGGAGTCGATCACCGCAAGTCGGAAGTATCAACTCGAGGACAGGGGTCCGCACCAGCTATCCAAGCCCATTAACGCCGATAGCTTGGGCAAGGGTTTAAGGCCCATTTAAGGGCATAGATGACAATAACATAAGCCGACTTAGCCTTAGGGTTTAGGCAAGTGTTGTCATTATAAATACCCCAATCCGGGAACTACGTAAGGCGATTCCCGGAATATAACAGATACGTAGGCAATCTAAAATACGGTCTTAGACTCACCCCGCAATACCAAAATCCACCACCTCGTTCTTTTGTGCATTAGGGTTCTTGAGTGTTCATCACTAGATTCATATTAGGGCCCAGATTATTAAGGTCACCTAATTTGTCATCGTCATATATGTACGTATTCTCTTTTTGTGAGGGAAAGGGAAAAAAAAAAAAAAAAAAAAAAAGTGGACTGAAATCGATCATTGTCCTGCTGCTGCACTATAGACAATATATATATATTGTAGTTGAAGCAGAAATAGAGAATAAAACTTTTGCATATTCTCCCTCCCTCTCTCTCTCTTCTTCTTTTTCTTCATCATTCATGGTGTCATGGTGATGACGAAGAAAATGAAGAATAATGGAGACCTAAAGGAATTGTGGTATGCTTATTGAAAAGACTTTAAAATTTGCTACTCCAAACCAACAAAATAATTATAGGTTGAATTTTTTTGGCACAGTTCTGGAAAAAGATTTAAGCACACACACTTATCCACACACATACACAGCTATCACTTTTTCACCACACATTCTAAAACTTTAAAAAATAAAACAGAAAAACAAAAATTCAGGACCACACAATCCATCTTTATGTGGATGTGTGTGGTTAAGTGTGTGTGTATGTATAATTTTCCGTTCTAATTTGCTAACAAACAAACAAACAATTATTATCTATGGAGTGAGTGAGTCCACACATTCTTCACTTTTTTATTCCCTGTTTGGAATCAATATGTCTTTGCTTGAATATATCTATCGATCGGTTTAATTAGTACTGCTCTTCATATACTCGATCTTATGTTTTGTGTTTTTAGCGGCATCACGTCAAATCCATCTATTGTTTTGACACCATAGTATGATCGATTTGTAAGCGATCTATTCAAGTCTTGCGTTGGGGATCGAGGAAGGTGTTTCGTGGATTCAAACTCTTGTGTTTGGCATCTTTAATTAGTGGCACAAATGCCAAATATTTTTTGGGCACTACAAAACTATGTATCAACTTTTCTGTAATCGATCCTAGAGTAGTGAATCGGCACAATCGAACCTACAAAATTTTGATTCTTAATACTAAACTCGACTTTATTTCCTTTCTTTTTTCTTTTGAGAAATCTAAACTTGAGTTTCTGCCGATCAATTATTTACGGTGTGATATCACGTAAAAAAACTCACAATCAACCGCATGAAATTCACTAATTTGCACTAAATCGACTTTTTGATAATTAATTGTATTCGGTGTGATGTGATATTAAATAAAACCACTCACAATCGACGGTGAGAAAGTCAATTCACAACACTAAATCAACTTTCCGTCAATTAAACAAGTTAAAGACACGGTTGTGCCACTAATTTCCCCTGATTAATCACGTTAAAAACACCATAGTGCCACCTCAAAAAAAAAAAAAAAAAAAAAAGGAAAGGGTGAGGAGGGGAGGAGTGTAAATAATTGAAAAAGAGTAGTGTTAGATTGACCGTGTGATAAATAAACATTTTGTACATAGAAGATGTGTTGTCTTAGGTATAAAACATACACATAATCAACTAGGAAGAAACTTTTTTTATGACAATAATTTTCATCATTTTAGGGCACAGTCGTAGTTCGAATCTTCCAACTTTTATGATTCATTCATGTGAAGTGGAGTATCAACATTATGTATTATTTATTCATCTTTTTTGGATTCTAGATGGTACTCCCAAAAAAATATTGCAGAGCTGTCAAAACTAATAAACCAGGCACCAATTTGCAAAAACAATTATTTATTTATTTATTTTTACATTATTTTCGTCATCATTATACATACAAAAAAGGTATTCGAGTCTTAAAACAAGATTCAACATATAGCAGAGGTATTTCAACTTTCAAGTATTGGATGGCATAAACTTTATGCAGTACAAGATCAAGCTTTGTCCAGCTGCCCAGACTCTGCACTCGCGTTCGTCTTTGTACGCTTTGCCTCGTAGTCTTTCACAGCTGCTTTTATTGCATCTTCAGCAAGCATACTGCAATGGAGTTTCACAGGTGGTAACGAAAGGTGCTTCGCGATTTCTCTGCATTATTAAATACCATGTGCAAAGTTTTATAATAAGCTCAATTCAAAAACAAAAAAATAAAAAACTGGAAAGGAACCAGGGACAGAAAAGCAATTCTGTCTTTGAAGAAACAACAGAGACATGGAAGGGGAATGCAAGTATGCAACTACTTATTTGCACCATGTCACAAAAAAGAGTGGCACAAAGTCCTAAACTATTTGTAAAAATCATCGCGCAAAGTGTTCAAATCCAGGATGAGGCTCCGAAATACTCAGTCAGTTCAGTACGCTTCTACGGTATGATGTACGGATACTTTTATTTGGTAGTGTATCCCGTATCCTATATCTGACACATGTATGCACCAGATACTTAGGATTCACACCCGGGGCAAAATTGTAGTTTTTAAAGTTTGATACGGGATTTGGTTATGCATATCCATAACTCACATATGTGGGGTGAACAATCATGTTGAAAATTGAGTAAAGACCACCAGATGATGAATGGAAAGCTGTTCAAAATGATGAATTACTACCAAAAATGAAAAAACCACTACAATGTTGTTTAGTTATGTGTTTTAATACCTGTTCTCTAGTCCTTGTAGTATTATTATGTATAGGCCCTCCGTACCCGTATCCTACATATTTTTTAAACATCCCATGCACATGTATCCAGTATCCACAAGTCCGTCCGTATTCACATAACTCATATCCACATGCCCGTACCCATGCAACCCAGCTTCTACGTCCTAGTAAATTTGATGGCAATATAACTAGGATTTCATATGTAATATATGGATGACTTGATTCTCAGAATTGATCATAAGAAGTCCAATACACAGTGAAACTCCATGTGATGTGGCCAGATATTTATAATAAGTCAGAACACAGACAGAAACCAAAGTTGGAGCGGTGATGTTCAAGGAGAAAACGTAAACTCATAGCACAAGGCTAAGAGTTGCTTTGCAACCAATACATCACACCATGAATGAAAACAAAATACAACTTCTGGACAAGAAATAATCAATGCAAGGTTGTAAAGGAAAACCTAAAACAGTAGAAATAAGAAAAGAAGTCGCACTCACGTATTCTTTATGGTCAAGACTTCCTCCATCTGCTTCCCTTTTACCCACTCAGTGGCTGTAAAATAAAAAAGATAAAAGAAATGGCACAGTCATCATCCTGTCATGGAATCATCAATCACAGGACTCACACAACATTAAGTGTGAAAAATAAATACTGAAATATCACTTAGTAGAGTTATTAAAAAGGAAGGATATTAAAATTTTGAATGATCTTACAATCACTTAGTATAAAAGATTTTTTATCAGAAAGGGGGAAAGAATAGTGTCTCAGCTTGCTCAACTCATAGTAACCAATTACATGTTTAGCATTTCGAACAAAGGCGGAACCATGTGGAGGGCTCCGGGGGCTAAGCCTACCCTGATTTTTTTTCTACACCAAAAGAACCTATATAATCCAACCCAATCCATCAAGATTCCTAATCTAGCCCACCCGGCCATTTGAATAAAATCCACTAGCCCACCCAAGCTTCAATTCTTGGCTCCGCCCTTGATTTCGAATCCATTTTTTTAACTGTTCAATACTCTCTTCTTCTTTTTTTCTAGAGTAGATTCTGGTGCAGAATATTATGGATTCGAAATCATCAATTTTATCAAAGGCATCCTTGTTTCCCAAAGCCACAATATATAGACAATAAGCATCCATAAGGACACATTAAATCTAAGTTACTAAAAAAAAAGTACTTAAACTACATCGACTAGCAGCTCAGGAATCACCACGTTCTAGTCAAGGAAATAGACACCTAATCCACCTAAGTGAAAAGTTAAAGTGCAAAATAAGGCAGAGCTCAAAACCAATTCATTTTTCATTAACAGCCAAGAAAGCAACAACAGAGCATTTCAGTATGATACATGGCAAATCATCTTCTATTGAAAAGGCAACCAAAAACTAGATTTATCTTAGCTTCTTCATGTCTACATTAAATGAAATTGCCCTGCCAATCTTCATAGCGCCAAATGTTTCTCAAAACATAAAAAAACCATTGTGAGCACATCCACCTAAAACTAATACACAACACAGTCAATATCTTCATAGCACCAATGTTTTCTCAAAATATCCAAACAAAATGTGAACTTTACATCTCCTTAACCTAATTTACAGTCAAAATCCTAATCAATAAACTATATCCGCATATTAATATCCAGCAAACAATCATATCCTTCAGAATCTGTAAATAATTCCAGCAAACAAAAAAATTAAACCACCTAGCAGAAAGTCAGAGAAACATAAACGAACCAACAGAAGAAGACGCGATAGCTGAACCGCATCCAAACGTCTTGAAGCAAGCATCAACGATTTGACCAGTGTTATCATCAACTTTAATTTGGAGCTTCATCACATCACCACAAGCAGGAGCACCGACTAAGCCGGTGCCGACCGTGGGGTCATTTTTATCGAACGAACCAACATTTCTAGGGTTATTGTAATGTTCCACGACTCTCTCGTGGTATAGCCTTAGCAGCGCCGCCGGCGGAGAGCTTCCAGGCCTCTCCAAAAAGCTTCCGAACACCCTTTTAGCTGAGTATTTCAACATTTTTCGCAGAGATTTTTCGGGAAATTTACGCGCAGAATCTAGATGATGATGGGGTGGGGTGGGGGCGGAGCAAAACGAGATAGGGAGGGATTTTACGTGTCGGAAGATAGGAGGAATTTTAATAAAGGCGGTTGTAATTAGAGAGTCAATGTCGGCCTAGTAATATATATGCCTCCATATATTACCGCTAAAATTATGTATTATTATTATTATTATTATGATTAACTGAAATCTAATGTCATAAAAATTGTGAATCAATCAAAAAACGGTTCATAAGTTTGATTTAACTTTTTCTTGGTGTGACTGTGATATGATGATTAACAATTGAACTCGACTTGAATATTAAATGAGTTGCATATCAAGTATTAGCTTAAATTGAAAGCTCAATTTTAAGATGGTCATGATGTAAGTATTTGATCATCATGTTATATTTTCAAGAAAATTCATTTATAGTTTTTCTCTAAAGATAGGGGCCCAATTTAAAAACACTAATTAATGCCTATTGATTGAGGACACCAACTAGGATTTTGTCCATGATCAACCTAAAATTTGTGCTCGGTACAAGACAATCTTATATTGGTTCCTAGTTTTTTAGAACAAAAAATAATGTTTTATTTGAATTGAAATTCGCCTCGAGTTTTCAAAACTCATGATCGTCATCAAGATTGTCTTGAAATTTGCGCTTGAATATGAGTCTATGAACAATGATGATTACTCAACTCTACTAAGACACGAGCATTTATACCTCTTTTATTACAACACTACATCGTTTTGATACATTAAAAAAAAGGAAAAAGATATCGAATCTCTGTTGGGAGACGCGCGTGCCCATAGCCTAAGGACACAAGCATCTGCCCCCTGATAATGATTGGCCTCTTGAGGTTGTGGTTGTGGTTGTGGTTGCTGTTGTTAGCATGAAGAAGAAGGCTCAAATCTGCAGACGCAATCGTATATGTTTCCATTCACCAACTTTTCTGCTAGTCTCTGATTCTTCACCATTGCCAACTGCATGCCAAAAATGCACATCCATTGTATTATTATTACAAGATGCTCTCACTATCAATGAAACTTAGAAGCAGAGTAGTACATGATGAGAATATACGCCGCCGCCGATTATGGACGGACGGACTTGTGATTCCTTTTTTGTGGAGCAAATATATCTTTTCACTGTGAGGAAGGAATCGCAGTACACCATTTCACGGTAGAGAGGATTTGAATTTCATTAGGAAGCAAACTAACTACATTTCCCTAATCTCACTTTCTCTATAAAACTCTAACCACAGATTACACCTGCTGCCACGAAGGGACATCGACTAGGGGAATAAAAAAGAATAAAGGGCAGTTTACCTTTAGAGCATCACATTTGAATCGCGCATTGAAGTTAGTATGCAGGGCTCTCCCCATGCCTTCCAATATTACCTGCACCATTACCCCCCCCAGCTTTAAGTATTTAGTATTGCATCGGCAAGCGTATTGTTAGTATGAAATATCCATTTTCCGATTTATATATATGTTGAGAAGTGAATGCTGCTAGGTTTTGAAAGAGAATTTTTCATGTCAATTCCAATAACAAACAAACAAACAAGACAGAGAAAGAGAAAGAGAAAGAGAAAGAGAAAGAGAAAGCGCGAAGTAGTAGTACCAAATCAGCTTGTTTAGCAGCAGCAGCCAACTCAGAGCTGACCTGCCTAAGGTCAATACAAGGACTCCCACATCCGTTCTCAACCACCATTAACGGTACCACCGATGATGACGAATTCCCCTTATACTTATTATCCTTTGGACCTTCATCATCTTCTTCTTCTTCTTCTTCTTCTATGTTTATCATTGCATCCACTAGAAGCCCTCCTGCTTCTGCTGCTCTTCTGATTACGTCACAGTGCTGTCACACAACAACCCAACCCCCTTTTTTTACAATCTTTCTTTCTTTCATTCTATTTTTATATAGGGAGCTATAATTCAGATATTCTGAGAGATGTTAAAAGCATCTCGATTATAGCTTCAACTTCAACCAAGGTCAACTTGAGAGCATAATATCTATGTAAATCATGATACCCTAACTTGACCACTTCAACCTAGGGCTGTAATAGAGCTGAGTCAAGTCGATACTCTCTGGGGCTCAAACTCAAGAAAAAAAAATAATCGAGTCAAATTCTTTTACTACTCAAAATACGAATAGCTCACAAGTAGCCCGGTTCACTTACAATCAACATACCTTTGCAGCCTCAGCAATAATATCAGGCAACTCCATAGCAGTAACATCATTCAGGGCGGGGAGGGAATTCGCAACCAGTACAACCTACAAATGCAAGAAAAAAGGGCCGCCAGCCAAAAACCGTCCTCTATAAAAATAAATTAATAATAAAAAAACTTGTAAATAATAACAAGGATTACAAATGATGAGAGCCAAAAATAAAATCAATTCCGAAGATACTTACAAAACAAAATTAAAAAAAGAAGAAGAAAAAGAATAAAATAGATAACCTCGGTTCCACGTCGAAGAAGCTCCCGAGCTAGAGGAAGCATACCAAGAACAACATCAGCACCTGAGTTGTCAACAAAAAGCAAAGCCCTCCTATAACGAGGTTTCTTATCACCAGAAACAAGCATTCTCTCCTTGAAACAATCGAAATCATCAACCTGTAGCAGATATCAGTTTTTTGAAGTTGATAAACCAACTCAAGTGATGTTTTGAATCATCAATGTAGAAGATATTATAACGTAACACTTGCCCGCCATGGTCGGTGCATCTTATTGCGGCTCATTCTATAAATCTCTATTATTGTTCCTTTATGATAAAGTTCCACGCAGGCACGAGATCCCCAGTCAAAGATGTTAGCCGCAAGAACGCCTTCAACAAGAGTTAACAGTCTTGCTTCCTGCAAGAGTGAGAATATGTAGGGAACGTTAAATACCAGATGCCACAAGTCCCCGAAAAATAAGCATTCAGTTAATTTTTTATGGAAATACCCTAAAGCTGAAATAGTGTGATGTACATACATGGGTGTAAATGATCTGAGCATTGGACTTATCGAACCAAGTGAAACCGAACTCGAACCGTTCACAAGTGGCTTGAGTCATTTACACCCCTACATGTACATATAACCAATCCTACCTCATCCATACTATCAAGCTCCATCAGAAGATCAGGTAGAACAGCAAGCGAAGCCTCGTTTTCCCTGTATATGTAAAAGAAAGAAAGAAAGGAAAAAAAAAAAAACAATATAGATCACAAGGGATGATAAACGAACAATCAAGTGTGTATCCTCGATTCTGCAAAAAATCATCCTTAGAAAATGGCGCACGTGTACACTATTCGCGCGTACAAGGAGGACGATGAGATAAAGGGCTGAACAGTTTTCCATTTGACATGCTGGATAGTTATAATAAATATGAAAACAAGACAAGTTGGTTTTACATATTCTACCTCTGCTTTATACTTCTGTAGGCATCGAAAAAATGAAATTCTCTCAAGCATTCTTCTCTTAGTTCCAAAAGGTTAGCAAGACCGAATTTTCCGTAAGCAGCAGGTTCCTCCATCAACCTTACAAAAAATTATAAGATTATGAGTCCTAAGCATTTAATAGAAATTAAAAATTAAAAAAAAAAAAACAGCATATGCATTTAATATACCTAGCTAAATGAGCAGAAAAAGCACGAGCAAATGCATCCCCTCTTCTTTTAGCATCATCCGTACCACCTTCGCTTGCCACAGCCTGCTTAATCTCCACATAAAAAGTGAAACAACATCATCTAATACAAAGGACTAATCATAAACCAGAAAATAGTTTATATACCTTGTCAACAAGGTCAGGCAAATGTTCGGAGAGCACGGTGAACCAATACCTAAAGCAAATTAAAAATAAAAAAAAATTTGGTTACGCAAAAAAATCAAAAAACCAAGAGCACAAGCTCTTCAAATAACCAGGTATGCTAAGGCGGCCATATAATGAAGTAGCAAGTATAAACTCACTCTAGCTCACTGTTGTCTGAGAGGTCTACAGTGTTAGGTTCATACCTGCAGAAAAACACAACAAATAACAACTCTTTCAACAATCAACTGTTTAAACTATATTCAAAATAAATGGGTTGGCCATAGGGAAAAAGCATCATACTGTTGAAGTCAATTATGTTTAATATGTAATTTTTTTTTTTACAAATTTAATTGATAAACTAATTAATAATTTGCATACATTTTCGGGTCAGCTAACAGGGGGAAAACCTCCAAAGAAGGCACAAAGTGGAGGACACCAACATTCAATTTACTGGCATCAGGCCGCAAGACGTCTCCTTTCGATGATGGAACTTCAAATCCCCCAAGGCCTGTGGTTCCAGGTAGAGTCATCGGAACAGGAGCCGTAATTTCAGTCCCCTTTAATATAAACTTCTCCATCCAAGTTATCTGCAACCAAATACAACTACGTTTTTTTCACTATATCCAACACGTCTGTTGCAATGAAATCAACTAGAATCATTTGGCAAACATTATTTACCACATCCACAAAGCATAAAAAAGAGCTTACGTGTGTGTGTGTGTATACATATACATATATATGCACACACACATTAAGCGGTAGAATGGTAAACATTTCCTGACAATATACACAAGTATTTGACTTCAGCACATATTGCAAGACACACACAAACACACTAAGCGACAGTATGGTAAACATGTATATACGAGTATTTGACTTCAGCACACATTGCAAGACATATATACACACACACACATGCAGTAGGCAGCAATATGGTAAACATTTTCTGACAATACATACAAGTATTTGACTTCAGCACACATTGCAAGACATATACATATATATGGATACACACACGCACACACACACGCACACACACACACACACACACACACACACACACACTAAGAGGCAGTATGGTAAACATTTTCTGACGATATCTACAAGTATTTGACTTCAGCACATATTGCAAGACTTCATTGTACATGTAGTTTTGAACCTTCTTTGACAAATAAAGACTAGATAACCTAGACATTTTAATGTTATCTGGTCCGTAGACGAACACAAAATTACTTCTATTTACTGGCTAATTATAGCCATAAATTTTTTTTGAAATTATAGGTCCTATTTCACACGATTGGCTTCGGTGAGGTAGCTCTATGTTGTGGAGGATCACACTTTAGCAATGAAGCACAAACTATACTTCAGCTAGCGTTCTGTGTATGGAACTCGTCGACATCACTCTTTACCAAAGCCTTTTGAGGTTCTTGTATGGAGTTATCGTTGGTTCATTTAATTGTTTACCTCACATTCTACTTTTTTATAAATTATCTGAGAATTGATGTATTCAATGAAGTGAATCACGTGCCTCCCACCGCATTCTTTCAGATTCATGACTGAAACCTCTGCGCCTCGGTGCACATTCACTTTTCACAACTATAACGGAGAAAGTAAGAATCTTTTTATTTATTTTTTGTTTTGCTCCAGCTTTTTAACAACAATGCACACATTCAAAAAACTAATCATGAAAGTATCTCGTGAATATAGTTTTTCATCATGGACAAGACTCATTTAGCCTAAAATCATAACACAACAAAAGGACAGCCAGTGCCAAAACAACACCCGGGAATTAAGTTAGGAACCAACAGCTAGCCACATAGATCTATGCAAAAAAGCTTGCCTTCTCATTCAAATCTCCAAGGGCTGGTCCATGAATATTACCACCAATATATGGTGCTCCCATCGGAAACCTTTCAACCAGCTGATGTACCATCAGATCATCTAGACCGTGCTTTTCATAGCTCATAAAAGCACCTAAAGCTCCTAAAAACCCTTCATGTCGCAGAAACATAGCTTTGGCATCTCCCTTTGACCTTTTCAAACAATCAACAAAGGATAAGTCGGGAAATTTGGTAAGAGTCCATATGAATGAAGTCAAGGAGAGAAACATGGCAGGTGTCTGAAACTGTTCTCAATTCAGAGATGACGTGATTACCAGAATTGTACGGCAAAAGAAATTGTGTCCATGGTATAAGCATGACCTCTTATGAAAAATCCTCCAAAAAATATACGTTTCAGCCCAAAACGCAAAGCATTTAAATAGGCTATCTGCATGAGTGGAAAAAGAGATGAGGTGAGACACAAAACTAAAACAGACGTATATTCGGCTTACAATGGAACACAAAATGAATGTCATCGTCAGAAATCAAAGTCAATGAACACAAATCAAAGTTTTTGTTAGCAATGCAGAATCCGAGATTGCAAACTTCAAAATCACAATCCAGCAAAAATCACTGCTTTTTCTAATCATGCCTAATAAGATATCAAAAGCAACACCGATTTTATGAATTTGAAGAATCTTTACTCAAAGCTGGCATATTTTCTATTGTCAAACATGACAGCATAATCAGTAGCTAAGATTTTTACGGTTAACTTTGTCCAAGTTGTGGTAATTTAATTTCAAAGACTAACTCATACCCAATTCGACACATCAAAATGCAATTCCCAGAAAATGAAAGCCAAATAGCGACTTGCCTGCCCAATGTTATATGAAATCATTCTCAAGAGAGACAAAGAGATATCTTCAGGTTTATAATCCTCAAGCTCCTTGTTTTCAGAAATTGCCTTGCCGAAACTGGAAGCAATTGTTGATGCAGAAAGACCAATCTTCAACCATACGGAATTTCCATGACTCGGTCAGATCACCAAGAAAAGTCCATGAGACTATAATGTCTCGATAAAGATGAAAATACGGCGCATATCCAAATTAAACATTAGTTGCTTTTAAGTAAAACCGTACCTTTGAGTAATCCATACCACCGTAAATATCACCAACAAGCATGTCAATGGTTCTATTATCACCTCTTTGACTTAGTTCAAGCAACTCATCAAAACTGCGGGACACAATCAACAACTTATATACAACATCTGACACCCTAAATAAATCTCAGAACGGCACAAATTTCAGTAAAAGTAACTAGCACCTCTTACACTTTGTTAACAGTTTTCCTAAGCCCCAGTATGTCCCGCCACCAACATTTGTTCCACTAACGCGCTGAAACTTACCATCACCATCGACCTAGACGAGCACATATTTGAATGATGTGTATATGTGCTATACTAAATACAGTTCAACCATATGAAACAGGGAAAAGATTTTACTAATACCTTTATCATACTGACGCCTGAGCCGATATTAACAAGTAGATACGGAAACAAATCATTCTGATCAATCTGTACGAATTCTTTACGTCCCTCCATGTGTGTGAACGCTTCATGACGTATCGCCTCTCAAAGCCAAGATATAGTAAGGTAAAAGTCAGGCTGACATAATGAGGCAATAATGAACACTGAATTTCAATGACCTAAAACTCAATACTAAATATCTTCAGTCTTTGGTCGGGTATCGGAACCAAGAAGTAAATAGTATCAGAGGACTAAAGTCGATTATTTGGAAGGCACCTTCAGCAAAAAGTTTGCCCCGGCCACCAGACAATCCATTTCATCTTCTTTCTCTATACTAACTCCAAGCTTTTCCCTAAAGAGATCTGCATGCTTGTAAGCTCCACCACCTGTAGCCTTCTCGAAGGAATCAACTTGTCAGTAGATGCCGAGGCCAGAGGATAAACAATTTTTTTCCGTAAAAATAAGCTTGATTACCCATCAACTATCAAGAAATTCAAAATCTAATGTACGTAGATCACCAGTAACTAAAGAAACATGGTTAAAATATAAAGAGGAGATTATAGAACATTATCATGTCTTTTCTCAATGGACAAAAAATTAGCACGGATACACAATAGATACATAGGATACATGTCTTAAACGAATTTGCAATTTTTTTAAATGTCGGATACAGGATTATATGCACATTCATAACTTGGATACATAAAATGAAGAATCCGTCTGAAAACTAAAGCCGCCATAAATAATGACAAGCTACCTGAAATGAAGAAAAATAACTAAAAAGATGTTTATTATATGAATTTAGATACTAAAAATTTGGTCCTTATGCATTTATAATCTACATGTATCCCCTTCATACCCGTATCCTATATTTTTCGAAAATCTTGCATCTCCATATCCTGTATCCACGTATCCGTACCCACGTATCCATACCCATGCAACCTAGGATATAGTCAATACACCCTACTTCAATATATGGGATCAAGCACCCTTTCCTTCTCTATCAACAATTTTTACTAGGCCATTAGAAAAATATTTTATATGAATATTGAACAGATAACATTATGAATATACCTTAATTACGGTATTCTCATCAGCAGCCTCAAAATTCCGAAGGCGCGCATCCATTCCTGTGGACACAATCATTATCAACAAAAACAAGAAAAAGTACAAACCAATTACTATGTAGTTCTTAAACCATGTTGCAGTTAATCATAAAACGAAAACAAGAGAACTTATAGTTTAGCCATACCGCCACGATGAAGTTGTTTGGAAGAGATAAAATCCAAGCACTCGTTAATTTTCGATGTCTCGAATTTCACAAAGTGAAGCCTCCCTCCTAGTATTGGGTAGCTTCTTCTACTACCATTGGAAATCGCTGGACTCTGCTTTATTATTCTCTTCCTCTTATCACTTACGGGACAATCCTCGTGTCTGGAAAAATAAATTAGTTTGATGAGAGATCCTGCAGGAACAACATAGTAAATAAACAGTAATTAATGATATAAGAAGGGTCTACATATAGTATATGGCTGCGAAATAGCTCGAACGCATTCAATGTGCAATACATTACAAAGAAGAGAAATTCCAAGTCTGTTATCAACATTTCAAACGTTGAATCCAGAGCTTAGAATAGACTTTAAAACGGTTGATTGTGAGCCAACGAAGAACTCAACTCTAAGCTCTAAAAAACAACCTTTAAGAAAACGAAGGTAATGTAGTGACAGTAACAATGCCCAAAGCAAAAACATTAACCACAGCATATGGATGAAAGTGCCCCAAAAAAGCAGCACACAAGAAAATGCACGAAAGAATAAAAATGAAGTAAGAAAAAAGCAGCACCAACATATACAATCGTTTAAGCTGAAAAACAACCCAGAGAAGAGAAGCAGCTAAACCCACCTCCAATGTCCAAGGCCAAATGGGATAAATCATCGGACTGATTAGGCAAGAGAATGGTGGGGTCCCTCTCCTCGAAATTTCCTTGAATAGCAGCACCACTAAGGTCAAGCTGAGGTCTTGAAGATGATCGGATAATGGAAGAATTGGCTCCAACTGGCGCCATATCTTTCTCTCCCTTGTCAGACTTGCTGAAATTATGAGTGCCTGAATCATCTTCATTTATGTTGTCAAATTGAAGAGTTTGATGAGTGTGCTGCTGGGTTAGTTGATCAGCCATTACTCTGTGCTTCTTCCCTACCAGCTGCCTAACCTTATTTATTTTTGGTCAATTTTGTTGAATGTTTACTGGTGAATGAATGAGACTATGGATTTTTTTTTCTTTCCTGAATATTTTTTCTTTTTAGTAATTATTATTATTACAGCAATTAATTAAAAAAAATAAAGGAAACAAACTTGTGAATTAAAGTAAAACTTGGAGAGCAATTATATTAAAATACTGTAGATGGTTAAAAAAAGGAAACTAGGAAAAAAGGCGGCCAAGAAAACAACGTGCGTCACATCCCCACAGATTACAAGAATTACGGGCACCGCCATTAGATAACTACTAGTACTTGATGACTAAGCAATATACTAGTACTATATAATGGGATTCCGAAACCAGGATTCGAAAAACAATTTGAAGTCTTTGTGCGTACGTAGGAAAAGGTGTTTGATGAAAATCTTTGTGCTGTATTTTTACCCACTATAAATTTCTCATTTCTTCTTCCTCTTCTCCTGCTCTGATTAAATTTTTTAAAAAAAAAAAAATCTTGTTTGGGAAATTTTCTGTTTCCTTAGTTTGAGGATTTTGATCCAGATTGAATGTAATGGAAGGCAATTCAAAGGACAGCAGCTCGACGCAAGAAGAATGGACAATGGAAAATCCAGGAGGTGTGGAGGTTAATAATGAAAAACAGGAGACGTTTTCGGATAGCGAAAGCGTAAATTATGGTGGTGGGAGGAGCAATTTAGAGGAATCATGGAGGGGTATGTTTGGATCTGATTTTATCCGACTTGATGAAAAGGATGAGCTTCACCTGCATATTAAGGAACGGTTCCTTAAGGATTTGGAAGGATTTGATTTAAAAACACAAGTAGTATCTATACATAAAAATTGTTGCTTGAGCTCATATTGGCAGGGAAAGATAAAAGCATTTCAGAGTTATATCAAAGCACATGAAGAGATTGGGGGTAATATTGGCAATGGCAATGGCAATGCTAATTTGAGGCAGGCATGGTTTAGTGCTTCCAAGGCTCAGATCGTTTCAATACTTTCTCGTGGTTATTTTAGTGAAGCTACTCACAATGGGATCTATGGCCGCGGCGTTTATCTATCACCCCATCACCTTACTATTGATTGGTAAGTAGGCAGATTCTGTTGTTTCTAGCTACTTTCAATTGATATATGCTTTTGTTGTTGTTGAATTTGCTGTTTTTTGGTGTTGAATCTTTGCTTTGGCACCTTTTTGCTGTTATTTGTGTTTATTTTCTCCACAACGATTCTACCACCGCTGCACCACTCTTTTGCCGTACGTACACCACACTGAATGTCAATTCTTGATGGATTAATGAGCGGCTTTCCAAAAGTCTGCTTCTTACCGTGTACACGGATACACCACACATACACCAACAATGAAGGTCATCAATTCTTGAGCAAAAAAACTGACTTTCCAAAGAATCGACCTTTGAAAGGTTGATTCTGGTATTAGTGCACGGCTAGTGTGGTGGATGGTAAATTCGGTGAGATGAAAATAAAGGCTTCCACATTGTAGTTGTTACTACTATCTATATATCGTTTATGTTACTACTATATTAATAATAAAGAAAAAGAAAGAAAAAAATGACAGATTGTAGTTGTTTTTGCAGTTTGCAATCCTGTGTTCCTGATGAAAATGGTGTGAGATACATGGTGTTTTGCCGCGTAATAATGGGGGAGATGGAGATCATACGCCCTATTTCAAAACAAAATTGCTCAAGTTCAAACGAGTATCATTCAGGGGTGGATGATTTGTTTTGTCCCACAAAATACATAATTTGGAATGGTCAAATGAACACTCACATATTTCCGGTTTTTGTGATTAGCTTCAAATCATCATCTAACACAAACCTAAGTAGTAGTAAGTATTTCTTTGCTCGATTTTGTTATTCGCTACATATGATAGATATACTGATGGATTGCTTGTGTATTGAATTGCATCTTGCAGACAATGTTGTTTCAAGGGCACCGAGTAAGAGTAAGAAACCGAGATCTCCATGGATACCGCTTCCGATGCTAATAGATGCTCTTTCTAAGGTTCTCCCAGAATACACCATGAGATTGCTCAGAAAGCATCACCTGTCTTTTATGGTATGTAATGTAATGTAATGTAATGTAATGTGGGTTCTGATTGTTCTGATTGAATTTCTTGGTTAATTGCGCACTGAAATCCATCTTCTGTATTGCTGCTTGCTGCTTGCTGCTTATGTGTGAGAAATGTGTAATTGAAGAATATAAAGAAATGTGTAAGATTGTATGTATGCAGTGGGAGTGGGAGTGGGGTGCATAAAGTTGAATTTAAAACAAATTTTTCTACTAATTTTAAATATGAATTTGATGTCAATTGGGGTGCAGGAAAAGCGGATCAGCCGTGAAGAAATAATAAACAAGTTTAGGGATATGGTGGGGGATAAACTGCTGGTTGAAATGATAAAAGCATACCGCTACAAGGTACAACATTTGATCCTTTAATAATTATTAGATGACGACGATGATTTGGAGGGTGCCTCTCCAAACGCTGTTGCTATTTGTTTGCAAAATGGGAATTGAAGTAATTGATGCAGTTTATGTTTGTGTTTTGAATGATGCAGTTTCATGGATCACCTACTCCAAGGCCTTCTACAATTCCTTCTCACAATCAAAACAAGTGAAGCGATTGAACCTCAAAAGATTAGTCTGAGTTCCGAGTATGTGCTGTGCAGGTTCAAGGAAGGAAACATATCATCATCAGTATATAGGGACCAAAAAATGGCTAGCTAGCTTTTGTTGAGCAGTATATATAGGGACCAAAAAATGTTTGTATGCTTTTGTTGTTTGTTTACTACTCTAAGTATAGACTAGTTGTCTTACCATATAGCATGTCATCTTGTTTTTTTTTTTTTTTCCCTTCCAATGGTTAGTGCAAGTTGATGATGATGCTTCTTTCTTTCTGTTGGTTCAATAATTTTATCATCTCTTGTAGTAGTAACACAAAATAATAGTCACGGTGACGATATCTATAGTACATAAAGTTTGTGGGAGAAGGAATTTCTCGGGAATAAAATGCATTCAAATATCAGATCGTTCAAATAGATCGTTCTTACTCTCAAGGAAATTGACCGAGTAAAAAAGATTCAAATGCCTAGCTCAACTTGTTAGAACTGACGTCCTGGGACATGAAGGTCTCAGGTTCAATTCTTTATGGAAGGCGATAATTTGAGAGTCATACAACGTAGTTTTCCTCTGGTGTGTTAGTCCTCTAGTTTTCCTCTTTAGGAAACTGGCTAGAGCTGAGGCCTGAGACCTGAAGGTCTCCGTTTCAAATCCTTCTGGAAGGCAATAATTTGAGAGTCCTCCAACGTAGTTTTCCTCTAGTGTGTTAGTCCACTAGTTTTCATCATTAGAAAATTACTCATGTTATGTGGTTTGTTAAAAGAAAGTTGTACACAAATTATGTGGTGTGTTAGTCCACTATTACGATTGTAAATAGTTGTAGTATTCTTCCTTTCACTTGTAATAAAAATAATAAAAAAAATTTGTCCAACTTAAATTGAAAAGGCTAACATATCTAATTAACAAATGGTCCAACTTAAATTAAAAAGCCCAACATATATCGGTCTTAGTGGATTTTTGGATTTTCTGCCGTAGTCGGGATCCCGACTTCTTTGATACAAACCCGAAAATTTGTTTCTTAATTGTTTTTCTTTATTCTTCTCCCATTTCCCTTCACTTTTGTACCTAGGAACCCACAATTTTTTCCATTTTTGCTCTTAAGCTACTCAAACATAAAAACAATCGAAAACATATCCTAAACCGAGTACAGACTAAATATATAATACACACCATAAATATCATAAAATTGAGATTTATATATCATAGTGTTGGGTGTAAAAGCTAACTTCAATGAGAATGATATGTTGGAGTGGGGAGGAACTAACTCTATCTTTCAGGCTGAGCTGATGGCTATCAATGAAGTTGTATGGATTGTTAGGGACTATGTGGTGTCTGCTTTACTAGTGGGGTCTGATTCCCTCTTTGTTGTGTTGGCCATACATCAAAATCAGAAGCATGGATGAAGATGGGAAAGCCCTCATTGATGATATTATGCCCATTATTGATCATGGGATAGAAGTCAAGATTTTCTATAAGCCTAATGAGGCCAACCGCGCGTGCTGCGGATCAGATGGCCAGAAAAGTGCTACAAGGAAATTTTGGTGTTGAAAGGGTTCCAAATCCCCTAGAGAATGCGATGAATATTCTTGTTGAAGATATGAAGGGTCTTCATCTCCCTAGATATTAGCTTGTTTTGTGTGTTCATTTATGTCTTTAACCTTGTTTTGTATATAAAAAAAAAAGAGAAGGATGTTGGAGTGGTAACACTAGCGAGCAACACGAGAATGATACGTCGACTCCCTTTCGTCTACATAAAAAATACATAAGATGATATGAATCAAACATTTTAAATTAACATAAACTAAAAATCCAACAAACTCGAAATACTTTATCTGTTTATCGTTAATTATATGTATTTTTATGTAAACTTAATGATGTAAACATATCGTTTTATTGAGTAAGTAGATGTATGGAGTGAGTTAAGTATTGATATATATATATATATATATATATATATATATATATATATATATATATATATATATATTCCAAAAGTGAACTTTAAAAGCATGCATAATATCAAAAGTATAATGTGAATGAAAGAAGTTAAATGTAAAAAAATTAATTACAAGAAGTGAAATGAGTGTCATAATTACATTGATATGATATAGACAGCCTTAAACAATACTACAAGTGTATGAAGCAATTAATTAATACATTTGTTGCCTTCAAAGTGTTGGTAACTAATATGCTTTGTTCTTGCAATCTAAAAAACTTAGGGTATCTTTATTTGCAGCACATCAGATTTACTACTGCATCACTTTATACGTTTTATCACACCTAAAATCAAAATCTACCTTTACACCATATCGAATTTCAATCTGTATTTACACTTTATTTTTTACTTTTACACCACGCATTTATATTATTTCCACACCAAATTTTAATTACAAATTAGTCCCTTTATTAACATACTCCCCCCGTTTTTATATATATGTCGCAGAGAGAAGAATCACAGAGATTAAGAAAGTAATTAATATGTGTACCGGAAATGTATTTTTTTATTGGAGATGTAAATATTTTGTTGGTAAATGAGTTTTTAGTATTGGAATTGTGTTTTTTTTATTGGAGACGTAAATATTTTGTTGGTAAATAGAGAAAAAAATAATAAATGCTGCATTGGAAATATAAAATGACCGATAAATAAAAAAATGGTAAAAACTGAAATGTGACAAATAAAAAAAACGGATGAAGTACATTTTATTATCATCCAAAAAAAAACCTAATTGCCAGCCCCAAACCAGCTCTGCCATCGTCATCTTCTCCACCACCTCCTAATTCTCTCTTCCACCTCCCTGTAAACAGATTGGATACCATTATCTTCTTCCCCTCACCCTTGAAAGCCGACTTCTCTTTTCCCTCCCCATAAAAACTAGCCATTATAATCTTTATTAAAAATAACAATAAAAACCTTAAATCTACTTTATCAACACCACCACAACCGCTAGGCTGTTTCGAAGTTGCACCACCGTGGCGTGGTGGTGGTTTCAGATTCATTTTTCTTGTGAAGTGACCGACTCTACATTGGGTCTTGTTTCACGACGGAAATGGCTGCGCACAGGGGTGGATTTGGCCCTAAAAGGTAAGAATATCACGCTGAGGTGGTCAGAGCCACCGGACCGCGGAGATACATCATTACCAGTGCTAGAAGGTGAGCCACCGTCTACATCTGGTACGGATTTTTCAAAACGGTTCTCCCATCACTGTTGTATTTAAAGGAGACGGTGAAATTGAAAGTTTTCCGGTGGTGTTGTGTGGCCGCAAAACCGACAGAGAAATTGGATGAGTTAATCAGAAATTGGAAAATCAGGTCGTGTCAGACCTGACACTTGAAAATCAGGTTGTGCCTTTTCTGACATGAAAAATATGGTAAACGTAGAGATCCTTACGTTCAGACGTAGATATATCTACGTTTAGACGTAAGGAAATATAACTAACATTAAACGTTGCAGTTGATCTTTCCCTACGTTTAAACGTAGGTTTTCTACGTTTGAACGCAGGGTTTCCACGTTTAAACGTAGATAAACTACGTTTAAACGTAGGGAAATCCAAAGGAGATATTTTGAAAATTAGCTACGTCTAAACGTAATAAATTCTACGTTTAAACGTAGGTTTTGTTACGTTTAGACGTAGATTTTCTACGTTTGACAGTGGTAGATGGGTATTAATGTTGTTGTAAGGTGCTTGTTGAATATACACCACATTAACGAGATTTTTCTCATTCCTTCAAAGGCTTTGAATCTAATATCAATTTTGTGCTCACTTCTTCATCTTTCAAGTCTATTTCTTCATCATTCAAGTGCTAAAATGGGTAAGTTATTGCTATCTTATTTATCTTAATTCAAGTGCTCAATGTGTGTATGTTATTTATATTTGTAGTAATCATATGTCTAAAACCGAAACGTTTATTTTAAGTAGGTTGTTTATGTAATGTTCATACTTCTAAGTAGTGTATTTAAGTATTTTCTTAGGGTTCAATTACTAGGTTTTAGTGTAATTAATGATATTTATTTAACCGAAATTTGTGTTTTGAGTAGTGATTATGTTATTTATATTGTAGAAATGATATGTATTTATCTGAAATGTGTGTTTTAAGTAGGTTGTTTATGTAATTTTATACATCTAAGAACGATAGTGTTATAATTTTTGATTTGATAATGTAGTGTAATTTATGAAAGTGTAATAAATACATATCATGTTTACCATTTTTTGGAAACAATCCTTTTTAAGTTGATAATGATTTAGTTGATACTGACTTGAATCGTTTTTTTTTTGTTTTAAACAGATAATCGCAACACTATGATTGTTGTCTCGTTCAACGGAGAATTTACGTATGATCCTATCTATAACCGGTGGAATTATGTAAATGGATCGATGTTCTCATTATTTGTCCCAAGAAAAATAGGATTGAATGCGTTATTGGATAAAGTGTATTTGAGGCTTGGTATTGATCGGTCTGATTCAAAGCTCAACCTAAAAGCTTTGTTTACTTACGGTAGTGTGGGAAATATACCACCTGATGATATCTTAAACGACGAGACCTTAAATGGTTACATCGAAGCGGCCTATGACAGTAAGAATGTAATTTTTTGTGTGAATGCGACACCAGTGGAGGCAAACAATGAACCGATAAATGAGGAGGATGATGGCATTGATTTAAATGAGGAGGATGATGGCATTGATTTAAATGAAGATTGCAATACTCCGGATTACAGTATTGGAAATTTCCCTTCTCCGGTACAAGAACTTGCTACGCTGATCCAGATTTTAATCCGTTCGAGCAACAATATGGATGTAGTGGGTATGAAAACAATGTTGCTACACAAAGGCTTGGTGAAGCTTCGGACCAACCGTTTCGGTATCAACCAAGAAGACCAAGTCATAATCGTCAAATCATCCTTCAAGTAGTCGTAATATTGTCATAAATGACCAACCACACCAATCGTTTCAAAGTATCCTCCTAACCAACCTTCAAGTAGTCGTGTTCCACCCATCCAACAAACCATATAATATGTTTGGTGGATCAAGTAACTAGTTTTTTGGCTTCTCCGTTTGCACCTCATATACAAACCGATCAAACCGGCAGAGATGACAACAATAATCAGGGTGCACATGCTAGGGCAAGCGTACGAGAAGATTATTCATGGAGGATTCCCACATTTGAAGATGATGATTTACCGAGGTGTTTATCCACCGGTACGTTACATATGAATGACGTGAACGAATTGTTCATTGGGAAGAAATACGATTCAAAAGAAGATTTTAATTTGAAAATAAAATCGTATGCGGTTGCGAACAATTTTCGATGAGATTGGGTAGGTCGGACACACGTTGCTTGTATTACAAATGTCTTAACGATACATGCAAATGGCATGTAAGGGCGAAACGGGTGAAGGTGAATACAGATGTCACACGTACATTTGAGATCACAACGTTGAATGATGTCCATACTTGTGCCTCTCGTAATGCGGATAATGACAATCGACAAGCAACACCTATTGTTATTGCGAGTCCGCTAAGTCGAAAATGGAAGAACTCGGCAATGAGTATAAGCCCGGACAAATTATGGAGGACATGCTCACAACTTACATTGTACATACATTGACTTATGACCAAGCATACCGAGCTCACGAGATGATGAGAATGATGGTGAGAGGTTCACCGACGGAGTGTTACAACGCGATACCCTCGTACTTGTGGATGGTGCGTAATGCCAATGAAGGGACCTATATTGACTTTCGCCTTGATAATGGGAAGGTTCGACGCTTGTTTCATGTCTTTGGGAGCAAGCCGTCGTGGGTTCAAGTATTGTCGACCTATTTTGTGTGTGGACGCAACTCATCCGAAAACCCGTTTCTCCGGACAACTATTTATTGCCGTTGTTCTTTGTAGATGCCGGTGACCACCTATTCCCCGTAGCATTCGGTATTGCCGAAAAAGAATGCAACGATTCATGGGGGTATTTCATGAGACATTTGAGGGTGGCCATTGGAGGTATCCATGATGAAAACTTGAGCTTTATTTCGACGAGACACCAGGCTATTAGAAATGCGGTTGGTCGTGTATTTCCCGATGCATATCATGGTGTTTGCTATCATCATTTAAAAGGCAATCCGACCAAAAAATGGAAAGATCACGGTTTTTGTGAAGATACATTCTATCAAACAAACTTATGCATTCTCGGAGGCCGAATTTCTCCGAAAGTTCGCCCCGATTAAGGCACAATGTCTTGGCGCATATAAACAACTTGAAGAAATAGGTGTTGAACGGTGGGCGCGTGCCAAATTTCCCGGGAAAAGATACGCCTTAATGACAAGCAATTACGCCGAAAGTTTCAACCGTGCGATTAGAGGAGCTCGTCGTTGGCCCGTTCCTAGCCTCTTGGAATTCATTAGAGCTACACTGCAGAGATGGTATAATGATAGACGACAGAAGGCGCTTGATTGTGCGACTATGTTAGCACCGGAGATCGATGAAATAGTGGCTTCGAATATTACTGCTAGAAGGAAGTTCAGGGTTAAGCCCGTTAACCCCGATGAATTTGAGATTCATGGAAATAACTTGCTTCACGGGGTGGTAAATCTAAGAGAGCGGAAGTGTTATTGTGGTTATTTCCGTAAAATGGAAATACCGTGTACGCATGCTATAGCAGCCGCAAAGCATCACGCGAATTAGTCCACCCGAACTCGTTCACCGTATTATAGGGTGAATGTTTCAAAGAGATTTACATGGCTAGCATATATCCAATTCCTAACAAGAGAGGATTGGGATGTTCCGCAGTCGGTAAGAAACATGAAAGTCGGAGTGCCTAATATGAGATATGCGCCGATGCCGTGGAGCACCAAGAAGAGGTAGAATTAATACCACTAGAATCCCTTCGAATGGGAACGTCCAGGCCATCGAATGTGTGTAGCAACCGTAAACATCCAGGACATAACGAGCTAGTTGCACGCAATACCGGTAGGATTGTTATTAGAATGGATTGTTATTGATTTTTGTTATGGTGGTATTAGAATGGATTGTTATTGATTGTTATTGATTTTTGTTATGTAGTATTTTATTAATGGATTGTAGTAATGATTGTATTCGGTTATTAATCGGTATCAAGTTTGTCTTGCATTACACTACCTCTGTAAAACTAACAGTAATTATTACGGGGTTTACACACAAGAAAAAAGAGTAAACTATACATTGAGTTAACAATAAGATGACGCTTAAATAAACTAAGGGTGATCAATAAATAGGATAGGATGACGCCTAAATAAATGATCTTCAATATTTAGTAATCACCACATTAAACACGACGTGATTTTCTATAGGTTGATCAATGACTTCAAAGCTGTATTCATCTCCCGCATTTAGGTCATTGTCCGAATGAAATCATACAACCCGCTTAAACGAACTTTTTCATTTGCCATATAGACAATTCTAGCAGGCCATGATTCCCCTGTGGCAATTCGCAGTTCCATGGACTTGTTTCGCAACATGTCGTTTGTTCTCGCAAATGCCTTTGGAATACTCTACAAATCACAAACAAATTTAAAAACTTTTTCAAAATGGGGAAAATAATATCAAACAAGAAAATAACTAAAAATATATTAAATATCTCACCACATAATAACAACCATGTGAAAATACCCAGTTTGGCAGCGTCGTCTGAAAATGGGGATTTCGGTTACCCGCACTCGCGCACTCGCATCATCAATCGCATCATCACCCGCATCATCATCCGCATCATCGGTCTCGAAAAAGTCTTCTGACAAGAAGTGTGATCATAAAGAAGAGTGTCGAAAATGAAATCCCTCCTGTTTTCAAACACTATAAACTCCCTCTCATTCAAGTAATGAGCCGCCACATACTCCTCCCAACCTTCCCCAAAGAAACGAAGAATTCCATTGTCTGTGGCTCCAACTCTCACTTCCCATGTCCCTAATCGGCTTTTGAGAACGGCCCTATCTAGGTTCCTCAGCGTGTCGTTCAACCTATTAACGTATGCTGGAGGTAGTGTCTATGAAAAAAGAAACATTTCACGTTTGTTTGATCATAATAATACAAGTGATATAAAAGTAAATAAATTAATAATGACATACCAAACTTGTTGCGAAACCGCCATCAAGAACTTTAAAGAAACGATCATTATCCATTTCAAAGAGTTTGAAGGTGAAGAAGTGTAAATTGAAAGGTGAAGGTGAAGAAGTGTAAATTGAAAGGTGAAGAAGTGATTCTCTTTACACTACTTAAAAGAGTTTGAAGAAATCATTTAAAGGGCTCGTACTTGTTCAACAACAATAATTGCATGTAACACACTAGTACTTGCATTCCCTACGTTTGAACGTAGAGAATGTTGCATTACCTACGTTTGAACGTAGATAATGTTGCTTTGCTACGTTTGGACGTAGGGAATGTTGCATTCCCTACGTTTGAACGTAGATAATGCAACATTCTCTACGTTTGAACGTAGGGATTGTTGCATTCCCTACGTTTGAACATAGAGAATGTTGCATTATCTACGTTCAAACGTAGGGAATGTTGCAGCCATACATTTATATTTAAAGAACGATCATTATCCATTTTAAGTTGAGTTGTTTTTTAAACAAATTGAATACTCATCAAAACAACATCACCAAAAATATAAATGGCTACCAACATACAACAAAATACCAAAAATATAACATACACCAAAAATTTCCAAAATTAACATACACCAAAAATTCCAAAATTAACATACACCAAAACAATGTTTCTACAAATTAGTTTACAATCGTACTATTTGATTAAAAAGTTGGACGTAAACTTTTTTCCGGAACAACGGCATGTTCTTATGATGGAGGAGCGAAAAATCTTCCTTGTGCAACAAATGCTCAATGAATTTTGCCGTGTATAACCCACAATCACCCCCGTATAAAATGGATAGTGTCAGAATAGTGTAGATTGTATAATGTGATAAATAGTTAGAAGTTTATAACACTTACGGAATTGGCATTTGTGGTACGTCTTCTACTATTTTCACTTCCAAAGGAGGCTTCGCCGGATCAACCATTTTTGGGAGTTGACATAATTGTGCATCGGTCTCGAACACTTTCCTAAACGAAACTCCCAACCTATTGATGCTGGCTTCTACATCAGGCTTGTACTTTTGCCCCGACGGACAATCAAACAACATAACCTTCCATTGGGGAATAGACACTTGCACGGCTGCCCAGTGAGATGTAGTAATGGCCCAGGGAGTGTATATCACAGTGTTTTCATCCCACTTCGAAGTGTACCGAGTCACAAACACCGGAATTTCGTATTTGTGAGTGCATCAACCGATCCGCAATAATAAGCAAAATCCGAGTACGCAATGGCCGAATGTGGTGTGAAGCATGCCGGATATGATTCCATTTGGCGTTCTACCAAGTCCATATACGCATCCACATGCCGTACGTATTCAAAATTGAAGTTAGAGATAATGAAATAAGAAATATGCAAGTGAAGTCAAAAGAATATACCGTAGCCTCCAACTCCATAAGTGGACTGCGGAGACGTGACCACCAAGCCTTGGGAAGCGGTAGAGTCAGGCGAAAACCAGCTGACATCCCGACGGGAATTTCAATTGGGGGCGGATTTTCTTGATTGAACCATTTGATGAACTTGTTTTCAAACTCATCCGAAAACTTTTTTCGCGGTGTTGACGTGGCCTTTTCTAGTGCTAATACCAGTCCTTAACCGACAGTGTATCGGGTCAAACTGTAGTGCTAGTATGGTGAGTCAGAGTGTCGAATCCTCGTGGAACTTGGTAATTCTTCTAAGTGTGGTTAAACACCAAAGTATTTGTGATTAACTCGATCTAAACCGCAATTTTATAACACGATTACTACTATTCTACTCAACATAAAATAAATACGTAATTTAAAAATTATTCTAATATAATATATATAGATATATAAATATATATAGATATACATAAATTGTAAAATATATATATAGATATAAATATATAGATACCAATATATTTTATAGAACTAGCCAAAGTTTATATAATTGATTTATACGATCTTTTCAGTAGACGGAATGTGCTCGATCTTTCCTTTTATTTTAGGTCCAATTGAGTAAATGAAACGGTGCACTCCGAGGTTAACAATTCCTCCTCACACGAGCGTATGAAATTGTCATATGTCATTGTCATCGTTCAATCTTCACAACCGCCCCATGCTAATCTCGTTAGTCCGAACAGTACCGAGTACAAATCTACCCCGGATAAAAGAGGTTATTCCATTTGTCAGACGGCCGATGTTATTCAAAAGGCTCCGGTTGTCAGGCGGATCGATTTAACTTTCCAGTTTTAGTTTCAATTAAACTGTTGATTTTAACATTATTATGATCTCGAGCACAATTTTAATAAGATCTATCTTTCCCAAGACAAATCTGCCCCCGGGTAGGAAATAGGATTCCGTAGTCACGCTTTCGCACGGCCAATTTTACCCTCCGGTTTTTCTATCTTTTATCTCATATCCTAACTTCTCGGTCGGTTCATCGTTAGGTTATATGGTGCGATTCATCTTGGTTAATTACGTCAATCCGAATATTATCAATACATTACGAATAGAAAAATATTCAATTAACTCAATTTTAATCAATTTTACTTTAGACAAACATTCCTTTACCGAAAAGATCGAAATAAAACGATTACATAACTTTGGCTAGTTATTAGATCTATCCTAATAACATTATAAAAAGACAAACATAATAAACATAGATACTTAAGAAATTTTACCCGATTACAATGTTGAATCGAAGTCGTATTCTTCCGGATGTTACAACAACTTCAACAACACTGATCTTGATAATTTTCTCGAGCATTATAACGATACTACTTTATTTATGGCATAAGGCCTATATACATACATACTATTTCTAAGAAAAAGAGGTTAGGAAACTATATTGGTACCCCTTTGCAGGCTGTATGAACTGCTCTATTTATAAGCAAATTTTTCAGGGCCGGATCGATCCGAGGTGATGCCGGATCGATCCGGGAATAAAAAATAGTATCCCTTAGATTATTCTCTGCGGGATCACATGCTTTGGATAATCATTAGTTTCCTCGGATCGATCCGAGGTTAATCCGGATTGATCCGGGAGCTTTTTATTCATTAACTTGATCTCGAAACTTGATAAAATCATAACTTGAGCTCGGATCTCCAAATGACATAATTCAAGAGGCGTTGGAAAGCTCTTGAGAAGATCTATAACTTCCATGAAGGACTCTTCTTCAGAAAATGCCTTTTTGATGGGCCATTTGTTCGTCGAAAATATAATTCGATAATGGTGTCACGAACTATTGATCCACTTGAACTTTAAATCTCATGGCACTTCCTTACTACCTTCAAAAGATACGATTTTACTTCAAAAAGTGTCGTCACTCGGGGTCTTGGTTTACCTAAGATCCGCAAATAAAATACCAAAAATACCCCCGTAAATCGACACGACACTCCGGTTATTATCCCGGTACAAAATTTATAACTTTTTATTACTTTTACTAGATTTTTATAGTATTTAGATTTATTCATAACTATTAATATTTTATAAGATTATCGTTATAATTTCTTATATTTTATATAAAAAGAGTCGATAACGTATATAAAACCTCGTAATTTTTATCATATAAATGTTATACATCAACTACTCTCCACTTAGCTCTTTGATCGTCCTCAAGCAAAATAAGCGGTAATATATAAAAATTACAATAAAAATGATATACGTGGTAGAGTAGATTTCAAATTAGTAAAATATCATTTCAATATTATAAATATATTAATTATATCTTTCTTAGAAATTAACAAGATAAGAAGTGTAGATAACTTAGATAAATTATTTATCAACTATTATTCAAAAGAAATTCTGCATAATCTACTTAAATATAATTAAAATTATAGAATCATTCTCCTATCTCAACTTATATGAAATATTTGGAATTAAGGACTAAGTCAAGTAGTTGACAAAATGGATTATACTTTTTAGGCTCAGGATGTTGGTCAATCGAAAGGATAGAAAAGAAAAATCAAAAGAGAAAGAAGCAAGTCGTACGTACTTACACCTTCATAATTTTGATCAAAAATACCTCGATTAATAATATTCTGATTTTTTTTTTTTTATATGAACTAAAAGCGTGCGTGTGTGTAGAAAATCAAACTTACAAGCATTGTTTCATCAAGATTAATCGGAGTAATACTCTTTCGATTGAAAATTACAAGTCCGGTTTCCTTAAACTTGTAATCATTCTTGAGATCTTATGATTCGACTTTTTATCGGGAGCTTTTAAACCTCATAGTGATATAGGACATTTCGAGATAACACCCTACTGCACTCAAATCATTGGTAGCTACAACCGATTTTTAGTTGTTAATCAAAGATAAGGAAGATACCCGGTATTTGATTACTTCGTGTAAATATGGTGCTTCGTTCTTAATTCTTTTATAGAATATTAACATATCCGAACTTATTACCAAAATCGACTATTTTGCAAGCGTCATGAGGTAAGATCGAATATACTAATACTTATCTAATTTTTTCAATCTCAGCATACACCATTCTTAGCTTTTGTGTCATCATCTCTTTTCATAAGTACGTAGTGGGATTTTTAGGAAATGTAGACCACATTAAGCTAAGGGTCGATTATAATCAAAAAATGGCTATTTCGAGTGAGGTCTTGATCACTCTAATCAAGGTCGAGGTAGGGACAAAAATTAGAAATTTATTTAGGTAGGCTATTTGGCTATAGTTTATATTTTTATGGTGCCAAAAATCTCATCATTCCTAATCCAATTCCAAACTCATAATTCGTTTTGAAAAGAAAATTATTCTAAAATTTCATTATAATATAAGTATATTTGCTAAATTTCATATGAAAATTACTTGATAATATTTATGTATAGTTACATATACTTAAAATCTTCTGAAAATCTAAAATTGACATATATAATATGATTATAATATATATAATTTACTTTACTTAATTAAAATCTATTCTTACAACTTTATATTATTTTTATTCATAATAATTATATATTATCTAGTTATTTTGATTCAAGAAAAATTAAACTAAGTATTAAGCATTTAAGTATAAATTTATATGAGAAAATTTTAATTTTTATTTACTAACTTACCTCTACTCCCCACTTACGAAAATGGCATCGTCCCGATGTACGTTGAGTAATAAAAAGTAGGTTCGAAAATAAAATTAAAATTTTATACGATTTTGATTTTTATTAATTTTTGCAACATATATTATTCTGATTAAAGAAAATGACATATATATTAAACATTAATGAAACTATTACAAACTTTAAAGAAACTAAATTAAAAAGCGATTAACCGTCTAACTTAATCGAGTACTAATTTAACAACAACAAATTTTAACTGATTTCCAACAACACCTCAAACCGTAGATGAACATCCGGGAGTATCTACCGGAAGTAATCCCAACTGAGAATCACGAGATGGAAAAATCTCGTCTGTAGTAAACTCAGGCACGTGATTCAGTTGGACACAAAGTTGAGAGATAACCCAGGCAAACGGTAGCGGTCGTCCCCTATTGCGTCTCTACTGCGCAAAATTAATTGCGATTTTGAACATCAAAATCCCCCAATCAATGTATGCCCCCACGGTCAGTGCATACAACAGTAGCATCTCATCATCCGTAACCCCTAAAAAATCTCTAGTTGGATAGATCCGGGAATTAATGAAGCGTTTCCACGCCCTCAGATGAGGGGGTAAAGCCAGAGTCGAAGAATCATAATTATGATCAAACAGTGGAAACACATATTGAAAGGCTTCTGCAGTACGATTTACAACATTGTAAGCATTTCCGAGTTCCCAAAGAAACTCGTAGTGTGGGTTTTGCTCAAAAGTAGATAGTGGAATTTGAAAGATTTGATTTATGATAACTGGAGAAAATGATATAACGACGCCCCTAACAGTAATGAGATGAGACGAGGCCACCGCCGTTATATCGCAAGAGACGCATAAAAATCTCGACAATTGAAATGTTAATTCTACCTCTTGGAGTCCTAATCGCCTTCTTCCACCCGCAACCTCGGATTAGATTCCGTCCCCACCGATCAATTTTTTTTCGTATTCAAGCCTTTCTCCATAAGAATAGGAGAATGGACGAAATTTAGACGTCTTGGAACGTCATTATGAAAACACGAAGCATGGCTTTCAGGAACCACACCATCAGGCGTATGTGGTTCGTAACTATTGACCGAGGGAGAGGAGTGGTGAGACATTATTTTATCAGATACAGAAAATAAACAAAGACAGATAGAATAAAGAAGGAATGAGCAAAGTTGAAGGCTTGCAGCTCCTTCCTTTTATAGAAATGTATCTATCAAGCAAAAGTAGGAAAGATCTCCTTTTTGGCGTTTTTGTACTTACCGGATCGATCTGGAAAAGGGCCGGATCGATCCGGCCTCTCAACTAGTAATCCTGTCAGGTCGGTATACGAACACCGGATCGATCCAGAAAAAGTTCAATTGGGGGCGGATTTTCTTGATTGAACCATTTGATGAACTTGTTTTCAAACTCATCCGAAAACTTTTTTCGCGGTGTTGACGTGGCCTTTTCTAGTGCTAATACCAGTCCTTAACCGACAGTGTATCGGGTCAAACTGTAGTGCTAGTATGGTGAGTCAGAGTGTTGAATCCTCGGGAACTTGGTAATTCTTCTAAGTGTGGTTAAACACCAAAGTACGTGATTAACTCGATCTAAACCGCAATTTTATAACACGATTACTACTATTCTACTCAACATAAAATAAATACGTAATTTAAAAATTATTCTAATATAATATATATAGATATATAAATATATATAGATATACATAAATTGTAAAATATATATATAGATATAAATATATAGATACCAATATATTTTATAGAACTAGCCAAAGTTTATATAATTGATTTATACGATCTTTTCAGTAGACGGAATGTGCTCGATCTTTCCTTTTATTTTAGGTCCAATTGAGTAAATGAAACGGTGCACTCCTGAGGTTAACAATTCCTCCTCACACGAGCGTATGAAATTGTCATATGTCATTGTCATCAGTTCAATCTTCACAACTGCCCCATGCTAATCTCAGTTAGTCTGAACAGGTACCGAGTACAAATCTACCCCGGATAAAAGAGGTTATTCCATTTGTCAGACGGCCGATGTTATTCAAAAGGCTCCGGTTGTCAGGCGGATCGATTTAACTTTCCAGTTTTAGTTTCAATTAAACTGTTGATTTTAACATTATTATGATCTCGAGCACAATTTTAATAAGATCTATCTTTCCCAAGACAAACCGCCCCCGGGTAGGAAATAGGATTCCGTAGTCACGCTTTCGCACGGCCAATTTTACCCTCCGGTTTTTCTATCTTTTATCTCATATCCTAACTTCTCCGGTCGGTTCATCGTTAGGTTATATGGTGCGATTCATCTTGGTTAATTACGTCAATCCGAATATTATCAATACATTACGTAATAGAAAAAGATTCAATTAACTCAATTTTAATCAATTTTACTTTAGACAGCATTCCTTTACCGAAAAGATCGAAATAAAACGATTACATAACTTTGGCTAGTGATTAGATCTAGCCTAATAACATTATAAAAAGACAAACATAATAAACATAGATACTTAAGAAATTTTACCCGATTACAATCGTTGAATCGAAAGTTCGTATTCTTCCGGATGTTACAACAACTTCAACAACACTGATCTTCTGATAATTTTCTCGAGCATTATAACGATACTACTTTATTTATGGCATAAGGCCTATATACATACATACTATTTCTAAGAAAAAGAGGTTAGGAAACTATATTGGTACCCCTTTGCAGGCTGTATGAACTGCTCTATTTATAAGCAAATTTTTCAGGGCCGGATCGATCCGAGGTGATGCCGGATCGATCCGGGAATAAAAATAGTATCCCTTAGATTATTCTCTGCGGGATCACATGCTTTGGATAATCATTAGTTTCCTCGGATCGATCCGAGGTTAATCCGGATTGATCCGGGGAGCTTTTTATTCCTTAACTTGATCCGAAACTTGATAAAATCATAACTTGAGCTCTCGGATCTCCAAATGACATAATTCAAGAGGCGTTGGAAAGCTCTTGAGAAGATCTATAACTTCCATGAAGGACTCGTCTTCAGAAAATGCCTTTTTGATGGGCCATTTGTTCGTCGAAAATATAATTCGATAATGGTGTCACGAACTATTGATCCACTTGAACTTTAAATCTCATGGCACTTCCTTACTACCTTCAAAAGATACGATTTTACTTCAAAAAGTGTCGTCACTCGGGGTCTTGGTTTACCTAAGATCCGCAAATAAAATACCAAAAATACCCCCGTAAATCGACACGACACTCCGGTTATTATCCCGGTACAAAATTTATAACTTTTTATTACTTTTACTAGATTTTTATAGTATTTAGATTTATTCATAACTATTAATATTTTATAAGATTATCGTTATAATTTCTTATATTTTATATAAAAAGAGTCGATAACGTATATAAAACCTCGTAATTTTTATCATATAAATGTTATACATCAGGTGTCCACCTCACAACGGTATCTCCGGGAAAACTGACTATGTGCGACCCATCAGTTAAATAACGTGGACGGGTCACAGTCTGACGTGTCCTCAATCTTCTATCAGAAGCATCGTCCGCTTTTCGTTTACCCAATTGTTTCTCACTTGGACCCCCAGCTACACAAAATTCAATAAATGATCAACTTATATACTTTTTCACATTATAATTTAAATAACTTACTATAGTTTTGAATTTTAAATTCAAATTACTTACTATACCGAAGCGTAGACGATGCCTGGTCGGTGGTCGTAGCTGAGCCTCCTGTCGTAGCCTCGTGAGAAGCAGAGGGTGTAGCCTCGTGAGGAGTAGGAGAGGTTGTAGCCTCGTGAGGAGCGAGCGAGGCCGTAGTCTCGTGAGGAGTAGGAGAGGCCGTAGCATCGCCGCCTCTCGCATCCATATAAGGATCGTCCACCAATAAATCGTCTACGAAATCCTCCCCATGCACTCCCTCTTCAACGGGCTCGGAAACTCCAGCAAGAATCTTATCAAACCCGAACGTCAACGTCTGGTCGTCAGTAGCCTGATCATCATGCTGACCATGTGTAGCCCGGTAGGTATCATGTGGAGGAGATGGAGGAGGTGGAGGAGGTGGAGGAGGTGGAGGAGATGGTTGCCGATGAGGGGTAGTCTGAAAAATATGTGTCTTAGTTAGTATCATAATACATATAACTAAATTTTGACAATGATATAATTTTTTACCTGTGGAGAAGATGGAGGAGGTGGATGAGATGGATGCCGATGAGGGGTAGTCTGAAAAAAATGTGGCCCAGTTAGTATCATAATACAAACAAATAAATTTATCGCATAAAAAATTTGACAATGATATAATTTTTTACCTGATCTCTGGATAACAACGTTTGCATCATCCCCTTGAGTTCAAGAAGTATCGCCCCATGCTCATTCTGACGCTGAGCCACCTGGCGAATTTCCTCCCGAAGCTCATTCAACCCACTATCAATCCTTCTCCTCACAGCTCTATAAAGGCCAGCAGCTTCATCCTCTTCATCAGATTGGTCATCTTCCGCCTCTAGCATCTGAACGTAGGAAGTGTGCGGCACACGCCGTGAAGTGGTGGCATGTGAATGAGAGGGATCGAAGTAGGAGGTCGTGGAAGTAGGGGTGACCGTTGTGTAGCATGGGTGATCGCCGTGTAGCGGTGTCGTGATCGCCGTGTAGTGGATGCATGTCTAGTGGCGTGGACGTGCAATAAGTGCGGGCGATTGATCACACGTGGCGGCTCGTTAATCTCGGCATCCGTAATGCCCCTACCTAGCATCAATCGCCTATCAACATCCCTTGCAATCGGATACCCTATCACACGACTCGCGAACAATGTATATTTCATTACAATTAAGAATAACAAAATGTTTACCAAATCCGGATATAATTAAAAGACAATAACAATGTTTATTAAGCTTATTACCTTATTTGCCTTCGCCGATAATCCTTTCCACTGCGGAGGGGTAGTTTTGCAACTCCATCTCATCATCCGAGGAGCCGCATCGGGAGCTATGAGGGTGGCGCAACAACGATCGGAACAAGAATGTCGGGGAGGGTCTCGTAAGCCCAAACCGTAACGCATGTATAACCCCCCGTACGGTCACCCTGCCCTCTGAACTTTCCTTGTATGTGTTCATCAAATGACATATCTTTCTAAAAGTCTGGTCCCACAAATAAGTGCCCCATGGATAGTCGTTTATGCTTTCTACATTCTCCACCAAATAAAAAGCGAACGGGGTACCCTACCGGTCTCATCGTGACCCATCATTATCCCGTTAATTAGGTAGACTAAACCTACACGTTGGAGAACTTCGGGATGCTCCCGCTCATCCAATAACCACTTCTCAATATCCGGTATGGTTATCGGTTTATTGTTAGGAAAATGGATGTGGCCGTATGTCCCTCTTCAAAACACCTTGAATAAGGTTGGGGATCTTACGGGAGATCACCAAACGGTAAACCGGTGATCATGCTAAACTCCCTCCTACCGAACTTTGCAGTCGTACTACCGAATCTAAACTGCAACTCATTAGGCATATTCGGATATATGGCACTGAAACATACATATTGGCAGACTTTGGAGGAAAACTGCCAGTGCTCGTACATTTGAATAAATTCTTTAAAAACCCCAGATTTCAACGTGTCTTCAAATCCGATCCTTCTCATGTGGATCTCGAGAAGTTGCTTGAGCTTGGTATTTTCCCCTCTAAAGGTCCAAGTCAAATTTTCTCTTACCTTGTATACATCGTACCATGAGGGCCAACCAATCGTCAACATGAACATATACATTGTAAATAGGATATGTATTTATTTACTCCATATATATATATATATATATATATATATATATATATATATATATATATATATATATATATATGTGTGTGTGTGTGTGTGTGTGTGTGTGTGTGTGTGTGTGTGTGTGTGTGTGTGTGTATATATATGTATATATATATATATACACATATAGATATACTATATATATATATATGTGTGTGTGTGTGTGTGTGTGTGTGTGTGTGTATATAAGTATAGACACATATATAGACACATATGTATACATATATATACACATATATATATATATATACATATATATACACGCGAAATGTCTTATCATCTCTTTTTGTTTTTTGGAACATCGTTGTTTTGTGTTGTGTTCTGTTGTTTTGTGTTGTGTTCTGTTGTTTGTAACGTTAGGGGGGTAAGAGAAGAAGATAATATGGTTTTTACCACGTCATAGAATACTTGATGATGACGAGGGAGAACAAAGGCCGTACGGAGCCGGCGGAACAGACCTTATATTTTCAATCTAAAGGGTGCCTCACTTCCGGCTGAGGATTACCAGGCTGCTGGGGACAGGAAAAGATGCTCTGTTGAGCAGACCTAATGAAATTTTCTACGAGCTACCTACCAGGAGCCCCAATATAAAGCCTGGAGCTTAGGCATGACACAGCGGATTGGAAGGAATCGAAAACACCCTAGGGAAAGCATGCAATTCTAAGAACCTCATCAGGCCGAGGCGTACCATGGAATTCAGTCCGAGATATTGATTTTTGGATTTTCAAACAACAATAGTTTGTCGTTTGGTTCAATTTTTTAATTAACATACATGTTTGCCATAATTTCAAGGGCATTTTTATTGTTCCCCATGTTAGCCATACTTTCAAGGGCATAATTAGGTCATTAGCAATACTACTATCGTGCTACCTTACAATGAAAGCAAACATAAATCACAATCAAACAACATATACATTATCAATCCCAATGTAACACCATACACATGCTTCCATTTCCCATTTTTCTATCAAATTCAATATCATAAATTACACTACATTATCAAATCAAAAATTATAACACTATCATACATATTCTCACATATTAATAATTTTACATTAATTTACTTCTAAAACCTATCATACATATCATTACAGTTCATTTCAATAGAATTAGCCCCATTAATTCGAATCAAATAACAATATGAAAAACATATACATTACATTCAATATAAAGTAGAAATCTGCAGTTTTCTACGTCCAAACGTAGTGTTTCTACGTCAAAACGTAGACAAATCACGTTCAGACGTAGAGATCGCGTGTGTCTCTACGTCCAAACGTAAAAACCTTACGTTCGTACGTAGACCCGCATCTCTACGTCCCGAAGCATAATCCGCGTACGTTCGACGTAGAGACTCGCATTTCTCTACGTCCAAACGTATAATACTTCCTTCATACGTCCAAACGTATGAACCTTCATACAAAAAACCCATCTTAAACCCGTAAAACGACAAATCAAACAATCAAAATCAATATAATGATTATCAAGGACCACCACAAACCACTCTACAATAAATATTCGGAAATAACAAGCACATGCTAAAGTGAAATTAATATGATATACTATAAAAGAATATTAGGGAAAATACATACCCTTTCGCTTTCAACCGCCATTGCACTCGAGAGATTGTGAAATTGTGAAATTGCTCTATCGAATTTCTTGCCAAAATCGCCAAAAATCGCCACTCGAATTTGAAATATGATAGACATGAGTTAATGAATCTGAAAACCTAACAAGACCTATATAGAATTTACTATTTTCTTTTAGTACATTATCATTTGCTATTCTTGATGCTCAATATTTTTTTCTTCACGGACATGAACACAATTGAAATTGGAAGAAGAAGCTGTCTTGGTTTGCGGGGGATGATTCTTTATGAGTGGGTTGTAAATTTTAAAAGTTTAGGAGAGATGTGATAATATAAAAATTTGGTGGTAGTAAAAAATGGATTTTTTAAAACTTTGAAATAAAAATGGATGACAAAAATGGTCGAATCATAAAAGGTATCCAATTTGTTTACAGGGACAGGGAGGTTTTGAAATTTTGAAATAATAGTTGTGGTACAACATACAAATATCATCATTTTTATTTTAATGGGGTGTAACGATAGATCTGTTGTGGTGCGAATATAGACTCTCAAAACTTAATGTCGAATATATACAGAAAGTTGATTCAGAAAGATTTTTTGGGTTATCAAACTTGAACGAGTGTAATGGAAATGAATATTCGTCAAAATTAATATCAATTGCCAAATTAACGTAATTAAGCCTAAATAATTGGACCCATAATTTAACTTGGAAATCTACAAATTACTTGTAGTACTAGTTTTTCATCACCTAATGGAAGCTTCATGAAAAAATCATGATGATAATAATAATAATTCAAATTCCCATATTTAAGCAATCCTCAATTGCTTTCATAGTGACTGTTGCTGTACCAAAAGTAAAAAAATTTGCCTAAGCTTCTATTATTGTCCTTATTTTCTTTATAATACTTTAATTTACCAACGCATTTTTCCAACCAAACATGTCAAAAAATAAAAGGATGATAAAATAATAACGTGTCGTTCATATATAGGTGATGTTTGTTAAATTGTGATACCATATTTACTCAAGTAAAGACTATGAAATAACTTATTCTTGTTAAGGCATATGGAAAATGACAAGGAGAGGATGGAATATTTTGTTTTAATTAATAATGTGGGTTTAAATTTTGATAGATTTGTTTTGTTAGGATGATAGATAGAGTTGTATTTTGAATTAATGTCTAAAAATGACAAAAATCATACGTTTTAACAAGTGTCCTAATAATTATTATTAGTGTGTCAAAATGTTTATTTGGTGGAGAACAATGTCACTACGAAAGATATAAATTAGTTTTAAATTGATGAGTAAATATAAGGAATCGAAATCATATAATATATTATCTCTAAAATAACGTAGCATTTTTTTTTCTATCGTCGCATGGGTTGATTATTTAAAGTATATATGAGAGTACGGGAGGTTCTACCCTAAAGACTCCAATATAGGAAGTCACTTATGTGGCACAATCTCGACCATATAATTTTATTAAACTGTGTGGTCCAGATTATGCCACATAAATGACTCCCTATGTTGAAATCTTTAGGGTAGCATTTCCCTGGAGAGTACAATATCTAATAGATTAGATTTGAGACCCTAAGGCCTAAGCTATACTAACAAGTCTTTTCTCTAAGTCTCAGGTCCAGCTCCTTTTGTCTTTCTCGTTCCTTCTTTGATTTGATGAATTGAACAACAACAGTAATAATATTATACGAAGTAATTCTTATTTAGCTTTACAACTGATCGACTTGAAATTTTTTTTTTTTTTTTCCAGAGGAGACCCTCACTCGGGGGAAGTTATCGGGTGATATATCTATCTGTATCGATTGACATATAAATAGATTTGAATCACATAATTTTACTTCAATTTAGATATAAAAGATCTCCATTTTACTATATGGATGCACTCTGCATATGATGGATGCACCAATAACTTTCCCTCATTTGGCTCAAACCGTTTCTCTATCCTCCTGATCCATGTACGAGGCTTTTGAAAAATATATGATATGAATACGGAAGTCATATATATATATATATATATATATATATATATATATATATATATATATATATGTGTGTGTAAATACAAAATATAAAAAGATTGGTTATCTTCCTTTTTGGTACTATTTGAACATTTTAGTCTTTAGACACATTTTCATTCATTATTTGATATATTCACTCAATTCTCAACATGAACACATATCCGAGAGAAGGACATGCATATAATAACATTATAGTTGCCTCCAGAAATGTGTTTAAGTATATATCTGACGCGTACATGTGTTGGTTACGTAGCTAATATGATACGAGATACGCTATCAGATAGAAGTATTCGTGCCAGTGCATCATTGGTGACCACAAGTGATCTTAGGTAAGAAATATAATAACATAACAAATGAAAATTTAAAAAAAGACACGTAAAACATATACCATACATAATAGTGTTAATAGTATTATACATAATAATATTTTTACTTTTTTACTTTTTTCAAATCAAGACGGAGAATATGTAACATCTATTACCAAATTTAATGCATACATGTCGATAGTTTGACGATCATTAGATGATATTTGACATATTCCTTGGTGACAATTGACATATTTTCGAGTAATGATAGATGCATATTCAATTTGACACAACGGGTGACAAAACATAATGTCTCACGTATTTTTGATTTTGACGTGTTTCAAGTGATTGTAATTTAGACTTTTCAAAATCAATGGTATGAGTTTATGTTCAAAATTATTTTTACATACCTTTTTCTTGAGATTATGTTTAAAATGATACGTGCACAATCGTTGTATCACTTTTCACATGACCACTCAACTTCAATTTCTTGTTTCAAAAAAAAAAAAAAAAAAAAAAAACTTCAATTTAAATGTATTTCAGATATATATGTAAGTTTTCGAAAAGAAAAGAAAATTAGATTTTCCATATTTAAAAAGGGGGAAAAAGAAGAAAAGCTTTATCATGTCACAAGGCGTCACCTTCCTCCTACCGACCTTCGTCTCCTTTTCCCGATAAATGTTCCTAATCTTTCTGACTACTTCTCTCTTTATCTTTTACAGTATTCACATTTCATCAACTAAATCAAAATTATCAAATCATTTCTTTAAATTTTTTTTTTCTTTTTTCTTTTTTCTTTTTCTTTTTTTACTTTTTCCCCAACATTTTGCAACCACTCAGCTCCTATAAACACTCAAACCACTTCCCCTCTTCTTCAGCTCATCTGTTTATAATAATCCTCTGCCAAATCTAATCTAATATAATTTATTCTCATGTTTATCGCTTAAACCCATAAAAAATCTTCATTAATTTAAACTCTTCAGTATCATTCCATTCCATGCATGAATCAACGATGCAGTCAAGCAGTCCCATGCTATGTGTTGACTCTAGTTTTTCTACTCTAACCCAGAAAGAAAGCGAGTGTCTTGACGAACTCTGTGAAAATATTCAGAAAGATGATGGCTTTCGTGATGGATTTGGTGAAAAAAATGGCTGCAATGAAGAATCCCTGGATGCGGAGGTGAAAACAGAGACAGATAGGGCGGAGCTTTCAATGGACAACGGTTTTCAAGAAAAGCTAGAAAAGGGAAAATTAGAAGAGAAAGAGAAGCAAAATGGAGATGATGATGATCAGAAAGAAGGAAATGAATTTGAGTTCCCATTGATTGCTAGAAATTCGGGTTCATCCCCTGCACCAGCTGATGAAATCTTTCACAATGGCCGAATTCTGCCGGTATACTCTGTTTCCGGCAACTATTCGGAGCTGAGCCGCAGAACTGTGATCAATAAGTCTACTGAAACAACGCCGTCGGAAACGGTGAGGCTTCCATTAAAGTTGTTATTCTTAGAAGACAGAGAACCTCCTTCTTCGTCGTGTTCGTCATCAGAAGCTGACGAACTTGACGGCGTTGCTCCGGGGACGTATTGTGTATGGGAGCCGAAAACGCCGGCAGCGGCTGAGGGAGTGGAGGGTGGAAAGTGTAAGAAGAGCAACTCGACCGGGTCATCCAAGCGGTTAAAGTTCCGGAACTTTCTTAATCGGAGCAGCAGTGATAGTGCTAGGGATAGAGTTGTCTTTTCGCCTTCTAATGAAAGTAATTCTAAGAGGAAAGATGAGAAACTGGAAAATCCCGGTGAGGGTCGTCGAAAAGTCACGGCGGATTTGTCGGTCAAGAGCGGCGGTGAGAAGCGGCGGCAGTCGCTGTTGCCGTACCGACGGGATATGGTGGGCTTTTTTGGAAATGCAAATGGTACGACCTGGAATTTACATCTTTTTTAAAACGACCATTACTCGAATGGACAGTGGTTTCATCTCAAAAGAAAACAATATATATATATATATATATCGCATTTGACAGGGAAATTCATAGATTTGTTTGCTTTCATGTGATTATTCATGTAGTCATCGTATAGTTTTCATATTTTTAGTGGTGTGGGTCCGTTGAAAGTGCCAGACAGATCTTGTTTAACATGAAAAATGTAACCATAGGAGAAACGATTACGATAACGAATGATACAAGATATATGTAAACCGATTAATTATGACCCAATCTGATATAAAGACATGTATTTATGGGTTATATTATAAATGTGTGTACAGTATGTGTCTCAGACTCTCAATATACATAATACAACTTGACAAAGTCAATATCATGAAAAAAAGGTTTGAGTGAGCTAGTAAATTTTATTGTAATGATCAGGTTGATTAAGGCTACCTAATAGATTGAATCGGATAATATAAATTTCTTTTATGTAAAAATATATGTTTAATTGGGTTGGGCTTTGCCCCTCAGCCATGTGTTTAACCTCTATCTTTACACGAGGATGTTGAAGACTTATTAGACCACTTGCAGTAAATACTGTAAATCATTTATAAACTTTATTATAGAGATTTCAACAGAAAAAACATATATTCTATTTTTTTTTATTGTAAATTACAGATTTTATAAAAATTTCTTTACATCTACCGCATTCATTTAGATTCTGTAAATTTTTCTATATATCTTCCGTATTATGTAAAATAAAATTGATGCATTTCATCTTTAATAAATATTCTGTAAACTAAAAAAAGGTGCTTTTAAAACAATATAATAGATAGTTCTAAAAAAAATAATATAATAAAATATTCGTTAAGAGTATCTGATGCGAGTGCTCTTAATCATAAACCGTTGTGGTATTAGCATTTTTTTCATAATATATTTACATGTTGCATTATAAACGTGTGTACTATGTGTACGTGTACATGGTCTTAGGCTCTCACTCAATACTCGCGATACAACAAGATCTTGACCTATCAATCTTGAATTGTTGCGTTAATAGCATGCGTCTAAACATACGAAGAGTTTTACATCAAATATAAATGCACGTATTACGTGTGTGGTGTATGTGTTTGCATTTCAATACGCATGATAATGATGTAAAACCTCTTGATTATATATGAACTGTTTTCATATATGAAGACATTTGTGGCATATACAATTTATGTATTGAATTAAAAGTGTTTGGTGTATGTGTGTGTCTCTGCGTGTATGCTATACAAAAATTTCCAATGAAAAATGGCCAATAACATATGAACCTTGTTTGGTATAGTATATCTTTTATTTTAACATTTCTTTTTTACGGATACAAAATATATACACGGAGAAATGTTTGTGCCACATCAAAATATAACAAAAAAAATGCCACAATAAACTTTTAAATTATTGATTTTTTTGGGACTCATATGATTCAATAGGTTCCACATCATAATCAATGATTTAAAATTGTGTTGTATACAATGTTGTGGCATTATCACTACTCTATATACATGCATGCACAATGTTCCTACTGTGATTTGAATCCGAAACCTTTGAATTAAGAACCACAAACACATATAGCCAGTTCAGTTAATGCCTTGTTGGATCTTTTATTTTAACACTTTGTATGATTATCAATCAGAATGAAATCATTATGTATCAACAAATCTTAATTAAAAATGTAATGACATAAAGCATTATGATTTATTTTTGTAAGGACACTATGATGATTTTTCTGAAACGACAAGTTATGTTAATGGCGCCCGATTTGTAATGTTCCCAAAATGCTCGTTAGGAAACGTTGCACCAACAGATAATGCGTGTATTAATTATTATGGCATTAATTACAATCTGTTCACTTCTTTTTTAACGTTCCAGGTATTGTTTACTCTTTAATCATAAAAAGTTGATGATATTGGTATTCGCACTTTGTTTGGCCAATATTACTAACGATACATGGTTTCACCCCTCCACGTGTCGTCTATCGGTTGGTCCTCACATTATGAATAAGTACCAAGGTACGCATGTCGATGCCCTGATTCGAGGCTACGACGATCGACATTCAAGCAGTGTAGGATAAAGTTCCCAGAGTCGGTTACCGCAATTCGGTTAAGTCGGCGTCGAGGACAGAGTCCGCACCAGCTACGGAGGCCCGTTATCAGCGTGATAACTTGGGCAAGGGGCAAGGCCCATGAGACAATATAGGGTTAGGGCACGCATTATCATTATAAATACCACGTTCCAAAAACTACGTAAGGCTTGATTTCTGGACAATTATAGGATACCTAAGACAATCTAAGGCAAGTTCTTAGACTCAGCCGCAAATCATAAAACCAACCACGACGTTCTTGAGGCATTAGGGGTTTTGGATGTTCATCACTAGATTCATTCAGACCCGGATTAATTAGGTGACATAATTTGTCATCGTCAATTATTATTATGATCTACCAGAAAAATATATATATATATGGACAAATGATATTACATTTCAGCCCTTTAATTCCTACATAACTAATTAATGCCCAATTGCTATGTCACATTACATTACACAATCTTACTCGCTTTATTAATATATGGGTATATACACATGCAACATGGAACCCCTTTTTTTTTTTTTTTTGGGTCCATAAAGATAGCGGTGGTGTACACTACAGCTAAAGGTGAAACGTTGTTTTCCACTTGTATCTTACCCCATTGTAGGAAGTTATTGGATGCACCCGCTATATATGCGGAATGCATTCATGTGATAAACTATACATTTTTTATTTTTAAATAGAATTTAAAATATGTGATTCAAATTTATTTTTCGGTCAATTAAATATACATAGATATACCACACAAAAACTTTCCCGTTACATACCCAAATTAAATCATGCAAACTTAAATTAGTGAAGGTGAAAAAAAAAAGTTGAAAAATGTTGCATATGGATCATAATCTTCAAGAATTGACCCACAACAACCGCACCTAAAAGTCTGATGTCAAAAAAGAAAAAAGAAAAAACCAGACGTCTGTAAAAAGTCAGTGAACATTTATGATTTATTTATATTTATGTATTACCTCATTCCCATAAAAAATTATATTTGAAAAAAATTTATCTCATAAAATATGTCTATTTAAAAAATTAATACATAATTTAATACTCTTTTTCTAAATATACCTCTAGCCTAGCATTAATTATAAAATATGAATAGTATAAGTCTATTACTACTAAAATACAACACATTAATTGTGTTTGTTAAACTGCGTGTATAGTAAAATGTAGATTTTTTTTATGGGACGAGGGTAGTATACACCAATTTTTCGAAAAGTTCTTGTGTGGTGAGGGAATATATCTCGAAGTGACCCGTGGGTTGATCGAAACCATACAACTTCCATCCAGGATAGAAATTATGTGATTTCGATCAACCCACGGATCACTTCGGTGTATATGGAGATAGCACACAAGAAGTTTCCTAATTTTTCTTAACATCATCCGGTAGAACTTAGAAGAGGCAAAACATCTAGACCGAACAGTCGGAAACTTTGCATCCACCGAATGAGTCTGGCCCAACCTTAATAAGGCCCACCCACCACGTATAACCTTCGAGTTTGGCCCAACAAACAAATTATTTTTTTTTTTTTGGAGGGAACAAACAAATCTGAAGTGTCCAAGAAAATGATGAGCGAGCATGTCATTGATCAATTTATGAGGAAATCAAGATCATTATATAAGCGTGTGAAGGATGTTACTCGATCAGAGTAATGATAGAGGCATAACGGTTATGGCACAACGAATGACACAACGGTGATGTATCTGTTGATCATAACGAGTCAAATTAATAATGATGTAACTATAATATGATCAACGGTACAGATCACCGTTGTGTCATTCGTTATGTCCCAACCGTTGTGCCTCTATCATTACTCAATCAATAAATCAAAAAAATATCTCTTAATGTATATTAACTCTGGTTTTTATACAAGATATTTAAGATGAAAATTGGTGTAAAGTCGTTAGGGTATAAGAGGACTCGCATCAGTTACTTTATAAATATTATTTATTTTATAATATTAATCACCACTTATCTTTATTTTTTTTTACATATTTTATATAGTATGAGTAAACGCAAAACATTCTGATTCTGTACTTTAATGATTTGAATAGAGACTTTACTTTAAATGATTTTTAAGTGAATATCGATGATTTAAGTTTTTATTTTACAGATTTGTCTAGAAAGCATTGAACACCGGAGTAAAAGATTTTATTTAATGAGATGAAATAACAAGTAAAAAGATATATATTTTCTTTTGAGGGGAAAAAAGATATATATTTTTAGATGTATGTAATACTATCTTCGTCCCAAAGTGTAAATCCATTTAGTTTTTTGGTTTTGTCCCATAATATAAGTTTATTTTATTCGGCGTGTGCGGAATGTCCCGACACATGTTTTAGCTAGACATGATTTGACAGTCAATTCTAAGACATCTTGGGGGTTGGGGCGCCTCGCCCTCTGATACGTTTTGGCCGTTTGTTTGACGGATATTGATTAATAAAGTTCTTGTTTTTTTCAAAAAAAAAAAAAGTTCATTTAGAATACCAATGGCTCATTTATTAAATTTTCTTCATTTTACCTCTCATTTATCACATATTCAACCATTTTTTTTATTACTTTGCATAAATAACCGTCAATGGTTATTTTAGATTTTTTATCAAAATTAATAATACATAACCAATTTAATCAATTTTCTTAATCTGTGTGAAAAAATTCAAACTGACTTATATTTTTAGACGGAGGTAGTAATTTTTTTTATTTTTTCTTATTATATATCATTTTAGCAAGTAAAATTATGTTCGAATCCCCCTGGAAGCAAATTAGTCCTCCAGCGTAGTTTTCCTCTTTAGGAAAGTTATACCCATATTAAGCGATGTGTTAGTCTAGTTTTGTGTGGTATTAAATAGTTGTATTATTCTATTTTTCGATCGTAATAATAATAAAAAAGTTTGACCAAACAGTTATAGGTTTAGACTCCTATTTATTCATTACCATTTCAGGCTTTGAAATGATTAACATGCTTCTAAATTTTTGTTTGACCTCAACACATAAACAAGCTGACAAACACATAATAATTAATTAAAAATTAAATTAAATTAACAAAATAGGTCAAGATACATAAAAAAAAAAATCACTATAAATGTCTCACCGGTCCCTAGCTAAGATTCATATCATTTTTAAAAAATTAAAAGAGAAGAATCAAAGTATTTCTATGGCCAATCAAAACCTCAACATTTTTATTGTTTTCCATTTCTCTTTCGCTTATGCTATTTCAAGTACATGACTGTAAGTCTCACAATTAAATTCATTTTATAATTTTTATTTTACCGTAGGAGGAGATCGGCTCGAATTTGACATTTTAAAATTTTCTTTTTCTCAATTCAAATGAGCATTTTATGAGTAAATCAATACATTTAAACCTGAATAGGAAGATTAAATCTGATGATTTTTATTCTCACGTTCAAAACTAAAATTATATTGTTTTAATGTAAGTGGACTATTTATGAATTATAGGCATGTAAAAAAAAAAATTACATAACGCAGGTCGGTCGTATGACACTCGACTTGGCGCCGTCCCTGCTTATTATTTGCTTACAAATTGGACATTTAATTAATTTTGTATTAAAGTGGATGATATATGGAATGCAGGTCATGAAGTTTCATTTGAAAGAAACAAAAGTGAAGGAGAATATGGTGGTGGTGGTGTTGTTCCTCCTCCTTTAGCGGCGGTGCAACCGCCGGAATACGGCGGAAACTAAGGAGGAGACGTACTACTGTGTTGTGATGATGAAGACGTACTACTGTGTTGTGTATTGTTATAAAAACGCAATTTGTTAATTTAAAATTAAACATTTTCATGTATGTTCACTACTCTTTGTAACGACTAACGAGTAATTTTGGAATCCATTGTCTTTTTCTTTGTTTTTATATATTTTCTTTGTGTTTCTTTGTTTTAGCAAATGTTTATTTATTTTTATTGTGTACATATACTTAATCTAATGACTTAACAAAAATAGCACGCGAGGCATCCGGTCACCCTCTTCCTCCTCGGAAAACTAATTAAGTTGAAGGATACATGAAACATATCAAGAAATCATATATTTATGTCCTTCATTTTAATTGTAGCATATGACTTGATTATACTTTAAATTAACTAAACTAAAACCTTACCACCTATGAGACCCCCTGTGACGGCTTGAGAACTCTTGTACCTTTTTTCTTCTTCTTGGTTTGGCTCTGAAAATGCTGAAGAACCATGGTAGAAAGAATTAGGGTCGGCCTTAGGAAAATCGGGGGGCTTAGGCAGTTTGTAGACCGATGTTTTAGGTTTAAATTTGATATGAGACACGAGTTACTGATGTCTTCTTTTTGGGCTGAGACAGACCCAATCAGCCCAATGTTTTTTTATCATTACAAATACTATTTTTTTTCACACATAAAAATACTAGACTCATTGAGTCTATTATATTTTTTTTAATACATAAGTAGATTGAGCTGATTGAGTTCGACATATTAGAATATTTTTATTTAAATAAGTATTTGGGGCCCTGCCTGTTGGGTGTGAAAAGTAAATTAGATATTTTGATATGTTGTTTAGCTTATCCTGATAAGAGTGCATATGTGTACACTTGGTACGATTCTAGATTGTACAAGTGTAATATTCTATTTTTATCTTAACCCTTGGATTATGTCTTGTATTGAGATGTGTGTATTTGTTATAATAGACTTTTGCATATATGCAAGTCTGGACCTCAGCTCTGTAATTCACTCAATGAATGATCTATGGAAACATTCCCAGAAATTCTAGTTTGTTATCTTTTTTTAAGTTGGTATCAGAGCCAGAATGGCGCCGCCGCCGTCTTCCTCCGCCTTGGAATCAGGCACTGAACGGAGTAATGTTAGCACCATGAATACACCACCAGTTTCTACTGTTTCCTGCATACATCAGAGTTCATTTACCTCTCCTATTGGAGCTTCGGCTGGCATAACTTCACCACCGTCGATTGGGTTTGGTCATAGCATGTTCTCTGCCGGATTTATGGGAGATCCGAGCTCACAACTCTCACCATTGATTCATGCTAGACCTCCTTTCTCCCGAATGAGTATCCTACCAACACAGACCTTGGAGGTAATTTGAATCAAGCTTGTTCTGTTAAATTTGATAGAAATAACTATCTACCGTGGAATTCACAGTCCTACCTGTTATAAGAGGGCATAAACTTGAACCATTCTTTCTTGGAACGTATCCATGTCCCCTTCGATATCTAGGAGTTCCTAATTTAACTTTCTCAGTTATCAGTCCTGTGAATCCAGCATATGATGACTGGATGGCCAATGATTCACGTCTTACTGGGTGGCTCTTAGCCTCCATGACAGAGCAAGTCCTTGTTGAAGTAGCAGGATACACTACCTCACATGAGATTTGGCAAACAATGGAGTTGTTGTTCAACAATCAGTGTGAAGCTCAAATGTTAGAGTACACGGATGCTCTAACTAAGGTTGAGACTCTGATAAGTTAAGTGCAGCATGATACCCTATTACAAGGTCTGAGCTAATTCTTGCTACTCTAGGGGGTTTGATCAATGAGTATGAACCAGTTATTGTGAATTCAACATCTAGAATGGGAGCTCTATCTTGGCTAGAGGTCCAGGCACAATTGATTACTCATGAGGGGCTGATAGTAAGTTTCAATCCTACCACTAGCTTATATCTGTCACAAGCATATGCAAATGGTGCAATCAGGACAAATGATAACTATCAAGGCAGAGGCATGGGTAATTCTAACTATCAGAATCAAGGCAGAGGTAGATGAAGTCAAAATCAGAGAAGAGGCAGATCTAGAGGAAGGGGAAGAGCAGGATATCCTAACAACAACTCTAGGCCAACTTGTCAACTGTGTAATAAGAATGGTCACACAGTGGTTGAGTGCTGGTATAGGTTTGATAAGAATTTCAACAATCCACCAGCATCTAACCAAGAAAATCAGTCAAATCCTATGCCCCTGCTGCCTACCTTGCTGGTCCAGAATCTGTGGCTGGTCAAAATTGGTATGTTGATAGTGGAGCAACTAATCATGTAACCGCAGACCTTGGCAAGCTTCAATTGAGCAATAAATACAATGCATCAGACACTTTGGGAGTAGGTAATGGTTCCCAACTCACAATTAATCATCTTGGTTATACCTCATTTCCTAATCCTGTGTCTGATCTTAAGTTGAAAAATGTTTTACATGTTCCTGCTATTACTAAGGATCTTGTTAGTATATATAGATTAATCTCTGATAATTCTGTAAGTGTTGAATTTGATAGTGTTAGTTGTTTTGTGAAGGACAAAATCACAGGCAAAATTCTGCTCTGAGGTAGATTGCAAAATGGTCTGTACCAGTTGAGTCCTCCTTCCTGCCAGAACTCCCTTCAATCCAGACATAATCACTCTGAGTCAAGAATTCCGCAGTCCAGCTTCAGTAAGAGTCCTCAATCTAGAGTATATGTTAGTGAAGTCAGTAGACCTAAAAATGATGTCCTATGGCATAGGAGACTAGGACATCCATCCTATAGGGTGTTAAGTACTGTCTTAAAAGGTTGTAATGTTTTGTTAAGTAATGAAATGGAATTCTGTGATGCTTGTGTTTATGGAAAACATCATGCCTTGCCCTTTTCTAATTCTGAATCTATAAGTACTTGTCTTTTTGATTTAATACACACTGATCTATGGGGTCCTTCCCCAGTCAAATCTGCTTTAGGATATACCTACTACATACACTTTATAGATGATTATAGTAGGTATACCTGGATTTACCCTCTTAAAAGCAAATCTGATGCTCTTAATGCTATCCTTCACTTCAAAAGTCTTGTTGAAACTCAGTTTAATAAGAAGATAAAATATGTTCAATCTGATTGAGGGGGTGGGTGAATATATGGTGCTTGAACCCGTCTTAACAAATGTTGGTATTCTGTTTAGACACTCTTGTCCTCATACACATGAACAAAGGAAAGGCTAAAATAAAGCATAGGCATATAACTGAGTTACTTTGACTCTTTTAGCTCAAGGCAAAATGCCTCTTAACCTGTGGTATGAAAGTTTTCAACATGCTATTTATCTGATAAACATCCTACCCATGTTGTTGGTAATATTTCACCTATTGAAAAACTCCTTCATAAATCTCCTAATTACTTTAACTTGAAAGTCTTTGGTTGTGCCTGTTTTCCCTTTCTAAGACCATACAATAGGCACAAGTTTGATTTTCACACAAGGAAATGTGTTTTTATTGGATTCAGCACTGGTCACAAAGGTTTTAAATGTTTAGATCCTAGTGGAAGAGTCTATGTATCAAGACATGTTGTATTCAATGAGGATGATTTTCCCTATCAGTCTGGTTTTCCCAGAACTTCTTCTCCAGAGTCTGTTTCCGATCCCACGCATACCACTATATCCTATTTCCTTCATTTCCAGGAAACACATAATGCCCTGCAAAATCCTCTGTCCTATCCAGTTGTTACACCTTAGCCTAGTATCCACACTCCTAAGCTTCATTTATCTACCAGTGTGTATGCTCATTCCTGTGAGCCTCAATCTCCTGTCCATAAAGGTCATATCTCTTCTGCAACCGAGTCTGTCTCTTCATCACCCGTTCCTAGTCCTGAGTCTGTTTCTGTGGATTCTTCTCCACCCATTCATCATGTCCATCCTATGTAGACTAGGTCAAAGAGTGGTATTGCAACCATGAATCTCAATTTTGATCTTCTTTCTCCTTATTAAACTTATGCATGAGCTCAAGGCTCCTCCACATTCTCACCAGAACCTACTACAGTGTCTGAGGCATTGTCTCAACCTCAATGGTTGGATGCCATGAAATGTGAGTTTGAGGCTCTACAGAAGACTGGAACTTGGGAGCTTGTGCCTGCTCACCAAATCAGAAACTGATTGGCAATAAATGGGTGTTTAAGCTCAAACTTAATCCTTATGGGACAATAAACAAGTACAAGGCCAGATTAGTTGCACAAGGCTTCAAACAGTCCTATGGGGTGGATTTTCATGAGACTTTTAGTCCTGTCATCAAGCCTATCAGAATTGTCATGGCAATAGCTGTGAGTCAGAACCGGGACATTCAACAAGTTGATGTGGATAATGCTTTCCTTAATGGAGAGTTACATGAGGATATCTTCATACCACAGCCTGTTGGTTTTGTTAATACAGCTAAGCCTACATATGTGTGTCACTTAAAGAATGCCTTGTATAGTTTAAATCAAGCCCCTAGGGCCTGGTTTTCCACCTTGAAGCAACACATGTTAAAGCAGTCCACATCAGATTATTCCCTATTTATCTTTAAAGATTCTAATGTGACTATGTATGTTTTGATTTATGTGGATGACATTTTAGTGACAAGAAATTCATCATCTACCATACAACTTTTTATCACCAAACTGAATAATAAATTTGCACTTAAGTCTCTGGGATCTATAAGTCATTTTCTTGGTGTGGAAGCCTACAGAAACACTACTGGTCGGTATTTGACTCAAGCTCACTATGTTACACATGCTAATGCATAGATTGGGAATGGACAATTTGAAACCATGTTCCACTCATATGGTCAATCACAAGCTTCTCAGTCTAAATTCTGTACCACTGATGTCAGATCCTACCTTGTATAAGAGTGCAATTGGGGAACTTTAATATCTGACATTAACCAGACCTGATATTGCATATAGTGTTAACACTTTGAGTCAATTTATATATGGCTGCTCCTATTGAGGTTCACTGGCAGACAATTAAGAGGCTGTTAAGATATGTAAATGGGACACTACAACTTGGGATTCATTTCAAAGCCTCATCTGATCTTTCTATTCAGGCCTATTCAGATGCAGATTGGGCCACTTCTCCTTATGACAGAAAGTCTGTCAGTGGATATTGTATCTTCATGGGCATGCAAGTCCTTGGTATCATGGAGTTCAAAGAAGCAACAAGTAGTTGCCAGATCATCTACAGAGGCAGAGTACAAATCCCTTGTTGATGCTACTGCTGAAATCTTATGGTTGCAATCTCTGTTGGCTGAATTGCAGGTATCAATGCAGCATATACCTCTTTTATGGTGTGATAACACCTGTGCAACCTTCCTAGCTCATAATTCTGTTTTTCATGCTCCTACTAAACGAATTGAAGTGGATGTTCACTTTGTAAGACACCAGGTCTTAGCCAAGAAGCTGTTAGTGAGATATGTGCCTTCTGAAGCTCAAATTGCTGATACTTTAACTAAGCCACTGGGGAACAAACCATTGCAGCTAGCTAGCTCGTAGAAAACTCAACATTGTGGATACGAAGTTTCGTTTGAAGGGGGATGAAAAGTAAATTATATATTTTGATATGTTGTCTAGCTTATCCTGATAAGTGCGCATGTGTGTACACTTGGTACAATTCTAGATTGTACGAGTGTAATATTTTGTTTTTATCTTAACCCTTGGATTAGACATTGTATTGAGATGTGTGTATTTGTTATAACAGACTTTTGCATATATGCAAGTCTGGACCTCATCTATGGAAACATTCCCAGTCATTTTTTTAAGTGGGCGGATTTAAGATAGCTGTGTGAGCTGCCTAATGGTAGGGCCAGCCACGGAAAGTACGTCTAAAAGATTGAGAAGGTCAAGAAGTCTATTTCATACATTTTGAACCAAATTCGGATAAAAAAAATTAACATTCCACCTAAATTTGTATCTGAATAAATAAGCGCGAAAATAGGAAGTATGAAATGAGGGGAAAAAAAAGTGTACTAAAATGAAGAGATTTTACCAAAATAAAGATTGGAAGAACGGTATTTTCTCCCAGTTGTCCCTTTAATTATTCCCTATTAATTTTCTAACAAACGCACCTAACTTTGCCTCAACAACTTTTAGTGTTGAATGCCTTTTTTGTCATTATCAATTCAGTTTTAGAAATAGATCGATTAATAAGCTTTTGTATTATTATTAATCTAGCTGAAAAATGAATAATAGAAAAATAGTACTGTATATTCAAAAATATACATCTTCGAAAAACACTATAAATTGCTGGCCAGTCACAGTTAAGATTCACAGATCAAAAAATATGGCCAAACCAAACCGCATGCTCAACAATAGTGTGCTGCTTTTTGTCGCTCTTTGCCTTACCCTCTTTCGTTTACAATTACATGACTGTACGTATGACTCACTCGAATTAGTTTTAATTATGCTCCATTTCTATTTTTACACTTACTTTAATTTGAGTCTTTCATGAATTTTAGATTGATGCAAATATACGTACGTACGTACATAATACAGGTCAGATGACATTAGACACCAGGGTCGGTGATGATTTTCGAGGCGACCACCAAAACAAGGAGGAAGGTGCGTTGGTACTTGGTAGTCGAGATCCAGAAAGATTAGTCGCTGCAGGGAGCTGGTTTTAATATTTTTCCGTACATCATATGTTGATACCGTATGTCTATCTAATAAAAAAGTCACTAGGGGTATCCAATTATTTTTTTATCTCTAACACAAATTTAATAGCAATATTGTACATAAGTAATAAAATAAAAAATTTCATGGGGAACGGCCGCTGTCGATCGGTTCCGCCAGAAGCAGTTTGGCTCCGCCCCAAGCGCCTTATAAAAGCGCGCACACACATGACTTATTTCATTTGCTTACATTTTGTTCAATTAATTAATTAGTATTAAAGTGGATGAAATATATGGAGTGCAGGTGATGAGGTTTCATTTGAAAGCAAGAAAGGTGAAGAAGAATATGATGATGATGCTGCTGCTCCTCCTTTAGTGGCGGCGCAACCGCCGAAATCTGGCAGGAAGGAGTTAAATTATCAGCCGGAAATAAAGAATTGGTGCTTCTATTCGGCAGGGTCATGGTGTTGCAATAAGCAACCCGTTACGTGCTATGATACTATAGACTACTGTAATAGTTGTTGTTTTAGAAATGCCATTTGTTAATTTAAAATTTATTAACATTTTCATGTATGTTTAAAACTCTTTGTAAAAGCCCGATTTCGCATTGTATCTCTCTTCTCTGTAACAAATTTGGCTTCAAAGAATTGAATAAAACGAATCGTTTCTCAACAAAAAAAAAAAAAACTCTATGTAATGGATTTTTAATATCTATATCTATCTATATATAATATATAGAGGAGTGAATTTAACCCAATTACTCAATTGACCCGCTCTAGACCCGACCCAAACCCGTATAATATGAAGAAAAAAAAAACCCTACCATATTTATAGGCAATAAATTCGACCACAATTAAAATAACAAAAATAATTACAAAAAAAACCTACCATAATTACCTATCAAAATTTGATTGAGGCTTTTTTAAAAGGGAAGAAAATCATCTTCATTCCTAGACATTTCATATGTGAGTGGAGGTTCCAAAGCACTTGCAGTATGATTTTTTTTTCAGTAATTTTCTCAATTTCCACTTTTATATTTAACATGTTTATTCTGAGATCATCCTAGGAGGTGTGAATACACAAGGTATGCGAAATATATTTGCAATTTGATTTCCTTCGAACTTTGATTTTGGATTTTTGAATTCATGGTCTTCGTTTCTCGCTTGGGCATTTGTTTTTCATGTTTTTCTTTTGTCGATTTAAAGCAACTTTTCGCATTTTGGTCGGGTGGTGGCGGATGAACGTGAGAAGCTCGAGAAAAGTACACTCGTGTTGAATAAAATCTAGGAAACATTTGGTTGACGGTATGATTCATGTTTAAATTCAATTTATTTTCTACGTTGAATTGAATGTTTTAAATGTCTTTCAATCGATGTGATTTTCATTTAAAATTCAAATAAAAAATGCAACTACAAATCACAAATTTAAGTGTCAGTCTTCGTATTTTACAACTTTTTTCCAATTCTTCATTTTGAAAAGAAAAAAAAACGTTCTACTTGACCTATGGTGTAGAAATACGATTGGTTTGTATTCTGGATTTTTTTGTTTTCTTTTAGCTATGTTTTTTTATGGGATTGAATTATGTTTTGTTTTGAATATTTTCTTCAGCAGATATTTCTTGACCAAATTGACAAACCCGTCACCCATAAGAAGGAATTGTCTGGTGAGATCTCACTTTCTTTTATTTTATCGACTTATTAATTTCTTTCAATTTTTGTTTATTATTTTTTGTTTTGAACTACATTATTTCTTTCATATTTGTTGTGTTTTGAATGTTTTTGACATCATATTGATAACCAATTTGGCAAATCTGTAGGCCATTAAATAAATGATGCTTTAAATTTAGAAGTAATGTCTCATGAAATATTCAAAAAAAATATTAATTTAATTTTACCAATTAATGTAAAATATTCTAACATTAAAGTAAATTTTGAAACATATCTAAACTCAAACATGTCAATTAACACGAAATATTCAGACATTAAATTCACCCCCTACAAATTAGACAACTCAATTAATGCTAAATATTATTACATTCAATTTCATTTTTAAAATAATTATATTCAAATTTTCTAATTAATACAAACATTTTTACATTTATGTCATATCTGGAAAATTAGCCGCCTCATTTAATTTCAAATATTCGAACTTTTAATTATTTTTTTTAACATTTCACCTATTTTTATTTATAATTTTTTTAATTAATTTTGACCCATTTTATTTTTGCGTGTTTATGTCATTTAATGAAAAATATTATCACATTAAATACATCCATATAAATTAGTCACCATAATTATGCCAAATATTCTTTCATATTGAATGTTCAAAAATAACTAATTAGCCACCGTAATTAATACCAAATATTCTTACATATTAAATTCATCTTATTTCCCTATCTCATTTCAAAAATAACTAAATTCAAAAAACATACCAAAATTATAAGGAATATATTCGGCTCACGTTTTTCTAATTTTCAAAAAAAACTTACCATAATTATAAAATTCGCATACTGTAATTAGAAAAACCATTTATAATTTGATTCTCCTAATAAAAATAGGGAATAATTTCGGTCCTAATTAGAAAAATTATTTAAAATTTGATTTCACTAAAAAAAAAAAGGGAATAAATTCGGCTCAAATTCTTCTAATTTTTTTAAAAAAACATACAATGATTACAAAATTCGCCTACCCTAATTAGAAAAATATTTAAAATTTTATTCTCCTAATAGAATAGGGAATAAATCTGGGCCTAATTAGAAAAATCATTTAAAATTTGATTCTCCTAGGAATATTTTCGGCTCACATTATTGCTAAATATTTTTACATTAAATTTTGTTTTTAAAAATAATTATATTCAAATTCTCTAATTAATATAAATATTCTTACATTTATATCAGCTCCGGCAAATGAGTTAATTGTAATATTTAAAAAATTATAAATTTAATTTTACCAATTAATGAAAAATATTCTAATATTAAATTACATTTTGAAAAAATATATAAACGCAAATATTCCATTTAATGCGACGCGTGCAGACATTAAGTCCATCCTTAAAAATTAATAATAAATATTTTCACATTAAATACATTTCTATAAATTATTCTTCCCAATCAATATATTATATATAGATTTATGTCATTTAATGCGACATATCACCTTAAATTATAATGTTTCAAAAATGATAAATTCGATTTTACCAATCAATGCATAATATTCTTCGACTAAATAATACAACGTAATCGAAGATGCTAAAGGTGTTTTATTATACTTATTAAGGTACTTTTTTTATTTATCATTTTTATATTCAAACCTCCTACTGAGGTAAAATGATTCAAGAGTGCAGCTGATTTGCCATTTTTATTTACTTTTTAATATTAATTTTATTCATTTTTTGTTCTGTGGTTATATATAATTTAGTGAGAAATATTTTATACAGCTCTATAAAATAGCCTTCCAAATTAATGTCAAATATTCTTAAATTTATGGCATTTAAAGCAAAATGTTTTTGCATTAAATTATAATATTTAAAAATGATAAATTCGATTTTACCTATTAATGCAAAATATTCTAACATCAAATTTCATTTTGAAAAATATCTAATCTCAAATATGTCATTTAATGAACCACCTCAATTAATGCCGAATATTCTTACATTAAATTACGTTTTTAAAAATAATTATATTTAAAATTACCAATTAATACAAAATATTCTTACATTAATGTCATACCTACAAATTATATGCCCTATTATATTTAAAAAAAAACTATATTCAAGGTTGCCAATTAATTCGAAATATTCTTACATTAAAGTCATTCCCTGCAAATTAGTCACTCCGTTTAATGTCAAATATTCATACAATCAATTATATTTTCAAGAATAACTTAATTCAAATGTTTTCGATGTAGTGCGAATGTTTTTAGATTAAATAATTATGTCATTCGATGTGAAATATTCTTACATTAAATTATATTTTTTTAAAAACAATTTAAATATGCCAAAAGAAAATAATCCTCTAAAACTATTTAAAATTATTTATAATTATATAGAACATAAGTAAATTCAAATATGTTTAAAAAAATCATTATGTACAAGTAAGAGTCTTTCTTTGATACAAAATATTTAGAAATTAAATCATATTCTGAAAAATAACTAAATTCAAATATGCCAATTAATACGATATATTTTTAGATCAGATCATCCCCAAGGAATTAGTCACCTCATTTAATGCTTAGGTAGGTAAGGTATGTAGGAAACGTATCTGAATAAGGTGGGGTGGTGTGTAAGGCATGGAATGATGGGGAGGTGGGTATGGTATGGTATGGTGGTAGGTAAGGTAGGTTAGGGTGGGGTGGTGGGTAAGGTAAGGTGGGATGGTGGTGGGTAAGTTAGGGTAGGGTAAGGTATGGTAGGGTAGGTAGGGTGAAGTGGTGGGTAAGGTAGCGTTAGTAGGGTAAGGTAGGGTAGAGTAGGGTAAGGTAGGTTGGGGTAGTGGGTAAGGTAAGGTATGGTAGTGTGGTGGGCAAGATATGGTAGAGTCAAATGGTGGGTAGGGTAGGGTAAGGGTGGGAAGGGTTTGGTAGGGTATGGTGAAGTGGTGTGTAAGGTAGGGTGGGTTGGGTAAAGTAGAGTAGGATAGGGTATGATAGGGTTGAGTAGAGTAGAGTAGGATAGGGTAGGATATGGTTGGGTGGTGGGTAGGGTAGGGTTGGGTGGTGGGTATGGTACGATAGGGTTATAGGTAGGGTCGGGTAGATAAGGGTAGGGTGGTGGGTAAGGTAGGTTGGTATGATGGGTAAGGTAGGGTAGGGAAGGGGTGGGTGATAGTGCAGTAGAGTAGGTAATGAGTTAGGTAGGTAGGATGTCGAGGTTAATATATGGTGATGTAGGGTAAGGTAGGATAGGGTGGTGGGTAGGGTATGGTAGCGTTGGGTGGGGCGGGAAGAGAGGTAGGGTGCAATGGGGTATGACATAGGGCTACCCACCCCTTCGCCTTTATCCTACCTCATAGGTGCCCGTGCAATGCACGGGTTATTGACTAGTATATATATATAATGATTAAGAATATATTTAAAGAATGTATTAATGATGTATTCGTTTCTAAAATGCTACCTATTTCAAGACAATTTTTATTTTATTCTAAAAAAGGTGACATTTAATAAGGGACAAACAATAGTAGCTTTCGTTTACTTCAATTTTATGAAAATGATATATAATGCACATAACAACATAACAAAAACATACAATGGTGTAACAATGGATTTGAAGAAGTTACTATTGGGGTGGCTATGTACAAGTGACAATCGCCTTAATTAATTACAAACCGAAAACAAGTCTCAATATACGACTCATGAAAAAAAAAATCACTTCTCATAGAAGAAAACAAACTTCATTAGAAGACAATTGGTAGCAACTAGCAAGTTAATAGTGGAATTAATAAAATAATGGTAAATCGAGTGAATAAAATATTAAGTTGGATCTAAACAGATCCAATCCAACCCGAAACCAAACATGACTTAATGGACTCTGCAGAAGACCAAGACTAAAAAATCTTGGTCTTCCAGAAGAAGAAAAAAATTGATTCCAAAAGAAATATATATAATTAAACTGCTGTGCATTATTAATTATCAATTCAATCTCACCTTTCATATTCATATATTACTTGGTTTTAGAAAATAAGTAATAACCAGTCAAATATATGAACTACTAACCAAGAAAATTAAATATGGCTAAGTTTATTCATAAGCAAAAAAAAAAAAAAAAAATAGCAGATCCCGCCTATATATACATGTGACAGATACATTCGGTTCATTCAAACTCTATGCATCATTAATTACCTCATATTTTTATAAGAAACTTAATTTTTCACATAATCACTTACTCTAGTATTCCTTTACTGAAGAATATGGGTAATTTGAAGGCAATGTTCAACATTAATGTTCTTTTGATGAGAAGTTGTTGAACTACCATCGTTCCCAAAAGCTTAAGTTTATGGGAAGATAAATAATTAATATTTATATATTCAAATGATAGTTCAACATGATATTAGAGCGATAGGTCTAGGGATCAAACCCCGCTTTAAGACAGTCACCTAAACAGAAAGAAAGAAAAAAAGAAAAAAAAAAAACAACAACAGAGCGATAGGTCTAGGGTTCATATTCCCCACATTTGCTATTATACTAAACCCTATTGTTTGTCCTGTTGTGGTAATCCTCATCAAGAGATCTGTTAATTTCTTTTTATTTGCTCCCTCCATTCCAATTTATCTGAGCCATGTGCCAAAATCACTCATATTAAAGATGTAAGTTATGCATTAACTTTTACAATGAAATGACTAAAATGTCCTTGGATATAATTAATGTGGTATTGTTTTTTATATCTCCTACTGTAATAAATAAGGGTAAATCAAGTAAAAACTCAATAAATATTGCATTGGAAATTGTACTGTCTCACATAAAATAAACAAAATATTTTGGCAACTGCCTCAGTTATTGTGGAACGGAGGGAGTATTTATTTCATTTCCTTCCTTCCTTCATATTATATGTTTGACTTAATTATTGAGTTATTTATTTATAATTGCTGTCTTATTTGGTTGATTCGGGTGCTATAAATCGATGAGTATTTTTGCATCTATGATCAGTCGAGGAAATCGAGGTGAAAATAATCAACTTCAGCTGGAGCCTTCCTATTACTGATTTTCTTCACTACTCTATATCACACTTTCTCGATTATTAGAATTGTTTATTTTTAGTTATTGCACGTTTAGTTAATTCACCACAAATTGGATTTTTATATTTTTTGTTCTAAAAGAAATAATCTTCCGTTCCCTGAGGATTCGATCCATTATTCCACTATACTAGTTATAGAGGTTGGAGGTGTTTATTTTGGTGGTTTAACGACACACCACAAATCATAAGAGCAAAGCTCCCACTAGTTTATCGGTTCCAAATACCGTATAACTAGCAACACTTTGTATTTATGATTTTTCAAAGATTAGAACATCACCTAGAACTAAGCTCCCACTAGTTTATCGGTTCCAAATACTGTCTAACTAGCAATGCTATGTTCATGATGTTTCAAAGGTTATAAAATCTCCAGAACTAATCTCCCACTAGTTTATCAGTTCCAAATGCTGTCTAACTAGTAACGCTTTATTCTTGTTTTTCCAATGAATGGAAAAACTCTTGTGCAGTCCATTACACATTTATAATGATTCTAAAAACAACAAATCATAAGACTAAGGCTCCCACTAGTTTATCGGTTCCAAATACCGTCTAACTAGCAACGCCTTATGTATATGATTTTCCAATTTTTCAATTTAGAAATTTGTTGTGTAATTACACTTTTAAAATTCACTAAATGAATTTGTCTGATAGTCCTATATCATCTTTTGTAAATTAAGAATTCGTCTCTTGTTCAACACGAGTGACATCCGTGACATACATATACTATGTCACTTAAGTTTTTAAAGGTTCAAGGGAAATAAATCTCTTCCGAAAAATTGAATGCATTGTTTGATAATTTACAACGTACTTGTTACTTTCCACATTTTTAATAAAGTCCTATTACTAACAGTTTAAAATCCTAGAGATTCAGTGTTTTTTATGTTGCATGGATCCTGATTTCACATTCCCAACATATACGATGCTTTTAATCTACAATTCCATCCCCTTCTGATTTTTGTAATTTAAGTTGATGAATTAGCGAAATGGTATGTCGCAAAACAAGAGCATTGCAATGCGATGGATGATAGTTGTTTGACTGGTAGGGCTGTAAATGAACCTAAGTATTCGATTCGATCCGGAGTATTCGGCTCGAAAAAGCTCGATTCGGGCTCGTTTCGTGGGTTCGAACTTCGAGCCGAACCTTACAAATTAGATATTCGGTGGTCGAGCCGAACATGTTCGAACATGTTCGGCTCGGATATCATAAATTCATATACAGTTCGAACATGTTTTTTAAAACCGAGCCGAACATGTTCGATTTTTTTTTAAAACCGAGTTCGAGCCGAACATGTTCGATTTTTTTTAAAAACGAACGGTTCGACATGTTTGAGCCGAACCGAGCCGATCTTTTTTCCCCAAATACCGGACCGAACCCGAGCCGAATAATGAAAATATAAGGCTCGGCCATTTCGAGCCGAGCCGAGCCTAAGGTTCGAACATACAGAGCCGAGCCGAACCCCCCGCGGGGTTCGGTAGGGTTCGGCTCGTTTACAGGCCTATTGACTGGCTTGCTGACATGTGATGTATATTTGTGTGTTTGTTAGTATACGTGTATATATTTGTATGTACGATTGTACCTTTATTTAATAGCAAGGCCTTTGAAAATGTATGTAGCCGCAAGGCTCAAATCACACTAGTAAATATATACTTTATTAGTATTTAATTTTGGAACGGCGATGAAAATTTTATGAAAAAGATAGCTATCAATATGCTAGATAATATTAAAGAGCCATGCAAGTCATGCCATGCAAAGATCATGCAAAGATATTCAAAAAAACAGCAAACCAGCAAATTAAAAATTAACAGCAGCAAATTCAAGGCTCGAATTATTTTTTGAATCATGATCAAGGAGAGATAAGGTGGATATTGGAGAGATAAGGAAGAGTTTTGATCATGTTTAAAATCATGTTTAAACCGAGTACTTGGTGATCAAGAGTTTGAAAGCCACCCAATCTCTTGTGTAGTGATAAGATAGTTTGTTATGTTTAAATTTTGTTATGTTTAAACTTAATTAGATTATCAAATTATCTTTTTTAGTCTATTTTCGAAATATAGGGCTTAGCATTGTAATAGCTATAAATACTAAGCTTTGTAAGCCAAGAAGGTATCAAGATAACATAATAAGAAAAGTTCAGTTCCATATTATTTCTTCAGTTTTTCTACATTGTATCAGAGCTTATTGGTGTTTGATCACCACATAATCCACAGCTCACAATCATGTCTGTTACATCAATCAATGTCAACAGCATCATATCTCTTAAACTCTCATCCAGAAATTACCCTTTATGGCGTGAACAAGCCCTAGCATTTGCAGACAACCAAGATGTCCTAGGACATCTAACTGGGGATGATCCTGCCTCAAATCAGACACAAATCAGTACAGATGCTACTGCTGCACCAACCACAAATCCAGAATACACTAAATGGAAGAAGGCAGACAGATTATTAAGAGCATGGTTGATCGGATCACTAACAGAAGAATCATTAAGTCTGGTGATTGGATTGGACTCTGCAAAAGCTGTGTGGGATGCCCTCAAACGTGCCTATGCCCAAGAATCTCAAGAGAGAGAGTTTAATTTGAAGCAACAAGTCACCTACATGAGGAAAGATGAGTCAAAATCCATCAATGATCATGTCCAGTACTTTAAGGGCCTGTGTGATAGTTTGGCTGCCATTGGAAAGCCAATACCAGATGCTGAAAAGGTCTACTTCCTATTAACTAGTTTAGGTCCCCAATATGAGACCTTCACAACAACCATGCTCATGCACAAGCCAACCTATGAAGAATTAGTAGGTCATCTACAGAACTTGGATCAGAGAAGGCCATGGTTTGCTGCAAAAGACTCAGACACCTCTCATCTAGCATTTTATGGACAAAGACCACAACAAAGGAGTGATTCACAACCAAGGTTCAACTCTACAGGTAGAGGTTTTCAGGCACAGCAATCAAGAGGGGCATCAGGACCATCAGATCAGACTAAGAAGGTGTTCAGAAGGATGTCCAGAGCAGAAAGAGATCAATATAAGGCTGAAACATGTGACTTCTGTGGAGTTCAAGGGCATATCTCCAAAATCTGTTGGTGGAACAATAAGGCAAAAGAGGAGGTCCTTCCCCAAGCATTATCAGCCTTGACACTGGATAATACAGTTGCAGACACTGAGTGGCTGATGGACACAGGTGCCACCAACCACATGACAGGTAATCCTAAACTTTTGCATAATTTACACACATATTCAGGTTCCCCTTATGTAATTGTTGGAAATGGAACTGCACTTCCCATACAGGGCATTGGAGATATTCATGTCACATATAACAATGAAATTTTAGTCATTACAGATGTCTTGTTGGTGCCTAATATGACCAAAAACCTAATTTCTGTTAGGCAACTTACAAAACAATATGATGCTCACTGTTTGTTTACTAATGCTGGTTTCATTCTTAAGGCAAACAAAATAGATCAGATCTTCCTGAAGGGAGGATGTAGAGGGGACCTATATGCTCTTCCAAGTGACCACCATGCCCTTGCAGTCCACAGCACAAAGTCATGCACCACTGAAGTCTGGCATCAGAGATTAGGCCATATTTAGTTTCCCACAGTTCATGCTTTAAAAAATAAAGGATTCATTGATGTTTTAGGCACAAATAAGCAGGAGCATTTATGTGAAAGTTGTCGGTTAGGCAAACTTTCAAAGCTCCCTTTTTCTCATTCTGAACATGGTTCTTCCAGTATTTTTGAATTGATCCACTGTGATCTTTGGGGCCCTGCCCCTGTTGAATCCATAGGCAAATTTCATTATTATGCTAGCTTTGTTGATGATTTCTCCAAATATGTTTGGCTTGTTCCTTTAAAGCACAAATCAAATTTCTTCATTGTTTTTATTCACTTTGAAAAATATGCTCAAACTCAGTTTAATAAATCTATAAAACAGTTTCACTCAGATGGAGGGGGAGAATTTGTCAATACTCCCCTCACAAACCACCTATTAAAACAAGGTATCACACACTTAATCACTTGCCCTCACACACCTCAACAGAATGGCACTGTTGAAAGAAGGCACAGAACCATCAGGGAACTGGGACTAACCATGCTGTTTCATAGCAGAGCCCCTTTATTTTTGTGGGTTGAAGCTTTTTCCACAGCTGTATTTATACTCAATAGAGTTCCCTCTCTCACCAATAAAACTGACTCCCCATACTATCTACTGCATAACAAACATCCTGACTATACAAGCCTCAGAATCTTTGGTTCTAAATGTTACCCTTATACCTGGGATTCCAAGAAACATAAGTTTGATCCCAAAACCCTACGTTGTGTCTTTGTAGGTTATAGCAACCAACACAAAGGATATAAGTGCTTTCATCCACCTTCCAGAAAATTTTACATTTCCAGACATGTTACTTTTGATGAGACCTTATTGCCCTATAAAACCATGAATACCATTAACAGGCCTTATGTCCTTACCATCTTTGATTCTTGGCTCCCCTCAACAACTCAACAACCTTCAACTAGCATCTCTCCCACTTCCAATACAGAGGAATCTAGCCTATCCAATATACCAGATGTCATAATTGAACAACCCATAGAACTATCAGATCAAGACACATCCTTTACTATCACTACAGACTACACTGATCATTCCCAATATTCCTCTCCATCTCCACCATCCACTCCAGATGATTTCCCTACTTCATCAGACTCCAACACTCCAGATGACCAAATTAATGATGACCAGTCTATGTCACCCACAGTTGCATCCACTAACTCAGACAATGCTCCAATTTCTCCACACCTCTCTCCAAGAGCTACTAGGGCACAACATGGCATCTTTAAGCCAAACCCTAAATATGCCCTAACTGCCTCTTATACCACCATCCCAACAGAACCAAAAACAGTCAAAAGTGCCCTAAAACATGAAGGATGGAAATCAGCAATGCAAGATGAACTGCAGGCCCTCTTAGAAAATCAGACATGGCACCTTGTCCCTAGGACTCCAGATATGCATGTTATAGGATCTAAATGGGTATTTAAGGCCAAACTCAAAGCTGATGGTACCCTAGACAGACTAAAGGCAAGATTAGTTGGCAAAGGGTATGCCCAAGTAGATGGTCTGGATTATGTAGAAACATACTCCCCTGTCGTCAAACCTAGCACCATTAGGATCCTTCTTTCCATTGCTCTATCCAGACAGTGGTCTGTCAGACAGTTGGATGTTAAAAATGCATTCTTACATGGCCATATTTCTGAAACTCTATACATGGAACAGCCTCCAGGTATGTGTGATCCTAAATTCCCATAACATGTCTGCAAGTTAAGCAAAGCACTTTATGGGTTAAAACAAGCCCCAAGGGCTTGGTTTGACAAGATTTAGTACTTTCTTACTTTCATATGGTTTTCATTCTTTGTTTATCGACCCTCTCTATTTTATTATCATGCTAATCAAAGCACCCTAGTGCTCCTTTTGTATGTGGATGATATGCTTGTTACGAGTTCAAATTCTCACCTATTGAGTTCATTCATCAAAGTACTCCATACGAGTTTGCCATGAAGGATCTTGGCACTATACATCACTTCTTGGGGTCCGGATCCAACAGACATCACAAGGCATGCATTTACATCAATCCCACTATGCTACAACTATCATTCAAAGGGCAGCCATGCAAGATTGCAAACCAGCAAACACTCCAATGGCTACTAAACCTCTAGTTCCCCTAAGCTCACCTCCTGCAGATGCTACATTCTACAGAAGTATCATTGGTGCACTCCAGTACCTGACTTTCACCAGGCCAGACATCACATTTGCAGTTAATTATCTGTCCCAATTTATGCAAGCTCCCAATCAGTTCCATATGCAACAAGTTCAAAGACTCCTAAGATATGTCAAATCCACTTTACAACTAGGCATTTCTCTCAAGGCCACATCACACCTCAATCTCTATGCATTCTCAGATGCTGATTGGGCAGGCTGTCCAACAACCAGGAGATCAGTTATAGGGTACTGCACTTTCCTAGGGCCCAACCTCATCTCCTGGTGTGCAAAGAAACAGCCTGTTAGGTGTAATGCCCGAAAGACAATTTTGTAATTGTTTTATTTAATAAATGAAATGATATTATTATTCATATTTATTATCCTCATAATCACCGATGTGACAATAGTATTTACACTACAGAAAACCCTAAGTATATCGTTTATGTAATCACTTAACTCAGTGTATGGTATATACACGGGAGGATTGAGTTAGTGAAGATGTACTTAAAATACAATTAGCCCGTAGTGAAGTTAATCGAGAGTATCGGGTCTCTCCCTTAACGTGCTATTAATGCGCCCAGAACACAATAGGTGTGATTGTCTTATCCGGACTTTCGGTTAAGAGAACCTAGTGGGGCATTTATATATGATAGATATATCATATAGGGGTGGACCGATTTGATTAGAGTTCACGATATAATTCCGTAATCGAGAAGTCTTATCGAATCAATGGATGATCATATTTATGGATATATCTTAATCCCGAGGTGATCACGATCAAGCGCTTGAATCGGTATGAAGTTTGACTTGACGGTTAAGGATTACACCGAGTCGTGTGGTCCGAATTACCCCATCTTGGCATTGTCTTGGATTGAGTGAGTAGTACGTGTTATCACGGATACGGAATCCATTCCTTCCATTTACGGAAGTAGATAGACAGTTCACTTATTTGTTAATCCTAGAAACCGATCGATCCATGGAGTTCATATTACAACGATTAGCTACCGGTGAGTTGTATGAATTAATTGATCACTAGGGGGTTAATGGTAAATAAGGATAAGAGGTTCTAAAAAGGGTTAACGGTAACTTCCCGATTTAGAATGAACGATTATGGAGGATTAATCCATATGTAATGATTATATCAATGGACGCTTATTATTATTATTCTCGTGAGGAGATAAATATAATCTTTTAATCGGAGGAGTGCGATCACGGGATTATGGTGGCATATTCTGTGATTGATTTATCGAATATAATTATTCGTTCGTAAGATAATTATTTATTTGATTTATCGGAGCCGGCCGATTATTAGTCCATGGTCCCCGACGTGCCTCCAATATAGCATAGCTATTCTCGGACGTCGAATCCTAATAATGATATTAATTTAATTCTTGTTAGAATTTAATTAATCGATATGTGAATTAATTGTTTAGTGACTATTTAATTAGTTGGAACTAAATAATTAAAATAATTGGAAAAACCATTTTCCATAATCTTGGCAATTAGTGTGAATGGAAAAAATCACATTGACTAGGTCATTTAATATGTGATTGGCGCCTCATCATGTATTAAGGTAACAAGGAATTAGTTTTCTTGTGTATTAATAAGACATGTGCATAAAATATTTATTGGATAAATATTTATGGTAATAAATAAAGATAAATATTATTCTAGATTTGTTCTAGAATACTATGGGATTATCTTTTATTTAATGGGATTATTATAATTGATTTTGTATTAATTATTAAATCCTTGGAGGCTAAGTTTTACTCTCCTATATAAAGAGAGTTCTCCCAAGCCTTATACACACATTGTAAATTTCGACTTCTCCTCTTAGAGAGGAAGAAGGAAATTTTCGGCCAAGGGTGTAAGAAAGGAAAATCTTGGAGATTTTTCCGGGTAGCATATCGGAAGGGTTCGAGTCGAGAATTCCTTCCACCGGGAGTTGCTTGGATCACACGTACGGAAGATCGTGGTGCTCTTCACACCTTGTTCGTTCTTTCTATTGCGGTTCTTCAACTTGGATTTGGAGATCCAAGAGGTATGTTCTACAACCCCCCTTGTAGATGTAGATCTAGTTATTTTATTACGTGTATTTTATAGATCTAGATCCTTAAATCGCTTCCGCTGCGGATGATATTACTAACACAGCCAACGGTCTCCAGGTCAAGCACAGAAGCAGAATACAGAGCCATGGCACATACAGCAGCTGAACTCACCTGGATCACTTATATTTTCAAAGAACTTCATGTTACTCTGCCTCAAGTTCCTACATTGCTCTGTGACAACCTAAGCTCCTTATACATGACTATCAACCCTGTTTTTCATGCAAGAAGCAAGCATATTGAACTAGATTATCACTATGTGAGAGAGCAAGTGGCTAGAAAGCTTTTGATCACAAAACATGTCTCAGCACAAGACCAGTTGGCCGACATTTTCACAAAATCACTGCCTAAGTATGTATTTCAACTACTCAGAGACAAACTCGGACTGCTCCCAAGTCCCAGCCTCGTTTGAGGGGGAGTATTAAAGAGCCATGCAAGTCATGCCATGCAAAGATCATGCAAAGATATTCAAAAAAAAACCAGCAAACCAGCAAATTAAAAATTAACAGCAGCAAATTCAAGGCTCGAATTATTTTTTGAATCATGATCAAGGAGAGATAAGGTGGATATTGGAGAGATAAGGAAGAGTTTTGATCATGTTTAAAATCATGTTTAAACCGAGTACTTGGTGATCAAGAGTTTGAAAGCCACCCAATCTCTTGTGTAGTGATAAGATAGTTTGTTATGTTTAAATTTTGTTATGTTTAAACTTAATTAGATTATCAGATTATCTTTTTTAGTCTATTTTCGAAATATAGGGCTTAGCATTGTAATAGCTATAAATACTAAGCTTTGTAAGCCAAGAAGGTATCAAGATAACATAATAAGAAAAGTTCAGTTCCATATTATTTCTTCAGTTTTTCTACAGATAATTAAATTAAAGAAGCAAGATGTATAAAGAAGCAAAAACAAAGAGAGGGCAGATCCTCTGTTGTGCTGTCTTCCACAACAACCTGCTATGACGTACCATTGGTGGGAGCTAGAGGTAAAATGGAAAATTTTCATCTAATAAACACTCATTAAAATCATAGCCCGCTTTAGATCGATACAATGGGGATCCTTAATTGGTGAAAATAAGAAAGATGCAATAGGCAAGTTGCTTATACAAACATTTGAAGGTGTGCATGCGTGGTTGGACGAGTACATTAAAATAAATGTAAGCCTAAGGGATATATATATAAAAGCTCTTTCATATTGGACAAGCTAGTATAACACCGGTACCATCACTCACTGATAGAGTCTTCCAAGCAGAATCCCACATAATACGATCGCCCCCAATTGCACATTGGAATTAAATCTGGAAATATATATATGTAATAATTAGTCAATGACCCTTTTCATTTCAATTTCAATGTTATTTAAATTTCCAACTATAATCAAAGAAGACAACATGACTTACTTGGAGAAGCAATCTGCTGAGGAATCTAGGTCCACACTTAATATTTGCCATCCTAAATGGATTGAAGCTGCTACCAAAGACGCGTAATATGGCCATCCTTTTTCATATACGTACGTACGGGGAAGAGAAAAAAACAAAATGTTACTATATATTTCATGCACACTATATATATATATATATGATTGTTTACGATACGAGATCCAGGGCGTGAAAAAAAACAAGGAATTGGATTTTAAGGTTGTAGGATGCAAGTAAATGTATGTATACAGTAGTATATTATACCGATACTAGCAAGGGAACCGGTTAATGCTAATGCACCAATGGTTGCTGCGGCAAGACCGGATAACCATTTTTTTGTTGAATTGCCCATTAATAAAGCTGTGGATTTGACACCGATTTTTGCATCATCTACCTTATCCTGTGCCCCCAAATCACAAATGAAACAACGTCAATAGTTAAAAACCAAAACTTATTCTTTTTGACATATATAGTTGTTGGTTGGCAAAGAAACTTGTACGTACCTGATGTGAGTATATAGTATCATAAAATATTGTCCAGAAAAAACCAGAAGTGCACAAAGGGATCAAAATGTGAGGGTCAATAGCACCTTTAACCGCAGCCCAACCGCTAAAATTAATAGAGTTGACCACGAGTCCTAGATAAGCTTGTGGCTGCAACAAGAAATTGTAATAATTACACATGTTGAGAGAAAATTTCTGCTATTTGTTATTTTTATGTGACTTTTTCGCATGTATTTTTTCATTTCAGCCACTCTAGAACAATATTTTTTCCCAAAGATAGTACAATATTTTTCTTTTTCTTTTTTGACGGTAGTACAATTTCAATTTTGTACAAAGAAAACGTTCTATAGCTATTTGGAAAGTTTGAAAAATAAAAAAAATTAAAAGTTTATGCAACCTATATATATATATATATATATATATATATATATATATATATATATATATATATATATATATATATATATATGTCGTATGATATTCAAATTGTACCGTAAATAAAAGAAAAATAAAATGCTAGATGCCTTATAATTCAAGGTAAAGAATGTTACCCAAAAAGTGACTCTTTTCATAAGAGGATAAGTGAATCCGAGCACCAAAGATGCTACCCACAAGTTACGGCTGTACATATATTTAGACAAAGGCATAGGTCAGCAATCATACATATATTTCGTTTTTCATTTTAATATTTTGGACCACAAGATGATTCGTTTACCCCCAAAAAAATGACAAATTTTATAATACAACCGTTGTAGCAAGTTGTACCAAGTGGCATACATTACAACCATTCATTTTTAACTTCTCGCACACGATAAAAGTGTATTATATGAAAGATAGTAAAAATGAGAGAGCTCTAATGTATGTCACTTGATACAACCTTCTTACAACCGTTGCACCATAAAGTCTCTCAAAAAAAATATCTCTATAAGACTATAACGTTTACATAAACATATCTCACCATCTAAATTTTCATTGCTAAAAAGATTTTGAGAAAATGTTTAGATATATCTCTCAAAAAAAAATCTGTTTACATATAAACTATGACTTATATCCGAGGATTTATTTATTCCATTTGGAACACAGATTCAAAATGAAGATCCACTATGGCCCCAGCAACCGTCGTCCTCGTCAGGATCCCGGATTCATCTCTATCGGAGGACTTTAGAGTGCCATGCATGAACTTAATTGCCCTCAGTAGTCGGTTTGATACCAATCAGTAACGCTCTAGACCCCGGCCCCAGTAGTTAAGCCAGCCATAAATGATCCGGTGATCAACTGCTTAGACCGTCGTGCTCGTTTGGTCTAAAAAGGCTAACCCAAGACAAGATATTTATGTCTCACACTTATAAGAAAGTCGTGTGTTTCTCCCATATTCAATATGTAATATCACAAGTTTGGATCGGTCGGCCTCCATGTGTAAATATTATAATTTTTCCTTTTAGGTGTGTACTTAATATTATCCTAAAAAAGAAGAAGAGAACAGCACAAACCTTAAAGCGTTCACTGGGAGAAGAAGGCCGTAACATAAGAGCGTTTGAAGACCGAGGCAAGAAAGCCCTTGAAATAGTGTTAATGCACCGGAAGCCAGAGGCCTATATGACGTTCTTTTAACCTGTTTAATTTGTTGGATAAAAAAGAATTAACGATCAAACATCCTATAGCAATAGCAGTAAGGACAATTATTGAGATTGTATTAAAAGTGACCGAGCTAGGTTTCGATGAAGGCATTCATTGAAGTTCAATATTCATATCAAATTGGTGCTCGAAGAACTCAAGCTCAAGCCCAAATCCGATTTAACTCGACTCATTTACTCGTCAAGGGTAAATTGGTGCCCCCTTCTACATGTGGGATTGCATTTCCTGTTTTAGCCCTTATAATAAACCATAATCGTGTGTGTGTTTGTTGTGACTTGTGAATGTGTTGTAAAGAATAACATGAATGTGTATTATTACTATATTACAATATTATGATTATGATGTATATTATATTTTTGTAATATCGTAATATGTATATCAAACAACATAAGACATATATAACAAGGCATATGTCTCACCCTGGTGGAAAAGCTGTCCGATACCATGCCAAATTAAATGGTGGAAAAGTTGTTTTCCATTGATTGAATATGGTTTGCTACACACACGCATGTATACACTCATACGGAAGGCCTAACTACAAGTATAATTACAAATATAGACAAATACAAAATAATAATTAAATAAATCTAATTATCCTAATACATATATATATATTATATAATCACGCCGCGGCCGGTCTTTATACATTACGTGTAATTTATGAGATCGATGTTTTGTTATTCGTTATTCATATTATAATGACATTTTAATATGATTTTTCTGTCTTTGTAATAATTTTTTTTTTTTTTTTACCGTTTTTATAGTCTGCCATTTCAATTGGATATTATTAGAAAATTCCCCCACCATCCTTCACTCTTTTGTTTATATTACTGTATACTTTACTTTTTGAAGGTTTTATTTCTTACTATTATGGTTGACATTTAGTGTCGGTTCCTTATCCATGTGGAGTGTTTACAAATCTCAAACAAGAGAAAATGTATTTATCTAATTTTCAGATCACAAGAATTCTAATAAAGAAAAAAGTATTTCAAACCATGTGAAAAAATTATTTATTTTGAAAAAAAAATCTGATGAACAAAATTTCTAGATTATCCGCTGGTCCCTGTTTATTAAAAAAAAAAAAAAATAAAAAAATTTGGTCCTTCATCGATTGATCTAAAGTGTTTGATTGCTGAAACAAGGATAATATATATGCGACTCATCACTCAGGCCACCATAAAAAGTAATTAATGGACGGTGACATATATACTATACGTAAAAAGATCCCCGACGGTACAACCCCAGCTGTTTGTACAGACACAGTAAAACGGCGCCATTTCGGGTCGAAACGGCGCCGTTTTTTTTTTTTTTTTTAGGTCGGAACCAAACGGTGTCGTTTCGGGTCGATACGGTGTCGTTTTGATGATGCCGGCGGTTAGCGCGCATCGTGTACCGACGGGGATCGGGGTCCTATAATATACATAGTAGAACTAGCTAGTGCGTAGAGCGAAGATTTTTCCTATGTGATGGATTTTTACTACTACGGGTTTGCACACATAGGGTTTAAGGAGGCCACGCTTACGCACTATATCACGTAAATTTGGGGCGGGCGGGATATAGAATGACGCTTTGTATTTTTTATTTCACTCAATATAAATAAAGTTTCTTTTATAAAAAAAAAAAAAAAAAAAAAAAAACTAGCTAGTGCAAGCATGGAACTGAAAAATCACTACGTATGTACCACTGGCGGATCCAGCATACCCAAGGGGGGTCACGTGACCCCACTCAATTTCTAAAATTTTTTTTTAATATTAAAACTATATAGTTTTGTTGTTAAAAAATGTCATTTTGTCGATAAAAATTGATGTTTAGATTTCGTTGACCACACTGGAATTTTTTTTTGGATAAAAGATGTAGTTTTAGACTCCGGTGGCACCACTGAAATATATTCCTGGATCCGCCAACCAAGCGCATGCAGCCGGAAAATGGAAAATATAGATCGAGAGTAAGAATTATGAACATCATGCATATATTATATATAAATATAATCACGTAGGTAGGTAGGTACCTTGGCATCAAAATCCCGATCAAGAATATCGTTAATGGTGCAAAGTATTCCGCGATTAACGATGCCGACCAACAAGAAGAGTGCTAGCATTTTGGCATCACCAATACTGCCTGGCTGTGTTGTGAATGCAATTGACCATAGACAAGGCATAGTGATAAGGGGGCCTGCTGTAAATTTGTGCAATCGCATCAGATATGCGTATGGACGTGCCTTCTCCGGTATGTATGTCTCAACCCAAGACGATGGTGGTACTGCTACTGCTGCTGCAGGTACATCTGTTGTTGTTGTTGTTGCCTCTGATATTGAGCATGCTGCTATTAATCTCGGAGATATCATCTTTCGCCGCCGGGTTTGAATTTCAAACGATGATGATGATGATCTACACCTTTGGTTGATGATGAGAAATGGCAACTCCATTGCGCCGCCGGAGCCGGTTGTCTTCATGGTGGAAGAAGGAGTGGATGATCTCAACTTGGGATATGTGTGAAGTAGAAGATTTAATTGAGTGGCCATTCTTTTCTGATCACTATTATTCTCTCGATCTGCAAATTTATGGGTAATATGATCGATCAACCCTTTAATTTCTTGGAATATATATATGGATCGTGGTTTCCAAGTTTCACATATCCCCTTTATTTATAACGCTCATCGGTCATCATCATGCGCGCTACTCTCTCTTAATTTATTAATTAACCGGCTACTCTTCTCTTATGTTATGTTGTGGGGATAGGATCCTCTTAAGTAACTTGAGGAATATTCTTTCAAGTATGCATGATCCAACTACACACCTCAAAAGTGTAAAAGATCTAGCCATTGATTAACTTTTTTCAAAACTACGTAATTTAGTTCATTATATGCAAAAACACTAACTTTACCTTTAAGTTACTTGAGAGGATCTTGGTCCTTGTGTTGTGCTACGACTACCATGCACCGATCGACCCGACACAACATATTTATTATTATTATTATTATTATTATTATTACTATTACTACTATTCTTTGTATTTTTTTATTACACCGTTATGTTGGCACGGTGTTACATCTTGCCTAGTTTTTGGGTCTACAATTTAGAATAAAAGTGTCGTTATTCGTTATATCACGGCCTTTGTCATTCGTAGTAACATTTCTCTATTTATTATAATTTTCTTTCTGAAAAGCCTATTTATTATAATTGAAGTGTAATCATAATATGCGAAAGTGGTACATTCACAAATGATAAATATCGTAATATGCTGCAGTTGTGAGACGTTTGATGATGTGACATTTATCTAATTAAAAAAAATGGTTCTATCGCCGAATTACATGTTGTCCAACTAACTTAAATTGTACTCCCTCCGTTTCTATTTATAGAGACAAGAATCACACAGATTAATAAAGTAATTAATATGTATAAAATATAGTGTTGGAAATGTATTTTTTATTAGAGATATAAATACTTTAAAGAGAAAAATAATAATAAATGATGTATTGAAAATATAAAATGATAAATATATAAAAAAAGAACAAATTCTGAAATATGACAGATAAACAAAACGGAAGGAATAGTATTTATTGTATTTGTGAAGATTACTAGCCAGACTTTTAAGTTTGTCGCTTCTGATTTATTACAAGTGTCATATAATCAGAATGTAAGGATTGTTGTATTTTAGAAAACGGTTGCGAGAACCATTAGTACAAATTCGGCGCAAATTTGTTTCATTAACACTCGCTTCAAACCATAAGTTTTTCAATAGTACATGCATGTACCAATAAATATTGTTAACTAAACCAATAAATAAATAAATAAATAAAAGGGAGAAGTAAACCAAATTTCTACTGGTACCACTATTCTCCGTTGCCAACATGAGAAAAAAGGGTTGGGATGCATGGGTCGCCATGAGAATATGACACATTTTTCCAGTCTGGGGGTTTGTACAATTTTGAATCATAAGCAAATTTATTGTCTTTTTTCTTGTGGAAATAATTATAAGAAGACTTTGAACCAAATAGTACTAATATTTAAATATAAGAGAACATTGACCAAGCGGATGAAACGGAAAGGGTATTATAGAAAATGAAGCACGCATCTAACGTATATTTAACAAAATGTCACATTAGATAGTGGTTTTAAAGCGCAAAAAAAAAAAAAAAAAACTAGTGAATATCAAATAATACTCCCATTTAATATTTTCTTGATTTCTTTTAACCAATATTAATTATGATTTAATGCTGTCAAATTTTTGTTGAGAAGATAGTGCTGTTGAATGAATGGCCCGAAAATCTGCTACAAGAATCTCCAAAATAAAAAATAATTTACAAAGAATCGTGCTTAACCACCATATCAATAAACCATCTTGCAGTTTTTCCCACTACATGCTTCAATTTTCATTTCTAAGCCATTATTATTTTTATTTTAATAATATTTATATTTTATTGATCTATAGATATAGTGACATATTGATATTGTGGATGCAGTAACAACTATATATGAATAAAGTTTCGATGACGATGTAGCGACGTGTAATATCCCGACCTTTCGTAAAAGGGAAGACGTGTCTTTTTACAAAAACGGAATATTATATTTAATATTTTGGATTTTATGTATGATTTAAGATTAAAAGAAAAAGAAAAGAAAAGGATTTATTGGGATTAATTGGTAATTAGGAGAATTGATGAGGACTTAAGCGGTAATAACTCCTTGGGGGAGTTATTTTCTACAAGTAAACCTCCCACTTAATTGAGGGAGTTATCAGAATTGGATTTAGCAAGAACGTTCGAACTCCTCTGAAGAAAAATAGAAAAGAAAAGCAAAAGAAGACTTCTTCCGAATTCTCTCAAGTTCTTGGTCGGTTTTCAGAAGCAATTGAAGATTTGGAATCAGCGGGAAGAGGACTTCCTTTTGACAGCAAGATCATCAAGTTCGGAATAAGGTTAGTTTTGCCTCAGTTTTGGATTCATCAAGAGATGATCAAGTTTTGTAGTTTCAGTTGGTTGAATTCGTAGTTCATTTTGTTTAGAAGCTTTGATCACCGTTATTTCTTGTTCAATTGGTTGATCAAATAGGTTTCTAGTTGAAGTCTTAGAGTTTGCTTCAGTTTTCTGAAGGTTTTAGTTTGGAATTGCTTGCTAATGAGGTAAGAGGCTCTTCCTAATGTTTAATTAAGGTCTTATGTTGTTAAGGTTGTGTTTTGGGTAAATTTGTGGTGTTTTAATGCTAGAATCATGCCTACTTGTGTTAAAGAAGTATGTGATTTTTAGTTATGTAAAAGTGATACTTTTCTGCTGTTTTGTTGTGCCTATTGATGATAAACTTGTTTGGAATCGAGTGGAGATCGTTTAGATGCATAAAACTGAGTTTTTGGAGTTTCTACGCTTAGTGCGGGCGCACCAGATGCCGGTGCGGGCGCACAAGGAGACGAAAGTCTGTTTTTACGTACTGGGCTTGGTGCAAGTGCACCAGAAGCCGGTACAAGCGCACTGAGGCCAGTGCGGGCGCACCGGAGCCAAGTACAAGCGCACCAGCCTGGCAGAAAAAGTCTCTGTTTGGCCAGTGCAAGCGCACTGAATCCAGTGCGGGCACACTGCACTTGTTTTTTTGTGTTTAGTTAGTCTTGAGCCCCGAGTCTAGTTTTAAATGTTGTTTCTTGATCTAATAACATTAAATGAACTTGAACAAGCCTTGATTATGCTTCTGATGCGTTTAGTTCCGGCACCGGATGTACTCTTCCATGGAGTTGAAGTTTGGGACATTCGGAAGAGTATGATAGGCTTGTGTTTTGAGGAATTAGCATTCCTCAATGTCTATGTATGTGCTAGGTCTTGTCCGTGTCTAGTGGTCTAGGAAAGAGAGTAGTAGAGGTGAGGGAGCTTACTTGAAAATACTTAGGTGACTAGTTAATAACTAATAACAAGCGTACTTGTGTAGTTAAAAGACTAAACATCAATCCATTCTTGGTAAAACACAGATTTATATCTGCGATGTGTGGCGGTCGGACTAAGTGAATAACGCTGCTGGCTCGACAAGGCACCAGGAGTAGAGAATATCTTTATTGGCCTCGAAGGAGCACTAGAAGTAGAGGACTTCACCGAACGTGTATGCATACCAGGGGATCCCGGGGCTATCGGTGTAACCCATCGTAGTCGACAAGGATATCTTCGTGGTGGATTTTCACTCATGTGTAGTGCCCTTGAATGATGATGAAACAAAGATAAGCTAAACTAGAAATAGTTAGTCACGACATGTTGATATATGTCAACCAGATGGTGTATTTTGCTATATTTTAATCCCATTTCTTAAGTTTAAGCGACATTTTCGTAGAAATATATAATAAATGTTGTAATAATATCGTTTATTTCTGTAAATAATAGAAATAATAAAATCTCAGTATTTTTGAATCATTTTGAGGCTTATCAGCCTATTTTAATTATCAGAATTACACGTGGTTTTTCTTGTTTTTGTTTTATTATAGATATCACGTGGTGACACATTGGGGTCATGACATAAAGCTCAATGGATACGGAAAAATAATCATCGGAACAAATTTTATAGAAATTCCGTTACATCCCCTTAGATTTGACAAGACCCGGCGCAGACCGGGTGTATACCGGTCTACGCCGGAAAGATATGCAAAATCTATCAAGATTAGCAAATATTGGCGCATTTAATGACTCTGACACATAACTGATTGCCAAGATGCCGGCGCAAACCAGAGAAATACCGGCGCACGCCGAGAAGGGACCCAGCCTGAATTATTTTGAGTTCACTATTCACATGCAGAGACCAATTTATATATATATATATATATATATATATATATATATATATATATATATATATATATATATGCACATAAGAACGAAAAGAAGGAGAACTTAGCCAATTCTTCCTCTTCCTCCTTGAAGGCAACTTCCCAAAAAGCTCTTATAGCCAAATATAGTAACTCCACTTTAGACAAGTCCTCATCACAAGTAATATTTAGAATGTAGCATAAATTGTGGATAATTGATAAGGAGAAGCTAAGCTTTTGAGACAAAGTCAATCGATGATCATCGGAGGTGAAAGCGAGCTATTTTTACAATAATTCTACGGTCATAATCGATAACATTCTAGTTATATTTTGTAATGACAATCTGATTACCACGAATGCTAAATTAAATATGTTAGTATTCGTAGTAATGAGTGGCTAGTCTTGTAACTAGCAAAGGCATGTAATTCAACTATTTTGATCTCTTTTTGGTTTAATGGATGATGATTATGTAATGTATATTTTAATTTCGATTGTGTTGAAGTTTTTTTACTTAAATTGATTGATAGCTCGTGTTGGAGTAATTAACCAATATTAGCACACACACACTTAATTGATACCGAACGGAGATATTAGGTGTGAGAACGAGGTAGAAAAACCGGAAGGTAAATTGACCTTTATCGGAGTTCAATTTCTTATCCGGGGAATGAACTAGTTGTACTCGTGATTTTATCATGTCAAATCATTAGGTTTAGGGCTCTTAAACCAAGGAGGAGGCATAGAACAATTTCGTACACTCGTATGAGGGGAAATTGTTAAAATAGGAGTACACCGTTTCACACAGTTGAATATCCTCAATAGGTCAAATTAATCACATCCTCAAAACTAAAAAAGACTGTAGTTCAATGAAGTTGCCTTGGTTAGTATCTTTATTATTAATCGTTAATTTTATTAGTAGCGTAAAAGTTGCACTTTTATGTTAAAACTGTGACTTAGATCAAGATAATAAAAGCTAATTAGTGTTTAACCACACTTTAAATTGTATCATGTTCCCTGAGGAGACGACCTTGTTCACTAGACTAGACTACAATTTGACCCGGTACACTGCCGGTTAGATTGGAACTGTAGGAAAGTCCACATCACATGTTGATAAGCATGAAGTGAACCCTAGAGTTTGAGTCAGTCTCACAAAGATAATTTAATAATAACTAATGAACATTTCGTTGTAAGACTTAATTATACTTTAGCTTCTCGCTCTTGCTAAGTACTTTGTACTTACCTTCTTCGCATTTTTTTTGTATGCATTGTGGGGTGAGAAGACGAACATGTTGATCTTGAGATCCATGAGGATTTTGATAATGATACGTGATGATTTGAGATTTCGTATGTTGTAAGTTTCTTTTCGTTGTTGTAAGGATAACCTTCTATCTTTAGTCAATTTGTATCTATTCTTAGTAGCATTTATGATGCTTGCCGAGTCTTTTTAGCATCCGTGTGCTAAACTTGATACGACGTAGTAGAGGCTTACGTATAATATTGAATTTATTTAATATTATGCGTGCCGGGCGTTTCTTTTCCGGATAAAGACTCGGTATCCAGGAACAGGGTGTTACAATTGGTGTTGGAAATAATATCTGTGTTTTGATGATGATTCGTCACGTAATTAGTAAGATCACTTACAACCCATGATGATGAAGTCATAACTAACTGTTGTAGTGCAAAATGAAAGAAGAAGCAAGAAATGGTCTAGAGAAAATGTATAAGTTCTATCTAGAGTCTGAACCTTGTATAGGTTGTTTCAGACAAGCATTGTAATAAATAGGAACTAGGCGAACAGTTGAGTCATAATAAGCAAACTGATTATACTTATGGAAAACTGAGGGATCAGACTCAGTTATGAGAAAACTGAAGAAGATGAGTTCGCTGAGGGACACAGACTCAGTTGGCTTATCTAGAAGACTGAAGAACTGAGGGAAACAGACTCAGTTATCGAAGACTGAAGAACTGAGGTGGCAAACTCAGTTAGAAGCTGATTAAGTCGTGACTATAAGTCAGGATTAAGGCAAGTCTGTGGTGACCTGAAACTGAACTATAGATCATGTAAAACTGAATAATCTTAAGGACAAAGATTATCAGTTACCAGAAAAAGAAGAAACTGAATGGTGTACTCTGACTCAGTCAATTAAAGTCGGATGTCAAATATATGAGGTACTCAATTTTGAAGAAGTGTAGAAAACTGAGTTAAGGCCTTGTTAAATTTGAATTGACAATACGACAAAAGGTCGTACAGAAGAACGTTGGCTAAACAACAAATGTAACGGCTACAAGAGCTAGTGACCGTTACATCACCCCTATAAATACACAAAGGAAAACACTAAAGAGAGGCGATCTGAAAAAGGTTTTAATAGCATATATCTAAAGATCCAGATCCAGAAAATCAGATTTCTTATCTAGAAAAGGGAAAGCCAACAGAATTGCCTTGAAGATCAAAAAGAAAGATCCAGTAACCCATTAAGGGGGAAAGAGGCATCTTGGAGCTGCAAAGTCATATCCAGAAGAAGCAAACATCTCACTGAATTAATCTCTTGATTAATTCTAAACCTAACCTTTGTGAAAAAGGGTTGGTTGTGCATAGTTTGAGGAGAGCAACTCCACCTTTCCTCATACGGTTGCAACTTGGTTGCCACAGCTGTTGGTGCAGTTTGCGGACTGTGTTTGTGTTAGTGGTGAGCTGGTGAAGGAGCCATTCCACCTCCGAAAAATCAGTGTGCAGAGTGAAGGGAGCAATCTTACCTTTCTTCATTATGTGTAGACAGTGAAACTAGGGTGTCGTGAAGGATTGTCATCAGGCTAGGATTTTGTAACAGTTATCTCAAGATTCTAGTGATACCTCCTACACCGCAGGAGAAGGGGAGACGTACGAGATTACACCACCCGGAACTTCCATAAACAAACTCCGTGTTGATTTACTTTATGCATTTATATTTGTGATATGATTGTTTTACTTATTGCATAATCATCTCATCACTTCACTCAGCAAACACTAGATACTGAGTCATCACAAAACTGATACATAGGAGGTTTAGATCTTTATTGACATATCTATTGCACAAAAGGCTTAATCTTATCCGCTGCAAGATAATCCAGTTATTGCATTAGCAAAATTGAATTAACTAACTCCTTACAAGTTTAAAGGACAGAACAAAACTGAGCTGAGCATCAGTTTGAGTTTGGCAAAAACTCAGTCCCTGGGGTACTTTCAGTTTTGGGAAAGTTTTTGGTGACAAGTTTATTCACCCCCCTCTAAACTTGTGTTAGCCTTTCCAATGGACCAACAATTGATATCGGAACAGTGCTTCTGTTACGAAGAGATCCAGAACTGAGTTTAAATATCAGTTGTTTGCTTAGAGCAATTGTTGATATCTTACAAACCAGTTGTTGGAAACCCCTCACTGTATCAATTATAAGAACACTTAATTGAAATAGTTACATCCAGAATTAGAAGTTGGCTTATTCACCCCCTGACTAACTGTTTGCTAAATGTATCTGATTTTCAGGATCAAATATTTTAGAGGTTTAATGCTACAAATTCTCAGAAAAATCCAGAACCTCAACTCAGTGATGATGTGGATAGCAATCTAAATGTATATGTTGACGAATCCAGATGAGTTCCATCACTAAGAAATCTCTCAGAAAAAGAAGAAAAGAAGTTGTTGCAAGTAACTGTTGATATTAAAGATTCATTAGAGCAACAAGAGAATGTACAGTCAAACATTAAAGCTGTAACAAACAATCAAGGAAAGGTACATTTCTCAACTCAGTTATCTTCCGCTGAACTCAGGCAGAGAAACTCTGAGCTCGCCAAGTTGACAGAAAAACTCACTCTGGAGTTAAAACTAAAAGATATAGAACTTGGCAAAGCAAAAGATTAGAATGATTTTCTTGAAACTGAGATGTCAAATCTAGCTGAAAGGCTATTATCTAGTAAATTTGACAACAGTAATAATAATTTCCCACCCTTACCAGTCTTAAGATTTCAAGGAGTACAAACTCTAGACATCAAAATACTGGAAGACCTAATGGATTACACAAAGAAAATAAAGATGATAAATTTAAAGGAATCCTTGTGAAATCAACTAAGGTTGAGCGTAATGGTTTATCTAGAAAAGAGATGAGAAAGCTTAATTCTCTCATCAAAAAAACTGAAGTGTGTACTTCAATAACTAATCCAGCCGGACCCAAAAAGATATGGGTACCGAAGAAAACTTAAAACTGTTTTGCAGGCTAAGTCAGTTCCCATATTGCTGAATCCTGAGAAAACTGACTTCTACATAGCAACGAAGCTGAAAAGGCAAAAGCTGATGAATGGCAAATTGGTCAAAAGCAGAAAACTTTCTAGCTACCATCTGACGCATGAACTGACAAGACAAATCACCTAAAGCCACGTGTCAATCAAGGAGAAAAAGTAGATGTACATCCCTACAAATCTCATTGATTGCGACACGACTCTTATTTGAAAATGATTGAAAGACTCAATCTTGACAAAATCTTGCTCAATCAATTTCAAAACATTCAAGTTCCCCCATGAATTCTTAACCTAGATCCACGGAGCGATACAACATTGATGAAGGGATTACCATGAGTCTGGATTACTTCAGTCAAAAATTCTCAAACTCCACTCTATCAACTCAGATTGTAGACAAAATCAAAAGGGTTTGAGGACTTGAAAATCTGATTGATACAAAGGTCAATTCTTTGCACCCAGAAAGTATCAAAGATTTCTACAGAAATGCTGTAATCACCAATGATGGAAAAAGCTTCAGGACAGCAGTTCAAGATAAAAGCATTGCTGTTGATGAACATTTGCTTTCCCTAGTATTTGGTTTGGACATATATGGAGGATCTTCATCTCTCACTTTTGGAAATGAAGAAAAAGACAAACTTTGGAATGTTACAACACTCAACAAAGACAAGAAGAATTTCATCGGATCCATTCATCAACAGAAACAAGAATTCGCATTCTTGACAATTCTTCTGACCAGAAACGTCATTGGTCACACCTGGAATCTGTACACTCTGTCAATAGAAAAACTGAAGCTTATCTATGCCATTTGGTTTGAAGAAAGACTGGACTGGAACAAGTTTGTTCTCAAGCAATTGATCAAACAAATTTCAGATGAAAAAGAGAAAGCTCAAGGAAGAAAGGCTGTTGGAGAAAAATTCTTATTGAAAAAGGGATTCACTTATCTAGTTCAAAGAATTCTAGACTATTTCTCCATCTCAAAATCCACAGAAACAGAAGTGAAACAGAAATCAGCGTTCAGTGGAGCAAAGAAAAGAAAAATCGTTGAAGAAGAAAAGAGAGAAACTTCAGACTCTAGCTCAAGAGAAACTGTAAGTTTGGATGACAGAACCTTGAGGAGACAAAGAAGGATGTGGAACAAACATCTATCAAAGAAAATTGAAACTGAACATACTATTGTAATTGAAGATGACACTGAAGAAAGTGATCTTCCGACTGAAATGCATGAAGAATTTACCGAAGAGCAAAGAGAAGCCTTGGAAGATGCGCTGAATTTTGCGCGACTGAGTATGAGAGAGAATTATCAAGTCATGACTTTCATTTTCATTATCATGAAGCCAGCTCCTCATCTCAAGTTCATGAAGCGTCTACAAGCAAATCTGCAACTGAAGGATCTCAGCGCCAATTAACTGAAATTGAAGAAATATTGGAAGGATTAAAAGAGATCATCGAAAGCCTGATACAGACTCTACAGCAGAAACTTTACAATTTACATGAATTAATTGGAAAAGCACATTACTCAGGTCTAAACAAATACTCCAACATCATCACCTTGTGTAAGTTATTTGAAGAAAGCTTCTGCATATCTTCAAACAAGGGGGAAAATAAAACTAAAGGTGATGAAGCTGAAGGTGATGCTGATGCTGACAAAGCTGAAGAGGTCTATGCCAGACTGTTGGTTGAAGAACAAGACAGACAAGCAGATGCTGATCTACTTGCAATTCAACAAAATGGAGAAGCAGTTGATAATCTGATTGAAGAGCTAATTGTAGAAGAAACCTTTGAAGAAACAAGAACTGAGGAAGATGAAAAAGCCTCAGTTAAAGCTGTGTTGAACATCAGGAATAACCTTGCAATTTGTGCCAGATTGAAGGAAAATTTAAAGGCAGATGGAGGCAAAGAGACAAAAACCAAGGGGGAAGATATCCTGAAGCCAAAAGAAAAGAAAATTGATCTTATATCAAAAGAAGAAGTGAAGGTAATGAAGGAGGAGATTAAGGAAATTTTGGTAAAGCTCAAAAACCAAGAAAAGGAAGAAGCAAATCGGCTGATCAATGAGTATCTGGATATCAAACCCAGAGATAATGAATCAACAGAAGATGGAAAAGCAAGGAGGCTTCTAGAAACAAAAAGAAGCATTTTTCTTGGTGAAAAGATGATGATTTTGGAAAAAGGAAAATTGTAATGAATCCAGTTATTCAGTTTGCTATGTAATGAACTCAGTTGTTTTTAGTTTGTTATTTTAATTTGTTGTGATTTCTTGCATTATTATTTTATTATTGCTTTTAGGGAGGGTTATGATACAGCATCAAAAAGGGGGAAATTGTTGGAAATAATATCTGTGTTTTGATGATGATTCGTCACGTAATTAGTATGATCACTTACAACCCATGATGATGAAGTCATAACTAACTGTCATAGTGCAAAATGAAAGAAGAAGCAAGAAATGATCTAGATAAAATGTATAAGTTCTATCTAGAGTCTGAACCTTGTATAGGTTGTTTCAGACAAGCATTGTAATAAATAGGAACTAGGCGAACAGCTGAGTCATAATAAGCAAACTGAGTATACTTATGGAAAACTGAGGGATCAGACTCAGTTATGAGAAAACTGAAGAAGATGAGTTCGCTGAGGGACACAGACTCAGTTGGCTTATCTAGAAGACTGAAGAACTGAGGGACACAGACTCGGTTATCGAAGACTGAAGAACTGAGGTGGAAAACTCAGTTAGAAGCTGATTAAGTCGTGACTATAAGTCAGGATTCAGGCAAGTCCGTGGTGACCGAAACCGAACTATAGATCATGTAAAACCGAATAATCTTAAGGACAAAGATTATCGCTACAAAAAAAGAAGAAACCGAATGGTGTACTCGACTTAGTCAATTAAAGTCGGATGTCAAATATATGAGGTGCTCAGTTTTGAAGAAGAGTAGAAAACTGAGTTAAGGCCTTGTTAAATTTGAATTGACAATACGACAAAAGGTCGTACAGATGGACGTTGGCTAAACAACAAATGTAACGGCTACAAGAGCTAGTGACCGTTACATCACCCCTATAAATACACAAAAGAAAACACTAAAGAGAGGCGATCTGAAAAAGGTTTTAATAGCATATACCTAAAGATCCAGATCCAGAAAATCAGATTTCTTATCTAGAAAAGGGGAAGCCAACAGAATTGCTTTGAAGATCAAAAAGAAAGATCCAGTAACCCATTAAGGGGGAAAGAGGCATCTTGGAGCTGCAAAGTCATATCCAGAGAAGCAAACAACTCACTGAATTAATCTCTTGATTAATTTTAAACCTAACCTTTGTGAAAAAGGGTTGGCTGTGCATAGTTTGAGGAGAGCAACCCCACCTTTCCTCATACGGTTGCAACTTGGTTGCCACAGCTGTTGGTGCAGTTTGAGGACTGTATTTGTGTTAGAGGTGAGCTGGTGAAGGAGCCATTCCACCTCCGAAAGATCAGTGTGCAGAGTGAAGGGAGCAATCTTACCTTTCTTCATTATGTGTAGACAAAGTGAAACTAGGGTGTCGTGAAGGATCGTCATCGAGGCTAGGATTTTGTAACGCTTATCTCAAGATTCTAGTGATACCTCCTACACCACAGAGAGAAGGGAGACGTACGGGATTACACCACCCATAACTTCCATAAACAAACTCGTGTTGATTTACTTTATGCATTTATATTTGTGATATGATTGTTTTACTTATTGCATAATCATCTCATCACTTCACTCAGCAAACACTAGATACTGAGTCATCACAAAACTGATACATAGGAGGTTTAGATCTTTATTGACACATCTATTGCACAAAAGGCTTAATCTTATCCGCTGCAATATAATCCAGTTATTGCATTAGCAAAATTGAATTAACTAACTCCTTACAAGTTTAAAGGACAGGAACAAAACTGAGCTGAGCATCAGTTTGAGTTTGGCAAAAACTCAGTCCCTGGGGTACTTTCAGTTTTGGGAAAGTTTTTGGTGACAAGTTTATTCACCCCCCCCCCCTCTAAACTTGTGTTAGTCTTTCCAAGGGACCAACAATTTGTATCAGAGAGAAGCGTTTCTTGCTTTTCTAGGTTTCCTTCCTTAAAATAAGATCTCTTTAGACCACTTAGAACCGTTCTGACCCTCCATTGATCTTTCATAATGGTAGGTAACTTCAGAGATACTCGTGTTGGTAAGTTTGGAACTGGAAGTTCTAGGGCTCAGCAAGAAACGAGAGGTTTGGTTCAAGATGGGGGTCAGATAATTGAGTTGTGGTTCATCTAGGAAATGTTGATGATCGTGTTGGAACCTACTGTGGTAAATAGGTCTTAAAGTTTTGAATTCTATGGACCATAAAGTGATATTGGTATAGGTCAGTCATTCAAGAACTTTGTCTACTTGGACTGTAAACCTAAGGAAGTATCTTCCGGTGATGGATGTACCGAGTAGAAATGTGGCTAGCACAATTTCAGCGGTTCAAGTTGTAGTTGGTTAGTTTGGGTTTCGTCTACAAGGGTTTAAACGGTTTTGGGAATTCGTAGAGCTTTGGTTCTTTGGTTAGCAAGATCAGAGTTGTTGTTTGCAATCCAAGTGTGAACAAGTGAAGCTTCGGGTTTTGTTTCATTTTGAGAAAGCGTGCTAGAGCAAGATCTACAGTTTGAGCACGTTCGAGTTTCGAGGACGAAACTCCTCTTAAGGGGGAAGGAATGTAATATCCCGACCTTTCGTAAAAGGGCAGACGTGTCTTTTTACGGAAACGGAATAATATATTTAATATTTGGATTTTAAGTACGATTTAAATAATATATTTATTTTAAGACGATACTTGCTCTATTTGTGATACATACACAGAATCTACCCTGCACACCATTAGAGACTGTAATTGGGCTTCTTCTATCTGGCGCAGGCTGGTCCACCGGAAATTTTGGACGCTCTTCTTTTCAGTGCATGAGACTCCTCTATGGCTAGAGAACTGTCTCAAAGTTCATATGCACAAACATGATACTATTGTGTACTGGAGATTTCTCTTTCGTGAGGTTGTGCTGGGCCTTTGGTACTGGCGCAATCAGGAGTACCACCACACGGAGCAGAGACGCCCCCCAAGAATATCTTTATCTCTGAAGCAATACGGAGGGCTAGAGAACTTAGACTGGCCTGGTCTTAATTTTGCTTTTTGCTTTAGATAGAGCTGATGTACAGTTTGTAGAGTTTTTTCTCTTGTACAGTTTTACGCAATTTTAATAAAATATCCGGTTTCGACCAAAAAAAAAATAAAAGAAAAGAGTTTGCTGGGATTAATTGGTAATTAGGAGAATTGATGAGGACTTAAGCGGTAAAACTCCTTGGGGAGTTATTTTCTACAAGTAAATCTCCCACTTAATTGACGGAGTTATACGAATTCGATTTAGCAAGAATGTTCGAACTCCTCTGAAGAAAAATAGAAAAGAAAAGCAAAAGAAGACTTCTTCCAAATTCTCTCAAGTTCTTGGTCGGTTTTTAGAAGCAATTGAAGATTTGGAATCAGCGTGAAGAGGGCTTCCTTTTGATAGCAAGATCATCAAGGTTAGTTTTGCCTCAGTTTTGGATTCATCAAGAGATTTTGTAGTTTCGGTTGGTTGAATTCGTAGTTCCTTTTGTTTAGAAGCTTTGATCACAATTGTTTCTTGTTCAATTGGTTGATCAAATAGGTTTCTGGTTGAAGTCTTAGAGTTTGATGCAGTTTTCTGAAGGTTTTGGTTTGGAATTGCTTGCTAATAAGGTAAGAGGCTCTTCCTAATGTTTAATTAAGGTCATATGTTGTTAATGTTGTGTTTTGGGTAAAATTTGTGGTGTTTTAATGTTAGAAATCATGCCTACTTGTGTTAGAGAAGTATGTGATGTTTAGTTATGTGAAAGTTATGCTTTTCTGCAGTTTTGTTGTGCCTATTGATGTTAAACTTGTTTGGAATCGAGTGGAGATCGTTTAGATGCATAAAACTGAGTTTTTTGGATGTTTCTACGCTTGGTGCGGGCGCACCAGATGCCGGTGCGGGAGCACTAAGAGGCATAACCACGTTTGACGTCCCAAAAACCCATTAAGTGACTAGTCTCTACAAAACGTTCCCATGCACCTCAAACTACTAGTGCTTTTATAAGTTGCAAATAAAGTGCAGAGAGTAATTTAATCCATCTAGTTGTTGAGAAAATAATTGATTTTCCATTAAGTGATTCTTTCAAAACTGATACACATGACTGTTTCAAATGTTAATATTCTATCAACTCCAAAATAATAAACTTGATTTAATCCTATTAAGCAATAATTATATTACTAAAAGAAAATTACTATTATCAAAATATACTTATGTGACCAAATATGCATGGACGATAATTACTAATTGTGTGTATATATATTTAAAGTACATGCAAATATATGAATCAATTTGTACAAAAAGTTAACCAAATAAACACGTTTATGTTTATCATGGTTTACAATTCTCACGTAATGTACTATTATTTTTGAAATTAGCATATTTATCCAACAATATAATCATATTTAACGTAGTCACAAAAATTGAAGAAGGTGTATATTTTGATTTACTAATAGAGAATATAACAATATATTCGTATATAGCTAAAAGTGACCATATTAACAATAATAATGATGAATGGAAATGTGGGAAAGAAGAATAAATGCAATACTTTAATCGTTACAACAATTTATAATAAAAGCAAAGAAGTAAAGTGACGGTTTTCAAAAGATGAATTTAAGTGATCATTTACTTATCTAACATTAAGTATATTAATATGTGGATATTAGTTATAAGGCCATCGTTAGAAAATTAATGATCATTTAGGACATTCCGAAATCTTATTTGGCTTCTCACAAAAAAAAAAAATCTTATTTGGTTATAAGGACATTCTAATTTTAAGAAGGAAACTTATTTAGTTATAAGAACATTCTAATTTCAAGTGGATAAAGAAGAAGAAGAAACAAAAAAGGAAGGAAGAAAGAAAAAAAAAAGAGGAAGCGCTGGATGGAGGAAAAAAAATGCGCTGATGTTTGTTTGTTTGTTTGTTTTAATTTATTTAAATTCACCATATTTCTAAAGGTTATATATTTTGATCTAAAACTCGGATCGTCAAAATTCTAAAGGATACGGTTTGATGTCTGATGCAGGGACATTATACTTATTGACATTGATTCGATCGAGAGACATTGATGACTTATGCGGTGACATTGATGTCCGATACAAGGACATTGATGACTTATGCTGTGACATTGATGTCTGATGTAGGGACATTGATGTCCGATGCAGTGACATTGATGAATGATGCAGGGACATTAAGCTAAACAAGATCGTCAAATGATTCAAGACCGTGTTAAAGAATTGAGGGATTCCACAATGAATCCAATTATCAGGAGGGCACAAACAACGTGTGGCCATTACAAGAGTCATAGTGAAGAGTCTTTGTAGTTTCACCAAACTTGTACTTTTATCCATATTAAAAGCTCCACATTTGGAGAAATGCAAAACAAGAGCAGAGCTGACTGATGCAGTTGTTAGGTTTTATGCAGTGACATTGACGACTTATGCAGTGACATTGATGTCTGATGCAGAGACATTGATGACTTATACAGTGACATTGATGTCTAAAGTAGTGACATTGATGACTGTATTTACAATTAGATAACTGATGCAATGATATTGATGTCACCGCATATCAACTTGATACACACATTTGATAACTTTGTAAAGTAACTTTATTTCTTTGTTATCTTTAAATATTTGATTGATGTTGGTTTATTTGATTAGTGTTGGTTTAAATTTTCGATAACTTTATAAAATAACTGTATTTCTTTTGTTTGTTTTTTTGGTTTAAATGCATATTTTTACAACCAAATGTATGCATAAATTGTTACAATAACACGTCACTGCATAAATCGTTACAATAACACGTCAGTGCATAATTCGATACAATAAGACATCACTGCATAGATCGCTACAATAAGAAGTCACTGCATAAATCGCTACAATGAGACGTCATTGCATAAATCGCTACAATGAGATGTCACTAATCAAGGTTGTCAATGGATCGCGGCGGTCAATACATCATGGTAGCCAATGAATCGCGGCGGTCAATGCATCGGGGTGGTTATTGGATCCCGGTGGCCAATGCATCCGGGTAGGTGGTCAATGCATTACGGTGATCAATACGTCACGTCGATTTTTATGAAGAAAAAAATTGATTTTATGAAATTTATTCGGAAAAATATCAAATTTGATTTTAGAATAAAGAAGACGAAAAAATATGAATATTAGTGAAAAAATTATGATGATCCGAGTTTTAGATCAAAATATATGACCTTTAAAAATATGGTGAATTTAAAAAAAAAAAAAAAAAAAAACATACTAAACGTGTAGTATGTTTTTTTTTTTTTTTTTTTTTCCTTTTTATCCACTTGAAATTAGAATATCTTTATAACTAAATAAGTTTCCTTCTTAAAATTAAAATGTCCTTATAACTAAATAAGATTTCAAAGTGTCCTATTACCCATAATAAGTTGAAAATCAATCCTTTTAAATAATTGGCCCTAATAATATATATACTAGAAAATTATAGCTATCAAATTAGTTGCCCAAACACATAATCACATGTATATCAATATATAAAATGTATATTCAACAACAAATATTCATATACGAAAAATTCATATGATCCCCACCACAAATTTATACTTAGGTCTTAAATTTTAGGATGAAATAATATTGTTTTCATAACAAAAATATTTTCACTTTAGGACATTGTCACGACGGGATCATTAAAAAAAAAAATCCTAACCTTCCGCAAATTAGTCAATATTATGGGAATGACATGTATCATGAAATCTTAATGAATAGAAAATAAAATAAAAATTATATAGACGATTATTTAAAAATGCCTATAAAGTCTTTTATAAACAAAATGTCAAAAATCGGGGTGTTACACAGAAAGTCTCTGTTTGGCCAGTGCAAGCGCACTGAATCCAGTGCGGGCGCACTGCCCTTGTTTTTTTTGTGTTTAGTCACTCTTGAGCCCCGAGTCTAGTTTTAAATGTTGTTTCTTGATCTAATAACATTAAATGAACATAAACAAGCCTCCATTATGCTTCTGATGCGTTTAGTTCTGGCTCCGGATGTACTCTTCCATTGAGTTGAAATTCGGGACCGTCGGAAGAGTATGGTAGGCTTGTACTTTGAGGAATTAGCATTTCTCAATATCTGTGTATGTGCTAAGACTTGTCCGTGTCTAGTGGTCTAAGAAAGAGAGTAGTAGAGGTGAGGGGGCTTACTTGAAAATACTTGGGTAGCTAGTTAATAATTAATAACAAACGTACTTGTGTAGTTAAAGGACTAAACATCAATCCATTTTGGTAAGGCACAGATTTATATCGGCGATATGTGGCGGTCGGACTAAGTGAATAACTCTGCTGGCCTCGACGAGGCACCAGGAGTAGAGAATATCTCTACTGGCCTCGAAGGAGCACTAGGAGTAGAGGACTTCACCGAACGTGTATGCATACCGGGGGATCCCGAGGCTATCGGTGTAACCCATCGTAGTCGGCAAAGATATCTTCATGGTGGATTTTCATCATGCGTAGTGCCCTTGAATTATGATGTAACAAAGATAAGTTAAGCTAGAAACAGTTAGTAATGAGAATGAAGTGAACCCTTGAGTTTTAGTCAGTCTCACAAAGATAATTTAATAACAACTAATGAACATTTCGTTGTAAGACTTAATTATACTTTAGCTTCTCACTCTTGCTAAGTACTTTGTACTTACCTCATTTGCATTTTATTTTATATGCATTGTGGGGTGAGAAGACGAACATGTTGATCTTGAGCTCAATGAAGAGTTTTATAATGATACGTGATGATGATGCCTTGTTGACGCTAGATGATGTTTCAGTTTCTTTTAGCATATGATGTATTAGATTATGTTGTATCTTGTTTCAAAGAATATGTTGTACTTTTATTTTCATGTTGTAAGACAAGTTTGTAAGTTCTTTCTTTGAGATTTCGTATGTTATAAGTTTCTTTTCGTTGTTGTAAGGATAACCTTCTATCTTTAGTCGGTTTGTATCTATTCTTAGTAGCATTTATGATGTTTGCCGAGTCTTTTTAGGTTTCTTTTGCTAAACTCGATACGATGTAGTTGAGACTTATGTATAATATTGAATTTATTTAATATTATACGTGCCGAATGTTTCTTTTCCGGATAAGGACTCGGTATCCGGCGACGGCAACGAGGAAGAAGAGAAATGGAGATGCAATGACACTATAGATGTAGTAACACTGTAGATGCAGTAACAAATGATTTTGTATTGATAAAGTGTCAATGAAAATGTAGCGTCGACACCTGATTTGTGCTTCATAAAGTGTTACTAAACATGTTGTAACATCTAATTTGGTCTTTACAAAGTGAATGAAGATGTAGTGGCGCATGATTTGCAATAATTTGGTCTTTATAACATGGTTATAAAACATTGTAACTCTTTTCAATAAATAAAATAATCTTTGTATCTAGAAAGTTATGGATATATCATTGTTGTTAAGCCATGCAATAGCTTTTCACTTAAGAGTATTTTGCAATTGGTTATCATGATAACAAGTATCATTTGGAGTTGAATGACAAAAGTAGCGATAGTGTCACAACAAAATGGACACAATAAAATGCACAACACATTTTTAGATCATTGATTACGACTTGTGACCTATTGATTTAAATGAATTCCATAAAAATCAATAGTAAAAAATGTTGTTATGGCACAAGCATTTCTCAAATGACAAATGGGATTTAAGGATAAAAATATGAACGTTTATAATTGGAATAATTAATATCAACCTACTTAATTTTATTTTATTTTAAATTTTGCGGTTAAAAGATTGAATAAATGTGACAAGATGGTTCATAACCACGGTAAAGTTAATGAAATCATTCATTCGATTAGCTTGACAAGTCTATTTAGATGGCCGAAATTAAATGTATTGAAAAGCAAGCTTGTGGTCATATTTTTGTATATGTATGTAAGGACCCCATTTGTTGTTATGCTATATGTGTGATGTCCTGATGCGCGCATATATATATTTGATTAACTCGAAGAAGAGCCGAATGTGAACTTAATTGGTGTTGCTTACCGTAAGTACGTTGCGGTTCTAGTTCCCTTTGGATCGAATTTGTCCTTAATTACTTCATGTTTGATTAATTGAAGGTTTAAAAGACACATACATGCATGTAGTACTTGGATCATGTACGTGTGAATAATTTGAAGGTTGTTGTCGCGTATATATTTCATGGGATATAATAATATAACTTTTTATAATTAATGGGGTCGGGTGCACGCTTAATGCAATGCAGTGAGTGATCGATGATGATGAGCGATTACGCACAGACTTGACACCGACACTGACGACACGCCAGACGACGACGGGTTTATGTTGATACGGCGACCCGCAACTTTCAAAAATATTGACACGACACGCCGACACATAGAATTATCAATGTTATATATATATATATATATATATATATATATATATATATATACAAAAAAATACAAAAAAATATTAAAAAAATATAAATAGCCGTGTCGGAACGTGTCCCCCCGTGTCGGGACGTGTCGCTCCGTGTCCGCCGTGTCCCCGCGTGTCGCGCGCGACGCGCGTCCCCCGCGCGTGTCGGTTTTAAAATTTAATTTAACATTATTTTAAATCAACCGACACGTGTCCGACACCGTATCGGCGCGTGTCGGACGCGTGTCGTGTCGGGCGCGTGTCGGATACGGCGCACGTTACCCATATTGGAGTGTCGGTCGCGCAACATAGATGATGAGTCCGATCGATGACGGATCGATGGTGATGGGGTATATGTTGATGCGCAGGGTACCGTGATGGCGAGATATATATATATATATATATATATATATATATATATATATACACATACTCTATTCCGTCATATATCTAAAACAACAGAAATGCATTTTCTCTTATACATTAAAAGCATAATTTAAAGTCTTGATCATTTGGTCTTTGATTTTTAAAGCTTCCATGTGCTTGAGTTCCGCTCGATTGTTTTTTTTGTTTAATACATGAAAATGCAATGTTTGTAGCAAACCTCAAATATCAACTCATTGCAGTTCCCCGTTTCTTTGTTCACCTTTTAATCTGTAAATAACTTTTGTTCACATTTTGATGAACTTTATGCTTAAACACACACGCGACGGCATCATTTCGCGATGATGCTGATTTCAGAGCTAATGTTTCATAATTTAATTAACTGAAAAGTTAAGTTTATCATTGAGGTTATCATGCGGGCCTTAATTTATGATAAATAGGGGAGGAAAATTTATGTGCTTGCTTTTATTAAACCTGAGTACCTTGCCGCCACAAATATGGTGGTCCCGACCAAGATGACTCTACGGTGATCTGGCACCAATAAACGTAAAAACACACGACCCAACCCCGTGTAAAATATAAATACCACGTTTTTACAAATTTGCCCATCTTTTATGAATTCCTATTGGAGGACCAAGTATGACATGGTGGTCCTCGACCACCATAAAACTACAGCTAAAACAGGGCGAAAATAATGATCGGTGGAATAAATAAATAAAAAAAAGCAATTAATGTACGTACTATATATATTTTGTTTTTGCAATTCAAACAGTGACATAAGAATTTACGAGCCCAATCATGATATATATATATATATATATATATATATATATATATATCATATAATATATATATATATATATATATATATATATATATATATATATATATATATATATATATATATCTAGCTAGCCTATACAGCTATACAGCTAATGAATTAGATCAAATTAATTTCATTAAGAAAAGCTAGCTATATAGGTTTTTGATGATTTGATTAATTTGATGTATACAGCTAATTATAATTAAGCTAGTGAAATATAAACAGATGATGATGATGATGATGATGATGATGATGATGAAGATGAAGAATCCGTACCATGCAGCTGGCAGCTGGTTTAATAATAATAAGTTGAAGGATGCATGGGAGGAGGATCGGAGGAGGTAATATTAATTATTAAATATTAATTATTAATTATTAATGGTAGTGATTAATGAGAAAAGCAGAAAAGAGAGAAGTAAAAGCAAAAGCAAAGAAAGCCATAAAGGAGAGCCAAATAGAAGCGTTAGCCATCTGCGTGAATGCATCTTTCCCCCAATTTGATACCCAATCACCCGTACGTGTTGCTGCTGCTGATGATGCTGACATTAATAGATATGCCACGATCTGCATATATACAATTCAAGCAAATTAATTAACATCGATTACTTTACAACGTGTACATATATATACATAGCTACTCGATCGATCGATCGTATATATGAATTAATATATTACACGAGATCGAATGGGAAAAAAAGAAAACCAGGCTTGCCTGATCAATAAAGAAATCCATGTAATAGCGGAGGTGGCAGCCGCAGGAGATTACATGTTTTCCGGTGAGGAGACAATAGGCCATATCACATGCTTCTACTCCAGAATGTATACATCCTATTATGTTCACACCTACCAAGTACCTGCACTACATATAACTACATACTCAAATCAATGCCATCACATTCCATCTTCCTAGCTATATATGTAATTAAAGATATATATATATTCGATCTCGATTAATCAATATATCTACTATAACTTTAACTAGCTAGCTACTAGGTCAAGCCTCATCGGTGCATTGCAGGATCAAGGTAAACCATCTGGACAAAAAATATTTTACACTAAAAAATCTATGTAGTTTCGATCTATAAAAAAAACTTGCCCTTGAGTGCAGTAATAAGGAATGAAATGTTGATCAAGTGAAAACTAGCCTGTACTCCCGGTAGCGGTAGTAAGAGTCGCCGCTCCAGCCTCGCGTTTTATCGGAGACCATAACGAAGAAAGACAGCAAGCACAATATCACTTGACAAATCCTTAAACCCAGAGCAGCCTGCTTAATTACCTTTACCTTCACCACCACCCTTTCCGACGAGGACGGCGGCTGCCTGAATGTAGCCGACGACGACTTTGACCTCTTCCTCCGCTCTCCACCACCACCCACCTCTACCTCCACATCAACACCATTATTACTTTCCACTCCTCCTCCTCCTCCTCCTCCTATAGGCACCCCTTCATTCCAGCTCAACACCATCAAATCCGCTGATGGAGGAGGAGGTGGTGGCGGTAGAGCAGGAGGAGTAGCTAGATAGCTCAAGTTTTGCGTGGAGGAAACTTTTTTCTTTTTGCTTACAGCTGGGGGGACGGTGGTTGTGGTGGTCTTCATGGAACTATGAGTGGAGTCGGGTCGTCTAAAAACAGCCAGGTCATGATCAGCTGGCTGCTGTGACTGTGAGGAGGGTGAATCGAATGGGTAGGGAGAGTAAAAAAAATCCTGTGACTCGGTGGTGGTGGTGTCAGACGACATCCCCGAGCTATTATTTCTGTTGCTGTTGCTGCTGTTGTTCCTAAAACTTCTTTTAGCGGTAGCGTGATTGATTTTGGTGTTTGAAGCTCAACTTTGATTTGAATTTTCCATCCATCTGCTCCATCTGCTGGTACTACATACAAAGTGCTTCTTTAGCTTTTAATTAATTAGCTAGCTTTACGAGTAATAGTACGTACGTAGCTAGAGATCGAGGACATTTAACAAGTGGAAACCAACACATTTAAATAATTACAAGATAATAATGCATGGAATGGAAAAGTGAAAGAAAAAGTATATAATAAAGATAAAAAGGAAGGAAGGAAGGGGAACATGAGTGCTATTTTACGTTGGAAAAGCTAAAAAGGTAACATCCATCCAAATTTTATTGATTAATTAAAGTAGATCGATGAAGATGGCGGAGGAAAAGAAGAAGAAGAAGAAAGCCTATAACGTTGTCTTTTACACATAAAATACATAATAACTTGAAGAATTATGCCTGAAAAGTAGTTGTTTGGGAAAAATATGCCTCGACGTATGCGTTGTGCGTGCGTCACGTATACGGCACGCATGCGTCGCGAATTGTCCCTGCGGCACGCATGCAGCCCTCGCAAGCATATTTTTCAAATAGCTACTTTTCGAGTGTATTTTTCTCAAGCAACTACTTTTCGAGCATATTTGTTCAAGTTTCCCTACTTTCAAATGGTATATCCCCGTCGAGATATATAACCCAAAGCCCTTAAAAAAAAAAGATATATAACCCAAAAGTTTTCCACCTAAAATATATATAGGGCTTTTAAATGGTTTATTCGCGTCCGGTCCGGATATACGTACTCAAAAGTTTTCCAAGAAGATATACTCATGTAAGCAAGTTAGCAGTAGCATGGCAATTCAACCATGCACCACGCAAAACTAAAATTCCCCTGCAAAGCCGAATGTTTTTTAGTGTATTTAAGAAAATTAATACATGTAGAAAGCTTAAAGGATTTTGAAAAAGTATAAAGTGTTTTTGTAACGGTCGTATCAAAGACAATTCCAATCCACTTGGCAAGACAAGTATTCAGCCATTACATTTATTTGAATTCAGAAAAACAAAAACAAAAACAAAAACAAAACAAAGCAAATTAAACTCGTCAAAGATAATCAGCGTGCATGCCTTCATCATCCATCGTCAAAGATAGTCTGCGTGCCTTCCTATTGCCCTCTTACCCTAGATCCTGCGTCCGCCACTGATTTAAGAGATGTTTTGTGGAACCCATGTATAAAAACAAACATCCAATCACATGTAATTTCTCAAAATTATGACGTGGTGGTTTTGACCACCCTAAAATCCCTGGAATTATTCAATAAAAATAATCAATACAAAGTCTTTCTATATATTATATTGAGTCTAGTATTCTTTTCATTGTAGCTCACACAAATCATCCATCCCCAGGTCAAATTAATGAATTAATGTAGACGTATGTACGTATGTATGCATGCAAGTAGTGAAATTAATGAATCCTTACTTGAAGTCATCATCTGATGATTTTTCGGGTTTGGAGGTGGAAGTCGGCAATACTCATCAGTGCTACAGGTGCAGCTGGGGTCTGCAAGCTGCTTGTTTCACTAGCTTCAATCTAGTAGCTGCTACTAGTAGTAGTAGTAGTAGTAAACATGATCGAGTTTCCTTGATTTCATATGATCACCACCACCACCTCTTACGTGTTGCACCTTCTTACCATTTGCTTTCATTCCAACATCGTCTTCGTACGTTCGTACAAATTAATTAAAAAACATCAACTGTAACACGCCTCCTCAAGTGTGGGCCTAGTGCACTTTTAAGGCCAACAAAGAGGCGCAACACTTGCACAATAAATGAGTGTGGCTCAAACTCATATAAGAAGAGGGGTCTCATCCCCAAAACCTATGTTATGAGGTGAGGGAATTCCATCTCTTAATATGGTGGGTGGTACAATATCAAGTGTCCAATGTGTGACAACTTTAAGAAAGCAAGAACAAAGTAATCCTGCACTTGCTCATAATTAGCCATATATATATATATGGATAATTAAGCAGCTGCCAGCAAATTAAACTAAACGTACGTACAACTGGCTAGGCGAAAACCAACCGGAAATTCTATCGTGACTCTCAGCTAGCTAGTTAGTTAATTTCTCCTATACATGCAATTACAATGACTTCATACCAAGCACTTTATAGTGATTTGAGGACCGGCTGGCTTATGTTGTGTGGAAATTAAGACAATATTCAAATGAATCAGCTGAAGAAACATTAATTCTGTCATTCAAAGGGTTATGCAGCTATATCCATAACAAACGAAATACATCGAAACAATAATAAACATTAGTGATTTTAAAATAAGTCACGATAGGATGTACAAAAAGACTCTTAATTCTAATTTTAAAATAATCAAGGATAACGCTAGCTACTAAGATAGTCACCCGGTCAAAACGAGTAACATTACATCATTGATTATTATGTATGACTTATTGATTGATATAGGACTGAGAAAAAAAATCAAGTTTCTTATAGATGATTGATATCGTTTAATAAGACGGGAAAAAATGGAAAAATGCAACACAAGCCAAAAGGCTTATGAAGAAATGAACTTTAGAATCTTATTGATCCAAAACATGTTGATTTATTACACTGAGAGTTCTGATTAACGGATCTGAATTACGAACGGGCAGATTATTGATATCGTTATGAGTTAAATTACCATCTCCCAAAATATTAAGCTGGGGAGGTATATAATTAAAATTATATCTCCATACGCCACCCTCAAGTATGTGTGGGCCTATAAGAGGGTGTGAAAGACCCGTTTGAGCATATAAGAAGGGAGAGAGACGAGAGAAGATAGGCCTAGCACTTGTAAATATTGTGTCCCCTCAAGTGTGTGTGGGCCTATAAGAGGGTGTGGGATGCCCGTTTGAACCTATAAAAAAAGAGAGAGACGAGAGAAGATAGGCTCAGCACTTATAAATATAGTGTTATAAGAAGAGAGAGAGATGAGAGAAGATAATCCCAACACTTGTAAATATAGTCTCCCCTCAAGGAGGCCCGTTTGAGCATATAAGAATGGACTTATAAATATAGTGTTATAAGAAGAGAGAGAGATGAGAGAAGATAATCCCAACACTTGTAAATATAGTCTCCCCTCAAGGAGGCCCGTTTGAGCATATAAGAATGGAGAGAGACGATAGAAGATAGACTCAACATTTGTAAATATAGTGTTTGCTTTTGTTGGAAAAATCAGCACTTGTAAATAAAGTGCTTTTTTTGGGTAAAATTATGGGGTTTGAAATCAGGCCCGCTTATAAATATAGTGTTTTTTTTCTTTGAAAAATTATGCTTGGAGCGGAGTTTGAACTCAGGCCCGTTTGAGCGTAATTATGCTTGGAGCAGGGTTTCAACTCAGGCCCGTTTGAGCTTATAGTTTTTTTTTTTTGTGGAAAAATTATGCTTAGGGCAGGGTTTGAACTCAGGCTTTTGGAAAAAATATGCTTGGAGCAGAGTTTGAACTCAGCCTGCTTGGAGCGGGGTTTTAACTCAGGCCCGTTTGAGCCTATAGTGTTTTTTTTGGAAAAATTATGCTTGGAGCGGGGTTTGAACTCAGGCCCGTTTTTTTGGAAAAATTATGCTTGGAGCATGGTTAGAACTCAGACCGGTTTGAGCATATAAGAAGGGAGAGAGACGAGGGAAGAAGGGGTTTGTAAATACACTGTTTTTTGGGGAAAATAATACTTGGAGCGGGGTTTGACTCAGGACCTATCCAAATAATACTTTCGCCCCTCTAATCGCTTATTCGGGAATGAGTTTGACCGACCAACCAACCTAATGTTAGGAAATCTACGCGGGAACGCAGCGGAATTCAAAAATTTGATTTCCTTTTACCCAAGATCGAATTCGTTTAAGTAATAAACCGTTTAAGCAATAAACAAATAAGCTAAAGACGGTGGTTACCTTGCTTGATCTAAAAGATCGACGATTTAACCGTCTAAGGAGAGTAGTTCTGCATAGAGCCGCCCAAGTGTTCGGCCTCTACCGGTGATCCACACGAATAGCCCGCCGGAATCCCATCATGGATTGCTACCAGAAAAACTCGGCTGCTAGACCGAATTTTTATCTCTCTCAAAACCCTCTCTATGAAGCTCTCTATTTTCACAAGAACTCTTAGCTCTTGGAATTATGGTGTACAAAAGAGCTAGCCAACCCCTCCTTTAAATAGAGTGTGGTGCGCCCATTGTGATTCCCAATCAGATTGAGATTAGCCTCCTAGTAGATTGGGGAGAAAGAAAATATTTTTCTAATAAAATAAGGAAAATAGATTTGATTGATTTATCTCATTAATATGCAATATCTTATATTAAATATTTCCAATATATTGTTAATATCTTATATTGACTATATTTATCTGTTACCATAAATCTATTTGTTTTCAAAATCAATTAATAGTTAATATTAATATTATGGTAATCTTTATTAATTAAATTGCACAATTCAAAAGTTTCCTATACACTTGTAAATGGCGTGAATATGGCGACCCTCTACAAAACATTTGGCAACTAGAATATTCTTTAATTAATATAATACTAATTAATTTGCAAAATCCATGTGTATCAATATACACAATAAATTTCGACACACATACATTATGTGTATATATTTAATTAATCAACATAATTAATATATTGTATTTAATTTATTCATAATAAATAAATACCACCATATTAATTTACCACTATAACCTTTATAGTCGTGAGATAAAACTTTTCTTATTTGGTTATCATCTATAACCACATTTTAATCCGGCAAGATGTTCATATGTGTGTGACCTGATAGGCTTCCGAATATGTTGGCCGTAGACACAAAGTGCAAATTACGAAAATGCCCTTCATGCCTAACGATCATGGGATAGCGTCTAGCAACACACCGTGACCCCCAATCATCGGAAAAGTCAATGCAATGACTACTACCTTTTATGTGAAACAGTTACCGTGTAACTTACAATCCTATCGCTGTAATAATATCCATACAGTCGTACGTCGAGTGTCAAACATTAACGACTGTATCTTATAATTTGGATATCATGCTCTCTCGAAGCAACTCATTTACTTCCACTTTGCAAAGATTCGAGAGTATGGCATTCCTTATAAGAAGGCCCTTTCGGATATTCACCCTGCTGATAGGGTACGCGATTTCCAGAAGACCAAACATGTATACTCTGCATGCTTCAGTATCAAACCAATCACTACCGCATGATCGCCCCGTGGCTAGGGGAAACCTCAATAGTGTCAAAGCATGACAATCCACACCGTGATGCCATGTAGACTCGGTCCTAATGATAATTACACAACCGCCACATAGTGTGACACTTAACGGTGTAAGTAGGTCAGTCTAACGTACGCATTCTCTAATACACGTCCACGTACAGTCCAAGTGTCTCTACACTTTGATAGACGAGATCTATCCATGCCCTTAATGACAGAAGATATCTAATACATGCTAGCCTGTTTATACTATCAATGCTCTGTTTAATAGTACATCAGCCTAGAGACATTTAAGTATCAAACTTATTAAAGTGATTAGAGATCTCATCAACCATAATCACCTATCATGGTTTCTCTATCACAGTTTAATACTAAGGACGTTATCACATAACAATTCATAATTGGTTCTTTAAAAGAACATATTTATGACAACAGAAAAGCCATTTAATATATGTATAAACACAAAGAAATAGTAGAAATAATCCGACCCAGTCGGATCCGGTCCAACCCGATTGGCTCTAGGACACTATTTCAACAATCTCCCACTTGGCCTAAAACCAATCACTCGCACACACAAGACCAAATTGAAACACAAGAATCTCATACAATACTCGCAACCATCTCTAGCCGTGAACGGATCGCTATCCAAGGGGACTCAGACTATCTCCATATTCTGTTCCAAATGACCAAGTCAAAGAAACAGCCTCAACACACACACGAATCTCTGACGAGACCCTAGTCATTGCTTCAAGCAATGAATCCACTTACTATATCAGCTATATAAAAAAGGTGGAAGAACCATACAAGGTTCAAGAATGAACCTTCTAGACTCATGTACTGCTCCCGCTGCGCCTCCAAGGCACTACTGTGTGTTGGCCTAGTTGTAGAATTTACAGTGACCCATAGCTAAGAACATTTCCAGCTTACTGTATCACTTAATCAAAGTGATTGCAAACCCAGACTGTAGCTCCCACTCGCCTTCACAAGACTCAGGATATACGTCTGTACAACTATATTTATTCGCTTCTAAGTTTCGACAAACTAGGAAAACATCCTTAACTTGTTTAAGGATATTCTCGACATTCACCAGATTACTTTCAAACTTGCTCATGACTATTCATGGACTATGAACATCCGGCATTACCCATAAGATGGTTCCTATCGCAGTAGCGAAGGAAACCTTCCATAAGCATCATCTTTCACCTTATCTTTAGGACAAACGTCCTAACATAGATAGATCTTGAGAAAACCGTCTAGCAGTATCCCCTGTCATGGTCTATGTTAAACTCCTTTTAGCATCACATCTATATAGGTAAACTATAATCTAACAGTAGTTAAATCTATCGCTATAGATTCCTATTTCTAAAATAAGAACTTCTAATCCAAGTGCTTTCGTAAAGACCTTGAACTACCAAACATTAATTGACTGTGACATGGGGTGGCAATTCCCGAGAGAGATATCTAATACCTTACTCAAAAATCATAACACACTCCCACTATCCATCTTGCACATTGGGCATATCCTTCTTTTGACTAAATCAAACTCCTTTGATTATCAAACAAAGAAATTGTCTAGAGAAACTTGTTTGAGTCCATAAATGGATCTCGTGGGCTTACATATCATGTCATCGTCTATAAACATCGAGCTTTCTGCCCAACGTCTTCAACACTATCATATAGCCATGATACGAAGTTACAACAAGCATAGTCCGAATAGGGCGGGCTCGACCTTACAGGGACATTCCCTCTAGGTAAGACAGACTAGGTTCATAACCCGGTTGTCACTGATGGAATCTAATTCAGATATTATGGCTCCTGGCCATATCTCTCAATCTTGCCTTTCAAACATTCCTTCATACGTCGTGAGATATTCATTCTTCAAGATGAACATACCAGCAGCCTTTTCAGGCTTGAGGTTATCCACAGACTTACAGAACTTTTATGTGCACTGATCAGTGTTGTACACCTCATCGCTATGTGGCGTCTGCTCACGTTCCTATGGTTGAATATATCTTTGTGGTTCTCAAACTCTTTTGAGAACTGATTCACTCCCACTGTTTCTTTTGGAAGAACACTTCATTTAGAAGACAGCATGTTTGGAGCCAAACATTTTACTCCGCGGACAAGTAAATAATATCCAGCGTGCTAGCTAAGACATTCCACAAAGTTGCATATGTCGTACTAGGATCCAAGCATTTCTGACTCTGCCTATGACAACTTCAAATCATCGGTTAAGATAGATTTGACATTATCCTCTTCCATATCTAATATGGAATTTATTCAACCTTTATTCTTCGGAACTCGGTTAAGTATAAGGGCATTATCCCGAAACGGGTAAGGTATACTTCGCATGGCTTGCATCACACCTTTATCATATAAATGTTGTTTCCATTTTAGGAACACAGTCTAATTGTGTATCCCAAAGATGGTATCCTTCAAGGGAGAATCTGATTCTATTTCAGACAACTTCTGAAACACCCTTCAGGTATTAATTACTTCAATCCAATTGAAGATTAATTCCTAAGTAGCTCATCAATCTCATATTCGTACTAGCTCGAACTTTTCAGGCTTTCCGATTGTTGTACTTCACTGAGTACACTTGAATATTTCTAAAAAAATAGTCGTAGAATTAATAAACAATTATTTGTGGCATTAATTGTCACAAGCCAAAAAACATCGGTATGTTTTGGCTTTGGACAACTTTTCTAGATTTTACAACCTTTTCATAAAATGGTATTTTAGTCATCTTTAGATAAGATACGTATTACCCACATGATTCATAATCATATGGTTCAACATCATCAGAATGACGTTTAATTACACGCTTCCCTTCCAGAGAGACTATGTCTAGAACAACCACAAATATTAAGGATAACAGCCATACAAATATTTAGTTGAGATCTCATCATATATATCAACTATATAGTGACAACAATCTAGCATGTTAGATTCAGTGACCTTTCAACTTTATCGGAATAACATTTATTCTTTACAATTGAATATGTCTACTAAATCCTAACAAATAACTGAAAGTATGTTCTTCATAAGAACCGGAACATAATAACATTTATTTAGTTCCCTTATCAGTTTACTAGATCCAGAATATGGTAAGTGTCACAACGTTTGCTTCACCTTCCATATCTGCATTTAATCTTTCTAATTTAATCACACTCGTAAGATATCATATATCTTAGAGTCGACTTTGAACTTAGATAGATTTATCTCAACTCACTTGCCTACAATAGAGACTTCAATAAGTAAACTATATAAACACACGCCCTAACTTCCTTTTTAATCCTTCAAGCACTTGTAAATATTTCTTAGTGTAATCTTCATAAGACTTAAGAAAGATCACAAGAGCAATGTCTTTGATTTCCTTTCATAAAGAAAATCTAAAGTTTATTAAATAGTTTATTTAACCTTTTAAATCATATTCAAAACATTAACTACTTAATTAAACTTTAAGCAATGATAGAATTAAGTAGATACTTAAATCTTACAATTTTGAAAACAACCTTTCCAAAATTAGATGTGGTCATTCTTATCCAACGTTTGAATTAATTGTCATCGTATGACTGAATGATCATCTTGGATCGTATCCAATATTTGACTAATTCGTTGAAACTTATTTCAAATGATTTAATCATATCATGAGCTTCCGCTTTCATTAATAATTAAAGTCTTGGAGCCTTGCATCAATTATGTAGTCTCCTTGTCTCTAACTACTATAACGGGGTTGCTCGTGTCATCGCTTATTTAAAATGATTAAAATTACTTAACCATATTCGAGAACGTTTCTCAAAAGGTAACAGTCATAATTTGGTTTTACTAATCGAGAATAAAACATAAATATAAAGTTTTCTAAAACTACAACAAAAATGAAAATAAAAGAGTGTTGTTGTTTATACACGCAAAATCAAAAATGGTCTTTTGGTTTATGATTTTGCTCCCACTAGTCAACTACTCCCAATTGACTTTCAAAAATCTTTCAAAATCCTTTAGTGGCCAAGATCCTATCTGGTTACCCCGATTCCCGACGCGGGCCGATCAACCGGAATAATTCGAAAGGTATGTAACACTTACCAATCACATCTCTATGTGACTCTTGGTGGTTGACTAGTCAACTCTTTGACAATCCACATCTTTATGTGGTAGTCAACCCCTTGCCTCTAGAATAAGATGGTCCTGACGAGGGCCAATCACAGCAATACTCTAGTCAAGTCGTAATCCAATATTCGCGAGATCTCATACGATCATATCTCAATAACGACGATATACCCGTGGTAGGTCAACTTCCGACGAGGGCCGGTCAGTTGGATCCGAACAAGGGCTCTTCACCGTTGCTATAATATTGGGAGACAATATTTCGACTTGATTTTTGTTGTGGAAGTATTTACGTAAATTAATTCACTTAATTAATTTAATTACGGTCTCATCAAATATATCTATCTCTATAGACATACATCCTACACATTTATCTAAATCATGCCTAGTCATGCATCTATCGTATCATATAAAATAAATACAAGCACAAAATAAATAAATGCGTAAAGTAACCGGTATGATCATGGACTTTTCCTAGGTGCGGTTTACAAATACAAACTGACGAAACCGCGGGTCACAACCTAAAGGTAACTGCAATCGCCAATAGGATCTTTAATGCTCCATTCTCCAATGGGATCTTTATTTTCTTCTTTCTTTGGTCTTCATCTTCCGCTCCATTCTTGTTACATTTAATCTTAACTAATAAAATAAATACGCCCGCCACAAACGGGGGGAGCTAACGAGAATGGGATAAATGCAGAAATAAACTAGGTCACGTTCTTCATAACGGCCTAGGATAATTTTTAAACCAATAGAAAATTAAATCATTCACATCTATCATATTGGTCGAGTCCATGATCAATCGGGGTCCATATAATCATATTATATCTACTATAGCTAATCCATACAATAACATCTTATGAAAAAGATAAAATTAAAATTTAACTACTTGCGTCATAATTAATCAATTAACATTTAATCTATTAAATAATTTTATCCAATCAATTAACTAATTAACATTTAATTAAATAAATGATTTTAATCGAAATAAAATTAACGATTAATTTTAAACGATTTTAATTTTAATTCTAATTAATTAGAACTATTCCAAAAAAATAAATCAAAATTAAAATTAGGTCTCTTTTGTTTCTTTCCTTTTGATTCCTAATCAAAAGGGATGTCTTTGGTTTCTTAAACCAAAATGCATCTCCCTTGGCCCTTTCCAAAATCAAAATTTTGAAAAAGGCCTACGCCTACGCCTTTTCCAAAATCAAATATTTTGAAAACTGCCTAGGCCTATTCCAACCAAAATTTGGAAAAACCAATATTTTGATTAATATGTCTGGCCACTTTCCAAAATCAAAATTTTGGAAATTGCCCAGGCCTAGGCCGTTTCTCAAATCAAATATTTAGAAAGGGCCTAGGCCTATTCCAAATAAAGTTTGGAAAGACCATTATTATTTTAATGCCATGAGGCATCCCAATGGCCTAAACTATTTGAACCATTGGTTAGGCCACATGACACAACTAAGCGAAAGAGGAATTATCAATCACAACTATGAACCATATTGAAACACAAAATACACAAAACAAAAGAAAGAGGCCCGCCAGGCATCCGCCAGCCGCCAGCCATAAGGCTGCCGCCGGACGGTGGTGGTGCCGCCTCCGGTCGGCCGAGCACCACCCGATCTCCTTTTTTTTCTTTTATTCTTTTTGTGTATCGTTTTGCGAATCTAAAAATCTTTCATCTTTTAATTACGTGATTAAAACGATAAAATTAACTACGCAAAATAACATGCTTATTGCTTAAGCTCGAAGCTCGCTCTGATACCACTGTTAGGAAATCTACGCGGGAACGCAGCGGAATTCAAAATTTTGATTTCCTTTTACCCAAGATCGACTTCGTTTAAGCAATAAACAAATAAGCTAAAGACGGTGGTTACCTTGCTTGATCTAAAAGATCGACGTTTTGACCGTCTAAGGAGAGTAGTTCTGCATAGAGCCGCCCAAGTGTTCGGCCTCTACCGGTGATCCACACGAATAGCCCGCCGGAATCCCATCATGGATTGCTACCAGAAAAACTCGGCTGCTAGACCGACTTTTTCTCTCTCTCAAAACCCTCTCTAAGAAGCTCTCTATTTTTCACAAGAACTATTAGATCTTGGAATTATGGTGTACAAAAGAGCTAGCCAACCCCTCCTTCAAATAGAGCTAGCCAACCCTTCTGATTTGGATAGCCTTCTAATAGATTGGGGAGAAAGAAAACATTTTCCTAATAAAATAAGGAAAATATATTTGATTAATTTATCTCATTAATATTCAATATCATATATTAAATATTTCCAATATATTGTCAATATCTTATATTGTCTATATTTATCTTTGTTACCATAAATCTATTTTTTTCAAAATCAAACAATATCTAATATTAATATTATGGTAATCTTTATTAATTAAATTGCACAATTCAAATGTATCATATACACTTGTAAATGGCGTGAATATGACGTCCCTCTACCAAAGATTTGGCATCCGGAATATTCTTTAATTAATATAATACTATGACTAATTAATTTGAAAAATCCATGTGTATCAATATACACAATAAATTTCGACACACATACATTATGTGTATATATTTAATTAATCAACATAATTAATATCTTGTATTTAATTTATTCATAATAAATAAATACCACCATATTAATTTACCACTATAAACTTTATAGTCGTGGGATAAAACTTTCCTTATTTGGTTATCATCTATAACCACATTTTAATCCGGCTATATGTTCATATGTGTGTGACCCGATAGGCTTCCGAATATGTTGGCCGTAGACACAAAGTGTAAATTACGAAAATGCCCTTCATGCCTAACGATCACGGGATAGTGTCTAGCAACACACCGTGACCCCCAATCATCGGAGGAGTCAAATGCAATGACTACTACCTTTCATGTGAAACAGTTACCGTGTAACTTACAATCCTATCGCTGAAATAGTATCCATACGGTCGTACGTCGAGTGTCAAACATTAACGACCGTATCTTATAATCTGGATAGCATGCTCTCTCAAAGCAACTCATTTACTTCCACTTTGCAAAGATTCACGAGAGTATGGCGCTCCTTATAAGAAGGCCCTTTCGGATATTCACCCTGCTGATAGGGTACGCGATTTCTAGACGACCAAATATGTATACTCCGCATGCTTCAGTATCACACCCAATCACTACCGCATTATCGCGCCGTGGCTAGGGGAAACCTCAATAGTGTCAAAGCATGACAATCCACACCGTGATGCCATGTAGACTCCGGTCCTAAGGATAATTACACAACCGCCACATAGTGTGACACTTAACGGTGTAAGTGGGTCAATCTAACGTACACATTCTCTAATACACGTCCACGTACAGTCCAAGTGTCTCTACACTTCGATAGACGAGATCTATCCCTGCCCTTAATGACAGAAGACATCTAATACGTGCTAGCCTGTTTATACTATCAATGCCCTGTTTAATAGTACATCAGCCTAGAGACATTTAAGTATCAAACTTATTAAAGTGATTAGAGATCTCATCAACCATAATCGCCTATCATGGTTTCTCTATCACAGTTTAATACTAAGGACGTTATCACATAACAATTCATAATTGGTTATTTAAAAGAACATATATATGACAACAGAAAAGCCATTTAATATATGTATAAACACAAAAAAATAATAGAAATGATCCGACCCGGTCGGATCCGGTCCAACCCGATTGGGTTTAGGACACTATTTCAACATCTAACACTTATACCGACTCATTCGTGGGTGCTAACTCCTAAGATAGTGCTAGACGCCATGCAACAACCTATCCCCCTTTGCCCGGTTCAACAGTCCGCATTTAATGATTTTACGTCCGCATTTAATGATTACTCAACCGATAAAACTCGTTTCCTAATTGAATCTTAACATCTCAGTCAATTATAAATGTATGTTGCGAAGGGGTGTGGGAAAAAGGGGTTTTAAGATCGTTTTGAAGTGCTATGGGGCCTACTTGGCGTTTTACGGGGTTCTGTGGGATTCCGGTGGTGCGGGAATGGGAGCATTCATGGGCACTTCTATGCCGGTTACGTGATCGAATGAGGCTCTCATGGGTGGTCGCGGTGGATTTCAATGATGTGTTGTTGCGTACAAAATATGAGGGTCTGCACTTGAGGCCGTACCCGCAGATTGCGGCTTTCCAGTGCGCATTGACAGATTGTGATTTATTAGATTTGGGGTTCGTAGGGGTCCCTTATATGTGGTATAAATGAGCGGATGCTACTGCAACTCGGGTACGTTTGAACAGGGGGTGGCCAACTTGGGATGGCGCACCCTTTTCCTGCAGCACTCTGTGTATCACTTTTTTAGCTCGCGCTCGGATCATGTCCTTATTTTGATTTCGACGCTTAATCCTTTTGACCAGGGCCGGTCTAGGTGGAGGCCAGTTCCGCGCTATGATCCTTTCAAGATCCAGGATGAGGAGTTTGAGATGTGATTTCGTGCTTCATGGCAGAGGGGTGTGGTTACGGGGCCGTCCTCGTTTGTAAGGCAGGTGACACAGGTTTCTTAGGAACTGAGGCAGTGGAGTTCCAATAGGCACGGGCAGCTGGGGATGCGTATTTCGGAGAAAGAGGGAGAGTTACACAAGTTTCAGGAATCCCCGGGCTACACTGTTCAACACGAACGGGTTCTTATATAGCAGATTGATCAATAGCAGACAATGAAGGAGGATTTTTCTGGGGGGACACAGAGACAAGACGACGGGTTCACTGGAAGAGTTGAGAGGAATGTTGTTTGCCAAAAAATATGGGTGGACTGGGTTTTCGGGATTTAGAATGTTTCAATTTAGCCCTTTTGGCAAAACTGGCGTGGAGGATCATGTATCACCCGGGGTCATTGGCAGCACAGGTTCTTCATGCGAAGTACTTTGAGGATGGCACCATCTTGTCAGCCGGGCTAGAGGCCCGACCATCGTTTTTGTGACAAAGTATTCTGGAGGGTAGGGACCTATTGTATAGTGGGATGCGATGGCGAGTTGGAGATGGGGAGTCAGTTTTTGTTTTTCATGATGCGTGGACGGAGCGGAAGCCATCCTTCCACATACCTTATACGGATCACATGCTTCCGACTGATTCTAAGGTTTCGACTTTGTTCATTCCGCATATGCGAGTCTGGGATGCCCCTCGTATTCGGGGTTTATTCTAGCCCTGGTAATCTGACGTCATTCTGTCCACTTCTGTAGCCTCAGGGACTCATCCGGATCGATGGATTTTTGGCTACGACCGCACAGGCATTTATACGGTCATCTCTGGCAGCAGGGCCAGCGACTTCAAGTGGGATTGATCGGGTTTGGCGGCGATGTTGGAAGCTTCCGGTTCAACCTCGTATTCAGCACTTCTGTGGCGGTGCCTTCGTGATTGTCTAGCGGCCATTGGGCATGGCCTTATGCGACGTAATATGGGGATAGGCATATGCTTGGCATGCGGAGAGACAGTCGAGACTCAGTGGAATGTGTTTGAGTGTAAAATGGCAGACATAATTCGGCGGGCCCCTCCTTACTACGGTTTATTGGAGCATCTCCGCTCGTCCTCCTTTGTGGATTTCTTTATGCGCCTATTGGACGAACGAGGAGTGCAGGATGCAGTGAGAGTTGTTGGGCTCATATGGGGGATATGAAAAGCGGGTTGTTCTGCGGTGTTTGATGGTTAGGCTATATATGTTTCGGCGGTGTGCAAGCGTTCTTTGGCAGCGACGGAGGAATTTATAGAGGCTTTGGCGGCCTTCCGGGTGCAGAGGGTGTCACAAACCTTGCCGGATTCGTGGGCTAGACCACCTCAAGGGGGTAGTGAAATGTATTTTGGATGTCGTTGTACGAGAAGTTAGGGCGGGAGTTGGGCTGGCGGCACGCATTAGCGGCGTACATTTAAAGCATGCTGCAATAACTTCCTTTTGCAGCGTTTAAATAATTGTACGCTGCTGATAATTAATAAGACGGCTTGCATCTCTCGAATGTCGCTAATATGTAATGTTAGCGGCGCATGGTTGCAGGCTGTTAAAATGACAAATATTGGCAGCGTGACCTACGCGTCGTCGATATTTAAAAATATGAGCAGCGTATTATGTATCCTGCTAAAGGATATAATATTTCCATCTGACTCAGCCCTAAATAAAAAAAAACAATAAAAAAAACCCTCTAATTTTAAAACGATAAGAAAACAAGTCTGACTTGCCGTCATTTTCTAGGGAAAAAATTGTCGTTTCCGTCTCCATATTGATTGTACCATACCAGGAAACTTTTTTCCAGCAATTCCACACGCACAACATACAGAGTAAACTCTTCCCTCTCAAACACAAGGCATAAGGTAATCGAATTTTTTATTTTTTTTGATTCTTTGATTTTATGAATCTCGGTTTTTGTTGTGAATAGTCAATACTCTAGGCTCATCCTAAAAAATTTTATGCTCTACCGTTAATCCTTACCGTCTCGTTGATGTCGAATTGTGGGTCGTTGATTTTTTTTAACGGATTTGTCATATGATCCCAATTGCAAAATTTCATTACGATCAGATGATCACATGGTGAATGGTGTATTAAAACACCTCTTAATCTTGATTCAATGCCTAGTTAATCATAATAGATGATCATGTCACTTGATTTTAAATCGATATAGGAATCGTTAATTGTAAGAAGTGGTAAATCGATATACAGGTCTACGGAACAAAAGCAAACAAATGCTTTTGGGAAATCAAAAGGCCTGTAGTAGTGGAGGAAGTTTTGGGGGCTTGTAGTAGAGATGAAGTTTTCGGTGGTGCATGAAAATGCCATTTTTTTTATGAAATAATTGCTTGATGAGTAATCTGCAAGTAAATAATAAATGAGTACTTTGCAAAATTATAATATGTACTGCTTGTTAAATCTGCTTGATGAGACCTATATAACATGTCCTGCTTGTTAAGATTTTGTAAACTACAATATGAATGATACTGATTTGAGTCTAATTTATATATACATATATATATATATATAGAAGGGAGTTTATTGTGGTACTGAATTATTGTATAATAATAATAGATACGTCATGACATTTTATTCCATGTAGAACCGAATAAAATGAAGTCGTTTTTTTTTGTGTACTGTGCAAATCCTCTCTTTTGATTGATGTGTGCCTAAGTGCCTTGGTATGTGTTCTAAACGAGTTGAGTAAGAGAAAAGATAAGATATTAATCATTAATTAAGGGAATAAACACCCATGTCCAGTTTTTGTTACCGCCACCCATGTGCATTGAGAGTACATGTGCGTTACTTTATTAATCCTTGCCATTTCTGTGACATATTTTAGCTGCATTTAGTTTTCTGTTCCTTTAGTGATTTTCTCATTGAAATAAACTTTAGTTGCATAAAGTGTCTTCAATTCTTTGTGTGTGTAAAGCAGGATTGACCATGTATTATGCTTTGTATGTGTCAGATTGGTTGAATTTGTTTGAATTTTCAAGGCCTGGATCTTGTACGAAATGGATAAGGGATGGATGCACCTTTCTTCAAGGTTTCATTTTCTTTCTCGTTTTCCTATTTTTCTAGCAAAAATACATGTGTTCACTCACATATTTTTTAATTACATTTGGTAGGCTCGTACCTGAGTATGCAGACGGGGTTAAGAAATTTATTCAACAAGCTCGATCCTATGACGAAACGCGTGAAGTAATATTATGTCCTTGCAACCGTTGTAAAAATAAGAAGTATAAGAAATTCGACCAAGTATATGAGGACTTAATTATGAAAGGGATGGATCCATCTTACACTACTTGGATCTTTCACGGTGAAACAACTAATCTCAAGGTGAATGTAGTTTAAAAGTTCACGAGGATGGGGGTGAGCACAGAGAGGCATATCACTTATTTAGGGATGCCTTTGTTCCGGATGAAGAGGTTGGGCACAATACGGGTGGTGCAGAAGATGAAGACTTCACCGATGCATATGAAGATGCAGAAAGTACACAAAGTTGTCAGCGTCTGTAACATTATACAATTACAAATCTACTAATGGTCAATCAGACAATAGTTTGGATGAGCTTCTTGATAAACTAGGTGGCATGCTGCCAGAACAAAACACTCTTCCGAAATCAGTCTATGAAATGAAACAGTTGCTTAAACCCTTCGATTTAGGTTATGAGAAGATTCATGCTTGCCCTAACGATTGTTGCCTATTCAGAAACAAGCTAAAAGATATGGACTCATGTCCAAAATGTGGCTCCTCACGATGGATGGTGGATAAAGTCACCAACAAAGTCCAAAAAAAAGTTCCTGTTAAGGTTTTACGATATTTTGATACCAAGATTAAAGCGACTATTTAGATCGAAAGAAAAGTCTGAACAATTGATTTGGCACTCTAATAACAAAAGTCAAGATCACAAAATGCGTCATCCAGTTGATTCAGTAGCTTGGGATACAATAAATCAAAAGTGGCCTACTTTTGCGTTGGATCCTAGAAATCTTCGTCTTGGTCTTTCAACAGACGGGTTCAACCCTTTTGGTGATCTAAGTGCTAGACATAGTTGTTGGCCTGTTATTTTGGTTATTTACAACCTTCCTCCATGGATATGCATGTCAAAAGAAAACCTTATGTTGACGTTACTAATTCCAGGGCCAAAACAACCAGGTAACGATATAGATGTATATTTAGAACCTCTTATAGATGATTTGAAAGAGTTGTGGGATACAGGTGTGCAGGCATATGATGCACTTAGCAAGTCAGTATTCAATCTGAAGGCTATTTTGATGTGGACAGTAAGTGATTTTCCAGCTTATGGAAATTTAGCTGGATGTGCTACTAAAGGGAAATTTGCGTGTCCAATTTGTGGTGAAGGTGTATGTTCTATGTGGCTTAAATATAGTAGGAAGTTTGCATACATGGGCCATAGAAGATTTCTTGCACCTGATCATCCATTTCGACAAAAGAAAGGGTGGTTTAACGGGAAAAAAGAGAGTAGGGGGAGACCTAGACCTTTAACCGGAAGAGAAGTCTTGAATGTAGTGAAAGACATTAAGAATGATTGGGGCAAAAGGCGTATTTGTGAAACTATTGGCACTAAAAAGAGGAAGCAAAAGAAACAAGGGTCGTCTGGTTCGAAAAAGGAAAAAAACTGTGTTCCAATCTGGAAGAAGAAGTCAATCTTTTTCGACTTGCCATACTGGGATGTAAGTTATTCTCCAGTGTTTGTTTAGCTTTTATAATTTGCTTGCTGCTCAAAAAATTTGTGTACCAACATAAACATACAATAAATGAATATATTTGATATATGAATTATACTATTATCAATGACTGTAAGTATGGTACAATATTTTTCTAAGTGTGTGTCCTAAAAAAATAAAAGATTAGAGAACAGAGAAGGAGGGAAAACAATGGATCTGAATTCTTTTCACTTGATAATCAATGAATCGAAATTACAAGTAATTTATAGGCTGCCCTAGTTTACCAGGTAAGTCCAGCTCTAGCAATTGAATAAACGATAAATACATCATTAAGAAAGAATACACATTCATCCATAACAGATAATCCTTTGAGAAACCTTATGATAGAAACATGTTTGAGAGTTTGAAATGCAACCAGCGCTATTTTTGAGTTTTGTTTGAATAATGAGACCATTCACCTTTATCACTCCACAAGTGTTCGACCTTATTACGCCATTTGGCTCTCATTATCCAATTCATTGTTGTGCTTATCAGTTTGGTGCTTAATATGTCCTACCTAATAGACCATCAAAATGCATTTTAACATGTTGAATTATTGATTGAATCTCTTTATGGTTATTTTTAGGAGCTTGTGCTACGTCATAACTTGGATGTGATGCATGTTGAAAAGAATGTTTGCGATAATATCATTGGCACATTGTTGAATTTGAAACACAAATCTAAAGATGATATTAATGCTCGCAAAGATTTGGTACATTTGAAAATAAGGAAAGAACTACATCCTCAAGAAAAAGGAGAAAATTCATATCATTTGGCCTGCGGCTCCTTGCACGTTGTCTAAGAAAGAAGCAGAAGTATTTTGTGCTAGGTTGAAGAAAATTAAGTTACCCGATGGATATAGTTCAAATATTGGTAATTGTGTATCTCTAGAAGAGCGTAAGATAATTGGGCTGAAATCTCATGATTGTCATGTTTTAATGCAACAATTGCTCTCAGTAGCATTGAGAGGTCTTTTGCCAAAAGGCCCACGTAATGCAATATTCTTGTTGAGTGCATTTTACAATGAATTGTGTCAAAGAGTGATAGACAGGAATCGTCTAGAACAACTTGAGGAAAGTATTGCTGAAACTCTAAGCATGTTCGAAAGGTACTTTCCACCTGCTTTCTTTACCATCTCAGTTCATTTGACAATTCATTTAGCAAGAGAAGCACGTTTATGTGGGCCAGTTCAATTTCGTTGGATGTATCCATTTGAAAGGTAATTGTTATTAATAATTACTTTAATATTAATGAGAAAATTTAAGAAATTTAGATTTTGTTATATTTTTTGCATGTGAATTTTATTTCATGAACAGATTTATGAAAGTACTGAAAGGGCATGTAAAAAACCGAGCAAGACCCGAAGGATGCATAGCAGAGTCTTATCTTGCAGAAGAACGTTTGCGATTTTGTAGTGCTTATTTTAAGAAAGCTGCTAGTGTTGGTGTACGTCCAAATCGGAATGCGGACTTTGAAAATGAACTTGCGCAAGAAGGACATGAAATTTCTCAAGGGAAAGAAAAGATTTTGGAAGATCATATGTTGCAAGCAGCACATCGATATGTGTTGTTCAATACTGCAGAAGTTGAACCATATTTACATTGAGTTTAATCATTTTTTAATTTAATTATCTTGGTCTACTCCATCATTTTCATATTGTGACATAATTGTTGCTTGGATATAGGAAACACATTGAGGAGCTCAAACGAACAGACAATCGTCTCTCAAGAAATGAGACATTGTTACAAAAACGACATATGGAGACTTTTGCTGAATGGTTTTCAAAACATCGACCTGATACTGCCTCAAATCGAATTATATGGCTGGCATATGGTCCGAGAAAGCATGTTGTATCTTACACAGGTTATGTTATTAATGGACACCGCTTCCACACAATTGATGTTGGAAGGTCGACACAAGATAGCGGTGTTTCAGTTGAAGCCGATACTATTACTGAATGTAGTGCTAACGGGGATTCACATACAATAGGAAGACTGTCTTATTATGGGGTTATAAAGGATATTCTTTTACTAGACTATTATTCCTTTAAAGTGCCTGTCTTCAGATGCGATTGGGCCAATCCTAGCACTGGTATCAAAATGGAGGATGGTTTTACATTGGTCAACCTACACCAAGGACTAAAAGCTTTTGAGAGCGATCCTTTCATTTTAGCTTCACAAGCAAAGCAAGTTTTCTATTCTAAGGATAAAGATGATTCCAATTGGTATGTATTGTTGAAAGTGCCACCTAGGGGTATTCATGACATGGATTTGCTTGATCAGGATGCGTATACGACGTTAGCGCTGTAGATGTGCCTACACTTGAGATTAACGTCTGCGAGAAAGAGCCTTACGCAAGGGATGAGTGTGAGGGGATTGATGTGATTGGTTGAGAATGAGAGATTTGCTGTTCATATTCAGTCTATCAAGAGCTTGGAGGTTGCTCAAGTTATCTCTCTTTCCTTGCTTGAAAAAATTGTGATACAAATAAAGGTGTAATACACTGCTGACTGAAATTTAAAATACATAAGCACTATTGTTGGGATACAATTTTTGTTTCAATATGTTTTGAAAGTATTGAATTGAACGTTGACATTTAAATGGATAACATTTATGTTTCAATAGGTGGGAGGGAAGATGAATCCGGAGTTTGCTGCTGGTGAATTAAGGAATCAGTGGATGTACTTCTACTAAACAGACCTTATGGATTGCTGTTCAGAAAAATAAAAAAATAAAAGACCTTATGGACAGTTTATCTCTTTATATTGCTTTAGTTTGTTTCTTCTTTAGTTGACCGAATGGATGGCTGGGTATTGTTTTTTCTTTTCAGGGAGAATGAATGGCAATTGAGTGTTTGCTATTTATTGCTTAATATTCTTAGATGTTTATAATGTGAAGGATATCAAACCATTGATGAATTGTTTTTTCCAAAGTTAACTAAAACGATGTCGATTTGGTGATTTACATACTCATTGTACTTTCCATAAAAGTCTTTCACAACAGAGAATTCTATTTCATCCAAATAATATCCCCTTATTAATTTTTTATTTGAACAGTCAAAGTACAGTACCCATCTTTATTAGTAGCATGATTTGCAGAAAGTAATGGATGTTGGTAGACAATACAATTTTTTACTTTCCAAAATTTCATTATAAACCACTAGATTGGACTTGTAATTATAAAGAAATACATGTTATGTATCGACTCAATATTTTAATTAACTCAAAACAAGCTCGATTTTGCTTGAGTTCGGATCGAATTCGAAGGTGCTCAAGATCGAGCTTAAGTTTGTTACTCATGTAAAGTTTGTGTTCGAACTTGTGTTCGTAAGATTTGAAGTTTGCTTGATTCAATAGTCAAGTCCAATGCCCGACTCGACCTGGATCGTTTACAATTTCGCAAAACAAATTCTTTCACCATTGATCATTATATATAGGACCCATGCCATTGAAATGGTCCCTTCATATGCATATATATGATAAACATAGGTGATATATATGTATATATATATGTGTGTGTGTCTGTGTGTGATTAGGGTTGTAAACGAGCCAGTCGGACCGAGTAATTATGTAAACTAATCTAGCAATTTCAAATAGTTTCGAGTTCGAGCACGATAATTTCGAATTCGAGCTCGAGTTGTGATTCAAGGAAGTTTTACAAACTTGAGCCAAGCTCAAGTTTTGCATCGAGCATATCGAGTCTTAATAACAAGAAAAGTAATTTCATATGGTTATTATATGTGTGGTGGGGTCATAGGCAGACCCATGTGGATTTGGGTTGGGCCAATGCCCTGATTAAGATCTAGAATACTCACTCTATATAAATGTGAGACATAAATGTCTTCTCAACTCTTGTTAGCCCTATGAGACCAATCGAGGACGGAGGTCTATGCAGTTGACCGGACCGTTTCTGACTAATTTAGTGCTATCATACACAGGTCTGGGGCGTTACATAATTGTATTCGGAGCCGACTATCAGACGGAACTATGCGCTGCACCGTACAAGAAGACGGTGTAAGGATGGCCTCTAGTTACCAATGGTAGGAACGATCCGGGAACAATCTTGGCCGTCTTGGGGAGGATGCCAGTCCCTTATAATATGGGGGGAGAATGTAAAGTACACATCGGTAAAGTACAAGAATGATCACCCCCATATAAGTGTGAGACATAAAGGTCCTTTCAACTCGGGTTTGGCCCTTTAGACCAAGCGAAGACGGCGGTCTAAGATGTTGACCGGATCATTATGACTCATTTAGCTCTCTGTCCCATAAAAAGTGTCTAATTTTGTATTTCACACAGATTAAGAAAGTAACTAATGTGTTGTATTTATAGTATAAATAGACATATATACCCCTATCATATCATAAATACTTGTTTTAGAATATGAAATGATTATAAAAAATTAAAGTGAGAATAGTTTTTTAAATGATGTATTAGTTTCTTAAATGGATACTTTTGTGGGACAAATGATTTTCAAGAGTGGGACATTTTTTGTGAGACGGAGGTAGTACAAGATAACATAATTAACCCTTTCAAAAAGTCGAAAAAACATATAATTAACATAAAGTCTTCAAATAAAAATAAAAATAAAAACCTTCTAAACTTGTTAATTCTTTTTACAATAAACTGAAAATAACTTGTTTTTTTTTTCTAATTTTGACGGAAAACAATTTCAAAAAAAAAAAAAAAAACAAATAATTGACGAAAAAAATTAGGGATGGCCGCTGCTTCCAAAAAATTTCACCTTCCCCGCCTTTTTTTTTTCACCTTGAATTACCCGCTTCCCAAATTTATATCAACAAAATCAGATTTGATATATATAATCCTGCTAGTATTAATCCTTAAGCAACCACCAGCGGTTCCTTCTCTTTTTTTTCTAATTGAGAACATGAAACGCCAGCAACAGCAGAATTCAAGCTTAACCAGTAAGCCGTAATATCATTATTTTTTGTGTTTTAGACGTTAGAATTGATCTGGGAATGGAAGTTTGATGGCTGATTGTTTTTCATTCTTGGATCGTTAGGGAAATTTAAATTATTTTAGGGTATTTTTTGTGAATCTTTTCTTGCTTTTCAAGGTTGTTGATGTGTGATTGATGAGCTTGCCTATGTGTGTATGGGTCCTTCAGTCCAAAAATTAGTATTTGTAAAGAGTTGGGATCGACTCCCAATTCAACTTTTTGATGCAATATGTAGAATAGAATGGTAAAAAATATCTGACGTAAGAAGATTTTATTAAAAATAAAAATGATTTGTATTTGATTGTTGGAACAGTTGCTTGAAGATTATTGTCATGAAACTAATCGTTGTTCTCATTCCAACATACATGGTTACAACTTATACAATTGACAAATCTTTTTTTTTTTCCTGAAATAAAATTAAAAAAGATGAAAACATGGGGTATATATTGGATGACATTTTTTCCTGTTTTCCTGTATTTTTTGTGACTATTTTTCTCTTTTAATGTCAAAAGGCAGATCAAAGATAAAAAGAAAAAAGACTAAAGTACATGAAGACGAAGTTCAGGTGATGAAATTTCAGTTTCATGCTATTAGTGTTGAATATACTAAGAATACTCAGTTTGATATTGTTTTTACTTTATTTATTTGTAGGAAAATCGAATGTCAGGAATGGATTCTAACCCATCTCAGAATACAGAAGAATCCCAAGGTGAAGGACATAATGATAATGACCAAATGGATAAGAGAAAGGGGCGTGGTGCTACAAAGTTTAGAGTGGCTACTCCCGGACAAAAACCACATGAACTGAAGCGCAATGAATATGGGCAGCCAATGGGAAAGGTGTCAAAGAAGTACTCTTCATTTCTTGGTTGCCTGACTAAAGAATTTGTATCTTACACATTAAAAGGTTGGGATTTTCTAGATGGAGAAGTTAAGAATAGAATGTGGGAATGTCTTCAGGTAATATTTTTCACGTTACATGCTTTACAAGAACTATATATTTAGTTAAACTGTGGATCTGTTTCCTTTGTTTTTTCTTGGTGATTCTGCTTTTACTTGTTCATTTTGATGTACAGTCAAAGTATGCCGTTAATGATTACGAAAGAAAAGCTATCTTTCAACATGTTGGAAAGTTATGGCGTGACAGAAAGTCTAAACTGAGAAGACTTATACGAGATGTTGATGAAGGCAAGACTAGGTCACGTGATTTCTCTCGTTTGAAGCCTGATTTTATGGGTAAAAAACAGTGGAATGACTTTGTAACGGAGACATTATCACCCATGTTTCGAGTAAGTATGCATTGCTATATTTTATTGACTTTGATATTGAATAAATCTCCAAAAATGTCTTTTTTTTTTTTTATTTTAAATTTCAGCTTAAGACTGAAAGATATAGACGAATGAGGGCAAAGCAAAGCCATAACCACACCACGGGCCGACAGGGCTATGCACGTCTGGAGCACAAAATGGTACACATTTATTGCTTACTTCTAGCTTCTGTTGTTGGAAAATAAATGTCTGCAAATGGATTTATTTTCATTTCCCTTTGTTAAAAAATCAATGAGTGTATTGCTTCTTCTATGGATACACTTTTTATGTGATTTTTTGTAAACGGTTAAGATGGATGAGTATATTTGCTTGCTTTCGACTAAAAACAAAAAGTCTATTCAATTCTTTAGTTTATGTAATTGTATTGTTTCCGAATGGTTTACCTTATACCTCTTCATACGATATTGTATGTCTCTTACACTAGAAAAAAACCGAAAGCCTGGGGATCCACCAATCACACGGGTTCAAGTTTGGGTGCAAGGTCACATCAATAAAGATGGACAACCTAGCAATCAAGCTGTTGCAGAAAAAATGGTAACAAAAACATCATTGTTGTTTGTTTGTTTGTTTATGTGTTTTTATTTGTCTTCTAATTGTCTAGTTCCTATTTGTTTGCAGAACGAAATACAACAATGCCCACCTGAATCACAAACCACAACTACAATTGATGATGATGCGCTTAGCCTTGTATTTGGCAAGGAAGCTCGGGGCAGAGTGCGGGGAATGGGTTTTGGTGTTACGCCTTCAAAAGTAGGAGCACAAATCCAAAACAATGTTGTGGTCAATCAACTTCAAGACGAGGTTCGTTGTTTAAAAGAAAAGTTTGATGAATTGAGTTCTATATTGTTAGCCCAAGCACCAAATCAACAACCTCGTCAAGAACAGGTCAGTAACCAACAAAAATTGCTTATTATATACATTTAATTTGTTGGACTTTCATTGGGCATGCCTTAAATGATTTTGTTTGCATATCCAGAATGCTAGTGGTGGTGGTGGTATTGTCAGTGGTATTAGGAATGGAATCAATGGTGATGGTGTCAATGATGCTACCCCTCAGGTATACCATTTAACTTTTTTTGTAGGAACCCCTTATTAAAATTTGCAAAATAATTTCTTTTCGTAAGTTTGTGATTAGTTTGAACTTGTACATTGGTTGTTAAGTTTGTGATTAGTTGGAACTCTTTGTTGCAAGCTGTATGTGATTGAAAACTTGAATTTGGTCTGATCGTTTGAGTACATGAACTAATTGCATGCATAAAATTGAACATGTAACTTATGGCTATACCATTTGATATTGCATTTTTAGTGCACAATCCCAATGTTTTGTAGTAAGATGCTATGAATTATGGAGTCAGTAATCTATGTCAAGTTGGTACGTCAACATATCAAGTGATGTTCAGGAAAATGTTCTTTGTTATAACATCCTTTTTTAGGAATAGTTTTCTCACAGAAAATATCTAACAAATAAATTGTGAAAATAGGATGTTGTATTTTTTATGATGTGTAATGTATATTTGAATGTGATTTAGATGATTGCAAGTAATTATTTTTATGTATTTTGTATATACAGTCAAATCGAGCAATCCGTGAGAACATGAAGTGTAAATTACTTCACCCATCAAATGGTGGGGTTGTTGTTGAAGGGAGAATCGCTTCTACAGATCCTAAAGCGAAGGTGCATCACATTGCTGTTGGTGAATATTTTTGGAAAGTTTGGGTTGATAAAGTTATAGCAGAAGATGTGGCGCTAATTCGTCCAAATGATGAAATGACTCATTTAGAGCACGCAAGGGGAAGTACAGTTGCATGGTTGTCTGCTTTTATAATCCTTGATGATTGATAGCTACTCAGAACTCTTTTCATTGTTTAGAAGGCACTACATTTTCAATATGTTCATGGAATGAAACATATTCTTGAATTTATGTTATTGTGTATTATGGTTTTTTTTTTCAATTAAAATACCGGGTAATTATAATTTTTTTAGAAGTACAATATTTTGTGTTTATTTTTTAATTGGGTTGTCTTTTTAAATTAAATATTCATATATATATATATATATATATATATATATATATATATATATATATATATATATATATATATATAATGTAAAATTTATTTACAGAAATATTCTGTGAAAATCATTTTATGAAAGAGATGCGAATTCATTAGCGACTTGCGTAAACATGGTGCTGCCAATAAGAGGAGTGTTTTGACAGCATGCAAAGGGATGCTACAAATATGAAATTATAGCGGCGCAAAATGAGAGGTTGCTAAATAAGATGAGTGTTTTAGCAGCGTGTAAATGCACACTGCAAATATAAAAAATGGCATCGCACAAATACGCGCTACCAAAAGCTAACAAACAGTTGCAGCGCACAAGAGGAGTCGGTAATAATGCTATTGGTGGCGTGTAACACGTGCTGCAATTAGACATCGGGCGTACAAGATAAGCCGTTAATACCTGTATCGACTACGCGTAATGAGTGCCGAAAATAAACATTAGAAAGCTGCTAAAAATTATATCAGCGACGCACAATGCAAGCCGCAAATGGCATTGAGTTTTAGCGGCTTTAAACTCTGCAGCATGCCATGTGCGCCGCAAATGGCTATTTTGCGTGCCGCAAAAAGCTAATTTCCTTGTAGTGTGATAGGGTACGCGATTTCTAGACGACCAAATATGTATACTCCGCATGCTTCAGTATCACACCCAATCACTACCGCATTATCGCGCCGTGGCTAGGGGAAACCTCAATAGTGTCAAAGCATGACAATCCACACCGTGATGCCATGTAGACTCCGGTCCTAAGGATAATTACACAACCGCCACATAGTGTGACACTTAACGGTGTAAGTGGGTCAATCTAACGTACACATTCTCTAATACACGTCCACGTACAGTCCAAGTGTCTCTACACTTCGATAGACGAGATCTATCCCTGCCCTTAATGACGAAGACATCTTAATCGGTGCTAGCCTGTTTATACTATCAATGCCCTGTTTAATAGTACATCAGCCTAGAGACATTTAAGTATCAAACTTATTAAAGTGATTAGAGATCTCATCAACCATAATCGCCTATCATGGTTTCTCTATCACAGTTTAATACTAAGGACGTTATCACATAACAATTCATAATTGGTTATTTAAAAGAACATATATATGACAACAGAAAAGCCATTTAATATATGTATAAACACAAAAAAATAATAGAAATGATCCGACCCGGTCGGATCCGGTCCAACCCGATTGGGTTTAGGACACTATTTCAACATCTAACACTTATACCGACTCATTCGTGGGTGCTAACTCCTAAGATAGTGCTAGACGCCATGCAACAACCTATCCCCCTTTGCCCGGTTCAACAGTCCGCATTTAATGATTTTACGTCCGCATTTAATGATTACTCAACCGATAAAACTCGTTTCCTAATTGAATCTTAACATCTCAGTCAATTATAAATGTATGTTGCGAAGGGGTGTGGGAAAAAGGGGTTTTAAGATCGTTTTGAAGTGCTATGGGGCCTACTTGGCGTTTTACGGGGTTCGTGGGATTCCGGTGGTGCGGGAATGGGAGCATTCATGGGCACTTCTATGCCGGTTACGTGATCGAATGAGGCTCTCATGGGTGGTCGCGGTGGATTTCAATGATGTGTTGTTGCGTACAGAATATGAGGGTCTGCACTTGAGGCCGTACCAGCAGATTGCGGCTTTCCAGTGCGCATTGACAGATTGTGATTTATTAGATTTGGGGTTCGTAGGGGTCCCTTATATGTGGTATAAATGAGCGGATGCTACTGCAACTCGGGTACGTTTGAACAGGGGGTGGCCAACTTGGGATGGCGCACCCTTTTCCTGCAGCACTCTGTGTATCACTTTTCTAGCTCGCGCTCGGATCATGTCCTTATTTTGATTTCGACGCTTAATCCTTTTGACCAGGGCCGGTCTAGGTGGAGGCCAGTTCCGCGCTATGATCCTTTCAAGATCCAGGATGAGGAGTTTGAGATGTGATTTCGTGCTTCATGGCAGAGGGGTGTGGTTATGGGGCCGTCCTCGTTTGTAAGGCAGGTGACACAGGTTTGTTAGGAACTGAGGCAGTGGAGTTCCAATAGGCACGGGCAGCTGGGGAAGCGTATTTCGGAGAAAGAGGGAGAGTTACACAAGTTTCAGGAATCCCCGGGCTACACTGTTCAACACGAACGGGTTCTTATATAGCAGATTGATCAATAGCAGACAATGAAGGAGGATTTTTCTGGGGGGACACAGAGACAAGACGACGGGTTCACTGGAAGAGTTGAGAGGAATGTTGTTTGCCAAAAAATATGGGTGGACTGGGTTTTCGGGATTTAGAATGTTTCAATTTAGCCCTTTTGGCAAAACTGGCGTGGAGGATCATGTATCACCCGGGGTCATTGGCAGCACAGGTTCTTCATGCGAAGTACTTTGAGGATGGCACCATCTTGTCAGCCGGGCTAGAGGCCCGACCATCGTTTTTGTGACAAAGTATTCTGGAGGGTAGGGACCTATTGTATAGTGGGATGCGATGGCGAGTTGGAGATGGGGAGTCAGTTTTTGTTTTTCATGATGCGTGGACGGAGCGGAAGCCATCCTTCCACATACCTTATACGGATCACATGCTTCCGACTGATTCTAAGGTTTCGACTTTGTTCATTCCGCATATGCGAGTCTGGGATGCCCCTCGTATTCGGGGTTTATTCTAGCCCTGGTAATCTGACGTCATTCTGTCCACTTCGTAGCCTCGGGGACTCATCCGGATCGATGGATTTTTGGCTACGACCGCACGAGGCATTTATACGGTCATCTCTCGGCGACGGGGCCGGCGACTTCAAGTGGGATTGATCGGGTTTGGCGGCGATGTTGGAAGCTTCCGGTTCAACCTCGTATTCAGCACTTCTGTGGCGGTGCCTTCGTGATTGTCTAGCGGCCATTGGGCATGGCCTTATGCGACGTAATATGGGGACAGGCATATGCTTGGCATGCGGAGAGACAGTCGAGACTCAGTGGAATGTGTTTGAGTGTAAAATGGCAGACATAATTCGGCGGGCCCCTCCTTACTACGGTTTATTGGAGCATCTCCGCTCGTCCTCCTTTGTGGATTTCTTTATGCGCCTATTGGACGAACGAGGAGTGCAGGATGCAGTGAGAGTTGTTGGGCTCATATGGGGGATATGAAAAGCGCGTTGTTCTGCGGTGTTTGATGGTTAGGCTATATATGTTTCGGCGGTGTGCAAGCGTTCTTTGGCAGCGACGGAGGAATTTATGGAGGCTTTGGCGGCCTTCCGGGTGCAGAGGGTGTCACAAACCTTGCCGGATTCGTGGGCTAGACCACCTCAAGGGGGTAGTGAAATGTATTTTGGATGTCGTTGTACGAGAAGTTAGGGCGGGAGTTGGGCTGGTTTTTCGGGATTCGACAGGGCCAGTCATGCACTCAATGAGTTACCTCTTTGACGGGGGAGGTCGGCCGGAATATATTGAGCTTCGGGCTATTTATCTTGCACTGGAGGAGGCGCAATGTTTGTATGTGTTCCGATTGAAGGTGGAAAGTGATTGCTTCGCAGTGTGTATCGGCTTCGGCAACCTATGAAAGACATCACTGCTCATGGCTGTTTACTGCGGGATTGTTTGGCTTTACTCCCTAGTATTTCTTCTATTTCTTTTTCATTTGTCCGTCGGACTGGCAATGTACCTGTGCACTTTCTAGCGCGATATGCTTTGCTTTTAGATTCTGCAACTTGTTGGGGCAATTCGCCTCTTATAGATGTTTTGGCCGCATCTTTTCTGGATTTTGATTAATAAAGTTCTTTGGTTTCTAAAAAAAGTATCCTGTTGATGTATGAAAAATATATGATCAAATTATAAGACTTTTTATTATTATATTTATGATATTTTAGTATAATTTCATATAAATGCATTAAAAACTTATAAAAATCATAGTTAGTTATAATTAGATGCATAAGTTATAAAAACGATAAAAATGATGGTTTTTTGTCAGATTTACGTTTGGTGTTTCGTTGAGTTTGTTGCGAATCAAATGTGTACCGAGATTCCAAAATATGACATACTTTGAAGTATAAATCATGAGTTTTTGTGGGATAAAAGATTATGCAAAAATCTAACAACTTTGAACGATCAATCGTCCTTAATGTTTCTACCGTAACTCATCTTCAACGGACATTTGATCTAACTTAGAGGCATTTTCAGAGAAAAAGTCCTTGATGAAAGTTGTAGGCCTTCAAGAAAGCTTTCCAACGACTATCAAATCATGTCAATCCGAGGTCTACAAAGCTCGAGATAGGTTTTTACGAACATCGATATGTTGTATGTCCGGCACGCGCCGGGAGAAGGCCGAATATTGCGTAAAAATCTCCGAAACCGGGCCCATAAATCTCTCGACAAGGGAATATATATCGTGTAGCCGGCACGCGCCGGTTGGTGTCCGGCACGCGCCGGCCTTGTGGTACACTCTATAAATACCCCTCAATTGCAACCATTTTGAAGTGTACCAATGCATATATCTCTCTTCTATATATCTCTATAGTTTCGTTTTGTGGTTTTTAGTTAAATAAAAGTCGTAAACGGCACTCGCCGGAATAATGTTGTAGTATAAAGTCTCGTTATAATGCTTAGAGGATGTATCAAGGCTCATTGATGTCAAGGAGTTGCTATTTCCGGATGATACAACTCGAATGCTTCAATTGTAACCTGGTAACTTTTCTAATGTATTTATGTTTATGTATTAATTATAGTATCTATATTTTAGTTATTATGTTGTTAGGCTAAACTTAGTATCTAGCCAAGATATGAAATTGGATTAGTATTATCTTTTTAGGGAAATGGATGATGACTATACTAAAATTGGATAAAATCGGTTATAATGAATCTCTTTCTATATTCGTATTGAATTAGCTACTTGATATGAAAGAATTCATAATCTAATTATGAATTGACGCCTCGTAGTTAGGTTATGAACTCGTTAATAGAAAGACCGGAGGGTAAAATTGGCCGAGTGAAAACGTGACAACGGAATCCGATTTCCTAAACCGGGGGTAGATTTGTTTCGGGAGAAACAAACTCTTATTGACATATGTACTCAAGAGATTATTACGTTTAATTCGTTTGTTTAATTGACATACCTTAAAATTGGCCGAATGACAAAACGGGAGTGACCCATGCTTGAGGATGACCTTGGACAAATGATTGGACATATGACAATTTCAGATGCTCGTGTGAGGATGAATTGTTTAGTTTAGGAGTGCACCATTCCGTATAATTGATTTAACTTAAAATAATGATCGAGCACATCTAATTTCCACTAGAAAGATATAATCATTCAATAACATATTCTTGGCTAGTCTATAATTATAATATCTATCTCCCTCCCTAGATATTGTTTTGGTACCTATATATATTTATATCTATATATATATGTATTGATATATATATATATTTATATACTTATATATATCGTTTTAGTTTTATGCTTTGTTAGCTTTTTAGAGTTTGGTTGGATGATAAAATTGCGACTTAGATTGAGATAATAACAGTTTCTTGGTGTTTAATCACACGGTGAATTACCAAGTTTTCCCTGAGGATCGACACCTGACTCACCATACTATCACTACAATTTGACCCGGTACACTGCCGGTAAGGATCGTAACACCTAGAAAAGGTCCGTCAGCTTTCTGGCGCCGTTTCCAAGGTTAGGTTTAGGTCTGTCAGTATTTTGGCGCCGTTGCCGGGGAACGACGCTAATTCATTGTGTTCGAATGATTTCTACTTATATTAACTCAAAAGTCTCGAGGATAAGTCAACACTCTTCTTACCCTATTTCTATTTTCTTTTTCGTTGGTACTTACCTAATAAGTAAGTTACCAATCTTTACTTTTATCGATTTCAACTATTTTCGGTTTTCGTTAGTTGATGACCGTAAAGAGTAAGGCCCCACTTACTCCTTATAAGCCCGACATAGATACTTACGAAAGGCGGTTAAGAGCGTAAAGAAAACAAGGTCATACTAGTCGTGAAATCCCGACGGAGAATCATCATCAAATCAAAATACGAAAATGGCCGAAAACAAGTGATGAAACACACGAACAAGGGCTAGATCATGCTCAAGGGCATGGCCAAAATCTTAATCAGATCTACCAATACCAAATAACCGTAATAGAAATAATCAAAATCGGAACCGTAACAATCGTAATAATAACCCACCAAATCCGAGACCTATTTGTGATCAGACCTTAAGAATAAACCAGACTAATAATCCAGTTCGTTTACCCAATGAAGGAGCAAATGATTTTGAAATAAAATCTCATCTTTTTGGTCTAATTGACGCAAGAGCCCAATTTCTAGGAGAGGATGATGAGGATCCACATCACCATCTCTATCTTTTCGAAGAATTGTGTAATACAGCCAAAAGTCAAGGTGCTCATCGTGAATTAACAAGGATGTCTATGTTTCCTTTTTCTTTAAAAGGAAGAGCACGAGATTGGTTTATGTCACTCCCACATCATTCATTGACTAGTTGGGAGGAAATTCAAACCGAGTTTTTAAAGCAGTATTTTACTCCGGGTAGAAATTTGGAATTAAAGGTCGAAATTGCCAACTTTAGACAAGGATCTGAAGAAACGCTTAGGAATGCGTGGGAGCGATTTAAAAAGTTGTTAAGATCTTGTCCCGATCATGGTTATTCCTTAGATATGCAAATCCAACTTTTCTGTCGTAAATTAAGGAAAGATTCACGTGCAGATGTAGATCATGCATGTGGTGGTTCATTAATGATGAGTGAAGCCCAAATAGTTTACGATGCTATAGAAAAGATTTCCAAAAATAAGAATGTGGGAAACCGGTTCTAGCACCAGGAAAGTAGCATTTGCAGGAGAATGCACATCGAATATGGAAGTTCTAGCACACTTGGAGAATTTGAGTAGAAAGTTTGACAACCTACAAAGCTAGTAGATCGTAAAACCGTAAACTATCATACCAAATGACTACTCAAGTCATGATAATGTGTCATTAGGGATAGAAGAACCGAAGGATACTCAAGGGAAGAGGTGAGTTTTTTACAACAAAGATAGGAATTTGAACAACGCGTATTCAAACTCCTTTAATGCTATTAAGAGAGCACCCAACTTTTAGATGGTCCGAAAACCCTAATAAGCCAGGACAACCGCCATATCCAAGTTCAAGTATAAGAATCCATATAGTAATCAAGTTCATCAAGGAAATACATCAAATCGAACCTACAATCGTTACCTAAATCTTATCCACAACATACTACTCAAACTATACCAGTCACCCAAAGTTCAACCCAACTTGAAGGAGTTGATAAATGGGATAAATTAATGGAAAATATGATGGGTGTAGTATCTACTCAAGCTCGAATATGGAAACTATGATAACTTCTATAGGTTCGCCTCTAAGGATATGACTATGTTGAAAACGTCTATGGGTGGACATGATACGAGAATGAGAACTATAGAAGCATCATTAAGGAATATGGAAGATCATTTGAGTAGAGAAGGAGAACGTAACAACAGTAGACCTCCAGGAGGATTACCAAGTAATACTGAAAGAAACCCGAGAGAGGTAAATGCTGTGATTACAAGAAGTAGGAAATATTGTGAAGATACTAGAGCAGAGAACGCATGAAACAATGAGGTAGAAAATGATTTAAATGGTAATATCGTAAAGGAAAAGGACGAACTTGAATTTACTGATGAAGAGGAAGAAATTATCGAAGAATTCTTAAAACAGAATGATGTTGAACCTGAAATTGAAGGTGAAGAATGGGTAAAAGTCCCTAGAATTCTGAAAGATCCTATGGATAAGGACCTGAGAACCCTATTTAAGGAACATGTCAGAGAAAATCAGGGAGAAAAACAGGAAGATTTAAAAGTAACTGAGAAGGATAAAGTTGATACAGGGAATGTTTTAAAGGAAAATTCTCAAGATAATGAAACTTGGCGATCAAGTAATTCTCAAAGATTCAAGGAAAAAGGAAAAGAGAAAATGACTTCAGAACCCAAGGTTATAGATTTAGAATCTTTGCCTTATCCACCGAAAGATCAAATTAAAAAGATAAAAACTGATAAGAAATATGCTCGTTTCCTTGACACTTTTCGTCATATTCATGTCAATATCCCTGTTATAGAAGCTTTAGTCAACATGCCTGCCTATGGAAAGTTTCTTAAAGATATCCTATCTAACAAAAAACGATTAGAAGAATATGAGAATATATGCCTTAATGAAGAATGTTCTCGCAATACTTCAAAGATCGGCTACCTCCTAAACTTAAAGATCCCGGTAGTTTCACTATCCCATGTGAAATTGGAGGATTTCGTTTAAGAAAGTATTGTGTGATCTAAGAGCAAGTATCAATCTCATGTCTTATGAGGATTATAAGAAACTAGGAATAGGAGAGCTTACGAATACCGAAATGACCCTTCGATGGCGTATAGATCAATTAAACATCCTAAGGGAATAATCGAGGACGTGTTGGTTAAAATTGATAAATTTTACTTCCCAGTAGACTTTGTAATAATGGAAATGGAAGAAGGATATTTAGCGCCAATTATTCTAGGTCGACCATTTCTAGCTACAGGAAGGACTTTGATAGATGTTCAAAAAGGTGAACTAATACTGAGAGTTAATGAGGATAAAGTTTCGTTCAATATCTTCAAAGCTATAAACCATCCATACAAAGAACCTGAATCATGTTCTTTTATAGATGAATATTCTACTATCTGGGATGCCAAATCTAAAGATTATGAAAATACATTAGAAGAATGTTTGGCATTTTCTATCTATAAAGAAGATGAAGATGATACTGAAATGAAAGAAGTAATCCTTTATTTAGATAAAGGAGGGTTTGTTAAATATCCATGGCATCAAAATTTGAAATTGGAAATGGAAGGACCAGTTTTAAAACCATCAGTAGAAGATCCACCAAGGAATCTGGAGTTGAAACCACTTCCTTCGAATTTGAAATATGCTTTTCTTGAAAATAATAATCTGTTACCTATTATCATTTCATCAACCTTAACAAAAGAACAAGAGGATCAATTACTAAGAATGTTAAGAGAACATAAGAAAGCTTTTGGATGGACAGTGGCAGATATCAAAGGAATTAGCCCTGAGATTTGTGTTCACAAGATTATTTTGAATGAAGAAGCTAAACCTTGTATTCAGCCACAACGCCGCCTCAACCCGAATTTGCAAACAATCGTTAAGAAAGAGGTCATTAAGCTATTAGAAATGGGAATAATCTTTCCCATATCAGATAGTGAATGGGTAAGTCCGACTCAAGTAGTTCCAAAGAAAGGAGGTTTCACAATAAAAGAAAATGATAAAAATGAATGGATTCCGACAAGGGAAATTACAGGATATCGAATGTGTATTGACTTTCGGAAACTGAATGATCATACTAAAAAGGATCATCATCCACTTCCATTCATCGTGCGTATGTTGGAAAGATTGAGTGGACATAAGTATTATCGCTTTTTAGATGGTTATTCGTGTTATTTACGTATATTCATTGCGGTAGGAGATAGAGAAAAAACTACTTTCACTTGTCCCTATGGAACTTTTGCTTATAAAAGAATGCCGTTTGGATTATGTAATGCACCCGCTACATTTCGGCCGATGTATGATGGCAATATTTTCTCGATATGGTCGAGAAATTCTTAGAAATATTTATGGATGACTTTAGTGTTTATGGAGATTCTTTTGATAAATGCTTATCACACTTAGAACGTGTTTTACAACGCCGTGAAGATACCAACTTGGTTCTAAACTCGGGAAAAATGTCATTTGATGGTATCTCGAAGGAATTGTACTAGGTCATAGAATCTCTCGAAGTAGGAATTGAAGTTGATAAAGCTAAAGTCGAAGTAATTGAAAAATTACCCCCACCAATTAATTTGAAAACGTTAAGAGGATTTCTTGGACATGCAGGATTTTATAGAAGGTTTATTGCGTATTTTCAAAAATAGCAAAGCCCCCGAGTCATTTGCTAGAAAAAGAAGTACCTTTTAACTTTGATGATAAATGTATGGAAGCCTTTAAGACCCTAAAAGCAAAATTAACTACCGCACCAAGACTAGTAGCACCGATTGGGATTTGCCGTTTGAAATTATGTGTGATGCAAGTGATTTAGTGTAGGAGCCGTTTTAGGTCAACGGTATAACAAAATTCTCAAAGCTATCTACTATGCTTCTCACACATTAAACGCAAATTTCACCTTAATTATGCAACTACCGAGAAAGAACCGTTGGTCGTAATATTTGCCTTAGATAAGTTTCGATCATATATTGTTGGTTCTAAGGTAATAATCTACACGTACCATTCGGCTCCGAAGTATCTTTTAAGTAAGAAAGATACCAAACCGCGTCTTCTTAGGTGGATTCTCGTTACTTCAGAATGATATTGAAATTAAGGATAAAAAAGGAAGTGAAAATGTAGTAGCGGATCATCTAAGCAGGATGGATAATGATGAAGGAAAAGGAAAAGAAATTCAGATTCGTTTCCGATGAGAAACCGTTTAAGATAGATACTCCCTCAACCATGCGATTATTAAAAAATAGAATACCATCAAAGGAAGATTCGCCATGGTTTGGGGATATTGTTAACTACATTACCTGTAAGTACATCCCACCTCATTGGACTTGGCAACGAAAAAAGAAGTTCTTTTACGACTTAAAGTTTTATTATTGGGATAAACCGGATCTTTTCCGAAGATGCTCGATGGAATAATTAGGAAATGTATTCCCGATAGTGAAATTTTAAGTGTATTATCATTTTGTCATGATCGTGAGGCAGGAGGTCATCATGGAGGATGGAAAACTGCTTTCAAAGTTTTACAATGTGGTTTCTATTGGCCTACACTGTATAAAGATGCATATAAATATGCAAAATCTTGTGAATCATGTCAAAAATGGGGAAATATATCGAAAAAACATGAAATGCCTATGCAACCAATTTTAGAATGTGAGCTATTTGATGTATGGGGCATAGATTTCATGGGACCTTTCCCTATATCTTTCGGAAAAAGATTTATTCTAGTGATGGTTGATTATGTTTCTAAATGGGTAGAAGCTGAAGCTCTCCCTACTAATGATACCAGAGTAGTGCTAAGGTTCCTTAAAAAGAATATATTCACACGATATGGCATTCCGAGGGCTATCATTAGTGATAGAGGTTCACATTTTTGTAACCGACCATTTACTAAGGTAATTGAGAAATATGGTGTAACTCATAAACTTGGAACACCCTATCATCCACAAACTAGTGGACAGGTAGAGGTGTCTAATAGAGAAATTAAAAGAATCGTGGAGAAGACAAGTGGACTCGAATCGTAAAACCGGCGTAAAGACTTGATGATGCATTATGGGCATACGTAATGTACCTTTAAAACACCGATTGGTGTTCTCCTTACAAATTAGTATTTGGAAAATCTTGTCATCTCCCCGTTGAATTAGAACACCGAGCTTTATGGGCTATTAAATTTCTAAACTTTGATCCTAAAGCTGTCGGTGATCATAGATTACTTCAGTTAACAGAACTAGAAGAATTTCGACTCGATTCTTATGAAAATGCTCGAATCTACAAGGAATGCACGAAAGCTTTTCATGATAAGAGAATCTATAGTCGTGAGTTCCATGTAGGTGATCGAGTACTTTTATATAATTCACGTTTGAAGTTGTTTCCAGGAAAGCTTAAATCTAGATGGACAGGTCCATATGACGTAACAAAAATCTATAAGTCTGGAGCTGTTGAACTAACTGATGGAAAAACAACTTTTATAGCCAATGGACACAGGGTGAAATTGTTCGTGGAAGCTGAAGGGATACCTCAAACAGAAGAAGTATTATTACTTATCGACCCTCCAACGAATTGAGGAAGCAGAATTTTAAACTCAGCCGATTACAGGTACTATCTTTCTAATTCACCTTTTAATATGCATTTTAAAGTAGTTTCGTCTTTTACCGGATAGACGTAAAAGAACTGGATGCCTTTCATAGATAGAATAAAAGTTTTTATTTTACTTTTAAGATTAGGTCTAAATAAGGATGTCGCCTTTAAGATAGAAGCCTTAGTTTCTAAATTAAATAAGGAATTATTAATCGAAGTCAGAGAAAGAGAATTTTGTAATGGAAATTCAAGGAGTGCAATAAAAAGAAGAGCAAGGTTTTTAATGAAGTGTAGAATCGTGGAAAAATGGAACATGCTTTGGATGTTGTGGAAGAAATACAACCATATCCCAGGATGAGTGTTTGAATGTTATTAAGAAGGGAACGATTAGGTGGTTATCCGAAAATCCCGAGGGAATACAAAGAGATAATTCAAACGCATCACTCCTAGGAGAAAGGTTAAGGGACCATTATGATAACAATCTTGAGGATCTGAGATTGAGGGTGTTAGCAAAAAAAATCCTAAGAATTTCAGTGTGTGTTTTAATTTTTCAAATTTTAATTAAATTTCGTATTTTTAAAGTTATTTTTCTAAACTTAAAAAAAAAAAAATATTTTTATGAAAAATTTATAATAAACCTATTTTATCATGTAAAGTAGGTATATTATATCAAAAATATGTGATTTCAATATTATATTAGTTTTTATATTTTATCAAGTTTTATATAGAAAAATCGTATTAAACTTAGATTATATAACATAAATCATAGGATTAACATCAAATGATTTTTATGTGATATAATTAGAGCTTATTACACAAAAAAAAATGACAAAAATTCCGTTTTGTGGGGACTATGTGACCGGCACGCGCCGGTACACTACCGGCACGCGCCGGTGTGTACACACTTAACCCTAAAAAATGCGCCCCTTTCCTCATTGCTCACACCCTCATTTCGAATTGAAGAACAGCCCGAATTCTCCCTCTCTTCTCCTCAAAAATCAACAATTTTCCATCAAATTTTCTTCACTCAAACATCACATAAGTGTTAATCTCTCTTCCTCTCTTCAACTTAATCATAAAGGAAGATACCCATTGGAAAAAGTTGAAGCTTGGCAAGCTCAAGGCTCTCTTTTCTCTCATTCCGGCGACCCCCATTAATTCCGGCGACCTAGCTTTTCATTCTAGCTTCTTAAGGTAATAATATATATATATTTCAATTTTTAGTTAAATTTCTGAAATTATTTTGAATTTATTATGATTTTATAGCCTAAGTAATTGTTTGTTCTTGTTGTTGGTGTTGTTTGTTTGTGTTGTTGTTTTGTCATACCACTATCGTAGATGGCCTCATCATCTAGAAGTAATCCTAAGAGGAAAAAGACTGAAGTACCCATCGTAGTACCGGTAGTTCAAACTAGGCCTTTAACCAAAAGGAGAAAACTTTAACCTTTGAAAAAACCGCTAGCCGAAGCTAAGCGGGCATATGATGAGTACTTTAGTAAAAGTAAGGTTTGGTTAGAACGAGGGATTGATTTTTCGAAGATTGGGAAAGAAGTGAAAGAAATTTTCAAAGATAGAGGATGGTTGGATGTAGCTATGGATAGGAAAGATAAGATTAACGTTTCTATGGTATCAGAGTTTTATTCAGTATTATCTACTTATGATGCTGATACGGTTGAGGAGATGACCTATATCCCTCTAAGAAGTGTTAATGTTACTTTTTACCCTCGCTATGATTAATGTATTCTATGGCTTGACCGATATACCAGAAGAGGAGGATTATCACAATGTATGGGGTTTAGAACATCCTATGGCTCTACAAACCAAAGCTTATGAAGCCCAACAAGCCTTTGACCCCACTGCTGAATGGATATAAAATAGGTTTGCTTATGGGAATTGTATTAGGGACATAAGGGCAATAAAACAGTTCTTAGGCCATAATGTATGTCCTTCCACACATGTTTGTGCATTTGGTCGAGAGGAAGTGGTTATTGCTTGGGCCATGGTTAATGATATTCCTATAAATCTGGGGAAATTGATCTTTTCTAAGGCATGTGAGTTTGCAAGCACTCGTTATCGAGGGGGACGTCTCCCGTTCCCTAGTCTCATTTCTGGCCTTATGTGAGCTTGCGAAGTCCCTGTCTTACCCTCGGATAGAACTGTGTCTCCCTACATTCCTCCCATTGGTCTTAAGCTGAGAGCCTTACCTACTGGAGTAATAGATTACAATAATCCTAATCGTCAACAACAACAACCACCACCTCCACCTCCTATTCACACTCAAGTACCTAGACCACCGAGACAAATCACATCGCCCACAAGCAGAGCCAAGTTGAGGCTATGTTTCAAAGATTTAGTTCAAGCCCAGCTAGAACCGATGCTAATATAGCTTTAGCCCTTGTGAGAAGAATAGATATTGGGCCGAGGACATCGAGTTGGTCGAGAGGATTTCGGGATGCTATGAGTGAGTTTGATCCTAGATTTGCCGAGATATCTTCTAGACACCCCTATAGTCACCGACCCATATACTATGCCGATTGGATTCGCCGATTTCACCACCTCGTTATTTATCGGACTATACGCCGTCATCCATAGGACAGGGTGGTATGTTTACAGGTACACCAGGGACATCCTTGGGCATGGGAGGAGTGACTTCTGTAGCAGATGTGACAGCAGGATTTGGTTCATTTGGTCTTCAGGGATCAGTTTCTATGTCGACGATGAGGACTGAGACATCATTTCGAACTCCTGTATCGGATCCGCAGCAGTTCAGTTATGGTATTCATACGATGCAGTCGCAAGGAGCTGATTTTACTTCGTTACTATCTACATTTGGATCATCGTCATCTCAGTACGACCTTACTGGTGACATTGATCTTAACTATGATGAGGACGAGTGATTTCTTTCTTTTTTGTATAACTATCTACTTTTTGGTTTGACTTATAATCTTTTATATTTGTTGTGTACGTTAAACGTTTGATGCACTCTCGGGGTAGTGCACGTTGTTACGTTGTTATCTTTTTCGTAGTTTTCGGATGTTTTTAAATTTTTTTTCCCCACGTTTTAGAAATATGCAGACTCTATTGTCAGAAAATAAAAGCTGGATCAAGCTAGAAATTGAAATATCTCTGACTGAGCACTATTTGACCGGCACGCGCCGGTTGGTGTCCGGCACGCGCCGCACGCGCCGGTGTAGTGGGCTGCAGGATCTTCTCAGGATATTTCCATTTCAGTCAAGCTTTGCCTATAAAAGGAAACAGATGCAACATTCCTAAAATGCTCATTCCCTTCCTTTGCCTTTAATTCTCTTGCTATAAAGAGTTTAAAATGTCCGATCGTTCGTCCGTAAACAGTTATTCACCTCCACATACACCAAATTCTGTCATTCCAAATCCATTTTTTCATCAAATCCCTTACAAGCCTATGTATGCTTCGGTTCACAACCCTTATATAAGTAATTTCAATCACTCACCGGTGTTGATTGAAAGGGGTTTAAATTTCAGAAAGGTTGACAACTGGGCATTTACGAGGATGGATATAGATGGGTGGGACTATTTTTGTCGTATGCCGAGAGGTAGGATTAATGTTACTGTGGTAAGAGAATTCTATTCAGTACTGTCAGAAGCTAATACTGTGTCGTTAACACAGTCTGTTACAGTGAGAGGAGTTGTTGTTCCTTTCACTTCTACCAACATAAATCAATTTTCTTGATTCCACCAGTCCAAACTTCACCCAGTCATTTTGAGTACCAATGGAGATTGGATACCGCTAACGGTTTTATTACAAAATATTCGGAAGCTTGTTCACTCTTGTTCTACAATTATGATTTTGATCAAAATGTCTCTACGACTGCTTTGCTTCCCCATCTTAGAACTTGGAAGCGATTCATCAACTCACGTGTTTATCCAACTGTTAATTTCTCGGAAGTTAGTGATGATGAATTGATGCTTCTATATGCGATTACTACCGGAGTCGTTATAGATTTGGGAGTGCCGATTCATAAATCACCGTGAGTTTTGCGTTCGGGAGAAGACCGAATTATCATCCTTTACCATTTGGATGGTTGATTTCTAGGTTATGTGTTCGTTTGGCAAGGGTTCCGGAAAGAGCGACAGATGAATATTTTCCACTCGTATTCCTCGTGTTGGGCTTTTACCGCCGATATTCCGGGAGGATCGTCAAGTGGTGAAAATTAGATAACTATGTTGGTAGAAAAGAAGGAATAAAAAATCATAAAAGTAGTACGGTACGTTAGTATAAGTCACAATAAATTAAAATAACTTAGTTTAAAAAATTAGTTTAACTTAATTTATGGTTTTCTAGTTTAACACTCCTAGTAGTTTTAAGTTGTGTTTTAGTATTGTAATATATTTGCATGTTTTTAATTTATGTTTTTAAATGTTTTTCTTTTATATTATATAAACGCTCGTCTATTTGACACCTAAAATAATCTACCATGATAGAATTCATTTTATTTTCTAATCCAAATTTTTACTACTCATTAGCCATCGGGACGATGCCAATTCGTAAGTGGGGAGTAGAGATTGGTTAGTAAATAAATTGAATTTAATACATCAAATACTTACACACTTAGTTTAATAAGCAATAATATATAATTATTTGATAAAAATGATATATTTGGATAGAATAAATTTTTAATTAAGTAAAGTAATCTTGATATATTATTCTTATATTAATTATGTCTATTTTAGATTTTTAATAAGATTTTAAGTATATATATCTTGATAAATATTATGAAATATTTTTTTTATGAAATTAGACAAAAGTTACTTATAATTATAATGAAATTTTAGAATAATTTTCTTTTCAAGGCAAAGTATGAAATTGGAATCGGATTAGGGATGATGAGATTTTTGGCATAACTTTGATAAACCAGAGCCAAATAAGCCTACCCGAACATAATTTCCAATTTTTGTCCCCACCTCAGCCTTGTAGAGTGATCAAGACGTCACTCGAAATAGCCATTATTATTAACTAGAAATTACCAACCCTAACTTAATAATGGTCTACATTTCTTTGAAAATCCCGCAAGTTTAGTATGTATTTATGGATAGCGGTGACAACATCGAAATTTGATATATGCTGAGATTGAAATGAATGTTATTCGGAAGGCAGTTTGTTATCAAATATGGTTATTCTCTATAAAAAAATAAAAAAAATAAATAAATAATAATAATAATAATAATAAAATCTAAGAACGTAGTATTATAGGTATCTTTTCTGTTTTTGATCGACAACCCAAAAATAAAATATCAGTAAAGGCGCCCGATGATAGTAGTCCAGCTAGGGTATTATCACGAAATGTTCTATTGCTGGGAATGAAGGTATATGCTATAAATCTGATAAAAAAGAAAAAGTCGAATCAAAACTATCAAGAATTATCACGAGTTTAAGGAAACCGGATTCGTGATTTTCGATCGAAAGAGTAGTACTCCGATCAATCTTGATAAAGCAATGCCTATGTTCTTAAGTTCTTGTTTATATTAAAAAAAAAAAAAAAGAAAAAAGAAAAGAAAACCATATTTTGGAAGTTATTAAAGTTGAAAATTGAAAACAGTGTCAGGAGTGTTACTGATTGAGAAATTTTTTGATCAGAAGATGAAGGTGTAAGTACGTACGACTTGCTTCTATCTCTTTTGATTTCCCTTTGTTATCCTTTTCGATTAGCCAACTACCCTGAGCCTGAACGTTACAAGCCAATTTGCCAACTACTTGACTTAGTCATTGATTCCGATAAATCATACAAGTGGAGATTAAAAAGTTGTTCTAAATATTTTATTTATACTTATAAAGTAATTCATGAAAAATTTCATTTAAAAAATATTTTATAACTAGTTTATTAAGTTATATACATTTTTTATCTTCTTAATATCTTAGATAGATGAAAATAATATAATTATAATATTGACAAAGATACGTTACTAAGTTAGGAATTTATTCTAGAAGAATTATATTATCGCTTATTTTGCTCGAGGACGATCAAAAGCTAAGTGGGGAGTTGTGATGTATGAAAAATATATGATCAAATTATAAGACTTTTTATTATTATATTTATGATATTTTAGTATAATTTCATATAAATGCATTAAAAACTTATAAAAATCATAGTTAGTTATAATTAGATGCATAAGTTATAAAAACGATAAAAATGATGGTTTTTGTCAGATTTACGTTTGGTGTTTCGTTGAGTTTGTTGCAGAATCAAATGTGTACCGAGATTCCAAAATATGACATACTTTGAAGTATAAATCATGAGTTTTTGTGGGATAAAAGATTATGCAAAAATCTAACAACTTTGAAACGATCAACTCGTCCTTAATGTTTCTACCGTAACTCATCTTCAACGGACATTTGATCTAACTTAGAGGCATTTTCAGAGAAAAAGTCCTTGATGAAAGTTGTAGGCCTTCAAGAAAGCTTTCCAACGACTATCAAATCATGTCAATCCGAGGTCTACAAAGCTCGAGATAGGTTTTTACGAACATCGATATGTTGTATGTCCGGCACGCGCCGGAGAAGGCCGAATATTGCGTAAAAATCTCCGAAACTCGGGCCCACAAATCTCTGACAAGGGAATATATACTGTGTAGCCGGCACGCGCCGGTTGGTGTCCGGCACGCGCCGGCCTTGTGGTACACTCTATAAATACCCCTCAATTGCAACCATTTTGAAGTGTACCAATGCATATATCTCTCTTCTATATATCTCTATAGTTTCGTTTTGTGGTTTTTAGTTAAATAAAAGCTGTAAACGGCACTCTGCCGGAATAATGCTGTAGTATAAAGTCTCGTTATAATGCTTAGAGGATGTATCAAGGCTCATTGATGTCAAGGAGTTGCTATTTCCGGATGATACAACTCTGAATGCTTCAATTGTAACCTGGTAACTTTTCTAATGTATTTATGTTTATGTATTAATTATAGTATCTATATTTTAGTTATTATGTTGTTAGGCTAAACTTAGTATCTAGCCAAGATATGAAATTGGATTAGTATTATCTTTTTAGGGAAATGGATGATGACTATACTAAAATTGGATAAAATCGGTTATAATGAATCTCTTTCTATATTCGTATTGAATTAGCTACTTGATATGAAAGAATTCATAATCTAATTATGAATTGACGCTCGTAGTTAGGTTATGAACTCGTTAATAGAAAGACCGGAGGGTAAAATTGGCCGAGTGAAAACGTGACAACGGAATCCGATTTCCTAAACCGGGGGTAGATTTGTTTCGGGAGAAACAAACTCTTATTGACATATGTACTCAAGAGATTATTACGTTTAATTCGTTTGTTTAATTGACATACCTTAAAATTGGCCGAATGACAAAACGGGAGTGACCCATGCTCGAGGATGACCTTGGACAAATGATTGGACATATGACAATTTCAGATGCTCGTGTGAGGATGAATTGTTTAGTTTAGGAGTGCACCATTCCGTATAATTGATTTAACTTAAAATAATGATCGAGCACATCTAATTTCCACTAGAAAGATATAATCATTCAATAACATATTCTTGGCTAGTCTATAATTATAATATCTATCTCCCTCCCCTAGATATTGTTTTGGTACCTATATATATTTATATCTATATATATATGTATTGATATATATATATATATATATTTATATACTTATATATATCTGTTTTAGTTTTATGCTTTGTTAGTTTAGAGTTTGGTTGGATGATAAAATTGCGACTTAGATTGAGATAATAATAGTTTTCGGTGTTTAATCACACGGTGAATTACCAAGTTTTCCCCGAGGATCGACACCGACTCACCATACTATCACTACAATTTGACCCGTACATCGCCGGTAAGGATCGTAACACCTAGAAAAGGTCCGTCGCCTTTCCGGCGCCGTTTCCAAGGTTAGGTTTAGTACAATAATTTTATTGTAAAAATTGACATTATCTATATGCCTGATCAAAGATGTGACACAAAATAGTGTATATATAGTTATAAACCTATAAACTCGATTCTCACTTTAAAAATTATTCCAGCTCTAAGCCACAGTTTGTTGACTTTGGCAATAAACAAATAATTCCAATATGCCGAGCCTCTCCAACTTTGACGGCTTATCTACTAACTTAATATATAATTTTTTTTATAATATATATATATAATTTGTTGTTTAAAAAAAATCGAATATTCAAGATTGGTGGACTTGCGAAAGGTTTTTTTTTTACATGAGTTTTGACCCATTAATACCAGTATAAAAACTTACTAATTCACCTTATGATATGATATAACAATGAGTAATGCTACAACTACAAGTACTTGACCAAATCGAATATTGTAACTTGTTTTACCATCATTGATTGTGATACTATGATTGTTAGAATGCTATCAGACAAAATTATCGGTGTATCATAAATTGTGAGCTAGCCGGTCTATGAATAGAAATTAATCGAATTGAATCAAGAAAACAGGCTTGCTTGATCAATTATGTTAACACCTACAAGTACCTCTGCCATCAAACAAAATTTCATTAAAAGTTAGTTTGAATGCTGCCATCATAATAAAATTGATATAATGAATGATACAACACATTTTTTTCAACAAAATGCGGTGTTGAAGCATTTTCATTAAAAAAAAATCCAACATCTCAATAAACCAAATGTAAATCTCAAAGTGGGTAAATAAAACCTCCAGCGCAATAACAACAAGTTCTTGAATTTTTAATCAAAAGAACCAAGAGTCGGTAGCTAAAATCCGTAGGTGTCAAGAAAATCTATCAACTTTTCCGTAGAGAGAACAAATGTTGCCTCAAACCCCGGAACATTTGAGGCAAGAAGAAATAAAGATGATATATGTCAATTTTCAAATTTTAATTCACCCGTGCATATTGCCACACGGCCGGCCTTTACATATACCTCCGTATATAACAAAACAGACATAGTAAATATACATAACAAATATTACATTATTTATTTATTTATGATGATGTAAGACCCATTGATAGATAAATGTCATCACTACACCATAATCAATATATACTCTAAGACTTGTTAGAGCATTTGCATCAGATCATATTAACAAATTCTATATATGTTAAATATGGTGATTGAACACCACAAACTAATGAACACAACTAAACACAATAGGATTGAATCCAGAAACAAGAACAATGAATCTTCATTGAAGATTTTCAAATGTACATTTGGCGGGAAAGTTTTCTAGATGAAGAAGATGGAAATTAGCTTTGATTATGTAATATCCCGGTTTTCGAATAAGGGCACTTCAGTCTTTTAACGAGAACCGGAATAATATATTTATTTTATTTCGGATTTTAAGTTTTAAAATAAAAAGAAGGGGGTAACGGTTTTTGTTTTAATTGGGAGTTAATGGGTATTATGGGGAGTTACTCTCCCATAATTCACATTCCATAAACAAAAAAAAAAGAACGGTTTATCTGAGAAGGGGGGGCGCTGGTTTTTGGAAAAAGAGAGAAGAAGAGGCTTTTGAAAATCAAAGCCTAACCGTTGATCGTTTGTGCAGACGCATCAAGAGAAAAACGTTCTACGGAAGGAGAGGAACGTTTTGATACCAACGTTTAACCGTTTGGTGAAGGTAAGTTTTAAACCTCTTTTAGAATCCTTGAAGTTTTGTTAGTTTTTCTTGCTTTAGTCATCATCAATCAGCGAAAGGGCTGTGCTTTTGTGATTAGAATCGTAGTTTGATCGATTCGGTTGATCAATTTGTAGGTTGAATCGAAAGCTAGGTCTTGGTCGGGGTTGGATCGTTGTGTTGCTCGCTTTTAAAAGGTAACGGGGTTTTCATATTGAATAATTGATGTTTTATAATGATTAGTGTGAAGTAAAGAGGTGTTCAACCGTATTTATTTGGGATATTGTTGAAGTTCTTTTTAATCATTGTTGCTGCTATGTTTGCCGGAAATAAAAAAGAAAAAGGAAATTAAAGAAAGCTTTGTAAGAACTAAGAAGTCATGATCATTGCATCAGGGTGTGTTTTGTTTGTTTTGCTTCTTTGATTGATATAGATTTTTATTATATTTTATTATTTTATCGTTTATATTGGGTAGTACATGAATTAAATGTCCAGAAGAAGTTGCTGTTGTTGCCGAAGGAAGGAAGAAAAGAGAAAAAAAAAATAAAAGAACGTGTTCTTTCAACTGTTGAAAGTTGGGTTGATAATAAACAAATAAATAAGATTTGTAGTAGAAAGTTGCAGTAGAATGACATTTAGAGAAAAGGGTAGAAAAAAAAAAAAAAAAAAAAAAAAAAAAAAAAATGACGAGAACAAAAAAAAAAGGGGAAACAACAGCATTTCTTTAAAAAAAAAAAATATATATATATAATAGTTAAGTGTTTAATTTATTTGTTTGTAGTGTGGTGGTATACAAGAGTATAGTTTGGAGTCTTCCTAATATGTTCTAAACAACCTTAATAAATATTCATAAACATTACAAAGCCATAAATAGGTTTACGATGCGTTTAGTTACACTGCAAGTGGACTTCTTATGGATGAAACTTGGGACCGTCGGAAACTTAGGATTGGCCTTGTGCTTTGATGAACTAGGGATCATCATTGTCGTGTAATTGCGAGATTGAGTCTAGAAGTCTAAGAAGAGGGAGTAGGGAGCTTTTGTATTGAATGAAACTAGGTGGCTAGTTAATCGCTTAATAAACGTAATTGACTAGATAAAAGATTAAGCATCATGAGAGCTTGAATAGGCACAAGTACAACATCGGCAATGTGTTGGTTGGCCGATAAAGTGGTAATGGTCACCGCCGGATTCTAGACAAAGCCGTTAAAGTAGTGATCATACCGCCGGACAACCTCACGAACGAAATAGTCATTCACCGGACAGCTCTAGTGCTAGCCGAGTTAAAGTGATTGATCGCCTCGGGACCGCTAGAGATTTATCTCTATGGGTTGCAACTTCGTCTTAGTGCATATCTCACTAAGTGTAGTGCCCTCGCAAACATGCTGTAACATAGATAAGCTAAGCTAGTAACCCTAGGGACCTCATGTTATACTATGAATATAACGTGATAGTTAGATGTAAGATCATGTTTAAACGGTTTATTAATAAGATGATGGTTACTTGCTTTCTTTATAAAACGCATGATTTCAATAGCTTCTACTCGTTACTAAGTACGTTTGTACTTACCCGTTATATGCTTGTTTGAGAAGATGAACAGGTTTATGGAGATGATGAATACGATGAGGAAGTTTGAAGTTTTTATATGAAGTTGCTTTTGAAGACTTTCTTTATTTCAGTTTTTGATTTAAAACTATGTTGTCAATTCAATTTGAATGTTGTGTTTTTTTTTTGTGTTTGGCTCGTTTAGTGCCCTTTGTTGTAAGACTAGATCGTTTGGCTTCTTTTGTTTTGGAATTGATGTAAGACGTTTCAATTTCCATTTTGGATTTTAGTGCAGCATTGAATCTGGTTGTGTTGGTCTTTGGAATTTATTTTTCCCCGAGTCGTTTCGTTTCCGCATTGTGTTTATGATATATGACGTAAGGCTTATGTATAATATTGAATTATATTTAATATTATACATGCCGGGCGTTCGTTTCCGGATAAGGACTCGGATCCGGGAACGGGGCGTCACAGATTACAAGTTGTTTCTTACTTCTAGAACTCCTACCGAGCATCCTGGATGTATATATACATTATGGAACCAATTAACCGCTGTGTAACAGACTTCTAACTAACTAACTAATTCCTCTAAGTTGGGTGCTCGATGTATTGCCTATGAGAACAATCAAACTCTCATCTTGTGCGTCTTATAGTTTCAACAACCCTCTCAAGCTGAAATGGAGGATCCATTTCTCATCTTGTGCTTATTTATCTTGATCTGTATAGATGTTTTTTATGGGAAATCCGGGTAAAAGTCTGTATAGGGTGATCATGTCCACATGCTTAGTTAGGACATCATCCAAATTGTCCTCAGTCTTGATTGGCATGGGTTTCAAGACTTTAGCTTGATATTTCTCTCGTTCAAAGTGACAATCAATTTCTATATGCTTAGTACGTTCATGGAAAACTGGATTTTCCACTATGTACATTGCACTTTTGTTGTCACGGAATAGGGGAACAACATGTGAATGTGTGATATGAAAATCTGCTAGAAGGTATAGCAACCACTGTATTTCACAAGCAGTGACTGTCATATTCAGCCTCTAAAGAGCTTCTAATAACCAATTCTTGCTTCTTGCATTTCCATGAAACCAAAGCATCTCCCAAGAAAAGAACTTACCATGTGACAGATCTTCTTGTAGTATAGCATCTGCCCCAATCAGAGTCTGAAAGGCTGTTAAAGTAGGTGAGTAGCTGGAAATAGGATACCTTGATCAGGGGCCTTTTTCAAATATCTTAGGAGTTTATGAGCTGCTGCAAGATGTTTTTCTATAGGATGATCCCAAAATTGACCTGTTGAATGGCATATGCTATGTCTGGTCTAGTATTCCCTAGATAAATGTGCTTGCCTACTAGACTTCTGTAGTATGTGTTGTTGGTAAGAGGTGGCGAGTCTTCTTTTTCAAGAGTTATAGTAGGATCCATTGGTACAGAGGAGGGTTTTCCCCCTAAGTATCCAAATTTGTGAGTAAATCTTGACAGTACTTCCTCTGATTCATCACAATTCCTTGTCTTGATCTTGCAACTTCAAAACCTAGAAAATACTTGAGTTCTCCCAAGTCATTAATTGTGAATGCCTTGTATAGTAGATTTTTAAGATCTTGTATAGCTTGCAAATTCAGGCTTCCCACTCTGATATCATCCACATAGACTAATAATGCCATAGAATCAACTCATGTTCCTTTTGTAAACAGACTATGGTCATTCCTAGATTGAGTATAGCCAGCTTGTACCAAGGTTTGTGTCAGTTTGGCATTCCACTATCTATTGGCATGTCTTAGACCATATAAGGACTTATTAAGTTTACAAACGATGTGCTTGTAATCCCGGAGGTAATGTCATATATACCTCTTCATCTAAATCTTCGTGTAAGAAGGCTGTGTTTACATCAAGTTGATGCAAGTTCCAATTCTTCATTGTTGCCAGGCTCATAAACAGTCTTATTGTAGGCATTTTGTCCACTAGTGAAAAAGTCTCAATAAAATCAATGCTTTCAGTCTGACTGTACCCTTTTGCTACTAACCTTGCTTTGTATCTCTCAATAGAACCATCTGATTCCCTTTTTATCTTTGAAACCCACTTGCATCCTATGGGGACCTTGCCTTTAAGTAAGGGTACTATTTTCCATGTATTAGTGTTATGTAGAGCATCCAGTTCATTCTCCAGGCTTCCTGCCATTCTGTAAATTGAGCAGCTTTCTTGTGGGTTGTAGGTTCCTTGTCTTTGTCAAGTTCAGTGGTAAAAGTCTTGTATGTGATAGAGATCTTGTCATAGAAGACTATATTTTAGATCAGATGAGGTGTATTGTGCCTAGTATTTTGATCATGCTGATAATCCTTAAAGTATGTTGGTGATGTCCTAGTTCTGGAAGATCTCCTTGTTGGTTCCATGTTTGTACCAGGATGTTGAGATTCATGTGGAGTAGGAATCTGCACATCCTATGTATGAGCATCTGATGCAACATCTTGTGTTGTGTTGGAAATGTCTGGAAAGCATTCCTCATTTAATAATATCTGCACAATAGTCTTGACATGGAGCATTAGGCACAACCATAGATGGATCTGATGTGGCTGGTTTGGTGAAAGGAAAATCAAACTCATGAAATATCACATCCCTGGATATAGTGATATGTCTAATGGCTAGGTCAATAATTATATAGCCTTTTGTATGAGCTGCATTCCCTAGATACACACACTGCTTACTTCTTGCTTTAAACTTGCCCCTACCTTGCACATTAGTACCAACAAAAGCTAGACAACCAAAAACCTTTAAAGCATGATAATGAGGAGCAATTTTATAAAACATAGAATAAGGGGACTGATTTTTATGCAGTGGTGTGGGAGTGATATTAACTAAATATGCAAAATTTTGGAGGCAAAAACCCCAGTAAATCATCGAAAGATTGGCATGAAATCTCAAGGCCCTAACAGGGGCAATCAAGTGCTGGTGATTCCTCTCTACAACCCCATTTTGTTGGAGGGGTATGGACACAATAAGTTTCATGAACTATTCCTCTCTCATTATAATATACCGTGACATCTGAAATTCTAATCCATTATCGGACCTTATGGTTCTGATGTGTCTATTATATTGAGTATGAACCCATTCACAAATTTTTTTAAGTAAAGATCTAGTTTGTGCCTTAGTCTTCATAAGAAACACCCACAGATATCTACTAAAATCATCAACTATAGACAAGAAGTAAAATTCACCATTGTGAGTGCCATCTCTATTGGGGCCCCATATATCAACATGAATTAAATCAAACACATCAGAACTGGTAGAAATACTATGGGGAAAACACAATCTCTTCTGTTTAGCTAGAGGTCAAACGTTACATTCATTGTCTACAGGCAAAATAACATTTGGAACATCTAATTGTTTATGATTTTTAGTCTTTGAGTAGACAAATGCCCTAACATATTGTGCCATAACAGAGAATTAGACATAGAATTACTACCTATAGAACCAGCATGATCATGTGAAGTAGATTTAGCTCTCTCAAAATGTACAGGACTCTGACAAGATTAGTTTAACCAATCATCTTCTGTGTGATTGTATCATGTATCACACAACAAACAACATGAAGTACTAGCAATAAGCCCTCTAACAGATAACAGGTTGTATGAAAAGCAGGTACACACAGTACATTCTTGAGTGTCAAATGATCATTCAAGAATACATCACCAATGTGTGAAAAAACAGCATCAGCACCATTAGGCAAGTTAACAGTCAAATTTTTAACAAAAAAAAACATACTCATCATGTTAACTTCGGAAACCACATGATATGTGGCTCCATAATCAATTATCCAATCATATATGTTACATGTCTTGTCATCACTTAGAAACTGAAAATTAGCAGTCATGACTGTAGGATGTTGAGACTAAGTAAGAACATGACCTGGATCTTGAATCTGTACATTCCTCAACATGCTCAAGATGTGTTCATACTGAGATTTGGTCATGGTGTTCTTAACTGTTTCAGCTACTGATGCATTAGGATTGCCAGAATCACCCTTATCTGCATCTTGATAAAACTCAGGGACAAAACAAGATTCAAACCCTACATTGTTGGCCATAATTGCACCTCTACGTCTACCCCCAGCTCTTGAACCATAAGGGTAGCCATATTTTTAATAACATCTCTCTACTGTGTGACCCTCTTTTCCACAATAGGAACACTGCATTTTCTTACCATTATTCCTGAAATTCCCTCTTGCCATACCTCTGCCAACTCCATTACCAGGAACTTGCCCTATATACTGTCCATTCCTTTTATAATCATTGGTAGTTCTCTGCAAATTGGAACTGACATTCAAGGCTACATTCTCACATGATGTTGAGGAGTATGTGATTTGTGTTTCATGTTGTATAGCCATTGAGAAGGCAGTTGCAACATCAGGAAGAGGCTTAGATATAAGAATCTGGGATTTTACATTGCTATAACTATCATTCAAGCCCTTCACAAACCTAATTACACAGTCAGTTTCATTGTAACCTCTATAGATTTCCGAGGCATGACAGGTACATGGAGGAATTGGCCTAACCACCAAGAACTCATCCCACTACGCCTTCAACTTGGTAAAATATTCTATAACAGTCAAGGCACATTGCTTGGTGTTGTATATCTCCTCTTCAAGATTAGAGAGCATGTAAACACTATATGATCCAAACCTCTTATTCAAGTCATCCCAAACTTCTTTTGCAGTTTGTAACCAAAAAACGCTTTGGTAAATAGCAGGATCAACAAAATTTATTAATTTAATATCTAAGTGATAACAAGATCATTACATTGGCACCATGCCTCAAAATTTTCATCAGTATCTAATGGTTTAGGTAATGAACCATCAACTAACTTTACCTTCCCTTTCATAGATAGTACCATGCCAACTGCTCGTTTCCAATGATGATAATTTTGTGCTCCCTTCAAAATTGGTTGTACCAACACCATAAAAGTATTCTTAGCTGGATGAATATAGTATGGATCTCTGACTCCTTGAACAGCCATGACTCCAAGAATGAAGAACCAATTCAAGAAAAAGAATATGAATGAAGAACAGAGTATGCGGAAAACCAAGAAAAAACGAATAATCAGAAGTGAATAAAAGCTCTGATACCATGTTAAAAATAGTGATTGAACACCACAAACTAATGAACAACACAACTAAACACAATAGGATTGAATCCAGAAACAAGAACAATGAATCTTCATCGAAGATTTTCAAATGTACATTTGGCGGGAAAGTTTTCTAGATGAAGAAGATGGAAATTAGCTTTGATTACAAGTTGTTTCTTACTTCTAGAACTCCTACTGAGCATCCTAGATGTATATATATACATTATTGAACCAATTAACCGTTGTGTAACAAACTTCTAACTAACTAACTAATTCCTCAAAGTTGGGTGCTTGACGTATTGCCTATGAGAACAATCAAACTCTCATCTATCTTGTATATATATATATATATACAAACATGTCTCTGCATAACCCCGTTCAATTCTCATTGTGTAATATATGCCCGTGGGGCCATATATAATTACATCCATGTTTTTTTAATCAACAAATCAGATTGGGCTAGCTAGTTACAATTACATGGTCCACTTGTTATTGATTAGTTTATTGATTTCACACTACACAAGGCGTTGACGACTTACTTGTGGAATAGTAGAACAATAATTAATGCAAGATGGATAAGCCATTAATATTAAAAACCAGCGAAGAATATCATCCAATAAATCTTTTACCTTTAATGGCTAAAGAATGATCGATGACAAATTAAAATTCATCTTTTTGTGAATCCACAGCAGTGACAGTGAAAGTGAAAGATCGAGGGAGATCGAGTTGGAGCATGAAAGAGTGGAGGCCAGTTGTAGCCATGGTGATTCTTGAATTCTTGCTTGTTGGTTTCAGTACCTTAAACAAAGAAGCCCTGTTGAAAGGGATGAGTCCTTTCATCCTTGTTTTCTATTCCAATGCTTTTTCTACTCTCATTATTGCTCCTTTTGCATTCTTTTTTGAGAGGTATATGTGTCGTATCTAGACTATGTATTTCGTTATTATAAATTTCTATACTATACTATGGGTTGTTCTTCATCGATCCCGGCCCGGCCATCTTAATTGCAGGAACAAAAGACCATCACTCAGCTTATCCCTTCTGTGCAAGTTTTTCTTCATGTCCTTAATCGGGTATATATATCTTCTTGGAACAATTCTCAGATTAATTACTCTTTTAATTATGTGTGCATGTGGTCCAGATTTATACACATGATTTAACCTTACAACCCAAAAATGTAGTACCTGAGTGAGTATGTATGTAATTTTTATAGTAGTTTGTAAGTGTGATGATGGATTTATAGGATGATGCAATATGCAGGATAACACTAGTACAAAACGGGGTTGCTGTGGCTATTGATTACAGCACTCCAACACTAGCATCAGCAATGAAGAATCTGATTCCTGCTTATACTTTCCTGCTTGCTGTTATCTTCAAGTAAATTAAATTAAACTGATCGATGCTTCTTCATTCATATATATGTTACTAATCACTTTTACGCCATTGATTATGCTGTATGCATGATCGATTTTGATCTCGATGTAGTAAACGTACTCTTCATGATCAATGGTGTTAAAATATGTTGTGTGTGACCTTATAAAGTTGTGGCAGTAGCAAGCAATAACAATAATAAATTAATGTGGGTTTATATTTATAATGTATACATATAGCATGGAAAAGCTAAATTGGAGAAGCACAACAAGTCAAATTAAGATCACAGGAGCAGTTTTGTCAGTTTCAGGAGCATTAATAATAGTCCTTTATAAGGGTCCATCAATTGTATCATCATCATCTGGGAACAAATTAATACTACCAATGGCTTCTCTTCAACTTCAATCACCAACAGCATTTCTCTCGGATTACTTGCCCAAAAAGGAAAGCAATTGGACCATTAGTTGCTTGCTTTTTGCATTTTCTTGGTTTTCAGTTGCACTATGGACTACTCTTCAGGTAAACTTTTTACAACGGTTGGTCGTATTCTAAAACAATACGTAACATATATACGTTGGATAACCACCTATTTTATTTAATTACTTTGTTTGTTTACAGAGACCAGTATCTAGAGAGTACCCGTCAAAGCTAAGCTTGGTGTCATTTTATATGTTGTTTGCAAGTATCCAATCAGGTGCACTTTGTTTTCTTGTAAAGAGAAATCAACCAAATGCTTGGAGTCTGATCCCTGGTATGAAGATCAAGCTCATTGCCATTATCTATGGGGTCAGATTCCAAACTCTGCCGTGTATTCCAAGTTCATTGCTTATTAACTCTTTTTTTTTTTAAAATGAATACAAATTTTCATTAGACTGTTTTCATGATTGGCATATACATGCTTATCGATCTTTTGTAGGCTGTATTTGGATGTGTGGGACAATATTGTGTGGAAGTATGGTGCATACGACGAAAAGGTCCTGTATATGCATCGATGTTTAAGCCCCTCGGTGTTGCTATTGCTGCATTGATGAGCTTTGTCTTCTTTGGTGAAAAACTCCACCTTGGAACGTAAGATGTCTCCAGTCTCCTCATCTTTTGTATCAATTGGATTGGCTAATTAGGCTATGCGACGACGACAGCCCTGCTGAGCTTGGTTCTGAGGCGTTACATTGATAGTCTTTGTGATTCATGTGATTAATTATGTGGGGCTCTATTATTTATTTATTTTTTTTTTTTTTTTTTTGTAGGGTTGTTGGAACAGCCATAACAGTGACAGGTTTTTATGGAGTGTTGTGGGCAAAAGCAAAAGAAAACAAAGAAGAAGAGGACTCTCAATTCAATTCTATTTGTTCTTCTCACAATAAGCAACCTTTGTTACAAAATGACATTCTTTCACAAGAGGAAAAAAAAGAACACTACGTTGATGTGTCTTAGATAATAACTATTATAAGTTGTTTTTGGATGCCTTGTAAATTTACTTTTTATCTTTTTTATTCATTAGATAAAAAATGTATTAATTATTAGGGGGAATGAGGGGGAAGGACAGAAATATTTCATCAATTGAGTAAAAGGACAGTTTTTTAAAACTTTTGCATAAATGACAAAACTATTTATTCACTGTCGAAATTCACTTGTGTTCGAAATTCACTGTTTAAATTCACTGCCGAAATTCACTGTCGAAATTCACTAATTTTCAAAATTCATTGTCGAGATTCACCGATTTTCGGGATTCATCTGTCAAAATTCATTGTCGAAATTCACCGATTTCGGGATTCACTCGGGAGATTCACCGATTTTCGGGATTCACTGTTTGTCCTTCTCGCTATAAAAATTATGCAGTTGTCCTTCTCCCTATAAAAAATATGTAGTTGTCCTGTTACTTAAAAATATTTCAGATTGTGTCCTTATCCCTAATTTTCCATAATTATTAAATGATGCTCCATTCAAAAAAAATTTATTAAATGATGCTGGATTAGCTAGTTCATAAATCTAGATCTGGTTTCTCTTTTTTTATTTATTTATTGAGAGATCTGGTTTCTCTTTGCTGTTTTAATAATGGAGGAATGCAATTGCACCTACCTAAAAGAGACAGGAGTACCTTTGATTCTAAGGGAAAAAACCAAAAAATAAAACTAGATTCCTTTGTCCGACATTGCTCGGAAAGAGGAATATGCCTTTGTACAATGTTACTACTATCCCTGGAAAAAAAAAAAAAACAGTTAAGTTCAGCTCTACCGCAAAAGGCTGTTAGTGCCCTCCTGTATTTATGACTTCGTGAAACATGTATGCCGATGCTGGAAATCGTCGGGTAATAAATCCGGGGCCTTTTTCTCTAGTGACAACTTGTTCAATGGCAGAACCCTAAAAACGATGTGAAACCGTGGGGGGGGGGGGGGGGGGGGGGGGGGGGGGGGGGGTTGGTGGTGGTTTAGACTGCACTTGAGAAACTGTATCTCAAGCTGTCTACGTATCCAATGCTTGTATTGGAATCAAGTCTTCGTAGTTCATTAGGGATTATTTATATAGAGAGGCGTTATGCCCTAAACCGTCGTGGGCCTTGTCCTGGTTGGGCTTGGATTTTGTGTTCCCTAAAAAAAGATAATTATGATTTGTTCCCCTTGATTTTAGGAGATAATTATGGACATATTGGAATGTCAGGATCAGTGTAGTTATGACGAAGGATTCTTTCCGTATTTATCAGATTCTGATACGTGCGTAAGAGAGAGACTCAGGCAGACCCGTGAGGTCGGGCATGAGTAAGCTGACCTTGTGCATTGGCCGACCTGGAAAGGTTGGGAGAGAGGATAGCCGTGCTGGGATCAGCTCGGATTCTTGTGTGGGGCTCTTGGCCTTATAATGTTGGCTTTTTCTATCTATATTTATTATTGTGCTGATGTGTGTTAGGAAATCACTAGTTTAACGTAGCGGAATTTAAAATTTGATTTCCTTTTACTAGATCGTTCTTCGTTTAATGCAATAAACACGTTAAGTAGTTTGATGGTTATACCTTGATGATCTATAAGATCGTCGCTTTGATCGTCAACGGAGAGTAGTACAGTACGCAAGCCTGTGTTGTAACAGTAAACGGGGGTAATAGAAAAGAAGATTGTTTTCACCAACGTCATAGAATATTTGATGATGACGAGGTAGATCAGATGCTGGACAGAGCCAACAAAACAGAGCTTATACCTTCGATCTAACGGATGCCTTACTTCCGGCGGAGGCTTTACCAAGCTGCTGAGAACGAAAAAGATGCTCTATTGAGCAGACCTAATGCAATATTCTACGAGCTACCTACCAGGAGCCTCAATACAAATCCTGGGGATTAGGCATGACACAACGGATCAGAAGGATTCGAAAACACCCTAGGGATGCATGCATTTCTAAGAACCTCATCAGGTCGAGGCGTACCATAGAATAAGTCGAATTTCATTTTTTTGGAAATTTCAAACAACATTTATTTGTCGTTTGTTTCTCGTTTTTAAATTCAAAATTTAGTCCTTATAAAATTAAGGCATTTTCAATGTGATTGCCCGTAACAATTAAATTATTCGAGTGTTATTTCAAAACTAAAGTTGTATCAACCTACACATTTCAAAATTAACTAAGGCATGGAACGGGCAAGAGATTTATACTACTCAATTTCAAAACAAACTATAACATACCTACAATATGATATAATCGAAATATGTACAAAATCATTTCTACATTATCAATTCTAAAAATAACACTATCACTGTCATATAATACATGCATTTTATTTAATTCTAAAAATTCCTACAACATCAAATAATAAAAAAAATTACAATATCAAAAATTATACAACATCAAAATATGTACAAAATCTTTTCCACAATATCACTGTTCTATATCAATTCTAAAAATAACATTGTTCTATACATACATGCATTTCATTTCATTCTAAATAATAAAAAAAATTACAATATCAAATAATAATAAAAATTACAATATCAAGATGTCTACAACATCACAACATGTTCAAAATCATTTCTACAATATCAATTATAAAAATAACAATGTCACTATCATATCATACATGCATTTCATTTCATTTCATTCTAAAAAAATTCTACAATATCAAATAATCAAAAAAAATTACAATATCAAAATTTCTACAAACATCAATAACAATGTTTTCCATAAAATATACATAAACTTTCTAATCGAAATTTCCCAAAATAATATATTTGAGATTTTCAATACATTACAATCAACATTTTTACAATAACCAAATTTTTACAATTTGTAGAAATTTGCAACAACAAAAAATACTCACAATTTCGAAAAAATTACAATATCACAATTTCTACTATATCACAATTTCTACAATATCACAATTTCAAATAGATTACAATATCACAATTTTAAATAAACATAAATTCATGAAATTTGGGGAAAAAAATTGATCGAAATTAAATATAATAAACTGTAAATTGCTTACTAGAGGATGCTCGTCTAAATGAATAACGGCCATTGTTGATTGTTGTATGACATGAAGCTTGATTCAATCACCTTCCCTTTCCAAACCCGTTCCAATCACCTTCAACGTTCCTTAATGCTTTTCCCGTGAAATATAATCCCTTCCCCGTTCCAATTTAAGAGATATATGGTGGGGTTATGCTTGTTTTTGTATATGGTGTGGTGGGGCTGCTCTGCGTTTTTTTTTTTTTTTTTTTTGAATTGAAAAATGAGGAAGTGAGGAAAAAGAAGGAGAAACGGCTCTGTATTTGCTTTCTCGATTCCACGGGATCGTGGTAATTTTCCACGTTGCGTCCCACATTTCCACGGGGATCTCATTTAATTTCCCCCAGGTCATGTGGAATTACAACTTTTGGCACCAGTTGATTTTCCACGTGAATCATTTAAATTGCACGCGATATGGTGGAAATTTATCACGATCCCGTGGAACAGGCACGGGCTACTAAAAAAAAATGTCAGGTCTGAATAGGCCTGACTTGAATTATGGGTCACTACAGTGACCTAAATATATATTTTCTCGAAATTTAAACTCAGCTTTCACTTTCCTGCTTGCTGTTATTTTCACGTATAACTTAATTACAACGGTTTAATGTATCATGTGTAGGACTTATTAATTGATAGAGGTCCAACAATAACATGATAAATATAGTGCCAAGAGTGTGAGTGTATCATGGGAGGACGTTTTGGAGTTTCCACGCGGCTATAACGCTTGGAAACATTCATTTATTAACAACTTTGATTAAATAGCATGTAATAATAGTGTTAAAGATCGAAGAGATGAGTGGTGTGTGTATTATATAATATAATTTGGTCGCAGAATGGAAAAACTGAATATGAGAAATTGGACAAGTCAAGTGAAGATAATGGCAACATTGATATCAATTGGTGGAGCATTTTTTGTCTTGATTTTTTCTGGGTTGCCACCAAATTCTGGAACAATTTGTGGATATACCATCCAAGGCAAAAAAAAACAATTTTGGGACGCGGTTTTCTTCCGTTTTTTCACTTTTGTGCACGATCTTAAGGTACATCCTTCCCCTATTAGGTTCCCTCTTCCCAATTAGGGTTTAGTTTGGTTCCAAAAACACCTAAAACGTGAAAATAGGAGTGGTATTTCGACAAGAGAGTGGTAGTCGCACAAGTGGCTCTCCAAAATAGTGGTAGATCGGCAAAGCTCCCGCCTCTACGAGGGTCCTCCATTGGCATTAATTATACTACTTGGCTCTAATTCAGCAAAAGAAGAAGAAGGATCATCTTTTGTTTCCACCATTCAAATTTCTGATCATCAAGGCAATTGGGTACTTGGAGGCTTCCTCCTTGCTATTGCTTCTTTATGCATTTCTATTTGGATCACTGCACAGGTACTTTTATACCTTTGAAAATACTCAATTTGTGCTAAACCTTTGAGACTTGCCCAACACAAGCTAGCCAACTCACTCATGTGAACCATGATGATTAATTAACGGTGCTTTCAAACCGGTCCCTGCACATATATAGGCCTCTGCGTAGGGCTCTCGATTTTCTTTTTTTCCAAAATTAATTTAGGGCGTTTTTTTTTTTTTGTACAATGAGTTTTTTTTATTTTAAACATGTGGCATATCTTTTAAAAGCCGTGTGTTTCTTTCGGAGGGGACCGATTTGATAAATTGGCCTAATTAAGGCCTTTAAAAACTCAGGTATGGGCCTGATTGAGCGCCTTCAGTACATGGCACCACAGAGTTTTCACCATGTCACCGCACAGGGAAGTAAGAGTCTAGAAATGAAATATTATGAAGCTAATGAAAGTGTTTTGGTTGTCTAACAGGGGACAATAGTGAAAGAGTATCCATCAGAGTTGACCATAGTGACATTCTATTTCTTGTTTGGGAGCATTCAATGTGCAATTGTTGCTTTATTTGCTGAGAGAAATAACTCAAACGCTTGGAAACTAAGGCCAGATGTTGAGCTTTTATCAGTAGCCTACTCTGTGAGTAAATATTAAATATTGTTGTACGAATTAATTAATATATCATAAGAAATGTTTATGTATAATTCATATGTCATCATTCATAACAATGTATGTATGTATGTATGTATTGATCAGGCAGTATTTGCAAGCTTGGGGGTATTTTTTGTGGAAATATGGTGTGTGAAGAAAAAAGGACCTCTCTTTGTGGCATTGTTCAAGCCCCCTGGTGTTGCTATTGCTGCTGCTTTGAATTTCATCCTCCTCCAAGAAAGACTTCACACCGGAACGTACATAAGACATATATATATATATATATATATATATATATATATATATATATATATATATATATATATATATATATATAAATCTCTCTCCCTTGCTTACTTATATAACTAGGGAGGAATCAATATGTGCATTTGCAATTAATGACGTGTGTGTGTGTGTGTGTGTCGCTCAGAGTATGTAACTTATTGAAAATGCATGTGATTGATGTCTTTATCGATCGATCCCCGTATATGTTGCAGAATTGTAGGATAAGTTATAGTTATCATAGGATTTTACGGAGTGATATGGGCAAAGTCTAAAGAAAATGAAGAAGATGTTGATGAGCTTCATTCTCAAGAAAGGCTGCCTTTGCTGCTGGAGAACGGATTCCCTCCTATGACGATGACAGTGAGAAAGTAAGCTTATTGTGTGGTTTGTATATCGATTTTAAAATAAAGTATAACTAATGTACTTGAAATAAGTTTACTTTCGATCTGTTGTAATTTCTTTTTAAGGAAAAATCACACGATACCCCTCGTTGAAGAGGGTCCAGAGTCCTTTTTCTATGACTACATGATCAATATATATAGTTCAAGTGGATTGTTAACTGTAGCTTATAAATTAAGTTGTGTCACAAAGGAGGTTGTGCATTGCATGACAAGCAGGTGGTTTTGCAAAAGTAATGGTTGAATTTACTAAGCGTGTACATCAGCGGCCGATCCAAAAGAAATTTTTTTTTTTTTCCCAGTGAGTAGCACTTGAGCAAATTTGAAGATCCAACGAAGGTGTTTAAGTGGGTTTTTTTTTTTTTTTATTTAACAATTCCAGCCTCCCCTAATAGTGTGGATCCGTTGGTGCATGTATATTGTATCGTGTGAAATGCAGAGATTTGTGTTATCAAACTGTCGGATGCATTGGAGTGTGTTTCACCAAACAATAATGATATTATTGTACAATGTCAATGATTGATCAATAAATGACACATTAATGCAAAGGAAACAAGGAAAACGATAACAATAATGCGTGCCATTGCCGTATAAAAGATTTATCCAATAAATTTGTTGCCGACCTTTTTGCATATATGTGTTGTGTTTTTTCTTTTAACAATAACTGAATGAGAAAGGTTAATGATTAAATAACAAAACACTTAGGGACAAAAAAAAGAAAAATTAACAACACACTTGGCGCTTGCCTCCTTTTTATTTAACAAAGAAATCTAAACTGATTCTGCAATATTTATTTTTACGTGTGGAACTCCTATTTGAATGATTAAATTTGCGTTAATAATTAAGCTCATTTAAAGATCTACATCTCTCATGTACATGTCTAGTCCGAATTACACTTCTAAGGTGGATCAACTATCATTTGAAGTCAAGCATCTAATGCACACTTTGCCTAGAAACATCTACTGTGTATTTTTTCTAGAAGGATCTACTACTTTTTCTAGGATATTCTTACATTTCCTATAAATAGGAGTTGTAACTTAGGCCAAGAACACAACACACACAAGTTGTGAAGTGAGTCTCCCACATCAAACACTTTCTAGTTGTTCTCTTCTTGTATTTTTCAAGTGTCTCATTTGTTGTATATTATATGTATCAATAAAATATCGAGTTCTATATTCCAAGTGTTTGGACCTACCACTTACGACACAACAAGTGGTATCAGAGCCTTGTCGATAGGGCGTCGTTTTTTTTGTGGTGGTGATATTTGGTCGGGGACCAACGACGTCGTCACTCTGCCGAAATAAACGGTCGGAGGATATTATTCACCGGTTGAGAAGAATCAATCAAGGAATCTTGTTCGCGCGCAGTCCGGGACTGTGGAGCTGTTTGGTCTGGGACCTAGCTTACTTAGTGTTTGACAGTGCAACAAAACTAAGTCACGATGGCGGATTTTTCGGTGAGTAATATTAAAAAATTAAATAATCATAATGGAACTACGCCCCATAGCCCTTGCCAATGTCACCGTCAAGACCATTACGAAGATCATAGCCAACCGCTTGCGTCTGATCATTGATAAGATTATCGACCGTAGTCAGAATGCCTTCATACCTGGTAGACAGACTGCAGATAATATTATTGTAACTCAGGAGGCTATACACACTATGAGGAGAAAAACTGGGAGCAAAGGTACTATGATTATAAAAGTCGATCTTGAGAAGGCCTATGACAGAGTTAGTTGGTCCTTCCTTCGCAATTTACTGACTACTATTGGCTTTGCGGAAGATATTATTCAGCTCATCATGTTTTCGCTCTCTAGCACTTCCTTGAAATTTTATGGAATGGCTGCCCACTACAAAGCTTTCGGCCTCGTATAGGTTTAAAACAAGGCGACCCTCTTGCCCCATACAATTTTGTACTTGTTGAGCTGCCTTATTAATAAATCAGTAAATACATGAAGATGGAAACCTATTACTGTCTCCCGTGGAGGGCCAAAAATTTCTCACCTCTTCTTCGCCGATGACCTCCTACTCTTTGCTGAAGCCACAGTTAACCAAGCTCGAGAGATCGATTGTATCTTATCCTATTTTTGCGGCATTTCAGGCCAGAAAGTAAATACGGCAAAATCAAAGTTTACCACGTCCCCAAACATGGACCCACAAACCATCAGCCATATTGCAGAAGAACTCCACATGACTCACACCACTCATCGTGAGAAGTATCTTGGAGTCCCTTTACACTATGGCTGGGTCAAAAAAGAAGATTTTCAGGGAGTCATTGATAGGATACGATCTAAGCTCTAGCCTTGGAAAGCTGCTACCCTCTTGTTTAGGGTGATTTTATGTGATTTATATCGTTGTATTTCGTAACAAATTCCTCCATATTCCTATAATTTGCATAGAAATTAAGGGTTTAATCGAATTATTGAGCAAATGAGTTTTAAAAGTATTAAAGTGTAAAATCGAGTTAATTACGTGGTTTTATTGGTGTTTTCTATCTATATGTATGATTTTACATTTTTCATGTTTTTGTCGTGTTGTAGGTACATTTGCATGGCATAGGATGAGCAAAAAAACATATTCAATTGAAGGTTAGATAGAAGGAGAAAGATGCAAGTGAAACTTGGAATGAAGATTTGGAAAAGCCGAACGAGCGTTCAAAATTATATAGGACGGGCGTCCATCGCCTCAAACGTGAGTCCAGATGAATAGAAAGGATAAATATGGGAATATCTTTATTTCTATTTTATTAGGGTTTAAGCTTTTCTAATAATAACCCTAAGTCGGCAAAACTACTTATAAAAGGGGGCATGCAAGCGAGAAAACGAGAACATATACACACGGAGACGAACACGGCGCAAGAACCGAGAAGCCGACCACTCGGTCGACCGAGTGCCCCTCGCTCGGTCGACCGAGCCATATATTTTTTTTTTTTTTTTTAGTTTATTTTCTTGTTTCCCGACGATGAATAAAGGCCGAGCGAGTCCGATCAAGCTCGTGAAACCCGTTTCGCCGACGAACTCGATTTCACTTCTTGGATGTTTTGTAAGTTTAATTTAAAGTTGTCTTCTTTTCTATGATTAATTGTTATCTTGCAAATTAAATCGAGAGATGTTTGCTTGTTGATGTTTACCGTATGACGAGAGTCGGTGTAAACTTGATCACCATAGGAAAGAGTAGAGCTTTAACCTATTTAAGGAGAGTTGTTAGGTTAGGAGTCTAGGTTCATCATGAATCACAATTTTAGTTAATTCATTACAAGGTTATCTTAGAAAGAGATTGAGGGATATCATCATCACCGGAAAAGATGAGATTTTGCATTCGTTTATTTTATCAAGTTGTACTTGTTCTACCTTCATGTTTTATGTCTTTGCAGTTAATAGAACTTAGAAATACGAGAGTAATAAGTTCATTAGATTATCGTGAAGGAGAATAGCAATAATTATTCCAACAAACGAGAGTTGAGGGATAATGTTGTTAGATTAGGGTTTTTAAATCCGTATCTTTGCTTTGTAAATGCGTTAGTTAAACCGAGAGGTAAACTAATTAATGGCGTGATAAATCGAGAGAGGAAACGCTTCTTTAGATAAGATTTAAATCCAAGGAAACTTGTGAATGAATGTTTGTATTTCTTATTACTTTCGGTGGGGTGATGGTTGCGGGAATTGGTGGATCATTGCTCGTTCGTTATTTGTTCAGTGTTAGTTATTATGTTTCTTTGGTTAGTAGAATAAGTTTTATTTATTTTGTTCGCAAATATCGTTTCTCGGCTTTGGACCGACAATCCTCTGTCCAGTTTATTTTATCGTTTTTAGTTTCGTTTTAGTAGTAACAATTTAGAAGAATTAATAAGATTAGATTCAACATCCCAATTCCCTGTGGATCGATACCCGTACTTACCCTACTATGCTAGCAATTACCCGATATTCGGTCGGTTAGGAGTTAGTTTGCCTGTTAGGTATAGGTTTATAAATTATTTTTTTGTTTAGTGATGCAAAATCCTCCGAACAAAAGTGGCGCCGTTGCCGGGGAATTGGTGTTTTTGTTGAATCTAATTGAGTTAATTTTTCTATTTTGTTACGATTTAATTTTTTTCTTTTCTTTCAATAAAAGTAGTGTCACACAAATTGAGAGTTTTTATTTTTGCCATGTTTCGATGACCGTTGGGTTAAGAATGTGCAAAAAGTTTTTTACTCGATTTGTGAAACGTGAAGTGTAACCTAATCTGTAACCTAGTGTGCTCTGTGCTTAAATTTATCCGTGGTCGTCGTATGTGTGATTTGATGATCCGAATTGCCATGAGTTTAAGATGTTAGTCTAGGGTTTTCGGCCGTGCTTTACTAAGTTGCGGAGTTCTTTGGATCGAACTTTCAAACGGGCGTTCGGCTCATTGAACGCCCGTCCAGTGCAAAATTTCCAGGCAACCGCCCGTTTGGTATGTTGAACGCACGTTCAGGTTCCAATTTTTCTTGACTTGATCTTTAATGCTTTATTTGACGTGGATACTTTCATACGAGCTTCTGTGGCTAATTATTTTTACGTAGGTGTTCTGAACTTGCATGTTTACATCTTTCCATCTACCGATCCATGTTAAATAATTGATTAACTTTTATATACATGATTCATCTATGCATGTTATAGTTAATGTCGGTTCTCGTATGCTATAATCGTTCTTATTGTTATTTAGTAGCTAATGTCGGTTTCCGTATGCTACATATCGTTGTGATGAATCCTGTGAGCTTTGAGACTTATGTGTTTTCTTGTTATTTTTGTAACTCATATGGGTAGCTAATGTCGGTTTTCCGTATGCTACCATTGCATCTTATGAGTTGTATCTGTTTAGTATAGCTAACTGTTGGTTTTCCATAATGCTATCACCTTTGATGAGTCTTAAGGCGCGTCTACACTGCATATAATGAATAGTATTGTCGTTTATCGTAAACTATCATTATTTGGTAGACGTTTATGATATACATGTCGTGTTGCAAATGAGTGGGCTAGTTTTCTTTCTTTTATTTTCTTTTATTTTTGCATATCATTTAGTTGCATGTCATTTAGTTGCATTGTTTTTCTATTTTTCTTTTATTTTTTTCTTGAGGGTAGTTACTGTCGGCTTGCCGTACGCTACCACTTTTTTTTTGTATAATTGCATATCATGTAGATTGCATTGTAATATATTTTCGTATAGTGCACCTAGCCATGCTATTTTGTAATGTTCCATGTATATGTTCCATCTTTACATGAGCTTAATATGAAAAAATCTCTCTGACTTCTTTTCCATGTGTTTTACATGTACAATCCTGCTATTTTGTAGTGTCCTTAATCTCTATTATTATTTCTGTATGCACATGTTGGGCCTTATTTGTATTATGAGCTTCGTGGTTTATTTGACGCTTAGATGTCCCGTGTTTTCCCCGTGTGGTGATTTTTCCATCCGAGCAATTATATCATGTGCTTCTATCTTGTCTATGATTATTTTTGCCGTGTTATACCCCCATGTGTTCCCCGAGATCTTGTCATGTTTGTTCAAGTGTGCGGGATATTTTTGATAGCAATTGTGAGCTTTTAGATGATATCGTTTTCCGGTGGATGGCCCACGATCTCGATTTCCTCAAGCTTTTCTCGGATCCGACTCGCGACCACTTCCGAATTGCCACCTTCGAACTACAATCGCCTAAGTTCTTTATCTTTTCTTTAAAATCTGCACAACATGAGGACATGTTGTTATTTAAGTGTGGGGGAGGGGAATGATTTGATATGTATCTATACATTTGCTTAATTCGTTACGAATCTATGTCTATGCAACATGAGCTAGAATTTTCAAAATTTTCCGACATTTTTGTTTTTTGTTTTGTCCCGAGTAGGCAATTCAATTCAATGTTCGTTATTTTTATAGTCATCCAAGCTATATATCATATGTTTGATAAGTTAGTCGTTTCACCTGAGATCTATTTTTCACGAGCCATAGTGAATGATGAGCTAATATATAAAGTTATACCCCTTTTGATTAGTGATTTCTGATTTTCTTATAAGTCATGTGCTTAGTGCTACGTATATATCTTGAGATTTATGATAGTTTGTATTTAGATCCGAAGTATGTTATACTGTGAATATCTAAGGTTTGAATGTGATAAGTAACACGTAACTTATTGTCAAATGAAAAAGTTGAATTAAATGAATTAATTGGGTGTGTCGGAAGCTAGTCGATGATTTGAGTGCGATAGGGTATACCACGTATGTCCTATACCACTATGATGACCAAAAGCTCACGACGATCGAGAAAAAGTTGCCTTATGATTGGAGTAAGGTAGGGTATATCTCGAATATCCTATTCTGCTATGACAGGGCAAGAGCTCATTCTGATGTGTGTTTAAAAGTGAACTAGTTAAATCAACTTATATGAGAATTGTTATGAAATGAATATAAGACTTAGTTATCGTCTATCTTATCCCCAGTATAAACTGACAGATATGCTGTAGGGATTATCCTCTGAGTATTTCAGAAAGGCCCTAGATATATTCGATCATCCTTTTCGGGATATTTTACGTTTGTAGGGTGCATCTTATGAGTGTCATTTATTGCTAGTCTACAAGGGGGTATTAGCTAGTTTTGCTTTGAGTTTCTCAAGCTTGGACTTAGTGGAAGTTTTCTATGGCTTTGCACACACACAGTGGTGAACTTCTGATTTATTGGATCTATGTTATATTGTCTGAGATGTCTATCTTTTCTCGAGCCTTTTTCGTCTTGTTTTGCTCGGGACGAGCAAAAGCTAAGTGTGGGGGAGTTGTTTAGGGTGATTTTATGTGATTTATATCGTTGTATTTCGTAACAAATTCCTCCATATTCCTATAATTTGCATAGAAATTAAGGGTTTAATCGAATTATTGAGCAAATGAGTTTTAAAAGTATTAAAGTGCAAAATCGAGCTAATTACGTGGTTTTATTGGTGTTTTCTATCTATATGTATGATTTTACATTTTTCATGTTTTTGTCGTGTTGTAGGTACATTTGCATGGCATAGGATGAGCAAAAAAACATATTCAATTGAAGGTTAGATAGAAGGAGAAAGATGCAAGTGAAACTTGGAATGAAGATTTGGAAAAGCCGAACGAGCGTTCAAAATTATATAGGACGGGTGTCCATCGCCTCAAACGTGAGTCCAGATGAATAGAAAGGATAAATATGGGAATATCTTTATTTCTATTTTATTAGGGTTTAAGCTTTTCTAATAATAACCCTAAGTCGGCAAAACTACTTATAAAAGGGGGCATGCAGCAGAAAACGAGAACATATACACCTGGAGACGAACACAGCGCAAGAACCGAGAAGCCGACCACTCGGTCGACCGAGTGCCCCTGCTCGGTCGACCGAGCCATATTTTTTTTTTTTTTTTTTTTTTAGTTTATTTTCTTGTTTCCCGACGATGAATAAAGGCTGAGCAGTCCGATCAAGCTCTGTGAAACCTGTTTCAGCGACGAACTCGATTTCACTTCTTGGATGTTTTGTAAGTTTAATTTAAAGTTGTCTTCTTTTCTATGATTAATTGTTATCTTGCAAATTAAATCGAGAGATGTTTGCTTGTTGATGTTTACCGTATGACGAGAGTCGGTGTAAACTTGATCACCATAGGAAAGAGTAGAGCTTTAACCTATTTAACGAGAGTTGTTAGGTTAGGAGTCTAGGTTCATCATGAATCACAATTTTAGTTAATTCATTACAAGGTTATCTTAGAAAGAGATTGAGGGATATCATCATCACCGGAAAAGATGAGATTTTGCATTCGTTTATTTTATCAAGTTGTACTTGTTCTACCTTCATGTTTTATCTTTGCAGTTAATAGAACTTAGAAATACGAGAGTAATAAGTTCATTAGATTATCGTGAAGGAGAATAGCAATAATTATTCCAACAAACGAGAGTTGAGGGATAATGTTGTTAGATTAGGGTTTTTAAATCCGTATCTTTGCTTTGTAAATGCGTTAGTTAAACCGAGAGGTAAACTAATTAATGGCGTGATAAATCGAGAGAGGAAACGCTTCTTTAGATAAGATTTAAATCCAAGGAAACTTGTGAATGAATGTTTGTATTTCTTATTACTTTCGGTGGGGTGATGGTTGCGGGAATTGGTGGATCATTGCTCGTTCGTTATTTGTTCAGTGTTAGTTATTATGTTTCTTTGGTTAGTAGAATAAGTTTTATTTATTTTGTTCGCAAATATCGTTTCCGGCTTTGGACCGACAATCCTCTCGTCCGGTTTATTTTATCGTTTTTAGTTTCGTTTTAGTAGTAACAATTTAGAAGAATTAATAAGATTAGATTCAACATCCCAATTCCCTGTGGATCGATACCCGTACTTACCCTACTATGCTAGCAATTACCCGATATTCGGTCGGTTAGGAGTTAGTTTGCATGTTAGGTATAGGTTTATAAATTATTTTTTTGTTTAGTGATGCAAAATCCTCCGAACAAAAGTGGCGCCGTTGCCGGGGAATTGGTGTTTTTGTTGAATCTAATTGAGTTAATTTTTCTATTTTGTTACGATTTAATTTTTTTCTTTTCTTTCAATAAAAGTAGTGTCACACAAATTGAGAGTTTTTATTTTTGCCATGTTTCGATGACCGTTGGGTTAAGAATGTGCAAAAAGTTTTTTACTCGATTTGTGAAACGTGAAGTGTAACCTAATCTGTAACCTAGTGTGCTCGTGCTTAAATTTATCCGTGGTCGCCGTATGTGTGATTTGATGATCTGAATTGCCATGAGTTTAAGATGTTAGTCTAGGGTTTTCGGCTGTGCTTTACTAAGTTGCAGGTTGCTGGATCGAACTTTCAAACGGGCGTTCGGCTCATTGAACGCCCGTCCAGTGCAAAATTTCCAGGCAACCGCCCGTTTGGTATGTTGAACGCACGTTCAGGTTCCAATTTTTCTTGACTTGATCTTTAATGCTTTATTTGACGTGGATACTTTCATACGAGCTTCTGTGGCTAATTATTTTTACGTAGGTGTTCTGAACTTGCATGTTTACATCTTTCCATCTACCGATCCATGTTAAATAATTGATTAACTTTTATATACATGATTCATCTATGCATGTTATAGTTAATGTCGGTTCTCGTATGCTATAATCGTTCTTATTGTTATTTAGTAGCTAATGTCGGTTTCCGTATGCTACATATCGTTGTGATGAATCCCGTGAGCTTTGAGACTTATGTGTTTTCTTGTTATTTTTGTAACTCATATGGGTAGCTAATGTCGGTTTTCCGTATGCTACCATTGCATCTTATGAGTTGTATCCGTTTAGTATAGCTAACTCGTTGGTTTTCCATAATGCTATCACCTTTGATGAGTCTTAAGGCGCGTCTACACTGCATATAATGAATAGTACTGTCGTTTATCGTAAACTATCATTATTTGGTAGACATTTATGATATACATGTCGTGTTGCAAATGAGTGGGCTAGTTTTCTTTCTTTTATTTTCTTTTATTTTTGCATATCATTTAGTTGCATGTCATTTAGTTGCATTGTTTTTCTATTTTTCTTTTATTTTTTTCTTGAGGGTAGTTACTGTCGGCTTGCCGTACGCTACCACTTTTTTTTTTTGTATAATTGCATATCATGTAGATTGCATTGTAATATATTTTCGTATAGTGCACCTAGCCATGCTATTTTGTAATGTTCCATGTATATGTTCCATCTTTACATGAGCTTAATATGAAAAAATCTCTCTGACTTCTTTTCCATGTGTTTTACATGTACAATCCTCGCTATTTTGTAGTGTCCTTAATCTCTATTATTATTTCGTATGCACATGTTGGGCCTTATTTGTATTATGAGCTTCGTGGCTTATTTGACGCTTAGATGTCCCGTGTTTTCCCCGTGTGGTGATTTTTCCATCCGAGCAATTATATCATGTGCTTCTATCTTGTCTATGATTATTTTTGCCGTGTTATACCCCCATGTGTTCCCCGAGATCTTGTCATGTTTGTTCAAGTGTGCGGGATATTTTTGATAGCAATTGTGAGCTTTTAGATGATATCGGTTTTCCGGTGGATGGCCCACGATCTCGATTTCCTCAAGCTTTTCTCGGATCCGACTCGCGACCACTTCCGTAATTGCCACCTTCGAACTACAATCGCCTAAGTTCTTTATCTTTTCTTTAAAATCTCGCACAACATGAGGACATGTTGTTATTTAAGTGTGGGGGAGGGGGAATGATTTGATATGTATCTATACATTTGCTTAATTCGTTACGAATCTATGTCTATGCAACATGAGCTAGAATTTTCAAAATTTTCCGACATTTTTGTTTTTTGTTTTGTCCCGAGTAGGCAATTCAATTCAATGTTCGTTATTTTTATAGTCATCCAAGCTATATATCATATGTTTGATAAGTTAGTCGTTTCACCTGAGATCTATTTTTCACGAGCCATAGTGAATGATGAGCTAATATATAAAGTTATACCCCTTTTGATTAGTGATTTCTGATTTTCTTATAAGTCATGTGCTTAGTGCTACGTATATATCTTGAGATTTATGATAGTTTGTATTTAGATCCGAAGTATGTTATACTGTGAATATCTAAGGTTTGAATGTGATAAGTAACACGTAACTTATTGTCAAATGAAAAAGTTGAATTAAATGAATTAATTGGGTGTGTCGGAAGCTAGTCGATGATTTGAGTGCGATAGGGTATACCACGTATGTCCTATACCACTATGATGACCAAAAGCTCACGACAGTCGAAAAAGTCGCCTTATGATTGGAGTAAGGTAGGGTATATCTCGAATATCCTATTCGCTATGACGGGGCAAGAGCTCATTCGATGTGTGTTTAAAAGTGAACTAGTTAAATCAACTTATATGAGAATTGTTATGAAATGAATATAAGACTTAGTTATCGTCTATCTTATCCCCAAAGTATAAACCGACGGATATCTTGTAGGATTATCCTCTCGAGTATTTCGTAAAGGCCCTAGATATATTCGATCATCCTTTTCGGGATATTTTACGTTTGTAGGGTGCATCTTATGAGTGTCATTTATTGCTAGTCTACAAGGGGGTATTAGCTAGTTTTGCTTTGAGTTTCTCAAGCTTGGACTTAGTGGAAGTTTTCTATGGCTTTGCACACACACAGTGGTGAACTTCTGATTTATTGGATCTATGTTATATTGTCCGAGATGTCTATCTTTTCTCGAGCCTTTATTTCGTCTTGTTTTGCTCGGGACGAGCAAAAGCTAAGTGTGGGGGAGTTGTTTAGGGTGATTTTATGTGATTTATATCGTTGTATTTCGTAACAAATTCCTCCATATTCCTATAATTTGCATAGAAATTAAGGGTTTAATCGAATTATTGAGCAAATGAGTTTTAAAAGTATTAAAGTGCAAAATCGAGCTAATTACGTGGTTTTATTGGTGTTTTCTATCTATATGTATGATTTTACATTTTTCATGTTTTTGTCGTGTTGTAGGTACATTTGCATGGCATAGGATGAGCAAAAAAACATATTCAATTGAAGGTTAGATAGAAGGAGAAAGATGCAAGTGAAACTTGGAATGAAGATTTGGAAAAGCCGAACGAGCGTTCAAAATTATATAGGACGGGCGTCCATCGCCTCAAACGTGAGTCCAGATGAATAGAAAGGATAAATATGAGAATATCTTTATTTCTATTTTATTAGGGTTTAAGCTTTTCTAATAATAACCCTAAGTCGGCAAAACTACTTATAAAAGGGGGCATGCAGCAGAAAACGAGAACATATACACCTGGAGACGAACACAGCGCAAGAACCGAGAAGCCGACCACTCGGTCGACCGAGTGCCCCTGCTCGGTCGACCGAGCCATATTTTTATTTTTTTTTATTTTTTTTTTTAGTTTATTTTCTTGTTTCCCGACGATGAATAAAGGCTGAGCAGTCCGATCAAGCTCGTGAAACCCGTTTCGCCGACGAACTCGATTTCACTTCTTGGATGTTTTGTAAGTTTAATTTAAAGTTGTCTTCTTTTCTATGATTAATTGTTATCTTGCAAATTAAATCGAGAGATGTTTGCTTGTTGATGTTTACCGTATGACGAGAGTCGGTGTAAACTTGATCACCATAGGAAAGAGTAGAGCTTTAACCTATTTAAGGAGAGTTGTTAGGTTAGGAGTCTAGGTTCATCATGAATCACAATTATAGTTAATTCATTACAAGGTTATCTTAGAAAGAGATTGGGGATATCATCATCACCGGAAAAGATGAGATTTTGCATTCGTTTATTTTATCAAGTTGTACTTGTTCTACCTTCATGTTTTATGCTGCAGGTTAATAGAACTTAGAAATACGAGAGTAATAAGTTCATTAGATTATCGTGAAGGAGAATAGCAATAATTATTCCAACAAACGAGAGTTGAGGGATAATGTTGTTAGATTAGGGTTTTTAAATCCGTATCTTTGCTTTGTAAATGCGTTAGTTAAACCGAGAGGTAAACTAATTAATGGCGTGATAAATCGAGAGAGGAAACGCTTCTTTAGATAAGATTTAAATCCAAGGAAACTTGTGAATGAATGTTTGTATTTCTTATTACTTTCGGTGGGGTGATGGTTGCGGGAATTGGTGGATCATTGCTCGTTCGTTATTTGTTCAGTGTTAGTTATTATGTTTCTTTGGTTAGTAGAATAAGTTTTATTTATTTTGTTCGCAAATATCGTTTCCGGCTTTGGACCGACAATCCTCTCGTCCGGTTTATTTTATCGTTTTTAGTTTCGTTTTAGTAGTAACAATTTAGAAGAATTAATAAGATTAGATTCAACATCCCAATTCCCTGTGGATCGATACCCGTACTTACCCTACTATGCTAGCAATTACCCGATATTCGGTCGGTTAGGAGTTAGTTTGCATGTTAGGTATAGGTTTATAAATTATTTTTTTGTTTAGTGATGCAAAATCCTCCGAACACCTCTCTAAAGCGGGACGTGCGATTTTAACACAAACGGTCCTCACCACAACACCATACATCATATGCAATCCGTGCGACTACCGGTCTCTGTAACAAATGAAATTGACAAATTGGCAAAACGTGCTTTTTTCTGGGGGCATGACGAAGACAAGAGGGGCATCCACCTTGTCTCGTGGAAAGATATATGTCGGCCTAAACTTCATGGGGGATTGGGAATTCGCTCGGCTCAAGGCATGAACAATGCTCTCCTCGCAAAATTAGTGTGGCAAGTCCTGACCGATCAAGGCAAATTGTGGGTTCTGATGTATAACATTTATATGATAAATATTACGATATATTATATATTTTATCAACTCTTTATATATAAAATATAAGAAATTATAACGATAATCTTATGAAATATTAATAGCTAGGAATAAATCTAAATACTATAAAAATCTAGTAAAAGTAATAAAAAGTTATAAATTTTATACCAGTTTAGTAACCGGAGTGTCGTGTCAGATTTACGTGGGTATTTTTGGTATTTTATGGCAGATTTTTAGGTAAACCAAGATCCCGAGTGACGACACTTTTTGAAGTAAAAACATGTCTTTTGAAGGAAGTAAGGAAGTGCCACGAGACTTAAATTTCAAGTGGATCATCAATTCGTAGTGCTATTATCAAATTATAATTTCGACAAACGAATGGCCCATCAAAAATGCATTTTCTGAAGAAGAGTCCTTCATGAAAGTTATAGATCTTTTCAAGAGCTTTCCAACGCTTCTTGAATCATGTCATTTGGAGATCCAGAGCTCAAGTTATGATTTTATCAAATTTCAGATCAAGATGTGAAAAAATGCTAACCGGATCAATCCGGATTAACTCGGATCGATCCGGCTTGTCAAGTGGAAACATAATGATGATTAGCATGTGATTTTGCAGAGAATAATCCGGTGGATAATATTTTTTATTCCCGGATCGATCCGGCATCACCTCGGATCGATCCGGCCCTGGAAAATTCTGCCTATAAATTCAGCAGGATTGCAGACTGAAGAAGGGTACCGATATATTTTCTAAACCTCTTTTCTTAGTAGTATGTATATAGGCCTTATGCCATAAATAATTTAATAATAGTAGTATCGTTGTAATGCTCGGGAAATTATCGGAGGTTCAATGTTGCTGAAGTCGTTGTAATGTCAATACGACCTCTGAATCAACAGTTGTAATCGGGTAAATTTCTAAAGTATTTATGTTTGTTATTTTTATTTTTATCTTTTTAATAGTTATAATGTTATTAGGCTAAATCTAATAACTAGCCAAGGTTATGTAATCGTATTATTTCGATCTTTTCGGTAAATGAATGTCATTTAAGTAAAATTGACTAAAATTGAGTTAATTGAATCTTTTTCTATTTTGCACGTATTGATAATATTCGGATTGAAGTAATTAATCAAGATGAATCGCAACATATAACCTAACGATGAACTGACCAGAGAAGTTAGGATATGAGATAAATGATAGAAAAACCGGAGGGTAAAATTGGCCGTGCGAAAGCGTGACAACGGAATCCTATTTCCTACCCGGGGGCAGATTTGTCTTGGGAAAGATGAATCTTATTAGAATTTGTGCTCAAGATCGTAATAATGTTAAAATCAACGGTTTAATTGAAACTAACACCGGAAAGTTGAATCGATCCGCCTGACAACCGGAGCCTTTTGAATAACATCGGCCGTCTGACAAACGGAATAACCTCTTTTATCCGGGGTAGATTTGTACTCGGTACCTGTTCAGACTAACTGAGATTAGCATGGGGCAGTTGTGGAGATTGAACTGATGACAATGTAACATATGACAATTTCATACGCTCGTGTGAGAAGGAATTGTTAACCTCAGAGTGCACCGTTTCATTTACTCAATTGGACCTAATAAAAGGAAGATCGAGCACATTCATTAAGCTAAAAAGATTGAATAATTCAATTATATATATTCTTGGCTAGTTCAATAATAATTATAAGTATTTAATATATTGGTATCTATATATCTATATATATATATATATATAGTTTATTATTTATGTATTACTATATATATTTATGTATTTATATATATTATAATAATTTAGTTTTAATTTATGAATTTATTTTCTGTTTATTAGTATAGTAGCGACTCGTTTAATAAATCTGCTATTTAGATCGAGATAATAATAGTTGTTTGGTGTTTAACCACACTTAAAAGAATTACCTTGTTTCCCTGAGGATTCGACACCTGACTCACCACACTAGCACTACAGTTTGACCCGATACACTGTCGGTTAAGGACTGGAATAGCACTAGAAAAGGCCACGTCAGCTTTCTGGCGCCGTTGCCGGGGAACGACACTAATTTTTTTTCTTTGTGTTTATGGTTACTACTTGTATCAACTCAAAATTCTCGAGGATAAGTCAACACTTTTCCTTATCTCATTTCTATTTTGTTTTTCGTTGGTATCTACTTTCTTTTAGTTACCAATTTTCTTTTTTTACCAAAGTCGAGTATTTTCTATTTTTCGTTAGTTGATGACCAGAAGCGGTAAGGCCTCACTCACTCCTTATAAGCCTGACATAAACACTTACGAAAGGCAGTTAAGAGTAGAGAGTAAACGTGGTCATACTAGTCAGGGAAATCCCGACCAAGAATCATCATCAAAAAGAAATACGAGAATGGCCGAAATCAGTGATGAAACACCTGAACAAGGGCTAGAACATGCTCTAGGGCATGGACAACACCCTGTTAACCCTAATAATAATCAAAATCCTAATAATAGGAATAATCAGAATCGGAACCAGAATAATCGTAATAACCCACCAAACCCGAGACCTATCTGTGATCAAACCATAAGAAGAAACCAGACTAATAATCCCATTCTTTTACCCAATGAAGGAGCGAACAATTTCGAAATTAAATCTCATCTTTTTGGTTTAATTGACGCAAGAGCCCAATTTCTAGGAGAGGATGATGAAGATCCACATCATCATCTCTATCTTTTTGAAGAACTGTGCAATACAGCCAAAAGTCAAGGTGCTCATAAGGAACTAACGAGGATGACTATGTTTCCTTTTTCTTTAAAAGGACGAGCCCGAGATTGGTTTATGTCTCTTCCACATCATTCACTTACTAGTTGGGAGGATATTCAAACTGAATTTCTGAAACAATATTTCACTCCAGGACGAAATTTGGAATTAAAAGTCGAGGTTGCCAACTTTAGACAAGGATCTGAAGAAACGCTTGGGAATGCCTGGGAGAGATTTAAAAAATTGTTAAGAGCCTGTCCCGACCATGGTTATTCCTTAGATATGCAAATCCAACTTTTCTGTCGTAAATTACGAAAAGACTCACGTGCGGATGTAGATCATGCATGTGGTGGTTCTTTAATGATGAGTGAAGCTCAAACAGTTTACGATGCTATAGAAAAGATTTCCAAAAATAACAGAATGTGGGAAACCGGTTCTAGCACCAGAAAAGTAGCTTTTGCAAGAGAATGTACATCTAATACAGAAGTTCTAGCACATTTGGAAAATTTGAGTAGGAAATTTGATGGCCTACAATCGAACAAAAACCAAAGTTCAGATAATAGTACACCAACTGAATACTCAAATCAGGATAATATGCCATTAGGGATCGAAGAACCAACAGGATATTCAAGAGAGGAGGTAAGGTTTCTTTAGCAGCATAGGAATTTGAACAATGCATACTCAAACTCGTTTAATGCTATTAGAAGAGATCACCCTACTTTTCGATGGTCTGAAAACCCTAGTAAGCAAGGACAACCGCCATATCCAGTTCCATATAAGAATTCGTCTAATAATCAAGTTTATCAGGGAGATACCTCTAATCAGAATTTACAATCATTACCCAGATCCTATCCTCAACACACCACTCTAAGTATACCAGTAACTCAAAGTTCAACTCAGCCTGCAGAAGGGGTTGAAAAATGGGAGAAACTAATGGAAAATATGATGGGTGTGGTATCTACTCAAGCTAAAAATATGGAAACAATGATGACTTCTATTGGTACAGTCACTAAAGATATGAGTACAATAAAAACATCTATGAGTGGCCATGATACCAGAATGAGAACAATAGAAGCCTCATTGAGAAATATGGAAGATCATTTGAGTAGGGAAGGTGAACGTAAAAACAGTAGACCACCAGGAGGATTACCAAGCAACACTGAAAGAAATCCGAGAGAGGTAAATGTTGTAGTTACGAGAAGTAGAAAACTCTGTGGTAGTAATGGAGTAGAAAACTTCGGAAATAATGAAGTAGAAAATGATTTAGATGGAAAAAATGATGAAACTAAAGATGAACTTGAATTCACTGATGAGGAAGAAGAAATTATAGAAGAATTCTTGAAAGGAAATAGAAGTATGGAACCTGAAAATAAAGGTGAGAAATGGGTAAAAATCCCGAGAATTCTGAAAGACCCCATGGATGAAGACTTAAGAAGTTTATTCAAGGAACATGTTAGAATAGAAGATAATGAAAACAAGGATGAAAAACAAGAAGAACTGAAGGAATCTGAAGTATAGATTGATTCAGGGAATGTTTTAAAGAAAAAATTTCAAGATCATGATACTTGGCGATCAAGTAATACTCAAATGTTTAAGGAGAAAGGAAAAGAGAAAATGACTTTGGGATCAAAGGTTGTAGATTTAGAATCTTTACCTTACCCACCTAAGGAGCAAATTAAAAAGATTAAAACTGATCAGAAGTATGCTCGTTTCCTTGATACTTTTCGTCATATTCATGTTAATATCCCTGTTATCGAAGCTCTAATTAGTATGTCTGCTTATGGAAAGTTTCTGAAAGATATTCTGTCAAACAAGAAAAAATTAGAGGAATATGAGAACATATGCCTAAATGAAGAATGTTCTGCAGTTTTGCAGCATAAGTTACCACCTAAAATGAAAGATCCTGGAAGTTTTACCATTCCGTGTGAAATTGGAGGATTTCTGTTTAAGAAGGTCTTATGTGATCTTGGAGCTAGTATAAATCTCATGTCTTATGAGGATTATAGAAAGCTAGGCATAGGAAAGCTTACGAAGACGGAAATGACTCTGCAAATGGCAGATAGATCGATTAAATACCCTAAAGGAATTATTGAGGACGTATTGGTTAAAGTAGACAAGTTCTATTTTCCAGTAGACTTTGTAGTTATGGAAATGGAAGAAGGATATTCAGCGCCACTTATCTTAGGTCGACCATTTCTAGCTACAGGAAGAACTTTAATAGATGTCCAGAAAGGAGAGTTAATTCTGAGAGTCAATGAAGATGAAGTTGCTTTCAATATATTCAAAGCTATGGAACATCCATACAGATCACCAGAATCATGTTCTTTTATAGAAAATATTCATTCTGTCTATGATATTCAGTTACCAACTTTTGAAGACAGATTAGAAGAATGCTTAACTCTGTCTATCTATAAGGAAGATGAGAAAGACACCGAAATGAAAGAGATAATCTTTTCTCTAGATAAAGGAAGTTTTACTTTTAAACCATCATGGCATAAGTATTTGGAATTAGAACTAGAAGGACCAGTTCTTAAACCATCACTGGAAGATCCACCTAAGAATCTGGAATTGAAACCGTTACCTTTAAATCTGAAGTATGCTTTTCTTGAAACTAATAATCTATTACCGGTTATTATTTCATCATCTTTAACTGAGCAACAAGAAGATCAATTACTTAGAATGTTGAAAAAACATAAGAAAGCTTTTGGATGGACAGTTGCCGATATTCGAGGTATTAGCCCGGAGATTTGCGTTCATAAGATAATTCTGAAGGAATATGCTAAACCTTGTATTCAACCGCAACGCCGCCTCAACCCAAATTTGCAGTTAATTGTTAAGAAAGAGGTCATTAAGCTATTAGAAATGGGGATAATTTTTCCCATATCAGATAGTGAATGGGTAAGTCCAACTCAAGTGGTACCAAAGAAAAGAGGTTTCACAGTGAAAGAGAATGAAAAGAATGAATGGATTCCGACAAGAGAGATTACAGGTTATCGAATGTGCATTGATTTTCGAAAACTAAATGATCATACTAAGAAAGATCATCATCCACTTCCATTCATAGTGCAAATGTTGGAACGCTTAAGTGGACATAAGTATTACTGTTTCTTAGATGGTTATTCAGGATATTTACAGATATTCATTGCAGCAGGAGATAGAGAGAAAACTACTTTCACTTGTCCTTATGGAACTTTTGCTTATAAAAGAATGCCGTTTGGTTTATGTAATGCACCAGCTACGTTTCAAAGGTGTATGATGGCTATATTTGCTGATATGGTTGAGAAATTCTTAGAAATTTTTATGGATGACTTTAGTGTTTATGGAGATTCATTTGATGAATGTTTATCGCACTTAGAACGAGTGTTACAACGCTGCGAAGATACCAATTTAGTTTTAAACGGGAAAAATGTCACTTAATGGTATCAGAAGGGATTGTTCTAGGTCATAGAATCTCTGAAGAAGGTATTGAAGTTGATAAAGCTAAAGTCGAGGTAATCGAAAAGTTACCTCCACCAGTTAATTTAAGAACCCTAAGAGGATTTCTCGGACATGAAGGATTTTATAGAAGATTCATTGCAGATTTCTCGAAAATAGCAAAGCCTCTAAGTCATTTGTTTGAAAAGGAAGTACCTTTTAACTTTGATAGTAAATGTATGGAAGCTTTTCAGACCCTAAAAGCGAGGTTAACTACTGCACCAGTGCTAGTAGCACCAGATTGGAGTTTGCCGTTTGAAATTATGTGTGATGCGAGTAATTTAGCTGTAGGAGTTGTCTTAGGTCAAAGATATAACAAAGTACTCAAAGCAATCTACTATGCATCTCACACATTAAACGCGGCTCAACTTAATTACGCAACTACAGAAAAAGAACTGTTGGCTGTAATTTTTGCCTTAGATAAGTTTCGATCGTATATTGTTGGTTCTAAGGTAATAATTTATACAGACCATTCAGCACTGAAGTATTTACTGAGTAAGAAAGATGTTAAACCTCGTCTTCTTAGATGGATTCTCTTACTTCAGGAATTTGATATAGAAATTAAGGATAAAAAAGGAAGTGAGAATGTAGTAGCAGATCATCTAAGTAGAATGGAAAATGATGAAGAAATAGGAAATGAAATTAAAGATTCATTTCCTGATGAACAACTGTTTAGAATCGATACTCCTTCAACCATGCAATTATTAAAGAATAGAATTCCTTCTAAGGACATGTCACCATGGTTTGGAGATATCATTAATTACTTAACTTGTGATTATATTCCGTCTCATTGGACTTGGCAACAGAAAAAGAAGTTCTTTTATGACTTAAAATTTTATTACTGGGAGGAACCAGACCTTTTTCGTAAATGTTCGGATGGGATAATTAGAAAATGTGTGCCTGATAATGAAATTTTAAGTGTTTTATCATTTTGTCATGATCGTGAGGCAGGCGGTCATCATGGAGGTTGGAAAACTGCTTTTAAAGTTTTACAATGTGGTTTTTATTGGCCTACACTATATAGAGATGCTTATAAGTATGTTAAATCTTGTGAGTCTTGTCAAAAATGGGGAAATATATCTAAAAAACATGAAATGCATATGCAACCTATTTTAGAATGTGAGTTATTTGATGTTTGGGGTATAGATTTCATGGGACCCTTCCCTATATCTTTTGGAAAAAGATTTATTCTTGTAATGGTAGATTATGTTTCAAAATGGGTAGAAGCTGAAGCTCTTCCCACTAATGATACCAAAGTTGTCATACGATTCCTTAAAAAGAATATATTTACCAGATATGGCATTCCGAGGGCAATCATTAGTGATAGAGGGTCACACTTTTGCAATAGACCATTTACTAAGATAGTTGAAAAATATGGTGTAACGCATAAGTTAGGAACACCCTATCATCCACAGACCAGTGGTCAGATAGAGGTGTCTAATAGAGAAATTAAAAGAATTGTAGAAAAAACGGTGGACTCAAATCGTAAAAACTGGGCAGAGAAACTGGATGATGCATTATGGGCATACAGAACAGCCTTTAAAACACCAATTGGTTGTTCTCCCTACAAACTAGTTTTTGGTAAATCTTGTCATCTCCCAGTTGAATTAGAACACCGGGCCTTTTGGCCTAATAGATTTTTGAATTTCGATCTAAGGCTGTCGGTGATCACAGATTACTTCAGTTAACAGAACTAGAAGAATTTCGTCTCGATTCTTATGAAAACGCTCGAATCTACAAGGAACGCACGAAATCTTTTCACGATAAGAGAATTTATAGTCGTGAGTTCCATGTAGGTGATCGAGTGTTATTGTACAATTCACGTTTAAAGTTATTTCCAGGTAAGCTTAAATCAAGATGGAATTTGGTCATTTAGAGTAACAAGGGTTTACAAATCTGGAGCCGTTGAACTAACTGATGGAAGTACAACTTTTATAGCCAATGGCCACAGGGTAAAGCTGTTTGTGGAAGGAGAAGGGACCTCTCTGAGGAAAGAAGTAATGTTGCTAACAGATCCGCCGCAAAACTGAAAAGCAGGAAAACTAAATTCAGCTGAATCCCAGGTACTATCTTTCTTGTTTACTTTACCTTTCTGTGTGTTATATGTTTAAACTAGTTTCGTCTTTTACCGGACAGACGTAAAAGAACTGGATGTCTTTTTTAGATAGAATAGGAGTTTTTATTTTTCTTTTAAAGTTAGGCCTTGATAAGGATGTCGCGTTTACAATAGAAGCTTCAGTTTTTGAGAAAAACAAGCAATTATTGAGAGAGATCAGATTGAAAGAAGTTTGTAATGGAAAATCGAGAAGTTCGATAAAGAGAAGGGCAAAGTTTTTAATGAGATGCAGAATCTGTGGAAAAAGTGAGCATAATGGGAAATGTGGAGAAAGCACAACCAAATCTCAGGATGAGTGTTTGAATGTTGTTAAGAAGGGAACGATTAGGTGGTTATCCGAAAATCCCGATGGAGATCAAAGAGAAAATTCGAATGCCTCATTTCTCAAGGTTAGGTTGATAGAACGTTATATCAGAACTCTGGAAGATTTAGAAATAGAAGAATTAGGAACCCTATAAGTTTTAAAATATTTAAAAAAAAATTATATAACTTTTGAAAATTTTATATAAAGGATCTTTATGAAATTATTTAAAGTTTTATAAAAAATTTTATAAAAGGTTTTATAAAGATTTTATTAAGTTTTATAAAGATTTGAAAAAAAAAAAAATTTAGTTTTGGTCGGATCGATCCGACATCACCCCGGATCGATCCGGAAACTAAAAAACCTAAAAACAACGGGTTCTCTCCTTCTTCTTCTTCTTCCAAAATTTTTTCTTCCAACAGCCGCCCACACCCTCTCCCCCACTCGAAATTTTTTCTTCAAAATCATCACTAAAAATCACTCTCACACCACCACAATCCTTATTTCTTCTCATTTTCCTCTCTTCTCTTCAATTTTTCATTCAAATTTGAGAAATTTTCAAGAAAAGTTTCAACTTTCATTCCGGCGACATTCATCTTTTCCGGCCAAATCTTCAACCTTTTTAGCACTATAAGGTAACAACTTAGTAATGTATTTTTTTAATTTCGTTTTTTATGCAACTTTTTATTTATTTTCAACTGTTTTATTACTCATTTGTGTATTGTTGTTTTTGTTGTTTGTTTTGTTGTTTTTAAATTGTTTTGTCGCTATCGTAGAATGGCCGAATCATCAAAAGCCGCTAAAAAACGTAAGCCACATATCCCTACCCAAGTCCCGGTCATAGAGACTAGGCCTTTAACAGAGGAAGAATTGGCCGTTAGTTTTGATAGAACCGCATCTAGAGCAGCTAGAAATGCCTTAAAGAATAAGTTTGGAAAGTGTCTAGTGGCGATAGAGAGGGGTTTAGATTTCAAGGATTTGGGAAGGGAAGTGAAGGAAATTTTTGAACGGCGACAGTGGTTGGAGTTAGCCAGTTTAAGGGAAGGTGAAGTTAACACAACCTTAGTAGCTGAATTTTATTCTCTGGTAGCAACTCATAATGCAACAGAGGGTGGTGAGTTAACTTCGGTAACCTTAAGAACCAGGACAGTGCCGTTTAATCCTCAGATTATAAATGCTATATATGGTATTCCTGATATACCAGAAAATGAGGATTATTATACGGTATGGAATCTAGATGAGCCTGCAGATTTTGACCATATAGTCTCAACAGCCCAGAACGAGTTAGATCCCACAGCTATATGGCATGAAAATAGGTTTTCCTATGGAAAATGTATAAGGGATATGAGAGCTATTAAACGTTTTATCAGTTCGACTCTTTACCCTACTCGTCATTTGACATCTTTTGGTAAGGAGGATCTGTGTATTGCATGGGCTATGGTAAATGATATACATGTGGATGTAGGCAAGGTTATGTATAGACGGGCCAAGGAATTTGTCTCAACTGCTAAACCAGGCAGTCACATGCCTTTTCCTTGTTTTATTTCTTCCTTGTGTCGCCAGATAGGTGTTCCTGAGCTCCCAAATGATAATCTGATTATGGTTGATGAAACACTGATAGGTCCTAGTTTGCCACTTAGGCCGGCGGGAAGAATAGATTTTATGAACCCAAACCGCCGTCAACCTCAGCCTATTCCATCTGTTTCTCAATCCACCTCTGTTCCTCCTTCATCTAGTCAAACTCAATCTCAGCTTCCACAAACCATCACATATGACATGTTTCAATCTTTAGCCTATGATGTTCATCGTGCCAATGCCAATATGGCTGTTTTTGCGGAAAGGAATAGGCAGTGGTCTGAAGATTTAAGGCAAGGCATGCGCGGTATTTATCAGATGAATATACTTCAGAACCCTGCTTACGCCGAAATGGACATTCCGCAATGCCAATCTGAGCCGTATACCATGCCCAACTTTATTCCACCGATGCCACCTCGATCAAACTTCCAACAAATGCCACATTCTTTTGGAAATCAAACTAGTGGTGTAGGGGATTTTTCAACAGGTACCACGGCGGCAGCTACATCTGGTTGGGGAGGATTTGGAGCATTTGGCCACACCACGACAGGATGGGGAAGCACTTTTTCTGATATCACGACAGGGATGAGCTCGATGGGATTTGATGGCTCGGTTAGAATGTCAACATATTTTCAAGAACCATTCCATGAATCGACTTTTGATCCAGCTAATTCTCAAGCCATGCCGAGTTCAAGCTTTGTCGAGATGAGTGATGATGAGGAGTGATTTAAACCATTTTATGATTATTGACACTTAAAACAATTTATTTTCGTACAACTAGTTTTCAAATTTTATTTTCGTATGATTTTATTTTTCGCACCGTGTAGTAAAGTTTGTCGTTATCAATATTCTATAAGAATAACATAATAAAAAGAAACCAAAATTTTTGAGCAAAAATTTCAAACTAGAAAAATTCTGGGAAATTTTCAACCCAAAACAACTCTGTCCGTGAATAGTAGTTGCCGGATCGATCCGACCTGATCCCGGATCGATCCGGCGTGAGTATACCGACCTGACACAGATTTCCAGCTGATAGGCCGGATCGATCCGGCCCTTTCCAGGATCGATCCGGGAAGTACAAAAACGCCAAAAAGGAGATCTTTTCTACTTTTGCATGATAGGTAAGTTTCTATAAAAGGAATAGCTAGCTATTCTTACAATTGCTCATTCCTTTTTTATTTTCTATCTGAATAAGCTTCCCTATCTGTAATAAAAATGTCTAATCACTCATCCCCCTCGGTTAATAGTTATGAACCACATACGCCTGACGGTGTGGTTCCCGAAAGCCAAGCCTCTTGTTTCCATAACGACGTTCCGAGACGTCTAAATTTTGTTCAATCTCCTATTCTGATGGAGAAAGGTTTGAATACTGAAAAAGTTGATCAGTGGGGTAGGAATCTGATACGAGGTTTTGGTTGGAAGAAATTTGTTAAACATCCGAGGGGTAGAATAAATATTTCTGTAGTCCGGGCTTTTTATTCATCTCTATCTGAAAACACTACGATAGCAGCAACTCAACTCATTACTGTCCGAGGCATTGTTATTCCCTTTTCGTCCTTCGTTATTAATCAAGTTTATGAAATTCCGCCTTGTGGTTTTTTTCCCAGTACACATTTTGAGTTCCAATGGGAACTAGAAAATCCTTCTAATATTGTCAATAGAACCGCAGAAGCGTTCCAGTACTTGTTTCCTCTTTTCGATCATAATTATGATTTTTCCACTCTTGCGTTATCCCCTCACCTGAGGGCGTGGAAACATTTTATTAATTCACGAGTCTATCCCACAAATGATTTCTCGGGAATTAATGATAGCGAACTGCTTCTGATGTATGAAATCACTATTGGAGCATATATAGACTGGGGGATATTGATTCACAAGACAGCGGTCAATTTCGCAGTAGAGCGACGTAGTAGAGGGAAGCCCATGCCATTTGCTTGGCTTATTTCGCGACTTTGTGTTCATTTACATGGAGTACCTGAGTTTGATCAAGACGAGATTTTTCCATCTCGTGGGTCTCAAGTTGGCCTACTTCCGGTTGATACTCCCGGATGTTCGTCAACAGTCTGATGTGTTGTTTGAATTGGTAGTTATCAGTTGGTAGTGACAGTTGGAGAGTTGTTAGTTAAGAAGTTAGTCTGTTTAAGTTATAGTTCTTTAAGTTAGTAGATTAATAATCTGTTTAATTATGTTTATCTTTGAGTGTAATAATTTTAATAATCTTGTTTAATATATATGTTTTTTTTTATGCTTCTATTAATGGAAACATAATAATACACGCAAGTAATATCGCTAAAATAATAACATTAATCTAAAAAACTTTAAATTTATTTTCGAACCTATTTTCGTACTCACTGAACATCGGGACGATGCCACTTCGTAAGTGGGGAGTAGAGTTAGGTTAGTAAAATAAAAATTAAAATTTTTCATATAAATTTATACTTAATTGCTTAATACTTAGTTTAATTTTTCTTGAATAAAAATAAGTAGATAATATATAATTAATATGAATAAAAATAATATAAATTGGTAAGAATAAATTTTTAATTTAGTAAAGTAAATTAGATATATTATAATTATATTATATATGTCAGTTTTAGATTTTTTATAAGATTTCAAGTATATGTAACTATACATAAATATTATCAAGTAATTTTCTTATGAAATTTAGCAGATATACTTATATCTATAATGAAATGTTAGAATAATTTTCTTTTCAAAACGAAATATGAATATGGAATTGAACTAGGGATGACGATTTTTGGCATAACTTTGTTCAGCTATAGCCAAATAGCCTACCTGAATAAAATTTCCAATTTTTGTCCCCACCTCAGCCAAATAGAGTGGCCAGACCTCACTCGAAATAGCCATTTGTGATTAAACTAATTATAACCGACCCTTAGCCTATTTTGGTCTACATTTCTTAAAAATCCTACGAGTTTGTACGTACTTATGAAAGGAGATGATGACATAAAAGCTAAGTATCGATGCAAAAGAATGGTATATGCTGAGATTGGAAAAGTTGGATAGGTATTAATATATTCGACCTCACCTTATGACACTTGCAAGATAGTCGATTTTGGTAATGAGTTCGGGTATGTTAGTATTCTATGGAGGAAAAAAAAAGTGAAATAATATTAGGATGTTATTAATCGAGATATTTTTGATCAAAAATATGAAGGTGTAAGTACGTACGACTTGCTTCTTTCTCTTTTTTGATTTCCTTTTCTATCCTTTCGATTAACCAACACCCTAAGCCTAAAACGTTATAAGCCATTTTGCCAACTACTTGACTTAGTCCTGGATTCCAAATATTTCATATAAGTTGAGATAGGAGAATAATTCTAGAATTTTAATTATATTTATTAAGTAGATTATGCAGAATTTCATTTGAATGATATTTGATAAATAATTTATCTAAGTTATATACACTTTTTATCTTGTTAATTTCTAAGAAAGATATAATTAATATATTTATAATATTGAAATGACATTTTACTAACTTAAGATTTAATCTACCAAGTATATCATTTTTATTGTAATTTTTATATATTTCCGCTTATTTTGCTCGAGGACGATCAAAGAGCTAAGTGGGGAGTAGTTGATGTATAACATTTATATGATAAAAATTACGATATATTATATATTTTATCAACTCTTTATATATAAAATATAAGAAATTATAACGATAATCTTATGAAATATTAATAGCTAGGAATAAATCTAAATACTATAAAAATCTAGTAAAAGTAATAAAAAGTTATAAATTTTGTACCGGTTTAGTAACCGGAGTGTCGTGTCAGATTTACGTGGGTATTTTTGGTATTTTATTGTAGATTTTTAGGTAAACCAAGACCTCGAGTGACGACACTTTTTGAAGTAAAAACATGTCTTTTGAAGGAAGTAAGGAAATGCCACGAGACTTAAAATTCAAGTGGATCATCAATTCGTAGTGCTATTATCAAATTATAATTTCGACAACCGAATGGCCCATCAAAAAGCATTTTCTGAAGAAGAGTCCTTTATGAAAGTTATAGATCTTTTCAAGAGCTTTCCGACGCTTCTTGAATCATGTCATTTGGAGATCCAGAGCTCAAGTTATGATTTTATCAAATTTCAGATCAAGATGTGAAAAAATGCTAACCGGATCAATCCGGATTAACCTCGGATCGATCCGGCTTGTCAGTTGGAAACATAATGATGATTAGCATGTGATTTTGCAGAGAATAATCCGGTGGATAATATTTTTTATTCCCGGATCGATCCGGCATCACCTCGGATCGATCCGGCCCTGGAAAATTCTGCCTATAAATTCAGCAGGATTGCAGACTGAAGAAGGGTACCAATATATTTTCTAAACCTCTTTTCTTAGTAGTATGTATATAGGCCTTATGCCATAAATAATTTAATAATAGTAGTATCGTTGTAATGCTCGGGAAATTATCGGAGGTTCAATGTTGCTGAAGTCGTTGTAATGTCCGGAAGAATACGACCTCTGAATCAACAGTTGTAATCGGGTAAATTTCTAAAGTATTTATGTTTGTTATTTTTATTTTTATATTTTTAATCGTTATAATGTTATTAGGCTAAATCTAATAACTAGCCAAGGTTATGTAATCGTATTATTTCGATCTTTTCGGTAAATGAATGTCATTTAAGTAAAATTGACTAAAATTGAGTTAATTGAATCTTTTTCTATTTTGCACGTATTGATAATATTCGGATTGAAGTAATTAATCAAGATGAATCGCAAAATATAACCTAACGATGAACTGACCAGAGAAGTTAGGATATCAGATAAATGATAGAAAAACCGGAGGGTAAAATTGGCCGTGCGAAAGCGTGACAACGGAATCCTATTTCCTACCCGGGGGCAGATTTGTCTTGGGAAAGATGAATCTTATTAGAATTTCTGCTCAAGATCGTAATAATGTTAAAATCAACGGTTTAATTGAAACTAACACCGGAAAGTTGAATCGATCCGCCTCACAACCGGAGCCTTTTGAATAACATCGGCCGTCTGACAAACGGAATAACCTCTTTTATCCGGGGTAGATTTGTACTCGGTACCTGTTCAGACTAACTGAGATTAGCATGGGCAGTTGTGGAGATTGAACTGATGACAATGTAACATATGACAATTTCATACGTTCGTGTGAGAAGGAATTGTTAACCTCAGGAGTACACCGTTTCATTTACTCAATTGGACCTAATAAAAGGAAGATCGAGCACATTCATTAAGCTAAAAAGATTGAATAATTCAATTATATATATCTTGGCTAGTTCTATAATAGTTATAAGTATTTAATATATTGGTATCTATATATCTATATATATCTATATATATATATATATATATATATATATATATATATATATATATATATATATATATATATATATATATATATATATATATATATATATATAGTTTATTATTTATGTATTACTATATATATTTATGTATTTATATATATTATAATAATTTAGTTTTAATTTATGAATTTATTTTCGTTTATTAGTATAGTAGCGACTCGTTTAATAAATGCGATTTAGATCGAGATAATAATAGTTGTTTGGTGTTTAACCACACTTAAAAGAATTACCTTGTTTCCCTGAGGATTCGACACCTGACTCACCACACTAGCACTACAGTTTGACCCGATACACTGTCGGTTAAGGACTGGAATAGCACTAGAAAAGGCCACGTCAGGTTCAGCTTCTACGGCACAAATATGGATCCCCTTTTGATGCGCCTAAACCCACCAGCTCGTTCATCTGGAGGAACATATGTAAAACTGCAAACCAATTACGAAATGCGATTGGTGAGGATGACCAAGGAAATCCATTATGGCTCCCAACAGCTACAGGCAAATTCTCTGTCAAGTCGGCGTACTTTGCTCTTCAACAACTTCCACCTCTCCCAGCAACCTCGGATAATCCTTGGAGACAAATCTAGGCCATCAAAGGACCACTATGAGGCAACCTCCTCTTATGGAAGATTCAACATAATTCTTTGCCAACTGCAGCTCTGCTGGCCTCACGTAACATTTTACAAGATGGAACGTGCGCCCTGTGTGGAAACTCTTTGGAAACGTCCCTACACACTTTTCGGGACTGTGGGTGGATCAACCAAATATGGAAAAACGTGGTTCATAATCACCATTGGTCTCAGTTCATCTCTGCGACGGATACTTCTACTTGGCTCATGAGATGCTTGAACGTAAATATGTACAAGCACGACAACATAGAATTCTGGAAGTTTCTCTACCGCGAGCTTATTCAGAGTATATGGTATTGGCGGAATCGTTCATACACGATAATAGTATTCAGCGTCCCCCGAAGACGGTTTCCATTTCGGATGCGATCCGTAAAGCCCGTGAACTTAAAGTAGCTTGGTTGTAACACGTGTAGTTTTTCTCATGTTTTTTACTCTAATAGTTTTTTAGAAGCTCTACTGAGATGTATTTTCTATACAGTTAATATTTTCTAATAAAATATCCGGTTTTCGACCAAAAAATAATCATAATTATAGCACATGGCAATCGTGTATGGTGTCATACCTAGAGAGCCAAGATTTGTTGGAGTATGTCACCGGAAGTGACGCAACGCCGCGCTCTTCAACAGATGCCACGGCTTTGCGTAAATGGAAGGTGAAAGCTGCGAAAGCCATGTTTGCTATAAAGACATCGATTGAAGATGAGATGATTGAGCATATCCGGAAAGCCACCACGCCGAAGGAAGCATGAGACACGTTGGCTAGTCATTTTTCGAGGAAGAACATTTCGCGCCTGCAAATACTGGAGAATGAGTTGATGTCGCTCACCCAGGGAAATCTATCAATCAGAGATTATTTCACCAAGGTAAAATCTCTGTGTTATGAGATTTCCGAATTAGATCCGGAGTCCAAAATTGGTGAGTCCCGGATGAGAAGAATATTTATACACGGGTTAAGACCCGAGTATCGTAGTTTCACAACGGCAATACAAAGTTAGGCCACACAACCAACCATTGATGACCTGGAAAATTTATTAGCGGACCAAGAGTCGCTAGCTAAGCAAATGGCAGGCATAGTTATAAAGTCGGAAGAAAAGGCATTATATGCGAGTCAAGCAAAAGGAAATTCCAACAGATATAACAATAAGGGATTCAAAAGACAATATGATGGAAAACAACAAAAGGACGAAGGACGGGGTTACAAAAGAGGGGGAGCTGAAGAGAAGAGACATGATAATAAGAAAAGTAATGATAGACTTCAAGGAGGTGACAAACGTTTTCACAAGCAACAAAATGCTTGCTTCAATTATGGCAGAAAATGACATTTTGCAAGAGATTGTAGATTCAAGAAGAGACAAGTCGAAGGAAATGCTGCCACTTCAGATACCCGAGATGACCAAAGTGAAACAGAGTGGGATGTCCAAGCATCTTTCTCAGGGTTGAAGTCCGAGCAAGAAAATATTGACACTACTATGGTGAAAGAAGAAGGCCAAGTAAGTTGTGCAGCAACTATGACAAGTGATATTGGGCGTGTTAACTTTCACAATCTGTGGATCGTTGACTCAGGAGCTGGCAATCATATGACCGGTGATAAAGAAAGACTTCAAAGAATTATAGAATACAAATGAGGTCGTGTTGTCGTAACGGCGGATAGCACCAAGCTTCCAATTAGACACATTGGAGAGACAGTGATCACGCCAACCTCAAATTCTCAGCCAGTGATACTACAAAATGTGATGCATGTTGATGGAATGAAGAAAAATCTCTTATCAGTATCACAGCTCACAGAGTCAGGTAATTATGTATTGTTCAGTCCACAAAATGTGAAGGTTTATCGTGATCTTAGAGTCGTTGGGACTCCAATACTGGAAGGTGAAAAGAAGGAGTCAGTATATGTACTGACTGCTGAAGCAACATATGTAGAGAAAACCAGGAAAAACGACACAGCTAATCTATGGCATGCACGTCTAGGACATGTCAGTTATAAGACACTTAAGGTCATGATGAAGGAGTCTATGCTCAAAGGACTTCCTAAGTTGGAGTGTCGGGAAGACACGGATTGTGCCGGATGCCAATATGAAAAAGCGCATCAGCTCCCATATAAGGAGTCAAAATACCGAGCAAAGGAGCCACTTAAGTTGATTCATTCAGATGTTTTTGGACCAGTAAAGCAACAGTCAATTGAAGGAGCAAAGTATATGATCACTTTCATTGACGATTTCTCAAGATATACGTGGGTGGATTTCATGAAAGAGAAATCCCAAGCTTTGGAGAAATTCATGGAATTCAAATGTAAAGTCGAAGCAGAATTTCCGGAGAGAGTCCGTTGTCTCCGCACGGATAATGGAGGTGAGTATACATCCACCGAGTTCTCGGAATATCTAAAGCAAAATAATATTCGCCGGCAGTTGACTTGTCCGAGAACGCCGCAACAAAACGGGGTTGCTGAAAGAAAGAATCGACATTTAGCTGAGACATGTCGTAGTATGATACATGCAAAGAATGCCCCAGCCCGTTTCTAGGCAGAATGCATGAAGACTGCAGCCCACGTGATCAATCGGCTACCACAAGTAAAGCTTGGATTCATCTCACCGTATCAGAAACTTAAAAGAGAAAAACCAACTGTAAGTCATTTCAAAGTATTTGGCTGTGTCTGTTGCGTATTCGTCCCTGATGAGCTACAAAGCAAATTTGACAAGAAAGCAATCAGATGCATATTCTTGGGATACGATAAGGGAAAAAAAGGATGGAGTGTTGTGACCCAAGAACGAATCGATGTATGGTGTCAAGAAATGTTGTATTCGATGAAGCATCTTCTTGGTGGTCATCTCAAGATGAGGAGCTTCCTGACTCACCTATTCTAGAAGAGAAAATAAGAGAAAAGACTGGAGAAGAGTTATGCACTCTGAAAGTAAATGATGATGGTCAAGAGAAATCGGCAGCGACTCAAGAGATGGAATATAGTAGTATCTAAAGTCCAACACCGGAGATGGAGGAAATTGATCATCATGAACAACAACTTAGGAGATCATCTCGACAGAGGAAACCAAATCCTAAGTATGCTAACATTGCGACAGTTGATGATACTGCAACTATGGAGCCTTCAAGCTATGAGGAGGCATCTAAAAATGGTGAATGGATCCAGGTGATGAAAGAGGAAATTCAAGCGCTTAAGCAAAACCAGACTTGGGAACTTGTTCCTCTTCCGGAAGGAGTAAAACCAATATCTTGCAAATGGGTTTACAAGGTGAAAACACGACAAGATGGATCCATAGAAAGACATAAAGCTCGATTAGTTGCTCGAGGTTTCTCACAACAATATGGCTTAGACTATGATGAGACGTTTAGCCCGGTGGCGAAGATAACTACAGTACGAGTTTTACTGGCACTAGCAGCTAGTAAGTCTTGGAAACTATGGCAGATTGATGTGAAGAACGCCTTCATACATGGTGAGATCGATCGAGACATATACATGGAGCAACCAAAAGGCTTCGAGAGTATGACTCATCCTAAATACGTGTGCAAGTTAAAAAAGGCGTTATATGGATTGAAACAGGCACCAAGGGCTTGGTACGGAAAAATTGCAGAGTTCTTGACTCATAGTGGATTCTCTATGGCTCCGGCCGACTCAAGTTTGTTCATCAAGCATCAAAATAACAAATTAACAGTCGTGTTGGTATATGTTGATGATCTCTTCATCACTGGAGATGATGACAAAGAAGTTCAACAAGTCAAGAGGAACTTATCAGTCCGGTTTCAGATGAAAGAATTGGGAGAGCTTAAGCACTTTCTTGGACTTGAAGTCGAGTACACTAAAGATGGGTTGTTTCTCTGTCAGCAGAAGTATGTTAAGGATCTATTAAAGAAGTCTGGAATGATAGACTGCAAGCCTTCTCCAGCACCAATTGAAGTCAATGCTAAGTTGTGCTCAACAGAAGGCAAAGAGTAGGATGATCCTACAAGTTATCGACGACTAGTAGGAAGCCTGAAATACTTGACGTTAACAAGACTAGACATTTCCTTTGCAGTTGGCGTCGCAAGCAGATTTATGCAGAGTCCAAGGAAGTCACATTGGCAGTTAGTTCAGAAAATTATGAGGTACGTCAAAGGAACTTATGACTACGGTATTTTGTACCAGAAAGGAGTGCCATGTATACTTGTTGGATACTGTGACGCTGATTATGCTGGGGATCATGACACTCTCCGATCAACTACCGGTTACGTGTTCAGCCTTGGTTCTGGAGTAATATCTTGGTGTAGCAAAAGACAGCATATTGTATCTCTATCAACTACCGAGGCAGAGTACCAGGCAACAGCTGTAGCAGCCAAGAGGTCACTTGGCTTGTGCAGTTGTTGAAGGATTTACACCATCCGGCTGACTATGCAGTGGATTTACATTGCGACAATATATCATCACTTCAACTAGCAGAGAATCCAGTATTTCATGCAAGGACCAAGCACATTGAAGTGCACTACCACTTTATTCGAGAGAAGGTTCTTCAAGATGAGATACAGATGATTCACATGAAGACTGAAGATCAATTAGCAGATATATTCACAAAAGGATTAAGCGGACGCAAGCTCGAGGAATTCGAAATGCTCGGGGATGCAAATGAGCTCGTCGTCAAAAGAAAGAAGTCATTGAGGGGAGGAGTTAGAAGTCAACGACTTCTAGATTATTCTACAACTAGATACATGGGAAAAATCTAGAAATTATTTCCTTAAAGAATAGTCTAGAATTCTAGAAAATACTTAGATAAATATCTAATGCACACTTTGCCTAAACATCTAGTGTGCATTTTCTCTAGAAGGATCTACTACTTTTTTTAGGATATCCTTACCTTTCCTATAAATAGGAGTGGTAACTTAGGCCAAGAACACAACACAACACACACAAGTTGTGAAGTGAGTCTCCCATATCAAACACTTTCTAGTTGTTCTCTTCTTGTATTTTTCAAGTGTCTCATTTGTTGTATATTATATGTATCAATAAAATATCGAGTTCTATATTCCAAGTGTTTGGACCTACCGCTTACGACACAACAGAATATGTGTTTCGAGGTCAAATCCAATACAAAAAATTCATTTAAGCTCGGAAAAGGGTCGTAATATATACAACGTAGAATTGATCTATATATATATATATATATATATATATCACTTTCATAAATTTTAAGTATTGGTGCATGTAATATATATAGACATAACATGGTGGTGCAATAATAATGATCGATTTGGAAAATAATATGAACATTTGGTAATCGGTTTCAATGTTGGGAGATAACACATATTGGTCATATCATTTTTAAAATCAATATAATATGTTACATGTTTTGAGAGGCTTGAAATTAGTATGTATATCATTATTAATCTTATGGATATGATGTCTCACACCAGCTGGTTTGACAGGAGCTGGGACCCAACCATAGGCCATAGTTGATTGTTCCTATATAAGAAAGTGCACAGAAGAGCCATCAACTTTTTGTTTGCAAAAATTGGCCTCAAAATTACTTACTTAATTACTCAGATTGAAAGCAAATCAAGATGGGAAACTGCCAAGCAATCGACAATGCAGTAGTAATAGTACAACATCCAGACGGAAGGAATCACAAGATGTACAACCAAATCTCTGCTAATGAAATTATGAAGATGCATCCTGGTCATTATGTTGCTCTTCTTCTCACCACCACTACCACCTTGCACCACCCCTCCACCACCATCAACCGCCGCCACCATGGTACAAGTCCTCCAAATGATAATAAGAACAATATTAATATTCCAGCAGCTGCAGCTGCAGTCAGGGTTACCAGGATTAAACTTCTTAAGCCAACTGATACTTTACTTGTTGGCCATGTTTATAGGCTCTTAACCAATCAAGGTTTGTTTCTTCGATCACTAGCTTCTTATAAATTAAAAAGAAAATCAAAATATTCAGTAGTATTTTTGTTTATTGAAGTTGAAGCTAGAGATTAAATAAAATAAAGGGGCCGGTTAACTTTGAATTAATTAATTTGCAGAGGTGAAGAAAGGGTTGTGGGCAAAGAAATGTGCAAAGAAGAAGAAGAAGCTGCAACCAGAGTCAGAGTCAGAGTCATCAGTAGAGAAGTTAGAAAACTTAACAATAAAGGAAGTTGCAGAGCTTGAAGAAGCTATTAAAAGATATGAACCTGACAACACCAATCAGGTCTTCAGTCTTGACCTAGCTATTATTATTTTCTTCATTAATTCTTATTACTTAACAATGATAATCATTACATTACATATATGTACGTTGCTTCAAACATCTCTTTTTTGTGTAATTGTTTCACATGCATGCATATCTTAATCTTAATACGGTGTTGTAATGTTTTTATTGCAGGCAAAGGATGATGAAGGGCTTAGATCAAGATTCAATTTTGTGGGAGATTCAAGTGGTTCAAAGTCGAGAAATTGGCTTCCTTCATTGCAGAGCATCTCTGAGGCTGCTGGAAATTGACGACTATGATCGATCGACTTTTAATTAATTCTACTTGTGGGTGGTACTTGTGGCAACAAGATAAAAACAAACATACTGTATTTTTACATGCATAGCACACATCCCCCCTCCCCTCTTAAAAAAAGAAGAAGAAGGCTTGTTGTATATAAAAGAAAAGGCATTGGCATAAACAGACAGTTTGTGGATGGAGATTTGCTTTGTGGAAAGTATATAGCATATTCCCTCATAATTAAGGGAATCCTGAGAACTGAGCAATGAAAGAGAATAATGACATGGGAAACTTTATTTGGAATAATTAATAGCTCTACTTGAATAAATATCAATGAAATTGTGTTACAAGCATGTATAATTTTTTTTTTATTATGATTATATATACTTATTATGTTGTCATTCATTTGTGCATATATTTTCCTTTTTACAAAAGATGATACAGTTATCAAACACGGTCGGTCGGTGTTGCATCCAATGTCACAAAATTAAGTGTAACATGGACTATATCGAGATCACAACCTCCAACTCGTTCAATTAAAGCATGTCATGCGCCTGCGGTGTGCTTCGAATGTAAGATGGTCGATGGACAATTCCCAAAGGACAAACCATGCATGAGACTAACCGCAAATCCGTATATTGAAGTCCTTAATTACCTGTGATCGAGATGAGTACTGTATGAGGTATATAGCTATGTATAATTCTTCGAAAACTCTATAATTGAGTACTCTCTAGCTAGTTGCACTCCCGCATTGGCAACATATATACCAACTGCACTTGAACCATAATGAATCCCGAAACTACATACGTTCTCCCCCTTAAGAAAGAAGGGTCCTCACAAGGACCTCATTAGAGGATTCTAGAGGTGGCTAGCTCCCGTTATTTCTTATGCTTGTGACACTTAGTTCCGTCTAGTAGTCAACTCTGATACTACTTGTAGCGTCTCATAACTCAGGTCCAGGATGCTACTTGAACCACAATGAACCCAATAACTACTATACGTAAGTTCATTGTCCTTGTCTGGAATGAAATGGTTAACCCAAATTACCAAATTTGATTATGCCTCAATCTTATATCCTATTAATGCATGTTTCTTCCACTTATCCAAAATGAGATATTACACCTACTCCAACTTAATTTGGCAGTTTCATCTAGCTAGGTTTAATTGGGGGTGCATTTGATCACAAGAATAAAAATGTATGTCCTACACGTGTCGTCATTGAAACCATCCATCGATAGGCAAGACGGCTCCGACCATTGGACATGTCCGGGAGGCAAATATCTGTCTGACCTCTTCTCAGGATATATAATTTCAACTTCGGGATACTTCTAGCTAGATGTTCTCCACTGCATCAGAACTTGTCAGTATTGAGCCTCGATCACCCGTTGATGTGATGTTACTCTCACGTCGATCACTTTTGCTTTGTATATAATATAAACATATCATAAATTTAAAATGAACATATATAATTTAAAAGAAGACAATTATGGCTAATGGGCATGGTCTCAATCATTCTAAGAATGCCAACAAAAAAAAGGGAAGTGGTTCTTGCGTGGATTTTCCATGTTCCAGCCAGTTTATTCATTAAAAATGTTCACCCGAGTCCACTACATTGCAAAGTTAGATTCCAAAATAATGGTATTTTAAATATATAAAAAAAAAAGGAAGTGAAGCAGGGAAAGAAACTTTGGCAGATTTGGAGAAAACAATACCTACCTAATCATGCTTTGAAGACCTTTTGACCTATTGTATGTAATCAAAGCCTTTGCCTTTGCCTTTGCTGCTAAGAAATTATTCAAAGGATTACAAAATATTCTGTCTCATTCTTATGAACATGAAGTCATGACATATATCATTCATATATAATTCTCTTCTTCTTTATTTCCTTACATGTGTGAGATTTTCTTAATTAATTAAGATATAAGCGTGTAAGGATATTCAAAGAAAGAAATAGTTGATATAATATGCAATGAAGGGATTATTTATGCAACATCTGGAAATGAAGGGCAATATTTTATAGGATGAAGGATGTAATCATCAGCTAGCTAGCCTTTTCAATTCTAATGATTATTTGTAATTTTACATGATAAATAGCCTCTGTGTTACGTTATAAACTTCTTTATATATATATATATATATATATATATATATATATATATATATATATATATATATATATATATATATACTAAAAGAAACGCACATACATTCGCACGTGTTTCATTAAAATAAAACATTAAATTTGATAAATTAACAATATAGTGTTTTTTTAGGAATTAACAATATAGTGTATTAACCATATGATAAATGTATAGGATATGAATATCTTGTAAATTAATAATTGTTAAAAAAAACAATCTCATGTTTTTTTTGTATGTTTTTTCTTTTTTAAATTGGTGAGAGCATTTTGTTTCTCAATGCTTTGGTAAATCTATGGATCATTGAACCAAACTCTTTATGTCTTTTGTTACCAAGAAAAAGAAAAATATGTTTAACAGAAGTATCTTCTTAATTACTTTTTTGTTTGTCATTCAAAATAAATTTGAACATGTACTTTTTACGACAAGATAATTCACATTATTTTTTGCACTTAAATTATTTTCACCAAGTCTAACACTTCGCATAATTTGGACACATGTTATTAGTTCCTTAATAATGGTAATATAATATGAGGTTTTCATTCAAATGCTCATGAGTTCGATGTTTAGTGGCACATGTACATAGAATTCATAGTTTTGAGTACATGAGGTTTTCTGAAAGAATTAATGGCGTGTTTAGTGGCACGGTTCAATTCTAAAGATGACGCGGATCGGGTGCCAATGGATGTGCTTGGTACTCTGGCTCTTACATAATGGAAATCAAAAAGTGGAGGAAGGTATTAATTTGATGAAGAAGCTTTCAACATAGCGTCAATCTGAGTCCCAATCTGTAATCTTCCTCTGAATTAGGTTGCGGAGGATGCAAAAAGTACATTTGTGGACATATTGGGCATGCATGCAATGCATATGTGGTTTTAGAAGGATGTAAGCATGGTAAGTCTGCTCGATGACTCGTAGACCTTCATGGCATCAAATCTCTAATTGAGGGTATGGCGATCACCCAAGACAATGTAGAAAGATGAGCTACTTTTAAGTATGAAAATGGTTCTTATTTTTGCTTTTATTGTGTAAAATTAGACATGCATCTAGAGGTTGTTACTCTAAAAATGCTAGACCTAGGAAAGAGAAATCATAAAGATGATTTATTTAGGCCTGATTTATATGCTCTACCTATTAAATCTTTGCATGATAATCCTCCTAGAGATAGCTCTTCCAGGTGGCCTATTAATAGAATGGTGGAGCTCTTGGCTAATTTATCTAAAGGGGTTAATGAGGCTGCTATTAGTAGGAAAGTGGAAAAATAATATGTCAGTTTCTGATAATGTTAACGAAGAACTAAAAAGTGATTATAATAATGTGGTTCCTAAGGAAGCTGCCCGTTTCTACAGGGTAATCTCCTCTAGGAATGGTACCCAAAAGAAGGAAAAAGAAGGAAGATGTTGTAGAATCTTCAAGGAGTCAACTTCTACAGGAATCAAATATGATTGCTGCTAAAATTTAACAAGATGGCGTTGCTCTTAAACCAATAAGGAAGAGGAAATTTGTTGCTAAAAAGACTAATGAAATTAAGGTTCCTCTGGATTTTGATACTTCAGAGAGTCGTTTTATAGACAAGAGGAAAACTCTTGAATCAGAGGATCTTCAACCTCATAGTCTTGTTGAACCAATTGATAAAAAGCTATGTATTGGTTAACCAACGTTTTTTTTGTAGTTTTGTAGAGTGAAAGAAGCCAATCCTATGTGGTTTCTACAGGAACAATTAGGATTATGGCGTGGAATTATCATAGGAGGTAAATAGACTCCACTGCCCAAGTATTATCCTTTTAAGTGAAATTAAAAAGAAAGAAAGTAGTTTGGTAAGTACTAGCAAAAGGCAGAAGTTTTATCATGTCTGCAGTGTTAATCCCTCTGGTATGATAAGTGAGCTTGCTCGTGGAAAGAAATTTTGAATATTACATATGTTGTCTCAACCAGCTTTACCATCAAAGTTTGCATCAAAGATGACTACTGGTCCGTATTGGTAGTTTGTTGGGTTTTACATGAGCCTCTCACCTTCTCACTGACTGAAGCAGCGATCATTTCTACAAAACATAATGGCTTTTGGGCGGGGGTACTCATTTCATTTTGGGTGGTGATTTTAATGACATCCTTGACCATAAAGAAAAAAGAAGAATGAGCATTCAGGCCTAACAATTGTTGGAATAATTATAGTAGTGTATCGGTTTGCTAATATGCTGAGAGATGAGCAACATGAATTTGTAGAAACATAAATCATAAAGATGAACACATAGCATGAAAACTTTATTCATATATTCATTATACTACAACACATAGAACAAAATATGTGGAAAGCAAAATATAAACGCGAAAACTTATTGTGACTGAGGCGAGTTTAGAACTCTGTCCTTAAGACATAATTGCCCCGCCCATGGTGCACACAGTTTATAGCAATGCATCTCCCAAGATACAACAATCTATATTTTCGGGTTCTTGCACTTAAATGAGGAAAGCAAGGAACTGATAGGGCCTTTGATTATCTCTGACAATGCAAGTGTTTGTGTTTATTTCTGCAGAGTAATGGTATGAAAAATGTTGTGTTATTTTCATTCAAAAGTGTGGTTTATGTAGGCAGAGATTGAAGGCAATGAACAGAAAGAACTGTTCAAAAATCACAGGAAGAAAGAGTTACATCTGTTCAGAAATGGAAGTTGAAGCAGTTTTCTGTTCAGAATTATTTTCGTTGAGCTGGTCCAAAAAATTAAAAAATTAATATTAGGCCAAGCCAAGCCCAAAGCCCGTGCATGAACCGAGCCGGCGGCGGCGCGCACGCGAACCAACAAGCATCTAAGTCCTCCCTACTTCACAAAATTCTCTTGCCCCTTGGGGCTTGCCCTTCTATGAAACTCTCCCACTTATATAGTGAGCATCTTTAGTTTCATTGTCAATGTGGGACAAATGGAGCACACTTCCATTATAACACCCACATAAATTACTCTACCTTTAGGTATTAATTTCTCATTCACCCGATATCGGAATCGAGTGCCTAACATCAACTACTATCCTAGTAGTTTCCAATAATAGTTTTAGCTCCCGGAAAATCATTCCATAAGTAATTAAAAATTGAGCCTAAAGTGGATTGTTCGCCACTTACACTTAGACCCGGTTTGAGCTAAATTACCATTAAAGTTCCAACAACAATTCCTTTTTTGCTTTCAAGAGTTTTGTTGCAGATAATGATTTGTCTGATCCAAGCTTAGTTGGTCATTCTTGAACTCGGAGAAGATCTTTTAGGTTATTGGACTCTAAATCTTAGGCTACTGATTATGATGAGGCTTGTGTATTCTATTTGGACATGGATGCTTCTGATCACTGCATATTATTACTTGACTCATCTCCTATCTTTTTGAGAGGGAAGAAAAAGTTTTACTTTGACAACATGTGGATTTCTAAGCCTGGCTTTTTTGAAGTTGTGACTGATGGGTAGTCGAAGAATATTCTGGGCAAATATCAATATTAGTTTTGATGAAAAATCAAAGAGGTTAGAATGAGGCCAAATAATTGAAAGAAAGGTGATTGTCCCAGCTCTGCTTTGAGGATTCAAGCTATTAAAGATCAAATCCAACAAGCTTTTGATGGAATGAATGTTTATAATCACATTATATAAGTCTTCTAAAAAATAGCTGAAAAATGCTAATTTGGATGAAAAGAGGTTCTGAAGTCGAAATTCTCGCTTAAATGGTTCAAAGAGAAGGATAAAATACTCACTTCTTTCACTCTTATGTGCAAGGCATGAAAAAGCAAAAAAAATTATCACCAATAATATGGATCAAAGCTCTAGAGGCTGGTGCGTCTCTTCCAATGAAATTGGCAAGCAGTTTCAAAGCCTTTGCATGAACTTATCCAAAGACTCTGGTAACAAATTTTCCTCTCTTAATGTTTTTAATGATATACAACCGTTGATAACCTTATGTATGAATCAGCAATTATTGAAAGAAGTCTCAAAAGCCTAAATTAGGAAAGCTATTTTTCAAAAGAAATCAAATCCAGCCCCAGGACTGATTGATATGTCCTCAACATTTTTTAGAAATTGCTATCACATTATTAAAAATGGCGTTGTCAATTCTTTCAAAGATTTCTTAATCCTGGGAAGCTCCAAAAAAAGATAATCATTCATGTATTGCCTTGTTTCCCAAAGTTTCTTCTTCAATTGAAGTCACCCGTTATAGACATATTAGTCTTTGCAATGTTATTTAGTTATTTATAATAATATTTCTCCAAAGTCCTTGCCAATGGGGTGAAAAATGTTAAATATTTTTGTATAGTGACAATCAAGGCGCTTTTTCTCTTGGCAAACAATTTTTTGATACTTACATTATTGCTCATTAATCATTGCATTATAAGATTAACAAGTGAAAAGGTAAGTATCTTATATGGCCTTAAAGTTGGATATCTCTATAGCCTTTACATATTTGAATGATTTTTCTTAACTTTTATCAAGAAAATTTTGGGTTTCTCTCTTAAATTGGTTGACCTGATTTTGGAATGCATTTCTTTTGTATCCTATTCTTTCTTCATTGATGGAGACAAAATTGGTTTTGTTAAGCCTACTCTTTCATCATTAATGGTCACAAAATTGGTTTTGTTAAGCCCTCAAGAGTTGTTAGGCAAGGAGATTCTTTATTTATCAATTGCTAAAGGCTTTTGATTTAGATGAAAACATCTTAGGTATTAAAAGTTGATTTGATACCTATTTATCAATTCCTAAAGGTTTCTGATTTAGTTGGAAGCATCATAGGTATTAAAATCTATCTTAGGAGTCTAGTTATTAATCATCTTTTCTTTATAGACGATCCTCTCTCATTTTGACTACTCCTAAAAAGTCTGCAGTCTCTATGTTGGAAGATTTTTCTAACTATGAATCTGTCTCTAGACATGCTATTAACATCTCTAAGTCTCCATTCTTCTTTAGCAAAAATGTCATTATTACAAAAAATGAGTCTATTAATTTGTTATTAAAAAAATGAAGGAATAAGGTTAGAAACTGGAAAAATAAATTTCTTAATTAGGATGGAAAAGTTGTTATTGCTTTCCTTTGTTCTTACTATCTAGCCTAATTTCGTTATGTCCCTCCAAAGCTGTTTGTATGTTGTCATATGATAAAAACATAAATACTTTTGATTATGTAGTTAATAGTTATAATGTAAATGTAATAGTTATATACTAATTACAATTTGTATAAGGATCAAGATATATTTTTACGTACTATTTTTTTGAATATTTAATAAGGTATGTTATTTACGAAGTGATGGGTGAAGATCAACATATATTGTTGATTAAGAACTTATTTACAAAGATAAAGTGGAGTGTAATTGATAAATAAAGGAGAAACACTTGAGAAATAAATTCTATTAAAAACTAAATTAGAACTAAAATAAATTCAAAAACTTTTTTCACCTCATATCAGAACTAAAACACTAAGGGCGTTGTTAATGGAATCACGGAGAAAATACTGTGACATTACACTTCGGGTTGAATTAGGTTTAAAATGGATATCCGACATTTGCAAAGTCAAATATATTGAGCTAGCTTCTATTCGTCTTTCCGGAGGTCAAATATCAATGATTGCCCAATATAGATTCGCTCTGGTGGCATTAACATTCTCAAATACATATAGGACACCAACAAGACATTAACATTGCTAATATAACATATAGCTCAAAATTATTTAAAAAAATGTTGTAAATTTAATTTTGGGTATTATAAAAGTAATAATAAAATTATTCGCTATCTTAGTGTTAATTTTTAATTTTTTAGAAATATACAGTATTTAATAACTTAATGATTTAATGTTAATTGGTCAAAAATGATTTAATTTTAATTAATTATATTAGGTAATTAGTTTAATTCACAAAGTTTCTCATAAAAAAAAGTTTAATTCACAAAGAAAATTGTCGACCTTTAAGATAACTGTAAAGAAACATGGTTGAAGTTCATCCCAAAGTTTTTTTGCGGTTATGTGATTTTTTGGATTACCTACGGTAGCACATATTATATCGACGTACAAGTCTTTTTTAATATTCTTTCATTATATAAATAAAATAATAACAGAGAAAGGGAGAAACACCAAGAGTAGGAAACACTTTTTGGGAAAAACACCGATGGTAGGAAACATTTTTTAAGAGAAACATCTCATCGCACTTTTATTATGAGTACATATATAGATATATCGTTTTTGAAGTGCTTATGGTTATTCTGGCCCCTGTGGGTATAACTCAGTGTTTCAAGATCGAGCTTGGTGATTGAATAACAATCTTGTCTTGATCGAGTTAGAGTGTGGGGATTTGAATCCTACTTGGGGACGGGACCGGACGACCCCTTCTAGTTAAAAAGGCGTATAGACGACCTAGCAGCCACTTAATTAGACACATCCCTCATTTTACATTATTCACACTGACACAGTCGTACGTCTCAGGATCAGAACGGTGGAGGCCTATTGGGCCGGGTTGGGGACCAATCCTCTTTCTTTGTTCTTTATTTCTTTTGAATAAATATGCGGCGGGGGCGGGGGCGGGGGCTATTCTGCAGTAAAAGTGAAGTTAAAATTGGTGCAAAAGGAGCTTATGCTTTAAAAGTAGCCGCCTTTAACTTTTCCTCTTCAAAAATTCAAACATGACCCCTCAAAAATAAAAAAAATCAAACATGTAAGAGCAACCATAATGGTAACTGTGAGATAAGGGTGTTGATAGTTGATGTTGGGTTGACGTGGCGAAATATAAGTGGAAGATAAATATAGAAGGATTGTAGAGATAATTATTGTGTGATGTGATGTCAGAATGGTGATAAATGTAAAAGGATTGTAGAGATTATTTGTGTGTGATTAGATGTTGTAGTGGTGGTAAATATTTTGAATCTAGTGATAAAATAATATTAAATATTGTTAAAGAGGGGTTTGGTGTGTTTGGGAGACAAGAATATTGTCTCATTGTCTCTCCCAAATTAGATAATGGAGTAGAGAATATCTATAAAAACCTCTCTATTTTAACACTATTATTTTACAACTTATCTAACTTCATTCTCTAATTTGCCACTTTTTCTATAGATCTTGGCTAGAACCCTCCCATTAGGGTTGCTCTAAGTATAAAGAAAGGCGATCAATGAGTCCAAATATATATACTATAATATAATGTAGCAGCAGCCGAGCATGCAATAAAGTATAGGCATTTGGATGCTAGCAGCTAGCTGCCTGCTGTCCCCTTCTTCTTCTCCTTCTTCTTCTTTTTCTTTGATTACTTATTATTACTTTTGAGATGTCCACTCCTTACTCATATACATACATTAAAATGATTCTATACTCCTTGAATTGTATTTATGTAGGGAAAAAGAAAACAATGATAACAACAACGTATTGAAATATTGCATCAGGGCCGGCCCTATAGTGAAGGCTGGCGAGACCCGGGTCTTAAGCCCAACGGTGAGGGCCCAACACTACATGTTCCGCTAAAATAAAATAAAAAATTGTGTAGATTTTATCCGATCCAACCTAATATAATATGTTAATTTTCTTTTTTGATAAAGGCCCAATTTTTTTTTTACTCCAATCGATAAAGGTCCCAATAAAAAAATTTACTTGGTCAAAAAATATATATATATACAAACAAATTTTATTAATTTTTTGTTTGAAAACTATAGAAATTAAAAACAATATATTATTTTATATTATTATATATCTATATTATATAATTAATTTTTTGTTTGAAAAACTATAGAAATTAAAAAGAATATATTATTTGTTAGAAAAAATGTAGTACTTAGGAATTGACAGAGAAGTATAAACTCCAAAGCACGTTAATAACGTTGTCTTTTAAGAGATATATCGTCCCACACGATTTGTCACTAAAGGATCAAACGAAAATCTCTCTCAGGATACAATGGAGGTGTTTGATTTAAACAGTGACTTGTTTGAATCAAATTCGATGTCACTCAAAGTTTTTCTGATGATGCTGTCAAACTTAAAAATTTTCGTCTGCATACTTGTGTCATTTATAGGCTGCAAGTACCCCATAAATGAATGGAGGTACTTCTTGCACGAAATAGGTAGGGTTGTCACTGTTCAACGGATGAAAGCATGCAACCCTTACACGAAAGGGTAAGTACATATCAGTTCGAAAATGCATGTATCTGATAACATTAATTCGTACGGCAACTCGTATGCAAACGAATATAAAATATTTACTTTATGAATAACATTATTTTATATTATTATTATATATGTATATAAAAAAAGCACACAAAGAAAAATAAAAAATATGTTTTGTCTATACGTATGAATTTGGTTTTTGTTTCTAAATATGCTAGAAAAGACTACCTTGAAGGCATGTTTTGAGGCTATCAATAAATTGATTTTTGTATTTACGGATATTAAAAACGCGATCAGTATGTTTTAAAAAAAACTTCAACTAAAAGACACAATTCTGGGACTTGGTCTTAAGCCCAATTAATGTCAGGGCCGGCCTTGTGTTGCATGCTTATATTAAAATCTGTCAAAAGGAACAACATATGATATGAACTATCTCTAAAGAAATTTTTTGAACAAAAAGAGGCAGAGATGTATGCTTTGCCTTGCCTAAGGAAGATAGCAAAAAGGAAAAGCTTAAGAAGGAAAAGAAAATCAAGCATTATATTTCAAGGCAACTTTTATAGGTGCTCAAGACTTCCCGTTCAACATATACACAAAACACAAAAATATAAAAATCTCACACACACCAAAAAAACTCTATCTCATTCTTCAAATTGTGCAAAACCTGAAGATGTCTGCGTATGCCTTCTTCAGCTTAGCCACACACAAACAAAAAAAAAAAACAGACCTTTTTTTTTTTTAAAGTGCTTACGAAAAAGAAAAGAAAAGAATAGGAAGACGTTTTCATATATATAGCTAGGTGATCATATTGGTGAACCATTCTCAGAGGGGGTCTTATCAGCAGCAGTAGTAGGAAGAGGAGGTTGTTGATGGTTTTCAAGTTTGCTGAAATTGCCTTTATTCTTAATAAGCTGAGAGTGATGGTGTCTGCAATATAGTTTATGTTCATGTGCTACATAGTTTGATGGACTTATTGTGCAGCCTCCATGTATGCACTTGAAACAACCTCTGTGATACGATTTCCCATCTACTGCCACCTATACCATACAACAAACAAAAACCTATAGTGTCACCGTCGTGCTAGCTAGCTTGTATCGTTGTAATATACTGTAAAAATGAATGTAATGCAATAAAAAGAGATGTATTTCATTACTATGTTTAGGGAGTCCCAGAGTTTTTAGAGGTCACAGGCATATATATCTAACCAGGGGCCCTTTGAAAGAAACAAACCGTTTTAATTTCAAAAGATTTGGCGCATGTTTAGACTAATAAACTCATTAGACCAAAAATGGATTGAATCCCTAGAATTTGGTCATTTTTTGGGAGCCCTAGACCATGGCATTGTAGGCCTTAGCTATGCCTAGGGACGAGTCAATGTTTAGCACGTATGAAATAAAATATCATTCTATTACATTATATATAGGTGTCAGTTCTAGTCCTCTAGATCCGTTTAGATTGTGTGGTTTAACATCGATCATCAAAGATTCAAGAAAGTTGAATGCTATGAAAGGTATATTTATATAGCTGTTTTACCTTTTCAATGGGGTACACCGTCTTTCCGCAAGCAATGCATTTGTCTTGAGTTCCTGCAAACATGCTTGAAAATCTGTTGTTTGCTTTGCCCTGCAGCTAGTGTATTTCAATGACGCTACGTACTCAAAGCCTTAAGAAAGATTCCTTAATTATTTTGTGTATAGAATAGAGTTACCTGATTTGTGGATCTTTCAGTTCTAACAGTTTTCGGAGCACCTACAAAATGAAAACAGAATCAGATCTCATCTCATGTCATCTCAAATAAAGAAACAGCCGCCCACACGCCCAGTACATAGTCATTACCTTCAAAACTCTTGTCCAAGCTGCCAGTCAACTTGAATAGTTGATCAAAATGGGGCTTACAGTACAATACACCTTCAAATGAGTTGTAATTGCTCAGCTGCAGCATTACACAACAACATTTATATTTTACTTAATTTGTTTCAACTTTCAGGTCCCAACAAAGAGTGTAGTCTATATACTGTATTAATTATGTATATCTGATTATAAACTGCATTCTAAACATGCCCTCTCTCACATATATATGACATAACAGGGGTGTTGTAACTTGTAAAGGGTACATCACACTTCACGGCACTTGGTGTATACAGTATACCCCTAAAATAACTGTTGTGCGCAGCATGCATAACTCTCCCCACCAAATTACAGTTATAGGGTGAGCAGGTTTTAAGTTGTGTTATTTCACTATTTAGAGAGCTAATACAGGCTACCATTGGCTATGCATGATTCATATAATAATCATTCAAAGACTGCAACTTTTCAAAGACAATAATAAACAAAATTCATTGCATTTGCAGTTGCACGGCCAGGATCAACCCAACAGGACAAAACTACCATCTTTATTAATTAGGCCTTATATAATAACAAAAGGGCTCTCAAAAACTAGATCAAGATTTCATATACGTACAAAGCAACTATATATCAACAGTTATCATATTCATTATATACAAAAAAGATTACATATAATAATATGGCATCAGGAAATCACCTTGAGGCCTGATCGAGGGTGCCGTATAATTTAATGGATCAAGATTGTATAATTGTATATTCAAGGAGGCAATTTTCAACAGTTAATTATACAACAAAAATTACACACATAAAGCAAGCATCAAGAAATAACCTTGAGGGTGCCTTTGCAATGGTGACATCTGAAACAAGCCTTGTGGTAGACTTTTCCATCAGCTTGAAGTTGATCCACCAAGTATACTGTTTTCTCACATGCTCTACATTTCTGTGTTGTCCCTCCATATGTTGCCATTAATTATTATTGAATCTTGTAGAAATTTATCCAATTATTATTATATATCACAAGAATTTTTTTGCTTTTTTGTTTGAACAAATTAAGTTGAAAGAGTCTGCTCTCAAGTATTCAGTGAATGTTTTGAAAAGTTTAATTGCTCCAGCTAAGAAAGTCAGAGATACATGTTAGTGGAGGCGTTACTAACTTACTATATGTTCGACATTAAAGTTGTTTCTTTTCTTTTTTTTTTTTTTTTTTTAGCAAATTCAATTTTTTATAATAAAGTTGAGTCTTTGTTGACGAATAGGAACAAAAAATTTAGCTGTCCACATTACAGGGGTGTTTTTTTGATTTGGCTTAGTTCTTTATTCTTTTTGGCTCTATTGGTTTACCAATCAATAAACAATAATAATAATAATAATAATAAATATTTGTAGAGAAATATATTTGGTTTAGTGGAAATTCAGGCCCTGATTCTTAATTTTAGTGAAATGATTAGGTGGCAATGTAAGAAACAAACGAACTAAGGGTCTTAATAAGCGTTGGGTGGGTCTGTTTTTTTGTGTGAATTTGTAGTATATGGATTTGGTCTGTAAGTTATAAACAGAAGGAGATGGAGTGCATTCACTGCATTTATCTATAGCATATATTGTACAACTCATCCTTTACTTAGACCCACTCCTCTTGATATATATATATATATACATTCAAGATAATTTACTTCGTGTTAACCGTGTATCACTCCATACTTTTATCAGCATTAATCAAAATGTACCATTCATTATTTGATATGAGTTACACCATTATCGATTGTGATAAGAGTATGGAGTACGTAATACATAAGTGCTTAGTGACACCATATCAAACTACTTTTGGGGCACGACAGTGAGATTCAATGATTGAAAATCGAACCTCCATAGGTTGAATGTTCATATTCGACCTCTAGAAAGTCGAACCTCACACCTCGGTGTGGTGCCATGCAGGGGCAGTCTGGTAGCTTCGAAACAATGTCATTGGTGTCCTCGGTGGATCATCAATTTTGCTCCGGTATCCCCACTAAACAAATTTCTGGATCCACCAATGATGTCACGGTGGATGTTGTATGATTCTATTAAAAGCTCTAAATACATAATGCGGAGATCCGGAGTGAATGTATCATTTACCCGTATATAAATGACAATATTAAAGACACAAACTTATGGTTAATCATAATCATCATCTCAATACCAAACAACGTTTTAGTGAATTGATTAATGAGTTGCATATATAGCAATCAAAAGTGTCCACTAGCTATCACTAATGGCTATGATGATGGTTTTATTTGAATATATGGTATTAGAATCTTCTATTTTAAAATAAAATATAAAAATAAAAATAAAAATAAAAAGGGATGGAATATGCATATTATGGAGTGAAAATAAACATTCTACAAACAAAAAGATCGAAAATCATTCTCATGAAAATAGTTTCCACCTTTTTATTTTAGAAAAGGAAATAAATCATGGCTTCTTTAGTCCAAGTTGGCAGTTGCTAATGAGGAATCATATTTCACAAAAAACATATCTATTCATGAACACAGAGTAACAAACATTTACCTATATTTGTATGACAAACTATGTTTGACACTATAAACAAGCATAGTTTGTAGTGTCAAACTATTGTTGAGGTGGAAGAGTATGATGATGCATGTGTGTCAGTGTTGGCTGCCATGTTTTTCAGAGGTACAACCACGTACTGACCGCAGTAACCACAAATACTGCAACTGCAAGACCGATGTCTGCAATTGGTAGAATCAACATGCACCACAATCATCGTTGGTGTTGCATCTTTATATGATCACACATGCAATGCAAACATCGGGAATTAATGTGTGTGAAAGCGACTCTAGAGCTACACCTACACAACCCTCCGTGTTTCCATTTCTAGCGGCTGAACACGTACACCTTCTCTTTGTATATATGCTTCACTATGTATTATTCCGTACAACGTCCACAGAAAACAGCTACAGAGTCTCGTTTTTCCCATGTATAAATCATATATACGCAAGCAATGAACGATCGATCATGTAATAAATAATAATGCTTGATATCAGGTTACGGTTCAGCGGTTATTGGAAGGTTAAAATTGAAGTCCAATTAATTACTTGGAATATAGGCTTTTGGAAGCTTCATCTTGCCAAGAGCTAAATTATAACAAAAATATATGTTTGTGGAATAATCCGGCCCGGGTGACCGACCGACCTTCTGTAGTACGTGAATATATAATGCATGGCAGTCCACAAAAGAAAAAGGAATGATGAAACAGAAGATATAAAGTAATTGCACCTGTAAAATACGAATAGAAGATGGAATAATCCATCTGGTTTTGCTCCTGTTTCTCTGTCAAATGTGTAATGAAATAACAAAAGAAGAAAGAAAAGAAAAAGAAAAAGAAAGTGATTACCTTTCAGAAAGGAAGAAACTGAGTAGTGCGGCGGGGCGGCATTTCAGTTTCATATGGATGGACACTATATTAGCATGTGGCACTGGCATGCCAGCCACTTTGAATTTTATCATACCAGGAGGATGTCTGTCTGTCTCTCTGTTACAAATTACAATAAATAAATAAAAAAAAAAAAAAAAAAGCAATGATGCTTGTTCAGCCTTTCTTTATCCTCTACGTACCAAATTCCTAGGGACAAAGTAATCTCTTTATTTTTCTCTATCATCATCAGCATATACTGATATACATATACATATATATATCTTCACTTTTTATCTTTAGCTTTTCCTGTTATCTCTCTCGCTCCCCACTTTATCTTTATATCTTGTGCAACTTTTTTTTTTTTTTTTGGTCTCCTCTCCTCTTTCATGACTATATTTACAATTGTGTGTACCTTAATGGGATTTGAAAATCCAATGGTCCACTTCTTAATAATATCTCTCTAATAATATTCACCCCCCCTGCTGATATAATAATAGATCGATCAATATGGCTGCTGCAACAACAACAATAAGGGCATCAATATCTCTGCATCTCTTCTTCCTCTTCTTCTTCGTGATTAATCTTTCTTGTTTTGCCAGCTGCTCTTTTGGTGGTAAGTAAGCGCATTAATTTTCTTTACTGTTTATTTATTGAAAGCTGCATGTTTTAGCAGCTGCTGCTTCTCATCTGGCCTAGCTTCTCCGTCCGGTGTTTTTCATATTTCTCTTTTCTTCCCTGCTGAGGCTTTGCTTTTACACTTGTGTAGTATTATTTACTATTATTTAGATTAGAAGCAAACCCCACACATATATGCATGTATGTCAATAATAAACCTGTTATGCATGTGTCAATTTTTATGGAGCCCAGTTAATTGCTCTTTCCATCTCTTCTCATTTTTCAGCTAATTTTGTGACTGTAGGTAGGTGTAGGTAGGTAGGTAGGTATATTCTTATACCTATACACTACTAGTATCCATTCTTATACCTATGCCCTCCTCCTGTTTTCTCCTTTCAATAGTTATTTACTCCTACTCAAATTTATGCAGTTGAATCTACGACTAGGGTGTTTTCATTGAAAAGGAGAGGAGACATCCTAAACATACTTGGACATTATGATTTGTCAAATCAGCCATCTGCCCCTTTATATCCTCCCCTAACTAATCCTGTTACCAACCCCACCCCACCTTTGGAAAATCCAGCTCCAGCAATTCCAGCCACAAACCCCGTCGTTGGGGCTACACCAATTCCTCCTCCTCCTCCTCCAGCCCAAGGCGGGGCCATACCAACCGCAAATCCAGTCACCAATCCAGCTACCACACCAGCGGGTGGAGGGGCACAACCAGTTACCAACCCTGTTACTACTCCAACACCAACCCTTCCTTTGACGACACCACCTAACCCAAATCCAACGACGGTCAATGCTCCTCCTGCTGCTGCACAAGCCCAAGGCGGAGCCATACCAACCGCAAATCCAGTTACTACACCAGCTGCTGGAGGGGCGCAACCGGTTACCAACCCTGTTACTACTCCAACACCAAGCCTTCCTTTGACGACGCCACCTAACCCAAATCCAACGACGGTCAATGCTCCTCCTGCTGCTGCAGTTCCCACCGGACAGAGCTGGTGTGTTGCGAAAAGCGGATTGACACAAACCTCTCTTCAAACAGCCCTTGACTATGCTTGTGGATTAGGAGGTGCGGATTGTTCTGCCATACAGCAGGGTGGAACATGTTACAATCCTATTACTCTTCAAAACCATGCATCATTCGCCTTCAACAGCTATTATCAAAAGAATCCCGTGCAAACTAGCTGTGATTTCGGTGGAACTGCCATGGTAACCAACCAAAATCCTAGTAAGTGTATACATCGATGAAACGACTATATGAATTCACCTTATATACTTTTTTTTTTTTTTTTTTTTTTTTTTTTGGTTTATTATCTTGTCTTGAGTTAGTATACATGTAACTTCATGTGCAGGCACGGGTTCTTGTGTTTACCCAACATCATCAGCGTCAGGAACACCTTCAACAATGCCTACAACAACAACAACAACACCTTCAACTATGCCTACAACAACACCACCACCTTCAAATGGAGCAACAGTACCTGCAGCAGGGTACAGGCCGGATTTCACTAATTAAATATCCTTTTCATTCCTATATACGTGAATCATCATCATCATCATCATCTTCTTTTGTCCTGAATTTATTTACTTTTTTTCTTTATCAGCACGGATGCACCTCCGAATGTTCTGAATTCAAGTACTAGTAATTACCCTCCTTTAGGGGGTGGTACCGGCGGCAGCATAATCGGAGCAAGCCCTCCGGCAGATGAATCCTACATATCGTTGTCAAACCATCTTCAAGCTTATGTTGTCTCTATTGCCTTATTGGCATCCATCACAACTACCGTATTAATTAGTCCTTTAACATAGGATCACAGCATGCAATTTGCTTCACTGAAGAATACTATCCAGAAGCTTAAATCAATCTTGCATGGAGATGCCTCATGTACTTTACTCATATCGACATTAATAGGGCAGGCAAAACACTATACATCAGTTTATAGGAGAGAAGAAAGCTGTCAAGAACACACCCCCACCCACCAGAGAGTTTTGGTTCTGTGTAAAGGAGTAGTTAAATGGCTATTATCAGATGTACTCTCTCTAGTCTCTAGTATAATGGCTATTATCAGATGTATGTCCATGTTTTAAACTCCATCATACGTACTCAGCTATCAGATGTACTCTCTTTATTTCACTATGCTCAATTGCCTCTTCTCCATTTCCTAGCTCTTAATAAATAAACTTTTAACAGCATGGAATTAGCATAAAATAAACATTCTATATACAAAAATAAAAAATCTTTGTCATGAAAATAGTTTCCACCTTTTAAAAATGGAAATAAATCATGGCTTTAGTTCAAGTATGTTAAACTAACAAACATATTGAGCCAAGTAAACACATCTGTTCTCTAAACTAACAAATCATGGATTTACCTATATTTGTATGACAAACTATGCCTGATGCTATAAAACCTTTTTTTTTTCCTTTCTCGTATTGTTGAGGTCAAAGAGTATGATGAGGGTTGGCCGCCATGTTTGTCAGAGGTAGAGCCACTGACCGCAGTAACCAGCAATACTGCAAGACCGACGTCTACAATTGGTAGAATCAACACCACAATCCTCGTCGGTGTTGCATCTATGATTGGCACGGACATCAGGAATGTGGCAAGCACTCTCTAAACAACCCTCCGTGTTTCCATTTCTAGTAGCTGGACACACCTTCATCGTCATTGCACTATCACGTCGTCTACTTCTCTCTGTATTCTGTTTAAAATCCCGAGAAAAAAAGGCTTCAAATTCTCGTTTTTTAACATGTAAAACGTATAAGCAATGATCATGTAACGCTTTATACAAGGTTGTAGTTCAACGGTTATTGGAAGGTTATACCTTAATTGAAGTCCAATTACTTGGAATATAGGCTTCCGGAAGCTTCTCTTGCCAAGAGCTTATAACAGGCAATGGGTGACCTTCTGTTGTGAATATATAATTGCGGTCCACCAAAAACGAATCATCGAACAGAAGATATAAATACTTGCACCTGTTAAACAAATTATGGAATACTCCATCAGGTATCAAGTCAGTAACTTTGCAACTGATTTCTTTATCAAATGTGTAATTAAATAACCAAAAAATAAAGAACGTTACGTTTCAGAAAGGAAGAAACTGTGTTGGTGGTCTTCCAATTCCATGGTTGTAACGTCTCGAATGCTTGCAAAACCTCCTTCGACTTTAGTGTACAAGTTTAGAGAATTCATTATCGATTCCCCCACTTCTATGTACCATGGATCTAACAATAACAAAAAACAAAAAAAAAAACAGCAAAACATGACAAACAAACACTACGTTAGACAAATATATTTGCTATATAAGTGCTTGAAACACGTGATAAATGCTCCGCCTAGACTTTGTCGTGTAACGTATTGATTGTCTATATGTAATGCAAAAGAGAACACGAGTTTGGCATACCTTTTGTGGCTTGGTATAGATAGAATGTGGATTCTGCTAACTCGGGACGCAAAGGATAGTACTTCTCGGTTGGGTGCAACATCTGAACATCCAACAAGTACCTATATATATATATATATATGGCCATATAAAAATTACATTTAAAACAGACGTTTTGTCTACCGACTTTAACTCGGGGGAAAAATGACAGGAAGTTGAACCATGTTACCTCTCTGGTAGTACTCCGTACTTTTTCCATACATAAAAAAATTCACGGTGTGATGAATTAGCAGCAGCAACATCGCCAACTAGTACCTGAATCCATGGAAGGAAAACGGATGTAAAGTACGTATATTACACAAATTAAGCTCAGCATCTTTCTGCGTTGCAGTACCTGCAAACCGGGCCAAAATGCTTGAAGACTCGTTAGTTGCCAATAAGTAGCTTTTCCAGTTCTCATGTCAGCTTCATGGTACCTGAACCAAAATGAAACTTATCAAAGAGAAAAGAAAATAGGAGATTTGTTCAGGAATAGCAACTACAAAAACCGAAGAATTACATGTATTCGTAACAAATTAAGGACGCACCACGGACCATGTCTGAAGTACTTCTGTACAGCGACATAAGCAGACTGAAACATCCTCCAAAATTCATCTCTTCCGAAAAGAATGTGAGCTTTAAGTAAATACTCGTAGAAGGAATCAACTCCTAAAATTGACACAATAAAACAGAATCGGCTCCTCAAAACCATGACATACACACAAAAAAGTCTACAAGAAAATGGAGGGGGAGTCACTCAGATAAGGTATAACCTAGCAATCAAAAGAAAAGGCCTACCAGCTCCAATTCCTGATGAATACGATATCCATTCCCCTGATGATATGTCTAACGTAGTTCCAAGTAGATTTAAAGAACTTCGCATGCTCCACAATTTCCTCAAAGCACGCAATGCAGCACTTTCGAATCTTGGGTCACCAGTTAAACGTGATAAAGCACCCATTTCAAGAATCAAGGAACCTGCATAAAGCATTGGTCAACAAGTTCACAGTAAACTCAGGACTACATGTTTTGAATATGTGAGTGTCAGATAGCAACAAAGATTTCTCACCACAACCAGAAGTACTTGTTTCTGTTGTCTCGTTGTCCATTACACCATGCTGCCCACAGGATTACTTGTCACTTTAGTCACATAAACTCTATATTGCAAATGAAAAAAAAAATGTATAATTGAAATTACACCTACTATATTCAAAGTGAAGAGAACAAGATTACGAATAAAACAACATTCCCACACACCCGACCAAGCAATAGCTCTGATAGATTGTCAAAAAGATTGTATACTCGATGTACTAATAAAAAACGGGTGAAAAACTTGTGAAACAATTAATAAATGATGTATTAAGGAACAATTAAAACAAGTACATCTGTTCACTCTTCTGATTTACATGTCTGGGAAGCACGATCTATGCAGAAGATATATGAACAAATCCACAAGCCCATATCAGAGCATTTCCTATAGTAGACCTTCTAGCCCAAAATTGATCCAATAAAATAGCCCTAAATAAATCAATGTGTACTTATACTGGTTGTTTGATGAAAAATGGGGAGTATCTTTTACGACGTTCACAAGTACAGCATAAGTTCTAGATTTTGAGCATTCCTATTTATTAAATTTGCATGAAAAATAAAGTGTTTCGCTGTCAAGGAGGCGTGCCTTTAAGTTGATCCAAGCATATGGCAGTCCGGTTGGAGTGTCAAAAGCAGGTAGAAAGCGTCTCCCCAAATCCTCAGCTAACTCAAGGAGCTGATTCTCATAGGTTCCTTGAATCAACCTGTTTGTAGAATCAGTTGCAAGAGAATGAGCAGAAACTAGTCCTCCAAGAAGTCTTATGTTGCACTACACAATAGGAATACATGTTCAAATCAAATACTTCCATTGGAGAACAAAAGCAATTAACCTCCAATTATGAACTTCAATCTGGCTTAAAGATATGAAAAAAACAAGCAACATGTTACCTCAAAAAGATTTATCCGCACATCAACATCAAATGTCATATGTTCTGACAGCCATAGAACAGCCTTTTCAAACTCCGTTCGGTTACCCAGGATCACAAGGCTGAGTCAGGCAGCAGAAGAGATGAATGTGACGTAAACTGGAGACAATAAAGAAAATGAACACTAACACTTCAAGTCTTCAGGACATCTTAATATGTCCAGAAAGAATGTAATGAAACCTGGATAATGATTCTATTAGTGTGAGGGCTGATCCGTTGTACTGATCCGGTAGATGTTCCAACTACAAAAACACGAGGCGGATAAATTAATTGTCTGCTTATGATAGATTTTCTTTGTGAATAAAAACAAAATACCTTCAAATTGCCTAGCTCACTTAGAGAATCTGTAGAAGTTTTGGTTAGAGGTTTCAACTCATCATGCTGCAAAACGATTCACAGGGACTTATTTGATCATAAAAGTCCACAAAAAAACGAAAGAAGGTATGCACCATCAATACAGGAAGAAAAGACTTACGGGGAATGCATACGTCATGTAATTATCATAAGCATGGTAAAACCTGTCAGCAGAAATAAAGATTCTTTTATTATCAACGGCATATTCGCAGAGCATTCAGATCAGCCTATAGTCTTGGACTAAATTCTATAAAGAATCAAGATGTAAAAGCTTTCATTATTATGGAGTGCTATCCAGCGCTTGAGATTAGCAACCGAGTAGAAACAACAAGATATGTTTGGTTAAACTAAAACGACTGCCAGTTCAGCACCATTGTAATCTTATTTCCCTGAGGATTTTTTTTTTTTTTTTTTTTTTTTGCTGTTAATTTTCATTGTGAATAGGAAAAAAAAAATTTGGTTTCATGCACTATGCCTCTATATGAGGGGAAACAAATAAAATAAATAAATCCAGACAAACATAAATCCAGAGGTGAAGATTACCAAACTAAAGGCTTTCAAGGTCTTCAATTGCTCCAGTATATCGTTCAGGACAACAAAAACAAGAAACAAATATGCATATAATAGTATTCATGCAAACCGACAGATGCTATATCAGATGGAAGCATAAGTTTTGACAATTCCGGTAAATCAGCAGTTTCAACTAGTCATACCCAAAAACGATAAAGAAAATAGCAGAAAATAAAATAGGCCACTTCCAATTCAACCTCCAGCATATATACCGTTGATATAAAAAAAAAATTAAAGCAATGTAAAATTCAAGAAAGTAGTATGATTTATTTATGGGATCTCTGGGGAAGAAATGGAGCTTACATTTTGCGAGCTTTTAGACTCAATCTCTTCCTTTTCGCAGCTAAAGAGCTATTAGGGTCAGACTTGCAATGAGATTGATTGAAAATAATGGGACATAACAGCACAAATATAAGAAAATATTTCCAGATTTTGCTTCGCATCATTGGTTTGGTTATGTTTTGCGAGGCGGGTATGAAGATTCACTTTGTGCTTGAGAAATCGACAAACATGGAGGATAAAAAAGTTTGTTGTTTTATATAAGATAGATTGATTGATCATTGATGAGGAGAGTGTTTGAGATCTTTTACATTACAGCAAAGTGATGCTGACATGGTCCAATCATATTTCCTTTAGTCTCTACTAAACTTTTTCTTATCTTTTCATTTTCTGGGCAAATTTGCCATGTGTACAACATCCATATTTTGTTGTGGTAAATGATGAAGACCCATAGTTTTCATTCACGGCCCACACCACACCCCCAACATTTTTTTCCTTGGAATATTACCGACACAAAGAGTGATACAACACGCGTATATGACTCATTGATTATCATGTATCCTCATCATCATAATCAAGAGTTCAGAAATAAGTTATATCATCACGTACCACTTAAGTTATACGACTTAAGAGGAATATTACCCTCTCTTTTTCTTTCTTTTTTCCTTTTAGGGAAATGAGATAGTCAATGTCACAATGTTGTACTCTGTTGAGATACGTATCTCAATAAATTGGTATCACCATGATTAATGATGTACAATTAGGGATTGTTATTGCAGATATTACATGTTGAAATTGCTGGATTTTCATTATTGAAAGGGTAGATGTGTCATTACACTAAGTTACTAACCAATAAGGGGTGTAGGCATGATCACCAACAAAGTTGATGTTGATTGTGATTCATTGAAGTCAAATAGTTGTCATAAAAGGCAATAAGCATAACAAAATACAATTCATTTTACTGACGCATCGTCTAGAGTCATTGATTGATTTACAGTGGTCTTCACAAAGCAAGCACAAAGATTCATATTATGACACATCAAAGACACCTCCTCATCCTAGAGTCATTGATCACATTGGTCTTCATAAAGCACCGATGATCCATGCTGCCCTTTTCAATGCACATCCGCACATCTGCTGCTGATTCATTCAACCCGATCATCAAGTAAACATCACTTCTTCTTTTTTTTGGCTAAGTATTCATTTCATTGTCTCATTTAGCTAGCATCTATGGAATTCTTGCAGTAGATAAGCAACGGGCAAGGATTTTCACAAGGTTCCTTTTTCGGCATATGATTATCAGCTCTTTTTGAACATTGTCGACAGGCCTTACCATGAGTGTACAAAAGACAGTTCAAGTCAAACTTTAGATGATCTGGAATACGCGAATTTAGATGAAGATACGCCTTTTTCACGTCTGCCATCTTAGGTAACCACCCAATGCTCTTTGAGATCTGAAGTACCTGTATACACGTTCGTTAAGGCCTGTCTTTGAGCAAGAATATGGAGATGTATATTATACTCACATGAGTGTCCACTGGGAAATCATCTTGCTGCAAATGAAACATCAAGACACATGCCACCTGTCAAGACAATAATGTCCTTAAACTCTGCAAAAATATTCATCGTCTAATCAATTCGGTTTAGATCATAAACATGCAGGATGCTATCAATAAAGCCAATTACCGTTTTAGGGCCAATGCCTTTGAATAGGGAGAGCTCTGCTTTAATTTGCTCAACGGACAAGTCGCGTAGATACTCCAAACACAACTTTCCACTTTTCTTAAACATGCTATCCAATAAATTTTTCAAACAGGCAGTTTTAGAAGGTGCCAAACCTCCGCATCTTATAGCATCCTCTACATGCTTTGACTCAGCAGCAAGAACCTTCATAAATATAATAGTTCCATGGCATAAACAATAATCAAGGGCAAGAGGAAACTCAATGATTATACCTCAAATGTACGATTTGAATTAGACCGATGGCTTTAACAAAATACAAACGTATTCGTCCCACCATAAAAAACCATTTGCATGGCAAATTTATAATTGAATCATGCATCTCACTCAGATAATGCACCTCATTCTTGCTACAACATGCAATGACAATACATGTCAGTAATTTAGAAAGAGTTTGGCCTCAATGCAGCCAATTGACAATGTACCATATCAACTTAGAGCCAAAAGGATCCTATGCAGCAACAGGGCAAGATATACAAAATATTACTTATCAAAGAAAACTTGTTTCTCTCCAACAAATCAATTAGGGAAAAGATCAACCACAGCAAAATTAGAAGCAACAATAGCATATTGAAGCAAAAATAATAAGAAGCTTACATCTTCCCAGGTGGGAAAAGCAGACTTGAGAGAAGAAAAGGCCCTTTGAGAATTAGCTTCATTAGTATTCTGTGACAAGATTATGCTGACTAACCCATCAAGCACACTCTCTTTTGAGCCACCATTCTCCTCATTGAACTCGGAATCGATTTCACTGGTAAAGCTTCCATTTTTATCGTCAAGCAGGAGTCTTTGTCGGCGATACTTGATGAATTCTTTGGGAAAACCATGGTGAGCCAGGAGGATGTCCCTTATAGCTCGGCATTCATCTGGGTTGGGTTGTAGGTGGTCCGGATATGGGTTCTTGGTGTTGACGATTTTGGGTCTGTTGTTTGATGATGAAGACAACAAGGAATTGCTTTCCCGCTGTTTTCTTTTGCTACCTTTCTTCATCTCCTACGATTCAGTCACCAGAACAAGGGATTTCTAATCTATCTAATTAGTTTATGCTGGAGAAATGGTTGCGAAGCAATAAATGGAAATGGAGGGGATGACCTTATTTATTTATTTATATATAATATTTAGTATTTATTTTTGTAATTTAAAAATTAAAAAACGGGTGGTGGTCCTAAATGACAACTTTACATCTTAAATGAAGAATTTTTTTTTTTTCACATTAAAGTCGTCTTTGGGTATTCTTACGTGTTGGTGTTACTATTTACGAGTTACTTACATTATGTGTTACTTACGTTTGAGGGTGTTTCCATTGCTTTCTATACCCTACTGCGGGAAGGAACCCGATAGTGATTTGTGTACGCTTAAGATCGTGCACATTCATGTAAAAAATGCCAAAACGTTACTCTTTCTATACCCTACTTGGAAAGTTTTTTAACCCCAATAGTGATTTTGTACGCTTAAGATCGTGCATATTCATACAAAAATGTAGTAACATTATAAAAATGTAGTAACATTACAAAAAATGCCGAAACGTTACTACATGTCCCTTGGAAAAAATGCCGAAACGTTACCAATCTAAACCCTAATGGCAGAGAACCCAATAGGGGATTCGGGGACCTTAAGATCGCGCACATTCATACAAAAATGTAGTAACATTACAAAAAATGCATTGATAAATCCTCAAAAACAAATAATTGATAATTCTTCAACAACAATTCTTCAAGAACAAAAATAAAGACAGTAGGATTCATACAACAACAATTGATCAAAACCGAAATGCAGCAAAACCTAAAAAAAATTGCAAAAATGCATTGAAATGCAACCACTTTCATGATTGCTGGTTGAGATTCCACTTGAATCACAGATGTTGCCTCAGCACCATGGTTATCACAGATCGTGTAAAGCCACATTCAATCAAAATAGTAATACACCAAACATGTAATAAAAAAAAAAAGATTAATCCGTCTTAAAGATGCAAAAAAGCATCAAAACACCCACCATAACCGCCTCCACCACGTCCGCCGCCTCCTATGCCGCCGCCTCAATAACTGCCCCCACCGTATCCACCGCCGCCTCCTCCATATCCACCGCCGCCTCCTCCGCCGCCTCCACCTTCAACGGGTCCTCCATTAGGTCCAAGAACGTTCACGGCCTTAGCACGGCCATCACCGCCGTACTCCACCTCAAACTCGACAGACTCGCCCGAGGCTTTTGTAGCCGAAGAGTCCTTGATGCCGGAGTGGTGGACAAAGAGACCCTCACCGCCATCATCGGAGTGATGAAACCATAGCCTTTCGGTCATTGAACCACTTGACTCACCGCCTCCACCACGTCCGCCGCCTCCTATGCCGCCGCCTCAAACTCGTGAAAAAGGGGAAGAAACCCTAGAGTATTCTCATTTCTCTCTCTCACTAATTTTAACCTCACCGGCTTTTGTGTGAAATGTGAATGCACGGGTTTACATTTTATTTGTTGAATCTTTTTTAGAAGGGTATTTTTGGATATATATTACTTTCTCGTCCTTTCTGGCCGCATTTCTTTCTTGTCCTTTTTTCATAAATAAGATGTAAATCCGTCCTTTACGACCTTATCCTAATTAAAACAATTAATAATAAAAAAACTAATTTCCCCTATTCGAATTGGGATCCGGGCTCTATTCGAATTGGGTAAGAAATTTGTCAGCTTGTGTACGCTATATTTCTGCCAACCGAAACTGTGCACGTTCCTTTCTCATCAGAATACTCCCCCCACAAATCAGCCGGCCTTCAGAATACTCCCAAACGACAAACCGGCATTTGTTTTACTCAATACTACGTTAGAATATATATCAGCATCAAGTCAACAACTAATAATGCACTGAGTGGCTTCTCCTACTTCTCTCATCAATTTCCATCATCCAAGAAAACCCATGCCTATTTTTGAATGGAATTCTGTTTCTTGTTTATGTTTTTTGGTAATCTTATCAGCTGGGTTGTCACTGTGTGAGTCTACAACAGTTGGAGTGAAGCACATATCGAGAGTTCTTGAAATTCAAGACCAAGAGAGAGCACCTGCTTCTGTTCAACTTGCTGCTGCTTATGATGTTCTCAAACGCCTCATCCCTTCTCATGTTTCCAGCTTTCAATTCAAGATTGTATCCAAGGTATGATGCCCACCTGTGAAAATGATGAAAAAGTAGCAAACATTCTTCTTGTTTTTTTTCTTGTTAGCATCTGTTGGGTACTAGCAATCACTACTGTGATGGATTCAGTACATGTTTTAAAAGTAGTGGTTTGAGCTTAAAGCCGGTTTCATGTTGATTGAATGATTAGTATCTGAAATTTGTTCTTTCCCTGTAATTTCTGGCATACTAGATTCAAATTGGTAGTAAGCAGTGGAAAACAGATTTTGATCGAGTTCATATTCTAAAACTCGTGCATTGTTCCTTTTGGCAGGAGGAAAGCAGTGGGGAACTTTTTTTCAAAATTAGCAACCGTCCTGACTCCAGTGCTGATAATCCAGCTGAGATTTTGTATGAATCTTCACTTTTTACTATTTACATGGGTCTGAACTGATTGTAAACCATGTTACTAAATTAGTGTTTACCTACTAGAATGGATAGCAATTTTTAAGGTACTCCATTCTGGACATGCTACTATTGGCAGTGGTGAGATAGCATAACTTAGTGCAGATGAATGTAAGAGTATTGTTTTATGGGTCTACAACATTCGTTTCAAATTGAAAGCTTTCATGAGTCGCAGAATTGTACATTGATTGGAAATAATTGTTCTTCCACCTTACGTTAGGCTATGATACGCAATATATGTGTTGCTATGTTTTTATGAATGTTTGATCATGCAAAAAAACAGAATCAGTGGAACCACGGGTGTGGAGCTTGTATCTGGTCTTCATTGGTACTTGAAGTATTGGTGTGGAGCTCATATATCATGGACTAAAACTGGCGGAGCACAGCTCGGTTCAGTTCCAAAGCAAGGCTTACTTCCACATGTTCAAGATGATGGGGTGCTAGTTAAGAGACCTACTCCTTGGAGCTATTACCAGAATGCTGTTACGTCTAGTTGTATGTCATGGTCATAGTTTTGATTCATCAATGTTATTTATTCCAATAGCTTTACCGAAAACAGAAATACTTGATTAATTAGTCGAGCATATCATGTGGAAGATTCTTTTGCTTGGTGGGACTGGAAAAGATGGGAGCAAGAGATCGATTGGATGGCCCTCCATGGTATCAATTTGCCGCTCGCATTCACCGGGCAAGAAGCTATTTGGCAAAAAGTCTTCAAGGTACTTTTCTTCCTGTTTGTTATTTCACTCATCTCTTTTTCTACTTGTATCAAATACCGATGTTGATTGTCGGTATCCTTCGATGTATGGCAATAAATTGTGTACTATTATAAGAATTTGTTTTCTTTGCATGGGTGGCTTTATCATTCGTGTAATCAACCCAACTCAACTCTGTTCAGATCTGAAATATTGGGAAATAATCATCTCTTTTCATGCAGGACTTCAATATCACTACTTCTGATTTGGATTATTTCTTTGGAGGCCCGGCATTTCTTGCCTGGTCACGTATGGCAAATTTACATGGGTGAGCATTAAGGTGCTAAATATTATATGTATTTATTCAGCATGCTTTTCGAACTCACTATCTAATTATCTCTATATATAATCAAAACCCAAATACGAGGCTCGTATTTTCAACAATGGAAATATCTTTTTTAAGGGTAACAATGGAAATATAAGTGGACACTTTTCAAGTAATTATTCCTCCTCTTGCTCCAAATGACAATTTCGAAGTGTTGGGAAACATTGCCCCCAAAAGTCTTCCTGTTTGCGTGAGTATACATTCTCTGCTTTTAACCCATTAATGCTTGAAAAAATTGTTGTAATAGATGGGGAGGGCCACTGCCTCAAAGTTGGTTGGATCAGCAGCTTCTACTGCAAAAGAAGATTCTTGCTAGAATGTATGAACTAGGAATGAGCCCAGGTGCATTTATCGAACATATTGTGCTTTAAAATTTAGTTTTGTTTGAAAGAAAAAAAAAGGTGAAGATTAAAATAGCAGTATTTGATTTGATTAGATTATCTTATCTTGATGCCAATATAATGCAGCATCGACAGTAATATTGTTTCTAAAGTTGGTGACATTTGTTTGCATGTTTCAGTGCTTCCAGCATTTTCAGGAAATGTTCCTGCTGCCCTAAAAAAGGCATACCCGTCTGCAAAGATAACCCAATTAGCCAATTGGTGAGTACCTGTCTCCATATCTGATTGAGTATCAGTTGTTACTTGGAAAATCTGCTGTTTCTTTGTCATTTTATTGTATAGTTTTGGAGCCCTGAAAATAGGCAGTCACTTTTGAGGGCATGTTTTCTAGGATTGAATAATATCTTGTAGCATTTGGTTATATGTCTCGGTAATTACTTCTTGTTTCCCTGATAACTGCATTAGGTTCACTGTTCATGGTGATCCCAGATGGTGCTGCACGTATCTTCTTGACGCAACTGATCCGTTGTTCATTGACATCGGAAAAGCATTTGTTAAACAACAAATTAAAGGTATCATATGTATGCTAATAATTCTTCTTCTTCTTATGTATAGCTAAAAGTTCTTTGACGTCCATTCTTATGTCACTCTTTGTCGATAATTCCTGATGTATATGTATAATTTTGTTCAGAATATGGAAGAAGCAGCCACATTTACAACTGGTAAGGCTGCACGCGTTCTACTACTCTTCAGAATATTATTCATTTTAAAAGTTGCTAAAACAAGCACAAGCTTTTACCTTTATTAATGGCTCAGCTCACCTCCGTGGTTTTTAATTGGTTGAAAGGTATTGGATGTTTCTTGTAAATAGTTGGACAAAAAAATATGTCTTTTCTTGTTGTTGCAGCGACACTTTTGATGAGAACACGCCACCTGTAGATGACCCGGAGTATATTTCATCATTAGGTGGCGCCATTTACAGAGGAATGCAAAGCGGTGATGAGAATGCCGTTTGGCTAATGCAGGTTAAAAACAGATTTTTCATCTTTCAATGCAATTCCTTTTAACGTATTATTGATTGGTCTTAATATCGTTCGTTTGACTTTCTTTAGGGATGGCTCTTTTCATATGATCCCTTCTGGCAGCCTCCACAGATGAAGGTATAATCTCAGAATCCCGTTTTCTAAGTTCTCTCTATATGTTATAGCATGTTATTTAGTATTTGATTTGGCTTTTAATTCCAGGCCCTCTTACATTCTGTTCCTGTCGGAAGGATGGTTGTCCTTGATCTATTTGCTGAAGTAAAACCGATTTGGCCTACTTCAGAGCAGTTCTATGGCACTCCGTATATCTGGTAAGTTTGTTTCTTATTATCTTTTGTATTTTTAAAAATCAACTCGTAATTTCAGCGTCATTGGTTTTTTAAATTAATTTCTGTGATTCTTCGATTGATCAGGTGTATGCTGCACAATTTTGCTGGCAATATTGAGATGTATGGTGTATTGGATGCAGTGGGAACTGGCCCTGTTGAAGCGCGTAAAAGTGAAAATTCAACCATGGCAAGTTCAATATCTTCAGTCTTATTGCTTTATGAAATTCTTAAAAGCAATAATATCATCAAGAAGCTCAAGCCCTATTTGCACTATGTAGCATTTCTTCAAATATCTTTACTCTAGATAATTTTCTCTTGAAGGTGGGGGTTGGGATGTCTATGGAAGGCATTGAACAGAATCCGATTGTTTATGATCTTATGTCAGAAATGGCATTTCAGGATGATAATGTTGATGTCAAGGTACTTAAAGTAGCTAGCTATTCTCTATATTTCATTCAATTCATTGTTGCTTGTCATAACTTTGAATTTATAATTTAGATTTACATAAATTTGTTAATGGATTCTGTTTCAGAAATGGGTAGATTTATACGCTAAAAGGCGGTATGGGAGATATGTGCAATCAATGCAAGATGCTTGGAAGATCATGTATCATACTCTCTACAATTGCACTGATGGAGGTCAAGTGAGTGACGCGTCTCTTTTCCCTCTAGAAAAATGGTCAAAATGATTTGATTATCCTAAGAGAAGGAAATCATTACCTTACCTTAGGTGTTTGGCTTAACGTAGTCATATTCCTAGTTTTCGACTTAATCTTGTCTTTGTAGGCAAGTGGATTTCTTGCACTTATGAAAAGAAATCAAATTTCTAACGTTTTTAGATGATGTTTCTGATCCCAAAACAGGACAAGAATAGAGATGTGATTGTGGCCTTCCCAGACGTTGATCCGCACTCAATTTCACTGCCTCAACAGACAATAAGAAAGATTAATCTTCCAGATTATACAATGAGTTTTTCAAGAAGAACCATTTTAGAAGATTTAGCAGATACATTTTACGTGCCACATGTCTGGTATTCAACTTCAGAGGTTGTAGAAGCACTGAAACTATTCATTTCAAGCGGTGATGAACTTTCAGGGATTAACACATACAGGTCCATCAGAAACTCTTCTTCATATTTTTATTTTTTTTGGTTCTCGTGTTCTTTCATGTCCTACGAAGAAAGTCTTTTTCTTTTCTTCAGGTATGATCTCGTTGATCTTACGAGGCAAGCTCTGGCAAAGTATGCGAATGAAGTATTCGTAAAAGTAATAGAAGCTTATCGGTTAGCTGATCTCCATGCTGTTGCTTATTTGAGTAAAGAGTTTGTAGACCTCGTAAATGACATGGACAAACTTCTTGCTTGCCATGAGGGTTTTTTATTAGGACCTTGGTTAGAGGGCGCCAAACAACTAGCTCAAAATGAAGAAGAGGAAAAACAGGTGGTCTTAATCGCGCCAAACCATTCGTCTTGTAATAATATAAATACTACTAGTTGGATATTTTACCTCATTACATCGGTGAACAAAATTACAGTTTGAATGGAACGCAAGAACTCAAATCACAATGTGGTTTGACAACACACAAGTGGAAGCTAGTCTGCTGCGTGACTATGGTAAGCATTCATCTTTTCGAATTTACTAAAAGAAAATGTACAAATTAAGGAGAGGTTTGACAGCATACGAATGCTCGAGTTTATATGAGCACTTTCAAGCTGATCATGGGATAATGTCCCCCCCCCCGCGTCTTTTCTCTTTGCCTCAAAACTAATTAACCCCTATCTTCCATAATGACAGACAGTTTTCACCCGAAATCTATTATACATTTTTTTGTTACAGTTGACAGATCCTTTTATGTCGTGTAATACGTTTTGCATATCTTTCTAGGAAACAAGTACTGGAGTGGGCTTCTGCGCGAGTATTACGGCCCACGTGCAGCTATTTACTTCAAGTTTCTAAAAGAGAGTTTAGAGAAGGGTGATGGTTTCCGTTTAACCAACTGGAGGAAGGAGTGGATCAAACTTACAAATGATTGGCAAAATAGCAGGAATATCTTTCCTTTGAAAAGCAATGGTGATGCCCTTAATGTATCCAGGTGGCTCTATCAGAAATACTTTCAAGATACACTCCAGCTGGTTGATCTCTCTCTAGAAAAGTGAATGCAACGTATATGTTTTCTTTTGAATCGTTAGCTAGAAGAATCAGAAAACAGGGACCAAGTTGCGTTAAATATTGCATTGATCTTTACCCTACCCTTTTCTGATCAGTTTGGGGGTAGAATAGGGTTCATCATCATCACACTGCATTTGTACTTGAAAAAACGTTTGTCTTTTCATCAGAGTATGAAGAAGCCATTGCGATTCATGTTAAGCAGTTTTGTGTGATTTAACTTCAATTTTTGCATCATTGTCACCAGTGACTACAATCACAAATCCAAAAAAGATGGTCATCAAGGCAAATTATACACAAAAACTTACCTCATTTTCCTCGCTTACCAACACTACTACTTGTTCAATGTATCGAAAACATGTTCTTCATGGAAACAAGAAAAGAATATTTTCATTTGCACACTTCACTACTTCAGCATTTATGGATCATTTGTGTAAACTTGTGAAAGAAAACTACAGTTCATGCTCAAGTCCACATCTTTTAGCCCTTCGGTATATGTTTTCTTAACTGCATGTCTCATTCATATAATAACTAGCCACATCAGCTTGAGTGTATATTTGATGAAACTCGTAATTGCATGTACCATTTTCGTTTACAGATAATTGGTGTTTCTCCAAATCTTTCTCTGAACTGCATGGTGATTTTGGAATATTGTCATGCTATTCATAAGAGCTTAAAGCTGGCTCAAAGAATCAAGTAATTGTCAAGAAAAAACAAGACAATGAGCACAAATGCATTCAACTTGCTAGTAAACCGAAGGGACACTCTACCCAGATGTTGTATATTCCACAACAAATGATAGAGATAGTATTTTGCTAAGATCGTCTTTAAGGTTGATGATGCATTGAGAATATGCATAAAAATCTATTTTAACAAGAAAATCTGAAAGATCTAGCTTCTTCTCTTTGTATTATTCCGTAGCACCTATACATACAAGCTTCTCTGCAACTTCACCATGCCAAGACTTCCATGCTTCCACATAATGACCAAAGAGATCTCTCAGAGCTGAAATCAACATCAATATCAAAGTCTCATTAGTATGAAACTTTTGGATAAACTATACATTTTCACCCCAGATGTTATATGATGATTAAAGATTGAATCTTTAATGATTGTAGGCTAAGTACCTTGATTGTGATACTGAGGGCGATAAGTGGCAGTTAGTTTTTCCCAATCATGAACATATTGCTTGTTATTATCCTCCGAGGTTACTGGATACCGCACATTAAAGGGAGGAGCAAAAGGGCCAAACGTAAAACTCTTCATGTCACTTCTTGAATCAAGCTTTTCTTTGGACATATGATCTTCAGTCTCTATGGACTCAGATTTTACCTGCATGTGTAGTTTTACATTCTTACCCATGTTCGAGTCTTCTTCAGCCTTTGGCATAACCTTAATCCTCTTGATACTGGTATTAGTAAGATCGGTCCCAAACGACCTTTTCATTGACTCGCTAGGAGCCGAATGACCAGCACCAGTTTCTGGTTTTTCTTTAAACCAAAGCCACCTGAAAGCAGGTTTTCTTGTCTCTGGATGATTCATCTGCGCACATATGCAGTAAACAGCCAAATTAGAAGAAGAAAATACATTATTTCTCTTTTTTTTTCTCACCTTGCTACACTGCTCTATTATAAGAAAATTCATATATCATGCATCAACAAAATATAACACAGCCTACAAAATTTGGATATAGGGAGTTCAGATTTGAAGCTATCGTCGTTACATATAAAATGTATTCATGTGTTACGTGTATGACCATCTCTACTATAATGTCTTACCTTCTCTATGAATTTCATGGAAGCTAACACATTGGCAATGTCATAGAGCCTTCTCACTTTACCTGAGACACAAAAAGATAAGATTACCCCAAATGATATCATACATTCATGTCAACCATGACAAGTATTTCAATTGTCATGATTCAAGAAGACAAGTTAGGTGATTACTTCTTGCAGTTGCCGGATCCCCTCTATTCTTAAGTAGGAGCTTTGCAGCATCGTCTAGGGAAACCATGTCCATCTGAATGCCATTTTAGAACAGAAAAAAAAATGTTAACATTCATGATACATTGGTGGAAATAAAAAATTCCAGATTGAGATTTGAGAAGTTTCATTTACATCGAGGCAAACAAAAAGCTTTACGAAATTTTGGGTTAGCAAAGCCAAGGACTTCTCTTTCCTGTTTTCTGCATAAGTTTACAGGGTTAGACCATTACCTCTATATAAATTAGTGGAAAACATAGCAATGCCATAGAGTAGGATATACCAAATCTTGAAGAGACTGAATTTTTCACATTTGAACTCGAAATTGCATTTTCGTCCAGGTTGGAGTACCCATCATCCTCATCGTCATCAGAATTCTGCAAAATTGCTTGTAAATTAACAGAGGGAAACACAAGAAACAGACATTTTTTGCTTCTTCATTTGTATCTTTGAGAGGGTTGAAAGTCATTCTCCATTTCAGGAAACTTATAGTATTACCTTAGTTGAAGAACTTCCATCATCAGAATTTGGATCAATCTTCAAGCCTTCTTTCTAGATTATTATCAACATGATAAATTAAATTATGCAAATGGAAATTGCATTTCTATGTTATCAACATAAAGAAACCAAAAAGCAATAAAATCACCTTCAGAGCTTCCAAAGTAGCAGGAATTGCCTTAAATCCGTTCCAAGTATACCGGTTTTTTGCTTTCCTTGTCAGGACCTGAAACAAATCCATAGCTAAATTTCACATCTTTATCCAATTCACATTCCAAAAAAAGGTAGAAGATTACAAAATAAATAAATTTCTTACACCAACACTCTCCAAGACATTCACTATGTCATAGATCCGCCTTCTCTCCACACCTACATTACTCCCACATTTAATCAACCAATATAATTTACTATAAACAGAAACACCAATATCAAGTTAACAAAATCAAACACCTACCTAATCGTGATGCGGCATCGTCCAACCCTATTGATTCCACACCTTCTTTATCATACAAACTCAGGAAACTGCAAAATTGTGAAATCAGAATATACTCAAAGCAATTGTCAATTAAGAAGAAAAAGAAAAGAAAAGAAAAAAAACAGGTCCATCTAAGCATAGATAAAGGTAATCACTTGGAGCATAAGAGGCCGAGAGACTTCTGTTTCCGGTTGTAAGTCTTTCTAGATCCAGCTTCCTGTGAACCCATACTGGGAAATTCCTTCGCCCTTTTTATTTTCTTGCTTGAATTTCACAAGCTATACATGAAAATGAAAGAGTTGAGCAAAAAAATCCGAAACGTTGGGGGTAAAGATAGATGAATGGCTTAGAAAAAAAGAGCCGGTAAGAGACGGGTTTATGGAATAAGTTGTTTTTCATATGCAATAGTTTAGCAATAAAGACATGAAAGTAGGTTATTTTTACACACACAAAAACAAGAAACAGAGTATATTGTACATCATACTTACATTGAATGACTTAGAAAGCAATGACTAATAACTTAAATATAGTTTGTGAGCGCACCGCAAAGGGCCTGAAACAAAGAAAACAAATATGCGCTTCATAAAGTTCATAACTATAGAAAATTCACAAGTAAATGCCAAATGATATAAGCATCTGAAAGGATCGATCGTAACCAATTCACAAGAAATTCATACCCCTCATGAAACAAATTGAAATTTTTACTGAAATGCAAAGAAGTTTTTTCAACAACAACAGAAAACATAAGAAAGAGTGTCGATTTCGACCGAAAAGTCGACATAATTTATACATTCTTTTAAGAATGCTTCATCAAAGTAAAAGTTCAAAATCCATTGCAGCTTGAAGAATGAAAGGAAGAAACACGAAAATTGTACGATCAACCCTAAATCGACTATTAAAACCCGAAATGGAAAATTAAGCCCTAAATTCACAACAAAACCTTAAATTCACAGCTGCTCTTTAAATAGTTTCATAAACGCAAGATTAGCCCTAAACTTTAAATGTGGAAATCAGTTAACAAAACATACCTCTTCCATAGTTGTTGTGGTATCTCGATTGAAATTCGTATGTGAAGGCCTGCTACAATGCAAACCAGCTATGGAGAGGACTGGGAGCAAATCTCAGGATGATGGAGCAGCCGCATTTGTGCTCCTTCGTCCTCGATGTAGATAAAGAGGGGGGAAATGAACGGAAAAAAAAAGCGGGAAAAGGAAAGATGTGTTAAAACTTAAAAGGCCGTGGGAAAAAAATAAATGGCTCAGATCAGTTTTGTACACGTGTCAGCAGGAGAATATTCATACAGCTTGGATTCCAAGCTTACAGCAGACGATCCGAACCCAACTTTGGCAGGGGTGGAGAGTTTTGAAAGTTGGAAAGAGCGGGATTTTGAATTATTTTCTGTTTTCTGGTACGAGGTTCGCCGCGCACTTTTTTTTTTTTTTTTTTTTGGTTGTGAATTAAAGTACTCAGTTTGGAACTTTGGAGCAAAGGCCCATGGGCCATGGGTCATTTCGATAGTTCGTATAATTGAGCCATATATCCACACTTTTGTCGTTTACACTACCGATTATTATTATTATTATTAGTGTTAATATACTCCATCTTCAAACACACTCACTCTCATGTCAAACATTTTGTGGGTGGCGTGGTTAAATTTGAATTGACTTTTTACTCGAATAATTAATTTAGTTCGATACGATTTTAGATTTTTTTTTAGACAAATGATGAAACATAAATGATAATGTCAAAATTATCTCGGTTGTTTAGCTGTGGTATATGTGATAGATATCTAGCTGTGATAATGAGAGATCACCGGTGGTGGTGGTGGTGGTGGTGCATAACATACAACTTGGCAGAGAAATGAAAAGAACACAAAGAAGGCAAATGGGACTTTTCCAAAATTCTCACAAGTCTGTGAGCGGTTTTCAGAAACGTTTGAAGATTTGGAATCAGCGGGACAAGAGGATCATTTCGGTAGAAAAAAATTGGAGTTTTGAGAAAGGTTAGTTTTGCCCTAGTGTTGGTAATCTTCAAGTTTGGCCTTGTTTGGTTGCTTAGAATCCTTCAATTCATAGTTCTTGTTGTTTAGATGCGTTTGATCACAATTGTTTCTTGTTCAATTGGTTGATCAACTATGTTTGGGTGGAAGTTCTAGATGTGCTGCAGTCTTTTTGAAGGTTTTGCTTTGCTTTTGGCTTGCTAAAATGTAAGGGGCTCTTCCTAATGTGTAATTAGGTTTATGATGTTTAAGGTTGAGTGATTGTGGTGTTTTAATGCTAGAAATCATGTCTACTTGTTAGAGAAGTATGTGATGTTTAGTTATGTAAAAGTGATGTTTTTCTGTTGTTTTGTTGTGCCTAATGGTGTTAAACTTGTTTGGAATCGAGTGAAGGTCGTTAAAGTGCAGAAAACTGAGTGTTTGGGAGTTACTGCGCTTGGTGCAAGCACACCAAAAGCTAGTGCGGGCGCACCGAGGAGGCAGAGAGTATGTTTTTGAATTCTGATGCCTGGTCCAAGCGCACCAGAGGCCAGTGCATGCGCACTGGCTCAGCAGAAAGTTATGGGGAGTTGTTGGTTGCTCAGTGCGAGCGCACTGAGTATGGTGCGTGCGCACTGACCCTGTTTCTTGGTGTTTAGCTTGTTTTTAGCCCTAAATCTAGTTTTAAAGGTTGTTTCTTGATCTAATAACAATATATAAACATGAACAAGCCATGATTAAGCTTCTGATGCGTATAGTTCCGGCACCGGATGAATACTTCCTAAGAGTTGAAGTTAGGGACCGTCGGAAAAGTATGAATGGTCTGTGCTTTGATGAATTAGAATTCATCAATGTTTGTGTATGTGCTAGGACTTGTCCATTTCTAATGGTCTAGGTGAGAGATTAGGAGTTGTGAGGGAGCTTATTTGAAAATACTTAGGTGGCTAGTTAACAACATAATAACTAACATACTTGTATAGTAAAAAGATTAAATATCAATCCATTCTTGGTAAGACACAAGTCTATATCGCGATGTGTGGGCGGTAAGATAAAGTGAATAACTCCGTTATTATCCTAGACTCCATGTGCGGAGGAACTTAACCTCGTAAGTCTATTAGACTCAAGGTGCGGAGGGACTTCGCCGAACGTGTACACTATCGGGGCTAGCCCGTGGCTATTGGTGTGGTCCACCAATAGGTTGCACCCAAATACTTCATGGTGAGTAGCACCATACGTAGTGCCCTTGAATGCTGATGTGACAAAGATAAGCTAAGCTAAAAACAGTTAGTCACGACATGTTGATGAGTATGAAGTGAACTCTAGAATTTGAGTCGGTCTCACAAAGATAACTTAAGAATAGTAAAGTAAACCTTTCGTTATAAACTCTAATTATTCATTTGCTTCTTACTCTTGCTAAGTACTTACCGCAATTGCATGTTTGTTGTATGCTTTTGGGGTGAGAAAACGAACATGTTAGCCTTGAGCTCGTTGAGGAGTTTGATGATGATATGTGACGGAGATGCTTGATGATGTTTTCTTGTTGTTTTAGTTATAAACATTGTACTAGATTATGTTGTTTTTTTGATTTAAAGAACATGTTGTACTTTTATTTCAAGTTTGTAAGATAAAGTTGTTGTATCTTTTCTTTGGACATTGTATTTTTGTAAGACTGGGGGAAATTCGTTGTTGCAAGTTTACCTTTCTACCTTTGGTCGGTTTGTAATATATTTTTAGCAGCATTTATGATGTTTGCCGAGTCTTTTTTTTAGCTTCCGTTTGCTAAATTCGATACGACGTGGTAGAAACTTACGTATAATATTGGATTTATTTAATATTAAGGTTAAAGGTTGTGAATGACAGTTTTAATCTAAAATGGTTGAGAATGACAGTTACTACATGTGTTACTACATTTTTGTACATATGTTACTATATTTTGTCCTTCTAAATCATTTTGTATCTTATCTTGTCATTCTGGCCTCTTAATATTATACGTGCCGAACGTTTATTTTTCAAATAAAGACTCGGTATCCGGAAAAGTAAAAATAAATTCCCACCATCCATGTTATATAATGTAGTAGTAGAATAATTATTAATTTTGCTATGGGGAGAAATTTCACATGGGGAGTATGGAGATCTGAGGAACCAACACATGTTCCGATGCTATGTGCTATTCATATTTGATTTGTTGTATTTTGGAGTTAATGAAAGTATGGACATTTGGAATTGTGGGTACATTATTTGTATCATATTCTCATTCCTGCATTCCCATGTGAATGATGTGAATATGTGATGATGCACCCCTCTATAGTCTATAGTCTATTCTGCCCACCTCCCACCCCCCATCATTCATTTAGTTGCATTTTTCTTTTCTTTTTTTAAACTAGTATTTTCCTTTTTTTTACTAGTATTTTCCTTTTTTTTTTATAGTACTGCACTAACCCCCTAAACACAAAGTTGACCTCTGGCTTTGATTATCTCAATTGTTGTCTTCTTATACCTTCCTCCATTACATGGATCACAACAAATTGAGGTTGCATTGCATGATAGCGGGGGCGGCTTCAAAAATTTAATGAAACGGGTCAGAAATTTATCATATTTTACAATTACTAAACGTAATGTTATATATTATAATTCAATACGGGTCAACAGGGATCAATATATAAAAATAAGAGGGTCGGTACACATATAAAATGTGTATATTTATTGATAGTGCAGTATTATATACAGAGTGTTATCTTTAGATTTAGAAACATATATAGTTCAATCGTTAAAGAGATTGATTATTAATTGTTATATTTTCAAGGCCGGAAGATCCCTTTCAATAAATTAACGTTTAAAGACGGTCTCGGAGTTAATATGCTAAACCATTAATAAAACATATTCCTCCATTAACATTGTCTTCCTGAAAAGGTGATGGATGAGTAAATTTTTAGATTGTGGTTCAGGTTTTTCTTACTTATACTAGTAAACGTGAGTCGTGCAAGGCACGACGGGCCAACATAAATCGTTATCAATGATAACATCAAAGAATAGATATCCAACGTGAAATAAATCGTGTAAGTTTAAATTGTAATAATTCAAGGCACAAGACAAATAGAGCAACCGAAACATATCACATTCTCTGCAAGAGGTAACTCTTTTTTTTAGAGACGTGAATATTGTGAATCATTTCTCTTCTAGCCCTATCAGGAGTTTTCCCCTGTAAAATAAACCACAATATGATGTATCGGAGAACAATGTTATAAAATCTATCCCTTTACTTTCGCCTTTACGTAATGAAACATTATAGAAAAATAATCCCGGGACGCCTTAGCTTCCAGATCATTAATATGCTTGAAAATGCGTTTCATTCATTTTCTATACGACATTTCTCTTTCTTCTCATTAATGAATACGTCATTGATCTCATGTTCATTCATTTGGTGGAAAAAAAAACACGTGTCAAACGATCCGAAGAATATTAAAAGTGATTTTGTATTCCAACGTCAATTTTAGTGATGTTCGTACTGCAAACGGCCATCGGTTCCACCGACGTTATGTTGTTCAAAATAATAAAAACATTTAATGTGGTGTCCACGTGGTAACATGCGAGCATACCTTCTTGACGCGGATATTTGTTTGCCCTTATTTTTTTGTTGTTGTATTTTATAGCTAAAATTGACTCATCTTCTATCGTACACTACACAATAGAATTTCAAATCCGCTGGTCTTTCCGTTTTTTTTCTTCTTTTCTGCACAAACTACTAACGGTACACGTTTGGTAAAAAAATTTACACGATTTTATTCAATTGTTGTGCCGAAATCGAATCGAAATTTTTCGGTTGATTGAAATTTAAAACTGAATCCGCACTATCTGTTGGAGATACTAAAAATGAATCGTATCGAAATATACACTTTGTTGTGTATATTCAATTGTTTTGTCAATCTTGAATCGAGAAATCGAAAATTTTCGGTTGATTGTAATTTAAAACTGAATCCGCACTGGCTGTTGGATGTACTAAAAATGAAACGTATCGAAATATACACTTTGGTTCGATTTATGTAGCGGAGAGTCGAAAAAGAAATCGGTTCATATATAACCGAAATTCTGGTTTTTACCGAGGGAAAAAAAGCAACCGCTGTAAAAAAAAGGGGACAAATGAATCGAAAAGTTACAGATTTGATAAATTAAAAAAAAAAAAAACACGGTTTTATTCAATTGTTGTGTCGAAATCGAATCAAAATCGAAAATTTTCGGTTGATTGAAATTTAAAACTTGATCCGCAATGTCTGTTGGAGGTAATAAAAATGAACCGTATCGAAATATACACAAGGTTGTGTATATTCCATTGTTGTGTCGAAATCAAATCGAGAAATCAAAAATTTTCGGTTGCTTGAAATTTAAAACTGAATCCGCACTGTCTATTGGATGCACTAAAAATGAACCGTATCGAAATATACACTTTGGTTCGATTTATGTAACGTAGAGTCGAAATAAAAATTTGGTTTATATATAACGCTTACCGAAATTTCGGTTATTATCGAAGGGAAAACAAAAACAAAATGATGTTTAAAAGAAAATATAAAAAAAGTATTTGATAAAAAAAAAACACGGTTTTATTCAATTGTTGTGTCGAAACCGAATCGAAATCGAAAATTTTCGGTTGAATGAAATTTAAAAATGAATTCGCACTGTCTGTTGGAGGTACTAAAAATGAACCGTATCGAAATATACACTTTGCAGTGTATATTCAATTGTTGTGTCGAAATCGAATCGAGAAATCAAAAAATTTCGGTGGATTGAAATTTATAACTGAATCCGCACTGTCTGTTGGAGGTCCTAAAAATGAACCGTATCTAAATATACACTTTGTTGTGTCGAAATCGAATCGAGAAATCGAAAATTTTCGGTTGATTGGAATGTAAAACTGAATACGCACTGTCTGTTGGAGGCAATAAAAATGAACCGTATCGAAATATACACTTTGGTTCGATTTATAAAACGGCGATTCGGATAAAAAATTGGTTTATATATAACGAGATAACCGAAATCCCGGTTTTTACCGAAGGGGAAAAAAAACGAACCGTATCAAAATATACACTTTGTTGTGTATATTCAATTGTTGTGTCGAAATCGAATCGAGAAATCAAAATTTTTCGGTTGATTGAAATGTAAAACTGAATTCACACTGTCTGTTGGAGGCACAGAAAATGAACCACTTTGGTTCGATTTATGTAACGGAGAGTTGGAAAAAAAATCGGTTTATATATAACGAGATAACCGAAATCCCTGGTTTTTACCGAAGGGGAAAAAAATGAACCGTATCGAAATATACACTTTGTTGTGTATATTCAATTGTTGTGTCGAAATCGAATCGAGAAATCGAAAATTTTCGGTTGATTGAAATGTAAAACTGAATCCACACTGTTTGTTGGAGGCACTAAAAATGAAGCGTATCGAAATATACATTTTGGTTCGATTTATGTAACGGAGAGTCGAAAAAAAGAAATCGGTTTATATATAACGAGATAACCGAAATCACGGTTTTTACCGAAAGAAAAAAATAAAAATAAACTGCTACTGTGAAAATAATAATAATAATAATAATAATTAAGTGCCACGTGTCAGCCACATGGACTGCCACGTGGCCAATTGTGGGAAGAGCCCTTAGCTCTTAATAGATATAAGATATAAGATATAGAAGGGTGTTAATTTAGGGTAATAGATTTGGACTATTATTGTTAAATCATTTTAAATAAAGTCATATTTCTTCTTGTTAATATATAAAAGTACGTAGTACATACTATTAGGATCAAGCGCATGTCGTTGTACTAAAACCAATTGGTTGTAGTAAATGTGCAAATTTATTTCCTTTCACACGCCCTCAATGTGCGCTCTAACAAGCGCCGTGCCATCTGCGCAGACACAAAGCGCAAGACCAAACCAGCCAACAAGACAAAGAGGCGCCCAACACTCGCACAATAAACCGAGGGAGCCAGGGTTTGATCCCATGACCTTCCGCTCCGATACCATGTTAGGATCAAGCGCTTACCGTTGTACTAAAACCAATTGGTTGTAGTAAAGACGCAACTTTATTTCCTTTAACACATACGAATTATATTTCTCATGCCAGGCAAAACTTTTGTGCTGTTGTTATCAACCCATCCTCTTTTCTATATAATTTTTTGCCTTGTTTTGTTTTTTAAAAAAAGAAGAAGAAGGGAATGCCTTGATTTTTAAGGAATTGTAGTTGTACCAGATATATGACTATATTCTCTTCAAGAAAGTGGGACAGGTAAAACCACTACACACTATTGTATTGAGGGTTTGTTCGTCTCTATCTGTTCATGACTGTCATATTTGCTTGACAAATTTTATAATACAACCGTTGTAGTAAGGTTGTACCAAATGACATACATTACAACCATTCATTTCTAACCTCTCACACACGATAAAAGTGTATTATGTGAAAGAGAGTAAAAATGAGAGGCTCTAATGTATGCCACTTGGTACAACCTTTTCTTACAACCGTTGCACCATAAAGTCTTTCTAATTAAATGTCCACAACTCATTTTTACAATATCTATATATATACATTTTGGAATTCATATCAATCAACGTGTTACAACGCAATCAATGTTATAAAAACGTGTTGTAGTGTCCATTTGTTATGGAACTAACACTATTCAACTTTTTAAGTACCATAGTAAATTATTGATTTTTTTAAAGTGTCCCACATTGCGTACTTGTGATTGTTCACCCACCATATAGCCTTGTGTGCCATGTGGCCCAGGTTCTTTAGAGGACGTGTTAAAGTGTCCCACCATAGAGTACTTGTGATTGTTCACCCACCATATGGCCATGTGTGCCATGTGGCCCAGGTTCTTTATAGACCCACACTTGAGGGGACGTGTTAAAGTGTCTCACATTGTGACCCACACTTAATAGAGCGTGTTAAAGTGTCTCACAGTGGATACTTATGATTGTTCACACACCATACTAAGATATGAATTTCCACATTATAATATAAGTTTTGAGGATGAAATCCCTCGTTGTTTGAGCTTAGATTTTCTACAAACTAAAATAATTGTTTTTGTTGTTCCTGTTGTTTTAACTTTGTAAGCATAGCCATAGATTTCATCAATTACTTACCCCGAAATAAATCATTCTATTACCTATATATACTCATTTGGAAACGAGACATGTATATGTAAGCGTCTAATACAAAATTATTTACACGATACGCATGACAGATTCGGCGGTATATCTCATTTTTTAGGGCATACGTACAGGCACACACAAAAAAGAAAGGACAGTGATGATGCATAAATCATCACGGTTGTTTTAGTTGTGTTTGTGCTGTAGATATCTGGCTTATTTGGGGGGTGATTAAGTGTATGCTAGCCGGAGATGTGCGGCGGTGATGGGAGGAGGAAAAGAAGTTTTATTTTCACAGAGCTTTGGCCTGTTTTTGCATTAGAATGTATATATGATCCAGGTTACACAAGACTTCCTTTTATAGGAAGAGAAATCTTAGGAGCTAAGTAATAGACAAATGCTGCGAAGCAGCTTAGTCACTAATCTTACTTAATGGCTAAGCAAATATTAAATATCTAATCTGCAAGTGGGTAGAATATCTGGACGGCGACCCTTTATGATTGCACATGCCGCCAATTCCCTTTGATCTATCTCTGCTCCTTGTTTCTTCTCAAGTAATGTGCAGCCCTTTGAGGGCTATAGGTCCAGGGCCTCTATCCGGCCCCTAGCTCTGGCGACGCTCTAGGAGGGGTCGATGGCAGCGGCCCTTATGTTTCGGATTTTTGCAATGAAAATAAACAAGTAATAAATTTATAAATCCGGTATACCCCAAGTGTAGGGATCGTAGCATAGCGATTAATACCGGAGTCGATCTCAGGGAATCGGGGTATCTAGTTCATGAATTTTCCTAAGTTTGCTACCATTATTATTAAAGCCTAAAATAACAAAACGAAAAGATAAACTGGACAGAGGATTGTCAGTCCAAAGCCAGGAAGACATCGTTGCGAACAACATAAATAAATAAAGCTACAACTAAGAAAAACGATAAAACTAACGAATCATGATAATGACTGAAGCAAATCAACATCGAACAAACCATGATCCACCATCCCGCAACCCTTATTCTCCTCTCTGGATTATCTCATGATGATCTAATTAAAGATGTGGTTCACCTCTCATAAGTATGAATTCCTACTCTCGTAGATAATTCGCCTATCAATCTCTCATCTCTCGATATATAAGATTGACGCTCTCAAACCAAGGTGTAAGATCTCTCAATCTAGCAACCTAGATATTCAACCTATCAACTCTCGTTATGTCAAGATTAAAAATCCCATCTTTCCTATGGTGATCTAAGGTTTACACCGACTCTCGTCATACGGTAAACATCAATAAGCAATAATCTCTCGATATGCGTTGCATAACAAATAATCAAAGGAAAGAAACAAGCTTTAATTAAAACACTCACAAAATCATCCAAAGAAAGAATAAAAAACGCCGCTTGGAAAATCTCCCATGGTCGCTCCAAGTTCACAAACTTCGGGACAAACACCATGGAGTCGAACAAGAACGTAAAACGAAAACAAAAACCTAACTAATCCGCAACCCCGGCCTCCCCAAAGCGGGCCGGGGCCGCCTAGGGTTTTTTTCTAATGATTTTGTATCAATAGGTCTCGATAATATATGTTTAGGGTTGAAATCCGCGCTGCTATTTATAGATGTTTAAGTCGGCTGTGCTGATGTCGGTTTAAGGACGCCCGTCCACTCCTTTGGACGCTCGTCTATTCTTCTGGACGGAGGTGAACGCTCGTCTAATAAAAATCTGCACATCCTGTATCGAACAGCTTCTCTTGGACGCCCGTCCACCCAAACTTCATGTTGAACGCTCGTTCAAGTCCTTGGACGTTCGTCCACCATCTTCACTTCAACCTCAAACTTGAGCTCCAATCTTCTTCCTTCTTCTTCTACTTGCATTTAGATCTTCAAATGAACACCATTCAAGCTCGTTCCACCTCATGCAAGCGTACCTACATCACGATAAAAACATGCAAAATGTAACATCTTACATCTAAAGATATTTATTCAATAAAATCACATAATTAGCTCGATTTTGCACTTTAATACTTCTAAAACTCATTTGCTCAATATTTCAATATAAAGCTCGATTTCTATGAAAAACATCCAGGTATGAGGGAAATTGACATAAAATATATCCTTATAAAACGTATAAAATCACCCTTAACAACTCCCCCACACTTAAACCTTGCTCGTCCCGAGCAAGACAAAACAAAAACTAGGCGTAGGATAACAAAATTACAACAAAAAATACATACAGTCATTTTCAACAAATACAAAGCATATGTAATAAATCAGACGTTCACCCCGGTGTGTGTGCATAGCCATATTAAACTTCCACTAAGTCCACACTTGAATTTTTCTCAAGCAACTAGCAAATACCCATCTAAACCAGCAATAACCGACACTTATAACACGCACCCTACAAAACATAACATGTCCCGAAAAGGATAATAAAATGCGTTTAGCCCAAGTGCAGGGATCGTAGAATCAACATCGTAGAAAAATACAACTTTAATCTAAATCACAAAACAAACTTAGATTGAAAATGTAAAAACCTGCTGAAAAGGATTCACATCGTTTGAACAATTGCTCAGCCCCAAGCACTCAGCATCAAAACATCAGCAAAACGAAAATAAAAAGCGGAAAAGAAACACCCTCGGCCGGCCAAGCACCAAGGCTCGCCCGGCCGAGGTGACTTGATCTCGAAATTAGGGTTTTCTAAGTGTAAGATGCGATCTAGTATATCCCCAGGGTTTAAGGAATGCGTATATTTATAGGGATTTAAGGCGGCCGCCGCTAAGTCGGTCTACGGACGCCCGTCCGAAAGCTTGGACACCCGTTCATCAACTTCCTGAAGACTCTGTACTGTTTTTGCCAACCTGGACGCCCGTTTACTTTGATGGACGCCCGTCCAACCTGGACAGGACTTGAACGAACGTTCAGCTTGCTAAAAATCGATCTTCTCATCTTTATCTTCAATCGATTTCATCTTTATCTCTTCTCCTCTTCATTAATCCGATTGTTAACCTCTTTTAATCCTTTTCTTGGTCGAAATTGTGTATCTACAATACATCAAACACATTGCAAAATGTAGTATCTTCCAAATCAAAATAAAACCATCAATTTTACACATAAATCATACAATTTTGCAACTAACCCATTAAAAACATCACTTGCTCAATACTTCAATATAAAGCTCGATTTCTATGAAAAACATCCAGATATGGGGGAAATTGACATAAAATATATCCTTATAAAACGTATAAAATCACCCTTAACAACTCCCCCACACTTAAACCTTGCTCGTCCCGAGCAAGACAAAACAAAAACTAGGCGTAGGATAACAAAATTCCAACCAAAAATACATACAGTAATTTTCAACAAATACAAAGCATATGTAATAAATCAGACGTTCATCCCGGTGTGTGTGCATAGCCATATTAAACTTCCACTAAGTCCACACTTGAATTTTTCTCAAGCAACTAGCAAATACCCATCTAAACCAGCAATAACCGACACTTATAACACGCACCCTACAAAACATAACATGTCCCGAAAAGGATAATAAAATGCGTTTAGGATCTTTCCGACATACTCAGAGGATAATCCCTACAACATGCCTTTCAGTTTATACTGGGGATAAGGTAGACGATAACTAAGTCATTCTTTTCACTACCTTATGTAAGTTGATTTAATTAAAATTTTAAATTTAGACACAAATCAGAATAAGCTTTTGCCCTCATAGTAGAATAGGATATTCGAGATATACCCTACCTTACTCAAATCATAAGGCAGCTTTTTCTGACTGTCGTGAGCTTTTGGTCATCATAGTGGTATAGGACATTTCGAGATAATGCCCTACCGCACTCAAATCATAAACCAGCTTCCGACATACTCAATCTTGTTATTAAACAACTTTTTAGCACACTTAATAGTTATATCTTGCTTATCACATTCAAACCTAAGACATTCACAGTATATCATACTCCGACTCTAACCACAAACTATTATAATTCTCCGAACATGCATATTAGCACTAAGTACAAATTTATAAGATAATCGAAAATTACTAATCCAAACGGATACAGCTTTATATTTTAGCTCATCATTTAATATGGCTCGTGAAAAATAATATCGGGTGAAACATCCAACCTACTAAACATACATATACAGCATCAATGACTATATAGTATCGTAGTTGAAAATCAAAAACTAGTAAGCCAAGCAAAAAGGAATGTACTCGCTCGAGACAAAACAAAACTCTGTTAAAATTTTAAGATTCAACACTTTGTAAGCATGGTATAAAAATTAAGTTCTCAGCATGGTAATCATAATTAAATTGGGTAAATATCATGTAGGTACTAACTAACCAACCAAACCTTCCCCCACACTTAAACCACAACATGTCCTCATGTTGTGCTGAATTAAAGAAAAGATAAAAGAACTTAGCTGATTTGGTAATGATCCGAAGATTGGCTGAAGAAGACAACAATGGTGATGTCATATGGAGTCCTTCCCAGCTTCAAATCCAAAGTTAACTTGACAAAACAACGATAAATGTACCTGCGTCACTTGAAAAACATGGCAGTATCTCGGGGAACATAGGGGGGGTATAACACGGCAAAATTAATCATAAACAAGATAGAAGCACGGGATATAATTGCTCAGATGGAACAATCACCACACAGGGAAAACACAGGACACCTAAGCGTCAAACATAAAGCCACAGAAGCTTTACAATACAAATAAACCCAACATGTGCATACAGAAATAAGGATAGATGACACTACAAAGTAGCGGGGCTAGGTGCACTAAAAAGATAAATAAAAATAAAAAGAAAAAAACAGAATAAAATACAATGCAACTAAATGATATGCAACTATACTAAAAAGGCAAAACGAAAATAAAGAAAATAAACTAGCCCAACTAATTCCATAGATGTCGCCCTAATCTAAGCGAGGTCAAATATATAAACATCTACTCAATAACGCCACAGAAGCGCAACAAAATTCGATTATGCAAAGCCACAGAAGCTTGCCATGCGAAGTGTAGACGTGCCTTTAACAACCCTAACACCCTAGATAGACGACAAAAGGAACAGCATAAGTCAAATTGGAATCACATCTAACTAGGTGAGTTACTCAACATGGACTGCAATAGACGGAAAAAAAACCATAACGGTGAAAGAACATGACATCTACGCATATATACAACGGCCACAGAGGCTCACAATAAAACATCCATGTCAATTAATGAAGCATGTATATAAAAATTAATCAATTATTTAACATGGATTAGTAGATGGAAAGATATAAACATGCAAGTTCAGAACATCTACGCATATATAAAGAGGCCACAGATGCTCACATAGGAACAACCATGTCAAATAATAGACGTATGTATCAAGATAAAATCTATTCACAAAAAAAAACTGACAGACTGGACTGGCGTTCAGTCAAGACCGATGGACGTTTAAAGCATATTCAGGGCGGACGGACGTTCAGGCATGCAGACGCCCGTCCAGAACCACATAGAGCAGACAGGCGTTCGGGGGAAAAGGCAAACGCTCGTCTGACTCTCTAAAAACATAACAGCATTGATGCGTTTTGGGACGGACGGGCGTTCACTTATTATGGACGCCCGTCTGACTCAGCCGAAAAGCACAGCAGACTCGACCTATATCAGAAGACAGCAGCAACCCCAGAAAAAAAACCTAATATCATATCATTAAAACAGAGACCCTAGTGTTTATTAAAAACGAAAACAAAACTATGAAACCTAAAAACGACAATAGACAACCTATGAAACCTATCAAACCTAAAAAAAGTTCGTGACAAAAATAGAAAAATTAATGAAAACTAGACAACCGTACCGATTCCCCGGCAACGGCGCCAAAAACTTGTCTCGGATTTTTGCAATGAAAATAAACAAGTAATAAATTTATAAATCCGGTATACCCCAAGTGTAGGGATCGTAGCATAGCGATTAATACCGGAGTCGATCTCAGGGAATCGGGGTATCTAGTTCATGAATTTTCCTAAGTTTGCTACCATTATTATGAAAGCCTAAAATAACAAAACGAAAAGATACACTGGACAGAGGATTGTCAGTCCAAAGCCAGGAAGACGTCGTTGCGAACAACATAAATAAATAAAGCTACAACTAAGAAAAACGATAAAACTACCGAATCATGATAATGACTGAAGCAAATCAACATCGAACAAACCATGATCCACCATCCCGCAACCCTTATTCTCCTCTCTGGATTATCTCATGATGATCTAATTAAAGATGTGGTTCACCTCTCATAAGTATGAATTCCTACTCTCGTAGATAATTCGCCTATCAATCTCTCATCTCTCGATATATAAGATTGACGCTCTCAAACCAAGGTGTAAGATCTCCCAATCTAGCAACCTAGATATTCAACCTATCAACTCTCGTTATGTCAAGATTAAAAATCCCATCTTTCCTATGGTGATCTAAGGTTTACACCGACTCTCGTCATACGGTAAACATCAATAAGCAATAATCTCTCGATATGCGTTGCATAACAAATAATCAAAGGAAAGAAACAAGCTTTAATTAAAACACTCACAAAATCATCCAAGAAAGAATAAAAACGCTGCTGGAAAATCTCCCATGGCTGCTCCAAGTTCAGCAAAATCCTCAACATCCTTGAATCGAGATCTTCTCTTGATGGACGCTCGTCCAGCTTCTTAGACGCCCGTCTGGTTGACGGGACAAGCAAACGCTCGTTCAGATGCTGGAACTTCCACCTTCTGAGCACGATTAAACACCTCAAATCAACTTTTTCAGCCGCATTTAACACCTGCACGTCATTGAAAGCATACCAAAGTGTAACACAACTCAAATCAACATAAAACCATCATTTTAAGCACGTAATTGGCATGTTTTACACTTTTTATAACTTTAAGACCATTTCTTCCATTTGTTCATTTAATACGTAATTTTCTATAAAAATTACTAAAACACGGGGATTATTGTTATGAAATATTGAAATATAAATCATAAAATTCACCGAGAACACACAGCTTCAGGACAGCACCATGGAGTCGAACAAGAACAGAAAACGAAAACAAAAACCTAACTAATCCGCAACCCCAGCCTCCCCAAAGGGGCTGGGGCCGCCTAGGGTTTTTCTCTAATGATTTTGTATCAATAGGTCTCGATAATATATGTTTAGGGTTGAAATCCGCGCTGCTATTTATAGATGTTTAAGTCGGTTGTGCTGATGTCGGTTTAAGGACGCCCGTCCACTCCTTTGGACGCTCGTCTATTCTTCTGAACGGAGGTGAACGCTCGTCTAATAAAAATCTGCACATCCTGTATCGAACAACGCATAGGAAAGATAAACGGCGCCAAAAACTTGTCACGGATTTTATCTAATGAAAAATAAACAAGTAATAAATTTATAAATCCGGTATACCCCAAGTGCAGGGATCGTAGCATAGCGATTAATACCGGAGTCGATCTCAGGGAATCGGGGTATCTAGTTCATTAATTCTTCTAATTTGTTACTACTAAAACAAAACTAAAAACGATAAAATAAACTGGACAGAGGATTGTCAGTCCAAAGCCAGGAAGGATAAAAGCAAAAACAAAATCTAAACTATAAACTATAAAATAAACGGTAAACAAGAAGATGATCATGGTGATTAAACAATGAACAAACAAATATTCCTCCGATCCCGCAACCCTTAATTTCCTCTCTAAAGTTATCTTGTGATGATTTAATTAAAGATGTGGTCCACCTAACGGAGGTATGAATTCCTACTCTCGTAGATAATTCGCCTATCAATCTCTCATCTCTCGATATATAAGATTGACGCTCTCAAACCAAGGTGTAAGATCTCTCAATCTAGCAACCTAGATATTCAACCTATCAACTCTCATTATGTCAAGATTAAAAATCCCATATTTCCTATGGTGATCTAAGGTTTACACCGACTCTCGTCATACGGTGAACATCAATAAGCAATACATCTCTCGATATCGATTGCATAACACATAAGCATAAAAAAAAATACAACTTTAATCTAAATCACAAAACAAACTTAGATTGAAAATATAAAAACCTGCTGAAAAGGATTCACATCGTTTGAACAATTGCTTAGCCCCAAGCACTCAGCATCAAAACATCAGCAAAACGAAAATAAAAAGCGGAAAAGAAACACCCTCGGCCGGCCAAGCACCAAGGCTCAGCCGGCCGAGGCGACTTGATCTCGAAATTAGGGTTTTCTAAGTGTAAGATGCGATCTAGTATATCCCCTAGGGTTTAAGGAATGCGTATATTTATAGGGATTTAAGGCGGCTGCTGCTAAGTCGGTGTACGGACGCCCGTCCGAAAGCTTGGACGCCCGTTCATCAACTTCCTGAAGACTCTGTACTATTTTTGCCAACCTGGACGCCCGTTTACTTTGATGGACGCCCGTCCAACCTGGACGGGACTTGAACGAACGTTCAGCTTGCTCAAAAATCGATCGTCTCATCTTTATCTTCAATCGATTTCATCTTTATCTCTTCTCCTCTTCATTAATCCGATTGTTAACCTCTTTTAATCCTCTTCTTGGTCGAAATTGTGTATCTACAATACATCAAACACATTGCAAAATGTAGTATCTTCCAAATCAATATAAAACCATCAATTTTACACATAAATCATACAAGTTTGCAACTAACCCATTAAAAACATCACTTGCTCAATACTTCAATATAAAGCTCGATTTCTATGAAAAACATCCGTGGCGATATTATTTGTATATCAATGGACTTCGTGTCTTGATCATTTTTCATGAGAATGGAAATTGACATAAAATATATCCTTATAAAACGTATAAAACGTATATATCCAGATCTAGTATTCTCTCCTCCTTTTCTGAGGATTAGCAAGGGTTTTCCGGCGAAGGTTTAAATATTCCGACGCGTTTTCGTGGCAGTTTGTTCCAACTCCCTCCTAAAAATAGGTAAATTCTTCCTCCCTTACCCCTCTTTCCTTGTTCGTTCTTGCTGGATTTCGTGCTTTTTAGTGGCTTTGATCCCTTGTATGGGAATGTGTCCATATGTAAGATGTTTTTGAGGAAAAAGTCGAGGTTTTTTGGGTTGGTGTTCTTGTGGTGGGGGTGGTTTTTCTGGTAATATCGATAAGAGGGGGGGCCAGCCCAGAAAAAATTATTTTTCCCTGGGCTCGCCTATATTCATATGTGCCTTTCCTTTTCATTGATAATTTGCTTTCCATGTCTCCTGTAAAAACGGAGGGGAAGGCGTCGAGATGGGTGCGATTACCTTCCTGGCTTAATTCTTATTATCCCAGGTCTGAAAGCTCTACCTTTTCCTCTTGTTTTTGCAGGATGTCCGACGGAGAAAACTCTTTGAGAGGCGATTCTGACGAAGGTCAGGAGGCTTTCGATTACGCACAGGAGGAAGAGGATGACAACCCCTCTAGTCCTGACATGTTCGCTAGGGACGACCTGTTTGAAGAGATAACCGGCGGGGAGGCCACAGCTCGAGTAGGCGACGATCCCTTCGACTTAGATTCTATGTTTCCGGACCCCGCCGAGCGACGTAAGAAGAGTCGCAAAGAAATGGCACGAGCCCAAGGGGCGAGCACTAGCGAGGCTGGTGAAAGAGGGATGTCCGATGTCGAAGAACATGCTGCCGATCCCAGTCCTAGTGGCGCCGCTGATCATGACGAGGCGTATATTGAGGACGCCGCTCTTCATGAGCTGATGGGGTCGAGCGAGGATGAGAATGCCCCCTTGCCTCGCAAGATAGTTTGGGAGCTCCCAAAAAAACCGAAGAGGAAAAGGGATCCAAAAATAACGGTGGGAGAGGCCGCTGCTAAAGCAAAGAAACCAACACCCAATAATCCCGAGGCCCTAAGGTGCTATCTTGACTGTTAGGAAATCACTAGTTTAACGCAGCGGAATTTAAAATTTTGATTTCCTTTTCTAGATCGTTCTTCGTTTAATGCAATAAACACGTTAAGTAGTTTGACGGTTATACCTCAGATGATCTATAAGATCGTCGCTTTGACCGCCAAAGGAGAGTAGTTCAATGCGCAAGCCGTCCACGCGTCCGGCCTCTATCGTTAATCCACACGAACCCCTTGCCGGAATCCTCTTTGGATTGCTACCGGAAAAACTCCGGCTGCTAGATCGGACCTTTTCTTCCCTCACAAACTCACTATGGATAGCTCTCTATTTTACACAAGAACTATGAGCTCTTGCAAATGTGATGTACAAAAGAGCTTGACACCCACCTCTTATTTATAGTCAAAAGTGGCGCCCCATATGTGTGTAGGAGAAGAAAACCTTTTCCCAATAAAATAAGGAAAATCTTCTAGATTGATTTATCTCTTTAATTATAATTTATTTTGCCAATATCTTATATTGATTATAATTATCTTATTACGATAAATCTATTTTTCCAAAATCAATTAATATCTTATATTAATATTATGGCAATCTTATTAATTAAAGTGCACAATCCAAGTGTATCTCATACACTCAATTGTGGTGCCCCATATGCCAATTAATTGGCTTCCGGAATATTCTTTAATTAATATAATTTGTATATACTTAATATCTTGTATTTTATTTATTCATAATAAATAAATACCACCATATTAATTTACCACTATAACCTTTATAGTCTAGAGATAAACTTTCCTTATTTGGTTATCAACTATAACCGCATTTTAATCCGACTCGATGTTCATATGTGTGTGACCCGATAGGCTTCCGAGTATGTTGGCCGTAGACACAAAGTGCAATTTACTAAAATGCCCTTCACACCCAACGATCACGGGATAGCGTCTAGCAACACACCGTGACCCCCAATTATCGGAAGAGTCAAAAGCAATGACTACTACCTTTCATGTGAAGCCAGTTACCGTGTAACTTATAATCCTATCGCTGTAATAATATCCATACGATCGTATCTCGAGTGTCAATACATTGACGATCGTATCTTATAATCTGGGTATCATGCTCTCTCGGAATAACACATTTACTCTCACTTTGCAAAGATTCTCGAGAGCTAGACATTCCTTATAAGAAGGCCATTTCGGATATTCGATCCCAATCATAGGATATGCGATTCCCGGACGACCAATCATGTATACTCCGCATGCTTCAATATCATACCCAATCACTACCGCATGATCGCCCCGTGGTTAGGAGAAATCTCAATAGTGTCAAAGCATGACAATCCACACCGTGATGCCATGAAGACTCCGGTCAAAAGGATAATTACACAACCGCCACATAGTGTGACACTTAATGTAAGTGGGTCGGCCTAACGTAAGCATTCTCTAATACACGTCCACGTACAGTCCAAGTGTCCCTACACTTCGATAGACGAGATCTATCCCTACCTTCTAAAAGATAGAAGACATCCAATACGTGCTAGTCTGATTATACTATCAATGTCCTATTTGATAATACATAGGACTAGAGACATTTAAGTACCAACCTTGTTATGGTGATTAGAGATCTCATCAACCATAATCACTATCATGGTTTCTCTATCACAGATTGATACTAGGGACGTTACTATATATATACAACAAATAATATGAAGATAAACAATAGATAATAACATAAGTGCTTTTATTAATCATAATAAAGTTATTACATGAACTAAATAGACTGTAAATGACCCGACCCGGTCGGATCCGGTCCAACCCGATTGGGTTTAGGACACCTTTCCAACAATCTCTCACTTGGCCTAAAGCCAATCACCCATATGCCTAAGCCCGTGCAAGTGAACATGTTTCTCATGCTTAGCTTGAGACAATGCCTTGGTTAACGGATCGGCCTATGTTATCATCCGTGTGGACTTTCTCTATCTTTACATCTCCTCTATCTACTATCTCTCTAATCAAGTGATAGCGCCGTAGCACATGTTTGGACTTCGATGAGACCTTGGTTCCTTTGATCGAGATATCACTCCATTATTATCACAAGTACGGAGGCACCGGACCTTGATGGAGGGAACCACACCAAATTCGGTAATGAACTTCTTCATCCAAACCGCTTCATTTGCCGCCTCCGAGGTGCTATGTATTCGGCTTCCGTTGTAGAGTCCGCGGTAGTTTCTCGCTTGGAACTCTTCCACTCACCGCTCCGCCGTTAACCGTGAAAACAAATCAGATTGTGACTTAAAGTCGTCCTTGTCGGCTTGGAACCGGCATCCGTGTAACCTCGTAATACTAAATCATCATTCCCGAAAACCAGGAACATATCCCTAGTACGTCTCAAGTACTTGAGGATATTCTTGACAGCAATCCAGTGACCATCACCTGGATTGACCGGTACCTACTAGTCATACTAAGAGGGTACGAGACATCCGGTCTTGTGCATAACATGGCATACATGATAGACCCGATTGCCGAAGCATAAGGGACTTTACTCATTTGTGCCCTTTCCTCATCTGTCTTATGACTCATTCCCTTCGACAGGTAGACCCCATGTGACATGGGCAGCAATCCTTTCTTGGACTGTTCCATGCTGAATATCTTCAGCATCTTGTCTATATAGGTGGATTGCAACAGACCAAGCAACCTTTTAGATCTATCTCTATAGATCTTTATTCCTAGAATATAGGCTACCTCACCCAAGTCCTTCATTGAGAAGTTCTTGGATAACCAAGCTTTGACTGACTGTAACATAGGCACATCATTCCCTATGAGCAATATGTCATCTACATAAAGCACTAAGAACACAATGGCACTCCCATTAACCTTCTTGTAAACACAGGGCTCATCTTCGTTCTTGATGAAATCAAACTGTTTGATTATCTCATCAAAGAGAAGATTCCAACTCCGAGAAGCTTGCTTTAATCCATAAATGGATCTTTGCAGTTTACACACCATCCTAGTGTCATTGGTTGTGAAACCCTCAGGCCGTGTCATATACACTTCCTCATACAGGTTCCCGTTAAGGAAAGCTGTTTTCACATCCATCTGCCAGATTTCGTAATCATGGTATGCTGCAATAGCGAGCAAAATTCTAATGGATTTTAACATGGCAACAGGCGAGAAGGTTTCGTCATAGTCAACTCCTTGTCTTTGCTTATAACCTTTTGCCACTAACCTAGCCTTGTAGGTAGTCACGTTACCGTCCATGTCGGTCTTTCTCTTAAAGACCCATTTGCACCCTATGGGAACTATTCCCTCAGGTGGATCAACTAAGTTCCAAACTTGGTTGTCTTTCATGGATTCCATTTCAGAATTCATGGCTTCCAGCCATTTCTCTTTGTCATGCCTTTATAGCACTTCTTCATAAGTTCTAGGGTCATCATCTTCCATGAGATACACTCTAGTGTACCTTTCGGGTTCACGGCGTTCCCTGGTGGATCTTCGAGGTGCTAGTGTGTGTACGGTAGAGGCTGGTGTCACATCTATGTGTGGCAAGTCCTCTACTTCCATCAACTGACTGTTATCCGTAAGTGGTTCTCGAATTTCTTCAAGATCAATTTTACTCCCACTGACCCTATCCAGAATAAACTCTTTCTCCAGAAAGTGGCCGCCCCGGCAACAAACACCTTTTGTTCCCCGGGATGGTAAAATTGGTACCCTTTGGTTTCCCTAGGATATCCCACAAACGACATTTGTCGACACGGGCTCTAATTTGTCGTGCATCATCCGCTTCACGTAAGTCGGACAACCCCAAGGTTTTAGATGACCTAGGCTCGGTTTTCTCTTAGTCCATACCTCGTATGGCGTAGAGTCAACCGTCTTTGATGGAACTCGGTTCAGTGTATAGGATGCGGTTTCTAGAGCATACCCCCAAAACGATTTTGGAAGAACTGCGTAGCTCATCATGGATTGTACCACGTCTAACAAAGTACGGTTCCTCCTCTCAGATATGCCATTCATTTGAGGTGTATCTGGAGGGGTCCATTCAGGTAGAATCCCATTCTCCTTCAAATAACTTTGAAACTCTCCATCTAGGTATTCTCCGCCTCGATCGGATCGAAGTGTTTTGATTTCTTTACCTAGTTGTTTCTCAACTTCACTTCTGAATTCCTTGAACTTTTCAAAGGCTTCAGACTTATACTTCATTAAGTATATATAACCATAACGAGAATGGTCATCAGTGAAAGTGATAAAATAAGAGTATCCTCCCTTGGCTTGAATTGACATTGGGCCACATACATCAGTATGTATGAGCTCAAGCAATTCATCGGATCTTATCCCTTTGCCACTAAAAGGTGACTTTGTCATCTTGCCAAGTAAACAAGCTTCGCATGTATCAAACGATTCGTAATCGAATTGATCCAACATTCCATCTTTATGGAGTTTGGAAATGCGATTCTTATTTATATGGCCAAGTCTACAATGCCATAAGTAGGATTCATTCAAGTCATTTGTTTTGGCTTTCTTATTATTTATATTAAGTACGTCAACATTCATTGACCACCAACTGGGAATCGCAGAAAACCTGCACATTTTCGACTTTCATAGCCCTGGCGAGCTCAAGTCCTGCGATGACTGCCTCGTACTCGGCTTGGTTGTTCGATGCAGTGAAGCTAAACTTTAGGGCCTTTTCAATTTCCTCCGAAGTTTCAGGCTCTAGTAAAATGATCCCCGCACCACAACCTTTGAGGTTGGCGGCGCCATCGACATAGAGTTGCCAACAGTGACTTGGCCGCTGAGGCTCGTCCGCTGTGGTATTCTTGTCGGGGCTATGCTCTGCGCTTGCCTGCTCCAGGATTTCTTCGTTGAAGCTCGTTTCTGCGATGAAATCGGGTAGGGCTTGAGCTTTGATAGCTTTTCGTGGTTCGTAACGAATGTCAAATTCGGTGAGCTCGATGGCCCAGCGTAGCAAACGACCTGACAAATCCGGCTTGTGGAGGACCTGCCGTAGCGGCGCGTCTGACAGTACTATAATTGAATACGATGAAAAGTAAGCCCTTAATTTTCAGGAGGCTATAACAACGCAGTAGGCCAACTTTTCGATATTAAAATAACGACTTTCTACTGGGCTTAGAGCCTTAGAAACATAATAAACAGGCTTTTGCGAGGTACCCTCTTCTTTGATAAGTGTTGCGGCGACAGCCCTATCCGAGGCAGCTAGATATAATAGCAAGACATCTCCGATCACTGGACTAGTTAGCAACGGCGGGTTTGAAAGGTAGGCCTTGAGCTCTTTGAAAGCCTGCGAGCATTCTTCTGTCCATAAAAAGGTTTTATTTCCCTTTAGGATTTTGAAGAAGGGGAGGCTCTTCTCGGCAGATTTTGATATAAACCTTCCCAGGGCTATTACCCTCCCATTCAGCCTTTGAACCTCCTTGACGCTAGTTGGCTTGCTCATGTTTATCAGCGCTTCGATTTTCTCTGGGTTCGCCTCGATCCCCCTTTGGCTTACCATGAAGCCTAATAATTTCCCTGCCTGGACCCCAAAAGTGCATTTCGCAAGGTTTGGCTTCATCGAGTGATTTTTTACGTTTGCGAAGGTTTCGCAGAGGTCCACCAGGTGATCTTGGCGACTTGATTTTACGACCATATCGTCGATGTAAGCCTCCATGTTTTTGCCTATTTGCATGCTAAAGACTCTGTTCACCATCCTTTGATACGTTGAACCTGCGTTCTTTAGACCAAACGGCATCATCTCGTAGTAATATAGTCCGCCGGCGGCACGGAAGGCGGTCAGCTCTTTATCCTCGTCTGCCATCTTGACTTGGTGATAGCCAGAATAAGCATCCAGAAAGCTTAGTGTTTCGAAACCAGCGATCCCGTCTACCATTTTGTCAATTCGGGGCAGTGCGTAAGGATCTTTGGGGCAGGCTTTGTTCAAATCAGTGAAATCGACGCACATCCGCCACTTGTCGTTATGCTTCTTCACCATTACCACGTTTGCTAACCAGGTGGGATACTGAAGCTCCTTAATTATGCCTACTGTCAAAAGCTTTTCGACCTCACTTTTTATTGCGACCTCCTTTTCTGTAGAGAATTGGCGCGTTCTTTGTTGGATCTGTAACGCCCCATTCCCGGACACCGAGTCCTTATTCGGAAAGAGCGTTCGGCACATATATTATCAAATAAATTCAATAATATATGTAAGCCTTACGTCATACATCAGAACCAAACAACGCGGAAGACAAAACGACTCGGGAAAACAAAAGACAAAAGATCGAACACACAATGCCGTAAAACTAAGTCCAATAAAGAATACTAAACATCCAACGTTAAATCCAAGAGAACCAAACAGAACTAATCCAAAGAAAAGCAACAATGTTTGAATTGAACCAACAACATCGTTGAAAGAATTAAAACTAAAAGAACTAAATCTTCACGAGCTCCGTCTCACACGTCCTCGTCAAAGAACTCATCAGCGTTAGCAACCTGTTCATCTTCTTTGGGGAAAGAGAAAGACAAACACAAAGTAACGGGGTAAGTACATAAGTACTTAGTAACACGTAGAAGATCGTATAACCATGTTCTCCTAAAGAAATAAAAGCAACGCCGTCTTTTATTAATTCATTTCCGTTATTAACCCTAGCTAACTATCATATTATGTTCATAGCATAACATGAGGTTCCAAAGTTATCTAGCTTAGCTCAAGTTTGTTACATCATGAATAACAAGGGCACTACGCCTAGTAATAGGATGTACTAGGACAACTGGGTGCAACCTACTTAGAGACACGCTCTAGTAGCCCCGGGAATATCTGAGTCCCGATAGTGTGATAACCGGCGAATGTACCGATGCTTTATCTAGCCAATCGATTGACCGGCGTGGGTACAGTCTACTTTGTCTGGTCAGAGAACACATCGCGATATTGTACTATGCCTTACCAAGCATTGCATGATGTTTAAGATTATTAATCTAGCACATATGTTTGATTAGATGGTTAACTAGCCACCTAAGTGATTTCAAGTAAGCTCCCTCACATCTCCTACTCTCTTTCCTAGACCACTAGACACGGACAAGGCCTAGCAATTACACAGACATCGATAAACTCTAGCTTATCGAAGCACAAGGCAAATCCAAAGCTTTCGACGGTCCCACACTTCATCTTTTCAGGGAATCCATATGGTGCCGGAACTAAACGCATCAAAAGCTAATTCAGGGCTTTGTCACATAAGGTTAAGCAGTAAATACGCTATCATGAAGCTTAAAACACATAGAAAGGAGGTCACACATTAAAGACTCTATCCGGACGGATAGGCTGTTCCATCCGGACGGATAGGCTGAGCTATCCGTACGGACAGATCTCCACACCACCCTCAACTTGATACTGTGAAATATCCGTACGGATAACTAAATCATCCGTACGGATGACCCTGACTGCACCAAAGAAGACAATTTTCTGCACTTGCGTTTTCTACTCAAATCCAACCAAACTTAACATCATTCTAACCCTCCAAACAAGCGAGAAAAACGTCACCTTAACATCTCAGGTCCTCCAACCATAAAAAGGACACAGTACACATTGCTCTACAACTTTACGAAAACTTAATCATACGATAAGAAAACCACGTTACCTTAATTTGCGTGGTACAATGATCCAAACTACCAAAGCTTTGAAAAAGGTTAAACCTTTAACCTCCAACCTACAACGATCAATCCAAAACTGATCACTATGGTGTTTAAACCAAAGAAAACGCTGCTTAACGATGAGGATGAACAAACCCTAAATCAAGAACAAAGAAAACTTACGTCAACGGATCTAGGGATTGTTGGTATCAAAACGATCCTCGTCCCGCGGTGATCCTTTCTCTCTTGAGACGTCTGTTGAAAAGAGCAACGGATTAGCCTCGAAAAGCGAAAGCTTCTTCTTCGTTTTTTTTTCCTCAAAACTGCGCCCCCCTATTCTGCGCCCCTCTTCTTTTTTTGTGAAAAACAACTAGGTTAAAATTAGGATTAGTTTTCCTTTTATAATCCCAATTATCTAATTATTTTCATTAAAAAGAAAAATCCTTGTTTATCCCTTTTTCTTTTTCTTAAATATTTTAATTAAATAACATAATATTCTGATTTTTGCTAAAAGTGCGAATTACCCTTTTTCAAAAATCGGGATATTACAGGATCGGCCTGAAGTTGGGATCGACACTTAGATAGTGCAAGGCGACCTCCGACTCCACACCTCTCATATCTGTCACCTCCCAGGCGAAGGCGTCCAAGTTTGCTTTTAGAAGCTCGATCAATTCTTCCCTTTCTTTCTCGGTGGTCTGCGACCCTATTTTTATCCTCTGGTCGGGATATTTGTCGTTTATGATGACCTCAGCCAGCTCGTCCTTGGCAGTGAAATCAGGCTCGTCCCGAATTTGCAATGTTTCAACTTCCACTGCTCCCTCCGGGACTTCTTTTACCGTGGCGATCTGATCCGGAGCCATGTTAAATCCTTCCACTCTGGGTCGCTTGGAATCGACCCTGTTCTTGGTCATATAATTGAGGAGAAGTCCGGGTCGGCTAGTGGCGACCCCAATTTCGTCCCCTATGTGGAACTTGACCCTTTGGTGGGGAACAGATGCCACCATTTGAAATTTTTTCATATCCGGAATCCCTAAGATCATGTTGTAGTATGAGGGGATATCGATGACTAAGAATGTGATTATCTTAGTTCTACATGGCTCATAGTCACCCAAAGTGATGTTCAGGTCGACTGTGCCTTTGACCCGCACTGTGTCGTTGGTAAAGCCCTCGAGCACCCCGAGGTAGGGTTTCAACTTAGCCTCTCCAAATCCGATCTGTTTTAAACAGTCAAAATAAATGACGTCGCGGCCAGCCCCGGTGTCGACCATTACTCTGTTGACGCCATGCTTGTCGTTCACCCCGACTTTGAGAATGAGGGGTATTTCCATGGGGCCGTCGACTGTGGTCAACTCACTTTTAGTGAACATGATTCATTTCTCGTTTTCCCCCAACACTATCTGCTTTTCAAAGCCGCGCGTATTGATTTGGTGTATCTGGGATTTCAGCTGATTGTTGCTGGGAATATTCCCATGGATAACTTGAACTTCCCTCTGATAGACGCGGGGTTGGCGACCCTGACTAGGACCGGTGTGCCCATCTCGTTTATACTTAGTCGCTGGTCCTTCGCGGATTAATCTCTCTATTTCTCGCCTCAATGTGAAGCATTCATCTGTGATGTGGCCGTGATCTTTGTGATAGTCACAGTATTTCGATTTATCGCGACTGTCGGGATCGCCCCTCATGGGTTTGGGCTTGTCAAAATGCTCGCGGATTTCGAACAGTATCTGTGATGCTTTTGTGTTGAGCGGGGTAAAATTATCCTCGCTGAATTTGTAAGGTTTCTTTACCTCGCGATGATGGTTAGCATCTCGCCCCTTTTCCCTTTTGCGATCCTCCGTGCGATCCTTTTTCTGTGAATGTTGCTCTGTTTTGGGCTTTGCTTTCCCAGAGGATGGCGCTTCGCTGACTCCCATCATTCGGGCTCTCTCCAGCATTTCCCTGAGACCCGCTTTAGGGGGCCGTAGGTTAAATTCTGTCTTCATCGGACCTTTGGCGATCCCCGTGAGAAAGCATGTGACAACTGCATCATCCGGAATGTTTCTTGTCTGATCATATATTCTGATGAACCGCTCGTAATATTCTTTTCCGGACTCATGCCCTCCCATGCGAACCTCGTATAGGTCCTCTATGGTTTTCTTCGGTCTGCTTGCCGATTCAAACTCTCTGACGAATTTTTCCGATAGATCCTCCCAATTTTTAACTGAGCCGCGGGGAAGCCCGCGTATCCAGGACGCAGCCCTATCCTGCATGGTACCGACTAAAGCGATGCACCAGGCGGATTTATTTTGGGTTGCTAGGGTGATGCGGCCCTGGAAAGCGGTGAGCCAGTCGTTCGGGAAAGAATTCCCATTGTAGTAATTATAGCTGGGGTAGCTAACCTTTTCATTGTTGGCAGGCAATGTCTCGGTGATTTTTTTAGCGAGCACGTCAATTCCTGAGATCGGTGCGGCCCTCTCGGCTGGCCTCGAATTTTTCAACTCCGCGAGCTCATTTTTCATTACCTCCATCTGCTCTGCTAAGTAGGGGTCGAACCTGGGTCGTGACAGCGCTTGAGTGTCAGCCCGCTCTAGCCTACGGCCTGATTCCCGCTGATCTTGCGATCCTTCCTGACGAGCTCTCTTCTCCCTTATAATTACATGAGCGTCCTGTATGTTTCTATCTTGTCGAGGGGTTATTTCCTCCCTTGGAAGGCTGAGACGACTTGGGGCCGAGGCCTTGTCCTTCTCACCTAACCTTCTAAAAGCTGATCCTCTTTCTACTGCCTTTCCTCTCTGATGATCGCGATATGGGAGAAACGAGGTTAACGCAACTTCCTTTCTCAGCCCCTTGCGACCCGACGAGTGTATGCTTTCCTCGACCTCGATTTCCTGGATCTGACTCTGGCGACCATTATCTATGGCCGCGGGGATGATTTCATTTCTGGGAGGATTTGGGGGTCAGATCGACATTGGGACCTGGCCTTTGGCCACCAGACGGGAGTTAGTTAGGTACATAGTTTCCGCATACCTCGCATATTCCCTCATTTATGCGATCTCAGGATCCTCCAGGAAGGCTGGTCTTGTCTCGGGGGTCGACCTTTGGCTTTGTTGTGACCTTGCTCTTTCTTTGCGAGCCCCATCTAAAGCAGCAATGGCCTCCTTCGACTTAGCTTTTTGGTTAATGACATTCCGGGCGTCGCTAAGTGCTAGGACTCCTCTCTACGACCCTTCTCCCATTGCGGGGAGATTGTCAAGTGTTTCTTCTACGCCCTCTCCACGAGCCTGAGGCTGCATGCCCCCCTTTGCAGGGGTTTTGGGTGTCAGCCGTCCTTTACTTCCTGTCATCACTTATAGGGTGGCTTTCAGGGGGCAGTGATGATTTGTACGTAATAACCCCGGAAAAGAGTGACTATTTTTAGGAGTGTGCTTTGTATTGGTGAGGGTTTTTCTGGGTATATGCTTTTGTGGTATAAAGGCAGTTTGAGGGTTGAGGGTTTTCTTTGTAAGATTACCTCCTTTTTTCGGCGAAAACTTAGACGAGGGGACACAGCCGGACGCTTCCGAATCGGCTGAAGAGAGATTCCTTCGAGTTGATGCGTGTTAGCAATCTTTAGATGACTTTGCTTTGGAACGAGCGCATGCTGTTCAGCGGATTCCCGGTAACGGAGCCAACTGATGATGCATAAATCATCACGGTTGTTTTAGTTGTGTTTGTGCTGTAGATATCTGGCTTATTTGGGGGTGATTAAGTGTATGCTAGCCGGAGATGTGCGTCGGCGATGGGAGGAGGAAAAGAAGTTTTATTTTCACTGAGCTTTGACCTGTTTTTGCATTAGAATGTATATATGATCCAGGTTACACAAGACTTCCTTTTATAGGAAGAGAAATCTTAGGAGCTAAGTAATAGACAAATGCTGCGAAGCAGCTTAGTCACTAATCTTACTTAATGGCTAAGCAAATATTAAATATCTAATCTGCGAGTGGGTAGAATATCTGGACGGCGACCCTTTATGATTGCACATGCCGCCAATTCCCTTTGTCCTATCTCTACTCCTTGTTTCTTCTCAAGTAATGTGCGGCCTTTTGAGGGCTATAGGTCCAGGGCCTCTATCCGGCCCCTAGCTCTGGCGACGCTCTAGGAGGGGTCGATGGCAGCGGCCCCACGGATATCATTGACGTCGCCGTCGAGGTGGTCGCGGAGCTGCCTCAGGTATGGTGAACCAGGGGCTATCACCGGGGCTAGACGGTGGCGATATTATTTGTATCATCAGACAGATAGACATCATTGTTGCGTATGCAAAGACACGCACAAAAGAAAAGGAAAAATACGTACAATTGTTTGTTACATTACATATGTTTCGATCGTTTATTAAAGATAATGTAACGCTACTAATTAAACACACTAAAGTTGTTTGGTTTTGAATCTGAACCTACATGATACAAGACGTTGTAGTAAAAAATAAAATAAAAAAACAAAAAAAAAAACAAGACGTTGTAGTAAGAAAAACATAAATTTTTGATTGAAAACTATAAGATATATAATTGAACAATTCGATTGATTGACCGATTCTTTTCAATGGTTAGAATTTTGAAATCATAGTCGATAATCATAAGATCCAGAAAACAGAATAAATAATAGAATCGTGAATATTTATCCACACAGAGGGTTAAATGACGATCAGCAGAACACCATTCCTTTGACTGATTTCAGCAGTCAAGTCAATGTTTTCCTGGGTAATCACAAAATGAAGACAATAATAATACGAATGTTATACTCGCTACGTCCCAAATTATTTGAGACTTATTCCTTTTATGGATGTTCCAGAAAAAGTCACATAACTAAATTTAGACTAGAAGATTCTTTTTAAATTCCCAAAATACCCACATAACTACATTTATTAAAAAGTTTAAGGACAATAAAAGAATGATATAATTGTAAAGTAATTATATTTTTAATGACTAGACAAACTAATAAATGATGTCCTTTTAAATATTTAAAATATCCCAAATAAAATGGAACTGAGGGAGTAAGAGATTTGGATTAATTTTTGGAATCAACTACTCCCTCCGTCCCATTTTATTTGTCCTGTTTGAATTTTCAAATAGTAATGCTTTGAATCACATTAAATGATCCAATATTTTTACACTTATGCCTTTTAAGTTGTTGTTGGAGAATTTAATGCTACACATTTTTTATTGTAAATATTGTAAAGAGAGAAAGGTATTTGAAGAAATTTAATAATTAATACACAAAATGAACACTTATTTTAAAACAAACCATAAAAGAAATATGGACAAATAAAATGAGATGGAGGGAGTAATCTAATCTACATTAGAAAAAGAAAAGTAAACCGGCCTAGGCGCGCCAAATGGCGCGACGTTAAGTTCAAGAAACAGTCAATGACGTCCGTCATTTAAACCGCGAAAAGAATTAACGGTTTTTATCCTTGCTTCTTTATTTTTATTTTTTTTTAAATTTTTTTTCCTTCCTTCTTTAAAGAGCACAGTTTCAGAGAAAATAAATTTCCGTTTCCGAATTATTAAACACAACACAAAGCCCCTTCGCCACAGCCACCTCCCCTTCGCCACATCCAGTTCCACATCGACCTCCCCTTCGCCACCATCAACAACCTCCTCCGCTACAATATCGGCGTGAATACCGGCTGGACCGCCATCTTTACCACCCTAACTAACTCCTCCACACTCGATCAAAATTGTTCTCAGAATGATATTGTTGCCAAAGCCAAGCCAGAACCAAGCAGCTGCGGCGGTGGCGGCGGAACGTGACTTGAAACAGAGAGTCCTCACGTGCCTTCACAAGCTCTCCGACAGAGACACCCATGCCACGGCGGCAAAAGAGCTCGAAGCCCTTGCGAAGTCGCTTTCTGCCAACACGATTCCTTCTTTTATATCTTCCATTACCGCCACCGACTCTTCCGATAAATCGGTGGTCCGGAAACAATGCATTAACTTAATATCGGTGCTTGCTTTTCATCACGGGGATTCACTTTCTCCTTACCTATCTAAACTGCTCTCCGCTGTCCTCCGCCGTCTTCGTGACAGGGATTCCGTCATTCGCGCTGCCTGCATCTCCGCCGTTTCCTCCATTGCGTCGCATGTCACCAAACCTTCATTTTCGACTCTCTGTAAGCCTTTTCTGGAAGCTCTTTTTACGGAGCAAGACCTTAACTCTCAGGTCGGCACGGCTACGTGTTTGTCGGCGCTGATTGAGGCGGCTGCTGAGCCTGACTTGTCCTTATTAAGGAAGGCGATGTTGAGGTTTGAGAAGCTGGTTAAATGTGAGTCGTTCAAAGCTAAATCGGCAGTATTGGTGTTGATTGGGAGTGTTATTGAGATTGGCGTGGTCGCCGGAAGTAAGCAGATTTTGGGAAATTTAGTGCCATGTTTGGTAGAGTTTTTGAGTAGTGAAGATTGGGCAGTTAGGAAGGCTGCTGCAGAAGCATTGATTAAAATTGGTCTTGTGGAAAATGCGGCATTGCTTGATTTAAAGTGCCATGCTTGAAGACCTTTGAAGCCAAGAAATTTGATAAGGTTATTAGGTTTCTGGAATTCCAACAATTATAAGTCTGTGGTCATTTATCTTTTAATACAGTATACTGTGTCTTTGTTTACCATTGATTTGTGTATCTGTTCCTGAATTAATATTTTGTTGAATCAATTTGTTTGTGAAGGTCAAGGCAGTGAGAGAGACTATGAATCAGATGGTGGAGGTGTGGAAGGACATTCCTGATTCATTTGATGGGGCCTCTGTATCCCCTGCTCCACAATCTTATTCTAATGGTATCATCAACCCCAAGCCCAACCCCGACTTCCTCTTTTGCTTTCTTTCATTATATATATTCTTTTTGCATGTTAGTAAAATATACGATATATTGGTTACTTTATGCAAGACTTTTGTTGAAGACAAGCATGCTGTCCTTTTTGGATCTTATTGCTTGATTGTCTGTATATTCAGCTTATTGGTTGAATTGGTGACCTGTTTTGTATTTTTTAAAATTATGATATGATGTGTAGTTGTTATTCATGAGCCTTTTTATCTAAGTATATCTGGTTTTTAGTAGCTGTAATGATCAGCTTACTTGTTGACCAACTGAATATTCTTAACCTCTTAATTTGAACAGATGGTGCTAATGATGGTCCTTATCCACTTGGCTCCAAAACTTGTTGCACATTTACTTCCACTCCACCTTTAGTAAGGAAGAAGAATCTTAGTTACAAGTCACGTTTACATGATTGTTCTCCTCTGTCTGTCACCGATAGGAAGATTAGTCCTCTTAGTACAGACAAAAGAACAGATCCAGCAGCAATGTTCCGGAAACTGGATAGAAAAAAGTCTGCTGACTTGAAAGCGGATATTTCTACGGCCAGGGTCAGGAGTCACAGTGCATTGAATCATGTGCATAAAATGCAGGGCTCACCTGAAGAAGATGCCTTTGAGAAAGGAGAGAATGAAAATAGACTGACAAGGTCAGGGGTAATGCGGACCGTTTCTCCTATGGCTGATTCTCACGTGGCTCAATATCATGATGAGAAATCTGTATTTACTGTTTCTTATAGTAATGAAACTGAGGATAATCTTAAGAGCCATAAGGAGGGTGACGACGATATGTCGTTGATTCATCATCAGCTTCTTCAAATCGGAAATCAGCAGTCACATTTGCTAAATCTTCTGCAGGTATTTCCCAATGAACATTGCTGTCTCATAGTTTGTAGTTTGCTTTATATTCTCTGCAATTTCCACCTGGATTATCATTTTCCTTGTATTTATTCTTTTCCATCGTTGACATACATAGAAATTCATGGGAAGCTCAGAAAGTGGAATACATTCTCTAGAGACACGCGTAAATGGACTAGAGCATGCACTGGATGAAATCACCTTTGAGCTGGCTATGTCAACCGGAAGGTTGTCAAATATTGACTCATCAAGAGTGGTTTGTTGCAATCTCCCTGGTGCAGAGTTGTTGAGCCCAAAATTCTGGAGACGAGCTGGTGGTCATTTTGCTAATTCGAGTGGAAATTCCATTTGTGGGCCACCCATGCAAACTAGAGCCAACAGATACAGTAGTAATCCTGAAACACTTGAGCTTCTAAACAGAAGAACTCGTATCCAAGGTGGTCGCGGTATCATATATATATAGTAAACCCCTTAGCCAAAATACACAATGATTCCCAAGGCTATCTCTGTTCGTCTACTACACTGTAGGTGGTACTCGATTTCAAATAGCAGGCCACTGAGTAATCTATAAGCTATTGCATTTGCCTTAGCTTTCACTCCTAGAATATTGTCTCTTTTGTTTCATGTGTAAAAATGATTGAAATATATGTATTGAAGAAGGTACAAATAATGGACATCTAAGACGTACTAGAGGTGCATTATGATTCTTGTACAGAGAAATATCTTCTTCTTTTTTTATCATGTGCTTCTGTCAGTAGTTTTATAATTTGTTGATTTGTTCTTACGTCAGGTTAACTCGAGGTGGATTTATGATATGTAAGCACATAAGGCTCATGCTTAAAAGAAATGAATTTATGATATGGATTAATGTGTCTGCTTCTAAATGAGATTCAAGAGTATAAGATATGTGACATTAGTCTAAAAAAGGAAAACAGGCAAGAAGAGTACACCTACATCTTCTGCATGTCATGTGGGAAATGGAAATAAAAGAAGGCTGTTTCACATAAATAAAAATAAAAATTCTAGAATCGAATGAATTGTTTGAGCTTATGTTAAAATTTCAGCAAATGCAGATATGAAGTTAGCAACAAACAGGAAAATAATGTCTACAAGTCATCATTGAGGTCTGCGATGTTGTTTGAGCCCTATGCAGTATGCACGCACCCGCTAAAAGGGACTAAGATGGATATTGTTTGACTCGAAGGTGAAGGTTTCCTTTTTTTTTTTTTTTTTTTTTTTTTTTTTTTTTTCTCTCTCAACAATATTAACTTGTGCTACAGTCTGTGTTTTGAACTTTAATGGTTTATCGGTCTTCGATTACCTTTCGTCGGTCTTCTTATCGTATCACAGACTGTAGTAACCGAACATGTACTTTTTTTGCTAAACGATATTGACTTGCATTATGTATTTAGACAGTGTCTAGAACTTCACGGCTTTAAGGCTGCCTAGTGCCTACCCTTGTGTTGTTTACAAAGACAAATTTTATCCTAGTCCGGCTATGATGATCCGGAGATAATAAGATTCAATCATGTAGTTGTGGGCTTCATTTTTATTAAAAAAAAACAACTCTTGAAAATTTTTTATTTACAAATGCCGACATTGTGGTCCATTTACTTGTGCCGGACAATCATAAAATTACCGGTTTACGAAAAGACTCTAAGGAAACCCTTTTACACACGATCATCAATACGTTTAAAATGTGTGTCCAATCCAATCCGATCATTCTTTATTAACAAATGGAAAATTGGAAACCAAATCAGAATCAAGAGGCATAACTCTTGGATTTGTCGCATTGCATTTGTCTGTCATTCTGCCGTTAACACCTGCCCCAACAAAGGCTCTTCTTCCACACTCCTCGGCGCCAACGTCCCACAATCGTTTGTTTTACCATTTCCGTGACAAACCCAATTCCCCTTACAATTACTCTCATAATCTATGGGGGTGGATTATTACAATATCTTGAAGGTTAATCGGAATGCAAGTGACGATGATCTGAAGAAAGCTTATCGCCGTCTAGCTATGATATGGCATCCTGACAAGAACCCAACAAGCAACAAGGATGAAGCTGAAGCCAAATTCAAACGAATTTCTGAAGCTTACGATGTCTTAAGTGACCCACAAAAGCGTCAAATTTATGATCTTTATGGTGAAGAAGCTTTAAAATCGGGTCAAGTGCCGTCACCGCCGGCCAGGAATGGTGAGTCTCGATCCCACCAGTACCCGAGCTCGAATTTTCGATTTAATCCGAGGGATGCAGATGATATATATGCTGAATTGTTTGGGAATGAGAATGGTGGTATGGGGAGCACCGGGAATATTGGCAGAAATGGTGGGAGAGACAGTAAAGGGTATTTCTTTAGGAGCACTACAATGGGTGGGGAAAGAGGTGGACGGGAGTTTGCGAGTGGGTCCGGGAGCTCAGGCGGCGGTGGATTGAAGAAAGAAGCTGCTGTTGAGAAGGTATTGACGTGTAGTTTGGAAGAGTTGTACAAAGGAGCTAAGAAAAAAATGAAGATTTCCAGGACGGTATTGGAGGGCGCCCCGGGGTAAGTGTTTTTGCCTTTTAGTTAAAATTTTCCTTCAACTTGATCAAATATGATAGCTTTTGATAATATTTGAATGAAAATAAAGGGAATAGCTTTTCCTTGTAATTGTTTCCTTCCTGATCCTGGCTATATTCGTCCATTTTTATTAAGAGTCAGTTTGTTTATGGTTTAATTAATTAAATGCTGAACTTTAGATTCTTCTAACATTATACTACTTAGTTGATTGAGGTCTGTGCATGGTAGCTTGATGTTTGTTTTGAGCTGCTAAATCTTACAAGGGCAAGTGGAGGTATAAATTAAAGTAAAGAAAGATGAGAAACAAGAAGTAAATTTATTTATCTAATAATTATCTTCTTCTTCTCCTTCTTCTTCTTAACAAGTGTCGATCGATGAAAGCATAGAGACATGACTAAAGAATGGGAGGAGTGATTAATTGCAACATAAGTTTGAGTTATGATGAGTTCAATTGCAGTTGGGCTATGTATACGTTTGTGTTTTCTTTCATGCATTCATGTTAACAACATATATATATATATATATATATATATATATATATATATATATATATATATTATTCTATATCTTAGCAAGTGGAGTAATTGATATAAAGATAATCTGTGCAGTAAGCTACGGAATCTTGAAGAGATCTTGACCATTGAGATAAAACCTGGTTGGAAGAAAGGAACAAAGGTAACTTTTCCTGAGAAGGGAAATCAGGAACCTGGTGTAATCCCAGCAGATCTAGTTTTTGTAGTGGATGAAAAACCACATTCTGTATATACTAGGGATGGCAATGATCTAATTGTGAATGAGGAGATTACTCTTGTTGAATCCCTAACAGGAAAATCTCTTCAGTTGACTACACTTGATGGTAGGAATCTGACATTCCCTTTAACAGAGATTGCAAAACCTGGGTATGAGGTCGTTGTGCCTAATGAAGGAATGCCCATCTCTAAGGAACCCAAAAAGAAGGGTAATTTAAGGATCAAGATTGATGTCAAATACCCTTCTAGGCTCACTGAAGAACAGAAAACTGAATTAAGAAGAATCTTGGCGCCAAGCTCATGACGGACTGTCTTTTTCTTGGCATAATAAATATATTCTGATTAGGGGTGACCATACCAACACATGCATACTGAGACTGCCATTGCTGGATATGCATATGATATTCCTGCGGATGCAGCAACAAGTTTTTGACATTCAGATTTTTTTTTTATTTATTTTTTTTTTTTTTTGCATTTCTCCTTGAGAGAGCTAGCTAGGGGGTGAACTGCATATACGGCGGTGACCAAGATCCCCCCTTTTCTCATCTTTCTTACAGGAACATCACGAAAGGGCGCCTTCTTGATAAAGGGGAAAACTTGTTGCTATATGATTATATGTCATGAGTTTGAGCCGTGAAAAAGCTTTCTTTCTTATATATAAATATATGAGTATGACCACATTGAAAACTTGAATTGGTTTAATTTGTCTCTTTTCCAAACTCCTATATTTTATGCAAATTGGGCATAAAATTTGTATATAAGAAAGAAACTCCTGTCATAAGAAAACTCCTGTCCCTTTTCCAAACTTGAATTGGTTTAATTTGTCCCTTTTCCAAACTCCTGTCATAAGAAAGCTTTCTTTCTTATATATAAAGTAGAACAAATTCAAGGTTTCCTTCCAATTAATACTCCAATCAAATAGTAGAAGTAGTCCAATTTACCCTTGTTCAGATCTTCTGCCAACCATGGTTCTTTACCACCCTTGCCTGTTATGCCCTCAACAATTGACTGTAACAAACTACTTATATAACTCAATGCCGCGCTCCCTCCCGCAAATAAAACAACAACGCCATTGCTATGCTTCTCGATCGTATATTCTATCTCTCCGGAGATTGATTGTTTGTTCAGAAACTCATTACATATATAGCACTAATGACCGCAAAATGCCTCAGATAGCCCTGATATATAGTACTAATATATTGTGGTATAAACCATAAACCTGACAATATTGACGAAATCGCCCCTTTTCGTGGCTCGTAACCAAGTGTTGGCCTTGTTGATCAGGCAATGTTTCGTCGATTCTTCTCAACCATGTATGCCTGATGTAATCATAGTGAGGATCGATCGAGAACACCAACCCCCCCCCCCCCCCCCCCCCCCCCCCCGATTCCCATTCTTTGCAAGACCTCAAATGATCGATTCCACCATGCACCCTCTATTTGGGTGATTCTTCTTAGGATAGGGACAAGAACCCGGTCGAATTAAAATAGGTATCCAGATTGTGAGGGCTAACATAAATAGCAAAGACAATGTAAGAAGCTGCTGGGATCGATCTGGAACTTGCTGTGACCGAAACGCCTGTCTTCGGATTGAAGGGCTTGAAAAACAACATAATTCTGGACTTGGACTACTGAAATGAAGTAGATGATGATTGTTGATATCCATATGGCCGGGAATGATTCTTAAGAAGCATATATTTCACTTCCTCTCCTTGCTGGAGACTGCAAAGTACTCTCCAGTTATCCTTTTTGATGATCCGTCGTCGGGTTTTATTTGATCTTCTGGGGCTAGCTATTGTTGCTGCTTTGTCCAGAAACCAACATAGTTATCCTTCACAGTTAACTTCTATACACAACACTTAATAGTATAGTAAAATAGTGATCCAAATCCAATAGGGCATCTCCAAGGGAAGGAGACCGGCGCTATTCCCCCTTCTCGAGAAAGGGGATACTCCATTGGTGACCTTTTTTCCCAATCCACCATCGCCTTTCTTTTTACACCAAATATGGTGTCGGTACCCGACATCAAAAAACCATTTCACCTTTTTTTTTTTTTTTTTTTTTTTTTTTTTTTTTTTTTTTTTTTTGGGTTTAATTTACTAACAAGTGATATGTGTATAAAATATTTCTCGTGTATCAATAATTTGATTAAATTATATTTCTTACTTGATATTTTATTATAATTAATTCAATCAATTTAATTTTTTTCTTTAAAGTTGTTTTAATATTAATAAAATATTACTAAAAATACAAATCATACATTTATTTGACATTGAATACAAGCTCGCCGAATTACATAACGACAAAAAAGTACTGAAAGAACTGAAACTCACAAGGCATACGATAAACTTATTACAAAGCAAACATATTCATAAAAATAATTAATAATCATCTAGATCACTTCCGGATGGACAAGATTGTTGAAGTAGTTACCGAACGCATCTGAATTATCAAAAGATTGTTCTGGATTACCAAACGCATTTGAATTGTTAAAAGATGGATCTGGATTGTTAAAAAACGGATTTGGATTGTTGAAAGTTGGATTTGGGTTGTTGAACGACGAATTGTATTTTCGAAAAATCCTTTCTTGTTCAGTTTGAAAAAAGGCTCGTTGAATTGGATTAGAATTGGTGTTCAAATCTGTCGTCATTGCGTCGTTCCTTAATATTAATGCGTCGTTCCATTTCGAGTGTTTTTTTTTTTGCATCACCTTTGTCATTGTTGTGGTTTTACTTACCAACTTTTCTTCACACTTGACCATTTTTTCATCGTGTGTCCTCTTTGATTTGGTATTTCTGGTCACATGTGGTCTTTTTGAAGTAGAAGCAGCTCTTTTAGATGTAGTATCATCAATGCTATCATCGCTTAAATTGATACTGAACGACATCTCAAGAGATGTAACTGATGGTGTCGCTTGGTTAGATGAACTATCACCTTCATGAGCGGCAAATTTTTGGAGATCTTTCATAATGGGCCATACATTATCAAATCTGAACACTCAATCGCATGATGGATCTTCAGTGTACGCCTTCTTGGCTTGAACATACTACATCAAATAAATAAAAAATATCTTAACAAATGACATATAATATAGGTAACATAATAATAATTGACTACTTACAATGTCCTTTTCTGATGCGCCACTTTGATTCCGATTTTCTTCTTGCCGTATTTTACCCCTCATTTTGCCAACTTCCTTGATGATAGTACTCATACGTTTTTATAGAGATCTTTTGTTTCTTTCCTTAGTCATCATGTCCGTATTGGTCGCGTTGTACTCTTCCATAATCCGAGTCTAAAATTCGTCTTTGGACTGATTGGTACTTAATATTGAGTCTTGGCTAATATCTATACAAACATGACATAAATGTTCATCTTCTTCACTTGTGTAAGAAGTGCTTCTTCCATGTGATGCCATGAATACAAAGATATATTTATTTGTAAGAGAAAGAAGAGATAAGATAGATGATGTGTGGTTTAGAGACATGAAATGCTTTGGGTTATATAGAAAAGTGAACTGAACAAGTTGTGGGTGTAAATGGGTGCAACTTGCAGGATAATTATTTTGAAGTTGTGGTTGTTGAGAACTTGGAAAAAGTTGTGGTATCGTAGATAAAATGCAGATAAAATTCGGATGGTAGAGATGTAATGTAATCTGACGGGCGACCAAGATCGAATCTATGTGGATTGTTGGTATCATATCCACACAAAATTATCCTCCTATCTAAATAAAAATTGAATGGCGGAGATTTAATGTAATCTGACGGATGGCCATGATCGATTCATGCTAATGTTTAAGATAGAAGCTGTGGTTATAAAATCCGGATGCAAATTAACTAGTTTAGCATCCATAACAAATCCGAATTCCTTATTCACTCTTCAAAATAACAATCAGTATGAATACTTCATCTGAATCATCTTCAAATATTAGGTCAAGTGATGATGAAGATAACAAAGTTGTTCAACATCTCGCATCATGTTATGATTTCGTTGGTCAATTACTCACCAGACCCAAGCATTCGTAGAGGTTCAATCCCAGGTCGTAGATTAATCAACTGCGAGAGAGAAGTTGCTGATCGTAAGTTGTATGATGACTATTTTTTTGAAAATTCAACATTCAATGAAACAATGTTTCGATGTGTTGAAGGTGTGAAAAACTATGACAACTATTTCGTTCAAAGAACATATGCGGCTGGTAAAGTTGGATTGTCTACCTTTCAGAAGGTAACGGCGGCGCTGCAGATACTGGCATACGGTATGCCGACAGATGCTATTGATGAGTACATTAGAATAGGAGAGTCAACTGCAATAGAGTGTGTGAAGCGATTTTGTCATGATGTTATTGAGGTATTTGGAGAGGAGTATCTAAGATCACCTACGCCTGCTGATGTTGCTAGGTTACTGCATATTGGCAGGCTTTTCCAGGGATGCTTGGCAGTTTAAACTGTATGCATTGATGGTGGAATAATTGTCCAGCTGCATGGGCGGGCCAATATTCCGGAGAAGCGGACACCTAACCATCATTCTTGAGGCAGTGGCGGATTATGATCTTTGGATTTGGCATGCATATCGGTATACCCGGATATAATAATGTTGTAATTTAGATTAACGTGTATTTCATTGATTCATTCAGAATAATATAGTACAAATACATAGCTTTGTTTGACTTAGGGAACAAGCCATAAGAGATAAATACGGAATATTTAAATTAAAATAATATATTTATTTGAACTAGTTAACTATATCCTCGACACAACCCCGCAATCCCGTGGGAAGAGAGTGGACACAGAGATTGGCCCTGAGAGTGGAAAACCAAGGCTGGCCCAATGGTTTAGTGAGGAGATCTGCGAGCTGGTCCTGAGAAGTAATGAAGGAGATAATAAGCTTGCGATCCGCAACAAGCTCTCGAACATGGTGAAAGTCGATCTCTATGTGTTTCATGCGAGCGTGGAAGACAGGATTGTGGGCGAGATACGTAGATCCAATATTATCACACCAGAGGGTCGGCGGGGCCGGTAGAGAAATAGACATTTCACGCAAGAGACTACATAGCCATTGAACCTCCGCAAAAGTATTAGAGAGTGTTTTGTATTCGGCCTCAGTGCCGCTTTTGGAGACAGTAAAATATTGCTTGGACCGCCAATGATAAGATTATTGCCCAAAAAGATACAGTAGGCCCCAATGGAACGACGATTATTGGAGTCGGGTGCCCACTCAGAATCAGTGTAAGCACGCATGGAGAGAGGTGAATGCCGAGATAGAAGTAAACCATCAGAAATAGTATGCTTGAGGTACCGAAGAATGCATTTAACTGCCATCCAATGAGCTTCAGTAGGAGAATGCATGAATTTATTGACTTTGTGAACTGCAAAGGCAATGTTTGGTCGCGTAAAACTGAGGTATTGTAAGCCACCAACAATAGTGCGATACAGAGACGGATCAGAGCAAGGAGGTCCGGAATCCAGAGTAAGCTGAGTAGAGGCAGCTATAGGGGTTTGACAAGGCTTGGCCTTGTCCTTGGTAGAATATTGTAATAACTGGAAGATGTACTTCCGCTGAGTAAGGTAGAGACCATCCGAGTGAGGAAGAACTTCAATGCCGAGGAAGTAAGAGAGAGAGCCAAGATCCTTAACTAGGAAATTGCTGTCCAGATAAGTGATAACATGCTCAACAAGAGAAGAAGAAGAGCCAGTAATAATGATATCATCAACATATATAAGGATGTAGACACGAGCAACTGCACGAGAGTAAATATAAAGAGAAGTGTCGGCTTTCGAGCCAACAAATCCAAACCGAGAGAGAACATCCGTAAACCGAGAAAACCATGCTTGAGGGGACTGATGAAGGCCATAAAGACTGCGACGCAAGCGGCAAACATAGTCCGGATAGTGTTGGGGAGATTTTGCATCATTAAAACAAAAGAAAATTTATAAACCTATACTACCATGCAAAACTACCTCCTAACCGGCCGAATACCGGGTAGTTGCTAGTAAAGTTGGATAAGTACGGGTATCGATCCTCAGGGAAAAGGGCTATTGAATCTAGCTTATTAATTCTTCTTTATTAACCTAAACCTAAACTAAACGGAAAATAACCGGAATGAGAGGATTGTTAATCCAAAGCCGGGAAGGATAAAAGCGATAAAAACATAAATAAAACTACATCTACGAAAGCGGTAAATCTATCTACTGAACAACCATGAACAAACCATGATCAACCTCTTCCCAACAACCATCATCTCACCGAAAGAAATAAGATCAACACATATTCATTCACAAGTTATCTTGGATTATTATCTTATCTAAAGAAGCGTTTCCTCTTCCGATTTATCACGCCATTCATTAGTTTACCTTCCGGTCTTAACTAACATCTATACGAAGCAAAGATACGGATTAAATCCTAATCTAACAACCTTATCCCTCAACTTCCGTTTGTTGGAATAATAATTGTTAATCTCTATCATGGCAATCTAACGAATTTATTAACTTCCGTTATCTAAATTCGATTAACATACGGCATCTCAAAACATGAAAGAAAACAAGAACAACGTAATGAAATAAACACATGAAAAATCTTATCTTTCCGGTAACGATAATTTCCCTCAATTCAAATCTAGGATAATCTTGCATCGAATTAATTCTAATTGTGGTTCTCTCGTAAACCTAGATATTTAATCTATGAACTTTCGTTATGTATAGATTAAAAACCTAATCTTTCCTACGGTGATCTAAACTACACCGACTTTCGTCATACGGTAGCATCAAATCATGCAATCATCTTCCGATATATATGCAATTAACAAATTAAACAAAGGAAAGAAACAATTATAAATCAAAACTTACAAAATAAATCCAAGAAAGAGACATCAAAAGTCTGCTCGAAAAAAAAAAAACTTCAAAGCGTGTTCATGGGCCGGCCTTCTTCATCAACGGGACTTCGAAACACGGAATTAAAATAACACCTAATCTAACTACTCTCCGGCCGGCCAAGCATGGAGCTCGGCCCGGCCGGGCTCTTGCCGCTCATGCTTTTTAGGGCTTTTGGATGAAGCCGCTGCGTTTCTCAATGGTCCCTTAGGGTTTAGTCTTTGTCTTTGTTTAAATAGATTTCAAGGTCGGTTTAGAGTAGGTCGGTTATGGACGCCCGTCCATAACCTTAAACGCTCGTTCATGATGATGCTTTGTGAGTCTCAATATCGTTGCCTTCTTCTTGGACGCCGGTTCAATGCGTGAACGCCGGTTCAAAGTTGATTGCATGCGACGCTAGTTCATGAGCTAAGGACCAAATTCCTTTGATTGGAATAAAACTTCTAAAATTCATATCTTGAGTTGTAGACCTCCGAAAATTAAGATCCGAATGTCATAATTAAGCCCTCGGAAAACTCTACAATTTTCATTAAGGACTCTTCCTCAGAAAACGCCTTTTTGACTAGCCCGTCGTATTACGAGTCGTTTTCGGGATTTTCCAATACCACAGCATCTTTATCCAAACTTGTAACGCTCATATCTCGGGCCTCGTAAGTCGGAATGAAGTGATTCAAGATCCTGTAGAATCCTCTCTTCAAACACTACAACTCTTCTCTTGAGGTCGAGAGTCAAATCGGTGTATATCATATCAAGAACTGCATCGGAAGTTCGGCTGCTTGAATGCTTCATTCCAAGCTTTATCTCCATCTTTATCCTCTTCCAAGTCAAAAACATGTATCTACATTGCATCCAAACACTACAAAAACGTAACAATATCCAAAACCATATAAAACAATCAAATAATCGTATAAATTGATACGTTTTCATATTTAACCATTAAAAACCTCATTCACTCAATATTTAACTATATAGCTCGATTTCTATGAAAATCATACGTATATGGGGGAAATTGAGGTGAAATATATCCTTAAAAACACTACAATTTGACCCTTAACAACACCCCCACACTTAAACTTTGCTCGTCCCGAGCAAAACAAAACAAGAACATACTATCAAGAATCCACATAACCTGACACGAGATATAGTCAAAATCATGACAAGCTAGTATTCAGCAAATCAAACTCACCGGTGATGTGTGTGCAGAACCTACTAAACTTCCACCGATCCTCTCTTGACTTATTACATCAAGCAACTAACAGTTATCCGGTCAACTAAACGAAAACTTCATTCTATCTACAGCACTTACCTCACAAAAACTAATTACCAAGAACATAGCAACCAACTCACAATTAAATTCCTTTACTTAATGCCAAGAAAATGCCTCTCGGGTCTCTACTGGGTTTAGATCAACCTGACTTAAAGTTCCAAAAAGCGTACATTTTATATTTTATATTTCCTATCGTCGCGTCTCAAAAGTATAACACACTCCCCTACATTAGAGGCAGTCACCCTGAGATCACTCGAACCCATACCGTCCAAGGTAAACCACACTCCCCAATTGGGGCAGTATCCAAATGGACTCGAGGTGATAGATATAAACAAAATTCCCGCAAAGAAATTCTATTCATTTATTATTTATAGATATATATATTTTTATATTTTTCAAACTCTTTGGAAACCCTCGGTCAAATATATTTCTAACACATTCAAGACTCTCAAAGTTCTCAAGAACACTAAGGTACTGAGATTTTAACTGTGAATATAGCACAAGTTCTTAACTTTCATTAATGCTAAATAAGTGTTATCTGTATCAAGAATTAACTTTCCTTTAACTAACCGGAAACTATTCTATATTTGGCTCTTCATCTAATAGGTTCGTGAAATAAAGTTCAAGTGAGTATCGACTCTACCAAACCTATTCTTAAACATGATACAACTACTGATAACAACTAAAGGTGCCAGATTATAAAACTAGCATGCCAATGAAATGTTACTCGGGACGAAACAAAATTTTGAAAATTTTGCACTTTTCATAGAAAATTATAACTAATATGAGCAAATGAAAGTAGATACACATAAACCACCCCTTCCCCCACACTTAAATTGCAACTTGTCCTCAAGTTGTGCAAAATAAAAGAAAAGAGAACTTAGCTGATTTGTTGTTCGAATGTGGCAATTCCGGAAGTGTCGCGAGCCAGATCCAGAAATGTTGAGGAAATCGATAGGATCGTGGACCATCCACCGGAAAAGCGATATCGTCTCGAAAGCTCACAAAAGCTAATGCAAATACCCCGCACACTTGACAAACATGAAATATCTCGGGGATAGGGGGAAGATAACATATAAAGCACACGGGAAATGAAGTCTAGAGAATTTTTAGATTAAGCTCATATAAAGATGGACATATACATGGAATATTACAAAATAGTAGGGCTAGGTGCAACTATATGAAAATGCATTACAATGCAATCTACGTGAAAAATCCTAAAAATAAAATAAAAACGAGGTAGTATTACGGAAACCGACAGTTAACTACACTCAAAAAGAAAAATAAACTAGGTGGTATTACGAAACCGACAGTGACCACACTTAAGAAAAATAAAAGGAAAAATAGAAAAACAATGCAACTATATGAAATGCAACTAAATGAAATGCATTTAAATGATATGCAAAAAGAAAATAAAATAAAAGAAAGAAAACTAGCCCACTATATGCAACACGACATATATATAAACGTCTACCACATAATGACGAGGTTACGATAAACGACAGTGCTGTCACTAGTGCCGACGCGCCTTAAGACTTATCGAAAGTGATAGACTTATGGAAACCAACGAGTCATCTATCTAAACGGTATAACTCATATGGAGAAAGGACGTAGCATACGGAAAACCGACGAGTAGCTACCCATATGAACTATAAAAACAAAGGAAGCACATAACGTCTCAAAGCTTAAAAGATTCATCGGAGCGGTATGTAGCATACGGAAACCGACATTAGCTACTAATTAACCATAAGAACAGTTATAGCTTACGAGAACCGACAGTCACTATAACATGCCTAGATGAATCATATATAAGGAATTGATCAATTATCTAACATGGGTTCATAGATGGAAAGGTAAAAACATATAAGTTCAGGACATCTATGTAAAAATCAATTAGCCACAGAAGCTCGAATGAAAAATCCATATCAAATAAAGCATTAAAATTAAAATCAAGAAATTTAGAACCTGGACTGAACCCCGGACGAACGTTCACTTAGCGTTCAGAACTGGACGGGCGTTCCACCTTGCAGACGCTCGTCTGCCTTGAAAACCGACCGGACGGGCGTTCAGAAAGTATAGCCGCTCGTCTGGTCCTCTAAATCAGAACAGGATTGAAAATATTTGAACGGACGAGCGTCCAATACTTCCCAACGCTCGTTCACTGCGGATGAAGAGCGGACGGGCGTCCAACGAACGTACGCTCGTCCATACAACAAGAATGCACGGACGACGGGAAAAACACGGCAAAACCCTAAATCTTATAAACACAACATAGCAACACGGACACGACAACACCTTATAAATTTTAGCACATGGGTTAGACTAGGTAACAACTAAACACAAACTTCACGTAAAACAGATTGAGTAAAAAACATTTGCACATTCTTAACCTAACGGTCATCGAAACACGGCAAAATAAAAACTCTCAATTTATTCAACGCTACTTTTATTGAAAAACAAAAATAAAACGTAACAAAATCGAGAACTAACAAAACTAGATTCAACATGACACCTATTCCCCGGCAACGGCGCCACTTTTGTTGGGGAGATTTTGCATCATTAAAACAAAAGAAAATTTATAAACCTATACTACCATGCAAAACTACCTCCTAACCGGCCGAATACCGGGTAGTTGCTAGTAAAGTTGGATAAGTACGGGTATCGATCCTCGGGGAAAAGGGATATTGAATCTAAGCTTATTAATTCTTCTTTATTATTAACCTAAACCTAAACTAAAACGGAAAATAAACTGGACGAGAGGATTGTTAATCCAAAGCCGGGAAGGATAAAAGCGATAAAAACATAAATAAAACTACATCTACGAAAGCGGTAAATCTATCTACTGAACAACCATGAACAAACCATGATCAACCTCTTCCCAACAACCATCATCTCACCGAAAGAAATAAGATCAACACATATTCATTCACAAGTTATCTTGGATTATTATCTTATCTAAAGAAGCGTTTCCTCTTCCGATTTATCACGCCATTCATTAGTTTACCTTCCGGTCTTAACTAACATCTATACGAAGCAAAGATACGGATTAAATCCTAATCTAACAACCTTATCCCTCAACTTCCGTTTGTTGGAATAATAATTGTTAATCTCTATCATGGCAATCTAACGAATTTATTAACTTCCGTTATCTAAATTCGATTAACATACGGCATCTCAAAACATGAAAGAAAACAAGAACAACGTAATGAAATAAACACATGAAAAATCTTATCTTTCCGGTAACGATAATTTCCCTCAATTCAAATCTAGGATAATCTTGCATCGAATTAATTCTAATTGTGGTTCTCTCGTAAACCTAGATATTTAATCTATGAACTTTCGTTATGTATAGATTAAAAACCTAATCTTTCCTACGGTGATCTAAACTACACCGACTTTCGTCATACGGTAGCATCAAATCATGCAATCATCTTCCGATATATATGCAATTAACAAATTAAACAAAGGAAAGAAACAATTATAAATCAAAACTTACAAAATAAATCCAAGAAAGAGACATCAAAGCTGCTGCTGGAAAAAAAAACTTCAAAGCGTGTTCATGGCTGCCAGCCTTCTTCATCAACAGGACTTCGAAACACGGAATTAAAATAACACCTAATCTAACTACTCTCCGGCCGGCCAAGCATGGAGCTCAGCCGGCCGGGCTGCTGCTCATGCTTTTTAGGGCTTTTGGATGAAGCTGCTGCGTTTCTCAATGGTCCCTTAGGGTTTAGTGCTGTGCTGTTTAAATAGATTTCAAGGTCGGTTTAGAGTAGGTCGGTTATGGACGCCCGTCCATAACCTTAAACGCTCGTTCATGATGATGCTGTGAGTCTCAGTATCGTTGCCTTCTTCTTGGACGCTGGTTCAATGCTGTGAACGCCAGTTCAAAGTTGATTGCATGCAGACGCTAGTTCATGAGCTAAGGACCAAATTCCTTTGATTGGAATAAAACTTCTAAAATTCATATCTTGAGTTGTAGACCTCCGAAAATTAAGATCCGAATGTCATAATTAAGCCCTCGGAAAACTCTACAATTTTCATTAAGGACTCTTCCTCAGAAAACGCCTTTTTGACTAGCCCGTCGTATTACGAGTCGTTTTCGGGATTTTCCAATACCACAGCATCTTTATCCAAACTTGTAACGCTCATATCTCGGGCCTCGTAAGTCGGAATGAAGTGATTCAAGATCCTGTAGAATCCTCTCTTCAAACACTACAACTCTTCTCTTGAGGTCGAGAGTCAAATCAGTGTATATCATATCAAGAACTGCATCGGAAGTTCGGCTGCTTGAATGCTTCATTCCAAGCTTTATCTCCATCTTTATCCTCTTCCAAGTCAAAAACATGTATCTACATTGCATCCAAACACCACAAAAACGTAACAATATCCAAAACCATATAAAACAATCAAATAATCGTATAAATTGATACGTTTTCATATTTAACCATTAAAAACCTCATTCACTCAATATTTAACTATATAGCTCGATTTCTATGAAAATCATACGTATATGGGGGAAATTGAGGTGAAATATATCCTTAAAAACACTACAATTTGACCCTTAACAGATAGTCAGGGTGTACAAAACCCTGAGGTTGCTGAATATAAACCGGTTCAGATAAATGCCCATGTAGAAAGGCATTTTGAATATCCACCTGTCGTAAAGGCTAAACCTGGGAAATAGCAAGAGACAAAAGAAAACAAATAGTAACTGGTTTGACAACCGGACTAAAAGTCTCTTGAAAGTCAACACCCTCTGCCTGATGAAACCCTTTGGCAACTAGACGTGCCTTATACCATTTCAAGCGACCATCTGCATGATGTTTGGTCCGATAGACCCACTTATTACCCACAATATTCATATGAGGACGTTTGGGAACAAGTTCCAAGGTATGATTGTGTAGAAGCGCATCAAGCTCCTCTCGCATACCAGTACACCAATGGGGGTTTTTGGATGCCTCAGTGTAAGAGGCAGGGTCGGTAATGGAAGCTGTGGTGACAAGGGCTTTGGGAAGTGGATAGCGAATGTAGTCAGGCATGGAAACGGGTTTGAGAGAGTTGGTTTTCGTGCGAGTAAACATAGGGTGAGGCGGAGGCGGTGGACTCGGTGTAGAAGAAGGAGATGAAGCCAAAGCTGGGGAGAGGGAAGAGGCCGAGTCGGAGATGAGGGAGGAGGCCGAGTCTAGAGAGAAGGGATGAGCCATAGGAGAATCGGGTTGTGGAGGGAAGGGTTCCGGGGTAGAAGATATTGGGGTTGTAGGAACCAGGGCAGGTAGAGGGACGGTGGAAGAATCCGAGATCAGGACAGAAGAGGATGTCGGAGTATACGGGAAGACTGTCTCATCGAATACCACATGGCGAGCAACGTAGACACGGCCATTAACAAGATCAAGACACTTATAACCATGGTGAGAGAGGTTGTACCCAAGAAAGATACACGTGACAAAACGGAAGTCGGTTTTGTGGTGATTGTAAGGGCGGAGGTAAGGCCAGCAGACACACCCAAAGACACGGAGGAAGGAGTAGTCAGGAGGGCGGTGGTAGACCATTTCAAAGGGAGTTTTATTGTGGAGGGCAGTAGAAGAAAGACGGTTAATTAGATATGTGGTGGTGATGAAGGCGGCATCTTCCCAATAAGGTAGGGGAAGATTGGACTGGGCACGTAAGGAGATACCGACTTCAACTATTTGGCGGTGACGCCGACTTGTTCATGGGTGTGAGGGTAGAAGAGACTATGTTGAATGCCAAGGGAGGTGAGGAGGGACGATACACGACGATACTCACCTCCCCAATCGGTTTGCATGGATTTTAGCTTAATGTTAAATAAACGTTCAATCATAGCCAAAAAGGAAGGAAAACCAATTTCAACATCGGATTTTTTTTTCAAGGCATATAACCACAAAAATTTCGTATAATCATCCAAAAAACTAGCATAATAACGAGATCCATAAATAGAAGGTTTCGTAGATGGACCCCAAACATCCGAATAGATTAAATCCAATGGTGCGTAGAAGTAAAAAATAACACAAATAACGGTTGTTTATGACTCGTAGCCAATTGACACGGGGCACACACAACGTGTGGTGCTTTATTAGAATTAGAAATCGAAAGACGACTCAAGACTTGACGAAGCACGGGGTGTGAGCAGTGACCGAGACGTTGATGCCATGTGGGGGAGGGAGTGACAGTGAAGGTGAGAGCATGAGCAGGAGGATGAGGAAACGAGGTGGAGAAGTAGTAGAGCCTATCTTTCACATAACCTCTAAGATGGACGCGGCCCGAGTAATCCTTCACAATATGTATCATGAAATTCAAAAAATACAAAATTATCGGATGTGAATTGTCGTACAGATAAAAGGGTACGAGTAATAGACGGTGTAACAAGAATATTAGACAAGTAAAAGGTTTGGGAAGGGGAATATACAGAAGAAGAACCAGAGTGGGAGATAGTTAAACCTGTATCGTCGCCCATGTGAACCTTATCCGTACCGTCATAAGGTTCAGATGATAGGTTCAGATTACGGAAATCTGATGTACGGTGGTGAGAAGCTCCGGTGTCCGCAATCCATTCATTATGCGGTTGGGAGTACAGGTACGCTGCATAAGCTTCGAGAGGTCGAGGTGGTTGAGGGCGCGTGATGTGATTCTCATCGAATAAAAACTTTATTAAATTTAGTTATGGTCTTTTATTTATTTTTGGTTATGTTTTATTATCCTACATTGGTTAGATAGTTTTTTATTTTTGTTATTATTTTTATTTATAGTTATTTTGTCCCACATTGCTAAATTAGCAATTAGTCTTGGGGTCTATACCCTATATAAAGGCATTTAGAGTCAATGTAATTAGAAGACAAAATTTTGAGATATATATTTTATTTGAAGCTTTTAAGGTTTGGGGAGTTTTCTCACGTTGGTGTTTGGTGGATTCCAAACGGGACTTATCAAGGTTGTGAGCGAATCTTGTGAGTGTCTATTATACCAAGGTTTTTGGTTATAGGTTAGCTAAGGGTCGAGGTGCTCGTTTATTGGTACCTTCAGTCAAGTCCTCGGGCATTTTCAGATCTGATTCGATCACGGGTCACATTATTTCTTTTTAAATAATGTTCCAACCAGGGTTCGATCTCGTGACCTCTGGCTCTGATACCATTTTAAAGATATAGTGCTTACCCCTCAAGTGTGGGTAATCTGTCCCAACACTTGCACAATATTTTTCATTCAAGAGTGTGGGCAATCTCTCCCAACACCCCCCTCAAGTGTGTGCAATCTGTTCAAACACTTGCACAATTTTATATTTTTTTAAATAAAGTTTCAACCAGGGTTCGATCCCGTGACCTCTGGCTCCGATACCATGTTAAGATCAAACGCTTACCATTATACTAAAACCAATTGATGTCAGTAAATGTGCTACTATATTTCCTTAGGTATTCAACTGTGTGTGCAATCTGTCCCAACACTAATGGTATCCATTTATTTTTTTCCCTCTTATTTCCTGCGTTTTCCCTTCCTTAAAATAAAAAAATAAAAAAAAAATTCTCAGCAACTTCATTGTATTCCTTCGTGTTCTTATTGTTAAATAAAAAAAAAATTCGACCTATTCTTGTCGATCATCCTTATTATATTATTATTATTATTATTATTATTATTATTATTTCTATCGTCATCACATCATTTTTATTTCTTGTTCACATATCCTGTTCATCTAAGTATCAAGAAATTAAGGCTCCGTTTGTTTTGGGGTGGAGTTTTTTTTTGGAGTTTTTTTTTTAGATAAAGTAATTAAAGTAATGATTAGAAAGTTGATGGGGTAAAATAAAGTAGAATAATGATTGGTGTAGATTATGAAATGATTGGTGAAATAAAGTAGAATAATGAATAAAATAATGGTAAAAATGTAATAAAGTTGATAAAGTGAAATGATGAGAGATTATTTAATATTTTTTTATTTGTAGTTGAAGATTTGATTGACGGGAGAATTGTAAGAAATGATTGGTGATTTGATGGAAAAAAAACTCCCAAAAAAACATATTGCAAAACAAACACAAGCTTAATTCCCAGCATCTAGTATTATTAAGACAAAAAGAAAATCCAATCGCCCCCTCGCTCCCAACACCCCCCTCAAGTGTGGACAATCTGTCCCAACACTTGTATCTAATCGCTCCCTCGCTCTCAACACCCCCCTCAAGTGGGCAATTTGTCCCAACACTTGCACAATTTTATATATTTTTAAATAAAGTTCTAACCAGGGTTCGATCCCGTGACCTCTGGCTCCGATAGCATGTTAAGATCAAGCGCATACCATTATATTAAAACCAATTGGTGCCAGTAAATGCGCTACTATATTTCTTTAGGTATTCAACAGTGTGTAGTCTGTCAGAATTTGTCTCAACACTGACGGTATCTAAATATCCTTTTTATTTTTTCTTTTTCCCTTATTTCCTGCGTTTTCCCTTCAGAAATTGGAAAATCAGGTTGTGTCAGACCTTTGACTTGCAAATCAGGTCATGCATTTTCTGACATTAAAAATCAGGTAAACGTAAAGTTCTTTACGTTTAAACGTAAGGATCCTTACGTTTAAACGTTAGGAATCATCATAGTTGTAAACGTAGGTTCCTTACGTTTAAACGTAAGGATCCTACGTTTAAACGTAGGGTATTTCAATAAATTAGGAAGTTACAATAAATGTCTATTTCTCTACGTTTAAACGTAGGTTAGAACGCATTTCTCTACGTTTAAACGTAGGATTTCTATGTTTACAAAGCAATTATCTACGTTTGGAAGTGATAGATGGCAATTAATGTTGTTGTAAGGTACTTGTTCAATTATCTACGTTTGGAAGTGGTAGATGGCAATTAATGTTGTTGTAAGGTATTTGTTCAATTATCTACGTTTGGAACACATTCCTTCAGAGTCTTTCATGTTAATATAAATTTTCTAACCACTTCTTCATCTTTCAAATCCATTTCTTCATCATTCAAGTGCTCAAATGGGTAAGTTTTTTGCTATGTAATTTGTCTTAATTCATGTGCTCAATGTGATTATGTTATTTATGCTAGTAATTAAATGTACTTAAACTAAATGTGTGTTTTTAGTAGGTTGTTTATATAATGTTTATACATTTAAGTAGTGTGTTTAAGTCTTTTCTTAGTGTTATTGTTTAGGGTTTAATTACTAGGGTTTAATGTAAGTAATGATATGTATTTAACAGAAATGTGTGTTTTAAGTAGTGATTATGTTATTTATATTGTAGTAATGATTTGTATTTATCGAAATGTGTGTTTTAAGTAGTGATTATGTTATTTATATTGTAGTAATGATATGTATTTAACCGAAATGTGTGTTTTAAGTAGGTTGTTTATGTAATGTTTATACATCTAAGTAGTGTGTTTAAGTCTTTGGTATTGTTCGATTGTAGTAAACTTTGGTATTGTTGATTTGATATTGTAGTTTTGAGAAGTTGGGAAATTTGTTGTTGGTAGTAATGGAATTGTCCATATTGATGGTTTGATCGTGCATAAGGGTGCTGTTCCTACCCAAAATGGTACTGAAAATGGCTCTGTTTCAGAGACCATTGTTATTAGAAATATTGATCACACTTAAACTTAGAGTGAAAGAGTTTTAAGTGTTAAAAGTCTTTGTTTCCTTGTTTGAAACATCTTAAAAGGGGAAAATAGTATTTGTTTCCTTGTTGGGGTTTAATTAGTAGGGTTTAGTGTAAGTATATTTTGTTTTCTATTTGTGATAATGTCTATAATGCATTTTAAGTTGTTATCTAAGTTGATATTGAATGATTTAATAATGACTTGAATTGATTTAAAAAAAACAACAGATAATCGCAACACTATGATTGTTGTCTCGTTCAACGGAGAATTTACGTACGATCCTTTCTATAACCGGTGGAATCATGTAAATGGATTGATGTTCTCATTATTTGTCCGAAAGAACATAAGATTGAATGCGTTGTTGGATAAATTGCATGTAAGACTTGGTATTGATCGGTCTGATTCAAAGCTCGGCGTAAAAGCTTTGTTTACTTATGCTAGTGGGGAATATACCACCTGATGATATTTTAGACGACGAGACACTAAATGGTTACATCGAAGCGGCCTGTGACAGTAAAAATGTAATTTTTTGCGTGAATGCTACACCAGTGGAGGCAAACAATGAACCGATATTTGAGGATGATGGCATTGATTTAAATCAAAATTGCAATGCCCCGGATGATAACAATTATTCGGATTATAGTCTTGGTAATTTCCCTTCTCCGGTACAAGAACTTGCTACAGATCCAAATTTTAATCCATTCGAGCAACAGTATGGATGTAGTGGGTTTGAAAACCATGTTTCTACACAAAGGCTTGGTGAAGCTTCGGACCAACAGTTTCAGTATCAACCAGTCAGACCAAGTAATAATCTTTCAAATCAACCTTCAAGTAGTCATTTTCGTGTTGAAATGGTTGGTGAATACACTGCTCCGTTTGAATTCGGTCCTCCAAGTTATAATGTTATAAATAGCCAATCATATAATCCGTTTCAGTATCCTCCTAACCAACCTTCAAGTAGTCGTGCTCAACCTATCCAACAGCCATATAATTTGTTTGGTGGATCAGTCACTAGCTTTTTGGCTTCTCCGTTTGCACCTCATATTCAAACCGATCAAACGGGCAGGGATGACAACAATAATCAGGGTGCCAATGCTAGGGCAAGTGTACGAGAAGATTATTCATGGAGGATTCCCACATTTGAAGATGATGATTTACCACAATGTCTATCTACCGGTACGTTACATATGAATGACGTGAACGAATATTTCATTGGGAAGAAATATGATTCGAAAGTAGATTTTAATTTGAAAATAAAATCGTATGCGGTTGCCAATAATTTTCAGATTGTATTACACATGTCTAAACGATACATGCAAATGGCATGTAAGGGCGAAAATGGTGAAGACGAATACAAATGTCTCACATACATTTGAGATCACAACGTTGAATGATGTGCATACTTGTGTCTCTCAGAATGCGGATAATGACAATCGACAAGCAACACCTTTTTTTATTGCGAGTCTGCTAAGTCAGAAAATAGAAGAACTCGGCAATGAGTATAAACCCAGACATATTATGGAGGACATGCTCACAACTTACAGTGTATAGTTGACTTATGACCAAGCATACCGAGCTCACGAGATGATGAGAATGCTGGTTAGAGGTTCACCGACGGAGTGTTACAATGCGTTACCCTCGTACATGTGGATGGTGCGTGAGGCCAATGAAGGGACCTATGTTGAATTTCAGCTTGATAATCTGGGAAGGTTCGGTAGTTGTTTTATGGCTTTGGGAGCAAGTCGTCGTGGGTTCAAGTATTGTCGACCTATTTTGTGGGTGGACGCCACTCATCTAAAAACCCGTTTCTCAGGGCAACAATTTATTGCTGTTGTTGTAGATGCCGGTGACCACCTATTCCCTGTAGCCTTCGGTATTGCTGAAAAAGAATGCAACGATTCATGGGGGTATTTAATGAGACAATTGAGGGTGGCCATTGGAGGTACCCATGCTGAAAATTTGAGCTTTATATCCGACAGACATAAGGCTATTAGAAATGCGGTTGGTCAGGTATTTCCCAATGCATATCACGGTGTTTGCTATCATCATTTAAAGGGCAATCTAACAAAAAAATGGAAGGATTACGGTTTTTGTGAATACATATTCTATCAAATAGCCTATGCATTCTCGGAGGCCGAATTTCTCCGAAAGTACGCCCTGATCAAGGCACAATGTCTTGGCGCATATCTAAAACTAGAAGAAATAGGTGTTGAACGGTGGGCGCGTGCCAAATTACCTGGGAAAAGATACGTCTTAATGACAAGCAATTACGCTGAAAGTTTCAACTGTGCGATTAGAGGAGCTCGTCGTTGGCCTGTTCCTAGCCTCTTGGAATTAATTAGAGCTACACTGCAGAGATGGTATAATGATAGACGACAGAAGGCGCTTGATTGTGCGACTGTGTTAGCACAGAAGATCGATACAATAGTGGCTTCGAATATTACTGCTATAAGGAAGTTCAGGGTTAATCCTATTAACCCCGATGAGTTTGAGGTTCATGGAAATAACTTGCTTCATGGGGTGGTAAATCTACGAGAGAGGAAGTGTTATTGTGGTTATTTTGTGTTGGACTTATTTTTAAGTTTTAGTGATGAGTGCCAGACTAACTGTTATAGTGCAAAAGCAAAAAGATGTCTAGATCAAATGTATATGTTTATTAGAGTTTGATCTTTGTATAGGTTTGATCAAACAAGCATCGTAATGGTCGGTGACTTATATCGACGGAGACCGGTCTATATCGTAGGGTAACTAGGTCGGTAGACTAGTCGGGAACCCGCCGAAGGCGAAGGGCCGAGGGCTCAAACTCAGTTAATGAAGGCTAAGGGATCAAACTTAGTAATTAAAGTCAAGGATATGGAATCAGAATTTAGGGAAGTCTGTGATGACCTAAACTGATTACATATACCTTGTGTACAAGGTCTAAGTTCCATAAGTTGGATGGTGATTGGAACTTAGTTATGATTAAATGGTGTAATCTAACTTCACAATTAAAAGTTAGATAAAGGAAGTCAGCTGCATTGTGTTTTAAACACAGCAAATTATGGTTCAGCAGACTGATATGTACCTCAGCAGACTCATGAACCTGCTGATACATATACCTCGATTTATTCAAGATTACATTGGAAGATTACATGGATAAGGACAGCTAACAACCTCTGATTTTATCAAATAAATCAATGGTTAAGATTAAAAGGACGTTGGGATGATTCAGGACTTTATCCAATAGTTGCAAGTCAAAGGATGGACAGACTGCATTCTATCAAAAGCTGTCTGACTGTGTCAGTATTATGAACAGTGACAGAAAGCAAGTCAAATGAGACAAAATCTAGAACGGCTATATTTGAATTTCAAATACAAGTCTCAAGGACTCCCACCTATAAATAGAGGACTCCTAATTCAGATACAGGTGATGATTTTTGGAAGAAAAAAAAAGAGCAATCAAAATTTAAATCAAGAAAAACACCCTGCTGACCCTACTGAGCTTAAGGCTACTGATCCAGAGAAATTCTTCAAGTGTAATCTGCATTCAAGCTACATCAAGTTTACACACTTGAAGACTGCAAGCTACTGATCATATCATCATGATCAAGCTGCTGCAACTGAATCATTTACTTGATTCAATCTTTATTTTAACAAGAAATCTGTTGAAGACAGTGAAGCACATCTGTGTGAAAGACTGTTGTTTGTGGTGGAGCTGGTGAAGAGGCAATCCTACCCTTCAAGGACCAGTAGAAGACTTTGGTGTAGCAATCCTACCTGTTCCTAGTTTTCAGTTTGTGAAGCCATAGCTATTGGTGAAAGACAAACATCTTAGGGATTTTTGTAATAGCTATCTCAAGAATCTCTCTAGTGAATTACCTCCAACATCACAGGAGAAGAGTGGGCTGACAAGATTACACCACCTGGAACCACTATAAAATTGCCTACTTACTTTCTACACTTACATTCTGCATTTAATTTTTTATACACATCACCCTACTGAATCTAGCAACTGATTTCATACACAGACACTACTGAGTATCTAATACTTAGTATCATATTTAACAACAAGTGTTAAGGCTTAATTTTGATATAATTCCGCTGCACAAATTCAGTATATTCAATAGTCGACGGACTGCGAGTATCGCGAGCTGCGAGATATCGACAGCCGCCGAAGTTGCTGAATTTGTTAACTCCAAAAGTTTTAAGTGTTAAGTTTATTCATCCCCCCTCTAAACTTAACCAAAGCCTTTTCGGGACCAACAATTGGTATCGGAGCAGTGCTTTTGTTCTGAAGTAATCCTACTTGTTGTGTTTGTGAAAATTCTTTGAAAACTTTTTCAAGTCTCTAATTTTCAAAAACTTGCATCATGGATAACAATCAGTATGCTAGAACAATGCTGATGTGTTCTTTGGATAGATTTGATGAATATAAACGTCGTATGAAGGCTTATCTAGCTGCTACACATGATGAAATGATGGATGTACTGACAGATGGACCGCTGGAGATAACAAAAGCTGTAACTGTGGATAATGAGGTCCAGTACATTCCAAAACTAAAGAGAGAATGGACAACTGAAGATAGAAAGAGAGCCAATCCCAACAACATTGCTATAGATATCATTTACAGAACTCTGGATAGCAATATGTATATGAAGGTAAAAGATTGCAAAACAACCAAGGAACTTTGGGACAAGTTGCAGTTAATTTGTGAGGGCACTGATGCTATCAAAAAGAACATGATGAGTGTAGCAAAGAAGAAGTTTCAAGAGTTTAAAATGAAGACAAATGAAACCATTGAACAAATGAAATGTAGATTCAATGCTATCATGGATGAACTCACCCTTCTAATGTGAAGTACTCACAGGAAGAAATAAATTCAAAAATCTTGAAAGCTTTACCTACAAAAGAAGTGTGGGAGATGAAGGTGACATCAATAGAGGAAATGAGAAGCTTACATGAGGAAGACACCTTCAAACTGTTCTCAGATCTTAAGGCATATGAGTTTAGCAAGAAACTGGTGCCTGAAACAGAAAAAGAGGAACCAAAGACTACAACATTGGCTGCTTCACATCAAGAAGAGACATCAGCAGCCCAAGATGATTTGCTGGATGAGATGCAAGCGCAGATTGCATTGCTGAGCAAGAAAATTAGATTGATGAAGACTGGAAAGAGTTTACCTAGGAATTTCACAAAGAAATTCAGTGAAAAGAAAAAGGAAGAGTCAAAGAAAGACAATGATTACTTGTGTTATCATTGTAAGAAACCAGGACACTTCAAACCTGATTGTCCTGAGTTAAAACAGAAAAAGGAACCAAATTATCTTTGCTTTAACTGCAAGAAGCCTGGACATTTCAGACCTGATTGTCCAGATCTACAAAAGAGCAAGAGTCAACAAAGAAGACATGGAAAGAAAGCAATGGTTGCTGAAGATGAATCTGGTTATGAAGTTGAATCAGATAAAGGAAATGAATCTGATGACACTGCATTGGTTGCTGAATTGGATGATTATGCCTTGATGGCTAACATGGATGAGACAGAGGAGGTATACAATTCTGTTTATGCCTTGATGGCTAACATGGATGAAACAGATGAGGTATACAATTCTGTATCAATTAATACTCCTGCTGATAGTGATTGTGAATCCACCTATGGTTCAAATCCCAAAAATTCTGATAATGAAGAAACTTTAGATGCCATCCTTAATCAATTGAGGATAATACAATTTGGTTATGAGATTGTGAAGGCAGAAAAAGAAGCTCTTCAATCAGAAGTTGAAAGATTGAAAGCTGAATTGAGAATTCTTAAAGGAAAGGAAAAAGAAGTTGAACAGAATCAGCATAAGTCCGTGAACAATCGCAGCCACCGAATCCGCCGAACAATCTTGTTCCTATGCCGTATTCAAATCTGGGAAGCCCTATGGTGATAAGACAGGTCTTGGATTTGGAACTCAACAATCTAACAGGAGTGGATCCAGTAAGGTTACTGAACCTAGTGCCAGAATTGGTCCTAAGTTTGTACCTGCAAAAGATCCAACTCCAAGTAAGGTTGCTGAGACAGTAAAGCCTACTGAGAAAATTTCAAGAAAGCAACATCAGAAGTCAAAGAAGTCATCAGCTCCTAATAAAAAGAATAAATCTAAGAATAGGACTGCTGTGCCTTCTAGACTCGCTGGCGATAGCGGACACTCGCTACCAAGTCTACTGGACCACAGAAAGGTAAAAATCAGAAATATTCCAAGGATAAGAATCCAAAACCCAAAAATGTTAATCATTGTAGGGATACGTATCTCAGGGAGAAAGGTAGATTGTTCCCCACTGATGATGATTGGAATATTCCTGCACCTACTGCTAGAAACGGCAAGTATAACCATGCTGCTAGGGTAAAACCTAAGCAATGGAATCAGCAGAGGACTCAGTAGAGGACTTATACAAGGCCTCAGCAAGGACTCCATTTTACAGGGCTGTTCCTAACAGACAGCAAACCTATGGTTATCCTAATGCTTCTAACAACAGAAATCACTTTAAACAACATTACAAACCAAAAGGCCAGAAAACATATGTGAATCCTACACAACCAACTGTTAGAACTTATGGATGTGTGTAATACATGTATGAACCAAAGTATGACTTTTCAAAGAAGACCTTATGGAAATTTGCCAGGGGTCATGCTTACCACTGACCATCATGGACCCAAACAGATTTGGGTACCTAAATGTATTGATTTTGTTTTGTAGGGTGTCTGGTACTTTGACAGTGGATGTTACAGACACATGACAAAGAATAAGCACTGTCTGACAAGCTATGTAGCAAAGGATGGTCCAGAGTGAACTTTGGAAACAAGAACACACCTGGTTACACAAGAGGATATGGCACACTTGTGAAGAATGGATTAACAATCAGGAATGTTGCATATGTGGAAGGACTGGACTACAACTTGCTGAGCACTGGACAATTCTGTGACATGGGATACAAAGTCACTTTTGACAAAGGCACTTGTATTGTCATTAGTGAAAGAGGTGATCAAGTTGTGTTAGCAGGAAGAAGACTACAAAACATGTACATTGTGGATTGGTCTACTGCAATTCCAGAAACCTGCCTGATTGTGCATATCAAGTCAGAACTCAATTGGTTATGGCACAAGAAGTTGAATCATCTGAATTTTGATGATATCAATCAGTTAGTGAAGAAGAAGCTGGTGATTGGTTTACCTGAGATCACATTCAAGAAGGATGCTATATGTGATGCATGTCAGCAAGGTAAACAGACAAAGTCAAGCTTCAAGTCAAAGACTAAGCAATCAACTAACAGAGTGTTGGAGCTGATGCACATGGATCTATTTGGACCAGTAACTCCAACAAGTGTAACAGGAAAGAAATACACTTTGGTAGTTGTGGATGATTATTCAAGATACACTTGGGTGGTATTCATGAATAAGAAAAGTGAAACACTTCAAAAGATGCCTGAAATTTTGAAGAGATTACAGAATGAGAAAAGTTTGACAGTAGTAAAGATAAGATCAGACAAGGGTACTGAGTTTCTCAATAAAGTAATAAGAGAGTACTGTGAACAGAATTGTGTACTACATCAACTTGCTACTGCTGGTACACCTCAGCAAAATGGGGTTGCTGAAAGAAGAAACAGAACATTAAAAGAAGCAGAAAGAACATTTGTGAAGCATTGCTGCCTGAAAGGTATTGGGCTGAAGCAGTTAATAAGCATGCTATACACAAAACAGAACCTCAGTGAACAAGAAGCTGCTGAAGACACATTATGAGATTTGGAATGGAAGGAAACCTAATATATCCTATTTCCATCCATTTGGAAGCAAGTGTTTTATTTTGAATAATAAGGAACAACTGAAGACATTCCAACCAAAATCAGATGAAGGAATTTTCTTAGGATATTCTTCAGTCAGTTAGGCATTCAGGGTACTGAACAAAAGGTCACTGAAACATGAAGAAACTATACATGTTGTGTTTGATGAACCTAAGTTCACTGGAATGGAAGATGAAGATTCAGAACCTGCTGAGAATCAACAAGTCACTGATCCAGAATATATTGAAGTTTTGGAAAGATTTAATGACTTAAAGGTTTCTGATTCTGCCCCTGCTGAACACCCTGCTGGTGAAATTACTGATGCAACAACTGAAGCAGTTCAAGGATCTGCTGAACCCCTTGTTGAAGAAATAGCAGACCCTACTGAAGATGATGTTCCAGAGAATCAATCTAACTAGAATCCACAGTGGTTAAGGGATCACCCTGCTGAACAAGTTATTGGCAACATACAGCAATGTGTGAGGACTAGAAGACAACTAGAAGCAATGTTTACTTGTTTCTTAGCTCAAATAGAACCAAAAGTTGTTGAAGAAGCAATTTCAGATCCAGACTGGATAATTGCTATGCAAGAAGAATTGAATGAATTTGAAAGAAATCAAGTCTGGACACTAGTGGAAAGGCCTAGTCATGTAAATATAATTGGTACAAAATGGGTATACAGAAACAAACTTGATGAATCTGGTACCATTGTAAGGAATAAGGCCAGACTAGTGGCAAAAGGGTATTCTCAAGCAGTAAGAATAGATTTTGTTGAGACATGTGCCCCAGTTGCAAGATTGGAAGCTATCAGATTATTCCTGGCACATGATGCTTATAAAAACTTCAAAGTATATCAAATGGATGTTAAGAGTTCATTTTTGAATGGCATTCTAGAGGAGGAAGTATATGTTCAGCAACCTCCTGGATTTGAAGTTAAAGATCAAGAAAATAAAGTGTATAGACTCAATAAAGCACTTTATGGTTTGAAACAAGCACCAAGAGCATGGTATGAGACTATCTCAATTCTTGGTGGACAATGGTTTTACAAAAGGCACCATTGATAAGACTCTTTTCAGAATCAATGAAGGAAACAGCACCCTGCTGGTGCAAATTTCCGTGGATGACATAATATTTGGTTCTGAAAATGAATTGCTTTGTGAGAAGTTTGCAAATCTAATGAAAAGTAAGTTCCAAATGAGTATGATGGGAGAAATGAACTACTTTTTGGGATTGCAAGTCAAACAGATGAAAGATGGAATCTTCATTCATCAAACCAAGTATACCAAGGAGCTGCTGAAGAAATTTGGTATGGAAAACAACACCAAGATATCAACTCCTATGAGTACAAACATTAGATTGGATGAAGATAAAGAAGGCAAAGATGTTGATCAGACCTTATACAGAAGGATGATAGGCAGTCTTGTGTACATTACCGCCAGCAGACTCGACATATCATTTGCTGTAGTGTTTGTGCAAGATTTCAATCAAAACCTAAAGAAAGTCATTTAGGTGCAGTCAAGAGAGTTCTCAAGTATCTAAAAAAGACTTTGGGAGTAGGGATATGGTACTCAAAAGATGGAAGCTTCAAAGTGATATCTTACTCAGTTTCTGATAATGCTGGATGCAAGATTGATAGAAAAAGCACCACAGGAACCTGTCAGTTAATGGGAAATAGACTGGTTTCCTGGTTTAGCAAGAAACAGAATTGCTGCTGGAAGTTGCTGTGCACAAATACTGTGGTTAAGACAACAATTAAGGGACTATGGAATTGAAGAGAAAGAAATTCCTATAATGTGTGACAACACAAGTGCAATAGCAATTACTGAAAATCCTATTTTGCACTCAAGAACCAAGCATATTGATGTGAGACATCGTTTTATAAGAGATCATGTTGAAAAGAAGGATGTGGTGGTTCTTTATATCCTCACTAAAGATCAACTTGCTGATATTTTCACTAAACCTTTGGATAGTGAAAGATTTGCTAAATTAAGGACTGAACTTGGAATTATAAAAGTTGACTGATAATCAGCAATGTACTGGAATTCACCAAGGGGATTAGTCTTTGCTATGTTGGGTGAGCTCACTTAGCAGACTAGTCATTAGTATTTAATTTTTTTTCTAATGGGTCTTCTGCCCAGAGTGTCCTTGCGCTGCCTTCTGCCCAGAGTGTCCTTGCGCTGCAAGTTTGACACTTAGTTTTTTTTTTAATGGGTCTTCTGCCCAGACTTCTCCTGCGCTGTAAGTTAAATGTTTGATTTCCAGGCATTTTGCCTTTTGTTTTCATGTTTGAACACAAGTTAAAATATTCACATATATAACCACAAAAGTAAAAATGATAATAATTCAAGTAAAAAGGATAATAATTCAAGGAAAAAATTTCCTGAGATGAATGGCATTCCAGCTTCTAGGAATGGTTTTTCCGGAGGCATTAGCTAGTTGATAAGATCCCTTTCCATGTACTTTAATAATTTTATAAGGACCTTCCTAATTTGGGTCTAGCTTTCCAGTGGGACCTTGCTTGCTAGCATCATTTCGCCTCAGAACAAAATCGCCTTCTTTAAAATACGTACCTCTAACCCTGTAGTTGTAGTACTGAGCAATCCTCTGCTTGTATTTGGCCATCTGTATCAATGCTATGTCCCTTTTGTGTTCCAACTCATCCTTGATGTGCAGCATATCTACCTCTTGTGTTTCTGGATAGTATAATTCCGTCCTGGGAGATTTATGTCCAATCTCTGCTGGTATCACTGCTTCGCATCCGTATGCCAAAGAGTATGGAGTTTCCTATGAATAGCATTCGGGGTAGTCCTGTATGCCCATAAGATATTTGGAAGATGATCCACCCAGTGAGATCCTTCTTGCTTTAAACGTTTCTTCAAGCCGTGCTTTATTTGCCTGTTGGTTTGCTCAACCTGTCCATTGGCTTGGGGATGTTCTACTGAAGTGAAATGTTGAGAGATTTCTAGGTTTATGCACCAGGCCTGCACTCCTTGATCTTCAAATTGCGTGCCATTATCTGAGATGAGGATCTTAGGAATGCCATATCTGCACAGAATGTTTCTCCACAGGAATTTCTGTATTTGGTTGGCTGTGATGGTTGTCAACGGTTCTGCTTCCACCCATTTGGTGAAGTAATCTACTGCCACTACAAGAAATTTGAAATTTCCTGGTGCTCTGGGTAATGGACCCACAAGATCTACTCCCCATTGATCGAAAGGCCATGGTGATACAATTGGTATCATCTCTTGTACATGTCTGTGTGACAAATTGCCATGCACCTGGCATGTCTTGCAAGTTCTGACTAGTTTCTCTACATCTTCTTGCATTTCTGGCCAGTAATATCCAAAGAGCTTACATTTCCTGGCCAGAGCTCTTGCTCCCAAGTGATTTCCACAAATCCCAAGGTGGATTTCTCTTAGCACATAATCACCTTCATCTGGGGTGACGCATTTCAACCAGGGTGCTGTATAGGATTTTCTATACAGAACTTCGTTGAACAGAGCATATCTGGCTGAGAGCCTTATCAGTTTTCTGGCGCGTACTTTATCTTCAGGAAGCCTTCCATCTCTCAGATACATCACAATGGGATCCATCCAAGTTTCTACCTGTGTGATCGGTTGTACTTCAATCTCATCACAGCTCTTCTGTTTCAACTGCTCAATTAACACCTTTTTGTTGGATAGGAAATTTGACCCCAACTTAGACAATGCATCTGCTCTAGTGTTTTGGGCCCTGGTTATCTGTTCTACTTCTACCATCAAAAGTTTTGCAGTTTCCTTTGCGCAACCGCTAGGTATTTCTTCATGGGGCCTTCTTTTGCCTCGTATTCTCCCTTGATATGATTTGTTACAAGCTGTGAGTCCGTGTAGACTTTCAGATTTTTCACATCTAACTTCTGTGCTAGGTTTAAACCAGTTATCAAAGCTTCGTATTTTGCTTCATTGTTAGTAGCTTGAAATTCAAAATGAAGAGCATACGGGAATTCTTCATCTTTTGGGCTAATGAGTAGGAGACCTGCTCCTGCTCCCTCCTTATTTGAAGCTCCATCTACATACAGTTGCCACTGCTCAGCTTTTTTCTGCTCAGCCTTTTGCTCTACAGCCAAAGCTTTTTCTTCTGCTAAGAAATCGGCTAATGCTTGAGCTTTAATTGCTGTTCTTGGCTTGTATTCAATGTCAAATCCTGCTAATTCGACTACCCACTTTGCCAATCTCCCAGACTTGTCTGGTTTATCCAAAATCTGCTTTAAGGGTTGATTTGTCAACACAATCACTGGATGACTTTGGAAGTATGGTCTTAGTTTCCTTGTGGCATGTATTAGGGCTAAAACCAAATTTTCCACCTCAGAATATCTGATCTCAGGCCCTTGCAGGGCTTTGCTTACAAAATATACAGACCTTTGTAACATGCCATGTTGTTTTACCAACACAACACTTACTGCTTCGTTGCAAAAAGACAAGTATAGAAATAGTACCTCACTTTCCTGAGAAGGAGTTAAAGTTGGTATGTGACTGATATGATCCTTTAGATCCTGAAAAGCATGTTTACATTCTTCAGTCCACTCAAATGGGCTGGCCTTCCTGAGAATTTTGAAAAATGGCAATGACTTCTGTGCAGATTTTGACAGGAAGCGGTTTAGCGCTGCTAATCTCCCTGTCAACCGTTGGACTTCTTTAATATTCCTCGGTTCGGGCATTGTTTTTAAAGCCTCAAATTTATCAGGGTTGGCCCTGACACCTTCTTTAGATATCATATAACCAAGGAATTTGCCTGATCTTACTCCAAAAGTGCATTTTTTGGGGTTCAACTTCATCCTTGTTTGTCTTAATACTTGACAAACTTCTTCTACATCTTTCAAATATTGGTCAAGAGTCCTGCTCTTGATTAATAGATCATCCACATATACTTCCATGGATTTGCCAATCTGTTGTTTGAAAATGGTGTTGACTGCCTTTTGGTAGGTAGCCCCTGTATTCTTTAATCCGAAAGGCATAGACACATAGTAGTAGGAACCAAATTCAGTGATAAAAGCATTTTTTTACAGCATCTACAGGGTCCATCATAATCTGATGATATCCCTTATAAGCATCTAAGAAAGCAAAAATTTCATATCCAACTATAAAATCTTCTAGTCCGTCAATTCTAGGGGAAGTTTAACTATCTTTAGGAGAAACTTTGTTCAGATCTGTAAAATCCACACACATTCTCCAACTGCCATCTGGCTTCTTGACTAGCACCGGATTTGCTAGCCACTATGGATATATGACTTCTCTAATCATGTTGGCCTGCAACAGTTTCTCCACTTCTTGCTGGACAGCCTGTATCCTTTCAGGGGCGAAATATCTCTTCTTTTGCTTTACAGGTTTTTTTGTTGGGTCGATGTTGAGCTTGTGGACAGCCAATTCTGTTGACAGTCCAGGCATATCACTTGCTTTCCATGCGAACACGTCTTTGTAGTCTTTTAAAATCCTGACCAGCATCTGCTTCTGTTCAGACGGTATTCATGATCCTACACTGATCGTGGATTCGGGGTTCATCTCATCCAACATTACCGATTCTACGGGGTCATTAGACTGCCAACTTTACTTGATGGCCAAAATAGTGACAGTCCAACTTTAATCGGCAGTGTACCGAGTCGGATGCACTATAGTAGCGAGCAAGGTCGTATCCCACGAGGAATCAATCGAGTATCAAAGCCGTTTTTGGACTTAGTTTAGGTCAACCAAGATATTTCAAGTTTAAGTACACTAAAACAAAATATAAACTAAAGATGCTAAAGAGTGAAAGAGACATAGCCAAACTATGATCCAATTGATTAGTTTCACCCTCTAATCGAGTCATTGGGAATGGAAACTACCAACTAACCATCCTAATGCTTATATCGACTCGTTCATGGGTGCAAACTCCTAAGCTAGTGTAGGACGCCATACAACAATCGAACACCCTTTGTCCGGTTCAACAGTCCGCCTTCAAGAATTTAATTGACCGAAACAAGATTAACGCACTAGAGTTGCCCGATTTCACAACCGATTGAACCTCACTCCCTAATCAATCTAAACAACTCAGTTGATTATAAAGAATGATCTTAAAACCCCTTTTCCCACACCCCTTCGCAACATACATTTATAAAAGTGGTGTGTGAGTTCATGAACTAGGTGATCAAGCTAATTCAAGCATTAAGAACAAGTTTTAAGACATGAATTCGTCAATATAACAACAATTAAACACTACCCATTCCCAATTTCATCAATTAGAGGGTGATTTCTTCAATTTTCACATAATTTGGCTATGAAAAGTTTAGCTACTCATAATAAAACTAAAAACAACAATCAAAGATAGAATTAAAGCCATAAATGAAAGAGAAACTGAAATTAATTACCAAAATCGTGGAGAATCGGAGTTTACATCAAGCTTTTTCAACACCCATGTCAATTGGTGAAGAAGAAGGCCCAAAATCAGAAAATCCAAGATTAGAGAAGAAACTTGAGCTAAAATCTAAGCTAGATTGTGTTTAATTTAAGTAAAAGATGATGAAAGAGTGAATCTAGGGAAGGAGAATGGGAGAAATCGACCTAGAAGGGAAAAACGCAAGATATGAAAGTGAAAAAGTGTGTGTAGAATCCCTAAAAAAAAATCGTGCAACCCGTATTTATATCCTCCAAAATGTGCAGGAAAAGTCATTTTGGCGCGCCCCAAAGGCTTTGGCGCGCCCCAAAACTGCTTCAGTGGCTCGGCAACTCTCTTGTTTCACTTTGGCGCGCCCCAACATCTTTGGCGTGCCCCAGACTTGTTCAGTGACTTAATGTGCATTCTGCTTCAACTTTGGCGTGCCCCAACATCTTTGGCGTGCGCCAAACTCCTCCAGGCTCCAATTTCTTCATTTTTCTCTATTTTCCTCTATCTCCAACCATTGGATTCATCTTTATACGCTCCACGCCTTGTCTCCCGGGCTCACGAGCACCTAGATCCTGCGTCACAACATCTAACACAAACCGAGCATAATTCTACAAGATAGATAGGGCTCGAAAAGGGCCAAAAACATCGTAAAATACCGAGGTTTTCCATCTATATGACGGTTTACCCCACGGTGGACGTGTAATGCGATTTTGCCCTAAATAAGGTCTAAAACTACCCGGAATGAACCGAAAGTGCCGTAAAAGGGAGTTGAAACATGCACCGGAGCATAGTAAGGCTGACTCTCATCAACTGCCAACTTTTTTCTTCCTCTGGAACGAGATCTTCCATTGTTACCTGCTGCACTTTCATCTTTCCACTGATTGTGGCGGTGTAGCAGTTCTTGGCAGCGTCCACATCCCCTTTAATGGTAGCTTCTCCTTCAAATGTTGGGAATTTCATACCGTTATGTGTGCCGGTGATACCACTGCCCTGAGATCAATCAACACTGGTCTTCCCAAAATCAAATTGTATGCCGATCAAGCTTTTGCTACCACATAATTGACCATCAGAGTCCTGCTTTGTGGTCCTTTGCCGAAAGTCGTCAATAGCTTTAACATACCCACAGGATGGATGGGTGGCCCGGTAAATCCAAAAAGAGGAGTTGACACATGAGTCAACTCCGAGTCTGTTAACTTCATTGCCTGGAACACACTGTAGTACAACACGTTTACTGCGCTGCCCGTGTCTACGCAGATTCTTCTGACCAGGTTTGTCTGAATAACCGCTTCTATTACCAGTCCTTCGTTGCTCACGATGGCTGGTAGTGCGTCTCTTGGGCCGTATTGAACGGTTCCCATCACTTTCTATTTCTTTGCTTCCCCGTCTTTTCCTGTGCTGCCACCTTTTTCTTGCTGGGCAGCCTTATTAACTTCTCCTGGCCCTCCAACAATTGTGTTCATTGTGTTGATTGGGGCATTTTCTCTATGTCCATCAGCATCAGGGGACGGATCTCTGTGTCTTCTTTGATTGTACCTGTCATGATTGTTGTGTTGTTTTTTATATTCTCTCCTTCCTCTGGGGTTATCTCCCTGTGCTCGATCGATGCATTCATCGATCTTTCCTTCCATTGCCGCTGCGTCTATATCTCCAATGTCTTTGTGATACTTCCACCATCTGGTATGGTCTCTCTTCTCTCTGGGCCCCCTCAAAGGAGGGGTCTTGGCAATGCCTTTCTTTTCCATAATCGTTAGAACTTGGTCACGAGACCTGTTTAGAGGATTAAGGTCTCTGTCCTGCAAAGCACCTTTTTTTCCTAACCTCTTAGAAATGGGAGCGGTTACCCTATCCCAAACAGATTTTCTCTTCTTGTCAGACTTATCATCAGCTTTTCCCTTTTTAGAATCCCTGTGGGATTCCTCTCTCTTGGCTTTGTTAGCCTCTTCACCTTGACAATGTCTGTAAGCAATTTCCAGACATTCCTCCATCGTACTTGGATTCTTCCTGCTCAGCTTGGCATATAACCGGCCTTCTCTAAGACCTGCTACGAAGGATGCCACTAAGAATTTATCATCCAGATCTGCTATCGGGGATGATTCTCCGTTGAATCTTTTGATAAATTGCAATACTGTTTCGCCACTTTTTTGCCTAATTGTCAGCAAATATGTCCGGTGACGATACAGGGTTTCACTCCCTCCACGTGTCGTCTATCGGTTGGTCATCACACTATAAAATAACACCAGTGTATTCATGTCGATGTCCAGGCTCGAGGCCAAGGCCATCGTATAAAAGCCAGGCTACGACGATCGACTATCGACTACCGAGCAGTGTAGGACATTCAGTCCGCACCAGCTAGCAATGTAGGACAGTGAGTCCCAGAGTCGATCGCCACAGGTCGATAACAGGGATAGATTCCGCATCAGCTTACCAAGCCCATTAATAGCGATAGCTTGGGCAAGGGTCAAGGCCCATTTAAGGGTAAAGGTGACAATAACATAAGCCGACTTAACCTTAGGGTTTAGGCATGTGTTGTCATTATAAATACCCCATTCCAGGAACTACGTAAGGCTTGATTCCTGGAATATAACAGGATACGTAGGCAATCTAAGATAGAATCTTAGACTCAGTCGCAAACATAAAAGATCCACCGCCTCATTCCTTTTTGGCATTAGGGTTTTGTGTGTTCATCACTAGATTCATATTAGGGCCCGGATAATTAAGGTGACACAATTTGTCATCGCCATCCGGTTTCTCTGGAAAGGTCTTGCTGCGATGAATGCATGCATAAATTTTCTGGTCAGAGTGGGGAAATCTGGTATGGATCTGGGGTTCAACTTGTTGAACCAGTCTCTTGCCTTTCCTGTGAGAAGAGTTGAAAATGCCCTGCATTTCATCTCTTCTGGTGCGTTGTATAGATTCATATGCTGAATATACTGATGCATATGATCATGTGGATCTTTTGTGCCATCATATGCCTGGATCTTAGGAATCTTAAATCCCGGAGGGCAAGGAAATGCATCAATGTCCTCGGTAAAAGGGGATACCAGCCTAAACTCATCTTGTTTAGGCTTAAGGATAGCATCTAACTCTGCTCTGGCATTATCACCACCTGGGTGAGTAACTAACACTCTTATGCTAGATTCTGCTTCGTGTTTCTCTTTCTTAGCGATCTGAAGCGGAGGAGGCGTTTCAGAGACATCGTTATCCTGATTTCTAGCTTTCAGGACTTCTTCAAATATGGCTTTTATCTCTTCAGCTTTGAGATTTGCAAGGTTTTCCACCAGCATTTGTGTGACCGCGTTTGGATTGCTAGTCTGTCCTTCTTCCCGAATTTGCTTTCCGGTTTCTTGATCATTCCTGTCTGGGCTCTTCCCCCCCTCCGGTTTGATTTTCCTTTTCTGGCTGAGTTTGCTGTTTTTTCGCATTTCCTTGATTTCTTGCCATTTTACTGTAATACTCACTCACTAACTAGAATCTTGCCCTCCTTCTAGCGCCAAATGATGTGGATCAAAATTACAATCGGGTAATTGGACGATTCGAGTTAGGAAAATAATACAAGAACAATGAGATTTGTGTATAAGCTTGGACTGAACTCTTTGAGAGAGCTGCCTACGTATCCAATTCAAGTATCAAATTGGAATCAAGTCCCCTTCGTAGTTCAGGGTGTTCCTTTTATAATTTTAGATCGTGTTGGTAACTTCCTCCATCATGGTGGGGAGTTATCGTCGGTTATCTTGGATATGATCAAGCGTGGGATCTACCCACGTTTATAGACAGTTAAACCGCCACTGACTTGGTCTTCGTCTTGCTCATCTGATTATTCTGTCCAGGTATACTCCTGCATAGAATATGGTGGAGTCCTGCTCCGCTGACAATTCTGTACAGGAGCATGATCTGGTCATCGTCTTGACCAGCCTGTTTATCTCTATTGTCTAATTTCCATAACGGGCCTGGCCCAACTACGTATAATCCGACCCAATGGGCCTATGTATCATCACCATCCAAATTCGTAATAACAAATTAACATATATTTAGAAGAATGTCTTAAGTACATAAATCTAAGAAAATAAAAAAATTGACGAACTACAAAATTCGAACTATATAAATATTCCAAAAGAACTTTTGCTCTAGGGGATCAATATACATAAAATCGTTCAATAAAAAGGACCGAAAATTGCAGCATGCTTAGATCTTTTTAGTTTTATATATATATATATATATATATATATATATATATATATATATATATATATATATATATATATATATATATATATGTGTGTGTGTGTGTGTGTGTGTTTTTTATGAACTTGGCAGAAAAAAAGGGTAAAAGCTTCCACCTTTTATCATAGAAAAAAGTGTAAAAGCTTCCACTTTTTATCATTCCAAAATAAAATATAAAGCTCACATTCTACACTAGATTTTTGAGAGAAGACAACAATTCTTCAAAACAAAATTTGTAGATTCAACTTTACTTAAAGAAATACAATGGCTAATGCATTAGAAGATAAGATGATTTTCATTGATCGTGTAGTATTCAAGTTTACACCTTATATCACCAAAGATACTAACCAACCTTATCCTCATTGGGATATACAATAAAGATCCAATGGTCTGTGATTACACACATGTAAAACAGAAAAGTGACACTTGTCACAATCACAGCACTACTACAAGATAAGACACTCTACTTATCAATAACTTTATCATCCCCCCTCAAACGAAACTTGGTATCTACTAAGTTGAGTTTGTTTCTAGCTGTTGTGAAAGCTGTAGTACCAAGAGGCTTGGTTAGTGTATCAGCCAGCTGTGAATGAGAAGGAACATATCTGACATATAGCTGTTTGTCCAGAACTTGATTTCGAACAAAATGCACATCCACCCCAATGTGCTTAGTCCTAGCATGGAACATGGGATTGTGAGCAAGAAATGTAGCACTAGTGTTATCACACCAGAGAATAGGAGTCTGAGACAGTGGTAGATGCAGGTCATGCAGCAGGAACTTCAGCCAAGTAATTTCAGCAGCAGCTTGGGCCAGTGATCTATATTCAGCTTCAGTGCTTGATCTAGCAACAACATGTTGCTTCTTGGATGTCCAGGAAATAAGAGAATTCCCCAAATAGATACAATAGCCACTAACAGACTTCCTATCATGAGGTGAAGTGGCCCAACCAAAGATCAGAATAGCCTTGAATTTGCAGATCAGTAGATGGTTTGAACTGCAACCCTAGATGGAGGGTGCCCTTAACATATCTGAGAAGCCTTTTCACCCCCTGCCACTGAACCTCTGTAGGAGAAGCCATAAATTGACTAAGAGTGTTGACACTATAAGCAAGATCAGGCCTAGTGAGTGTAAGATATTGCAAAGCACCAATGGTACTTTTGTATAAGGTAGGATTTGTCATGACAGGCCCAACACCAGGAAGAAGCTCTTTGTGAGTCACCATAGGAGTGCTGCAGGGTTTAACATTGTCCATACCAAGTCTATGCAAAAGCTGGGCTGCATAATGAGCTTGTGTAAGATAGAGACCTGAGGTATCCCTGTAGGCTTCAATCCCCAGAAAATGACTGACTGAACCAAGAGACTTAAGAGCAAAAACTTCTGATCCAGTTTATGAATAAAGGCAGCAATAGCAGAATTAGAATTCCCTGTGATCAAGATATCATCCACATATACAAGTACATAGAGCACAACAGTAGAATCTTTAAACACAAACAAAGATGTATCAGAAGGGGACTGTTTGAAACACAGAGAAAAAAGGTAAGTCTTTAGAGCATCAAACCATGCCCTAGGAGCCTACTTTAACCCATACAATGCCTTTTTAAGGTGACAAACATGATGAGGCTTATCAGGATCAACAAAACCAACTGGCTGTGGCATGTAGATGTCCTCCTGTAGCTGACCATTGAGAAAGGCATTGTTCACATCAATGTGTTGAATATCCCACTTTATATGAACAGCTATGGCCATAATAACCCTGATAGTGGCAGGTTTGATGACAGGGCTGAAGGTATGATGAAAATCAATACCATAAGTCTGACTGAAGCCTTGAGCCACAAGTCTGGCCTTGTGCTTGTTAATAGATCCATCTGGATTTAGCTTCAATTTAAAAATCCACCTGTTACCAATCAATTTCTGGTTTTTGCCAGGAGGAACAAGATCCCAAGTCTTATTATGCTGAAGGGCCTGGAATTCAGACCTCATAGCATCCAACCACTGCGGTTGATTCAATGCCTCAGTCACTGTAGTAGGTTCTGGTTTGGATGAAGAAGAAGCAGCAAGATAAGAATAGGTCTTAGGTTTATAGATCCCAATTTTGGATCTGGTTTGCATAGGATGACCAACAATAGGAGGCTCAGAAGTAGGTGATGGAGATGGAGAACTCTCAGGATGAGGAGAAAGAGATGGAGAAAACTCAGAATTGGGTGTAGGAGGAGACAAAACTGGGACAGGACTTGTTGTGATGGGAGAAGGATTAGGAGAGTCACGACTAATGCTAGAGTCAGGATTAGACACTGAAATTTTAGGAGATGCTGAAGTTGATAGTGCAGGGGAAATAGGAAAAGAAGAGGAGCTTTGAGCCTAGAAAGGGTGCAAGAACTCAGTATAAGTTGGAAGATTAAGAGAGACAGTGGAAGACATGGTAGGAGTAGAAGAACCAGCAGCAGACTGAGAAAACCCTACCTGATAAGGAAATTCAGTCTCATTAAAAACAACATGTCTAGACACATAGACTCTTCCAGTAGGATCTAGGCACTTGAACCCCTTATGACTATCACTAAATCCAATAAACACACACTTGCTGGTGTGAAAATCAAACTTATGTTTGTTATAAGGTCTAAGAAAGGGAAAACAAGCACATCCAAAAACTCTCAGGTTACTGTAAGGAGGCTTGATGTTATATAGTTTTTCAAAAGGGGATAGGAGATTCAGGACTGGTGTTGGCATATAATTAATTAATAGGACAGCATGTTGAAAACTCTCCCACCAAAACTTAAGGGGCATGCTAGCTTGAGCCATCAAAGTGAGACCTAATTCAGTAATGTGCCTATGTTTTCTTTCTGCTTTGCCATTTTGCTCATGAATATGAGGACAAGGATGTCTAAAGTGTATTCCACTATCTTTCAAGATTGAGACAAATGACCTATACTCTCCTCCCCAATCAGATTGCACAATTTTAATTTTAGAGGAGAACTGGTTTTCCACAAGTTTTTTGAAATGCAAGAATGCCTGTAGAGCATCTGATTTAAGTTTTAGGGGATAAATCCAGGTAAATCGAGTATAGTCATCCACAAAGTGTATGTAATAGGTGAAACCAGCAACAGATTGGACTGGTGCTGGTCCCCACAGATCGTGTGTATAAGCTCAAGGGGACAAGTAGTAACAGTTTCAGAATTTGAAAAGGGCAAAGCATGATTTTTTCCATACTGACAGGCATCACAGAATGTCATTTCATTACCAAAAGAAACATTACAACCTTTTAAAACATGACTCATAACTTTAACTGAGGGATGTCCTAGCCTCCTATGCCATAGGACATCACTATTAGGTCTAGTTACACTACTGACATAAGACCTAGGGTTCCAAAAACCAGTCTGCTGCTTTGACACAGTCTTGTAGCTGGAATTGAAGGACTTGTTTCTGGATTGAAGGGAGTTCTGGAACTGAGAAAGGGGCAACTGATAGAGACCATTGATCACTCTACCTTTGAGAAGAACTTGACCTGTTGTTTTGTCCTTAACAATACAATCAAGATCAGTAAATTCCACAGAAACAAGATTATCAGAGGTTAGTTTGGAAATGCTAACAAGATCTTTTGTGATGGCTGGAACATGTAATATGTGTTTTAGGTGTAATGTGGAATTAGAAACGAGAAACATACTAGAACCGAATGAGCAATGTTAAGTTGAGAACCATTACATACACCAACAAGTGAAACCGATCCATTGTACTCATTCCCGGTTGAATTTTGCCAAGATCTGAAGTGATATGGTTTGTAGCACCACTATCAGCATACCAATTAGGATCAGCAACAGTGTCAGGTCCAGCCAAATAAGCAGCAGCAGAAGATTGACCATTTCCTTGACCACCCTGATTCCGAGGAGGATTGAAATTGGTGTCAAACCTGTACCAACATTCTATCACAGTATGTCCTGACTTGTTGCACAGTTGACAGGTAGGTCTAGCATTGCTGTTATTGTTGTATCCTGATCTACCTCTTCCTCTAGACCTTCCCCTCTGATTTGCACCTCTGCCTCTATTCTGATTTTGATAGTTATTGCCTCCTCTTCCTCTACCTTGATAAGAATCAGATGGAGTGGTTCTAACTGCAGCATTAGCAGAAGGATGAGAACCATCCAGATTCATGGCAGGTTAAATCTAGCCAGCAATCTCTCATGAGTAATCAACTGGGCTTGTACCTCAGGCCATGGCAAAGCTCCCATCCTAGAGGTCAGATTAACAATTACAGATTCATACTCCTTGCTCAATCCTCCAAGAGTAGCCAAAATAAGTTCTGATCGTGTAATAGGATAACCAGCAGCACTAAGTTTGTCAGAATATGTTTTTATTTGAGCAAGGTAATCAGCCATAGTCTTAGATCCCTTCTCTGCTTTAGTTAATGCATCTTTATATTCTAACATCTGAGCTTCACATTGGTTATTAAACAGTAATTCCAACGTTTGCCAAATTTCATGTGATGTAGTGCATCCAACAACCTCAACAAGGGCTTGTTCAGTCATAGAGGCTAATAGCCAACCAGTTAACAGTGCATCCTTAGCCATCCATTCATCATAAGCAGGATTAACAGACATAATAACTGCTGAGGTCACATTTGGAGAACCTAGATACTTAGGTGGACATGGCAACGTTCCAAACAGAAAGCCCTCTAACTTATGACCTCTAATTACAGACAGTATAGAAAACTTCCACAACAGATAGTTGTTCCTATCTAATTTGACTGAACAAGTCTGATTGAGATTACCTCCAAGAGTTTGTGTAGGCAAATTCATAGAAGGAACAGATCCAGATCTGATTTGAGCAAGCGGTGAGGAGATGAAGCTCGGATTTCCCATGTATCCAGTGGTAAAAGGACTCGCATAAATCCCGACATGGGAGATGAAGGCAAACCACCCGCAAATCCAAAGGAGAGAGGGATGGACATCATTGGTGAGGTCGGAACCGATGTAGCACCCATGGATATCACGGTGAAGCCGGTATCACCGAAGTTGTCGTGGAAGCCGGCACTGAAACTGGAACAGACGAAGTAAGCATGGAGGAGATATGACTCCGTCCGGCGTCTTGGTCGGAAGCTGAAGCTGGCGGTGGTTCCATCAGGCCGAGCAACGGTGGCTCTGATACCAACTGTCACGGATTTTATTAACACAAACAAGTAATAAAATTTATAAATCCGGTATTCCCCAAGTGTAGGGATCGTAGTATAGCGATTAATACCGGAGTCGATCTCAGGGAATCGGAGGTTGTGGATCCTAGTTTTTATTCCTAAACTATTGTCACGAAACTAACCTAAACGAAGAACTAACCTAAACAAATATGCATAAAAGTAACTAGACAGAGGAAATTAATCCAATGCTAGGCAAGATTGAAAGCGATAAAAACTAAAGTGCAATTTAAAAGTAAACTAACCTAGCAATTCAAGTTTAACGGGATTGAAATCAAATTATAACGAACGAACAAGCAATTGATCCACCTATCCTATCAACATTCAATTCTAATTCGGATTAGCTCGTGATCTCTACTCAAGTCGTGATTCACCTAATCGAAGGCATAAACTCCTACTCTCGTAGACAAGTTCGTTTCCTAACCTTTTTATCTTTCGATGTTAAAGATTACGTCTTTCTAACCTAGGCGTGAAATCTTTCGATTTCTAATCTAGAAAATCAATCTAATAACTTTCGTTTTGATTAGATTAAAGGTCTAAACTTTTATCATGGTGATCTAACATTAACATGACTCTCATCAAGTTAAAACAATCATAAAAGCAAAGATCTTTCGATGTAATTGCAATACACAATAATAAACAATGATAAACGAAACAACTTCGAAGTAGAAACTCACGAATTAATCACGAACAAAACTGAATTGTTGATGGACGGCTTCACAACGCTTGTTCAAAGAGGGATTAGCCTCTTAGCATCCTTTGAAAGCTTGAAATTGATGAATTAAAGAACATAAATCTACCTAATCTAATCTAGAAATTAAAGTGCATAAACCGGAAGAAAATAGGGTAAAAACGCAGCTCGAGCCGCCCCTAAGATATTAGGGTTCGAATTGTATGATTAGGGTTTGGGAAATCGCGCCTATTTATAGATTTTTAGGTCGGTTTCGAGTCGAGTCGGTGCCGTGGACGCCCGTCCACTATCTTGGACGCTCGTCCAGCCTCTATGAACGGAGAATGAACGCTCGTTCGAACGCGTCCGAACTCTCTCGAATGTAAAATACGATTCGGACGCAGTTCACTTTTATGGACGCCCGTCCACTACCTTGCTCTAGTATTTTGCTCATAACTTCACTTCTAGGGCTCCAAATGAGGTGATTCAACATGCGTTGGAAAGCTATTTCAATCCTCTACAACTTTCATCAAGACAACTTTCCCTGAAAGTGCCTACAAGTGTGGACAAAATCCCCATGAAGTGCCTGGTTCCGGTTTCTTCAATGATTCTTCACTTAAACATCTTTCAACTCTTCCATCTTCATGTGATCATCGTTTAAGCTCCTTACTCATCATGAAAACATACCTAACAACATGATAGAGACATGCAAAATGTAACATCATACGAATAAACGTAAAACACCGATAAAATCACGTAAATATCTCGATTTTGCATTTAAACACATTTAAAACTCGTTTGCTCAATAAATCTAATAAGCACTTACTTTTCTATGCAATTTATCAGATTATGGGAGAAATCGTTACGAAATATAACGGTATAAATCACATAAAATCACCCTTAACAACTCCCCCACACTTAAACCTTGCTCGTCCCGAGCAAAACAAAACAAAATCAAGCTCGAGATAGTATAGACATCTCAACAAATATAACATCTATTCAATAACTTAGAAGTTCACCATCGTGTGTGTGCATAGCCATAGAAAACTTCCACTAAATCCAAACTTGAGGAACTCAAAGTAAAACTAGCTAATACCCCCTCGTAGACTAGCAATAAATGACACTCATAAGATGCACCCTACAAACGTGACATATCCCGAAAAGAATGATCGAATATATCTAGGGCCTTTCTGAAATACTCAGAGGATAATCCCTACAACATATCTATCAGTTTATACTGGGGATAAGATTAACGAAAGACTAAGTCTTATATTCATTTCATAACCAATTTCAAGTTGATTTAACTTTTTCACTTTAAACACACATTAGAAGAAGCTATTGCCCTCATAGTAGAATAGGACATTTCGAGATAATACCCTACCTTACTCCAATCATAAGGCAGCTTTTCCTAACTGTCGTGAGCTCTTAGTCATCATAGTGGTATAGGACATACGTGGTATACCCTACCTCACTCAAATCATCGACTAGCTTCCGACACACACATAGATTCATTTAACTTTTTCAACTTCTCATTTGACATTAGTTACGTGCTACTTATCACATTCAAACTTCTAGATATTCACAGTATATCATACTTGGAACTAAATACAAACTATCATAAGTCTCACGATATGAACATTAGCACTAAGCACATGACTTATAAGGAATCAAACATCACTAATCCAAAACGGGGTATAACCTTATAAAAATAGCTCTTCATTCACTATGGCACGTGAAAAATAAATCAGGTGAAACAACTAACTTATCAAACATATGACATAAAGCATCGATGAATATAACAAAACCGAACAAAAACATGCATTGCTCACTCGAGACAAAACAAAATTTTTGAAAATTTAGCTCATTTTAGCATAGAAATAACATCATATAAGCAAGTGCATAGATACATACCGACTAATCCCCTCCCCCACACTTAAATGACAACATGTCCTCATGGTGTGCAGAATAAGAGAAACTTAGCTGATTGTAGTTCTAAAGTGGCAATTCCGGAAGTGCTACGTATCAACTCCAGAAAGGCTTGATGAAAGCAGTAAACTGTGGACCATCCACCGGAAAACTGACATCATCTGAAAGCTCACAAGTGCTATAGCAAATATCCTGCATACATGAAAAACAACACAAAACGTACCTCGGGGATACAAGGGATCAAACCATATCGCGCAAAAGTGATAGAGATAAAGATAAGAGGAAATCATAAGCAAAACAACACTTCGACCCTGTATAAGATTAGGACGGCCGATCGATAAAAACAACACAATCCTAATAAGAGTAAAACAACTAGAACAAGGAAAAATAACTAAAGAAAGAAACTAATATAATAAGGGATATCTAGGATGCCTCCTAGTAGCGCTAATGGTTATCGTCGTTAGCTCGACACATTTGAAGCTCGGCTGGATCGGGCCATTTAACCTTTACGCCGACCACTACCTCGTTTAAGCTCCGGTCCGTAGTGTGGGCGCGAAACGACATCTAACACATGGGGTAAAATCTTTTATAGCCTTCCAAACTCGTTTAATCTTCCCCATGGCTGATTTCTTTCTTCTCTCGATTCCTCGATGACGTTTAAGCTTTTGCTCTCTTTCATACTCCTCCATATCCCAACTACTGCTAGAACTTGGCGATGAACCAATACCGTCATTCTCGGAGAATAAATCGGATGAAAACTCATCAAATTCATTGACCTCTAGAACACCACATCCGAGAATATCGAGAAATTTAACAATCAAAGGTTTTTCTTTAGGTTCACCAATGTAGTGCTTGCACCTTTGACCATTAACTCGAAACGGTTGGTCTGGATAACCGCGTAGTTCTAGAACACCTCCGGGAAAGATTTGGAGAATCTCAAAAGGACCGGACCAACGTGTTCTCAACTTCCCAGGAAACAAATGTAACCTAGAATTGTATAAGAGAACTTGCTCGCCGACCTGGAATTCTCTCTTCTTTATCTTGGCGTCATGGAGTAGTTTCATCTTCTCTTTACCGATCCGGCACTTTCATATGCACGAAGTCCGAACTCGTCCGGCTCATGTAAGCTCGCCGAAGTCGATCTTGTCCACAAGTTTGGGCATCAAAGTTTAAAAACTTTGTGGCCCAATAAGCTCTATGCTCTAGCTCGACAGGCAGATGACATGGTTTCCCGTAGACCATTTGATATGGCGATGTACCCATAGGGGTCTTATAGGCAGTCCTATATGCCCAAAGTACATCGTCCAACTTCAAACTCCAGTCTTTTCTATGACTATTCACCGTCTTCTCCAGGATTTTCTTAAGACTCTGGTTGCTTCGCTCAACCTGACCACTAGTCATCGGATGATATGGTGTGCCAGTTTTATGGCGAACACCATACTTCTCGAGGACTTTTTCCAAAGGTCGGTTGCAGAAGTGTGTCCCTTCATCACTGATCAAGGCACGTGGACATCCAAACCTCACAAAGATGTTCTTCTTCAGAAATTTCATGACCGTTTTATGATCATTGTGAGGAGTGGCAATTGCCTCCACCCATTTCGAAACATAGTCAACGCCAGACTAAGATGTATTTGTTGCCACAAGATGATGGGAATGGTCCCATAAAATCGATGCCCCAAACATCAAAGACTTCGCATTCAAGGATGGGTTTCAACGGCATGTCAAACCGCCTTGTCAAAGCTCCGGTTCTTTGGCAACGATCACAAGCTTTGCGAAAGCACGCGTCCTTAAAGATCGTGGGCCAATAGAAACCGGACCGGAAGATCTTCGCAACCGTTTTCCAAGGACCAAAGTGACCACTGTGGGTCCACTATGGCATTGCTCGATTATATCGCGTTGCTCGGATTACGGAACACATCTCCTAAGCAAACCATCTTTGAGATCTTGAAAAGATAAGGTTCATCCCAAACGAAATATTTCATATCAGAGAAGAACTTCTTCTTCTCTTGATAAGACATTTCAGGATCGAGATAACGGGCATGAAGGTAGTTTACAATGGAGGAATACCATGGAACATCGGGAGGACAACCGTCTATCAACATAATGTTCTCTAGAGGAAAGTAAAGATCTATATCATATGGTTCATCCTTTTCCTCATTTAACACCCTAGAAACATGATTCGCCACTACGTTCTCACTGCCCTTCTTATCTTTGATTTGAACGTCAAACTCTTGGAGGGTCGGTATCCAACGCGATGGCGCGGTTTAGCTTCCTTTTTGGTCATGAGATATCGCAAAGCGGCGTGGTCGGTCCACACAATCACTTGAGCACCCGGCAAGTAACTACGAAACTTATCCATAGCAAAGACTACGGCTAATAGTTCCTTTTCGGTTGTCGTGTAGTTAACTTGAGAAGGATTCGGTGTGTGGCGGCATAATAGATAGGTGGAACTTTCCATTAAGCTTTTGCCCTAAGAGCGCACCAACGGCATAGTTGGATGCATCACACATAAGCTCAAAGGGTAGGTTCCGGTCGGCGATATAAGAATTGGAGCAGAGATCAGTCTACTCTTAAGCTCCTCAAACGCGCGCTTGCAATTCTCATCAAAATCAAAAGTAACGTCTTCTTTGAGTAAAGTAGACGGGGGCTTGGCAATCTTTGAAAAGTCCTGGATGAACCTCCTATAGAAGCCGACATGTCCGAGAAAACCTCGGACCTCCCGAACATTCTTAGGATAACTCATCTTCTCAATAGCTTCAACCTTGGCCTTATCTACTTCTATACCTTTGGCGACACTTTGTGGCCAAGAACTATGCCTTCATCTACCATGAAATGGCATTTTTCCCAATTGAGCACTAAGTCCTTTTCCACACATCTAGACAACACCGATCAAGATTATCGAGGCAATCGTCGAAGGATTGACCAAAGACCGAGAAATCATCCATAAAAATCTCCATGCACTTTTCAACTAGCCCGTCAAAGATTGCCATCATACACCTTTGAAAGGTGGGCAGGGCATTACGAGAGACCAAATGGCATCCGCCTGTAGGCGAATGTCCCATAAGGGCAAGTGAAAGTGGTCTTATCTTGGTCAACGGGATCGATGGGTATACGGAAGTATCCGAATATCCATCCGGGAAGCGATAGAATGCGTGCCTGCTAGACGCTCAAGCATTTGATCAATGAATGGAAGGGGAAATGATCTTTCATTGTGACCTCATTGAGTTTTCTATAGTCAATACGGACTCTATAGCTTTGTAACTAGCCTCAATGCTATCTCCTCTCCCTTCTCATTCTTCTCAATAGTAATTCCCCCTTTTTTGGGGACTACACGAGTCGGGGACACCCACTCACTATCAGCAATGGCGTATATGATACCCATATCTAGAAGCTTAATGATTTCCTTCTTGACTACTTCTTGCATGTGAGGGTTAAGCCTCCTTTGGGGGGCTGTCTTACACGTTTTGCACCCTCCTCGGTCTTGATCTTGTGCATACGGATGTCGGGAGATATCCCTCGGATATCTCACCACCGCCATCCAAAGGCTTTCTCATTTTTGCGCAAGACGTTTAACAGTTTAAGCTCTTCTATTCGAGATAGCTTGGCAGAGATGATCAAAGGAAGCCGGTCACCTTCTCTCAGAAATACATATTTAAGATGTTTAGGCAACGGCTTCAGAACCAAGTCTACATGGGGTTCCTCTAGACTTGATTTAAGATCTCCACTCCTCAACTCAACATCGTTGAGCTTACTTAGTGGCCCTACTGCCAAAGCTTCTTCTCTTAGCTCATCCTCGAATTCAGCTGCTAACTGATCTAGATTAACCACACCATGGCTATTCGGATTATCGATCAATCGCTCATATTCCGCTTCTACGGCCAAGACTTGCTTATCCATGAAGTCATTGAAGTCATCAGACGTCTCCTCAATGGAACAGCCGGTTGGAGAACCGGAGGGTACTTGAATAGATTTAGAAACACTATAGCTCACCTCTTGGTCACCAACTCGGATAGTTACTTGCCCACCATCGCAATCGATGAGGGCTCTAGCTGTGGACAGGAATGGTCTCCCAAGAATCAGGGGGACTTTCTCATCTTTTCCCATATCTAAGACGTACCAATCAACAGGAAAGGTAAATCTATCGATCTGGACTAAAATGTCTTTCAGAATCCCTGAAGCTTTCTTAGAAGATCTATCGGCGAACTGAAGGTTCATGGAAGTGGGTTCTAGAAGACTTTGTAAACCCAGCTGCTCACACACAGACAATGGCATCAGGCTGATGGATGCACCCAAGTCACATAAAGAATTTGGAAAGACTAAGCCTCCCATCTGCAATGTGAGCACGAATTTTCCGGGGTCACCTCTTTTGATTGGTAAGTACGGATAATTGATCATTGAACAATCCTCACCAATTGCACGATCCATTTACGCTAACTTTTTCTTCGAAGACACAACATCCTTGATGAATTTTGTATACTTAGGCATCTCGACCAAGACCTCGGATAATGGCGATTTACACGAGTATTTTTCAAAAGGTTAAGCACCTTTTCATATTTCTTATCCTCACACGAGAGGGATGTTGCTCTTCCTCGGTGGAAATGGAAGCTTCTTCAACTCACTCTCAGAAAATACTTTCTTTGAGGAAGCACTAACGACTTTGTCTTCCATGTCCTTCCACCTTACAACTTTTTCGGACTTTTTATTAGTCGGGGATCGGACCACGACTATCATTTAACTCATCGGTCCTTAGGGGATCGGCCACACGAGGATCCTCAATTATTTCACTTCTCGGGGGAACGACACACGAGGATATCCGATCGATTCTTTATTCCTCAAGGGATCGGCCACTTGAGGGATCTCAACTCTTTCTTCTATCGGGGGATCGGCCACGATTTGCCTTTCGCAGCCGAGGGGATGATGGTTGCTCAATTTCCCCCTCCGCCTTATCGGCGGCGGGGAGGGCCTAGTGGTTTCCCTGGAAGCCAGGGGGACCACCAACTTGAGAACCACTTCTTAAATTCATTGCACCGGCCTCTTTCTCTTGTATGGAGGTGAAGGTACCGAGGTCGGTGCATTGACCGCCGCTTAAATCGGCACGAGCGACGTGCCCGCCTCTTGGATTCTTTTCCGTGAAAGCCGGGAAAGCGCACGACGGTCTAGAGGCTAGCGCTCGGCCAATTGCCCGATTTGCCTCTCAAGACTTTTCATCGTCTGCTTTGCTCCTCCCGAAATGAATTCCATTCGGCTTTTATATCGTCCTGGTGGGAGGTGCCTTGAGAGTTTTGGAAGTTACGGGGAAATGGCGGCTTGGCCGACTTTGGAATGCGAGAATTAGAATTGGCGGGCCAATTCGATTGAACCTTTCTTGTGGATTGGAAGAATTATAGCTTGGGTTCGATTAATACCGGGGTTTCTATTGAAGTTCGAATTAGGATTAAATCCCGAAGATTGATTAAACCCTTGGTTTTGGAGAGCTGATTACGGCCGGAGAATTGGTTATTGAATCTCGATTTGTCCGGCCGAGAAAGCATTGACTTCCGCATTACGCCCAATCATGGGACGAAGCGAGCGATATGCCCATGCGTCACATACTTGGCATGTGATTGGATTATCGTCCATAGTCATGAACAAAGCATTGACTTGCGAGCGAGAGGGGAAGAAAATTGACATTGGCCGGTCATATGGCCGGTCGACGACATGCTTCACAATACATAACTTGAGAGTTCGTGAAAGTGAAGGAGCCGATAACTCGGGTAGGGGCCGGTGTGAGAGGCTGTCAGTTGAGAAGGTGCCATCTGCTTTTGCAGTATGGCAACAAGACTTTGCATAGTCACCTCTTCAACCTTGGGAGGGGGAGGAGGTGCTTGGATGGCTTGATAAGAGGGGGCGTAGTTATATTTGGCAATGTCCTCGAACAACGCCCACCCCTCATCAGGTGTTTTCTTGAGAAATGCCCCACCAGAGGAACTATTGACCATGCCCTTGGTGAGCTCGGTCAATCCGGCGAAGAAAGTATGGACTTGCCTTTGCTTTGGCAAGCCATGATGGGGACACTTTCGCGGGGAGAGACTTAAACCTTTTCCACGCCTCAAAGAATGATTCATTTTCCGGTCGACGGAATGTGAAGATTTCGTTCGGACGGTGGGCTGTTTTTGAAGGAGGAAAGTATTGACTTAGAAATTCCTTCTCGAGCTCCGCCCACGTAGTGATGGATTCGAGAGGGGAGAGAGTGATACCACTCGAGTGCCTCCCCCGTAAGGAAAATGGAAATAGTTTAAGCTTGATGGCGTCCTCACTTACACCTTGGATACGGGTAGTACCGCATATTTGCAAGAATGTGTGTAAGTGAGTGTGGGGGTTTTCGGATGGGAAACCATGGAAAATTGATGCATCTTTGCATCATCTGTATAAGTCCGGATTTAAGCTCGAAGTTTGGAGCGTAATGGTAGGCATGACGATAGCCGGGTTGATGGTGATTTGTACCGGGCATGGCATAGTCGGCCAACGTCCGTCTATCTTCATTGCCATTGTTACTATTCTTTCGATTTCTCTGAAAGATATTGCTCAAATTCTTGATCTAGAGCGTTTCCTTCGTCGAAACGAAGTCTCCGCCTATTGGGTCGGACTATGGTCCGCTCGGGGTCAGGGGAATAGATTAGTGGTCCCTTATGACTACGAGTTTGCATAAACCAAACACCAACTCAAGGTGTTGAGCAAGAAAAAAAGAGAGAGAGAACGAGGACTAAAAGAATTAATAAACTAACTACTTAAACTAAAGACTTACAATCTAATCTAAGATCAATACCTAGAGAAAAGAAAGAGAAAAGAAGAAGATGATAGAAGGGAAAAGGACGGACGGACGTCCAAAGTTATGGACGAGCGTCGACCGGTTTCCGGAATGGACGGGCGTTCAAAATATGAACGCTCGTCTTCTCTTCAAAATTCCTGTGGACGGGCGTCCGAAGTATGAACGCTCGTACCGAGGCCAAATTTCGATTCGAGATTAAGGAAATTTCGGCGGACGGGCGTCAGTAAAATAAACGCTCGTCCGGCCGAATCAAGAACTGGACGGGCGTTCGCCGAAACGGACGCTCGTCCAAGCCGGCGTAATGATTAGAAAAAAGCAGTATGATAGACGAGAAAAAACGAGTATAGATTAGCACTAATTTTGAATACTAAGCGCTCGAAGAAACACAACTAAAATGACAGATAAATGAACAAAAACAACTAAACTACCTACTACGATCAGAAACTGAAAAGACAGAAACTAAAAACAAGAATCGAAAACAAAATAAAAACAAAAACAAAAACTAGGCAACCGTCCGGTTCCCCGGCAACGGCGCCAAAAACTTGTCACGGATTTTATTAACACAAACAAGTAATAAAATTTATAAATCCGGTATTCCCCAAGTGTAGGGATCGTAGTATAGCGATTAATACCGGAGTCGATCTCAGGGAATCGGAGGTTGTGGATCCTAGTTTTTATTCCTAAACTATTGTCACGAAACTAACCTAAACGAAGAACTAACCTAAACAAATATGCATAAAAGTAACTAGACGAGAGGAAATTAATCCAATGCTAGGCAAGATTGAAAGCGATAAAAACTAAAGTGCAATTTAAAAGTAAACTAACCTAGCAATTCAAGTTTAACGGGATTGAAATCAAATTATAACGAACGAACAAGCAATTGATCCACCTATCCTATCAACATTCAATTCTAATTCGGATTAGCTCGTGATCTCTACTCAAGTCGTGATTCACCTAATCGAAGGCATAAACTCCTACTCTCGTAGACAAGTTCGTTTCCTAACCTTTTTATCTTTCGATGTTAAAGATTACGTCTTTCTAACCTAGGCGTGAAATCTTTCGATTTCTAATCTAGAAAATCAATCTAATAACTTTCGTTTTGATTAGATTAAAGGTCTAAACTTTTATCATGGTGATCTAACATTAACATGACTCTCATCAAGTTAAAACAATCATAAAAGCAAAGATCTTTCGATGTAATTGCAATACACAATAATAAACAATGATAAACGAAACAACTTCGAAGTAGAAACTCACGAATTAATCACGAACAAAACCGAATTGTTGATGGACGGCTTCACAACGCTTGTTCAAAGAGGGATTAGCCTCTTACAATCCTTTGAAAGCTTGAAATTGATGAATTAAAGAACATAAATCTACCTAATCTAATCTAGAAATTAAAGTGCATAAACTGGAAGAAAATAGGGTAAAAACGCGGCTGAGCCGCCCCTAAGATATTAGGGTTCGAATTGTATGATTAGGGTTTGGGAAATCGCGCCTATTTATAGATTTTTAGGTCGGTTTCGCTGAGTCGGTGCCGTGGACGCCCGTCCACTATCTTGGACGCTCGTCCAGCCTCTATGAACGGAGAATGAACGCTCGTTCGAACGCGTCCGAACTCTCTTGAATGTAAAATACGATTCGGACGCCCAGTTCACTTTTATGGACGCCCGTCCACTACCTTGCTCTAGTATTTTGCTCATAACTTCACTTCTAGGGCTCCAAATGAGGTGATTCAACATGCGTTGGAAAGCTATTTCAATCCTCTACAACTTTCATCAAGACAACTTTCCCTGAAAGTGCCTACAAGTGTAGACAAAATCCCCATGAAGTGCCTGGTTCCGGTTTCTTCAATGATTCTTCACTTAAACATCTTTCAACTCTTCCATCTTCATGTGATCATCGTTTAAGCTCCTTACTCATCATGAAAACATACCTAACAACATGATAGAGACATGCAAAATGTAACATCATACGAATAAACGTAAAACACCGATAAAATCACGTAAATATCTCGATTTTGCATTTAAACACATTTAAAACTCGTTTGCTCAATAAATCTAATAAGCACTTACTTTTCTATGCAATTTATCAGATTATGGGAGAAATCGTTACGAAATATAACGGTATAAATCACATAAAATCACCCTTAACACCAACTTAAAGAAATACAATGGCTAATGCATTAGAAGATAAGATGATTTTCATTGATCGTGTAGTATTCAAGCTTACACCTTATATCACCAAAGATACTAACCAACCTTATCCTCATTGGGATATACAATAAAGATCCAATGGTCTGTGATTACACACATGTAAAACAGAAAAGTGACACTTGTCACAATCACAGCACTACTACAAGATAAGACACTCTACTTATCAATAACTTTATCAACTTTAAACCGACAAAAAATTTATGCGATTCCACGACCTACGGTGAATCAAAGGTGAAATCAATTTAGACTAAAAAAAAACTTACATTGATGGAAGAAAAATAGAATTGGAGGAACTGTTCGTCTTCGACAAATTGATCGAAGAATACTCAGAAATACCTCTACACTCAATCATGCCTTTCATGTGAGCCGTTACCTTTGCAATCTTAGCTATCGTTTGAGAAGCAACCACCATAAAGAACCCGCTTGGTAATCCTCTTATTATAAATGTGGATTTTTTTTCAGGAGCATCATGGAAAATATTTTTTTTTAAGGGGAAGAACAATGGAGTTTTGGTAAAACTCGTTTGCTGAAAGTTGTGGGGGAAAAAATGGTAGTAATATGTTTATCTTTAAGGATTTAAAATTTTCGGTTTTGAAAAACAGGATTTGAAATTTTGTTTTAATTGGTAATGGAACTTAATTGTGTTTTAAATTTTCATAAATCAGTTTTTCGTAAATCTCAAATGTTTGGTGCGAAAAAAAACGTGCCCACTATGAGCAGCTTCCCACGTTTATATATATATACTAGTGGGCATCGGTGTGCGTTGCACACGTGCCCTCGGTATTACAATGCATAATAGATACACGGTTAAACAAACTATATATACAACATAATAAGTAAGATTAAAAGTAAAGGATGGTAGACCAAGTTAAAGCATATGTTAAGAATATTTTGCAGTTACATATTCCACAATAACCCGAATTTACTTCTGAAATGGACATGATCAGCCATTGGTACTGCAAATGTACGATAGATACGCGTGGAAGTATCTGCTTAATTACCGTATCTAAATACCAAAATATACGATAGATACAACAAAAAATCTATCTTCGGTTATGCATCTGAATATTTTTTTTTGAATCATTGTGGCCGAGTAGCAACCTGATTCAGCATGCATGCATGGTACAAAAAACGTAAATTTGCTTTTGATTATGTGCAAAATATGGCTGAGTTTGAGGGCCTGCCTTACTTCTTTCAAGTGGTTTGAGTGAAATCCAGCCTGACTTTCTTTGCGGCTGTGTCATCTGTCTTGGTTTCGTGTGTTTCGGTGCTCTTTTTCCTTCCTGCTTTTCTGCAGCGGTATAGTTTTACATGTAATTTCAGGGTTTTATTTGCTGGTAGTATTGTTGTGTATGGTTTGTTGGTTTATTAATTTACCTGGAGTACTGATGACGGTCAAATTATACCCGTAAATGTCATCAACATTATCCTTAAATCGAGATTAATAATGTATATTTCATATCAAATCACTCATTTATATTTATTATTTAATGTTAAGTGATTATTAATATGATATTTGGTATTTAGCTATTTTTATTATTAAAAGATCGATTTATTGTGCGATAAATGCTGATTTTGTAGATCACGACAAATCGAGAGGATTAATGTCATTCAATCAATGGTCTCAAGATAATAGAGGAAGAAAATCGGAGCATTAAATGAAAGATTAATCAGATCAACACGCAAGCGTGCAGTGGGGAACAAGATAGACGAGAGAAACGTTTAACACGTGCAGAAAAAGGGCTCGGTCGACCGAGCCCTATCATTCGGTCGACCGAGTGTGTCGGTTCGGTCACTTATGGGATTTTTGCGTGTATATCTTCTAGATCCTTCATAAGTCGGCGTAAACTCCTATATAAGCAAGGTGTTAGCCTACGAGAAATTGTAAATCATACCTTGAATCCCTTTATTCTTTCTTCAATCTTACAATTCACAATATAACTTTGATACAATGTAGAATAATTTGAGGGTTTCCAAAGCAATTTAGGGGGCTTCAATATGTAAGCCTTTATTTTCTCGTTTCTTTCTTTTAAGTAATTAATCCCTCCCAATTATGCTTTATCGTTTGAATTAGTTAATCATAGCTAGATGATGTAGATCTAGGCTATGACGTTAGGGAGGTGGCGATACCTTGTCTATGAGGATCCCATAACCTACGTCATCTACTTAGTTTCTATCCATGAATCTGCATTGTTTAATTAATGTGTATCTAAGTTAGTTTATATGAATGCTTTACGAATTACTGTTTAATCCGTTGTGTATGATGAAACGCTGAGAGATATATTCAGGGATGCAATCTGGGGGAAAGGACCATTCGGTCGACCGAGTGTCTGTATTCGGTCGACCGAGCCCTGTTTTCATCCGTTAAATAGCCATGTCTTTATGGTTAGGTTAACTTAATAGAATTTATTATCTCAGTAGGTATGGCTATGGCTACGTTACTCGCTTAGTTTAATTAAAATGTGTAAGAAGGAATTACCGATATAAAACTCTTAGGTAGGCTCATGAATTGATCTTCGGACGTTCAGCGTTATCTAGGTAGGTTTATATTAGGGAATTGCGCGCACCTTGTTATACGTAGATCGTAAACTAGCATGAGACTATAACTTGGTAATTGTTAGTTGGACGAGAGTTTGAGTGATCGTTTAGGAAGTACGCCTAACCACAGGAATGTTGCCTAGACGAGGTGTACGATTAATATCGGCATCCTTAGAGTCGTAAGCGTGTGAGTTATATGAGATGGAGGCACTAAAAGGCGAAGTCACGTAACAATATCACAGTGATTTAGTGACTTACCGGTGCTAAGTCAAGTTAAAGAGGATGACTCCCGTAGCCAATCTAAGATAGATACAAACCGATTGACGAGTTAATAAGTTCGAGTTTATTATATAAATTATCTAGGTCCAAACGATAAAGACTATAATTGGGGAGGTTAATTACGTTGTGTCGAGTCGTGTCTTTACCTTTCTGTCTTATGTTGGTCGTAGACCGCCTCTATGTCCTTGACATGTTTAATTAATTGTTTGTATATAAGATGATCCACAATTGGTTCCCTGTGGGATCGACCTTGATTCACTATAGCTATACTACGATGGGCCTAGTGCTCTTGCTAGTATTGGTTTATGGTGGTCAAGTATATTATAACCTGATTGACCCCGATCAAGTTTTTGGCGCCGCTGCCGGGGAGCCAACGGTCAATTTTATATATAAATAATTTTTTATTCATGTCAAGTTTTCTGTTTAGCGTCAGTTTTTACGTTTTGAGTCCCTCTGGTTGTCTGTTCTGTCTGAAAATTCCAGATTCTAAAAAAAAATTAAAAAAAAATATATAGAAATTTTTTTTATTCGGTCGACCGGGAATTTATTTTTGTTTTGTTCTTGTTCTGTTCTGTTTACACGGTTTCTGATTTGTGTTTTTCGAGTCTGGAATTTCGCGTGTCTGTTTATCCCCGTATGTTTAATCCGTAAGTCGATAGCGCATGGGAAACCATGTTAAAATCAGTCTACGGTCTGTTTTGTTTTTCTTCTGTTTGCAGAAACCAGGGAAGCAATAATCTGAGTCAGTAATTTTTCAAGGACGCTAAGGAAATAACCCAACAACATGTGGAGCTACGAATCTGCGATGGGAAAAGCGATGGAAGCAATACCTTTAAAGCACAAAGATGGCTCCGATTTTTTTTTAAAAAGGCTTAAATTCTTCGTGGTACAATGTTGAAGGCAAGGTACTACCTTTTTTGCTTATGTTTTACTACCTTTTGTTTTTTTTTAGCATAAGTTATCCTATACATGAACCTTAGTATGAATCTTAGCCCGGAGTTGGTTTGTAAGAATAATTTTATTAGTGTCGAAGGTTTACGCCCCAAATCTGTCTCATCTAGAGGGTGTAAGGAAACATGTAGTCGTTGAAAGGAAGCGATGAATAAAGAGTTCCTCGTAGTTACGTTAAAATCTCATTGTCCTATGCATGAGATTGCTTCTGCGGCCGGGGGAGCAACAAATTGTGTAGTTTAAGCATTCACAATCTAAAGAAGACGTTGAGTTTTGAGAGAACACCATCTTCTCGCTTTCGTTGAGTTTTATGGTGATGGCTTCTCGGTGAACCCACCTTAAACGAGAAACGAGATTACGCTTTGGGTGACAATTTAGAAATCGGAGACTCTTAGTACATTGGTTCGAAATGGTCTAACCATGGCCGGGTGAGTTTAACCGAGCCTCGGCTCAATCGACTCCCCTCCACGTGTGATGTACGTTACAGCTAGTTCCACAAGACTTAGCATAGCCGATAAGCCTTCGGGCTAAACGGGGCTTAATCTTGACGGATTGGCACGAAGCTGTCACATATGTTCCAACGAATAAGACGGCGTAGGCTTGCCTACATAACCGACCTTATTCGAGTACTTTGATTCATTGTTTCTTATTGTCAAGGCCAAAACCGTAATTTTAACCAAATTCACTAATTCCTAAAATGAGAGCCGAGGTAAGAGCTTTGGATAAATGGTATGGATAAATGTCGTTTCCTAGGTCTCACAACCAAGGGAAGGGTATTAATCCGCAAAAGCAACAAGCCCACCTCTTATAGTGCGCGAAGGGTCAAAGTCTGGCGATCCAAGAATGATAACTGACAAGGATACTTTTTGGAAAGTCGAGCTGAGGACTTTAAACTCAGAACTACTTCTTTAAAACCCTTAGGATTTCTTTTTAGGATTTTAGGTTTTTCTTTCTTTGAGTCCAATAAAAGTAACGTGACATATGTTGAGGTTTTTTATTTTGCCGTGTTCTGATGGCCATTGGGCTAAGGATGTGCAAAACTTTTTTACTCAATATAGGCCACGTGAAATAGAGTTCCGTAGGAGAGTCGAAAAATTGCTAAAGAAAAGGAAATTTAGCAAACAACCTTAAGATGGAAGCATTAAGAGAGCTTGAGAATTATTGAAAATGTAATGATTGGTGCGAACAAGAACAATTTTGGTCAACTTCCAAAACCTTTTAGAATGGTGATCCAAGTGAAAATCCAAAGTGATGTGCAATTCATTCTGCAACTATCCTTATCTTTCCCTTTACACTTTGTCACCTTCAAACTTTTCGATCCTCTCACCAATCTGCCCCAACAGTTCACATTTCTAACCATTCTTTCATCGCCTCTCTTTCTTTCCATCCGTTTCACTCTCCTACCCAATCCCATTCCTTTAAACAATTCTCAATCCCATAAACACAATTTCTTACCCGTCCTTTATCTTTTCTTCCCATCCTTATGTGTATCTTTTTCTAAACCCAGCATAGTATCAACCTCCATTTTGTTTACGCATTACCTATGTGTTGCCGAATTTGAAATATTGCTAAGCTTTAATGATTATCTTTTATCATCCTAGTTGGGGGAAGTGTAGCTCTGACCCTAGCTAGATTTTAAAGGTTTTTGGTTCGATCAAAGTACAACTTATCTTTCTACCGAAAGTTTTAAATTTCACAATTTTTCCGTCTATTCCGGCATTTCTAGATGATCCGTTTTGTTCTACATTATCTCACCGATCCGACCTTGTTGATGACGGTTATGACTTTTATGTGATACATTGGGTTATTAGTAATTTCGAGGAGTAGCTACATCTCCCTAAGTTGTTGATATCCAATGCAAGCGAGAAGTTTCGCGCTAAGTATTTGATTTTATCTTTAGCCAATAGGTCGCATTGAATCGTTATACCTTACCAAGTTTCTCTTTTATACCGGATTTGAATACATAGTGAGCCAGTCACCCTCGTGTTTTCCCACGTCGGGTAATGCTTTTTGATCTTTGTCTTCTCCACCCGGTTTTAAGAATATTTAGGCGGTGGAGGTTGTAGATGAAGACCACCATCTTTAGTTGCTTGTTTATTTCTATTTAGTATTTTTCTTTTTGGTTTCCCTTGTCATTGGTTGTATAAAATAAAGTGGCTTAAACTGTTTTTAGGTATTTATACCTCATTACTGCCACATTATTTTATGACTTCCATAGACATGGTATTTGACGGTTTCGTGGAGTTTGTCTGCTTATACAGGTTTTCACTTGCTTTTCCACGACGTGCTGAAATTTACTCCGATCTTTTTCCTTTACTTGGACCCGTTCCAGAGCTAAGTCTTTTTCTTAAATTCTCATTTATTTTTGTCATTGAGGACAATGCCATGTTTAAGTGGGGGGTAGGAGACTTAGCCATGTTATGTTATAATTGAAAATTGAATGAAACGGTACAAAATTGAAAAAATTGAATAAATACCATATTAGGTATCTCGTACCCTTAGAATTGTGAGTTCCTAGCTAAGAATTGATAGGAAAGGAACCAAGTTTCATGAGTACATGATCATTTTATATTTATGTTAAGTAAATTTAAGGATATTCATGCTCGTTTTTGCAAGTAGTTATTTATTATTCAATTACTCAATCTGTGAATCAAGTATACCGCGCAAATCATAATAAGCGAAGAAATTATGTGTACATTGCATAGATGATTGGTTATGTAGACTTAGTGTCGATACTTATTGGTGATGTATTCTTATCTTCTTGCCAACAAAAGCGGAGTAATAAGCTTGAGACGTACCTGTGTTTTAGCAAAATGTTAGACACTTTGGGCTTGTAGTAACATTACCAAAGTAGCCCCGCGCTTGTGGTAATATTCGATGCTATACATGATCTAAGATAGGGGGATACTCTAAAAAGTTTTCTTCCTTGAGATTGATAGTATTTGAAAAATATGAAGATATGAAAAGAATATTCAACTCTTTAAGAGGCTTTGAGTAGTACTCGGTCTCCAAGTCCAAAAACCCTATAGATACGCTCTTGCTTATTGTTCTAGTGCTTTAACCATTGCGAGGCATAAGAAGTATGAATGCGAGGTTGGTAGGTTGAGATTGCGAAGTTAGCATAAACTCTAATCTTGCCACGGATATATAAAACTAAATGCACATGCACACATCACTTCGATTCATAGTAAGTAGTGAACAATGGATATCTTATGAGCATGACTAGTATGAGTTGACTTGAGTTTCTTGTATAAGTATGATTTGACCATAGAAAATGTTGTCTTGGGGAATGACTTATTGATGCTTTGTTCGGGACGATCAAAGTCTAAGTGGGGGTAGTTGATGACGGTCAAATTATACCCGTAAATGTCATCAACATTATCCTTAAATCGAGATTAATAATGTATATTTCATATCAAATCACTCATTTATATTTATTATTTAATGTTAAGTGATTATTAATATGATATTTGGTATTTAGCTATTTTTATTATTAAAAGATCGATTTATTGTGCGATAAATGCGATTTTGTAGATCACGACAAATCGAGAGGATTAATGTCATTCAATCAATGGTCTCAAGATAATAGAGGAAGAAAATCGGAGCATTAAATGAAAGATTAATCGATCAACACGCAAGCGTGCGTGGGGAACAAGATAGACGAGAGAAACGTTTAACACGTGCAGAAAAAGGGCTCGGTCGACCGAGCCCTATCATTCGGTCGACCGAGTGTGTCGGTTCGGTCACTTATGGGATTTTTGCGTGTATATCTTCTAGATCCTTCATAAGTCGGCAGAAACTCCTATATAAGCAGCAGCTACGAGAAATTGTAAATCATACCTTGAATCCCTTTATTCTTTCTTCAATCTTACAATTCACAATATAACTTTGATACAATGTAGAATAATTTGAGGGTTTCCAGCAATTTAGGGGGCTTCAATATGTAAGCCTTTATTTTCTGTTTCTTTCTTTTAAGTAATTAATCCCTCCCAATTATGCTTTATCGTTTGAATTAGTTAATCATAGCTAGATGATGTAGATCTAGGCTATGACGTTAGGGAGGTGGCGATACCTTGTCTATGAGGATCCCATAACCTACGTCATCTACTTAGTTTCTATCCATGAATCGCATTGTTTAATTAATGTGTATCTAAGTTAGTTTATATGAATGCTTTACGAATTACTGTTTAATCCGTTGTGTATGATGAAACGCTGAGAGATATATTCAGGGATGCAATCTGGGGGAAAGGACCATTCGGTCGACCGAGTGTCTGTATTCGGTCGACCGAGCCCTGTTTTCATCCGTTAAATAGCCATGTCTTTATGGTTAGGTTAACTTAATAGAATTTATTATCTCAGTAGGTATGGCTATGGCTACGTTACTCGCTTAGTTTAATTAAAATGTGTAAGAAGGAATTACCGATATAAAACTCTTAGGTAGGCTCATGAATTGATCTTCGGACATTCAGCGTTATCTAGGTAGGTTTATATTAGGGAATTGCGCGCACCTTGTTATACGTAGATCGTAAACTAGCATGAGACTATAACTTGGTAATTGTTAGTTGGACGAGAGTTTGAGTGATCGTTTAGGAAGTACGCCTAACCACAAGAATGTTGCCTAGACGAGGTGTACGATTAATATCGGCATCCTTAGAGTCGTAAGCGTGTGAGTTATATGAGATGGAGGCACTAAAAGGCGAAGTCACGTAACAATATCACAGTGATTTAGTGACTTACCGGTGCTAAGTCAAGTTAAAGAGGATGACTCCCGTAGCCAATCTAAGATAGATACAAACCGATTGACGAGTTAATAAGTTCGTTTATTATATAAATTATCTAGGTCCAAACGATAAAGACTATAATTGGGGAGGTTAATTACGTTGTGTCGAGTCGTGTCTTTACCTTTCTGTCTTATGTTGGTCGTAGACCGCCTCTATGTCCTTGACATGTTTAATTAATTGTTTGTATATAAGATGATCCACAATTGGTTCCCTGTGGGATCGACCTTGATTCACTATAGCTATACTACGATGGGCCTAGTGCTCTTGCTAGTATTGGTTTATGGTGGTCAAGTATATTATAACCTGATTGACCCCGATCAAGTACCGCTGATAACTGCTTTGTCTTTTGTAGGAGTTGAGGTACCATGTAGTATGGATTCTGCCTCTGTCCATTTTTCTCTCATTACTTCTTACACCAGGAATGAATCCAGCACCAATTCCCTGGATTTTATGCGGGCCTACGAAGGACAAGAAAAAAACGTTTGTCAATTCTACTGCCTTTTGATTTGTATCTTTTGTCCCTTTTCCCCCAAGTGAAAGTACTCAATTTACCACAAATGGAAGCATGAGATTTAACATCCTAGCAACCTCTTCCCATAGCTTAACCAATCAATATGTACGGTAGAACACCATATGGACGAGTATCAAATTCAAGAAAAGCGAAAAAACCACAACTTGGAATACAAATATAAGATGGAAAACCAATTTCCAAACTTTATCCCATATGTATCAACAAAAATCTACACACCATCGTAAAGCAAGGTACAATAATCAAAGGTTTTCTCCTTCCCCACTCACCATGAGCATAGATTAAGCCTAAAATCATCATCTTGGGGACTAATAAGTAGAAAGGTAAGAAATAAGACATACAAAATGAGTGCGGTTGAATCATCTTAAAAGATGTATTTATTACTAAAGATGTCACGGGACCATAAGCATTTTGTGACAAGAAAAATATTTTCAGACACAATGAAAGAGAAAAAGAATAATGCACCTATTCACACACAAACACCATTGGGGTTAGCCACTGGAACAACAATTAATGTAGTCAACCGGTCATCAAATCCTAGAACCATAATGAACCGAGATCAAATTCAGAGTGTATAACGGCAAAATGTATTACTTGCGCTGAATCCGAAATGAAATAAAAAGATTAGAAAACGAAAATAGAATTGTTATCAACATTTAGGTACTACCTGAACCGAGGTAAGCCAAAGGTGAAGTCAAGGACATACAGTTTACACCCCTCTGGCTTTAGAACTCGATGAACCTCCTTCAAAGCTTTATGCCGATCTATCACATTTCACAAACCATAGCCAATAGTGACAGAATCGAAGTAAGATTCAGGAAATGGTAAATCAAGTGCATTTCCCTCGACCCACCTACAATCATATATGCTACTTAACATCATTTACTGCCAATCTAACAGCAAACAAGGAGAAAGACAAAGCAAATATACAACAGCCTAAATGAATATTTGAACCCTACGCCGGTCCGAATGGGTATAAACTTGAGAATATCAACACGAATCGAATTTTGCCTCCTTCATAACTAAGCTATATAAATGCGGGAAAACGCAAATACTTTGAAGAAACATAAATATTTTTCTCAAAACGAGAACCTACATGCGCTTTGCCACTACAAGTTGATATGTAAAAGCGAGAATTACCGGTGCTCACTTAATATTTCTATATCGGTTGTTTGATCGTGAACGTTGCCGAGACGACGCAATCGACAATTGTTTATTTGAAAAAGCAAGACCGCTTAAGCGCAAGTTACACTAAGGTTCAGGGTATACATAATAGTAAGTTATTGAAGATACAAGCTGAAAGCTGAATCTAGCTAAAACCTTAAACTTAAAAGCCCAAATGATTATCTACTTAATTAAAACATAATAAAATGACTCTTTACTACTTTGATGTGCTACATCACATGGTTATTTGTAAATCAAAGTGCATACCAATTTTTGAATGCAATGATGTGTTCTCCTTGAGAGATTTCGCCAAGTCCGTTCTCAACACAAATGCTTGATCAAGCAAAAGCGTTTTCGTCCATGTAGCCAAGAAATAGTAAGGGGACTAAAAAGCGCACCAAATGATAACATAACAAAGCACAATTTCTAATTGTACCGGCTTTCTTCTGTTATTGTATTTATTTACGGGTGTTCACGATTCGGTTTATCACTTCGGCTTTAACTATTTTTCAAAAGCAAAATATGAAATCAAAACCAACCATATGAAATCAAAAACGACGAGTCAAGTTTATATACGATGTACTCTTTATTAAAGTTAATAAAATAGACATCATCTGTTTTCACGTTTCCGTTAGAAAAAAAAATCTAATTTGAAATAAAAATCAATCATGGCAAACATATAAACTTAATATGAGAGAAAAATGAAGTTTTCACTTTAAAAAAACATTTTTTCAGCTCGTAACCATAGTCATTTCTGTTCACATGTATATGAAAGAGGATGCGGTGATAGAGCTTGTTGTGTTCTTATTGAGTGTTAAAATTTCGTTGATATATTCATCCATGTACCGCACAATAGCCTAAACATACACAAGAAAATACATTCAATTAGTACCCGATGATCATGATACATACACACGATATACACACGCAATATGATTAAGCCAAGAAAAGAGCAAGTACCTCAAAGACCGAGTTACGCAATACAGCTAGGTGGGATTTGTAACATGTCTACATCAACATGAAGCACTTTCAAGTTCACAAGGAATCTGAAAGAATCAGGCAAATTTCGTATCTCATTATCACTAATATCCAACTCCTCAAGCATCTCGAGATATCCTATTGATTCTGGTAAATCTTGCAAATCTACAAAGTTCTTTCCAACATTCAATTTGTTGAGGTTAGCTGCAAAACAAAGGCTTTCGGGTAGTTCCTCAAGTTCATTAAAGCTAACATCAAGTTCTTTGAGTTGCAACAACTTCCCAATAGTTATAGGCAGCTGTATGATTCTGTTGTATCGAACGGTTAGAATCTCCAAACACCGTAAATTCTCTATTTCTTCGGGTAGAGATTTCAACCGGTTGAAATCTAACCTTAGCTCTACAAGCAACGAGCACGAACCAATCGTGTAAGTAACTTCTTCAAGCTCATTGTTTTCTACATTTAGCCTCCTCAAAGATTTCAAGTCTCCAATAACATCGGGCAGATAAATGAACCGATTCGAACTCAAATCAAGATCCATCAAGTTAATCAAGTTCCCAAAAAATGATGGCAAAAGTGTTCTTAATCTATTGGCACGTAAATCGAGTTTCATTAAGCTCGATAATTCAAAGCAAACGAACCGGGGAGGTTGATTATCCGATTTGAATGGATATCAAGCTTTTTTAAGGCCTTCAAGCTACTTACGGTGGATGGAAGTGCCATGATATGATTGTTTGCTAAGTTTAACTCAATCAAATGAAATAGCTTCCCAATTGATAATGGTATCCACTCAACTTGTTCCATCAATTTAGCTTGAAGATCAAGAACTTTCACTACTTCACATTTGGTATAACATTCTTCAATTATTGTTAAAATGACCATTTTCATGAGACTCAATTTCTTAACTACAAATCAAAATATTGGTTCGGTCCACAACCTACAACACCAATTCTCAACACACACTAAAAAAAAAGGACAAAAGTGAAATAAAATAAAATGAAATGCATTTACCTTCACTTTTGATCCTAATTTTATCATTTTGTGGACATTTTTCCCCAATTTCAAAATGCGGGTTCCCGAGATTACACTTCATTTCTACATGGGCATCTCCGTAAATCGAATCAAAATCTCTCAAAATCATTTCATCGGACATTTCAAAATTATTCTCGGCTTCAAACAAGAACGTGGTATCTTCTCGGAATGACTTGATTTAATAAAATCTCCTCAATTCTCGTTCGATCTTTGGAATTCGATGTCTTGATTTAATAAAAATGGATGTTTCAATCCATTTATAGATTTTCATGTTTTCGCTAATGTTTGTAAAGAACGGGTTTGATGGATCTTTATCGGCGGACAAAGCCATGGATCTTGGTTTTCTACGACCGGGAGTAAAGTTTGGGACTACACTCTATAGCAAGGGGGGAAAAACGGGGAAAAAAAGAGGCATAAACGACAACATAGAACGACGATGAAGAGACGGGAAGATCTAGAGGGGAGGAGAAGGCATGGAGGCCAACCATTGCTCTTCACGGACGGCGGTGGAATTGGGAAAAAGCGGAACAATGATAATATTTAACGAGAAGAAGGCGAAAATAAAAAGCACAAGACGACAAAATAGAACGACGAAGCGGTGGAGATGTAAATATATAAAGTACTTCAAAGGTATGATATATATATATATCCTTTTTTTTTTTCTTGAAATGACATTTTTTATTACCATAGAAATGCAAATTTTTTAATACTGCATTTCAAACCAAAAAAAATAAATTATATTTCGACATTCTTTTGGTCTATTTATCCAGCATATTTCACATAAGGTATTTCATAATAGAACATGTGTTTTTATTATAAATTTGTATAACTTAACAATTTTATGGTGTCGATGTAACCTATACTTACTGCATAAAAAAAATTAATAACCTATGCTTAGAAAATATAGTTGTCACCTTTAAAAATAAAATTAGTATATATATAATTTTTTTTGTTATATGTACTTTAAAAATTATCATTGTTTTTTTTAGGAATATATTTGATAACAATAATGTTGTTGTCTATTATAAAATTATTACACGTCTATTGGCTAAAAAGATTATATGTGTGGTATATATATATATATATATATATATATATATATATATATATATATATATACATACATACACACACAATATCATATGTCAAAACAATCATCCACGTCCACCTGACCACAATTTAGATCTTCGGCTCATGGTTCAATAATTGAGTGAACTGGTTAATGAATAGATGGTTGATGAACCGATAGTTCGACCACGGTTCGTTGTAGTTTAGATCACGGTTTAGGTCATTGGTCAACTAATATTCTTTTTTCACACACTCCAAAACGGTTTATCTCATCAATAATTAATCAAATCATACTTAACATAATATCAATTTGGTGTCATAATAGAATTGAACTTCAATTAACATATAGTTGGTATTTGGTCATTGAACATAGCAAGTATAGTTTTTTTTAGAAGAGCAAGTATAAATCATAAGGGGTTAAAAGGGATTAAAAATTGATAATGGGGTTAATGTGTTATGTTGGCTAAATTAGTACTTAGGATATTGACGGATTATGAATAACTCCAAGGCACGTAAGAACGCTGTCTTTTAAGAGACGTTTCGTCCCATACGATATGTCACTTAGGGATCAAACGAAAATCTCTCTCAGGATACATTGAGGATGTTTGATTCAAACAGTGCTTGTTTGAATCAAACCCAAGGACACTCAGGATATTTTTCTGATGATGCTGAAAAACGTGAGACATATTTCGTCAGCATACTTTTGCCTTTTAGAGGCTCAAGGTACCCCATAAATGAATGGAGGTACTCCTTACACGAAAGGGTCCTTGCAACTCTTGGATTTTTGAGTTGCATCCATTCGTAGGTTCATGAAACTGCATGAATTCTTTCACAAACTGATGAATGGATCCGAAAAATTGCATGAATCTCGTTCATGAACTGATGCATGTATCCGTTTAGGTCGAATCCCGTTTCGTTGCGATAACATTAATTCGTACAGCAACTCGTATACAACCGATGATAAAATATTTAGTTTATGAATATCTAACATGTTATTGTAATGACATGTGTATTACGATGATAAATATCAATTATACTTAAAAATTGTCTAAACGGTTTGATTGACTGTTTTGGTTGGTGACCCACTGGTTCATGAATAGTGGATCATGAACCGACAATTCGGACATAATTCAATATGGGTTAGATCACGTTTAAGGTCATTGGTCACTAATATTTTTTGGCACAATTAAAAGCTAATTTATATTATAAATGATTAATGGAATTAAACTTAAATTAATATCAATTTGGGGTTTGTAATCGAATTGTACTTCAATTAACTTCAAGTTGGTATTTGATCCTCGAATTATAGCAAGTATGGATTATAATAGGTTAAAAGGGATAAAGAGGGGTGTGGGCCGGGGGGGGGGGGGAGTTGTTTAAGGGATTTGGTGTAATATTATATTTGTAGTTCAATGATATAAACATCAACTATACCTCAAAATTGATTGAACCGCCAGATTGACGGTTTTGGTTGGTGACCCACTAGTTTATGAATAAGTAGTGTATGATCATACGGTTCAACCATGGTCTGAAACAGTTCAAATCACTTTTCATATCATTGATTAACTAATATTTTTTTTCACACACTTAAAAAAATAGTTTATTTTATTAATAATAGAGAGAATAATATTTAAAATGATATTCAGTTGGTGTTTGTAATCCAATTGAGCGTAGATTAACATCAAGATGGTATTCGAATTATAGTAATATGGATTATAGGGTGCTAAAAATGGATGAAGGGGTAATGGATTTTTTATAATGTCATGTTTTTATAGGGGAATGTCATGTATTTTAATGATATAACGTCAACTATACTCAAGAATCGACTTAAGTGCATGTTTGACAGTTTTGGTCACTGACCTATTGGTTCATTTCGGTCACGGTTCAAGTCATTGGTCAATTAATATTCTATTTTTTCACACACTTCAAATATAATCAACTTTATAAATAATTAATCAATTCGAACAAAAAATTATATCAAATTGGTGTTTATAATGGAATTTAACTTCAATTAACATCAAGCTGCTCTTGGTCATCGAATCATAGTATGCATGAATTATAGGGGGGTTAAAATTTTATAAGGGGATCAATGATTTACTATAATGTTATGTATGTATTTCAATGATATAATATCAATAGTATTTAAAAACTGACAAAACCAATTGATGGTTGATGATGCTAAATAATGCACCACTGGTTTAACAGGTCCACATGTAATCTAAGGGTGAGTCAAGAAGAATACGCACGGCTCGAACTGTAGCAAAGATAGTGTTTTTGGTGTTTTATGGCTGAGTCCAAAAATGTATCTTGGATTTCCTACGTATCCTGTGTATTGTCCAGGAATCAAGCCTTATGTAGTTCCTGGAGTAGTATATTTATAGGCATAAGTCCACCTTCTGCCCTAAAACTTAGGGCGGTGTTGTCTATTGACATAAATAACCCTTATTGGGTCTTGCCCCTTGCCCAAGTAACCCCCTGGATATTGGGCTTAAGAATCTGGGCTGGAACCCTGGTCTCGACTCGTATAACACCGACATGGGTGCTCGAGATGGGACACTTGCATGATCTGCTGGCTACTGCGGCCTTCATTGGCACGTCTCTTATTCGACTCGATGTGTATGTCAGAGGCTCGGACTTCCCCACACGCCAGCTGGACTAATTAGATAATTCCACGTGGAGGGGTGAAATCCCGTATCGTCATAAGCCCCCCAGATCGGAGTGAAGCTTATCTCGTATGATGAAGTCGGATCTGAAAATTTGAATTATCATTTCGATACGTGGCCTTATTTAGGCGGGAATATAGCTGGCTTCTTAGCCAATGAAGGCTGTCGTAGGGTGACGTCACACTGTATCAGTATTAAAGGGTGCAGGAAATGAAGCGTCTTTATTGGTCCACACGGGGTTTCTGCCCTTGATTATCGCGCTTACAGCTCTATAACTGCCCCCAATCTTGTCTTTTCAAATCATTTTGAAGATTTGCATCATATAAGGAGTCCAAGACACCGAAGTCTCTCATTTGCCATTCCAAATCTCTGCTTTAACCGAAAATATAAGTAAGGCATTTTCTCATTTAAGATCTTTCTTCCTTTCTTGTTTCGTTTATCTTTAGTCAATCATATGTCTAGGAGTGAGAGCGATTCTCAAAATAAGGAATAACTTGTTGTGGTAGAAGAAGAATCGGCGGAGAGGACAGTTTCTGAGCAACCGCTTGCTTCCGGTGAGAGAGTAACCGGAGAAGAAGAAGAGGGAAGAGGAGAAGAGGAATCGACCTCTCACCCTGTTGCAAATAAACGGAAAACCATGATGCAAGGCCAAGGACCCTATGGTTGTATATCCAACCTAACCCAAGAGAAGGCCAAGGCCGTCTGTCAGAAGTATGGCATCCCATACTCCTCTGAAAATATCAAAGTGTCTCACGGTCGATTCCAATACGCTTGTGATCCTCCCCCTGGGTTCTGTGCCTTTTACGAGGCATAACTGAAAGAGGGATTAAGGTTTCCCTTCGACCCGGCCCTTATAGAAACTCTCCGCCATTATCAGATCAGCATTACACAACTCGCTCCAAATGGAATTAGGAGCGTTATGGGCTTCGTATTGGCGTGTCGGATAGCCAAAGTTGAATTCTTGGTCCGGCTGTTCAGGCAGTATTATTCGATCTAAGCCTTGCAAGATGCGGGATGGTACACTTTCCAGAGGCATCCCCTGGTCTCGGAATTTGTGAGAAGAGTGACCTCGTCTCAGGGCGAGTGTAAGCCCCACTTTTTCTTCATACGTCACGGATTAGAAGACGCCGACATCCACACTTGGTATAAAAGACCTAGAAAGTGGCATGATAAACTGGACTCTGATGCCCCTACCGAATGTAGGATTCTCGAGAGAGTTAGCCCCGATGTCGCAACTCGAAACCTACATTCTTTATATCCTTTCGCTGATATCGAGATGGCGTGTCCGGGTGCCTATCTGGAACTCGATGAGGGCGTTCGAATATTGAGTAGGATTTTTATTCACTCTGTCGAGCTGCTACACTTTTGCATTTTTTTCTTTTTTCTATACTTACTTCTGTATTTACTGTATATTAATGTCGATTCTCTTCTCTTTGCAGTGGACTTTTTCTCAAAACTGGAGAATGTCGGTAAAATGCCTAACCCCAAGAGGGTGGATCCCAAGGAGATCCAGCGATTAGCTGGTATCGGATTGAAGAAGCCCGTGTCGGGCACAATCATTGCGGGAGGTCAAAAGACTCTGGCCCGATCTTCTATGCCTGCGTCGACATCCGACATCCTGAGAGAGCAACCTGACGAGGCCTAGGTGACCGAGCATCCTGAAGGAAGTTTCGTCCTGAGAAAACGCCAGAAAACCACAGAAGTTAGACATGGTGTCGGAAAAGAAACTCGCAACCTTCCTCCTCCAGTCTCGAGTGGTGTCGAAACGATCCCTGGAGTAATTCTTTCCGAGATGGAGGCCATGGCTCCTGAGGAGCTGAGTGATTATTATTCAAAAATCATCCGAGCTGTAAGTCTTCACTTCATTCTTTTAATTTTGTGATTTTTGTCTATTCCTTGAATTACCATCAATCCCTTTGCAGGCTTGGCTAACGGCTAAAGTGGCTATAAATCGGATCGAGTCCCCTTCTGCTATCCTCGAGGAACAAAAAGAGACAATAAACCGGCTGAATATGGAGATCGAGATGCAGAAAACTGTGGTGAAAAAGTTGGATGGTCGGCGTCTCAGACTTGAAGCCGACCTGGCAACCTCTCAGTACGAATTGTCCAAAGCGCACAAATTTATCCGACAGGGATGCTGAGCTGGAAAAGGTAAGATCGGAGCTTGATGAAGCCAAAGCTGAGCTGGCGGGATCTCGAAAAGCGCGAGACGATCTCCAATATAAGGTCGATAGCTATGCAGCTCGTCTGGACTCTGCCAAGAAAGACTTCCTGGCTTCTACAGAACTTGAGAATGACTTGACGTTGCTGATGAGTCAGGCTATGAAGGAGGGATTCTCGAATGCTCTTGATCAGGTCAAGGAGGTCATTCTAGACTTTGAAGTTTCTAGCATCGAGAAGGCCCATCTATACGATCCCGAGGCCATCCCTCGTTATAGCCGATACTTCACAGACTTCAAGGCTGGCATCTCCCTGCATGACAAGTATGTTGACCCTGCAATGGATGGGGATGGAGAGGAGCATATGGACTCGGAGGAGCCAACAGACCCAAACGCATCCACATCAAACCAGCCTGCCGCTTGATCTTGTTTCTCGTTGTTGTTTTGAACAATTTCATTCGATTTGGTTGTAATAACTTTTTATTGAACCTTTATCCCTCTGGTTATGCTTTTTGTCGAGACGAATAATCGATTCGATCACTTAGACTTTTCAATTTTGCATTTTGATTTTAGAATTTCAATCTATGCTTTTTCACTGAATGTCTTTCGTATCGTGTTGTTGATTGTTTTTTAGGGTGTAGTCCTTTGAACTTAATTCCCTTGCAAACGTTGCCTTGTGGGGTGTAGTCCTTTGGACTTAATTTCCACTGGGCCCCTCGAAGTGTAGTATGAGTACATGACTCATGGTACACTTGAATGAGTCGACTGAGCATTGTGCTGCCTTATAGGCTTGACTCGGCTACTCGGGTCGGAGCTCGATTCGACGGTCGTGCCTCGTCAGGCTTATGACCTTGTCGAATTGAAACCTCCTTATTCGACTGTCGCACTTCGTGGTGCTTATGAACTGGTCGAATAAGGTATCCATCGTGGGATCTTCCAATTGCCTCGCATCGTAGCTTATTGGCTGGTTGGGAGTGATATAAGTACTGTCAATGACTTGGCTTTATTCACCATTTTATTCCAACTCCATCATATCGATGAATCGTTGCCGCTGTCGAATTTTGCTCTTTTTCGCTCTTTTTTTTTTCCTTACATGAACTTGTAAGTAAAGCATAATTTGAAAAGAAAATCACTTAGATAAAAAGCATCGAGACCAACTGTCGTATCGACTTGTTACAAATAACTAGAAAAGTAGAACTGCAAATGAAATAGAGAAACAAATAGATCAAACATAGTATTTTCAGAGGTTGGTGGCATGCCAAGTTCGAGGCACCGTACTTCCATCCGACCTGCCAGTTGATACGATCCCTTAGGATGGACTTTCAGAATCTTGTATGGACCTTCCCAATTCGGCTCGAGTTTGCCTATTGGATCTTGCCTGCTTGCCTCGTTTTTTCTTAACACGGGGTCACCTACCTGGAAGTATTTGTACTTCACTCTTGCATTGTAGTATTGTGAGATCTTCCTCTTGTAATTTTCCATTCAATGTGCTGCAACCTCTCTCCTCTCTTCGACATTATCTCTCTCTTGTCGTAGATTGTCGGAATTGGTCTCAATGTTGTAGGCAAGAACTCGAGGTGATGATAATCCGATTTCGGCAGGTATCACTGCTTCACACCCGTAGGCCAAGGAAAAAAGAGTTTCTTGCGTGGCCGTATTAGGAGCTGTTCGATACGACCACAAGAGGCTAGGAAGCTGAGCAGCCCAATCTCGACCCTCGTCTTCCAATCGTTTCTTCAAACCAAACTTTATCTGTCTATTCGTTTGCTCGACCTGTCCATTGGACTGAGGTCGGTCCACTGAGGTTGTTCTGTGCTCGATCTTGTACACTTTGAGCTAATTCTGTACTCTTTCATCTAGAAACTGCGTTCCATTGTCTGAGATCAGATACTTCGGAACCCCAAAGCTGCATAAAATATTTTCCCAGAGAAATTTTCTAATGGTCGAGGCCCTGATGTCGGTAAGTGCCTTGGCCTCGACCCATTTGGTGAAGTAGTCGACTGCCACCACTTCAAATTTGAAGTTGCCCGGAGCTCGAGGTAAATGCCCCACTATGTCGACTCCCCACTCGTCAAAAGGCCATACCGACTCGATGACATTCATTTCCTGTGCTTGCTGGTGTGTCACCACGTCATGCACTTGGCAAGCTCTGCATCTCATCACCAGACAGTTGGCATCTTTTTGCATCGAAGGCCAAAAGTAACCGCCTAACTTACACTTTCTCGCTAGCATCCGAGCTCCACAGTGATTGCCACAAGCTCCCCGATGTATTTCCTTGAGAAGATATGCCCCATCATCCTCTGAGGCACAACGCATCCATGGGGTCACAAAAGATTTTCGATAAAGAACGTAATCAAACAGAGCATACCAGGAGGATTGTAGTCGAACTTTTCTGGCTTGGGACTTGTCAGACGGCAGAATCCCGTCCTTCAAGTATAGAGCTATCGGGTCCATCTAGGTTGACCCCTGAGTAACTGGTTGCACATCGACCTCGTTGTAGCTCCGTTCTGCTAACATTTCGACCAGGACCTTTCTTTTTTATTTAAAATTCGATGCGAGCTTGGACAATGCATCGGCCCTTTTGTTCTCGCTTCGAGGCACCTGTTCGATGCGAACTGTTTTAAACTTCAACATCAACCATTGAACCACCTTCAAATAACTCTTCATAGCTTCCTTTTTAGCTTCATATTCACCTCGTATGTGATTGACTACGAGCTGAGAGTCACTATATACTAGGAGATTCTCGACCCCTACTTGGATGCCAGCTTCAGACCCGTAATCATGGCTTCATACTCTGCCTCATTTTTGGTGGCCTTGAACTCGAATCGAAGCGCATAGGGGAATTCATCTCCCTTTGGACTGACCAATAATAATCCAGCTCCTGACCCCTCTTTACTAGATGCTCCATCGACATGGATGGTCCAATGTTCCTCTGGTGTTTGTTTCTTCTGCTCTAACTGAATAGATAATCCCTCGGCAATGAAATCAGCCAGAGCTTGGCCTTTAACTGCTGTTTGAGGTAAAAATTCGATGTCATACTCAGCTAATTCGACGACCCACTTCGCTAATCGACCCGATGTCTCAGGTTTAGCCAGAATTTGTCTCAATGGTTGGTCTGTGACCACAGCAATGGGATGTGCTTGAAAATAAGGCTTTAATTTCCTCGATGCGTGGACTAAACCCAATGCTAATTTCTCGGCTGGTGAGTACCTGATCTCTGCTCCATGTAGCGCCTTACTCACAAAATAGACTGGAACCTGTCCATGCTCCCCCTCTCGAACCAACACTACACTTACTGCCTCCTCACAGATTGCCAAATAAACCAGTAGTTTTTCTCCTTTCCGAGGTGAAGACAGAGTTGGTAAATCGGATAAATATTTCTTCAGGTCTTCGAATGCTTTTTGACGCTTGTCATCCCTTTGGAAAGGACTTACCTTCTTCAATATCTTGAAAAAGGGAAGCTCTTTGCGCTGATATCGATAGGAAACGGTTGAGAGCCGCCATACGACCTGTCAACCTCTGTACCTCTTTGATGCTACGAGGTGCAGGCATATTCCTGAGCACGTCGATCTTGTCTGGGTTAGCTCGAATTCCGTCTTTCGATATCATATACACAAAAACTTACCAGATCGAACCCCAAAGGTGCATTTCTTCGGATTGAGCTTCATGTTTGCAGCCCGGAGCACCTCGAAAACTTCTTTAGCATCGACAAGAAACTGCCCCATGGACTTGCTCTTGATTAATAAATCATCGACATACACCTCCATATTACGACCTATCAACCCCTTGAAGATCTTGTTGACCGCTCTCTGATAAGTGGCTCATGCATTTTTTAGACCAAATGGCATGGTCACGAAACAGAACGTGCCGAACTCTGTGATGAAGACGGTCTTTGCCGAGTCTTGGGGATCCATGAAGATCTGGTAATATCCCCTGTAAGCGTCTAGAAACCCGAAAACTTCAAAACCCAACATCGAATCGACCAGCTAATCAATTTTAGGAAGTGGATACGAATCTTTAGGGCACGCCTTGTTTAAATAGGTGAAATCCATAGACATTCGCCAACTCTCATCTGGCTTCTTGATCAAAACAGGATTGGATAACCACTCCGGGTAAAATATCTCTTTTACGATGCCAGCAACCAACAATTTATCCACTTTCTTCTTTACCGCCTCTTTCCTCTCAGGGGCGAGGTTTCTCTTCTTCTGCAGTATCGGCTTCCTCTTTGGGTTGACATTGAGTAGATGCACAGCAATATCTGCCGAGAGGCCTGACATGTCGTCGGCCTTCCAAGCGAACACATCTCGATACTCGACCAGGAGGACGACCAAGGCTTGCATGTCGGGGTGTGATATCCACTTCCCGATCTGGACCCCTTGGCCTTCTTCCTCCTTCCACACGCGAACTTCCTCTGTCGGGTCGACAGAGACCCAGCTCATGTCTTCCTCTTCTTCAGGAATTAATTCTTCGACCAACACCTGTCCGACACCTTTCCCTTTTATAGTAATCAAGCTACAATTCCTTGCAATTTCCACATCTCCTTTTACCTCGTGGGTGCCATACCAGGTGGGAAACTTCATACTATTATGGAAGGTAGAAATGATGGCTCTCAGGTCGTATAAGGCGGGTCGACCTAATATCGCATTGTAACCCGATGGGGCTTTAACTACGACATAAGTCATTTCCATTGTTCTGCCTTTTTCCCCATCCCCCACTGTGGTCAGTAAGTTTATCGACCCGACAGGGTGGATGGCCTGCCCCGTAAATCCGAACAAGGGGGTCGATAACGGCACAATGTCCTCATCTTTAAACTTCATGGCTTTGAAGGCTGAGTAGTAGAGGATGTTGACTGCACTTCCACTATCGACACAGACTCTTTTTATCAGGCATCTGCTTATTACTGCCTCTATTACTAGCCCCTCATTGTGGCTGTGGGAGCTGGCAATGTCATCCTTGGGTCCATAACCCACTTCCGTCGTGAACCTAAGCTTTTTCGTTTCCCTCGATCCGCCTGTTGACTGTCGACTGGATCAAGGTCGATCTGACTCGTGATCGGCCACAATTGTGTTGACACCATATCCGTGCGATTATCCCCGTGGGGGTCTCGATTTTGATCCTCCTTACGGTCGTCTCTACGGTTATCTCTGTGAGTCGGCTCGGGCGACCTGTCCCGACGCCTCCAATTATCTCGACGTGGCGATCTGTCTCTCCCCTCGTTATAACTCTTCCTCTTATATTCTCGACGATCCTTAGGCTCGTCCTTCTATGATCTGTCGACCACCTCATCTAACCGACCCTCTTGAATGCACGCATCGATATCCCTCTACAGGTCGAAACACTCTTCTGCGTCATGCCCCACATCCTTGTGATAGTCGCAATATTTGTGGGTATTCTTCCTCTTTTTTGGGTCTTTGGACATCGGTTTAGGAGTTCATGCAATGTTTTCCTTGACCATGATGGCCAGCACCTCCCCTCGAGATCGGTTGAGAGGGATGAAATCTCGATCTTTTAAATTCCCCTTATTTCCTAACCGATCCGTGATCGGTGCGGTCAATCGATCGAACACATTTGACCTTCCTTCATCATTCCGACCCTTAGGCTGACCCTTGGTCTGGCCTCGGGTATCATTTCTCGAATTGAGGCCAAGTGAAATGGTGTGCAGACGCACTGCCTCTTCACCTTGGCAAAACTTGTGGACTATGTTCACACATTCGTCCATGTCCTTGGGCATCTTCTTAGAAAGTTTTTCATATCGCTTCATATTGCGCAGACCTCCGACAAAGGAGTTGACCTGAAGCGCATCAATGGCATTATGCACCTTCATAGCTTCGAGATTAAAGCGCCTCATGAAGTCAATGGTCGATTCTCTTTTTTCTAGCTTGATGTTCATGAGGTGAGTGGCACTGAGGTGGAACTTCTTATTCCCAATGAAAGCATCTCGAAACTTCTGCCCCAACTGTAGAAAACTAGAAATCGACCCGGGTCGTAGCTTATGAAACCACTCCCGAGCTCGACCTGTAAGAAAAGTATCGAAAGCACGACACTTCATGGCATTGTTGGCATTCCTTAATCTCATCAGTGAGATGTATCGATATAGGTGATCCTCTGGGTCCGTAGTTCCATCATATGGTTCCATCTTTGGTGGCTTAAAACATTCAGGCATCGAGAATTCCTCTATCTCGGGACCGAATGGCGACTCGAGCCACTCTGTGACCTGGTCCTTTCCTACGATACGATTGAACTCATTTCGAATACTATCCTCAATTTGCCTCGGGGGCTTTTCATGTCCAGGATTATTCTTGGCGCTGGTGACACTGACTTCTATTTCGTCCGCACACTCTTCTCGAGGATCGACAGGTTTCTTTCCCCTTGCAGTCTCGAGCTCCTTTCGACCCGGTGGATCTAACAGGTGCTCATCTAGGGTGTTATAGATTCCTTTATCGATGAATGCAGATGCCACTACTCGTTTCAGGGCATCTTCATCCAAAGACGCCAAGTGATCAGCCATGTCTTGCAACTGTGGGGGAAGTTGAGGCTTTGGTGGCTGTGCAACTGCGGGTCTAGATCCAGTGGGGACTTCAGGTACTTGGATTTGTGCCCCTGCTGGATCTAAATCCGTGTGCTCTTCAGTCTGTAGGTTCTTGCTGCCCGTAGGTTTATGTCTCCTGGGTGGTGGTGCCATTGCAATATCCTTAACAACACACCGGTAGAAGGCCCTCCTTCTAGCGCCAAATGATGATGCTAAATAATGCACCACCGGTTTAACAGGTCCACATGTAATCTAAGGGTGAGTCAAGAACAATACGCATGGCTCGAACTGTAGCAAAGATAGTGTTTTTGGTGTTTTATGGCTGAGTCCAAGAATGTATCTTGGATTGCCTACGTATCCTGTGTATTGTCCAGGAATCAAGCCTTACGTTGTTCCTGGAGTAGTGTATTTATAGGCATAAGTCCACCTTCTGCCCTAAAACTTAGGGCGGTGTTGTGTATTGACATAAATAACCCTTATTGGGCCTTGCCCCTTGCCCATTGCCCAAGTAACCCCCTGGATATTGGGCTTAAGAATCTGGGCTGGAACCCTGGTCTCGACTCGTATAACACCGACATGGGTGTTCGAGATGGGACACTTGCAAGATCTGCTGGCTGCTGCGGCCTTCATTGGCACGTCTCTTATTCGACTCGATGTGTATATCAGAGGCTCGGACTTCCCCACACGCCAGCTGGACTAATTAGATAATTCCACGTGGAGAGGTGAAATCCCGTATCGTCAATGGTTTTGGTTGGTCACCCACCGGTTCATTTATGAACAGACGGTTCGATCATGATTTGATACAGTTCGAGTCTTGTTTCAGGTCATTAGTCGACTAATATTCTTTTTTTATCACTTGAAAAATATTTTATTTTATAAAGGACTAATCAAATCGAACTTTAAAAAGTATCAACCCATTATTTGTAATCGAATTGAACTTCAAGTAACATCAACATGGTATTAGGTCATCGAATATGTTATCAAACACCATTTAATTTAAATATCACTTAATTTTCAGAATAATTACTTACTAATATTAGCAAATAGTCCAAAGCATATAAACGTACTACTAAAAGTGTATGATTCGTCTTCAAAAAGAATTTAAAAAAAATTGTGTTAAAAAAACCCTACGGATTAATAAGATAAGAATAACAACAAAACAATAACTAATAAGGAAGCATCGTATAATTTTTTTTTTTTTTTTTTTGGAACAAGCATCGTATAATTTCAACAAAATGAATACAAGTCAACCACCATGATTTAGTAGTATATAAATTATATTTTTTTTACTGTCATATCAATTATCTTAAAAAGTTAAGATAAGTAAACAAAAGGGGCGTTGAAATCCATAGTTAAAAAATCGAAGAATTGTATTTATGAAAATCTGAAGGAAAAAAAAAAAAAAACGAGTTTGTTAAAAAATAACTTTTAAATAACTTTTGTTATAAAAAAAGAAAAAAGAAAACGAGTATTATAACTTTTTTTAGGGTGATAAGAAATATTAAAGGAGCCAGATATGTGCTTAAAAAATAAACGAGAGGCATAAAAAATGAAAATACGAAATGAAAAATTAAAGCACAGTAATCGAACTCAAGACCCACACTTTTGGCCATAGATCTATATTCAGACTATGTGCTAGATTTAGCTTCCACAATTTTTTTAACACCAAGAATTCAAAGAGGATCCAAGAAACATTGTATCCAAGTACAAATTTTCTATCTGAAGAAAAAGAAGCCCAGTCTGCATAAGAGAATCCCTGCACATCCTGATTAGTACCAACAGGAATAAAAAGACAATATTTCAAAGTCCCCGTAACATATCTAATGACCTCTTTTAGGGAAATCCAATGATCAATGGTAGGTGCTTGCTTGTGTTGACTCAAATAGCTCACCACATAAGTCAGAGCATGTCTGATGGATGTCAGAAACTGAAAACCACCAATAGCACTTATATAAATAAGAGGGTTCTTCATAGGTTCACCTTGATTAGGACTCAAATGATTCCCAACAGTCATAGGAGTTGATTTTGTCGGAATTATCACGGGTGCGGTTTGTGTGCTCTTTATGTTGATATACCAAACCCGAATACGGTCCATCGGACCCGTAAACAGACCCGATCCAGCGGTCACATCTTATCTTTCGACCTCCATCGCTTCCAGTTTGCCTGGTCGTAAGTCGAGAACCATGTCACTCAGCTAGCATGCCCTGTGCATAACCAAGGCTGGGGACCGAGCACGCTGGCTCCCAGTCAGCTGTCCGACTAACCGGGCGTGCCCGCGATTTTAGAAGAACATGATCCATACTTGGCATTAGCGAGGACAAGACTAAATACCATACGGGTAAGAGGACAACACTGCGACCATCGAGTTCACGTGTCCGACTCTTCTAGCCGATTACTATCTTGATTGTATTTAATTATGTCATATCGTACTTAATTATGTCCTGTCGCAATTAGCCTAATCGCCATTAGTGATCCGCCTATAAATGGGGGTACCTTGTAATTCATTATCCATCCAAGAATTAATATAAGCAGACTAGACTCTGCCTCGCCATTTGAAGCATTGTGTCCGACACCGGAAACTCCATCCAGTTCATAATAACCACCACCTCCTACCGGAGAAATCACACCTAAACAGCCAGATAACCACGTTAAAACACCGTTACCGTCACCCTGATATTTTTGGCAATATCATATGTGGATATCTGGCTTAGTTTTAGTGTTTATGTTACGTATTATTCAAGAATGCTTATGAATATTAGCAAGAACAATATACATGTCTTGTTTCTCAAAAAAAAGATATTACTTGCATCTTTAATATATAAACGTTTCATATAATAATTGTCTGAAATTATACTTTTTGTTATTATTAATTGATAATTTATAATATTTTCAAATTTTATTAAGTTTAAACTTATTAGACACAGATGCAAAACTCGAGTTCAGCTCGAGTTTTTAAATTTCTTGAAACTTAGGTCGAGTTTGAGTTCGAAATACTCTTGCACTATCTCGGACTCGAGAATATTTTAAGTATTATTTGGTTTGGCTCGCCTCGTTTACCCGGTCTCGTCCTAGAAATGGCATTAGATCGAGTAAAGCCATTGATGTCCCCATGATATTACCTAGTAGTAAAGGCTTGAGTGTTTTAAAATGGCAGTTGATCCTTAAGCTGGAGTGTGGATGTTCGAACTCTGTAAAGAGGGAATTCTTTCAGTTATTTGGTATAATTAATAGCAAACTCATGATTCCGTAAATTAGGACTTCTTTCAAGTCTTTGATATAATAGATAACGCCAGTCACTAGGTTACCTGATTAATATCTCATTTCATTATATGGGACAAGAGGGTGAGCAGGGGCAGACCTTGTATGGGGCAAGGGGGCATATGCCCTCCTAATTTTTTTTTTAAAAATACCTATATTACCCTGTTTATTAAGAAGCATATAATAATAAGTATCGTATGTTAAAAGAAATACATGAATGGCAACAAAGATGGTAGAGGTACATAGTTTTTTGTTTGTTTGTTTAGGTTGTTGGTTTGACACTTCGACTCACGACAAACGTAACTCCCCGTTCCCGGACACCGAGTCCTTATCCGGAAAAGGAACGTTCGGAACGTATAAAATAAAAATAAATTCACTTTATACGTAAGCCTCTACTACGTCGTATCAAAAATAAGCAAACGGAAGCAAAAGACTCGGGTATAAAAATTCCGAACATCCAAGAATAGAAATGAAATCTAAAGATGAAAATGTAACTTATTACATTCAAGGAAAAATACGAAATCCAAAAGAAACGTACGATATTCTCAAAAGTAACGTAAAAGTACTACAAGTTTCGAAATACCAAAAGTCTAACACGGTCTAATAATTGAAAGGTAAAATAAATGAAAATAAAGTCTTCAACGAGGCGTCGTCAAACGTCATCATCGAACTCATCCTCGTAACTATGATCCACCTGTTCGTCTTCTCACCCCCAAACACATAGAAAACATGTATTTGAGGTAAGTACAACGTACTTAATAAGAAAGAGAAGCTATGACCACAATTACTATTTATAAAGAAAAGATCTTTAAAAGCTTATTAGTTTATGTATGACCGACTCAATCTGGGGTTCATTCCATGTCCATCAACATGAATTGACTAAACGTTTCTACATAACTTATCTATGTTACAACCGCACTCAAGGGCACTACGCATATCCAAACTGGGGATATTCTTGGCAACATATTAGTGGATCACACCAATATCCACGAAGTCTAGAAAAGGTAGACTCCGATAGTACGTGCATCTCAGCGGAGTCCCTCCGTACTTAGGGTTTTGTTGACCTACAGAGTTCTTCCACCTTCAGAGGTAGCACACACATCACGATATAGACTGGTTCCTATCCAAGAGAGACATGTTGTTTAATCTTTTACTAGTCGGGTACGTATTTATTAAATGATTAACTAACCACCTAAGTGTTTTCAATTAAACTCCCTCACAAATACTACTCTCTTCCTAGACCACTAGACATAAACAAGGCCTAGCAATTACACAGACATTGATGAATACTAATTCATCAAAGCACAAGCCTATCATGCTCTTCCGACGGATCCGAACTTCAACTCCCTTTAAGAGTACATTCGATGTTTTAACTGAATGAATCAGAAGCTCAATTCAGGCTTGTTTATGTTTATGAAATGTTCACGTATCACAAATTAAGGGTTTAAAACAATAATAACTTGATTATGAAGCCCGAAACCAAGCTGAAACGATAAAACCGTAAAAACAAGGTAAAACAGGTTTGCCTGGATGGTACTGAATATCCAAATCATAGTCCTTCATGAACTCTAACCATCTCCTTTGTCTCATGTTCAGATTCTCTTGAGTGAAGAAATACTTTAAACTTTTGTGGTCGGTGAAGACCATTGCCGTAACTCTGTATAAGTAGTGCCTCCAAGTCTTTAATGCAAACACTACTGCTGCCAACTCTAAGTCGTGTGTCGGGTAGTTCTTCTCATGCACCTTCAATTGCCTATATGCATAAGCAATCACCTTTCCTCCCTGCATCAACACACAACCTAAACCCTGCCCCGAAGCATCCGTGTAGACATCGTAGTTATCAAAGATCTCCGGAACTGCAAAAACTGGGGCTGTAGTCAACTTCTTTTTCAACGCCTGAAAAGCTATTTTCACACTCTTTAGTCCATTCAAACTTCACATTCTTCTGTGTAAGTTTAGTGAGTGGAGTAGCTATTTTCGAAAAGTCTTGCACAAACTTTCTATAGTAGACAGCCAAACCAAGAAAGCTCCTTACTTCAGAAACTGTGGTAGGTCTAGGCCAATTCTCAACTGCCTCAATCTTTGCCGGATCAACTTGTATGCCATCTCCAGAAATGACTTGACCCAAGAAACTAACTTGCTTCAACCAAAAGTCACACTTAGAGAACTTAGCAAACGACTGGTTCTTCTTCAACGTATCCAACACTATCCTTAAGTGTTCCTCATGGTCCTTCTCATCCTTAGAGTATACTAGGATGTCGTCTATGAACACTATCATAAACTTATCCAAGTATGGCATGAAAACTCGCTGCATCAAATCCATAAATGCAGATGGAGCATTAGTGAGTCCAAAAGGCATAACTAAAAACTCATAATGTCCATACCTCGTACTAAAAGCCGTCTTCGGTATATCAGCCACTTTAATCTTCAACTGGTGATAACCGGACCTAAGATCAATCTTAGAGAACACTTTCTTGCCTTGCAACTGGTTAAACAGATCATCAATCCTCGGCAAAGGATACTTATTCTTGATGGTAAGGTTATTCAGCGCTCTGTAATTGATACACATTCTCATGCTACCATCCTTCTTCTTCACGAACAAAACAGGGGCTCCCCAAGGCGAAGTACTGGGCTGGATTATATTCCTCTCAAGCATATCCTTAAGTTGAGCCTTCAACTCTTTTAATTTAACCGGTGCCATTCTATAGGGTGCCTTAGCAACTGGTGCCGCTCCCGGTATCAACTTGATCTCAAACTCGATTTCCCTATCCGGCATATTTCCCGGTAACTCTTCTGGAAATACCTCAGGGTACTCTCTTACTACCGGAGTTTCTTCCAACTTAGGCTTCACTTGTTCCACATCCACTGCGTACAACAAGTAGCCTTCACAACCCTTCTGACAAGCTCTAATTGCCTTAACCGCTGAAATTATCGGATGTCGCTTCTTACTCGGCTTGTACACATTACCCTGATACGTTTTATCTGATTTCCCAGGTACTTTGAAGGTCACTTTCTTCTCTCTACAATCCAAGTGGACAAAATTCTTAGATAGCCAATCTATTCCAAGAATCACATCAAAGTCTGAAAAGTCTAAAACTGTGAAGTCGCTCTTGCATCGATAAGATCCAACTCGAACTTCCACTTGAGGTATCATCCTAGTTACCTTTGTTACCTTTCCTAATGGTGTAGTTATCTCCAGAGTGTTTCTTAAAGGTTCCGAAGGTAAACTCAACTTCTTAGCTATCTTGGCTGACACAAAGGTGTTAGACGCTCCCGTATCAAACAACGCTCTGACCACTAAATTATCTAACATTATCGTACCTAAGATGCATATTCATTCATTTAAATAAAATTACAGCATGAATAAACGTGCTATAAAAATACCTTAATAAAATAAACAGCAACGATAAGGTACCTGAGATAACATCGCCCTCTGCTTCTGCATCCCTAGCGTCAACGGCAAAAACTCGGACTGGTCGACTTGGGCCGCTTCTACCGTTTCCTTGGATCGAACTGCCCTTGTTTCCTCTGTTTGGACACGTTCTAGAAAAGTGTCATGGCTCTCCGCAAACGTAGCAACCATTAGTATTTTTCTTGCACTCCCCTGAATGATTCCTGTTGCACTTGGAACACAAAGGTGCACTGTTTGGGGCCTTAGCTGCCGTGGAGCTGTTGTCTTCTTAGTATTCTGTTGCGGTGCTCCTCGATAATTACCCTGACTCGTCCCAAAGTTTCTCTTGTTTCCAATGACAACCGTGGCCTTCTTCCTGAAGGTCTCAACCTCCAAGGCTTTATTCAATCGTTCTGCCATAGTCCTTGCTATAAATCCCAACATGCCAGACTGAATCTCATAGGCCAATCCTTCCTTGTAAAGGGCCATTTTCCTCTCTTCCACTCTCATAAGCTCGGGATAGAACCGTCCCAACTCATTAAACTTATTGGTATACTGAGATACCGTCAAGTGATTACCTTGCTTGAGTTTCAAAAACCGACTTGCCTTATCCACTTGCACTGTTGCCGGGAAGTACTCGTTGTAAAACATTGCTTTGAAAGCTTCCCAGTCTGTTACTTTGCCATTGCTACTCTGTATCACATCTATCCATGCTTCAGCTGCACCCAAAAGAAAACTAACCGCCAGTTGTGCCATCTCAGTCTCAGGCACATGTATATTCCTGCATGCCTTTTCAAAACTTCTCAACCACTCTTCAGCCTTTAAATCTTCTACATTCCCATAGAAATTTTTGACCCGATTCCTTCTCATCCTTGTATACCAATCCATAGGCGGCACTTGCTCAAATGCTGGTCTAACCGGTGGAACTGGTGGGTAAATTGGAGGGTAACCAAAAGGTACTTGCTGCTGATACTGCTGTAGTTGAGGGTAGATTGGATTCACTTGAGGCTCAGGCAGAAAAGGGTGGTATCCCTGATGGTAATTTTGGTGATGTTGTGGGGTTGGCTGAGCTTGGTGGAAACCAAATGGGGGATAACCGAAACCTTGCTGATGGTCCAAAAGCGGTGAAAATGGTACGGTAGGTCGAGGGGTATGACCTACACGAGGTGGGTAGAAAGCCTACTGTTGTTGGTGAAACACCAGTGGTGAGGGGTGGCTCACTGGTGGAGGGTAAACGCTGACTGGTGGAGGATAAAAGGTTTGTTGGTGTGGAGGGTAACTTAGCGGTGGTGGTACAAAACCTGCTGGGACATCACTTACCAAATTAAACTGAACCGAACTCCCCACGTGCCATCGTGGAGGTTGCTCCTGATGAGGTCGTGGTGACAAACCCTACTGAGACCTTGGTGTGGGTGTCGCAGTATGAGGTGGTGGTGATAAGCTCCGCTGAGGTGGAGGAATCTGCCTCACAACACCGCCTCCTACTACTGGCTTTGGACTTTCCGGACGGACTCCAGAAGTCTCTGCACCCACTCCAGTTCTCGTGAACACCATCCTGATGATCAAAGAAAACTAGAACGTTACTAAAAGATCTAGAGAAACTTATCTTAAAAGAAAGGAAGCCTAAAAGACGCTTCTCTCTGATACCAACTGTAACGCCCCGTTCCCGGACACCGAGTCCTTATCCGGAAAAGGAACGTTCGGCACGTATAAAATAAAAATAAATTCATTTTATACGTAAGCCTCTACTACGTCGTATCAAAAATAAGCAAACGGAAGCAAAAGACTTTGGTATAAAAATTCCAAACATCCAAGAATAGAAATGAAATCTAAAGATGGAAATGTAACTTATTACATTCAAGGAAAAATACGAAATCCAAAAGAAACGTACGATATTCTCAAAAGAAACGTAAAAGTACTACAAGTCTCGAAAGACCAAAAGTCTAACACGGTCTAATAATTGAAAGGTAAAATAAATGAATATAAAGTCTTCAACGAGGCGTCGTCAAACGTCATCATCGAACTCATCCTCGTAACTATGATCCACCTGTTCGTCTTCTCACCCCAAACACATAGAAAACATGCATTTGAGGTAAGTACAATGTACTTAATAAGAAAGAGAAGCTATGACCACAATTACTATTTATAAAGAAAAGATCTTTAAAAGCTTATTAGTTTATGTATGACCGACTCAATCTGGGGTTCATTCCATGTCCATCAACATGAATTGACTAAACGTTTCTACTTAACTTATCTATGTTACAACCGCACTCAAGAGCACTACGCATATCCAAACTGGGGATATTCTTGGCAACATATTAATGGATCACACCAATATCCACGAAGTCTAGAAAAGGTAGACTCCGATAGTACGTGCATCTCAGCGGAGTCCCTCCGTACTTAGGTTTTGTTGACCTACGGAGTTCTTCCACCTTCAGAGGTAGCACACACATCACGATATAGACTGGTTCCTATCCAAGAGAGACATGTTGTTTAATCTTTTACTAGTCGGGTACGTATTTATTAAATGATTAACTAACCACCTAAGTGTTTTCAATTAAACTCCCTCACAAATACTACTCTCTTCCAAGACCACTAGACATAAACAAGGCCTAGCAATTACACAGACATTGATGAATACTAATTCATCAAAGCACAAGCCTATCATGCTCTTCCGACGGATCCGAACTTCAACTCCCTTTAAGCGTACATTCGGTGTTTTAACTGAACGAATCAGAAGCTCAATTCAGGCTTGTTTATGTTTATGAAATGTTCACGTATCACAATTTAAGGGTTTAAAACAATAATAACTTGATTATGAAGCCCGAAACCAAGCTAAAACGATAAAACCGTAAAAACAAGGTAAAACAGGTCAAACGCCCGTTTGACATCCTATGGACACCCGTTTAACATCGAACGCCCGTCCACTAAACCCCAAACTCCCGTCCGTCAAAAATGGCTACATCCTGAATCAAAAGTCTAACCTCAAACGCCCGTCTGCCTTGTGCAAACACCCGTTTGAGCTGCTATGATCGCAAACGCCCGTTTGCCTGGGTTTTTCCCAAAACGCTATAATCTTCAAAACGCGATTTCTAAGTCATATCTAACCTAATTCACATCGATTTCAACACAGTAAAACGTAGATAAACATATCTAAACATCCCATAGCATCTATGATCCTTTGATCAACAAAAAACACATCTTTCTAGCATTAAAACGCATTAAAGTATGCTCTAAACCCTACAAACGATAATTGAGATCATAGGAAGAGTCTCTTACCTAATTGCAGCCAAAAACCAAATTCAAAAGCCTCTGAAAACCTGCTTCACTTCCCACCAACTGATATCCAAACGTTGCCCTTCTCACAACGATTCCAAATCTCTCGTCTGATCTGAAAACGATCAAGAAACGCTTCAGATATTGTGACAACTCTCTTGCTCTTTCTTCTCTTCCAAATTTGCGCAGAGAAGAGGTGTGGAAACTGATTTTCTGATTAGTGTGTAGGTTATGGGATTAATGTGTGTTATTTTCCTTAAATACCAATTTCCATAAAATCCCTTTTTCCTTGATTACCCTTTAATTACCAAAAATCAGAGTTTCCCTTTAATTAAATACACATAATTTCGAAAATTACATATATATAATTAACACAATACTTAACTCCAATAAAAGAAAAGAAATAATAATATTCCGTTTTCGCAAAATGACACGTCTGCCCTTTCCCGAAAATCGGAATATTACAACAAATGCTATATTTTTAATATTTTTTTGTGGGAAGTGATACGGTTACTTTTTCAAATCTACATTATATTTAGACCATCATCACCTCACAACATACTTTTCAATTGTAAAAAAATTAAAATAAAAAAATGTGAAACATTCACAACCATAAGATTTTGTTGGATGTAAAAATTGTGTAGACTTAAGGGAGTAACTCTATCATTTCCCATTTCTTGTTCTTTTATCCATATTCTGGTTCTTTTTTCTTTTTTCCTTCCAAATAACTCTTAATTCTTTTTAACATGTTCCTCCTTTTTTTATTAAAAAAAACATGTTTCTCTTTTTAATATAAATTTATCTTCTAATATATTGTCTCTTTTCTAAATTATTTTTTTTCATTTCATTTATTTCAATCTTTTTGGATTTTTAGCAAATTGAACACATTTAAGATTTCCGAAAGTAATTTCATGATAAAATTAATAGTTAAATGTTAAAAAGGACAGAATAAAGATGATATCTAGCATTTAATCCAGTGGAATTGTTTTTGTGTCATTAAGGACAAATTAACATTCTACTGTACCATTATGTCCCTCCCAGAATTAACGCGCTTTGTAACCGTATATCTATTTGTTCGACAAATTTGCATATTCTTCATCCATCTACTTTCATCGATCTGTTTCTCCCCTTTAAAAAAAACCATATGTTTCATCTGCATATTCATTTAACCAATTTCCATCTAATTTCATCAGCTTTCCTATTAGCAGCAATTAATATAGGCACAAACAGATGAAGCCCGTGTTATGTCATTCAAATCTGATACAATGGAACAAGGAATAAGATCAGTGGATGCCTTGAAAACGCAATTCCGTAAAGGATTAGTGGAATAGCAATTTTGTAAACAAATCACTAGATCGGTTGCTTCATCACCATGTTATTAGTAATTCATTTGCAAATTCCCAGTGAAGTGGATTACGATAGCGTTTCGGGTCAGATACACAACTACTTGGGTAGAGGAATCCATAAACAATGTGGATTACATTAGTGGATTTGTGTGACTTTGTTCTCATATAGTGGATTACCATAGTGAATCTCAATTCCATGTACAATTTAATTAATTAGTGGATCGTTCCCTTTCTTCTCGATGTTCTTGGTAGTTCATCTGCAAATTTTGGACGAGGGGTGTTTTAGTCTATTAAATATGCATTTTGTCCTAATCGACATATTTTTACCACCTATGTCCTTTTTGTCGGTTTTACTAATTATTTTGTCCTTTCGCCCTACTATCCCTAAAATTTAATGACATTGAAACCCATCAAAAACATTAATTAGATACAGTACTCTTACTACAGACATCACTTAAAGAAAAAAGCAATAGAAACTTAATTGGTAACAATCAAAAATGTTTTAGAAATGATAGAGTTACTTTCTCAAGTCTATACCATTTTTATACCCAACTTATTCTTGTGGTTGTTATTTTTTCAAATTTTGTAATTATTTTTACAAATGAATAACATATGGTGAGATGACGTTGATGTAAAAATGATGTAGATTTGAGGGAGTAACCTTATCACTTCCCCTTATAGAAAACAAAAGAAATTTTATACCTCATTTATTAGATTGAACGGGAGAAAACCAAAAAAAGATAAAAAAAAGATTAAAAAAACAAAAACAGAAAGAAAAGAAAAGTAGTGGAGTATATAATAAGTAGCTATTGTATTAATTATTATTGGGTAAGTAAGCTTCTAATCAAAGCAGCTTGGGTGGTGTCTGAATTTTCCAACAAATCGGACAGACGCTCACTCAGACCATCAACTTCCCTGTTCAAGCTTCTTATGTAGTTGCATGTCTCTTGAAGCACCCGAGCTGCTGATACCTGCTCGATCAAGTCATTCATCAAATATGCTATCATCATGCATATATATATATATATATATATATATATATATATATTAAGCTACACAGCTGCATGATGTGATCGACCTAATGCATATATTAAGCTACACAGCTGCATGATGTGATCGACCAAATGCATATATATATATATATATATATATATATATATATATATATATATATATATATATATATATATATATATAATTTTATAGTTTGTATGAACATATTATTTTCGTAAAAGTTTGTAATATTAATTAACTGATTACCAAGTCATGATCGAGACAAGGTTCTCAAGAAAGGAGAACACTTGGTTAAGTTTGAATGTTCCAACAAAATTGAAAATTGAAAAAATAGAATGAATGCGGACAAGCTAGCTGTAATTAAGTGTCAAAATCATGAATTAAGTGGCCAAGGCCGGAGATTAAGTGTTCGTTGTTGTTGTTGTTGTTGTTGTACGTATTATAGTAGTAGCAATTTAAAAAAAAAAACAGTACGTAGATAGATGGTAAACTTAGATTCGAAGGCCGGGATACTTTGACCGTATTATTGACGGCATCTTTGAGACCCTGCTGCCGGACCGACCGGACCATTATTTCCGGCATACCGGTAGAGAAGTTCAAAATGTGAATTCAATAATAAATCACGGTACGTACGACTGATTCAGTTCAGTGACACTTCATCGATCATTTAATTGTGTGATTTCATCTCATGTGATCGATCAATTAATGGTAATTAATAAAAAGCAAGGTAGCTAGCTAGAAAAAAGAGAGGAAGTAGTAGCTAGTATATATGTACATACGTACGTACCTTGTCGGAGGAGCATCTATCACGAAGGTCACGAGGAAGAATCTGGTGCAGCTTGGAAACAAGGTCATTCAGCTCATCTTCACTGATCCTTGAACCTGAACCTGCACCTGCACCTGCACCTGGTGTGTTGTTTCTGGACCTCGACCTTCTACTCGACATATCGATCCCAGATCTTTTATTTAATTATATAAATATAATTCAACAGTTTAGATCAACAAACAATAATCTAAACTTGGGATCTGTTAAATAACCACTGTAAACATACCCGATTATATATGGGATGATTTGTGCTTGCTAGCTAGAGAAACAAATATATATATATAAACCCTCCCAAGTTTCTAAAGAAAAGAATTATGGCTGGTGCTAGGTAGTAGGTACCCGGCCAGCTTTAATTTTGTGTATATATATATATATATATATATGTCTAGAACTAGAAGAGAAGGCAATTAATGGGAAGAGATCTAGCTAGAGCTACGTATAAGATCAGATATTAAGGATATATATGCAGCATAATTAAGAAGAAGAGGAGAAAGAATTAGCAGAGTGTAACAACACACTACTTTTGTATTTAAAGATGACAATTGCTAGTTGCTGCATGGGACACTGTGGGTTTCGATTGTCTTTAAATAAGGGCCGTGCCGCCTGTACTACCTACCGGAGATATCCAATTAATTTAATAGAAAAATTCCATCTGCACTACACAATAGGTGCTACATATTCCCATCCCATCCGTTCCAAAATATTTGAATCAGTTGATAAAAAACAGCTTATTAAAAAAATAATTTAATGCTATGATTTTTCAGATGGAATGATTAAATAATTCAAATAATGCAGTCTTTTTTTTAACTTCTAACCCCTATTAAATAAGGGTAAGTAGGAAATTAGCAATAAATGTTGCTTTGAAAAATGTTCTGCCTCAATTATTATGAAACGGATGGAGTATTATCTAGCCCTTAATAAAAGTGTAGAGTTATTGATTAAATGTGTCTTATCAATAATCAATTACTCCCTCCGTTCCATAATAACTGATGCAGTTGTCAAAATTATTTGTTCCATTTTATATGAGGCAGTTACATTTCCAATGCGGTATTTATTATATTTTTCCTTGCCTTACCCTTATTTATTACAACATAAGAGATAAAAAACAAGGCTACATTAATTATACTCAAGGGCTTTTTAGCCATTTCATTCTTAAAGTTAATGCATTAATTTACATCATTAATATGCGTAATTTTGGCAACTGCCTCCAATAAATTGGAACGGAGGGAGTAATAAAATTGTATAGTAAATGTGTAGTAAAGATATTGTGTGGTGAATGTATCACCACCCAATTTAATATACTACTCCATCTCCTCGAGGTACAGTTTACCTCTTAATTATCACTCTACATATCTGCCTTCTCTTTTTCCTTTTTTTCTTTTTTAATTTTGTTACTAAAAATATCCTTGTTCCCCCTCCTTTCTAATTTAACTGACAGAGTTTCACAAAAACACACTGATTAGGGAATGCTTAAATAACTTTTACATACATGATACATTAAAATGACTAAAAACAAAACCCTTAACTATAGTATATCAAGTGTTTCCACTAATAGATATCAAGTGTTCATTGTATTCTCACCCGTTAGTATGTCAAGTTGGTAAATCATCACGAATTAGTCTTAAGTGATCTATCGAGTACAATTGATCTAACTGATGTGGTATAAATATTACAATCGGATAATCGTGTAATTCTAATTAGAAAACAACGTAAGAACAAGTACTTTGTATATAATTTTGGACTGAACTCCTCTAGAGAGCTGCCTACGTATCCAATTTAGGTAATAAATTGGAATCAAGTCCCCCTCGTAGTTCAGGGTGTTCTTATATAGTAGTAGATCGTGATCTTCATCCTTGCGTGATGGGAGGTTATCACCGGTTATTTTCTGTACATTACTGGTTGTGGGGTCTACCCATGTCTACAAGCAGTTGAACTGATATTGACTCAGTCTTCGTTGTACCCAACCGAATATTCTGCCCAGAGATTCTTCTGCGCAGCCAATCGTTCTGTCTGGGGACACTTCTGCGCGTCGCATGATGGAGTCCCTGCTCCACTGACTGTTCTGGTCAGCACTTATGGTCCTGCCTTGCCAATCCATTGTCCTGACTGTCTATCTTGGGGTCTGGCCCAATTATGGATAACCCGGCCCAATGGGCCCACCTATCATCATAAGTCCCCCCAGACTAGGGTGGACTGCTTCACAGCCGCCTTAGTCTGAAACGCTTTAACTTCTGTTTTTAATATATCATGAAACGAGGCCAAGTCACACCTGGTCATTATTATAACTGTGAATTGAACCATTGTGTCGTATCCACTTCTTGTCATATAATCGCCCCTCTTGTCAATCAGCACCACTATATCAAACCTTTGGAATCGCAATTCGTCAATTACAAGTAAGTCTCCTTTCTGTGTTATTCTTCTACTTCTTTACATCTTTATTTCGTTCATGAGTCTAAGAGCCAATACAACCTCCAGTGATTCTGTAGAAAAGTTGTTCGAATCGCCAGAAAAAACCTCGATTGCCTTAGAAAGTGAGGAAGTGAGTTCTTCTAATCCCATTTCTAATCCTGAAACTGTGGCAAATATCAATCATCCGTCTTCTTCGATTGACTTGAGAAATACCTCCACTTTTGGGGATAATCCTCTGTGTCTTTTGCCTTCTCACCTTCTTCCCCCAGGGATCTTTACTCCTACTTCCATTGTTAATCAATATCCAGAAGATCACACAGCCTTTTTAAGCACTTTAAAGAGAGAGATAAATCGATTTGATAAAACCAAGGCAATAATGGCTTGCCATGGTATCACTAGTAAGATGACCAAGACTGAGATGGCCAGTTTATTGAAAACCTATAAGATTGGTACTGAGCCTTTTGAAGTCCTGCTCCCCAAGTCCACTGAGTATGCTTACAATCCCCCTAGCAGGTTTCTGTACAGTATACGCTGATCAGCTTCATAGTGGGTTAAGATTCCCTCTCCCTCCTGGGTATATTGAGGTGATGAAGTATTATAAGTTGGGGGTTGGTCAAATACACCCAAACAGTGTCAAATTCCTGGTAGGTTTTATGATTTGGTGTCGCCTGAACACCACACCCTTCTCTGTGAAGTTATTTAGGAACTTTTATCGTTGTAAATTGACACAAGGTAGTGGAGGATGGTACCACTTCTGTTGTAGATCTGGTAAATTAAGCCATATTATTCCTCTCTCTGGCAAAGACAAAACTAGGAAAAAGTGGTCAGAGCGTTTCTTCTTTGTGAAGCACAATACTGAGGCGAATCTTGGTCGTTGGAACACCTCTTCCATGAAAGACAAATTGGAAGACTTTATTGATGCTACCCACGCTGAGTATCTGGCCAGCAACAAGATCTCTCTGACCTTAGACTTTATAAGTTCTGCTCTGATAAATGCTGCGTGCCTTCACACTGCCGGTCCTGTTGGTTATGTGGAGTTCTCCAAAGAACAGTATAGAAAATGTATGTTTGTACTTGTTTTCTGCTTTGTTTTTGAATATATTTTGATTATTCTTCATCCTTATAGTGGCCAACGTAGATGATTTGCTTAACATTGACATTGATGATGAGGAGGAGACAGAACAGATGGCAGAAGACTCTGAACGGACCTTGTCCGTTATTCTAGAAGGTGGTGAAATATCTGGTCAGCAAGAGGATGCAGAGATAGGCACTGGCTCTGGCGCTGCTGTACAGGAAACAATCCCCACTGCTAATCCTTCTGACCAGAACATTCTGAGCTCAGTTAACCCTGTGGATCTGACTATTGAAGAAGATCTCCCCAGTGGTCAAACTACTGGTTTGAATGCGGCCCCTCAAGACCGTTTCCCAAAGACAAAAAGAGGCACAGTCCACCTCCTCCGGCGCTTTCGCAAGTGATTCTTCCTTCAACTTTGAGGACATGTCTGCTGATGACTTTGCCGATTCTGTAAGTGGTTTTTTTGTAAAGCTTTCATTTTTCCTTTAATTTTTGTCTTCTAAGATTTTTTATTTTCATAGTGCTACCGCCTGGGTAAAGCGTTGCATAAGAAAACCGCTAGCATGGCTAAGGACATTTCTGCCCTGCAACAAAAAGTGGTTCACTTGGACGAGGTCAATGCTAAGGTGGCCAGTTTGAAAGAATCCAACCTTGCTGCTCGTCTGGAGATTGAGAAATTGAAATCTGATCTTGCCAAAGCTGAGGGTTTGATATTCACCCAGGAAGAGCAGTTGAAATTGAGAGATCAACGGCTGGAGAAAATGAATGAGGAGCACCTGCAACATCTGGCCACAGTAAAGAAGATGAAGGCCGACTTTGACGAAACTTTGAGGCAGACGGAGGAAGTTCCTGCTCAGAACGTTGTCCAGAAAGTTGTTGCCGGGTATAAGTCTTCTCCTCAAACTTATGAGGAAATTCAGATTATTCTAGCTCCGGCGCTGCGCAGAGGATACACACTTGGTGTTGATGAGGCCAAACCCGCCGACTTGGTGATTAACACTCGCCTAATCACAAAGTTGTATGATAAGAAAGCGGGCGAAATCTTCACGAAGCGATATGACGAGTACAAGAGTGGGGAAGACATAATTAGCAAGTATGCTAAAAGAAATCGCTCGGCCCTCGAGAGAAGTCCGCTCGGCCCTCGAGAAATCGTTTTCGGCTCCCCCCCCCCTCGCTCTTAATTTACATGTTTTCTTGAAAACTTTGAATTTTGCTGCACTGTGCAGCTTTTGATGTAATAACTTTATCTCTTATTTGTTGTTGACGATACTTTGATCATTTAAACCTTTGGAGTTGCACCTTTTAATTTATGCCTTTGAATTTGATATTCTCTGGGTTCAGCTTTACCTTCTTGTTGCGCTGCAAAGAAGTTAGGATTGTTTATCCTTAGCTTCTTAATCCTTATCTTCTGCACAGAATTCACTTAATGCATAGACCATTACTGTTTTCTGCCCAGGACATTCTTGCTCTGCAAGTTCGATTTTTGTATTCTTTAATTGTGTGCTCTGCACAGGATTTTCTTGCGTGCAAGTTTAAAACTTGTGTGTTTTTTATTTGGGTCATCTGCCCAGAATGCTCCCGCATTGCAAGTTTGGCATTCATATATTTTAATTATGTGCTCTGCACAGCATTTTCTTACGCTGCAAGTTTAACACTTGTGTTTTTTATGTGGGTCCTCTGCCCAGAATGCCCTCGCACTGCAAGTTTGGCATTTTTATATTTTTAATTGTGTGCTCTGCACTGAATTTTCTTGCGCTGCAAGTTTAACACTTGCGTGTTTTGTTAATTGGGTCCTCTGCCCAGAATCACTTTGTGCTGCAGGTTTACTGATAATTAAAACATCTTGTCTTTAATTCCTTGTTCCAGCACAAATTAATATATTCACATGCATAATTAAAAATTTAAAGCTAAAAGGAAAAAAGGATAATTTCCAATGTAATTATCTTAAGGAAAATATTTCCTTAAATGAATAGCATTCCAGCTTCTAGGAATTGTTTTTCCAGAAGCATTAGCTAGTTGATAGGATCCTTTTCCATGTACTTTGATAATTTTATAAGGACCTTCCCAATTTGGGTCTAGCTTTCCAGTGGGACCTTGCTTGCTAGCATCATTTCGTCTCAGAACTAAATCGCCTTTTTTAAAATACGTACCTCTAACTTTGGAGTTGTAGTATTGGGCAATTCTCTGCTTGTACTTGGCCATCTGTATCAGTGCAACATCGCGTTTATGTTCCAGCTCGTCCTTGACATGCAACATGTCTACCTCCTGTGTTTCTGGACAGTATAATTTTGTCCTGGGAGATTTGTGTCCAATCTCTGCTGGTATCACCGCTTCGGATCCGTACACCAAAGAGTATGGAGTTTCTTGTGTAGCGGCATTCGGTGTAGTCCTGTATGCCCATAAGATATTTGGGAGATGGTCTACCCAATGAGATCCCTCTTGTTCCAATATTTTCTTCAGTCCCTGTTTTATTTGCCTATTTGTCTGCTCTACCTGCCCATTGGCTTGAGGATAGGCCACTGATGTAAAGTGTTGGGAGATTCCTAGGTTGGTGCACCAGGCCTGCACTCCTTGATCTTCAAAATGTGTGCCATTATCAGAGATGAGAACTTTAGGGATTCCATACCTGCATAGAATATTTCTCCATAGGAACTTCTGTATTTGGTTGGCTGTGATGGTGGTTGAAGGTTCAGCTTCTACCTACTTGGTGAAATAATCCACTGCCACCACTAGAAACTTGAAATTTCCCGGTGCTCGGGGTAGTGGACCCACTAAGTCTACTCCCCGTTGATCAAAAGGCCATGGAGACACAATTGGTATCATCTCCTATACAGGATTATGTGATAAGTTACTATGCACCTGGCATGTCCTGCAAGTCCTGATCAGATTCTCTGCATCATCTTGCATTTCTGGCCAATAATACCCGTAAAGCCTATATTTCTCGGCCAGAGCTCTTGCTCCCAAATGATTTCCACAAATTCCTAGATGGATTTCTCTTAATACATAGTCTCCCTCATCTGGAGTAACGCATCTCAACCAAGGTGCTGCATAAGACTTTCTGTACAGAACATCGTTGAACAGATCATACCTGGCTGAGAGTCTTATCAGTTTTCTGGCACGTATTTTATCCTCAGGAAGTCTTCCATCTCTCAAATACATAACAATTGGATCCATCCATGTTTCTGCTTGTGTTATTGGTTGTACTTCAATTTCATCACAACTCTTCTACTTCAATTGCTCGACCAACACCTTTTTGTTGGATAAGAAATTCGATCCTAGCTTTGATAAAGCGTCTGCTCTAGTATTTTGGGCTCGAGTTATTTGTTCCACTTCTATCATTAAGAAATTTTGCAATTTCCTCTGTGCCACTGCAAGGTACTTTTTCATTGGGCCTTCTTTTGCTTCATACTCTCCCTTGATATGATTTGTTACCAGTTGTGAGACTGTGTAGACTTTCAAATTTTGCACACCTAACTTTTGTGCTAGGTTTAATCCAGTTATCAAAGCTTCATATTCCGCCTCATTGTTAGTGGCTTGAAAGTCAAAATGAAGAGCGTATGGGAATTCTTCACCTTTTGGGCTAATGAGCAGGAGTCCTGCTCCTGCTCCTTCTTTGTTGGAGGCTCCGTCCACGTAAAGCTACCACTGTTCAGTTTTGTTCTTCTCAGCCTTGTTCTGCTCAGCCTTTTGCTCTATAGCCAAGGCTTTTTCTTCTGCCAAGAAATCGGCTAACGCTTGGGCTTTAATTGCCGTTCTTGGTTTATATTCGATATCAAACCCTGCCAATTCAACTACCCATTTTGCTAACCTTCCAGACTTGTCTGGTTTATCCAAAATTTGCTTTAACGGTTGATTTGTCAACACAATTACCAGATGACTTTGGAAATATGGCCTTAGTTTCCTTGTGGCATGCACTAGGGCTAAGACCAATTTTTCCACCTCAGAATATCTATTCTCAGGTCCTTGTAGGGCTTTGCTTACAAAATATACTGGCATTTGTATCATGCCATGTTGCTTTACTAACACAGCACTTACTGCTTCATTGTAAACAGACAAGTAAAGAAACAGTATCTCACCTTCCTGAGGAGGAGTTAGAGTTGGCAAGTGACTGATATGATCTTTTAACTCCTGGAAAGCCTGTTTACATTCTTCATTCCACTCAAACGGACTGGCCTTCCTGAGAATTTTGAAGAATGGCAATGACTTCTATGCAGATTTCGACAAGAATCGGTTTAGCATTGCTAATCTTCCTGTTAATCGCTGAACTTCTTTGATATTCTTTGGTTCATGCATGGTCTTTAAAGCTTCTAATTTATTAGGGTTGGCCCTGATACCTTCTTTAGATATCATATAACCCAAAATTTGCCTGATCTTACTCCAAAAGTGCACTTTTTTGGATTCAACTTCATTCATGTTTGCCTTAAAACTTGACAAACCTCTGCTACATCTTTCAAATATTGGTCAAGATTCCTGCTCTTGATCAATATGTCATCTACATATACTTCCATTGATTTTCCAATCTATTGTTTGAAAATGGTATTGACTGCCCTCTGGTAGGTAGCCCCTGCATTCTTTAATCCGAAAGGCATAGACACATAGTAGTAGGAACCAAATTCAGTAAAAAAAAAGCAATTTTTACAGCATCTACAGGGTCCATCATAATCTGATGATATCCCTTATAAGCATCTAAGAAAGCAAAAATTTCATAACCAACTGTAGAATCTACTAGCCTGTCAATTCTAGGGGAAGTATAACTATCTTTTGGACAAGCTTTATTTAGATCTGTGAAGTCCACACACATTCTCTAACTGCCATCTGGCTTTTTGACTAACACTGGGTTTGCTAGCCACTCTGGGTAGATAACTTCTTTAATCATGTTGGCCTGCAACAATTTTTCCACTTCTTGCTGGACAACCTGTATCCTTTCTGGTGCAAATGATCTTTTCTTTTGCTTCACTGGTTTCCTAGTTGGGTCGATATTGAGCTTATGGACAGCCAACTCTGTTGACAGTCCAGGCATGTCACTTGTTTTCCATGCAAACACGTCCTTATAATCTTTCAAGATTCTGACCAGCATATGTTTCTGCTCAGCAAGTATCCATGATCCTATGCTAACTGTGGATTCAGAGTCCGATTCATCTAGCGTTATTGATTCCACAGGATCGTTGGATTGCCAGCTCTTTTCTTCATCTGGAACAAGATCTTCCATTGTTACTTGTTGTACCTTCATTTTTCCACTGATTGTGGCTGTATAGCAATTCTTGGCAGCATCCACATCGCCTTTAACTGTGGCTTCTCCTTCAAAAGTTGGGAATTTCATACTGTTATGTGCCGGCGAAACCACTGCCCTTAGGTCAATCAATGCTGGTCTTCCCAGAATCACATTATAAGCTGATGGAGCTTTTACCACCACATAATTGACCATCAGAGTCCTGCTCTGTGGTCCTTTGCCAAAAGTTGTCAACAGCTTTAACATACCCACCGGATGTATGGGTGGCCCGGTAAATCCAAAAAGAGGAGTTGATACGGGGAGTCGGCTTCCGAGTCCGTTAGTTTCATTGCCTGAAATGCATTGTAATACAACACGTTTACTGCGCTGCCCGTGTCTACGCAGATTCTTCTGACCAGATTTTTTTGAATAACCGCTTCTATCACCAGTCCTTCGTTGCTTACGACAACTGGTAGCGCATCTCTTGGACCGTACTGAACGGTTCCCATTACTTTCTATTTTTTGGCTTCTCCGTCCTTTTCTGCGCTGCCCTTTTTGTCTTCCTGAGCAGCCTTATTAACTCCTCCTGGTCCACCCACAATCGTGTTCACAGTGTTGATTGGGACGTTTTCTCTATGCCTATCTGCATCCGGAGACGGATCTCTGTGTCTCCTCTGGTTGTACCTGTCATGGCTGTTATTCTGTTTTTTGAATTCTCTCCTTCCTCTGGGATTATCTCCCTGCGCTCGATCGATGCATTCATCGATCTTTCCTTCCATTGCTGCTGCGTCTATATCTCTGATCAGGTCCCTGCACTGTTCAGAGTCATGTCCGATATCTTTATGGTACTTGCACCACCTGGTGTGGTCTCTCTTCTCTCTTGGACCCCTTAATGGAGGAGGGGTCTTGGCGATTCCTTTCTTTTCCATAATCGCTAGAACTTGGTCACGAGACCTTATTCAGAGGAATAAGGTCTCTGTCCTGCAAAGCACCTTTTTTCCCTAACCTTTCAGAAATGGGGTTGGTTACCCTATCCCAAACAGATTTTCTCTTTTTGTCGGTCTTATCATCGGTCTTTCCTTTTTTAGAATCCCTATGGGACTCTTCCCTCTTGGCTCTGTTAGCCTCTTCTCCTTGGCAATGCCTGTATGCAATTTTCAGACATTCTTCCATTGTGCTCGGATTTTTGCTGCTCAGCTTTGCATGTAGGCGTCCTTCTCTGAGACCTGCCACGAAGGATGCTACTAAAAATTTATCATCCAGATCTGCTATCTGGGATGATTCTCCGTTGAACCTCTTAATGAACTGCAACACCGTTTCATCACTTTTTTGTCTAATTGTCAGCAAGTACGTCCGGTTTCGCTGGAAAGGTCTTGCTGCAATGAATGCATGCATGATATTTCTGGTCAGAGTTGGGAAATCTGGTATGGATCTAGGGTTCAGCTTGTTGAACCAATCTCTTGCCTTTCCTGTTAGAAGAGTTGCAAATGCCCTGCAATTCATCTCTTCTGGAGCGTTGTACAAATTCATGTGCTGAATGTACTGATGCATATGATCATATGGATCTTTAGTTCCATCATATGCCTGGATCTTTGGGATCTTAAATCCGGGAGGACAGGGAAATGCATCAATGTCCTCAGTAAAAGGAGATACCAGCCTAAATTCATCTTGTTTAGGCTTAAGCATAGCGTCTAACTCGCTTTGGCGTTATAGCCGGGTGAGTAATTCATGTATGCTAGACTCTCGCTTTCGCTTTTCTTTTAGCGCGGTTTGCAGCGGAGTGTGTGCTTCAGATGCCTCATTATCTTGATTTCTCGCTTTTAAAACTGCCTCAAATATGGCTTTTATCTCTTCTGCTTTGAGATTTGCAAGATTTTCCACCAACATTCGTTTGACAGCGTCAGGGTTGCTTGTCTGCCCTTCTTCCATAACTTTCTTTCCAGTGTCTTGATTATTTCGATCTGGACTTTTCTCCCCCCAGGTTCTATTTCCTTTCTCTGGTTGAGTTTGCTGTTTTTTTGAGTTTCCCTGATTTCTTGCCATTTTTCTGTAATAATCACTCACTAATTAGAATCAAACCCTCCTTCTAGCACCAAATTATGTGGTATAAATATTACAATCGGGTAATCGTGTAATTCTAATTAGGAAAACAACGTAAGAACAAGTACTTTGTATATAATTTTGGACTGAACTCCTCTAGAGAGCTGCCTACGTATCCAATTTAGGTAATAAACTGGAATCAAGTCCCCCTCGTAGTTCAGGGTGTTCCTTATATAGTAGTAGATCGTGATCTTCTTCCTTGCGTGATGGGAGGTTATCACCGGTTATTTTCTGTACATTACTGGTTGTGGGGTCTACCCATGTCTACAAGCAGTTGAACTGATATTGACTCAGTCTTTGTTGTACCCAACCGAACATTCTGCCCAGAGATTCTTCTGCGCAGCCAATCGTTCTGTCTGGGGACACTTATGCGCGTCGCATGATGGAGTCCTGCTCCGCTGACTGTTCTGGTCAGCACTTATGGTCCTGCCTTGCCAATCCATTGTCCTGACTGTCTATCTTGGGGTCTGGCCCAATTATGGATAACCCGGCCCAATGTTCCCACCTATCATCACTAACCACACACTCAAAATATGAAAATATTTATTTAGCTGAAGAATTTTTTCAAAACTATATCGTTTTTTTGTTGATAATGCATGTCTAACAGTTGCTTGAGAGATTATTTAAGCTAGGATGGAAGTAGGAAAAACATGATACATATTGTTTTTGAGATGTAACTCAATCAAATATAGCATAATGCACTTTTTAACAACTCCATCAATTGTTTCTCAAAAAAAAAAGGAAAAAACAACTCCATCAATTAAATTGAAACGGAAGGAGTAAATTGCGTCCTTACTTGTTTTTAATATTGACATTTTTGTACTTAACTATGAAGAAAAACTGAAAATACAGTATTGAATCGAACTTTTCTTATTATTTTTCTTAATTTTCAAAGGTTTACAATGCTGATCATTTATAAGAATCATAAACCCTAAACCCTATATTTCGAAAGTAAATAAAATAAAATAGGATAATCCTCTTTTGAATTTAAACATAACAAACTATCTTATCACTATATAAAAGATTGGGTGGCTTTCAAACTCTTGATCACCAAAATACTCGGTTTAAACATGATCAAACACCTTCCTTATCTCTCCAATATCCACCTTATCTCTCCCTGATCATAATTCAAAAATAATTCGAGCCAATATCTGTTGATGTGCTGCTTTGCTGTTATTTTGGATAATTTTGCATGGCTCTTCAATACTCCGCCTCAAACGAGGCTGGGACTTGGGATCAGTCCGAGTTTGTCTCTGAGTAGTTTAAACACATACTTATGCAGTGACTTTGTGAAAATGTCAGCCAACTGGTCTTGTGCTGAGACATGTTTGGTGATCAAAAGCTTTCTAGCCCCTTGCTCTCTCACATAGTGATAATCTAGTTCAATATGCTTGCTTCTTGCATGAAAAACAGGATTGATAGTCATATATAGGGAGCTTAGGTTGTCACAGAGCAAAGTAGGAACTTGAGGTAAGGGAACATGAAGTTCTTTCAAAAGATAAGTGATCCAAGTGAGTTCAGCTGCTGTGTCTGCCATGGCTCTGTACTCTGCTTTTGTGCTTGACTTGGAGACTGTTGGTTGCTTTTTTGCACACCAGGAGATGAGGTTGGGACCTAGGAAAGTGCGAGTCCTCAGAATCGATCTCTGGTTGTTGGATGACCGCCCAATCAGCATCTGAGAATGCATTGAGATTGAGGTGTGGTGTGGCCTTGAGGGAAATGCCTAGTTGCAAAGTGGATTTGACATATCTGAGGAGTCTTTGAACCTGTTGCATATGGAACTGATTGGGAGCGTGCATGAATTGGGACAGATAATTAACTGTAAAGGTGATGTCTGGCCTGGTGAAAGTCAAGTACCGGAGTGCACCAATGATGCTTCTGTAAAATGTGGCATCTGCAGGAGGTGAGCTAAGAGGAAATAAAGGCTTTGTAGCCATTGGAGTGTTTGTTGGTTTGCAATATTGCATGGCTGCCCTTTGAATGATTGTTGTAGCATAGTGAGATTGATGTAAATGCATGCCTTATGATGTCTGTTGGGTCTGGACCCCCAAGAAGTGATGTATAGTGCCTAGATCCTTCATGGCAAACTCTATATGGAGTACTTTGATGAGTGAACTCAATAAATGAGAATTGGAACCTGTAACAAGCATATCATCCACATACAAAAGGAGCACTAGGGTGCTCTGATTAGCATGATAATAAAATAAAGAGGGATCAGATAAGCTACAATGAAAGCCATATGAAAGTAAGAAAGTACTAAATCTGTCAAACCAAGCCCTTAGGGCTTGTTTCAACCTATAAAGTGCTTTGCTTAGCTTGCAAACATGTCGAGGGAATTTAGGGTCACACATACCTGAGGGCTGTTCCATGTATAGGGTTTCAGAAATGTTGCCATGTAAGAATGCATTTTTAACATCCAACTGTCTAACAGACCACTGTTTGGATAGAGAAATGGAAATAATGATCCTAATGGTTCTTGGTTTGACTACAGGAGAGTATGTTTCTACATAATCCAGACAATCTACTTGAGCATATCCTTTGGCAACTAACCTTGCCTTTAGTCTGTCTAGAGTCCCATCAGCTTTGAGTTTTGCCTTAAATACCCACTTGGAGCCTATGACATGCATATTTGGAGTTCTAGGGACCACATGCCATGTCTGATTGTCTGATAGGGCCTGCAGTTCATCTTGCATTGCTGCTTTCCATCCTTCATGTCTTATGGCACTTTTGACTGTTTTTTGTTCTATTGGGATGGTGGTATAAGAGGCAGTTAGGGCATATTCAGGGTTTGGCCTAAAGATGCCATGTTGGGCCCTAGTAGCTCTTGGAGAGAGAGGTTGAGATGTTGGGGCATTGTTTGAATCATTGGATGCAGCTGTGGGTGACATAGTCTGGACATCAGTAATTTGGTTGTCTGGAATGTTGGAGTCTGATGAAGTAGGGAAATCATCTGGAGTAGCTGGTGTAGATGAAGAGGATGATTGGGAGTGATCAGTGTAGTCTGTAGTGATAGTAAGGGATGTGGCTTGATCTGATAGGTCTATAGGTTGTTCAATTATGACATCTGGTATGTTGGACAGACTAGGCTCTTCTGTATTGGAAGTGGGGGAGATGACAGTTGAAGGTTGTTGAGGTGAGCCAAGAATCAAAGATGGTAAGAACATAAGGTCTGTTAATGGTATTCATGGTTTTATAGGGCAATAAGGTCTCAACAAATGTGACATGTCTGGAAATGTAAAAGTTTCTGGAAGGTGGATGAAAGAACTTATATCCTTTGTGTTGGTTGCTATAACCTACAAAAACACATGGTAGGGTTTTAGGATCAAACTTATGTTTTTTGGAATCCCAAGTGTAAGGATAATGATCGGGGTCAATCAGGTTATAATATACTTGACCACCATAAACCAATACTAGCAAGAGGACTAGGCCCATCGTAGTATATCTATAGTGAATCAAGGTCGATCCCACAGGGAACCAATTGTGGGTCATCTTATATACAAACAATTAATCACCCATGCCAAGGACACAAAGGCGGTCTATGACCAACATAAGACAAGAAAGGTAAAGACACGACTCGACACAACGTAATTAACCGCCCCAATTATAGTCTTTATCGTTTGGACCTAGATAATTTATATAATAAACTGAACTTATTAAGTGTCAATCCGTTTGTATCTATCTTAGATTGGCTACGGGAGTCATCCTCTTTAACTTGACTTAGCACCGGTTAGGTTGCTAGATCACTGTGATATTGTTACGTGACTTCGCCTTTTAAGTGCCTCCATCTCATATAACTCACACGCTTACGACTCTAAGGATGCCGATATTGACCGTACACCTCGTCTAGGAAACATTCCTATGGTTAGGCGTACTTCATAAGCGATTACTCAAGCTCTCGTCCAACTAGCAATTACCAAGTTATAGTCTCATGCTAATCTACGACGTATGTATAATCAGGTGCTAGCAATCCCCAAATATAAACCTACCTAGATAACGCTGAACGTCCGTGAAGAGCAATTCATAAGCCTACCTAAGAGTTTTATATTGGTATTTCCTTTTTACACATTTTAATTAAACTAAGCGAGTAACGTAGCCATAGCCATACCTACTGAGATAATAAATTCAACTAAGTTAACCTAACCATAAAGACGTGGCGTAATTAACAAATGACAGGGGCTCGGTCGACCGAGTGAATAGGCTCGGTCGACCGAATGAATTTATTCGGTCACCCGAATCGATTTCGTCCCCAGATTACATCTTAGAATATATCTCTCAGCGTTTCATCATACAGAACAGATTAAACAGTAATTCGCACAGTATTCATATAAACTAACATAGATACGCATTAATTAAACAATGCAGATTCATGGATAGAAACTAAGTGGATGACGTAGGTTATGGGATCCTCATAGACAAGGTATCGCCACCTTCCCAACGTCATAGCCTAGATCTACATCATCTAGCTATGATTAACTAACTCAAACGATAAAGCATAATTGGGGAATTAATTACTGAAAATAAAAACAATAGAAAATTAAAGGCTTACATATTTGCGGCCATAATAAACCGCCGGGATGACTACATTGTAACGTACCAAAGCTATGAATGTAATTGATAAAAAGGTATAAGGTATTGTATGTATGTCTAAGGTGTGTGTTGGTGTGTTTTTACAAATTTCGTAGCCGCTTTGCTTATATAGAGGTTTTTGCCTACCTAGGAAGGATCTAGAAGATATACACGCGATTTACGCCGGATAAACTTCAAGTGACCGAGCCGACTCTCTCGGTCGACCGAATGGATAGGCTCGGTCGACCGAGCCTTTTTACACGTGTTAAACGCGTCTCTTTGTCCGACTTGTTCCCCACCTTGCATTCTTCCGTGCTTGATCGATTCCTCTCGATTTATCTCTTGATTAATGCACCGATTTTCTTCCTTATTATCTCGAGATTTACCGATTGAATGACATTTATCCTCTCGATTTGTTGTGATCTCGCAAAATAAACATTTATAGCACAATAAATCGGCCTTTTAATAATAAAAACAGTTAAATACCCAATATCATATTAATAATCACTTAACATTAAATAATAAATATAAACGAGTGATTCAATATGAAATATACATTATTAATCTCGATTTAAGGTCAACGTTGATGACTTTTACGGGTATAATTTGACCGTCATCAGATAACACTTGCAACCAAAGATTCTAAGATTTGTATAGTCAGGATGTTTGTTATGCAGCAGATAGTATGGGGAGTCAGTTTTATTGGTGAGAGATAGAACCCTATTAAGTATATATACAGCTGTGGAAAAAGCATCAACCCACAAAAATAAAGGAGTTCTGCTATGGAAAAGCATGGTTAGTCCTAGTTCTCTGATGGTTTTGTGCCTTCTTTCAACAGTGCCATTCTGTTGAGGTGTGTGAGGGCAAGTGATTAAGTGTGTGATGCCTTGTTTTAATAGGTGGTTTGTGAGGGGAGTGTTGACAAATTCTCCCCATCCATCTGAGTGAAACTGTTTTATAGATTTGTTAACTGAGTTTGAGCATATTTTTCAAAATAAATAAAAACATTGAAGAAATCTGATTTGTGCTTTAAAGGAACAAGCCAAACATACTTGGAAAAATCATCAACAAAGTTAGCATAATAATGGAATTTGCCTATGGATTCAACAGGGGCAGGGCCCCAAAGATCACAATAGATCAATTCAAAAATGCTGGAAGAAACATGTTCAGAATGAGTAAAAGGAAGCTTTGAAAGTTTGCCTAACTGACAACTTTCACATAAATGCTCATGCTTACTGGTGCCTAAAAAAATCAATGAATCCTTTATTTTTTAAAGCATGAAGCGTGGGAAAGCGAATATGGCCTAATCTACGGTGCCGGACTTCGGTGGTGCATGACTTTTTGATGTGTACTGCAAGGGCATGGTGATCACTTGGGAGAGCATATAGGTCCCCTCTACATCCTCCCTTCAGGAAGATCTGGTCTGTTTTGTTTGCCTTCAGAATGAAACCAACATTAATGAATAAGCAATGTGCATCATATTGTTTTGAAAGTTGCCTAACAGAAATTAGGTTTATGGTCATATTAGGCACCAACAAAATATCTGTGATGACTAAAATTTCATTTTTATAGGTGACATGAATATCTCCAGTGCCCTGTATGGGAAGTGCAGTTCCATTTCCAATAATTACATAAGCAGGACCTGAGTATGTGTGTAAGTTATGCAAAAGGTTAGAATTACTGTCATGTGGTTTGTGGCACATGTGTCCATCAGCCACTCAGTATCTGCAACTGTATTGTCCAATGTCAAGGCTAATAATGCTTGAGGAAGAATCTCCTCTTTTGCCTTTTTTGTTCCACCAACAGATTTTGGAGATATGCCCTTGAACTCCACAGAAGTCACATGTTTCAGCCTTGTATTGATCTCTTTCTGCTCTGGACATCCTTCTGAACACCTTCTTAGTCTGATCTGATGGTCCTGATGTCCCCTTTGATTCTTTGTGCTCGAAACCCTCTACCTACAGAATTGAACCTTGGTTGTGAATCACTCCTTTGTTGTGGCCTTTGTCCATAAAATGCCAGATGAGAGGTGTCTGAGTCTTTTGCAGCAAACCATGTCCTTCTCTGATCCAAGTTCTGTAGATGACCTACTAGTTCTTCATAAGTTGGCTTGTGCATGAGCATGGTTGTTGTGAAGGTCTCATATTGAGGACCTAAAACTGTTTAACAAGAAGTAGACCTTCTCAGCATCTGGTATTGGCTTTCCAATGGCAGCCAAGCTATCACACAGGCCCTTAAAGTATTGGACATGATCATTGATGAATTTAGACTCATCTTTCCTCATGTAGGTTACTGTTGCTTCAAATTAAACTCTCTCTCTTGAGACTCTTGTGCATAGGCACGTTTGAGGTCATCCCACACAGCTTTTGCAGAGTCCAATCCAATCACTAAACTTAATGACTCTTCTGTTAGTGATCCAATCAACCATGCTCTTAATAATCTGTCTGCCTTCTTCCATTTAGTATATTCCGGATTTGTAGTTGGTGCAGCAGTGGCATCTGTGGTGGTTTGTGTCTGATTTGGGACAGGATCATCCCCAGTTAGATGTCCTAAGACATCTTGGCTGTCTGCAAATGCTAGGGCTTGTTCACGCCATAAGGGGTAATTTCCGGATGATAGTTTAAGAGATATGATACTGTTAACATTGATGGATGTAACAGACATGATGTGAGATATGGATTATGTGGTGATCAAGCACCAATGAGCTCTGATACCATGAAGAAAAACAGAAAATACAGTATTGAATCGAACTTTTCTTATTATTTTTCTTAATTTTCAAAGGTTTACAATGCTGAACATTTATAAGAATCATAATCCTTAAACCCTATATTTCGAAAGTAATTAAAATAAAATAGGATAATCCTCTTTTGAATTTAAACATAACAAACTATATTATCACTATATAAAAGATTGGGTGGCTTTCAAACTCTTGATCACCAAAGCACTCGGTTTAAACATGATCAAACACCTTCCTTATCTCTCTAATATCCACCTTATCTCTCCCTAGTCATAATTCAAAAATAATTCGAGCCAATATCTGTTGATGTGCTACTTTGCTGTTATTTTGGATAATTTTGCATGGCTGCATGCATAGCTCTTCAATAAACTATATCTTTTTTTCTGCTATAATAATTTTAAAATACTTAACATATGACACAACGTGATTATGATTTTATAAAAAAGAAAAACATTTCATACATCATATTCATTAAATTTCTAAAAATGTAACAAAAATCTATAGTTAAGTACAATATAGATGAGACATTAGTAAAGAATAAACGATCAAAAAACATTATATGATGATATATACTTTTTCAACCAACGGTAATGTGATACATGACACATAAAGAAAGCATGTTATATGTTTCCATTAAGTGTGCTAAAAGTCAACAAAAATAAAAATAAAAATATAGTTAAGAGATAAAAATGTCAGTATAAAAGATACTACTATATATTGGGTAGCTTTGAGTAAATTAAGAAAAATATAAGACTTCAATGTAAAAGAAGAAAAAAAAAGTAGTATACTTAATTAATTAAGGAAGAAAATAAAGGTGATATGAGTCAAAGGTTCACAACAAGAAGACGGAGGGCTCATCGTTTCCCCAGGCAGACAGGCTTACCATGCAATTTCTCTTTATCAGAATTACTACTACCAAAACAACGTACACTTACGTCTGACAGATCGACTATATATCTGGGGAATCGGGGATCTTCTTTTTTATTTATTGGTGCATTGAGGTCACTGTTCAGCGTTTTTTCCGGATATTTTTAATATTTATTAGCTTATCTTCTTCCCTCACACCCACAAGTCATCGACCACACCTGTTTTTTTTTTTTTTTTTTTTTTTTTTTTTTTTTTTTTTTTTTTTTGGGTGGAAACAACATTTGCAGAACAAGCTGTATCATACCGTTTCATTCTTAATTGAAACTACATGTATATGGTGCTAAAGAAAATTAACCAAAGTAATCTTCTTTCAAAGTTATAATCTCACTTTTGTTTATTACTGTTCTGCACTTCTGATCTGTCACATTAATTAATTACAAGGGAATAAGTTAGAATTTTATTGTGACAAATTAATTAAGTTCCTTTAGCTAAGTCAGTTCTACCACGATTTTAAACAAATGGTGATATTATAGTGACTCTCTCAAGCTAGCAAATATTTTCTGGAGATTTTCAAGAGAAAACGTCTGTAAGAACATTACATTACATTACAAGATAATAAAACAAAAAGGTCAAGGAATTAGCTTCCATAAGGAAAGGTCAAGGATAACTAAACGAATAAAACAAGCTTGTTATTTTTATATATGAAATTTGAAAACAGTAATGTCTATCTCTTAATCTCGCCTTTAATTTGTACCTCATTTTTTTATAACTATATGATATATCCTACGATAATTATTTCATTTACGACATATAATCAGTAAACAATTTGAGGAAATGAATCATTACATGATGATTAATGTACTAAGTTGAATGTGTTGTTGTAATCATCATGTTGACAATGGCATATTCAATATATATATATATATTCGACATTTTTACCCCCTTTAATTAGAGGAATGCTAGCGGTTTGCCACATATATACTCGGTATTCATGCATTCAATTTAAGCCTATGAAAAGTCTAGGAAAATTGGTTTAAATATAGATGCTGAGCTTAATTAATTAATTATTGAATTCATTATACCTGAAATATACTCCTTCAGTTCCAAAATTTCTAAAGCATTACTCAAAATCTCGCTTATTTAGAATGTGATTTAATGCTATGACTTTAAAGAAGCAATGACTAAAAAATATCTATAATACAATTAATGCAGTTTTCTTTTTAACTTCTTACCTAGTATTAAATAAAGATAAAATAGGAAAATTAACAATAAATGTTGTTTTGAAAAATATTTTGCCTCAGTTATTTAGAACTGAGAGAGTATATAGCAGCAAGACACAAGTTATGAGACATTACAAATATGATCATCACCGATTATCATATATGACTATGTGGAATTAATTCCTTGAGAGATGGTGTGGGACAACTCAAGGATCCTTTGATATGGTCCTGGTCAGTGGTGGATTCAGAAATTATATTCGCTGGGGTCCGTAAAAATTTTACATATTAAATAATTTTTTTACGAGATCTGAAATATTTTTCTATAAATAAAATGTAGAGTATTTTCATTTATAGCAGGGTCCGCAGATCTCGTTTACTTCAAATGTGCATCCGCACCGGTCCTGGTGTGAAAGCATGTTCCTCAAGAATGGTATAATTAATGTAAATTCTCATATTGAAAAATGTACGATAAACATATACCGACATATAAAACTAAGACATAATTGACCTAATAACATTACTTAAAGTAAAAACTAATGAAGTATAAGATTGAGACATAATTAATTTGATATATATCTTTGTTAAAACATTTTTGGCCAAGCTAGCATAATTAGCTTAATAGTTATTTGATCGATTATATACGACAACTCAAATAGCATTGTTACGCCTGAGTTCCGGGACGGTATATCATTATTATTATTATATGCCTATACCGCTTTTATATGGAAGGTTTGTATTGCATCGAAGAGCGGAAAATAAAATAAGTGTCTGCGATCATAGTTTGACTATACTAGCAAGCATCTTTTTAATAGCTCGATTAATGAGGTTTCCACCTGATATTATCTGGATTTGTTTTTAAAAAGGAGTACTACTTTAGTTTGAATATTCTAATTTATTCACTTTTAAAGGAGTACGGTTGATCAGAATCATTAGCAAATTTAACATGGCGTCATGTGGCTACCTAATACTTCCTTCATTTTTTTTTAATATGTTACATTTCAGAATTTCTTTCGCTTTTATTTATCTATCATTTTAAATATTTAATGCATAATTTGTTATTTTTTTCCTTCTTTATCAATAAAGTATCGACCTCTCCGATAAAAGAAATATTTTCAGTACTAAAAACTCATTTACCAATAAAGTATTTACATCTCAAATAAAAAAAAATACTTTAGACATATTAATTAGTTTATTAATCTGTGTGATTCTTTCTCTGCGACATATAAAAAAAAAAACGGAGGGAGCAGTAATAATCTCAGCCAATGAATGGCCTTCATTCCTTATTTTTAAAATTTTGTTTTATAGTGCTGGACGTGCTTTTTCATTCTAAAGGAAAAATAAAATCACAAGCTAACTCTAAAGTCTAAACTATATCAATCTATATTTAATTTCCCCAACGTTTCATTCAAAAAATCTAATACGCACTTATATATGTTTAATAAGTCAGGAGATAGAATCTGAAACTAGCTATATAAATATACATATGGAGTAGCGTTTTGAGACAATTCGGTTTCGGGTTCAAGTAATAGCCTTAACTGATCAATCACTGTTCTTAGATATATCAATAAAACGGTGTAGTTTTAAGAAAGTAAAAAAAATCTACGACTAGATCAATTTTATAATTTAGATGTGTGGTTAAATCACTTGTATTTGAGATATCATTTAATTAAGGCTATTACTTGAAAGAATCCCGCCGGCTACAATTTCGGACACAAGACTTCTTTTTTTGGTCGGAACCGGATATTTTATTAATAAAAAATATGTTCAAACTGTACAAGCTATACAAACAATGCCAAACAACTAATTACAAGAATTTATTTCAAACTCAAAATCAAGGCCAAGCTAGTCTAAGTTCGCGGGCTCGGCGGACAGCTTCGGAAATTAATATCGTCTTCGGGGGTCGTGAATGATCTGGACCATGGATTTCCTTGTTGCGCCAGTACCAGAGATCCATCACAATCTCGTGGAATAAAAATTTCCAAAATGCCGTGTTGTCATGCTTGTACATGTTTATCATTAAACAACTCGCCAACCAAGAGGGAGTGTCATAGGTGGAGATAAAAGAATCCCAGTGTTGTCGATAGATAACTTGCTTCCACATGTTATAAGTCCATGGGCAATCTCTCAAGACATGTAGTGTAGTCTCCGGGGAGCTACCACAGAGGTAGCATGCGTCATCAGCACTGATATTTTTTTTTTTTTTGCAATTTAATTACCCTGCTCTTTTTTTTGTTTGCATTAGTAAAATGAAGGTTTTTTGCAGCTTATATTTTGAAATTTTGGAAAATGTAGTCAAAAAATATGTGTCTTGACATATACCTGTAGGATGCATAGATAGTTTGGCTAAACTTGAAGGACGGTCTAAAAAAAAGAACAAGTAAATATTCCAAGGGAAGTATATGAGTTAAAGTCTAATTACTAATTAATTAATCACACTTAATTTGACCACATGACTAGCGGTTGTGGAATTAACGTATAAATATAGATAAGCTACATACGAATAGGTCTAATTAGGATCCAACTTAAAAGGTAGATAATGTCATGATTTATGCGATCGAAGAAAGTGTCCACTGTTCTGAAATAACTGAGACAGTTGTAAAAAAGATTTGTTTAAAATAATTGAGTCTGTTACATTTTCAATGCAACATTTATTGTGTTTTTTCTACATCTACCCTTTTTATTAAGGGGTGAGAGAATAAATACAACAGTAAATTAATTATAGACTAATGTTTTTTTAGTCATTTTGGAATTCAAATTAAAATATCAACTCACATATTTAATATGCGTGTTTTTGACAATTTTCTTAGTTATTAATTAAATACAACATTAAATTAATTATAGACTGATGTTTTTTTAGTCATTTTGACATTCAAATTAAAACATCAACTCACATCCTTAATATTTGTGTTTCTGACAACTGTTTTAGTTATTTCGGAACAGAGGGAGTACTGATAATAAAGTAATTTATGCCTACATATGCTGGATAATTATGTTTAAAGGAGGTAACTCTATGTGATAAAGTAGATTCATATCATAGTCTATCGATTTCAATGTGATATGAATTCTGTTTTTTATGTTTGCTCTTCTTATTTGGAAAGATAATTCTGATGCGGGGAGTCTCATTGGGAATTTCAACCGTCGGATACAATGTCGCGTGCGTATAAGAAAAAAACAGTTTTTGTCTTATATACACGTGACACATATCTGACGGTTGAGTCCAATAAAAACTCCCCACATCATAATTTCCCTATTTGAAAATTTAACCATAATGGAAGAAAACGGTAAAAGGCGGGAAAGAAGTTGAGAAGAAAACCTTCTCTTTGTTTTTCTCTATTTTTGTCTCAATCTACAACTCTTCTCCACTTTACATTTTATAGCCAACTAATTACATTTAGACAAAGGACAAAAGTACCCCAACTCCTCTTGCCTCGAGTGGTTCTCAGTTGCTCTCCACTAACATACTAAGTAACAATGGTGGGTTCAGAAAAATTGTTCAGCGGGATCTAAAAATGTTTTTTAGAGTAATAAAAAAATTTAACAGGGTCCATAAATTTATTCTATAGGTAAAACTTAACATTTTTTTTTGTTTTAGCGGAGTTCGTGGGCACCATTGTGGAAAGAGTACATCCGCTTCTGCTAAGTAATGTAACATACTAAGTAATCCAGAACAGGACCGGAAGAACCAAGTTCGTTATCATAACAGAAGCGGTGATTGATATCGTTCAATCGGACGAGAAAACTCAAGAACACAACACAAAGCAAAAAGGCTCAACAAGAGAAACTCTTATAATTTTATTGATAGAAAAAGATGTGTTAAATACAATGAGAGGTATCCTATTTATGGTGCAATAAAAAAACTAGAAGTCTTCTAGAATAATTTGGTCCCTAAGAATAATAACTCACATCCTAAGAAATAAAATATTTGCTCTCTAATTTTCTTAATCAAGGAAATAAAATCAATCAAATTCTCATCAAATATTCCCCATTAATTATTCTCCTAAATAATTAAATAATATTTCTCATAATTTCTCATCACTAAGTATCTAATTAGCTAGTGTTAAACCACATTTCACCTTTAACAAGATATACAGTTTGATAATGATAATTATGAAGTTCATTTGCAAAGGTTCATCGTTGAGTTGAGATGATGACAATAATCATTCGTGATAAGTTTTTCGAGCGTCACAGTAATAAACTAATGTTTCCATATATATTAACAACTTGAGCAATTTATATGAGGCTGATGTGTGTTGTGTAAAGTGCATGTGTCGAAAGGTCTGATCAAAGGTTCAGTTTTCGAGACGAAACGTTACACTTTAAAGTGTAAAGTGGTCTTGAAGACAAAATTCAATGAAATCAAAATAATGTACATTTCAATTGAAATTGATCAGCACAATAAAAATTCACCCAAATACAACATTGTCCAAAAAAGATGTTGAACTATCATCACTCCCAAAAGATTAAGTTGATGTGTAATGTTGATAATTAACATCTTATACACTTTAACATGTCCCTCAAGTGTGGGTCATCTCTCACAACACTTGCGCAATCTTAATCTTATAGACTTCAACACTCTTCCTCAAGTGTGGACTATCTCTCCCAACACTTGCACAATATATTTTCTCCGTTACTTTTTTTTTTAGGAAAACAACCAAATTTATTAAATCAAGTCCGCTAAAGAAGCGGCAATTACATCATGAGGAGGATGAACACCGCCGCAACTCCATGACGAGCGAGGAGGTGAGTCGGGACATTACCAGAACGCTTAAGAAACGAAAATTTGCTGGACGCACAAGAAGCAGAAGCCAAAGCACATTCCTGAGCTAAATAACCATAGACGGAAAGGTCCTCCGACACACGAGAGAGTGCATGGACACATGGTAAACAGTCACTCTCAACAATCACCGAGAGGAGACCAAGATGGCCTGCCTCCACTAATGCCGCAAGGATCGCACGCATTTCCAGCAACTCTGGTGTATCACCTGGCGCAATATGGAAGGAAAATGCCGCAACAATAGATCCCACCGAGTCTCGGAAAATCACTCCAACACCTGTGCCCGTAGCCGTCACCGATGCATCCGTATTACACTTGCAAACCCCCAAGGGTGGTGGGCTCCAAACTACCGGGTGAAGTACACTGTCTACCTCATGCTGAGAACCCGATACCACTTACGCATACTCCTCTGCCGCTGCTCTAGACATCGAGACAAGCCGCGAGAGATAAACGGTGCACTCTCAAAAACCGCACTGCAGTGTGCCTTCCATAAATACCACAAGGTCATACAAAACTCTGACACCTCCGCTACCGAAAATTGCAACACAAGATCCCCGAAGAACTCCTGAAACCCGGAAGACCGCAGAGCCAGCCAATCACTAAAGGACGATGCCCTCCAAATCGCCCTAGCATTGTCACAATCAAATAAAACGTGAAACATAGATTCCGGCTCTCGTCCACACGCTAGACAAACACCATTCCCAAGCGCCGCCGCCGCCACAGATTCTCCCCGATTGGCGGGCACCCCTACAAGCATCTCCAAAGGAAGTGTTGTACTCGTGGCGGAGCAATGACCCGCCGGACATCTCGCCACACCCACACCCTATCTCCGTTACTATTTAAGCTGTCATCGCGAGTTGCCAAAAATAAAAATTCATTTTCATCTGTTGTAGTTACATTTCCAAAGCATTATTTAATATATTTTTCTATATCTGCTCTTATTTATTAAGGGACGGAAGATTGAAACAATATTGCAGTAATTATATTCAAAGGGGTGTTATTGTCAATTTGACATTAAGTCAAATAATTAACTTGTCTCCTTAATATGTGTGTTTTTATGACTGCGACAATTAAATAGAAAATGAGTGCGTAATATCTTAAAGACTTCAACACCCCCCTCAAGTGTGAGTTATCTTTCCCAATACTTGCATAATATATATGAGGAAAATAATGTTGACACCGGGGTTCGATCACATGACCTCGGGCTCCGATACCATGTTGAACTATTATCTCTCCCAAAAGATTAAGCTGATGGGGAGGATGATAATTAACATCTTATACACTTTAACACCCCCCCTCAAGTGTGGGTCATCTCTCCCTACAATTACACAATCTTAATCTTAAAGACTTCAACATGTTATGATAGATAGATATTTAATTTTGACACGTGATTGTAATTAAGTGGACATAAGGGGCGGTTTAGTCAATTGATACGAAGCTAGGGCATATGTTGTACACTATATATATGTTGATATTGAGATAATGAAAGACAGGTTTTAAACCGCAAATAATTATCATGGTATCAGAGCCATAAGAAAAAAGAAGGAAAACAAACGGGAAAAGACGTGAATATAAAGGGTGACTTCCTCCCCAGAACTCCATGGTTGATGAGAAGCTGCAGAACCAAGACCGGCTTCAATGGTCTCTACTCGGTTTGGATCAAGAGCACTCGGCAGACATGTGAAGGATGAGAAGGAAATGGTTATGGCATTCAAAACGGAGCCACGTAGGAGGCCAAAATCCGACAATAACTGCGACAAAACCTGCAATATCGGGCTGCCGGCGGGAAAAGTTAATAAAATTGAAGGAGGAAAGATCAACCAACAGACCTAGGGTACTGTGACTCATCTACCCATGGCCGAACAGGCTGGTTTGGTCAATTTGACACCGACCCAATGGCAGGATATTGTGGATATTTTGAATCTCTCAAAAATACGCGGTGAGATATTGTGGATCCTCGACATCGGGTCGGCACACCATGTTACGGGCAATATGAATATGTTGAGTAATGCCACATAAATAGAACAATGCAATATCGGGTTGCCTGATAGCCGTACCTCAATTGCTACACATGAGGGAACGGTGAATTTATCGGAAAATTTGTCCCTTAATCACGTTCTATTTGTTCCACAATTAGATTGCATTTTGTTGTCTCTTATTCAACTTATGGATGAAAATAATTGTACGGTTCAGCTATTAAATTTTCTATGTGTGATACATGACCGAGTGACGAGGACACCGATTGGAGTGGGTGAGCGGGAGGACGGACTAATTCTTTCCAAGGAGTTCCATATTTGAAGGCTTTAGTAGTACGTGAGGATGTTTCTATGGAACTATGACACAAGAGGATGGGACATCCTTCGGAAAAGGTCCTCAAAAAATTTCCAAATTTAAGTTTTTATGGTGTTTTGAATAAAGATGGTTGTGATTCTTGCTTCCGTGTGAAACGAGTCTCGTGATAGTTTTCCACCGAGTCGAATAGAGCCAATCGAATATTTGAATTAGTGCATTGTGATTTTTGGAGGCCCTCTCACACACCCTCTTTATGTGAAGCCTCTTATTTTTTGAAAATTGTGGACGATTTCTCCCGTTCTATGTGGTTTGTACAATAAAGTGGAAGTTGAATTTACCTTTTTAGAATTTATTGCTTTGGTTGGTTGATCATCAGTTCAATCAGAAAATATCTCGAGTGCGTGGTGATAATAGGACATAATTTAAGCGTTTGCTTACGTATTTTCGAGAGCATGGAATTACATTTAAAACTTCCTGTGTTGGGACGCCCCAACAGAATGGTCGTGTGGAGCGTAAACACCAACATATTTTGAATGTGGTGAGGGCCCTTCAGTTTGAATGTCACTTACATGTGCGGTTTTGGGGTGAGTGTGTTTTTGCGGCGTGCTATTTGATTAATCAGACACCATCGAGCGTCCTTGATTTTAAAACCCCATACGAAGTTTTATTTGGAAAAACACACAACCTAGATATTATTTGTGTCCTGGGATGCCTTTGTTATGCACATAATCAACATCATAAATGTGACAAATTTGAGAGTAGGAGTCGAAAATGCGTTTTCCTTGGATATCCGTTTGCGAAAAGGGGTTGGACATTATTTGATCTAGACACTCATGAGATATTTGTGTCGCGGGACATATATTTTATTGAGCATGTCTTTCCTTTTCTTCGGAATATGATCTAACATCGGCCGAGGTGTATACCGAGGATTTTGATTACACATCGGCTGACCCTCTTTCGACTATAGATGATTCGGTTGAGGAGGCCCCCCCCTGATGTAGAACCGGCTGTTGGGGGTTCTAGTCCGGTAGTGGAACATGCCGAACCCACAGAAGGAGAGGGCGTAGCCACGGATTTGGAAAATGATTTGGGCAAAGGCAAACAAGAAAAAGTTCCTAACACACCACTGCGGGATTACGTCACTCACTTGATTTTGGATAAAAAAACCCGTCCCCTCCTTCATCTTCATCATCGGCTGCCTCAGGTACTCATTATCCTCTTTCACATTTTATTGATTATGAGAGGTTTTCTAATACGCACATGAAGTATAATGCAGCTATTTCGCAGAGACTACTCCAATTTTTTTAAAGAAGCAATGAAACACCCTGGCTGGCGAGCAGCCATGGCCTAAAAAATTCAGGCATTGGAAGAACATGAAACGGGGGAACTTCAACCATTGCCCTCGGGAAAATGAGCACTCGAGTATATGTAGAGAAATATGATGAGCATGGGGTCTTGAAGAGACTCAAGGCTTGGCTGGTGGTCTTTGGAAATCATCAGGTGGAAGGAATTGATTACAAATAAACGTTTTCTCCTGTGGTGAAGATAGTAGTTATACGCACTTATTTGGTCGTTGATGCTATTAAAAAATGGGAAATTCACAAAATGGATGTACATAATGCGTTCCTACATGGTGACTTGGATGAGGAAATCCACATGAAAATTCCGCCCGGTTTAGAAGGTAACAAATCACATTTGGTTTGCCACATGAAGAAGTCGCTCTATGGGTTGAAGCAGGCACCACAATGTTGGTTTGCCAAGCTCGCTAAAGATTTGAAGAATTATGGCTTCCGTCAGTCATACTTGAATTATTCTTTGTTTACACTCCGCAAAGGCGATATTCAGCTTAGTGTTCTTATGTATGTGGATGATATACTTATTGCAGGTAATGCTTGGATGTCCATAGGTATCTTTAAGAAATATCTTGGCGCTTGTTTCAAGATGAAAGATCTCGGCCATCTGATATATTTTCTCGGTCTAAAAGTGGCTGCAATGGCTAGGTCATATTCTTGTCCCAACGGAAGCGGGACTCCTTAGGGCCAAACCGGCCCATTGGACAAAATCATAAGCTCGCACTTTCTACAGGTCCCCTGTTGGATGATCCGGCCAAATATCACCATCCGGTTGGTCTCCTTATTTATCTTGGTGTTACTCGTCCTGATCTGGCATACGTAGTTCATAGATTATCTCAGTTCATGCATGAACCTCGTATCGAGCATTGGGAGGCTGCGGTGCGGGTGGTTCGGTTTCTCAAATTGCATCCCGGTCGAGGTATTTTACTACGAGATGATAGTTCCTTGACCTTGGAGGGTTGGTGTGACTCTGATTGGACGAGCTGCCTTTTGACTCGACGATCCCTTACTGGATGGTTTGTTTTTCTTGGGCTCTCACCGGTTTCCTGGAAAACAAAGAAGCAGCATACGGTCAATCTCTCGGTCATCGGCAAAGGCTTAATATCGGGCCATGGCGGTCATCACGTGTGAACTTAAGTGGTTGAAGCAGTTTCTTGAGGATCTTGGTGTTTCAATCTCACCAGGCGTGCGACTTTATTGCGATAGTCAGTTCGCGTTATACATTGCTCAAAACTCGGTGTTTCATGAACGTACAAAACACATTGAAGAAGATTGTCACTTTGTGCGGGATGCTATCACGGAGGGTTTGATTGCTCCTACTTACGTCTCCACCACGATGCAGTTGGCGGATATGTTTACTAAAGTTTTTGGAAAACGGGAATTTCAATTCTTATTGCGCAAGTTGGCGTTTACGATCCTCATGCTCCCATTTGAGGGGGGGGGGGGGGGGGTGTATTACGATAGATAGATAGATATATAATTCTGACATGGGATTGTAATTAAGTGGACTATATATATATATATGTTGATATTGAGATATATATATATATATATATGTTGATATTGAGATAATGAAAGACATGTTTTACACCACAAAAAATTATCAACACTATAAAATTCAATGAAATCCAAATAATGTACATTTCAATTGAATTTGATCAACACAATAAAATTCACCCAAATACAACATTGTCCAAAAAAAGTCTCCTCTTTCTTGTGTGCGGTGTGCCAACTCCCTCCCAATTAACGCACCCCCTCCTCAGCTCTCTCTATATCTTGGTGATATTAACTCCGTCTCATAAAAAGTGTTCACTTTTTATGATGCACGTAGATTAAGAAAATAATCAATATGTTGCATTTTAAATAGTGATGGACATATATATCACTGTCAAATAATAAATGTTCTTTTGAAAGATGTAATGAATATATAAACATTAAATATTATGATAGGGGTATGTTTGGAAAAATTGCATTAAATGATGTAATGGTGACTTAAACTATCTTCTGCGAGTTTGGTCTGTCGAGTGTAATACTCAGTAGAGTCTGTGGAAACTATGGTGGTCAGTAGAGTTTGAAGGTGTCTGCTGATTCTGGTGTTCAGCTGGGGCAGATCAGCAGGGTTGATCAACCTGCTGATGTTTGGGCTGCTGATGAATAGTCTGCTGTTTCACAACATACTTGGGAAACACGTCTGCATGGTTTCAGTCATTGTCTGGTTTGGCTGTTTAGTCGGTTAGAGTTTGATTCCCAAAGTTATAAATATCATCTGTATTAATTGTAACTTTCTTGTCATAATAAAATATCCTCATTTGTCAGTAGAGTAGTCGGCACATTGTCGAAAACCACGTTAAATCTGTGTTCTTCTTGTTTCAGTGTTTATTTTCTTGTTAAATCTTTTATCTTTACTCACAATCACCATCATTTCTTGATCGATACGTCATAACAAATGATGTAATGATTTCTCAAAATGAATATTTTTTATGGGATAATTCATTTTAAAAAATTGGATTTATTAATGTGACGTTGGTAGTAGTTTTTCACTTAGGAATATAAGGGGGGGAAACCGGTATTGAACGTGCATCTGGGTGCACATGAGTATAAGATTTAATCTGATGGACTGAAATCAAACCACAAGGAAGCCATTGGTTGTTTATACTCGTCCAAAATCCAATGGGCTGTTGTTTCAGAATTTAATTAATTAATAATTATATAAATATTATTTGTTGGAACCAAGAAAGATACCGTATTACCATTTGCCAACCTTTCAATTGACCGCTAATTCCCAAAAGAATATGTATTCATGATCGCTGTGGGAGTACAATTTGTCTAGCTTGTTCTGAAAATTTTCTCCCGAGATTCTGCCATGGATTTCTTGTCCTTAATTATGAACCGACCGTAAGCAAGGACGGAACCAGAAATTTCTTTCTGGGGGGCTGGAGTAAACTTTTTTGTAATGCTATTTTATTAAGCGAAAAAATGAAGTGCAGAATTCAGCACAAAAAAAAAACCACTTAGTGCTTTAAAACAGAATCACGCAATGGACATTCATTTTATACAAATACTAAACCAAAAACAACAAAACATAACTTGAATGACTCGTTAGACACGTGCTTACGATACCCAATTCATCTTTAACAATTTGTTTTTTTAAAAAGTGCCAATGCTAAATACACCTATTCACTTCAGTTGCACCCTACGAGTCTTCTGAGAATTGAATTTATCAATAACGTAATCAACATCGACATTTTGAGAGAATTCCCTTTCAATATAAACTATCAGGGAATCTACAAAAAATTCTCCATCCATCTTATTACGGAGAGCGGATTTAACTTGTTTCATTGCAGAAAATGCCCTTTCCGTGGTTGCCGTCGAGACCGGAAGAGTTAGAATAAGACGAATCAACCTCTCAATCAAAAAGTATATTTGAGATCTATTTGTCTCAACTAATTTACGACACAAATCGAAAGAGTGGATATTCCACGAAACTTCGTTTTTGAATGATATCATACTCATAATGTGCCAAGCTGTGATCTAAGTAAATGAATGTCTTGGCGAGAGAAGTCATTGGGATAAAAATCTTCTGCAAGGGTGCATATATTCTCGATGTTGAAAGATTTGAAATTATCCTTTGGATCCAAAGAAGAACTTAATCTGAGGAGCTCTACTGCTTCATCACTAAATCTGTTGTTTAACTCCTGCAATTGAAAATCTATTGCATTGTTAAATATGTCAAAATGATAGTGATGCTCAACTGTGATATTGTCTCTTTGTTGACACGAACGACAAGTAGCATCTTTGTGACGATCACTCATATCCGGAACATGAATATCATATTTTGTGCAAACTTCTTTCACATTATTCATCAACGGATCAAAACCTTCAGCCCTTAACAAGCCAAGAAGATTTTTGGTAGATGACACAAGATCCATGGCAGTCAAGATGTCGACATTCTTTTGTTGCAAGGCTTTAGAAAGTAAATCAGTTATTCCCATGATTTTATGCATAGTTTACAAGATGAAGATAAATTCAAATGATCGCATCACCCTCAAAGCACCGGTTGCTTCTCCACATGTAGAATTATACGATCCACTGTCAATAATGCTACAAAGTGTCGTAAGAGTAGATTTGTACATGTCTATCAAACCACAAATCGAATCAAAATGTGAAATCCACCGAGTCGCTCCAGCTCGGTGCAATGTGCCAATTTGGTTGGCCCCCCTACCAGTTTCACGCTCACCAATAGCTATCGAATCTACAATCTCATTAGCTTGATTAGATTGCAACTCACTATGACGTTTGGGAGAAGCCTTAACAAGATTCACAATAGCGGTCAATTTAGAAAAGAATAACCAAATAGAAGTTTCCTTTTCGAATTGCGACTAGTGCCGATTGTAAACGGTGTGCAAAACAATGAATATAATAAGCGAGATGGGCAATCTCTAAGAAATAGCGCTTGTAACCCATTCCACGCACCACGCATGTTGCTAGCACCATCCTAGCCTTGGCCTCGCAAGTCATTAACATTTAAATTGGATCGAACAAGAGCATCACATATCTCATTTTTAAGATTTGATGCAGTTGTATCCGTAACATGTACAACATCAAAAAAACGCTCCCGCACAAAATCATGAGAATCCACAAACCTCAAAACAATAGCCATTTGTTCCTTATTAGACAAATCCTTGGATTCATCAACCAAGCAACAAAACTTAGCATTCCCAATTTCCTTACGAATCATTTTTCTTACTTTTTTCGCAATAATATTTAGAACCTCTTTTTGAATCATGAATTTTGCATTTCCGGGAGCGTTTGTTGGTAATTTAAGTGTTACCATGTTCATTTATGTAATCGGGGTTTGGTACAAAGATGGGTGAACTCGGAATGCTATAATATGAGTTTGGAGGTACGGAGTGTACACTCATATAAGTATCTACGAGTTTACGGATTTAAATGATCAAGTATAGTTCGGGAAAATCACTTAAAGGACTGAAAATCCACTTAAAAAACCAAAATTCAGAATTTGGAGAAGCAGATAGTTATCCGTACGGATAAGAATCTATCCGTACGGATGATAGCTATCCGTACGGATAAGAATCTATCCGTACGGATGAAAGGCTGAAACGGTGAAAACTTTGATACTGTGATATATCCGTCCAGATGATAACTTCATCCGTACGGATGCAGTCCGAAATTTCTGAAATGGTGTGTCTTTTCGGTCCTTTTCAATCGTTTATGTATATAACTTATTTCCAAAGGTTGCATACATAAGAGGTCGGTTTTTCCATCAATATATAAGATCTTTTTGAGTGCTTTAAACATATAGAAAAGAGAAGCACATTCATCTTTGAAAGTAAAAACACCTTAAACTATCTCCAAGAGTAATCTTCATCTTTTGTGCCTAAATTTGAAGGGAAAACGTAGTCTTATCTCACAAAAGTATTTGTGTCACCCTAGGCATTCAGTAAGGGGCAAATAACTTTTTTAGGAAAGTGTTTACATGATTCTACGTTCATATCAAGCAAACCATTTTTTGCGTTTTAGTTTTCCTGCGGTTTTGACATTGTTGTTGTTTTCCAAACCTCAATCTCTCTAACAATCTACAAAATTTATTAGTTTAACAATGTCAAGTGTCAAGGAGATGACTGCAAATTTTGGGAAGTTGGAAAAGTTCGATGGAGTCAATTTTCGAAGATGGCAGAGAAAAATGCATTTTCTGTTGACAACTTTGAAGGTGGTGTATGTACTAAGTACACCGATGCCGGAAGTGTTGGAGGACGTACCTCTGGAAGAGTTGAGGAAGAAGAACAAGTGGGAGAATGATGACTATATTTGTAGAGGCCACATTCTAAATGGTATGTCTGATGCTCTGTTCCATATTTACCAAAATGTTGAATCTGTCAAAGAACTTTGGGATTCTTTAGAATCAAAATACATGGATGAAGATGCATCTAGTAAAAAGTTCTTGGTTGGTAACTTCATGAAATATAACATGGTTGATTCACGTTCGGTAATGGAACAGTACAATGAACTTCTTCGCATTTTGGGTCAATTTGCACAGCATAAAATGGAAATGGATGAGTCTATTTCTGTTTCTAGTATAATTGATAAATTGCCACCTCTTGGAAATATTTTAAACATTTTCTGAAACATAAGAAAGAAGAATTATCTCTGGTAGAACTTGGTAGTCACTTGCGTATAGAGGAATCTCTAAGGGCGCAAGAGAACGGTAAAACCAAGGGTAAAGAGGTGATGAATTCGACTTCCATAAATATGGTGGAAACCGGGGAAAGTTCTCAAAAGAACCAGAAGAAAAGAAAAGGGCAATCATCTAAAAACAACGGCAAAGATGCCAACAAGAAACCGAAAGGTGCTTGTTGGGTTTGCGGGAAAGTTGGGCATTTTAAGGCTGATTGTCGATTTGGCAAAAATCAGAAAGGGCCAAACAACAGTTCGGGGCAAGGGTCTAAGGACCAAGGTGCTCCTAAACATCAAGGTCAGAATATTGTTTGTGGATTTAATTCGGATATGGATTATGTACCACTGATTTCTGAGGCATTTTATGTGCAGGATGATCAGGGCCGGCCCTATGCTAAGGCCGGCGAGACCCGGGTCTTAGGCCCAATTCTGTCGGGGGCCCAACGGTACATGTTTCACTAAAAGAAAAAAAAATTCGTGTAGATTTAATCCGATTCAACCTAATATAATATGTTAATTTTCTTTTTTGATAAAGACCCATTTTTTTTTTTTTACTCTAATTGATAAAGGCCCCAATAAAAAATTTTACTTGACCAAAAAAATAGATATATACAAACAAGTTTTATTATTTTTTTGCATTTACGGATTGTAAAAACGCGATAAGTGTTGGAAAAAATGTAGTACTTAGGATTTGACAAAGAATTAGAAACTCCAAGGCACGTTAATAACGTTGTCTTTTAAGAGATGTTTTGTCCCACACGATTTGTCACTAAGGGATTAAATGAAAATCCCTTTCAGGATACAATGGGGGTGTTTGATTCAAACAGTGAATTGTTTGAATCAAACCCGAGAACACTCAAAGTTTTTCTAATGATGTTGTCAAATTTATGGATTTTGGTCTTCATACTTTTGCCTTTTATAGGTTGCAAGTACCCCATAAACGAATGGATGTACTCCTTGCACTGGATGAAAGCATGCAACCCTTACACAAAAGGTTAAGTACATATCAGTTCGAAAATGCGTGTATCTGAAAATGCATATCCGAAAAGCATGCAACTAATGCATGCAGGTCGAACCCCGTTTCGTTGCGATAACATTAATTCGTACGGCAACTCGTATGCAAACGATAACCAAAATATTTATTTATGAAAAAATATCTAACAATAAGTATGTATTAAAAAAAATCAACTAAAAGGCCCAATTCGAGGGCTTGGTCTTAGGCCCAATACAAGCGAGGGCCGGCCCTGAGGATGATGATGTTGCTTGGTGGATTGACTCGGGTGCGACAAGGCATGTCTGCAAGGATCAACGTTGGTTTAAAGATTATGAACCTGTTAACGCCGGATCCATGCTTTTTATGGGAAACGAGTCAAAGGCCGCCATCCGTGGAAGAGGAAGCTGTTGTTTTACCTTTTAGTTCGGCAAATTTGTAACTTTAAAACATGTACTATTTGTTCCGTGGATCCGGAAAAACTTAGTTTCGGGAAGTTTGTTATGTAAAGATGGTTTTAAACAAGTCTTTGAGTCGACAAATACATTTTAAGTAAGTGTGGTGTATTTATAGGATTTGGTTATCTTTGTAATGGTATGTTTATGCTTAACATTCAAGCATGATGTTGTGAATAATGTTTGTATGAATCATGAAGTTAATGTTTCGTTTTATGGCATGCTCGGTTAGGACATGTTCATTACAAACGTATGTTATTAATGTCTAAACATGATTTAATTCCATATTTTGATATGAATGTAAATAAATGTGATACATGTATGTTGAACAAAATTGTTAGACAACCTTTTCATGGTGTTGAAAGGTCGTCTTCAGTTTTGGATCTTGTCCATAGTGATCTATGTGACTTTTGTGCTACACCTTCTTTTGGCAACAAAAGATATGTAGTGACTTTTATAGATGATTGCACTCGGTTCTGTTATGTGTTTTTACTTCATTCTAAAGATGAGGCAATCGATAAATTCAAAATCTATAAAAGTGAAGTTGAGTTGCAATTAACCTCTAAAATTAAAAAGTTGCGTACCGATCGAGGTGGTGAATACTTTGATCCAACCTTTTTCGGGTCATGTGGGATTATACATGAGGTTACGGCACCTTACACGCTACAGCAAAACGGTATAGCGGAAAGGAAAAACCGTACTCTTAAAGAGATGGTTAATTCCATGCTATCTTACTCAGGTTTGAGTGAGGGATTTTGGGGAGAAGCCATGTTAACGGCTTGTTATTTGCTGAATAGAGTTCCTAATAAAAGGAATCCTATTACCCCATATGAAATTTGGTTCAAAAAGAAGCCAAACTTGAGTAATCTACGAGTTTGGGGATGTAGGGCTGTTGCAAGGCTCACCATGCCTAAGATTAAAACCTTGGGTGAGAGAGGCATTGATTGTATATTCATTGGATATGCTATGCATTCCAAGGCTTATAGGTTCTATGTTATAGAGCCTAATGATTCGATTGCTATTCATTCGTGATTGAATCAAGAGATGCTATCTTTGATGAAAATCGGTTTTCGTCTATACAAAGACCGAAGGATATAACTCCTATTAATGTTGGAGTGGAGAACACTAATGATGTCAATTCTAAAGATGAGCCTTTGGAGCTTCGTAGAAGCAAAAGGGCTAGGAAAGCAAAATCTTTTGGATCCGACTATCAAACTTATTTGGTAGAAGGAACAAGAGATGAAGTAGGATTCCAATATTCATATTGTTATAATATTGATGAGGATCCTAAGACGTTTAAGGAGGCTATGGAGTCTCGAGACGTGTCATTGTGGAAAGAAGCCGTCAATGATGAGATGGATTCCATAATGGGAAACAACACGTGGATCCTTGCGGATCTTCCACGTGGTTGCAAACCTTTGGGTTGCAAGTGGATCTTTAAAAAAAAGATGAAAGTTGATGGCACTGTCGACAGGTATAAAGCCAGATTGGTAATTCAAGGCTTTAGACAGAAGGAAGGTATTGATTATTTTGATACCTATGCACCGGTTGCTAGAATCTCCACAATAAGATTGTTGATTGCATTGGCAGCAATTAACAATCTGGTAATCCATCAAATGGATGTTAAGACGGCGTTCTTAAATGGCGATTTGGAAGAAGAAATTTATATGAAACAACCGGAAGGTTTTGTTTTGCCAGGAAATGAGCATAAGGTTTGTAAGCTTGTTAAATCATTGTATGGTCTTAAACAAGCACCTAAACAATGGCATCATAAATTTGATGAAGTTATCTTGTCTCATGGATTTATGATTAATCAATCAGAAAAGTGTATATATAGCAAATTTGACAATACCGGTAATGGTGTGATAATTTGCTTATATGTTGATGACATGTTGATCTTTGGAACCAACCAAGATCAAGTTGACCTTTGCAAAGCATTTTTGTCATCAAGTTTTTCTATGAAAGACATGGGGGAGGCGGATGTGATTCTAGGAATCAAGATAAAACGGAGTGACAAAGGGTTCTCTTTGACACAATCTCATTACATTGAGAAAGTGTTGAAGAAGTTCAATTGTAAAAACTCCACTCCGGCTAATACTCCCATGGATCCTAATGAGAAACTCATGCCTAATACGGGTAATCCGATATCACAACATGAGTATTCTCGGGTAATAGGATGTTTGATGTATGCTATGACTAGCACACGTCCGGATATTGCTTATGCGGTTGGAAAGCTAAGCAGGTTTACGAGTAATCCGAGTAGTCATCATTGGCGTGCGGTAACTCGTGTGCTAAGGTATCTTAAGTTGACCAAGGATTTTGGCTTGACTTATGTGGGACATCCTTCGGTAATAGAAGGATACTCAGATGCTAGTTGGATATCCAATGTAGTGGATCATTCTTCTACTAGTGGTTGGGTGTTTTTACTTGGAGGAGGTGCCATTTCATGGGCTTCCAAAAAGCAAACATGTAGTACTAGCTCGACTATGGAGTCCGAGTTTGTTGTCTTAGCTGCAGCCGGAAAAGAGGCTGAGTGGCTTAGGTATTTGATTTATGAAATTCCATTGTGGCAGAAACCAATATCACCCATTTCTATCCATTTTGATAGTGCTTCTACCTTGTCTAAAGCTTATAGTCAAGTGTATAATGGTAAGTCGCGACACCTGGGCGTTAGACATAGCGTGGTTCATGAGTTGATCACTCACGGGGTGATTTCGGTTGTGTTTGTGAAATCTCAACATAACTTAGCTGATCACTTAACAAAAGGATTGGCTAGAGACTTGGTACAAAAGTCTGTTATCGGGATGAGTTTACAACTCATTTGAATCTTGGTGATAAGATACCCAATTCCCTTCTAATACAATGTTAGAGGCAGAATTCAATGTGGAAGGCCTATTATCTAGATTTGAGCACATGATATTATCCCGAGGTATGTGCTATTACCTGTAAGTTAAGGATGAAGAGATTCTTCATAATGAGTCTTTGACAAAGTGCTATTGCAGGTGCACGATTATATAAAGGTTCACCTATATGAGTATGAAGTTTGGCCGCTTCAAGAAAGTTCGAGAGTTGGCTTTCTATATGCTCATGAATGGATATGGACACAAGGCCTGAATAATTAGTCTCAAGAATAAGCTTTTGGAGTTATATTAACTCATGTGTATGTTATCTTCATGTATTCAAAACGTGTAAAGGGGTTCAATGCTTAGACACACCCTAATACTCGAATATTTGAAATGTGTAATTTTACTAAGTGATAATTCAATCTTCGTGACATTATCATTGATGCATGATTGCTATGTTTTGACTGTTATTCAGCTAAACCAAGGATTACACTTAAATGGGGGAGGATTGTTGGTAATTTAAGTGTTACCATGTTCATTTATGTAATCGGGGTTTGGTACAAAGATGGGTGAACTCGGAATGCTATAATATGAGTTTGGAGGTACCGAGTGTACACTCATATAAGTATCTACGAGTTTACGGATTTAAATGATCAAGTATAGTTCGGGAAAATCACTTAAAGGACGAAAATCCACTTAAAGGACCAAAATTCAGAATTTGGTGAAGCAGATAGTTATCCGTACGGATAGATCCGTACGGATGATAGCTATCCGTACGGATAAGAATCTATCCGTACGGATGAAAGGCTGAAACGGTGAAAACTTTGATACTGTGATATATCCGTCCGGATGATAACTTCATCCGTACGGATGCGGTCCGAAATTCGGAATGGTTTGTCTTTTTCCGTCCCTTTTCAATTGTTTATGTATATAACTTATTTCCAAAGGTTGCATACATAAGAGGTCGGTTTTTCCATCAATATATAAGATCTTTTTGAGTGCTTTAAACATATAGAAAAGAGAAGCACATTCATCTTTGAAAGTAAAAACACCTTAAACTATCTCCAAGAGTAATCTTCATCTTTTGTGCCTAAATTTGAAGGGAAAACGTAGTCTTATCTCACAAAAGTATTTGTGTCACCCTAGGCATTCAGTAAGGGGCAAATAACTTTTGTAGGAAAGTGTTTACATGATTCTAAGTTCATATCAAGCAAACCATTTTCTGCGTTTTAGTTTTCCTGCGGTTTTGACATTGTTGTTGTTTTCCAAACCTCAATCTCTCTAACAGCGTTTTCTAAGACAACAGAGCCAATATCTGGTCTCAACTTTCCTGAATGCTTTATCATTTGTAGAAAGTTTCCTTGGTTTAGTGAATGCATAGACTCGTCATTACCTCTTAAAGCACAACCTTGCAAAGTAAGTCACTTAACACTCTCAATTGTTGTTCCAAGCCGTAGCCGGTTCTTTTGAATTTCCTCCCGACTTGCTGCATTAATTACCCTCTCAATATGTCGAGGTACATTCATTAATGCATTAATTGAATCCACAGAATTATTATGTGGTGAATTGGGGCCGCCCTCATGTTTCAAGAAGCAACAATTATCACCATTTCCAACCCTCTTCCAATTGGTAAATCCATCAACAATAAATGCACGATGCCGCGTTGGATGCACATCAAAAATGAAGCATGGAAAGCAAAACGCAGCATTTTTTGAAGGAGAATACTCTAACCATGAGAATTTTTTGAACCAGTTGTACCGGAAACTGCGATTTTGACTTCCAAATTTAGTCATAGGATATTGTGGAAGATGTGGCTGAAATGGACCCATTCCGATATAAGCTCTCCTAGTCTCATCTCGTTTATTGATAGGATGTTCCCATATTGGAATACGTAGCCCAGGATCCCTTTGAAGATTCAGTTCGACAGGGATATAGTCACTTTCAACTCGTTGAAACTTAGAAGGAGGAGAGTTTGAACTAGGAGGAATTTCTTCAATATGAGCTGAAGCAACCCCATGTGAAGCAGAAGGTGCGTCACTTTTTGATGTGTCAACTTTTCTAAAGAATGAAAAAAGTGTTTTTTCTTTCTTTTGTTCATGATGTGCCATTATAATGTATACCCTAAAATAAAAAAAATTAAGCACGTGTCTTCAAAACAAATAACAATACACGATTTCCATAAAATTAATTCAAGATGGATAAAACAACCATTCACTTTGACTAATGATCAACCTCACAACAATTCACAATTTCAAGTCCATTTAGCAAGTAGGCAGTATACAACAAATTTTTTTGTCTATAGGGAAATTAGGAGGAAGAAAGCCTAACAAGAACATCAATCAATTAATCCTTAATAGTTAACAATAACAACTTATTTTCATATTTAGCTTATTTGGGGTTTGTTTAATATGACAAATTTTCAGCTATTGACCTATTGTCATAGTGCCAAAATTATTCTGCCAAAATTATCTTCAATGAGCACCATTACCATTTACCAATTAGTCAATTCCGTCACAATTTACAAACATAATTACTAATTAGTAATTACAAAAACAGTCTTTAGCAAACCAAAAAAACAGGGTTTTGCTTTTTCCATTTCTAAAAATCAATTGATGAAATATGAAGGAATGATGACTTACTTGGGAGTTGGGATGGAAAATTTCAGATTGGTATATGATGAATGCTGCCTTCCGTCGGTGGTGGACTGGTGGTGACCATCAGCGCCGTCGCTTGCAATGTTGGTCGCTTGCAAATTTTTTTTTTTTTTTTTTTTGTTTTTTTGTGAACCGTGGTTTGCAATTACAAAATTACTGATCTTATTTTACTGCTGTGTTTTTTTTCCACTGTGAATGATTTTTTTTAGGGAATATTAGGTTTTACTCCACTTTCTGCCCCGTATATAAATTTTAATCCAGTTTGTATATTTTTTTGTTGATTTTAGGACAAAATATTTTCCATCGGACTATTTTGCCCTTTTTTCCTTTTTTTCGCTAACGATCTGCTTAAACCCAATTTAGGTCACCAATTTTTGTCCCAGATAGCAAGTCCTCAAGCTCGTTGCTCCCCTCTACCATGGAGCTTTTAGATTGTACGAGCAGAGATGACCATCTCCGGCGCCGTTTTCATGGAATGATTCGTTAGCCATTGTTTCTCTCACTCTCTTTCTCTCTCTCTCCTCAGCCATTGTTTGTAAGGGAACACACTGAGCAAAAGCAAAAAAAAACAGAATTGTAATATCTTTCCCCTGATTTCTCAATCCCTTTGTTATTGAGAGAGGCGGCGGCGGCGTCGAATTCAAGGTTTCCGAGTTGGCCGGAGAAGCTTACTGTGGATTCAGTGCTGTGTCCTATAGAAGCTTATTAGATGAGCCCGAAGCAAGAAAGAGTGGATTTAGAGGCCTATTTGATGAACAAGAACCTAGAAAAAATGGATTGAGAATGCCTGTTAGATTGATTAAAGAATGGAAAGGGGCTGCTTCTTCGGTCTTCATCAAAGAAGCTGTAAGTTTTCTTTTTTTTTTGTCCAAATTATTGAATTATTTCTGTGTGTAGTCCACTCCACATATGTGATGAGAAATTTCTGATTTGGTGTTTCTCCGAGTTTTGCTGAGGAGACATTGAAAGTCTAGATTGTAAGTGTACTCTGTAAAGGTGAAAATTGGCATTGAATTTTAGTAGAATCTGATTGCATAATTTGTTAGCTTGATATTATTGTGATTGATCTTTGTGCTTAATCTGAATAATTTTTAGTTGATACTTGTTTTAATTTGTGATCAAACATTATTGTACATAACATGATACTCTGAATGAGTACTCAATTCAATTGATTGTTTTTACTGATTGTTCTTAGAACTTGGGATCATCAAACAGCAAATAGAATTTCCCAAATGAAATGTTTGATCACCTTTTTTTTTTTTTTTTTTTTTTTTTTTTGCTTTGCTTTGCTTGAACCTGCGGCTGAAATTATGTTTATTAGGACTACAATTGTGCTTTTCTTTTTCCAAAAAAAAAAAAAAACTGTCTTTTTACTTACATTTGACTACATGCTTGTTAGGCAATTTGTTGGAGCTTAAGTATAAACTTTATTGTGTTACTTTGTTAGTGTGTTACTTTGCTAGTGTGTTGCTTTGTTGGTGTGTTACTTTGTTGGTGTTAATAGTTCTGTTGAGAACAAAAATAATGGTAGGTCTGTTGTGATTGATCATATTGGTGATCCCATAGTTTAAGGTTTCGTTTAAGGATGCATCTATGATGTTTTAAAGAAGATTGGTTGTATTTTTAACTTGGTTCATATCATTAAGCTTTCTAATAGACTAGTGTTACTTTGTTGGTGTGTTACTTTGTTACTTTGTTGGTGTGTTACTTTGTTGGTGTGTTACTTTGTTGAGAACAAAAATAGACTAGTGTGTTACTTTGTTGGTGAGTTACTTTGTTGAGAACAAAAATAGACAAGTGTGTTACTTTGTTTGTGTGTTACTTGGTTGGTGTGTTACTTTGTTGGTGTGTTACTTTGTTGAGAACAAAAATAGACTATAGTGTGTTACTTTGTTTGAGTGTGTTACTAGTGTGTTACTTTGTTGGTGTGTTATTTTGTTGAGACACAAAAATAGACTAGTGTGTTACTTTGTTGGTGTGTTACTTTGTTACTTTTGAACAAAAAAAGACTAGTGTGTTACTTTGTTGAGTGTGTTACTGTGTTACTTTGTTGTTACTTTGTTGGTGTGTTACTTTGTTGAGAACAAAATAGACTAGTGTGTTACTTTGTTGGTTTGTTACTTTGTTTGTGTTACTTTTTTGAGAACAAAAATAGACTAGTGTGTTACTTTGTTGGTGTGTTACTTTGTTGAGAACAAAAATAGACTAGTGTGTTATCGTTTTACCGTGTTGAGAACAAAAATAGACTAGTGTGTTACTTTGTTGGTGTTACTTTGTTGGTGTGTTACTTTGTTGAGAACAAAAATAGACTCGGTGTGTTACTTTGTTGGTGTTACTTTTTGTTGGTGTGTTACTTTGTTGAGAACAAAAATAGACTGGTGTGTTACTTTGTTGGTTCAAATGGTTATGTTTGTGTTTTTTTGTCTTTAGAAAATTGGAGGAGTCTAGATTCTCTATTGATGAAGCCGAGCCGATGTTATTTGATGTATTTTCTGCTTCATACATCTTTCATGGAGTTTGATGTGGTGCGGGTTTGAAGGATGAAGGTCCATAGATGGTAAAACAGATCGCTTTTGTCTTCAAGAACTTGAAGAATGTTTTAGTTTCATTAATATGCTTTTTGATTACATCCAATAGTATTAGGTTTTTATTCTCTTGATTCCCCGGAGTTGCATCTCCATAATGTTTTCATAGATTGTTTCATTAGGATATGAAGCATTTTTTTGATAGATTGTTGTATTATGCAATGCTAATGGTGATATTTGGATGTTAATAAAACGTGTCACCGTTTTCGTTGCCGTGTATCTTGTCATCATCGTTTATCTTTGTATCTTGAAACGCTGCGATAAAATTTGGCTTTCAAATATATGTCGATAAAATTCGTTTTCAAAAAGGTATCAAACGAGGTCTCAAAATGAAGATAAAAATAAACATGAATTTTGGTGAAACAATTTTTATGATCGGTGTTCTAAATCAAAAGTTACGGTCGTTTATAAGAAAAAACGCTCCGGTTAATATAAATATTTTTTCGTCTTTCAAAATATACGTCGGAAGGGTATCGTGTTTAGGCTCAAATTAAAGACCAAAAAAAATATGAATTTTGGTGAAAAAATTTCGATGATCGGAGTTATAAATCAAAAGTTACGAGTGTTCGAAAAAAAAAAAAAAAAAAAATCCGATTTTTTTTTTTCGTCCTTTTGCAACTAAAAAAAAAAGAAGTGTGTCTATTTATTTATTTTGTAAATATTTTTGTCCTTTTCCCTCAATCCCCATTTTTTTTATATTAAAGATTATATAAAAAAAATTGTTATTATGAATATACAGGGATTTGTTTTTTGTTTTTTGGTTTGGGACTAGGTTGATCCATTTGGATCCCAAACCAATATTTTATTCACCCACTAACTTATTTATTATTATTTTATTAATTCTATTATTTTATTATAAATTCTTTCATCAATCAATCAACATCAACAAATAAAATAATATTAATCCATCACTTTATACACTCATTACACTATTTAACCATTACTTTTTCAATATAATATTTCAAATCAACAATCATTACTTTAACTACACAAATTTCAATACAACTTTTCAACTTTATCATCATTACATCACTATATTTTATAATTATTTCTCTTTCTTGGATCCAAATGGATCCAGTCAGTCCGAAACCAAACGGAGCCATAGGTCTAAATCAGGTGGGCTGAAGCTTTTGCTTGGTTGATCATAGGGTACTAATATAAATAAAAAATAAAAAAATTGGGGTGGGCTTAGCCCCCCCAAGCCCCTTAACTACCTCCGTCCTTGACCGTAAGGTCCCAAAATTTTAAGAAGCGTAAAAATGTAAAATGGAATTTAATTTATTTATTTATTTATTTTATGTTAACCTAAAAGTTAATAATTAAAAAGATATAATTATTATAAAAAGATTCAATTACGGGTTTTATTTAATGGATTTAATTAATGGATATAAAAAGAAAATAATCCTTAATTTCTCATAATGCACAACACGGCAATTTTACGAGAATAAAAGAGGGTAGAAGTCGACGGCAATAACAGGGAGGAGGGAAGAACGGAATCTTCAATCGCGCCGTTAATCGGTTGATTGTTTGTGTAGACAATAGTAGACAAAGTTGAATATCACGAGAAGATGAATGTTTCTACACCAACTATTCTCAATTCCGTAAGTTTTTCAATACCGAATGTTAATCGTTTTGTTGGATTTTTGGGGGGGAGACAATATATGGCTGCTACAATAGATTATCAAAGGGACAACGGAAAGGAATTACAAGAAACAAAAATTTGGGTCAATATTTATATGCATACGTATATGCTGGGATGACCAAGAATATTAAAAAAAAAGGCATGATGGGTTTGTATATTAGAAATTATATAATAGTTGGTATATGGGTAAATGCTGTATTTTGAAAAGCAAAGGTAATGGTTCAACCGGCATGAAATAAAATAGGAGTTTATATTAAGAAGTAAATGAGTATGTATGTGATTGGAAAATAGTTTGGGCCGTAGACCTTTGTTTAAGGAAAAGAAGATCGATCGATATACCATTCTTCGTTCTGAATCACGGATAAATTACAGGCACCTTGGAAATAGATTTTAATGGAGATATTGTTGTCAACTTAGTGAAGAATTAGCTTCACAGAAGCCATAGACGAGATAAGATGGTGTTCTTAAACGGATTTTTGGGTGTTTATGCTATGGTTTACTAATGTGGAATTGCAGGTTTTGGGTAGTAATAAGGTTGGTGATCGTTGAGTATGAAATCGCAAGAAGGTGTAGCAGGTTAACAGGTTGTTCTGGAAGGTATTGCCTGACGCCAACAGGGTTTGGCGGGCGCCAAAAGCAGGTAGTATGACTCTGTCCACTCTTGGCAGACGCCAGGAACTCCACAACAAAATGGAGTAGTAGAAAGAAGAAATAGAACATTCAAGGAAGCTGTCAGACCCATGATAGCAGAAACAAGATTACCTAAGAGATTTTGGGCTGAAGCAGCAAACAAAGCATGCTATACTCATCCATCATCAATAAACATCATGGGAAAACACCCTATTAAATATGGAATGGAGGAAAACCAAACATATCTCATTTACACATGTTTGGATCTAAATATTTTGTTTTAAACTGGAATCAGCTACATACTTTTGATGAAAAAGCTGATGAATCAATATTCATGGGATATTCGGACACCGGACAAAGCTTTCAGAGTAATCAACAAAGAACTTTGGTCATTGTAGAATCAATTCATGTAGTGTTTGATGAACCAAACACTAGTGGTTAAGATTTACACACTTTTGAAGAAGAAGCCGCATAAAGACAAGTCTACATGAATACAACAATACTAGCTACAATTACGAACCACTCTATTGATAATCAAGATGAAGTACCAAACTACTACAACAACGGGGCCACCAACCCAAACTCAAGAAGTTGATGCACAAGCAGGAACAGTAGAAGCACCAGAACAAGCACTGTTAGTAATACCATCCGCAACGGAAGCGATTTTAAGGATCTAGATCTATGTAATACACGTAATAAAATAACTAGATCTATTCTACAAGGGGGATGTAGATCATACCTCTTGAATCTCAAAATTCAAGTTGAATAACCGCAAAAGGATGAATGTGAGAAGATGTAAAGAGTACCACGATCTTCCGTACGTGTGATCCAAGCAATTCCCGGTGGAAGGAATTCTCGACTCGAACCCTTCCGATATGCTACCCGGAAAAATCTCCAAGATTTTTCCCCAACCCTTGGCCGAAATTCTTCCCTCTAATTTGCAAGAGTGGTCGAAATTTACATGTGTGTTAAGGCTTGGGAGAACTCTCTTTATATAGGAGAGTAAAACTTAGCCTCCAAAGATTTTTATTTTGCAAATAAATAATCCAATTAATAAAAGATAATTCCATAATATTCTAGAACAAATCTAGAATAATATTTATCTTTATTATTTACCATAAATATTTTATGCACATGTCTTATTAATCACAAGAAAACTAATTTCTTGTTGACCAATAAACACATGGGGCGAAATTTATCATCATTGACCTAGTCAATATGATTTTTTTCCACACACACACTAATTGGGCCAAGATTATGGAAAATGTCTTTTCCACATATTTAATTATTTAGCTCAACTAATTTAATAGTCCACTAAATAATTAATTCACATATCGTTTTAATAAAGTCCAACAAGAACTGAATTAATATTATTAGGATTCGACGTCCGAGAATAGCTATGCTATATTAGGAGGCACGTCGGGGACCATGGACTAATAATCAACGGCTCCGATAAATCAAATAAATAATTATAGAATAATTATATTCGATAAATCAATCACGGGAATATGCCACCATAATCCCGTGATCGCACTCCTCCGATTATAAGATTATATTTATCTCCTCACGAGAATAATAATAAGCGTCCATTGATATAATCATTACATATGGATTAATCCTCCATAGATCGTTCATTCTAAATCGGGAAGTTACCGTTAACCCTTTTTAGAACCTCTTATCCTTATTTACCAATAACCCCCTAGTGATCAATTAATTCATACAACTCACTCGGTAGCTAATCGAGTGTAATATGAACTCGTACGATCGATCGTTTCTAGGATTAACAAATAAGGAACTGTCTATCTACTTCCATAAATGGAAGGAATGGATTCCGTATCTGTGATAACACAGACTACTCACTCAATCCAGTACAATGCCAAGATGGGGTAATTCAAACCACAGACTCAGTGTAATCCTTAACCGTCAAGTCAAACTTCATACTGATTCAAGCAGTTGACTGTGATCACCTCAGGATTAAGATATATCCATAAATATGATCATCCATTGATTCGATAAGACTTCTCGATTACGGAATTATATCGTGAACTCTAATCAAATCGGTCCAAAATTTACTATATGATATATCTATCATATATAAATGCCCCATTAGGTTCTCTTAACCGAAAGTCCGGATAAGACAATCACACCTATTGTGTTCGGGCGCATTAACAAGCACGTTAAAGGAGAGACCCGATACTCTCGATTAACTTCACTATGAGCTAATTGTATTTTAAGTACATCTTCACTAACTCAATCCTCCCGTGTATATCCCATACACCGAGTTAAGTGATTACATAAACGATATACTTAGGGTTTTTCGTAGTGTAAATACTATTGTCACATCGGTGAATATGAGAATAATAAATATGAATAATAACATCATTTCATTTATTAAATAAAACAATTACAAAATTGTCTTTCGGGCATCACACCTAACAAGCACAACTTCAACCTGACTTAAATTGGCCCAGAGATTATCCAGAAGAACAAGTCATTAGAGATGTTCATACAGGTGTTAGAACCAGAAGACAACTGGAGAGCATGCTAACTTGTTTTTCGTCACGGGTGGAACCCAAGACAATAGATGATGCAATCTAAGATGCTGATTGGATTACAACCATGCAAGAAGAACTCAATGAATTGAGAGAAATGAAGTCTGGGAACTTGTTGATAGACCAGACATGGCCAACATCATTGGAACAAAGTGGGTGTTCAGAAACAAGATGGATGAACAAGGAACTGTTGTCAGGAACAAAGCAAGACTAGTTGCAAAAGGATACTCACAAGCAGAAGGCATAGATTATGATGAAACCTTTGCACCAATAGCATGATTGGAAGAAATTAGACTTTTCCTAGCTTTTTCAGCTCACAGAGACTTCAAAGTCTATCAGATGGATGTAAAGAGTGCATTTCTGAATGGACTTTTGGAAGAAAAAGTGTATGTGGATCAACCACCTGGTTTTCAGATCAAGGGAAAAGAGGACAAAGAATACAAGATAAAAAAAAGGCACTATATGGACTCAAACAGGCACCTAGAGCTTGGTATGAGACACCGTCAATTCCTGGTCAACAATGGATTCAGCAAAGGAACCATTGACAAGACACTTTTCAAACTAGAAAATAGAACAAGCACTTTTCTAGTTCAGATCTATGTGGATGATATCATTTTTGGATCATAAGATGAAAATCTATGTGAAAAATTTGCAAATCTAATGAAAAGAAAATTTCAAATGAGTATGATGGGAGAACATAACTACTTCCTTGGTTTACAAGTGATACAGATGAAGAATCTTCATCAATCAAGAAAAGTACACAAAAGACTTAATCAACAAGTATGGTATGGACACAAGTGAAACTTCTGAAACACCTATGTATGCAAGAATTATACTTGGAAAGGATGAAAATAGAAAGGGTGATGATCAAAAGTTATATAGAGGAATCATTGGATCCCTACTCTACCTAACTGCAAGTAGACCTGATATTGCATTTGCAGTAGGAGTATGTGCAAGATTTCAAGCTCAACCTAAGGAATCTCATTTGCTAGCAGCTAAGAGAATCATCAACTAACTGAAGCACACAATCAATGTAGGAATTTGGTATCCAAAAGATGGTGGATTCAAATTGATATCTTATTCAGATTCAGACTATGCTGGATGTAAAATTGACAGAAAAAGCACTTCAGGAACTTGTCAGATGTTAGGTAGCAGACTAGCATCATGGTTTGGCAAAAAGTAGAATTCCATATCTGCTTCAATAGCTGAAGTAGAGTACATAGCAGCAGGTAGCTATTGTGCACAAGTATTATGGATCATACAACAACTAAGAGACTATGGAATAGAAGAGAAGACAATTCCGATCATGTGTGATAATACAAGTGCAATATCAATTACAGAGAATACTGTGCTTCACTCGAGAACAAAGAATATTGATGTGTGACATCATTTTATCAGAGATCATATATAGAAAAGAGATGAAATCTTGAGGTACATATCTACAAAAGATCAATTGGCTGACATTTTCACAAAACCACTCAGTCATGAAAGATTTTGTAAGCTAAGAACTGAGTTGGGAATGATTGAAATTGACTAAGTCACAAGGAGCAGCTGACTGGAGTAATCAGCGGAGTGACTTCACCAGCTGATTGAACCTTTGCCATTTTGGGTGCGCTCACTTGGCCGGTAAGTCACTGGTACCAGCAAAGTCCACTTCACTGATTGTTAGGAACAGTTTTGATGCAGCAGATCAGTAAATAGGTAACTACACCGGCCTAGTGATCGGCCAAGTCACTCGACCACTAAACGCTATAGAGAAAACAAACGAAGTGTAGTGTGAAATGAATCGGTTTTTACATATGTGGAAAATCAGAGATTTATGGAGTTTTATTTTGAGAATATTACACACGTGGATTTTTAATCAGACACAAGGATTAATTTATGGAGGTTATTATTTGACATGAGAGAATGACGGCAACGCCTCGATTCCCGGGCACTAATCATTACTTGCCTCAACCCTCTCTCCTATTATCCTTGTTAACCGGGATTTATATACAAAAAATTACTCCATTACTCCACTAAATCCTTCCATATTCAACCGTGTTCACACTATCAAAATCACCAATATATAAACAACACTTAAGTTGTTTCATAAATTTTACGCTCTCTTTGAATTTCTTAAACCCTATTTTCTCAAGAAATTTCAAAGCTTTGTCTTTGAGTAATCTCGCAATGGCTTCATCCTCCACAATCAAAAAGCCTGGCAAACAATACGAAAAATTGATTGCCACTGGGTCATTCTTTCGACCTGATTACTACCTCACTTTATTCGGAAATAATCCACAAGCCAGACGCCTAGCAGATGGATGCAAGAATTTAGGTTAATGATGTTCCTAAATCCACCGATCAATGGAATTTGCTTTGAGAATATGATCTCATTCTGGCGCAATGCAAAGTTTGCTCTTGGAAAGAAGGGCACGCCGGAGTTTATCACCAAACTGTGAATGAAAAAGAGTTAGTCAGTACACCGGGACTCCTCAGGCACTACCTCAAACTCTCCAAGCACCGGACCAAAGACAAACACAGACGTGGAAATCGACACTTATCATTCGGCCGGAAATTGGACGAATGCTTCATCCGAGAACAAAAGGCTCAACCGCAACAGATCGAAACTCAAAAAGACATTTGCTGAATTTGCTCATCTTATCATCAAGAATATAGAGGCGACTTTTATTGACGTACGGGATGACGAAGTGAGGGCACGACTGATGGCTATCATCTATGAAGGAAAGACTTTCAACTCGGCTACCTTCATATTCAATTGAATCAAAGAGAAAATTCAAGGGGAAATAGATGCCGGGAAACTAGCAAAGAAAGGAGAACAAAATAAAGAGGAGTTCTGGGTCAAGAAATCTTTTGGCGGATAACTTCAACATCTGCTTGATTGTATGAAAGTGCAACCCATTCACTTGCATAAGTTGCATGAAGCAAAGGTGATGTTCACATTTGTTAAGGAATCAAGAAAGTTGCCAACTAGCAAAGGCAGGAAAAAAAAGCAACCTGAGAGCATCAATTCTGGGTTCAGAAGAAGAACCATGTCTCAAACCAAAGAAGCTCCACTCAGGACTCTGCCAAGAAATGAAGACAAACCTGTTGTGATCAGCGAGGATGAATAAGATCCAGAGGAATAAGCTCATCATCAATCTGATGAAGAACATGAAGAGGATGATGAAGAGTTCCATCTAACAAAAGATGAAGATGAAGAAGAGACAAAAGATGATTATCACACTGGTTATCATGAGGAAAAATGAGGATTCTAATGATCAACTGACACTCCAGGAAGTCATTCAATGGAGTAAAGCTGATAAAGAAAAGCAGCTGGAGGAGTACAGCCAGCTGACTCTACAAGGACCCCCAAAGCACTGATCAAGGGGAAATGACTGCTGAAGCTGCAGCTGACATAGATGAAACAAAGTCCTTTCTATTGGAAGTATCGCCCGAAAGACAATTTCTGTAATTGTTTTTATGATTAATAAATGACAGTTTTATTTCATCTTATTATTTGCTTCGTGCTTATAAGTAATACACTGTTGAAAACCCCAAGTCGTATCATATGTAGTCATATAACTTAGTGTGTGTCACACATGAGGATTAAGTTTATGGTGATACACTTGAAATGTTGATCCGTAGTGAAGTTAATCAAAGTATGGGGTCTATTGATTAAACCACCATTAATGCGCCCGTAACACTTTATGGTGTGACCGTCTTATCCGGACCGTCGACATTGGTTGTCTAAGTGGGGCATTTATTTATGATGTAGTCATATAGGACTGGACCGATTTAATCTTCATTTCTCATATAATTCCGTGATTGAGAAATTTTATTAAATCACAAGATGATCATATATGGATTAACCTTAATCCTGAAGTGATTGCAGACTCCTGCTCGTTTCAAGATAGGGTTTGATGTGTTCGTTAAGGATTGCTAAGAGGCGCGGCCCGAATCACTTTCACGTTGGCACTATTCTGGAATGAGTGAGAAGTGTGTCTCTCACAGATATGGAATCCATTCCTTCCTGCGGGAAGTAGAAAGACAATCCCCTTATTTGTTAATCCTAGAAACTGATCGATCCCGGGAGTTTGTATTGGTTATGAACTAATTAATCACTAGTAGGTTAATGGTGAATAATGATAAGATGTTTTGAAGAAGGTTTACGGAAATATTCCCGCTTCATTACGGATAGTCTATGGAGGTTTAGACTGTATGTAATGATTATATCAATGGACACTTATCGACTCGACGTTTTGAGAATAAGTTATATCTATAATCGATAGAGTTCGTTTCGGATTTATGGTGGCGTAATTCCGTAATTAATAAGTTGATTAGAAATATTCGTTCGATGAATATTTTATTCAATTTATTGTAGCTACTAGTTATAGGTCCATGGTCCCCGGGTTGGCTTCTAACATGCGAGTGATTCTCGTATTTTGGAACCTCGAGAATAAATTAAATAGTTGGTCTATTTAATGAATATGCGAATATTATTTATTCGGTAATAATATATGTAATATAGAAAAGACATTTTCTATTATCCCAATTGCATTAAAAATTGCGCCACTTTTATTTGGTTTTGGGAAAATAAATTTTCTCCTAATTACTTATAATGTGGATAAATAATTATAAATAAGAAATTAGTTTTCATATTGGATAAATAGGAAATTTGTTTTCCTTTTGGATAAAGGTTTTTATTTTCCTAAAAGGAAAAGATAAATTTGTGTGTAAAATATAAACTCTCAAATTATTAGTTATTTTCCTATAAAAAGAGAGTTTCTCCAACACAAAATGGACAAAAAAACCACGCCATTATTGAGGAAAAAAGGGACGCACCTTTTTAATAAAAGAGAGAAATTTTGTTTTCTTGTCTTAGCCATTGGAAGAAGAAAAACTAGGGTTTTTCTTGTGCATATAAGAGAAGGTTCTTGTTGGAATTAGCGCCCAGAAGACAATTTCTGTAGTTGTTTTTATAATTAATAAATGACGGATTTATTCTCATCTCATTATTTGCTTCGTGCTTATAAGTAATACACCGTCGAAAACCCCATGTCGTATCATATGTAGACATATAACTTAGTGTGTGTCGCACATGAGGATTAAGTTTATGATGATACACTTGAAATGTTAGTCCGTGGTGAAGTTAATCAAAGTACGGGGTCTATCGATTAAACCACCATTAATGCGCCCAGAACACTTTATGGTGTGACCGTCTTATCCGGACCGCCGACATTGGTTGTCTAAGTGGGGCATTTATATATGATGTAGTCATATAGGACTAGACCGATTTAATCTGCGTTTCTCATATAATCCGTGATTGAGAAATCTCATCAAATCACAAGATGATCATATATAGATTAACCTTAATCTTGAAGTGATTGCATACTCCTACTGGTTTCAGGATAGGGTTTGATGTGTTCGTTAAGAATCGCTAAGAGGCGCGGTCCGAATCACTTTCACATTGGCACAATTCTGGAATGAGTGAGAAGTGTGTGTCTCACAGATATGGAATCCATTCATTCCTGCGGGAAGTAGAAAGACGATCCCCTTATTTGCTAATCCTAGAAACTGATCGATCTGCGGAGTTCGTATTGGTTATGAACTAATTGATCACTAGTGGGTTAATGGTAAATGAGGTTAAGATGTATTGAATAAAGTTTACGAAAATAATCCCGCTTCATTACGGATAGTCTCTGGAGGGTTAGTTTTATGTAATGATTATATCAATGGACACTTATCGACTGGACTCGACGTTTTGAGAATAAGTTATATCTATAATCGATAGAGTTCGTTTCGTATTTATGGTGGCGTAATTCCGTAATTAATAAGTTGAGTAGATATATTCGGTTCGATGAATATTTTATTCAATTTATTGCGCCTATCGGTTATAGGTCCATGGTCCCCGGGTTGGCTCCTAACACGCGAGTGTTTTCTCGTTTTATGGAACCTCGAGAATAAATTAAATAGTTGGTCTATTTAATGAATATGCAATATTATTTATTTGGTAAATAATATGTAAAATAGAAAAGACATTTTCTATTAAATTTAATGATTAAATGGCGCCACACATTCTGATAAATTAGAAAAAGAAATTTTTCTAGATTATGTCACATGTGTAATTAATTAATTATCTATTTGTTGGATAATTATTGGAAAACTAAGAGATTGATTTTTTGGGAATTATCTCTTATCTTTTGGCAAATATCTTTTCCTTATGAGAATAGGTAATTGTGGTGTGAAAATGATAACTCTCTTGACTAGTTATTTTCCTATATGAAGGAGTTCCTCATAACACAATTTAACCTACAAAATTGCGCCACACATTAAATAAAAAGGAAGAAAAATTAGTTTCTTGCCTTAGTCATTAGAAGAAGAAAAGCCTAGTGGTTTTTCTTGGAGCATATTCGAGGAGGTTCTACGGCGAGGATCGACGTCCACCGCCGTCGTTTGGAGATACAATCCGGAAGATCACGGCTTCTCTTTTTGGTCGATTGCCTATTTCTCTCCGGTTGGGGTAAATCTACTAACCTTCTTGTAGATTATTAATTATTATGTGAATCATGTCGTGGTAAAATCGCATGCGAATTTATTCATAGCTTCCACAGTGCATGATCGAGCGTCTCGATCGGTGCTGTGAATCAGATCTGATGATCCAATTATGGATCGGATCCGGATTGGGTTTCTTTATATCCAACAGTTTTACGGCGAGGATCGACGTCCACCGATCGCCGTCGCTAGGAGATACAATACGGAAGCTCGCGGCTTCTCCATCTATCGTTTTACTATTCCTCTTAAATTAGGTAAATCTTCAACCTTCTCATAGTTATGTTAATTATTTATGTGAATCAAATTATGGTAAAATCGCATGCGTATTTATTCGTAGCTTCTGATGTGCAAGATCGAGTGTCTCGATCGGTGCTGTGTATCATATCTGACGATCCAATTATGGATCGGATCCGGATTCGGGTTTTTGTATATCCAGCACTTTCCAGTACTTGTTTCAAGCTATCAACAACAATCTCTATCTGATATGGAGATTGATGAAGAAAGTGAAGAAGAACAAGCTGGTGCAACTGCACCAGCACAGGCACAACCAACCCCTAATCATCCAGACATATCATTTCATATGGATATTAACCCTCTATTTATGGACACGGAGAGGCAAGCTCTCGCAGGGAAAATCTCCAAACAACACCGAGAAGTCTTTACACCTCCATGGAGCAAAAGATTGAGGCTCTGCTTAGACACGTTGAAGTTCAAGATGATGTGATGGAAAAGCAAGGTGATATACTATGTCAACTGAACTCAATGATCACTCAGCATGTCCATACCAATCTGGAGCGTCTAGCAAGTGCAGTTGATGGCAGGCTTGATCCAGGAGTTGAGATACTGAAAACCCACTCACAACAAATTCAGACCATTGAAAGCACCGTAGATGATGCCATCAAGCAGCTTGACACAATCATAACAATGTCTGAGGCCACAAACAAAATTCTGGAAGAAAAGTTTGATGCTACCAAAAAAGGGGAAGGTAGTGAAAAGCCTGAAAGCTCAAAAGGTAAGGGCATTGAAAGCACAAGGAAAAGAGTCAGAATCTTAGAGAAAAAGTAGACTGTAATAATTTTCTCTATTTTGCTTTTCTTATGCCCTTTATGGATGAATTAAATTGTTGAGTTTTATTATTTTTATCATATGAAAATGTTTACTTATGTTCAGGCTTATGGGGGTTTTGGCATCATCAAAAAGAGAGAAATTGTTAGGAACATTTTATTTGTTTTGATGATGGCTATACTATGAAATAAGTTAGAAATATCTGTATAAGACTTTACATAGAGTCTGATATGTTGTATAATTTCAGTCAGACAAACATTATACTAGACTGGTAGGATGGCTTAGTGGAGACTGAAGATCTGCTGAATGAAGGCAGCCAAGTGCCAGTAGAGTAAAGTGAAGACTTATGGACTGAGTTACAACCAGGGAAGTCTGTGATGGCCATGGGTAAATCTAAGATATATTACAAGTGATGAAATCTATTCATTTCCAGTATGGTGTACACTGATCTCACCCAAATCAAGGTTCAATGAATTACAAGCATACTTAGACATTGAAAATCAATGTAGAAATAAAAACAGCAAATCGGCTAAGTGAAGGTTCTGCCAGCTGACTATTAAGAATAACGGTGAACAGAATCTCAACAGCAAAGTAACAGCCTATAAGAAAATTTACTGTACCGGTCAAGCAACAGCCAAGTTAAGGAACATGCAAGTAAAGTATGCTATGTGCATTTTATTTTGAACGTGGAAATTAAGGAAATCAAGAAATTAATGCATAATCAATCAATGACGGATTTTATAAAGAACGTTTGAAGAAAATCTGGATCACTGTCAAGGAGAATAAAATCAAGAAGGAATCAAGGATTTAATCAAGGATTATTCTCAGCATTAAATAGCCAACGGATGAATTTTCAAATCAAGGAGATCAAGGCTATAAATAGAAGGCATTGACAAAAACACAGATACACGTGCATACACAAAAAGTGCAGAAACTCGGTCAATTTCACAAGCCTTATATCTGAACTAAAAAAATACATCAAGCAGATCAACTCAGAATTCAGAGCATCAAAGTTATATCAAGCACTGAGACTGATCTACTCTTTGTGAATCTTATTCACACCCAACTGAAGCAGTTGAATCAGATCGTCTGAGAAGGAATTGCAACCTTTGTGATAGCTGCTGAAGGATTTGTTCTCAATGAGCAGTGTTGAAGACTGAGTCACTGAAGCTTTTGTAGCCAAAGTGTGATAGTCTTGAGATTGTGAAGTTTGTGTAGCCAAAGACAATCATACTATTGTATTGGTGAAAGACAATAGTGAATTCCTCCAATCATCACATGAGAATAGTGGATTAAGGGATTACACAACCATGAACCACTATAAACCTTTGTGTTCATTTACTTACTGCACTTTAATTTACATCATTTCTTTACTGCACTTTAGTCATATTTTGTGTGTGCTTAAACCTTTGAAACAATTTTTAGGAACGGACTTATCCGCTGCCCAAAAGTTTTTGAACAAGAAAAAATTTTTGAAACTCCAATATAGTCATTCACCCCTCCTCCCCTCTGACTATATTCTCAACCTTCTCTGGGACCAACATTGTCATAACCACATGTATGTAATATTCATAAATTATTTTTCACAAGGTATGACAATGGATGAAAATACGTTCTAAACAAGTATTGTACTGTAATTTAATTAGGATAACCATTTAAAGCAATACCCCAACTATAGTTAGGTGCACGTAAGTGTTTATTAAGTAGATTTATTAGAATGAGGAGCTCACCACTGTAATCATGGGGAATCATTTTGGTCGGTGAGGTTTGATACATGCTTGTGATCAAATGCAACCATAAACACATGGTACTTAACAAATACACAATCGAGTAATCGAACCAACAATTTTTTTTCTTCTGATTCAAAGTCTCCACCCTTCTCTGTAGAGGTCACAACCGTCATTTTTTATTGTCGTCAACAAGGATCATCGTGTTTGTATTTTGCGCTTGGATGGAGCGGGATCAAATCTGTGAAGATTCACAACAATGTTGATGAAATACAAGCAAATCTTATGAATAGATTCACAGCTATTGTATATTTGACCGAAACAGAAAGCAACAATCTAAACTGAATCTTTAAACCAATTAAGTTCCCTCGACATAAGAAGCTGAATTGGCCTATAGAAGAAAAAGAAAAAAACCTGGTTAATGAAAATTCAGAAACCAGATTTTGTTCATCGACATTCGGATTTCACAAAGTAGAAAAAAATAAAACTTACTTTATTAATCCCAATTACGATGAAATTGAACAATAAATATTAGTAAAAAAAAAAATCATAAGTGCCTACACAACAACTTGAGGACCGATTGAAAATTGTATTTTAGAACAAATATCACGGTGCGGGAAGCCGCCATAGCTACAAAAATTATTGCATGTATCCATTCTATCTATTTTATTACCCATCTTAGACTTACCATGCGTAAGGATTTATCCCTTCTACCTACCATCTTGCATTCTTCACTTATCAATATCTAAAATAAAACTACAACATTCACCCAATCCACAAAATACAACCCATTATCATATAAATACTACTATCAAAAGACCCACCCTCAACCAACATAGTTCTGGAAAAAGCTTGACATAGGCTAACCATCAGTATTCGCTAAAATAGTCCTTTTACTGGATGTTTATTTTACTGCATACACTACATGCCAAGAGATCGAGTAAAAAAGCTATAACATTATTTTTCAACAATTACATATGAGAATCATTAATCAAAAGCAATTATCTTATATGCATGTGACAATCATTTTCTGTTACAAAGAACAGTATATACTTCTATGTTCAATTACTATGCATAAACGGTAGTATTTAAACTTATGTAGCATACATAGTTAATTGGACACCAAAAGCACATTACCTAATACTGTTATTGTTTCTCAAGATAATTAATAGGTATGGGTTGACCTTACTCTTGGTTATTGGTTTCTGTTTTTTTTCACTTTATGTTGTTTGGGCAATGCTGGACATTTTTTAATTCAATAAATGTCACTCTTGCATTCTTGCAGATTCAATGTAATTTTCTCAGTTAAATAAAAACATACCACATGGTTAGTCCTACCAGCACGACAATATCTAAACATGACTATGCAGTTGCACCGTTTCTTAAGCTAGTATAATTAATGTAAATGTGATCACCTAAAGTCAACCAGATAAAGGAGAAATAATGGGGGAAAGAGTGTGCAATATAATGATTTCCAGTTAAATTGACCCAAGTAACAGGAAACAACTATAAAATTTACATAACAAAAATTCCCTTGTGCACAGATTGAAAGGTGGTCATATATTGGAGCTGCACGGGTATAAAATTCTGAATCTTAGATATTTATACACCAAAATCATAACAGCAAAAAAACACAAAACTTTTTTTTAAAAGGGGTCGATTTTATATATATAAAAAACAAGAAGTGTTCAAGTTTATAAAGAGGAGGCTACGCTCTACCATCTACCATATGTACATACACTACTTCTTATCGTACCAAGCCTAAATGTAGTTCTCTCGTTTTTCTAACAACTTTATCTACAAAAACAATAACCGGAGGGCTCGGCCCAATAATATGTATTTTGTAATTATTTCTTTATTGTAATTTTACCTTGTTCCCCAAGTATATGTATCCCTATAAATACCTATGTACCACAACACTTTTAATACATAATACACAAGTTTATACCATTATTGAATCGTAATATGGTAGCAGAGCCATAACGATTTCCTCTCCCTCGATCACGTCAAACTCTTCCTTTTTCTTTTTCTAAAACCCTACACTCGCAAACACAAAAAAAAAAAAAAAAAAAAAAAAAAAAAAAAAAACCCAAAAGCCTTCAGCGTCTTCTTCTTCTTCACGACGCCATCACCATGTCCACCATCACTGAAGGTACAGGCACCACCTGTGCTGCTGCTCCTCTCCCCCCCTCCTTTACTCCCTCCTCCGCCATACATATCACCAAGCTTACTCGCCAAAACCACAACTTATGGCGTGCCCAGATTGTTCCATACCTCCGAGGGCAAGGCGTTTACGGTTATGTCGACGGCTCGATCAAACCCCCAGCTAAAACCATCACCACCACCGCTGGAGAAACCACAGAAAATCCGGACTATGCTGCCTGGATCAAAACGGACAACCTGATTTTAAGCATCATTACCTCCTCCTTGTCGGATGAAGTTTTAATGCAGGTTTACACCGCCACTACCGCCGCCGAGATTTGGACTGCTCTACAAACCTCCTTTGCCTCTCAAAGTCGTGCTAGACTCGTTCAATTGCGAGCTGAACTCGCTTCTACACGCAAAAACGAATTAACTGCTGTTGAATACTACTTTAAAATCAAAAATATCGCTGATGAGTTAAGCCTTGCCGGCCATCCCCTTAGCTCCGACGACTTCATCGCCTATTTGCTTGCCGGTCTTGGTCAGGACTATGACCCATTGGTTACCATGCTCTCTGTCCTTGAATCCATTACCATTGATGAAGTTTATGCCTTGCTTCTCACGGCTGAATCCAGGCTGAATAACCACCGACCCATCCCTCTCCCGTCTAGCAACTCCACCCAGCCGCAGCCTGCTCAAGCCAATTACACCCGTTCTCCGCAGCCGCAAAACTCTAAACGTGGACGTGGTTCACCTAATTACCGTGGCAGAGGTGGTCGTGCTGGCCGAGGACGCTCCTCTCCTCGTCAAAACCAGTCCGGCATGGATCCTGCCCTTACATGCCAAATCTGTGCTAAAACCGGCCACTCCGCCAAGGAATGCTATTGGCGTTATGAAGCCTCTAATGATCCAGCCGCTATTCAGCCTCCACGCCGACAGCTCGGCCACCACAAGCGTATGCAAGCCACCCGTATAATCGCCCCTTCGCCGAATGGATTCCCGACACCGGTGCCACCCACCACCTCACTAATGACTTCCGCAATCTCAATCTCTCCTCCGAACCTTATGATGGCACTGACAAAGTTCACGTTGGTGATGGCTCAGGTCTGTCTATTTCACACTCTGGCTCCTCCACTCTTCGTTCCCCCCACCGTACTTATTATCTTTCTAATGTTATTGTTTCCCCGTCTCTTACTAAAAACTTACTTTCCGTACATCAATTTGCCGCCGATAACTCGTCTTTTCGAATTCCATAACAAGTATTTTCTTGTGAAGGATTACTCGGGTCACGTCCATCTTAGGGGCCATGTCAAAGACGGTCTTTACCACTTCTCGTCCTCCTTCAACAACACTCTTGTTCAGGCACACGTAGTCACCCACAATTCCTCCAATAAATGGCATCAGCGTCTTGGTCACTGCTCCCATCCTGTGCTTCGTCAAGCCTTGAGTCGTGTTTCTGTTTTTATTCCAAATAAAGCACCCACTGTCGTGTGTGCTCCTTGTCAGTTAGCTAAAAGTCGTCGTCAAACCTTATATACGTCTGATTTTACGTCTTCCGCACCTTTAGATTTGATTTACTCTGATGTCTGGGGTCCGTGTACTGAAACTTCTATTTATGGAAATCGTTATTATGTTAGCTTCTTGGATGATTATACCAAATATTTGTGGATGTTTCCTTTAAAATATAAATCTGATGTTGAAAAAGTTTTTCCTTCCTTTCTCGCGATGATTGAACGCCTCTTTAATACCAAACTTAAGTCTATACAAACCGACTGGGGTGGCGAATTCCGTCACTTCAAACACTCTCTCCTCCGTCTCGGCATCCAACATCGTCTCTCATGTCCCCACACACATGAACAAGTCGGCGCCATCGAACGACGCCACCGCCAAATTGTCGAAGTCGGCCTCTCCCTCCTTGCCCAGTCCAACCTCCCCTTACCCTATTGGGAGGACGCCTTTACCACCTCCACCTATCTCATTAACCGGCTACCCACCCCTATCCTCAACCACAAGTCCCCTTTCGAAATGGTCCATGGACGTGTCCCGGATTACTCCTTCTTTCGCGTCTTCGGTTGTGCCTGCTGGCCTTACCTACGTCCCTATAATCGTCACAAAACCGACTTCCGCTCCAAGTCCTGTATTTTCCTTGGTTATAGCACTTCTCACCACGGCTACAAATGCCTCGACCTCTCCACCGGACGTATCTACATCTCTCGTCACGTTGTCTTCGATGAGTCTACCTTTCCTTATACACCCGCTGCCACTACCTCTTCCCCCAGCTCCATCACCGTTTTGTTGCCTTCAATACTTCCCCTTCCTGCACCACCACCTACCTCCACCGCTTCGTCCAACCCGCCTCTAGCCCCCTCCTCCCCAACTTCGCGTGCCCGGTCCACCCTCCCCCACACCCGAGTACTCCCCTCCCGTCGAGCCTCCTCACTCACCCCCTACGGCCCCCTCCTATTCCACCCCCTCCACCTCGCTCATCCTATGGTTACTCGCACTCGCACCAACTCCCTCAAACCAAAAGACATGCCTGATTTTATCCGCTATCCGCTTCCTCGGGCCCTTATCACCACCGTCTCTACTGATCCTACTTCCTTTACTGAAGCCTCTAAATCCCCTATTTGGCGTGATGCAATGAGGGAGGAAATCAATGCGCTTCTCCGCACTAACACTTGGGATCTCGTTCCCTCTCAACCACACATGAATATTATTGGAAACAAGTGGGTCTATCGGACTAAGCACCATGCAGACGGTCATGTTGAGCGTCATAAGGCCAGATTAGTTGCAAAGGGATTTCATCAAGCTGAGGGTATTGACTTCTCTGAGACGTTCAGTCCAGTTGTTAAACCAGTCACTATACGTTTGCTCCTGTCTCTTGCTGTGTCGCAAAATTGGCCCCTTCGTCAGGTTGATATACATAATGCCTTCCTCCACGGGTTTCTCCCTGAGCCAGTTTTTATGCAGCAGCCTCAAGGATTCATTCACCCTGATTACCCGGACTACGTTTGCCACCTTAAACGTAGCTTGTACGGCCTCCGTCAAGCCCCTCGGGCCTGGTTTTCCCGGTTCACTGATGTTCTTACTCGGTTTGGCTTTGTTGGTTCCAAAGCCGACACATCTCTTTATGTTTATTCTCAGGCTGGTCATAGGGTTTATGTCCTAATTTATGTTGATGATGTTATTATTACTGGCACTTCTGCATCTCTTGTTGAACAGTCATTCGCTATCTTGCCGCTCGTTCCCGGTTAAGGACCTTGGCACCCCGTCATATTTCTTGGGCATTGAGGCCCTCCATACTACTGATGGTTTGTTCCTTACGCAGCGCAAATACATCCTGGAGTTGTTACAGCGTGCTGGCATGGATAAGTCAAAGCCGTGCCTCACCCCTATGTCGGCCTCGACTCGTCTTACCCAGAATCCGGCCCGGCTTTCTCGATCCTTCCTTGTATCGCACTATTGTGGGCGGCCTTCGCACCTCGCCTTCACTAGGCCTGACATTGCCTTTGCCGTCCACCGCGTCAGCAAGTTCATGCACTCTCCTACCGACTCTCATTGGATGGCTGTTAAACGGATCTTGCGCTACCTTAAACACACAATATCTGATGGTCTATTTTTCTCCCGGGCTTCTTCGACCTCTCTTCAGGCTTACTCCGACTCTGACTGGGCTGCGGATCCTGATGATCGTCGCTCCGTGGGGGCGTATTGCATCTACCTTGGTTCGAACTTGATAAGCTGGCGTTCCAAACAACATCTCACTGTCTCCAAAAGCAGCACCGAAGCCGAATACAAAACCTTGTCCAATACGGCTGCCGAAGTTCAGTGGCTTTGTGCTCTCCTCTCCGATATGCAGGTACCTCTCCCTCGGCCTCCTACCCTCTGGTGTGATAATATGGGGCCACTTATCTCGCCCATAACCCGGTCTTCCATGCTCGCACCAAGCACATCGAGATTGATTTTCACCATGTTCGTGAGTTGATCGCCGCCAACAAGCTCTCGGTTTCCTTCTTAAGCTCTAAAGACCAAGTTGCAGATCTCTTGACCAAACCGTTGGGTAATCCACGCTTCCAAGTGCTTAAGGGCAATCTCCGTGTCCACTCTCTTCCCACGGGATTGCGGGGGCGTGTCGAAGATATCATGGGCTCGGCCCAATAATATGTATTTTGTAATTATTTCTTTATTGTAATTTTACCTTGTTCCCCAAGTATATGTATCCCTATAAATACCTATGTACCACAACACTTTTAATACATAATACACAAGTTTATACCATTATTGAATCGTAATAGGGGTCATCATCCGGATCAAAAACGACAAAACACTTGCCACTTGGAATAAATAACATATAATAAAATAGAAATCACAAAAAATATAACTTCAAGTTAAATTTAGCTTGCAATTCTCACCTCAATGAATCTCCGAATTTTCCGGCCTTAAGATCCAACTATTCATAAGAGAAATATCAAATTTAATCGTAGATAAGAAAATACATCCGAAAACTAACAACATGTTAGGATGAAACAAATCTTGTAATCTCTATGGAAATAATAAAAAAAAGTAATGGGCTTCTTTTCATGCAAAATAAACCACATACATCAGCAATTTGACGGTCTTGAACTGTAAGAAAATGTAGAGGTCTCAAAAATAAGAAAGGTTAACATGTTACCTAAATAAGTAACCGAAAACCTATTTGTATCTGCAAATGACAAACAACAAATGTTTTGTTGCTCTATTAATAGGAAAGGAAAAAAAGGAAGTAAATGTGTTATAACAAACATTGGAAGTTATAACAAAGGAAAAAGGGTATAATCTTTAAATTTCTTTGAAGAAACTTTTACCATTGGGAAGAAAACACAGAAAACACCGAAATTGCAAAATATATACCTCAAAATAATTTTACTTGTACTTCTCAAATCAGCGACACCGTAGAAATCTATGGCAAATGAGCACCAAATCAAATCAACATATAAAACCTCAATATTAACAGCACAAACATGTAGAACACCTCATCCGGCTTCTTAAAAGATCTTTAGCTCTCCAATCATTACGTTTGGACGGAAAGATTTTAACAGAACACTCGTGTGTACCACAATGATTCATATAGGAAACATTAACAACATTATATGAGTTGTGTTCTATATTATGCCCAAGTCAATGGTTTAACTAAAACCTTCAAATCTTGACGACTACACCGCTGCTAAAACAAGCAGTAACATCACCACTATCCATATCGCAAGTAACAAAGCATACTAATCATATTGGATATAACTAATTAACATACATGGCTTAAACAACAACATCCATGGTGTGAGGCACAAATTTCAATTAAATCCATCATTTTTGTCATTTGGGGGTTCATACATTATCAATGAAGGCTCTTTTAACAATCAATCCATTTAAATACAACAGCCACAGACATTTTCCTATTAGTCTTAAAGCCTAATTTATTTTGGGCATTGTTAATGGGACCACACCCAATATACTCGGGCACCACACCTATGCAAAATTCAACTTTTTAGAGGTCGAAATGTGTTATTTCAACTCCCAAAAAGTCGAAATATGTTATTTCGACCTCTAAAAAATCGAATTTTGCACAGGTGATGCCCGAGTATATTAGGTGTGGTGCCATCAACATTGCCCTTTATTTTTCCTCTCATAATAGACATGAAAACCAAACAGAAAACCGACGGCACTCATAGAAGAGGAAAAACATTAAATTATTTGTACAGGACAGAAGCATGCATGCCATCACTTATATATATACATATGCATATATTTCAAAGGCAATCCGTGCAAAGCCTTCTTTTAACCAACACAGTCAAGAATTTATGAAAGGAATAAATAATACCTAAGAAGAACCAGTAACTCCATAGACTTTATGACCTGTTCCTGATGCAAGAAACGAGAAATAGTCATTTTAACATACACCAACAAACACATGAAACATTTAAAACAAGCAAACAACTACCGGATCATTATAAATCGTGTGTTTAATATACCGAACAACAAAACCCCTTATTTAAGACCACAAATATAACGCCCCTGCACCCCGGGTCCGGTAGCGCTAAATGAATCATAAATATCCGGTCAACTGCTTAGACCGTCGTCCTCGCTTGGTCTAAAAGGGATAACCCGAGTTGGCAAGACCTTTATCCGGAAATCGAAACGTTCGGCACGCATAATATTAAATAAATAATATTACACGTAAGCCTCTACTGTGTCGTATCAAATTAAAGCAAACGGAAGCTAAAAAGACTCGGGTAATTTTTTTCAAATGACCAAGAATAGAAGTACTAAAGATAGAATAGAATGTAATACTTATTACATCGGAAACCAACCGAATCCAAAAGTACGAATCTCAAAAGCTAAAAGGAAACTACAAGTTCCAACAATAATCCAGAACTGTGAAAATAAACGTAAATAAAAGAATAATAAACAAGGTCTTCAACTCCGGCGTCCTCAAACGTCGTCATCAAAGTCCTCCTCAAAGTCTTGACTGACCTGTTCGTCTTCTCTCCCCCAAACACATAAATAAACATGCATTTGAGGTAAGTACATTTGTACAAAGTAAGAAGTAGAAGCTACAATTCAATTAAGGTTATTATTAAAGATATTATCTTAGTGAGACCGACTCAATTTAGGGTTCACTTCATGTCCATCAACACGTCATGACTAAATGTTTCTAACTTAGCTTATCTTTGTTACATCACTACGCAAGGACACTGTGCATGGCGTTCATCAGCCTGAAGATATACTTGCTAACTAACGCTGATTAGCACCGATTAGCTCCGGGGTCTCCCCGGTATGCGTATACGTCCGATGAATTTCCTCCACTACCCTTCGGCCCGTTCAAGGCCGTAGCGTTGTTCACCTTTTTGAACGTATCACATCGCCGATATGAAATAGTGCCTAACCGAGAATAAATGACGTTTTAGCTTTTATCTACACGTATGTAATTATTAATGTGAATTAACTAACCGCCTAAATGTTTTCAGAATAAAACTCACCTTAACCACTCTACTCCCTCACTTAGACGGACATCACATCTTAACAATTACGTACATTGATGAACACTAGTTCATCAAAGCACAAGCCCTTTCATGCCCTTCCGACGGATCCGAACTTCAACTCCCTTTAAGAGTACATTCGGTGTTTTAACCGAACGAATCGAAGTTCAATCGAGGCTTGCTCATATTTAATTATTGTTAACGCGTCAGATTAAAGGTTTAAAATATTGAAAACACGAGTATGAAGTCAAAAACCAAACTAAGGTGCTAGAATAGTGAAAACAAAGTAAAACAAAGCCGACGCCCGTTTGGACCCCTATGGACGCCCGTCCAAAATCGACACCCGTCCACTAACCTCGGACGCCCGTCCGTCAAAAACGCCTACATCCCGAATCAAAAATCCGACCACGACGCCCGTCCGCCCGTTGCAAACGCCGTACGGGCTACAGGGTCTCGGACGCCCGTCCGCCTGGGTTTCTCCCAAAATGCTAAAACATCAAGACTTGATTCCAAATCCGTTTCTGACCTAATTGGCATCGAATTAAACACAGAAAAACACATAACCACTTATCTAATCATACCATAGCATCTAGGATCATTGACCAACAAAGAGAACCCATCTTTCTTGCATCTAAACGTTTTGAAACATGATCCAAACTACAATAACGTTAACTGAACCGTAGGAAGAGCCTCTTACCACTCTAAGCAGCAAATTCCAAGTCCAAACTCAGAAAAACAGCAGCTAAAACCGTCCCTTTTCTTATCAAAGCTTCAACTTTTTTATGTCCAAACGTTGATCTCTTCACAACGATTCCGGTGCTCGACTCTGATCTGAAAACCGTCAAGAATCGACTTATCAATTGATGAAAAATCCTCAGCCCTAATTTGCTCTCTTCTCACACGCAGAAGACAAACTGAATGTGGAAAAATCTGATTAAAATATTATGGGCTGATTAGGTTGATTTTTCCTTAAATAGGAAAAATCCCAATATTACCTAAATGCACTGATTTTCCTTAATCACCCTTATTAAATCAGATTTTCTTCCTTAAATATTTATATATATATATATCTCAAAAATATACATATAAATATCCAAATTATTAAACTCCGAATAAAAGGAACCGAACCCAATATTTCGTTTTCGCAAAATGACACGTCTGCTCTTTTCCGAAAATCAGAATATTACATTCTTCCCCCCTTAAAGGAGTTTCGTCCTCGAAACTTAGAACATACCTGGTAAGTCCATAAAATCTGGGAACTCGCTGATCATATCATCCTCAACTTCCCAAGTAGCTTCATCCGGTGAATGATTGCTCCATTGCACCAGAACCAAATGAATCAACCGTCTCTTAATCATCTTTTCTTTCCGGTCTAAAATTCTGATCGGTGTCTCATCATACGATAGATTGTCTTGAAGAATTTCCGGATCAACAGTAGTCTCAACATCCGTCTTGGTCAAACACTTCTTCAACATCGAGACATGAAACACGTTGTGGACTCTTGACATGGATTCCGGTAACTTAAGCTTATATGCCAACGATCCAACCTTTTCCAAAATCTCAAAAGGTCCAACGTACCTAGGGCTTAGCTTTCCCTTTTGTCCAAAGCGTTTCACTCCCTTCATTGGTGAAGCTCGTAGGTAAACTCTTTCACCAACTTCAAACTCTAAAGGCCTTCGCCTAACATCTACCCAACTCTTCTGTCTATCTTGAGCCGCCTTCATATTCTTCTTGACTAACTGAACCCTTTCTTTAGCTTGCTCAACCAATTCCGGCCCGGTGATTTGTCTTTCCCCGACTTCATCCCAAAACAGTGGCGTTCTACATCTTCTCCCATACATTGCTTCAAATGGTGGCAGGCCAATACTTGCATGATAACTGTTGTTGTAAGCAAACTCCGCTACCGGTTGGTAATCATCCCATGATCCGCCTACTTCCAAAACACAAGCTCTCAACATATCTTCAAGTGTTTGGATGGTTCTCTCGCATTGTCCATCCGTCCGAGGATGAAAGGCCGTACTCAAATCCAACTTGGTTCCGAAAGTCGCTTGTAAACTTTTCCAAAATCGATCGACGAACCTCGAATCACGATCCAAAACTATCGAGATAGTACCCCATGTAACTTCACTATATTATCCAAGTATAGTGAATCAAAAAATAATATTAAATAAATAATATTACACGTAAACCTCTACTGTGTCGTATCAAATTAAAGCAAACGGAAGCTAAAAAGACTCGGGTAATTTTTTTCAAATGACCAAGAATAGAAGTACTAAAGATATAATAGCCCGTCCGTCAAAAACAGCTACATCCTGAATCAAAAATCTGACCTCAGACGCACGTCTGCCTATTGCAAACGCCCGTCTGGGCTACTAGGGTCTCAGACGCCCGTCTGCTTAATTCAGACGCCCGTCCGCCTGGGTTTCTCCCAAAACGCTAAAACATCAAGACTCGATTCCAAATCCGTTTCTGACCTAATTGGCATCGAATTAAACACAGAAAAACACATAACCACTTATCTAATCATACCATAGCATATAGGATCATTGACCAACAAAGAGAACCCATCTTTCTTGCATCTAAACGTTTTGAAACATGATCCAAACTACAATAACGTTAATTAAACCGTAGGAAGAGACTCTTACCTTTCTAAGCAGCAAATTCCAAGTCCAAACTCAGAAAAACAGCAGCTAAAACCATCCTTATCCGGACACCGAGTCCTATTCCCGGACACCGAGTCCTTATCCGGAAATCGAAACGTTCGGCACGCATAATATTAAATAAATAATATTACACGTAAGCTTCTTCTGTGTCGTATCAAATTAAAGCAAACGGAAGCTAAAAAGACTCGGGTAATTTTTTTCAAATGACCAAGAATAGAAGTACTAAAGATAGAATAGAATGTGATACTTATTACATCGGAAACCAACCGAATCCAAAAGTACGAATCTCAAAAGCTAAAAGGAAACTACAAGTTCCAACAATAATCCAGAACTTGGAAAATAAACGTAAATAAAAGAATAATAAACAAGGTCTTCAACTCCGGCGTCCTCAAACGTCGTCATCAAAGTCCTCCTCAAAGTCTTGACTGACCTGTTCGTCTTCTCTCCCCCAAACACATAAATAAACATGCATTTGAGGTAAGTACATTTGTACAAAGTAAGAAGTAGAAGCTACAATTCAATTAAGGTTATTATTAAAGATATTATCTTAGTGAGACCGACTCAATTTAGGGTTCACTTCATGTCCATCAACACGTCATGACTAAATGTTTCTAACTTAGCTTATCTTTGTTACATCACTACTCAAGGACACCGTGCATGGCGTTCATCACCGAAGATATACTTGCTAACTAACGCCGATTAGCACCGATTAGCTCGGGGTCTCACCGGTATGCGTATACGTCCGATGAATTTCCTCCACTACCCTTCGGCCCGTTCAAGGCCGTAGCGTTGTTCACCTTTTTGAACGTATCACATCGCCGATATGAAATAGTGCCTAACCGAGAATAAATGACGTTTTAGCTTTTATCTACACGTATGTAATTATTAATGTGAATTAACTAACCGCCTAAATGTTTTCAGAATAAAACTCACCTTAACCACTCTACTCCCTCACTTAGACAGCTAGACATCACATCTTAACAATTACACAGACATTGATGAACACTAGTTAATCAAAGCACAAGCCCTTTCATGCCCTTCCGACGGATCCGAACTTCAACTCCCTTTAAGAGTACATTCGGTGTTTTAACTGAACGAATCAGAAGTTCAATCGAGGCTTGCTCATATTTAATTATTGTTAACGCGTCAGGATTAAAGGTTTAAAATATTGAAAACACGAGTATGAAGTCAAAAACCAAACTAAGGTGCTAGAATAGTGAAAACAAAGTAAAACAGCCGTACGCCCATTTGGACCCCTATGGACGCCCGTCCAAAATCGACACCCGTCCACTAACCTCGGACGCCCGTCCGTCAAAAACAGCTACATCCTGAATCAAAAATCTGACCACAGACGCCCGTCTGCCTGTTGCAAACGCCCGTATAGGCTACAGGGTCTCGGACGCCCGTCCGCGCAATTCGGACGCCCGTCCGCCCGGGTTTCTCCCAAAACGCTAAAACATCAAGACTCGATTCCAAATCCGTTTCGACCTAATTGGCATCGAATTAAACACGAAAAACACATAACCACTTATCTAATCATACCATAGCATCTAGGATCATTGACCAACAAAGAGAACCCATCTTTCTTGCATCTAAACGTTTTGAAACATGATCCAAACCGCAATAACGTTAATTGAACCGTAGGAAGAGCCTCTTACCTTTCTAAGCGACAAATTCCAAGTCCAAACTCGAGAAAAAAAAAAAAGCAAACTAAAACCGTCCATTTTCTTATCAAAGCTTCAACTTTTTGATGTCCAAACGTTGCTCTCTTCACAACGATTCCGGTGCTCGACTCTGATCTGAAAACCGTCAAGAATCGACTTATCAATTGATGAAAAATCCTCAGCCCTAATTTGCTCTCTTCTCACACGCAGAAGACAAACTGAACGTGGAAAAATCTGATTAAAATATTTTGGGGCTGATTAGGTTGATTTTTCCTTAAATAGGAAAATTCCCAATATTACCTAATTGCATTGATTTTCCTTAATCACCCTTATTAAATCAGATTTTCTTCCTTAAATATTTATATATATATATCTCGAAAATATACATATAAATATCCAAATTATTAAACTCCGAATAAAAGGAACCGAACCCAATATTTCGTTTTCGCAAAATGACACGTCTGCCCTTTTCCGAAAATCGGAATATTACATTCTTCCCCCCTTAAAGGAGTTTCGTCCTCGAAACTTAGAACATACCTGGTAAGTCCATAAAATCTGGGAACTCGCTGATCATATCGTCCTCAACTTCCCAAGTAGCTTCATCCGGTGAATGATTACTCCATTGCACCAGAACCAAATGAATCAACCGTCTCTTAATCGTCTTTTCTTTCCGGTCCAAAATTCTGATCGGTGTCTCATCATACGATAGATTGTCTTGAAGAATTTCCGGATCAACAGTAGTCTCAACATCCGTCTTGGTCAAACACTTCTTCAACATCGAGACATGAAACACGTTATGGACTCTTGACATGGATTCCGGTAACTTAAGCTTATATGCCAACGATCAGACCTTTTCCAAAATCTCAAAAGGTCCAACGCACCTAGGGCTTAGCTTTCCCTTTTGTCCAAAGTGTTTCACTCCCTTCATTGGTGAAGCTCGTAGGTAAACTCTTTCACCGACTTCAAACTCTAAAGGCCTTCGCCTAACATCTGCCCAACTCTTCTGTCTATCTTGAGTCGCCTTCAGATTCTTCTTGACCAACTGAACCCTTTCTTTAGCTTGCTCAACCAATTCCGGCCCGGTGATTTGTCTTTCCCCGACTTCATCCCCAAACAGTGGCGTTCTACATCTTCTCCCATACAGTGCTTCAAACGGTGGCATGCCAATACTTGCATGATAACTGTTGTTGTAAGCAAACTCCGCTACCGGTAGGTAATCATCCCATGATCCGCCTACTTCCAAAACACAAGCTCTCAACATATCTTCAAGTGTTTGGATGGTTCTCTCAGATTGTCCATCTGTCTGAGGATGAAAGGCCGTACTCAAATCCAACTTGGTTCCGAAAGCTGCTTGTAAACTTTTCCAAAATCGACTGACGAACCTCGAATCACGATCCAAAACTATCGAGATAGGTACCCCATGTAACTTCACTATATTATCCAAGTATAGTGTCGTCATCTTCTTTAAGGGCATATCAACCTTATATGGTAAGAAATGAGCGGATTTGGTCAATCTATCCACAATCACCCAAATCGCATCATTACCGCCTCTCGTCTTAGGTAAACCGGTGATGAAGTCCATAGTGATTTTATCCCATTTCCATTCCGGGATATCCAATGGCTTAAGAATTCCTCCCGGCCTTCTATGTTCTGCTTTAACCTTCTGGCAAGTATCACACTCTGCAACGAACTTGGCTATCTTCAGTTTCATCGAGGGCCACCAAAACCTTTCCTTCAAGTCTCTGTACATTTTAGTAGCTCCCGGATGAACTGCAAAGGCGATCCTCTGTGCCTTTTCCATGACTCTCTGTCTTAAATCACCAACATTAGGCACACACAAACGATCCTGGTACCAAAGGTTTCCATTCATATCTAACACATATCCAACCGTAGGCTTTTCCCTCGCAACTCGCTTCAGGTCAACAAAAACTTAGTCTTCATCTTGCTTTTCCCGAATGTCATCCATCAACTCAGACCTCGCTAACAAAGGTGCTACAAACTGTCGGTCTTTAATCTGATCAAAGCTTCGGATTCTCAACCCATCTAACCTTTCTGCAACATCTTCAACACTTGAAACTGCAAACACTGGTTTTCTACTAAAAGGATTGGCTACTACATTCGCTTTACCCGGATGGTACTGAATCTCCAAATCGTAATCCTTAACAAACTCTAACCATCTCCTTTGCCTCATATTCAGATTCTCTTGGGTAAAGAAATACTTCAAGCTCTTGTGATCGGTGAAGATCCTGGCCTTAACTCCATACAAGTAGTGCCTCCAAATCTTCAAGGCAAACACAACTGCTGCTAACTCCAAGTCGTGGGTTGGGTAATTCTTCTCATGCACCTTCAACTGTCTAGATGCATAAGCAATTACCTTCCCTCCTTGCATCAACACACAACCCAAACCTTGTCCCGAAGCATCCGTGTAAACGTCATAATTATCAAAGATCTCCGGAACTGCCAAAACTGGGGCTGTAGTCAACTTCTTCTTCAGCGTCTGAAAAGCATCTTCACACTCACTGGTCCACTCGAACTTCACATCCTTTTGAGTGAGCCGGGTAAGTGGTGTAGCTATCTTTGAGAAGTCTTGTACAAACTTCCTATAGTAGCCAGCCAAACCGAGAAAACTTCTAACCTCTGAAACGGTAGTCGGTCTGGACCACTTCTCAACTGCTTAAATCTTCACGGGATCAACCTTAATGCCATCTCCAGAAATGACATGACCCAAGAAACTAACTTGGTTTAACCAAAAGTCACACTTTGAGAACTTAGCATACAACTGGTTCTTCTTTAAAGTATCCAACACTATCCTTAAGTGTTCTTCATGTTCCTTCTCATCCTTAGAGTACACTAGGATGTCATCTATGAATACTATCACAAACTTATCCAGGTATGGCATGAAAACACGCTGCATTAAATCCATAAATGCAGATAGGGCATTAGTGAGTCCAAAAGGCATGACTAAGAACTCATAATGTCCATACCTCGTACTAAAATCCGTCTTCGGTATATCTGCTACCTTGATCTTCAACTGGTGGTACCCTGACCTAAGATCAATCTTAGAAAATACTCTTTTGCCCTGCAACTGGTTAAAAAAATCATCAATCCTTGGCAAAGGGTACTTATTCTTAATGGTAAGATTATTCAACGCTCTGTAGTCTATGCACATCTTCATGCTACCGTCTTTCTTCTTGACAAACAACACTGGGGCTCCCCAAGGCGAAGTACTAGGCTGAATTATATTCCTCTCGAGCATATCCTTAAGTTGAGCTTTCAACTCCTTCAATTCAGCCGGTGCCATTCTATAGGGTGCCTTTGCAACTGGTGCTGCCCCGGGTATCAACTTAATCTCAAACTCAATCTCTCTGTCAGGCATGTTTCCCGGTAACTCTTCTGGAAACACCTCAGGGTACTCCTTGACTACAGGGGTTTCCTCTAAATCAGGCTTCACTTGCTCCACATCAACTGCGTACAACAAGTAGCCTTCACAACCCTTCTGACAAGCTCTTATAGCCTTAACTGCTGAAATTATAGGGTGACGCTTCTTGCTAGGCTTATAAACATTCCCCTGATAAGTCTTATCTGATTTCCCAGGTATCTTAAAAGTTACTCTCTTTTCTCTACAATCCAAATGGACAAAATTCTCGGATAGCCAATCTATTCCATGAATCACATCAAAATCCGAAAAATCCAAAACCGTAAAGTCGCTCTTGCAACGATACATTCCAACTCGAACATCTACTTGCGGCATCAACTTGGTTACCTTAGTCACTTTCCCTAATGGTGTTGTTATCTCCAAGGTGTTCCTTAAAGGTTCTGTTGGTAAGTTAAGCTTCTTAGCTATCTTAGTTGACACAAAAGTATTAGGCGCTCCCGTATCAAACAATGCCGTGACCACTAAGTTGTCTAACATTATTGTACCTAGGATGTGAATTCATTTATTTAAATACAATACAACATGATTTAAATCGTGCTATAAAGTACTCTAATAAATTACAATAAACAATAAAGGTACCTGATATAACGTTATCGTCTGGTTCCGTCATCTCTGCATCCACTGCAAACACTCGAACTGGGCGACTTGGGCCGCCTTTACCATTTCCTTGCCTCTGATTACTTGTAGGACCCTTTGTCGGACAATTCTTAGCAAAATGTCCCGTCTCTCCACAAAGATAACAGCCATTTGTATGAACTCGGCACTCACCCGAGTGATTCCTATTGCACTTAGGGCAAAGTGGTACCCCGGTTGGAGGTTTACTCGCTGCAGGGGCTGTTGTCTTCTTCAAATTCTGTTGCGGTGCTCTCCTGTTACTGCCTTGGCTCGTTCCAAAGCTCCTCTTGTTCCCAATGACAACTGTAGCTTTCTTTCTGAATGTATCCACCTCTAAGGCCTTATTCAACAATTCAGCCATATTCTTAGCTGTGAAACCCAACATACCGGACTGTATCTGATAGGATAGGCCTTCCTTGTAAAGGGCCATCTTTCTTTCTTCAACCTTCATCAACTCAGGGTAGAATCTTCCCAACTCGTTAAACTTGTTGGTGTACCGAGACACGGTCATATAGTTACCCCCGCTTAAATTTCAAAACCGACTCGCCATGTCGGCCGCACCGTTTCGGAAAATACTCGTTATAAAACATCACCTTAAAGCCTTCCCAATCTGTTACCTTCCCATTACTGCTCTGTATGGCGTCGATCCAAGCTTCAGCTGCGCCTAACAGGAAACTAACCGCCAACTGGGCCATCTCAGATTCAGGAACATGTATATTCCTGCAAGCCTTTTCGAAGAATCTTAACCATTCTTCGGCCTTGGAATGTTCCACATTCCCATAGAAATACAGAAATCTATTTCTTCTCAACCTCGTATACCAATCAATCGGTGGGGCTTGCTCAAGTTTCGGTCTAACTGGTGGGGCTTGTGGATAAACTGGAGGGTATCCAAAAGGTATCCCTTGCTGCTGGTACCGGTGTTGATGGAAACCGTAGGGTGGGTAACCAAAGCCTTGTTGATGGTCAAAACGGGGTGAAGGTGGTACAGTAGATCGAGGAGTATGACCCACTGGAGGAGGGTAAAAAGTCTGATGCTGCTGATGATGGAAAACTGGTGGCGAGGGGTGGCTCACTGGAGGTGGATAAATACTAGTTGCTGGGGGTACGTAGACTGGTGGAGTGTCTCCCACTATAGTGACTCGTATAGGTGCTTCTCCTGGTTCTCCATAGATGTAGTTATACCTCGGTGGAGGGTAGCTCACTAGTGGCGGTACTAAACCCGCTGGAACATCACTTACCAATGAAAACTGACCCGAACTTCCCACATGCCATTGGGGGCGTTGCTCCTGATGAGGTCACGGTGACAAACTCCGCTGAGACCTTGGTGTAGGGGATGCAATATGAGGGGGTGGTGTGGGGCTCGTATGTGGGGAAGGATTCTGCCTCACGAAACCGCCTCTAACAACTGGTGTGGGACTTTCACGACGAACTCCTGACGCTTCTGCACCCGCTCCGGTTCTAGTGAACACCATCCTGATGATCAAAGAAAACCAGAACGTTACTAACAGATCTAAAGAAAACTTATCTTAAAAGAAGGGAAGCCTGAAAGACGCTTTTCTCTGATACCAACTGTAACGCCCCGTTCCCGGACACCGAGTCCTTATCCGGAAATCGAAACGTTCGGCACGCATAATATTAAATAAATAATATTACACGTAAGCCTCTACCGTGTCGTATCAAATTAAAGCAAACGGAAGCTAAAAAGACTCGACTAATTTTTTTCAAATGACCAAGAATAGAAGTACTAAGGATAGAATAGAATGTAATACTTATTACATCGGAAACCAACCGAATCCAAAAGTACGAATCTCAAAAGCTAAAAGGAAACTACAAGTTCCAACAATAATCCAGAACTGGGAAAATAAACGTAAATAAAAGAATAATAAACAAGGTCTTCAACTCCGGCGTCCTCAAACGTCGTCATCAAAGTCCTCCTCGAAGTCTTGACTAACCTGTTCGTCTTCTCTCCCCCAAACACATAAATAAACATGCATTTGAGGTAAGTGCATTTGTACAAAGTAAGAAGTAGAAGCTACAATTCAATTAACGTTATTATTAAAGATATTATCTTAGTGAGACCGACTCAATTTAGGGTTCACTTCATGTCCATCAACACGTCATGACTAAACGTTTCTAACTTAGCTTATCTTTGTTACATCACTACTCAAGGACACCGTGCATGGCGTTCATCACCGAAGATATACTTGCTAACTAACGGTGATTAGCACCGATTAGCTCCGGGGTCTCCCCGGTATGCGTATACGTCCGATGAATTTCCTCCACTACCCTTTAGCCGTTCAAGGCCAGTAGTGTTGTTCACCTTTTTGAACGTATCACATCGCCGATATGAAATAGTGCCTAACCGAGAATAAATGACGTTTTAGCTTTTATCTACACGTATGTAATTATTAATGTGAATTAACTAACCGCCTAAATGTTTTCAGAATAAAACTCACCTTAACCACTCTACTCCCTCACTTAGACAGCTAGACATCACATCTTAACAATTACACAGACATTGATGAACACTAGTTAATCAAAGCACAAGCCCTTTCATGCCCTTCCGACGGATCCGAACTTCAACTCCCTTTAAGAGTACATTCGGTGTTTTAACTGAACGAATCAGAAGTTCAATCGAGGCTTGCTCATATTTAATTATTGTTAACGCGTCAGGATTAAAGGTTTAAAATATTGAAAACACGAGTATGAAGTCAAAAACCAAACTAAGGTGCTAGAATAGTGAAAACAAAGTAAAACGGAGCCGACGCCCATTTGGACCCCTATGGACGCCCGTCCAAAATCAGACACCCGTCCACTAACCTCGGACGCCCGTCCGTCAAAAACAGCTACATCCTGAATCAAAAATCTGACCACAGACGCCCGTCTGCCTGTTGCAAACGCCCGTATGGGCTACTAGGGTCTCGGACGCCCGTCTGCTTAATTCAGACGCCCGTCCGCCTGGGTTTCTCCCAAAACGCTAAAACATCAAGACTCGATTCCAAATCCGTTTCTGACCTAATTGGCATCGAATTAAACACAGAAAAACACATAACCACTTATCTAATCATACCATAGCATCTAGGATCATTGACCAACAAAGAGAACCCATCTTTCTTGCATCTAAACGTTTTGAAACATGATCCAAACTGCAATAACGTTAATTGAACCGTAGGAAGAGCCTCTTACCTTTCTAAGCAGCAAATTCCAAGTCCAAACTCAGAAAAACAGCAGCTAAAACAGTCCCTTTTCTTATCAAAGCTTCAACTTTTTGATGTCCAAACGTTGTTCTCTTCACAACGATTCCGGTGCTCGACTCTAATCTGAAAACCGTCAAGAATCGACTTATCAATTGATGAAAAATCCTCAGCCCTAATTTGCTCTCTTCTCACACGCAGAAGACAAACTGAAGGTGGAAAAATCTGATTAAAATATTATGGGGCTGATTAGGTTTATTTTTCCTTAAATAGGAAAAATCCCAATATTACCTAATTGCACTGATTTTCCTTAATCACCCTTATTAAATCAGATTTTCTTCCTTAAATATTTATATATATATCTCGAAAATATACATATAAATATCCAAATTATTAAACTCCGAATAAAAGAAACCGAACCCAATATTTCGTTTTCGCAAAATGACACGTCTGCCCTTTTCCGAAAATCGGAATATTACAACAAATAATCCATGAAAACCCACGAAAAGGCAGAGAAAATCATGTTCTTGTTTACCTGATGGGCAAATGGAATAGTCATGAGATAATACATCTGAATCTTTAATAAACCTGATCTATGTCGCAATAGACAGCTCTTCATCTTTGATTAACCGTTTGACAGCCTCAACACCTCATGTTTGTCTAATCATCTGTACCCTCAAGAAATCTAACCGTGGATCTCACTTCGGAAAGCGCACACGATAGATGACTGAAAGAAATCAAAGCAAATACATATATTCCAGGGACCCCGATCCCCGCCGGTACACAATGCACAGCTCGCCCGGCTATGCATCAAAACGACACCGTATCGACACCGTTTAGTTCCGACCTTAAAAAAAAACATAATCAAAACGGCGTCGTTTCGACCCGAAACGACACCGTTTCGGGTGTACAGCTCGGTACAGATGGGGGCTGTACCGTCGGGGATCTTTTTCCATATTCCAGCCTCCTAGAAATCGTACTTCAACCATCGCAGCCTGATGAGTCCTTATTTTGAGGTGTTTTATGTGCTTATTTTATATCTATTTTGTCGGGAGATACTCTTTTTCGGGTATTTTTGGTTGATTTTCATGTTTCAGGAACTCGAGACAAAAGCTAGAAGATTTTGAGACTTATAGAACAGATTTTGGAAGTTTTGTGGAAGATGGAAGTAAAGAGGTTTTTAAAGAGTTCAAAGTTTCAGTTTTCGCCTATATCGGGATCCCGACTATTGAAGAGATGACAAAGTCTGTCGAAGATAATCGTGGATTTTCTCTCTTTAGTCGCATTGGACTTTTAATATTAGCTTGACCATTTAGTAAATAAGTATTATTATTATTATTATGGAATAAAACTTGGGCTTGGCCCAAGAATTCCCCCTCCCCTAGTTGTCTACGTGAGCAGCAGGAAAAAAAAGAAAAAAGAGAGACATTAGTTAGGTTAAAAAAAAAAATTAGCATACAGGTTTGGAATAATAAAAAGAACAGGGAGTAGACGGGAACGAAAAGCTGCGCATACAATTGCAGGCGACTACTTTTCCTTTCTTTCATATTTATTTTCGTAAGGTACTATAATATTTCTTTTTATTTTTAATTTTTTTATGAGTAGTTAGCTTTTTTTTTCGAGTTAATTAATTGTTAATCCCTCGATTGCTATAAATTGTGAGATCGAATTGTTCGTTCTACTCCATTAAATTGTTAGTATTTACTAATTTTACGGTTTCTCCGTCGTTGATGAATGATGATTAGATTGTTCGTTTGGTTATTTGCGCACGATAATTAGATGAATTATCTAGTCTAGCACCAAAAATCGAATCGAGGCGATTGTCATAAATGTTTGATTTTAAGTGGTAAACAACATATTGTCTGCCGGTTCGTAGCCCGTAGGATTCCCTGTTATGAAAATAAGTGATCTAGGTTAAAGTTAACCCGATGTGCGTTAATACCTATAATTGGGTTTTTTCTGATCGTTAATGCAATTGTTCTCACCAAACCTCTGGGGATTGTTGAAAGGTGTACTACACAGTTAGAAAATAAGTAGTGACGATTGTCCTGTTTATCGAACATAGGAAAAACTGGTTGCTTGGCGATTGTCAGCAACTATAACTAATTTATTAATAATTTAACGAGTCATCTTTGAATCAATGATCAATCATAGGAATTGAGGGGGAAACGATTAATTGACTGAAACTTTTCTTCGTTTATTTTTCATTTCTTTTTAGGAAATTAGTTAAAAACACAAATATATTTTATTTTACAATTTTTTTTAGGAGAAATAAATATGCCGTTCCCTGTGGGTTCGACTCCTACTTCCGCTATACTAGCTATAAAGGTAGTAGGTGAATTATTTTTGGTGGTTTGACGACCCACCACAGCCGTGTAACTTTTTGGGCATATACACCGTCTAATGATTTCGGTAACACTGTTAAATGTCCAAAAACAACACTTTATACTTGTTGGAAAACTAAATGTCATCCAACCTACAACGAAATCCCTACTTCTCAGTACGAATATCTGAGGAAATAATTCACAAACCACAATCATAACTTTTGACGAGACTTCGAAGAAATTTCATAACACCAACCTGAAATCAAAAACTTCAATGAAGAAGCGAGGAGAAGAAGGGTTCACCAAATGCATCTAGAATACATGAAACCACCGAAAATTTGCCAAACAACCTACAAATAAAATTACTTAGAAAATAGAGAATTACAAGGTGAATAATACAAATTTAGTAGACAAAATGCGCATAATACATACCCCGTCAATCATAACTTCATCAAGTGCTTAGAAAGCCCATATTATCTTCGGGTGCCAACTAGCACAAAAGACGACGACTTTCAACAGGAAAATCTTTGAACAAACAAATATTAGAAATTTTGAATATTCAAAGCTCAGATTTGTGATAGCAAAAAACAAACGGTATTCCATGGCTGCGAACCAAGAAGCAAAACCCATAAGGTTTCGCCATTCAGGGTTGCCGTGCCAAGATACCGACGAAATGCTTAGAGAGAACAGAATTTATGTTATCTTCACAGTAAAAATGGCGGAGCATATTACAGAGCATGGAAACAAAGCTGCAGCGAAACATAAAGGCTTTAGATATAGGCAGTGACAGTGTTGTAGGGAAAAAGCAGTAAGCAAATTGAAAAGGATGAAGAAGATGCCGGCAGCAGCTGCTGCTAGTTAGGTTTCATCTAGGGTATTTGTTTGGAAACTAAGCTGCTGCGTAATGGGATGGGTTTAGGTGCATTTCTACAGTAAAAAAATACATAGAATCCTAAATTCACGGCTGGCCACGTGAAAGGAAGGGGTTAATCCCTTCCTTCTTCAAAGATAGGTAGATATTCAATATTGTAGCTTATAAATTCTATTATTTTCATACACTAATTGAAGTGATGTATTGTTTATACATTTGTTAGTACATTCCTTTTTTAATATATGGATTAAGGAGATTACCTTACAGGTTAAATCGGAAAGTTTGAGCTTTTTTTAAGGCTAGATTATATAAATAGGGGCATCAATTGATATTCTCTTATAAGAAAATTAAGTTAATTTACATCATGTCTACAACATGATCACGTCACCACACATTTTTCACTTGTTAAAAGAATTATAAAAAAGTAAAAAAATCACAACCACAAGACGATGTTGAGTGCAGATCTGGTATAGATTTTAGAGAGTAACTCTATCATTATCTATTCAAGAAAATCATGATTTTCAACCCTCGGTGTATTGCCGAAAACGACACATACGTATGATGATTTATGTTCACGTCATCTTAGCCCATTACCACATCCCAAACCGTTTTTATTTTGGGCTATACTATTGTCATGACACTTATCACAAAACGTATAATAAAGTATAATAAGGTAACATGGGGCATCAAAGCACGTAACGCAAAGCATGGAAAAGACAAATGCTGCGCCTTTGCAATGGCTCCATTTGTTGTGTCACTTCATTGCAGTGTATCATTGTGATAACATTATGTTAGTTACATTTACCAAATTCCATAAACCGGTGTCATCTAATAAATGGCTATCCCACCACTCAAACATCATGTTAATTCAAATAAATATACAATTCCATCTTCTTCTTTTCTATTTAAATAGATTCTATCGCAAGAATTTGGAAGTTAAAGTAGTCCAATAGCAAGTAGCGGAACCCATTTTAATTAGCTGAAAAATAGCTATTGAAAGAAATTAGTGAACGTGTTCTAACACGTGGTAACATGAGCTGAGTTTGAAATTAGCGAAAAATTAGTTGGAAGAAATTTATGTACGTACATGTGGTACCATTAAAGAAAAATTAGTTTACAAAAATTATTGTACGTGTTCTATTATTTGGTACCATGAGCTGAGTTTGAAATTAGTGGAAAATTAGTTAGAAGAAATTAATGTACGTACTCTAACATGTGGTACCACTAGCGGAAAACTAGTTAGAAGAATATAATGTACGTGTTACAATATGTGGTACAACGAAATTGAAAGAAATTAACGTAATTTCACTTGCATATGTGTGAAATTTGAGCTTGAAATTAACGGAAAATTAGTTAGAAGAAATTAATGTAGGTGCTCCAACATGTGGTAACCATTAGTGGAAAATTAGCAAGAAGAAATTTGTACGTGTTTTAACATGTGGTAACTATTATTGGAAACTTAGCTTGAAGAATTTTTTTTTGAGGGGAGCTAGAAGAAATTAATGTACTTGTTCTAACATGTTGTACCATGAGCTAGCAAATTAACAGATCAAAATCTGTGGGCCTAAAAATAAATAAAGGTCAAGAATGAGATTGAACCCATTTCCTTTCGAAAAAGTACTCAAAACTAGCGCCTTAGACCAACTCAGCCATCTTGACAATGCAAAGTGTTTTAAGAGAAGTGGTTTTGAGGTAGATGTTCTTTGTGGGTCTTTTTTGTTTTTGTTTTGACAAGAGTTAAAGAGGTAGATTTATGATACCTTCGGTTCTCAATCCGTCGATGCCCAAAACATCTTGAATCAAATAACCACAAGCGAGGTGTGTTTAACGGCGGAATGTACTCGACTTTCAACAATATAAGCGCTACGAATGCATGAAAGATGACTCATCTTAGTCTCCTTTGTTTGTTGGGGTGAAAAGTCTAATATTTGAGTTTAAAGTTTCTCATTTTCAGTAGTAAAACTTCGTGTTACTTCATCAATACAAAATGAGAATTTTGAGAGCGAAATTTATGTATGTAATGTTCTGTAAGATGCCTATAGATTGATTGTCAAATCATGTTATATTTGTATTTTTATTCTTCCATTTACATTTTGCTACGCTTTACTTACATTTATACTTTTGGTCTAATAAACTGGTTCCTCAATCGAATAATAAATGTAACAGGGTTTTATGTGTTTATTGTTAATCGTATTTTCTTCTTAAGTCACCAGGAATTAATATTAGGTGCAGGGGCGACACATGTGGTTGAAGGTGTTAAAGGTGGGGCCAATGTCTCTCATGAGATCTAAAATAAAATAAAATTTTGCATTAGAACAATGTAATTTTACCGCTAAAAGTGTAAAAGCATTATTAATATCCTTTGATCTTTGGATTTGTTGAAGTGACTCGACTGGAAAAAATTTCAGGACCCGTGGGGTCCGCCATTAGTGTTATACATATTTATTTAGTTCCCACGGCCTTAATTAGTTGTGAGAATTTTTCCTTCACTCTTTTCGTAGATACTCCCTCCGCTTTTTTTAAAGCGTCACTTTTTCGGGATTTCTTTATTTTTATTTATTTTACATTTTGATGCGATTTATTTATTTTTTTTTCCACATTTACACATTATTTCAATAACCCAAAATTTGTACATTTTTTCATGCACAAGGAATGAAAGGTAATTGTGGTATTTTACCCTTTTTTCAGACACATTAATCATTTTTTTAATCTGTGTGGTTTTTTTTCTCTCCGACAAAAAAAAAAAAACGGAAGGAGTACAAAAGATGAAATACTACTCCCTCCGTTCCTAATTATATGTCGTGTTTGAGAAAAACGTACAAATTAAGAAAAAGAGTATTCCAAATTTTTTTTTTTTTTGGAAAGTGTAGTGGTATAATGAATATGAAAGATTGATTAGTTGAATGAGTCTAGAAAGTTGAAAAGTGTGGTTCTTGTGTGGTGTCTCCACACGGTGTGGAGACACGTGTGGAGACACACACACCACACAGTTTCATTCTGTCTTTAAACTGTGTGGTTTCGATCGTTTCACCCGTCACTTCACCTCAAAATCCTCTCCACACAAGTATTTTCCGAAAAGTAGTATTGAAAAGCGGAAAAAATATTAAAATATGTATTGGAAATGTAACTATGACATATAAAAAAAAAATTATTTTTTTAATAACCGCGATATATAATTAGGAATAGATGGAGTACGTGATATCCATACTGGGCTACTTAACTAAATACCACCTAAAATGTAGAACAATTCACAAACACAGTTTCACGATTACATTTGGTTTGCAAAACACATATGAGGAGGACCTAAATGAGATTTGGGCCCAAACTATTTTAGTCATGTGGCATAGCTTGGGCCAAACCTCGTTAGCCCATAAAAAATCGGTTTTCTTAAAGTAGGCTCTTACAACTGCAATTTTTGTTTTAAATTTCTTAAATTTTTTTTTTTGTAAAACCCGGGAAGGAGACCGTCAGGTAATAATCCGTACACCGTCAAGGTATACCGGAGAAGACAGGAAGTAGGGGGATGGAAACGTCAGGGCGATGGCTGGAGGAGGCACTGTTGGAGCTATGCAAAAAGAAGGAAACGGGTCTTGATTTGGACTCTGATATCATATCTGGGCTTGTTTCCTACTGCCAAATGGCCTCTCCTCTTGATGCTAAAGAGTATCTTGATGTATAGCTTCTTTTCTTCTCCTTATTTGTGAATCGAGTTCGTTTCTATCTTTGTTTTCTGTTCCATGCTCCAGATTGTGGGATTTTGTTGGTCTTTGGTTAAATATATGCTTGTGGCTCAGACCAATGCGTATGTCTTGATTTCTGTTGAATTTGGCGTTTTTATTCAGTGAACTATTTATCAGAAGCTTTTACCATTGACTCCGATACTTTTGTTTGTAATTTGTTGCTTTGATATAATATTGACACGTTGGGTGCCAAGAACCCTTTGATGAATGAATGCTTATCTAAAGCTAAAATCAGCTAGTATTTATTAAGAGAAGAGCTGTATTTTGTGTTAATCCAAAATACTTTTCATAAGACTGAATTTGAGTTTCTTTGATGTCTATTAACTATTATCTAGATATTGCTGATATAAGTCCACCAATAAGATTTGCAATTATCTGTATGCATGAGGTTTAAGGTATCATAAAGTTCTCATTTTGTTTTGTTTTGTTATGAATGCTGAAGCATAATCTTGCTCTGGATGTTCTCTGAAGAAAAAAATGTTTATACTCTTGGTAAATCGGAGTAGTGAGCAGTTACCAGTTCAATCAGCGTGCATGACTTTAAGGCTCAGTTTGTCACCTATGCAGTTACACATTTTTTCCAGTTGATCTCTCTCTTTAATCTTGCTATCATCCCTTTTATACTGGCCAAACCATTTATATTAAGCGATGCTATAGTGGTTTTTAAGGAGGTAACTCACTCTATAGAACCAAGCCTTGTTTTGAATATTGTATTCCTTTTTCCTTTGTCCATTGTGCAGAACATTATAGGCCAAGAAGCTGGAAAAAGTGTTATTGAAGAGTATATGAAACGGAGAGGTCATTCTGATGTTTATACTGCAGCGCCACAAACTTCATCTTCTGGATTGCATGCATATGTTAAACCACCGTCAAATGTTAATAGTGTTGCTACTGCGGGTAAGAAGACAGTTAAAGTACCCAAGGAAGTATCAACCTCAACGAAACTTGAAAGTCCTGCTTCTGTTGATACTTCAGAGTCTCAAAAAGTGAAAAGTGGAAATCAAGGTGCTTCTAAAAAGAAAAAATCAGGGAAAGTTGTTTCACTTGCAGAAGCATCAAAAGGCTCCATTGTTTATCAGCAGGGAAAGCCTTGTTCTTGCCAAGCCCGTCAACATAGACTAGTGAGTAACTGTTTGTCTTGTGGAAAGATAGTTTGTGAGCAGGAAGGTGAAGGGCCTTGCAACTTCTGTGGCGCGCTTGTCCTTATGGAAGGAAGTTCATATGCTGGTTTGAGTGAAGGGGTGGTTCCCCTTACGGAAGATGAGGTTGCAGCTGAAGCTTATGCGAAGAGGCTTGTTGAATATGATAGGAACTCTGCAGCACGTACGACTGTGATAGACGACCAAAGTGACTACTATGGGATTGAAGGAAATAGTTGGCTCTCTAAGGAGGTAAATATCGTATTGTTCGTGTACAGGGAAACCACATTGTGGTCTTGAAACTGTCTATCTAAGCTCTCATTCACTTTTTCAAACAGGAGAAAGAACTTCTGACGAAAAAAAGAGAAGAGATTGAGGAAGCTGAACGTGCACAAAAAAGTAGAGTTATAATGACTTTTGATCTGGTTGGACGGAAGGTTTGTAATACCTCTCTCAGCGATATACATGTGCTTCCACTTCACATAATTGTTACCAGAGCATGTTTGAAAAATCATTTGATGATGAGAATGGAATACAAATACAATATCATTGTTATACAAATACAATATCATTTGATACACTTCACATAATCTATTTGATGATGAGAATGGAATACAAATACAATATCATTGTTATACAAATACAATATCATTTGATACACTTCCATTTTCCATCGCAATGATAACAATGATATTGTATTTGTATTCCATTCTCATCATCAAATGATATACTACACTTTCTTGTTTGATTAACTATTGCATTGTTTCTTTAGGTGCTTGTGAATCAAGATGAAGCTACAGAAGAATTGGGAAAGAGGATCCTTTTTCAGACATTGGATGAAAGAGAAGCAACCCGCATAAAACCAAGCCCAAACCTCAAAATACAACCTTCCTTTGTGGATCCAGGTCCCAGAAAAACAGGCAAGGAGAGGCAAAGTTTGAATAAGGGCTTGTGCTTGGAGATCAGTGGCCGTGTACAGCATGATACTAGTGATCAAAGACATTTAGTTGTGGATGAAAGCAGCACCTCTGTGAAATGGATTGGCCCATGAAATTCCAAAAGTTTGCCTTTACCTTTACCAAGATAAGATTTGTCTGGGTGTTTGCTTACTCTACTAGTGAGTTTCAACCATCTGGATTATGTTTTCACTGTCCGGTTACCAGACCTTTTCGACTTTCTCTGTAATGTGGTAATGTGGTAATTCGCCTACTTTTGGGTGAACATTTACTCTGTCTTGGCTGGCTGCAATTAGTGTTTTAAGTTGCTGCTGTGGATGTTTTAGTATACTGTTTGGCTTGACAATACAATGCCTTGTTCCTTTTTCTCAATGATGGTGGCATTTAAAATGACAGAAAGATTAATGGTGATGATAACAAGTGGTATCTTCAATACGAGATGAAAAAGGATTTGTAGACACTGCAGCATCTGAGAGGGGTGCTTTGGGAAGTTGGGAGAGCAATCAGATGAATCTGCCTACGCACTCTGTTAGATTGGGATCAAAGTTGTTCATAGTTCTCATGAGCCGTCGAGGCTGTGAGTGACCAGTTATGTATGGGCGTGCTAGATCAGAATAGATTGTACTTTCCGTTATACTGCAGCATGTGTAGTGTGCAAGTAATAAAATATGTGGACCTTCATAGTTAGGCAGTTGATACTTGAAGATTGAGGTCATGGCATGGATAATCGTGGGAAAGAAGCCCAACCCCGTATGTACGTCCCTCCCTCCCTCTAGACGTGACCGTGACGTGATGTCGTTTTAATTTGAACACATGCTCCTTACTTAAAAGGAATAACAAATAGCCAGCCTTGTTGGCCCATGAACATATATATGAAAGATAACAAACGATGTGCTATGAGCCTTAAATCTTGCCAAAGGTGTTGGTGACAGTCTGACAAAGTCAAAGTAATTCACCATATGAGAGGTCATAAGCTTTGTCCCTGACTTCATACGGAGATCCTTGACCAAACCTTGTACGCTGGGTCGTGGACCTGCTTGCCACTAGGATTAATTATTTTACCCCCTCCTATTTAACATGCAATTAAGTGATTGGATGACTGGTTCTGTACTTTGATTAAAGTAATAAACTTATCCACCGACACTATTCTTAACCATAGTCTGTCATACATCCAATACTATACCAAATAATAAAGTCTTGTACACAAAAACCATCCCACCCTCACCAAAACCATGCATTTTATTGATTGGTGCCCCCATTTTATTATTAATTATTATGGGAAGTAAGTAACCCAGCAATCAAACTAAGATGTAGATATTGTCGGATAGTTGTTAAAGTTGTAAATACATTGAGAAACTGTTTATCAGTATCACCCCACCATATTAAGAGATTGATTTCCCTCACCTCACAACTAGATTTTGAAAATGGGGCCTCTCCTCTTATATGTGTTTGGGCTTAGAATTCTACATGGTATCAGAGCCACCCATTTATTGTGCAAGTGTTGTGCCTCTTTGTTGGATTTAAGAGTGCACAGGCCCACACTTGAGGGGGCGTGTTAAAGTTGTCCACATTGGGAACTTACTATTGTATCACCGCACCATATTAAGAGATTGACTTCTTTCACCCCTCACCCTTCAGCCTACCATATTAAGAGATTGACTTCCCTTACCCCACCATATTAAGAGATTGAATTTCCTCATCTCACAACCTAGGTGTGAGGATGAGGCCCTCCTCTTATATAACTTTGTGCTACGTGAATTCAGCAACTATTATTATTATTATTATTATTATTATTATCATTTTTTCACAAGTGAATTCCGCAAGGAATTGGGGATTACCAAAATCCAACATACAAGTTAAGTACATGTTGTCACTACATTAAAAAGTTGATGAAAAAGTGCTCTACCTCTACGTGAATTCAGCAGTTGGGATTACCGAAATTCAACATATGCGTCAACTACATTTTGTCTTTACATTACAAAGTTGTGGAAAATGTTCGTTGCTACAATCTAATCTAATCTAATGTTTTGCAAACTTGGTAATATATGTTACTGTTACAACCATTTAGATACATTAATTTATTTTTATGTCTTTGATAATGATATATGATACATTGATCATTACGTAGACTCATCATAATCGAAGGTACGAACAAAATAAATCATTTCTTGTTACGAAATGCTTTTGAGGTCATTAAAAATATGTTAGTAGTTAGTATGTCTATTGAATTAATTAACTTTCCTTGTCCTTGTCCTTGAAGTTGTCCTTCAAACCTAGGGGTGAACAAAAAAACCGGAAACCAAACCAACCGGCCAAACCAAACCGGTCCAAACCGAAAATGCGTAAACCATGGTTTTTTGGTTGGTTTTTGTATTGTAAAAAACCAAACCGTGAAAAACAATTTGGTTTTGGTTTTCTAAGGTAAAAACCGGACCAAACCGGAACCGGATATATATATATATATATATATATATATATATATATATATATATGTGTGTGTGTGTATATACATATACATATATATACACATATACATATATATACACATATACATATATATATATATATATATATATATGTGTGTGTGTGTGTGTGTGTCTATGAATATCGACACTATTAATTAAGGGATCTTTATTTACACCACACCAATCCACTCGTGTATCACTCTACCTGTGCACCACAGTAAAACCGATTTTTCCTCAGTACATTGTGAGAAAACTGATCACCACAGTGAACCGACTTTTTGTCGGCCCCCCTCAATTATCACTACATGTAAATAACTAATATCTCGGTCCACGATCTATTAATACCTCAATCAACTACCTCACACACGTAGTTTGATGCGCATCCTAATAGGACCTATGACAAGATGAAATAAAACCGTTTACAAGGCTTTATATGATCATCTTAATTGGAAAATATGCTAATATAATGTTGTGCGCGCACACACACACACACACACACACACACACACATATATATATATATATATATAGGACCTAGTGACATTCGAGTTATGGTGTATGGTAGATGGAGAATGAGAATCTTGTATGATTGTTGTATGAATAATGACATACGAATTCGTTGAACCGTGATAACTCCATTTCGGTGAATTATTCGTAAAAAAAGAGGACTAAAAACCGGAAAAAACCGTAACCAAGTCGATCCAAACCGGACGGTTAAAATGGTTTTTACCTAAATGGTTCGGTTTTGGTTTGTAAATTTTGAAACCGTAAAAAATGGTTTGGTTTTAAAAGTGGTTGAAAACCGGAAAACCGGACCATGTGCACCCCTATTCAAACCTCCACTCATACCCTCTAAATCAGGTCAACTCCTGTCTGCTTTCGTCTTCTATCTGGAGTTGTTACTTGTCTTCAACAAAACTTATCTTATGTTTAATATATATATATTGAGTTATTAAAAAAAACTATGTAGCTTCACCCATCAATTTCAATACAGACACGAATCAGACAGCTTCCGGGAATACATATTCTTCCTTTGTAATTAATCATTTTTTAATTTACATTCCACGATACGTGGCTGACTTTTATACCGCTCATATCATCCCCTATATGGCTATATGTATATATATCTTAAATAAATATATAGACCTCTGAAAAGACAACCATATATTGAGAAATTCTTATCCGGGAAGTCTTCGTGTGCATCGTCAGTTGGATGTGCGACATGCAAGACCGGCCCTATCATAAGGCCGTCGAAGCGTCGGTCTTAGGCCCAACGATACCGGGAGGCCCAACATTACATGTTTTCGTTAAAATAATTTTTTTTTTTTTTTGTTTTGTGTAGATCCAATCTAATATAACTTAATATAATGTAGCCCAAACTTTTGTTTACTCGAAGCGATAATGGCCCAAAAAAATTAGTTGGCCCAAAAATAAAATAAACATACAACACATATTTTATATTTAGGGGTCAGAGTCCATAAAGACATGTTTTAATCTAAAATGGTTGTGAAGGACGATTACTTACGTGTGTTACTTACATTTTTGTATATGTGTTACTATATATGTGTTCTTACGTATTTGTCTTCTCAACAATTTTAGATTAAAACATGTCCTTCACAACCTTTACATAAATCAAGTTTATTATTATTATTTTTGGTTTGCAAAACAAGAGAAAAAAATATATCAATCGTCCCTCCTCCGGTCCCTCCTTATCCCCTGCCTCTCGGCCCTCTCCTCCCTTACTTTCTTCTTCCGTTCGGTTCTTCCTTCTTCTTTTTTTTCTTATTTCAATTTTCCACAATTAATAATACATCAATACATCTTTCCCTTCAAATTATAATCTCAATCTTCAAGTTATTAGTTATAATATCAAGCAAGCATCAATCTTTCCCTACACAACACAAGCCCTAAGTTATTATGTAATATTCCGACTTTCGTAAAAAGGGCAGACGTGTCATTTTGCGAAAACGTAATTAATATTCTTTTTCCGTTTCGTTGGAATTAAATCCTTTGAATTATAACGGTTTCGGTTTAATGGTTGTTTGAGGGTATTGGAGTAAATTCGGGTTTAAAATAATAATTAGGTTACGGTATATAAACGGAAGTATACCAAAAACCTAGTCATTAATCAAAAAAGCTCAGAATTTATCAAGGCGACCGCACTCCATTCCCCTCGGGTAAGGTGAAACCGTCGTTGTGGTTTCGAAACCGTCAAACTTTCGATCCTTGATATCTCATTCGTTCCTCTTCCGTTTTCGGATCATAGCATACCGTTGGAATCCTCGTGACGAGAGCTTCGCATCGGTACCAGGATCAGCAGTTAGTTCTGAGTTTTAGGCAGAAAAAGGTAAGGAGAACCCTTACGTTTGCAGTTTTTGATTATACATTGGTTGTGTTGAATTCTTGTTGCTTTGGTGATCTAAATTGTGTTAGTTTGATGCCTAAATGATGGGTGATGTTCTGGTATGGGTGGTAGTTTAATTCGAGTGTTTTTGGTCAGGAAAGTTTGGGTTTTTGTTTGAAAAACGGATGAATACGATGATGTGCAAAATCAGTTTCTGGAAAATCGCCAGGTCGGACGGGCGTCCGGTTTCCTGGACGGGCGTCCAACCTTGGACGAGCGTCTGGATACCTCGGACGGGCGTCTGAGGTGAAATTTTGATACAAGATTGAAAGGGGAATGTCCGGACGGGCGTCCACTATTTTGGACGAGCGTCCGGGGACTTCGGACGGGCGTCCGGTCCTTCGACGGGCGTCCACCCGGAGCCGGTCTTCCGGCTTTGTTTAATTTGGCTTTCAACTATCGTTTAGGGTTGTTTAATCAACCTTAAACCCTTTTAAGTGTATTACCATCTTATGATAACACCTTTAAACCTTACTTAGGATAGAATTGGTCTCTTGATCATGATGAGTGGTGTCGGTAAGGGAGTGTTATCTAAATGAACTAGGACGGTTAGTTAATCACCTATTACTACACAACTTACTAGATAAAAGATTAAACACCATGTGGTCTTGGGTAGATCCTGAAGATCTATAGCGTGATGTGTGAACAGACAGTCAAAGTGAGTGTCCTATCGGCCCGCAAGCCTATAGGCATCGCCGTATGTTCATACTATCGGAACCGGTGATTGTATCCTGAAGATTTCAATACGTTCCGGGGTTGTTGTATCCTGAAGATTTCAATATGTCACGTTCCACCTTGATAGCATGTTGTAACAAAGATAAGCTAAGTAGCTACAGTTTAGGCATATTGGGAGATGTAACCTTTATGCGTAGAATCGAGTTTGTCTTGTCTTTTCAATTGAAATCTAATAATAAACTTTGTATATTCTAAGCTTAAACGTACTTCTCTTCCTTACTGAGTATTACATACTTACCCTTTGTGCATTTCGTTATATGTGCTTGGGGGTGAGAAGGCGGACAGATTACGAGTATTACGAGGAGTATGTCCCCGAGGAGGATCTCTCGAGCTTGATGTTTCATTCCATGCACTTTCTTTTACATTTGAAATGTTGCATCGTTTTATATACTTTGTTCATAGCACTTTGGGATGACGTGTGTTCATCTTTATTTCTTATTTCATAGTATTTCGTTTGGACTTTCGAGGGACTTCAGTTGTATTGTTTTGATACACTTTCGACTTTTAGTACCTTTTCGTATTCTAGTATCTTTATGGATATTCATTACCCGAGCATTAAATTCCGCGCACTTTGATTGTATTGATTTTAGGCTTACATATATAAATGAATTAAATTTTATTTATATATGTGCCGAACGTCGTATTTCCGGATAAGGGCTCGGTATCCGGGAACGGGGCGTTACAGTTGGTATCAGAGATACGTGTTCCTTAGGCTTCTATTCCTTGAGTTTAACTCAATCTTATCTTTAGATCCTTAATAACACTCTGGTTCTCTTGGTTGTCAGGATGAGTAGAAACACAAGATCGAAGACTTTGGCTCTTGGTAATCGGCCATCCGAGAGGGGTGAAACCTCAGGGGTCGTCGCAGTTTGTCACCACCGCCTCGCACGGCCTACACCTTCACCCGAGCCGGAGCGGGATCAACATCGACTCCACCACCACCTCCTCCACCCGTGGTTAACCATGCGGCGTCACTTTGGCCTTCTTCGTATCAACCCGGGTCGGGGCGGTTTCGGTAGAGGACGGTTGTTTATCCACCACCAAGTGACACGAGCACCACATCGGGCTATCCCTCGTATGGTTTTCGGCGGCCACGGTACCTCCGCCGTATCCTCCGCGGTACCCGGTGTATCCTCCTTATCGCCGAGCATCGAGCTCCGTATTACTATCAGCAACAGCCGCAGGTACCCCTTGGTCATTCCCCGGTCTATCAGCCTTTCAGGCCACCGGTTCAGCAGCAGCAGCAGATACCCTATGGTTACCCTCCGGGTTACCCACCAGTTAGACCGGTTGTTGAGTCAGCACCATCAGTAGATTGGCACACTAGGCTGAGAAGAAACCGTATGCAAGATTTTTATGGGAATGTGGAACATGCAAAGGTTGAGGAATGGATCAGAAGTTTTGAGAAATCGTGTAGGAATATAGGTGTCCCTGAGACGGAGATGGCCCAGTTAGCGGTCGGTTTTCTTTTAGGTTCAGCCGAGTCTTGGATAGATGCAGTTCAGAGTAGCAGCGGCAAGGTAACAGATTGGGCGGCTTTAAAAGCCATGTTCTACAACGAGTACTTTCCGGCAACGGTACAAGCAGAAAAAGCCAGTCAGTTTCTGAAACTTGAACAAGGTAATCACATGACAGTGTCCCAGTACACAAATCGGTTCAATGAGTTAGGAAGGTTTTATCCGGAGTTGATGCAAGTGGAAGAACGAAAGATGGCCCGTTACAAGGACGGTTTGGCATATGGGATTCAGTCGGGCATGCTAGGCTTTACCGCAAGGAATATGGCGGAGCTACTGAATAAAGCCTTGGAAGTCGAGACTTTCAGGAAGAGAGCTACAGTGGTTGTTGGTAATAAAAGAAGCTTTGAAACAAGTCAGGGCAGTGGCAGAGGGGCTCCGCAGCAGCAGTTCAGGAGGTTTCCTGCACAGACAGCAGTTAGACCACCGGGTGGTGCCCCACCAGCAGTCAGGCCACCAGTTGGCGCACCACCGGCAGCTAGGCCACCGGCTACCTCGGGTTGTTTCTTTTGTGGTGAGCGGGGTCATTTCTCCGGGAATTGTCCACGCGGGGCAGCCGGTGCTCGGGCGGAGTCACCCTAGTAGAGCGAGTCCGAGTAAGCGAGTGCGGATGTTTGCTTGTTGATGCCGAGAGGTTGAGCCGAGAGGATGATGTGATCACGGGTACCCTTTATGGTTGCTTTGTTCTTTTGAGTTATTTATAGCATGCTTGGAACATGTTGTAACTTTAGTTAATTGGACAAATGCATGATAGGTATGATAAGAGTAGGCAATCTAGTAGTCAGGGCATTATTTGATACAGGAGCTTCAATCACCTTTGTGTCCTCTAGGATTGCTAAGAAACTAGATTTACCTATGGAGCCTTTGAGAGATACTATGGAGATTGTTACACCCCTAGGCAAGGTAAATAAGGTGGTTAAGGTGATACCACAAGTGGATGTTCAGGTAGGACCTTATCAGTGTAAGAGTGACTTCACGGTCATGGATTTCTCAGACTTCGACGTGATTCTTGGGATAGGCGGCTATCCAAGAATTATGTTCACTTGGATTGCGGGGCCAAGAGAGTCATTGTCGAGTCCCGGGGAAATCGGATAAGACTTATCGGGGAACGTTTACGGAGCCAGGCAAGAAGAGACATCCTATCATTTCCGCGAGTCAAGGCCATCGGGGCATGTCGAAAGGATGTGAGGGCTACTTGTTGTACGCGGTGGATGTGGAACAAGTAAAACCTAAGTTGGAAGATACTAGAGTGGTCGAGAGATTATCCGGAGGTATTTCCGGATGAGTTGCCGGGAAACATGCCGGACGGGGCCATTGAGTTTGAGATACGGTTAGTTCCGGGGCGGCACCGGTTGCCAAGGCACCATACGGGATGGCACCGGCTGAATTGAAGGAGTTGAAGGCTCAACTCAAGGAGATGTTAGAAAGGAACATCATTCGGCCCGTACTTCACCTTGGGGAGCACCGAGTTTTGTTTGTGAAGAAGAAGGATGGCGCATGCGGATGTGTATTGACTACGGGGCCTTGAACAATCGACTATCAAGAATAAGTATCCACTACCGAGGATAGATGATCCGTTCAATCGGTTGCGGTGGTCGGAAAGTGTTTTCAAAGATTGATTTGCGGTCAGGCTACCATCGTTAAAAGTTAAAGTGGCAGATATTCCGAAGACGGCATTCAGCACTAGATATGGACATTATGAGTTCCTTGTTATGCCTTTTGGACTCACTAATGCCCCATCTGCATTTATGGATTTGATGCAGCGGGTCTTCATGCCTTACCTAGATAAGTTTGTGATTGTCTTCATTGATGATATTCTGGTATACTCTAGGGACGAGGCGGAGCATGAGGAACATCTGCGGATTGTTTTGGAAACGTTGAAGAAGGAGCGATTGTATGCAAAGTTTTCCAAGTGTGACTTTTGGTTGGACCAAGTGAGCTTCTTGGGTCATGTCATTTCAGGTGATGGCATTCAGGTTGATCCGGCCAAGATTGAGGCAGTTAAGAGTTGGCCTACACCGACTACAGTTTCAAGAGGTTAGGAGCTTTCTGGGTTTGGTGGTTACTACGAAAGTTTGTGAAGAATTTCGCAAGGATAGCCACTCCACTCACCGGACTTACACGAGAAGAACACCAAGTTTGTTGGACACCCGAGTGTGAGTTAGCATTTGAGTTGTTAAAGGACAAAGTTAACTACGGCACCGGTATTGGCGTACCCGAGGTGTTCGATGACTATGATGTCTACACCGACGCTTCGGGCGAGTGGTCTAGGTTGTGTGTTGATGCGGGGAGGAAAGGTCATTGCCTATGCATCTAGGCAATTGAAAGTACATGAGAAGAACTATCCCACACACGACTTAGAGTTGGCGGCGGTGGTTTTCGCATTAAAGACTTGGAGGCACTATACGTATGGGGTCAAGGCTAGAATCTTCACCGACCACAAGAGTTTAAGGTATTTTTTCACTCGGGAGAATTTGAATATGAGGCGGCGGAGATGGCTAGAGTTCGTGAAGGACTATGACTTGGACATTCGGTACCACCCGGGAAAGGCAAATGTAGTAGCGGATGCCTTGAGCGAGAAACCGGTGGCTTTAGAGCCCGGTATTGAGGCTATCACGGCGGGGGTTGATGATTTGCGGTTTAGCGAGATTTGATCGGATTGAGGATCGTCGGTTTGCGGCACCGTTGTTGGCTAGATCGAGTTGATGGATGAGATCGAGCAAAGCAAGATGAAGATGCGAGTTTTGGTTGATTTGAAGAGGGTTGCAAGAGAGAAGCCTACGAGTTGGCTATGTGTTGGATCGAGTGGAAATCGTGGTATCGGGATCGTCTCGTGTGCCTAATGTTGGAGATCCGAGACAAAGAGTTATGGAAGAGGCACACAAGATTGCTTTTGCAAGTGCATTCAAAGTTCTACCAAGATGTACGGGGATTTGAAAGAAAGATTTTGGTGGCCCTCAATGAAGCTAGAGATAGCTAAGTTTGTTTCGAGTGTGACGTCTGTCAGAGAGTGAAAGCTGAGCATATGAAGCCAGGCGGGATGCTTAAGTCATTGGATATCCCAGAATGGAAATGGGAAAAGATCACCACGGACTTTATTTCGGGTTTGCCTAAGACGAAGGGTGGACATGACTCTATTTGGGTGATCGTTGATAGATTAACCAAGTCGGCTCATTTCTTGCCTTTCAAGATGAATATGCCCTTGGCAAGGATGACGGAACTATATATGGACAATATAGTGAAGCTTCATGGAGTTCCAGTCTCCATTGTCTCTGATCGGGATTCGAGGTTCGTCAGTCGGTTTTGGCAGAGCTTACAGGAGGCATTTGGTACCCGGTTGGATTTGAGTACGGCGTTTCATCCTCGGACGGATGGTCGATCCGAGAGGACTATCCGGACACTTGAGGATATGCTTAGAGCATGTGTCTCGGAGGTAGGCGGATCTTGGGTAGATTATCTACCAGTTGCAGAGTTTGCTTACAACAACAGTTATCACGCGAGCATAGGCATGCCACCGTTTGAAGCTTTGTATGGTAGAAGATGCAGGACGCCTTTGTTTTGGGACGATGTTGGGGAGAAACGACTCTTTGGGCCAGAGTTAGTTGAGCAAGCCAAAGAGAGGGTTCAGTTAGTAAAGAAGAATCTGCAGATAGCCCAGGACAGGCAGAAAAGTTGGGCAGATGTCAGACGGAGACCGCTCGAGTTTGAGGTTGGTGATCGTGTTTACTTGAAGGCATCACCAATGAGAGGAGTTAAGCGATTTGGTCAGAAAGGAAAGTTGAGCCCGAGGTATGTTGGGCCGTTTGTGATCCCTGGAGAGGATTGGACCGTTAGCCTATAGACTTCGGTTGCCGAGTCAATGTCCGAGTTCACAACGTCTTCCATGTTTCGATGTTGAAGAAGTGTTTGACGGAGACGAGAGGTTGAGTCTACGGTGGATCCGAGAGATACTTCGGGACAACCTCGCTTATGATGAAAAGCCGATTAAGATTCTGAACAGGAAAGAAAAGATGGTTAAGAGGAAGATGGTTCAGTTGGTTCTTGTTCAGTGGAGCAATCATACACCTGAGGAAGCAACTTGGGAAGCTGAAGGTGATATGATCAACGAATTCCCGGAATTTTTGGATTTACCAGGTACGTTCTAGTTTCGAGGACGAAACTCCACTTAAGGGGGGGAGAATGTAATATTCCGACTTTCGTAAAAAGGGCAGACATGTCATTTTGCGAAAACGTAATTAATATTCTTTTTCCGTTTCGTTGGAATTAAATCCTTTGAATTATAACGGTTTCGGTTTAATGGTTGTTTGAGGGTATTGGAGTAAATTCGGGTTTAAAATAATAATTAGGTTACGGTATATAAACGGAAGTATACCAAAAACCTAGTCATTAATCAAAAAAGCTCAGAATTTATCAAGGCAGCCGCACTCCATTCCCTCGGGTAAGGTGAAACCGCTTGTTGTGGTTTCGAAACCGTCAAACTTTCGATCCTTGATATCTCATTCGTTCCTCTTCCGTTTTCAGATCATAGCATACCGTTGGAATCCTCGTGACGAGAGCTTCGTATCGGTACCAGGATCAGCAGTTAGTTCGAGTTTTAGGCCAGAAAAAGGTAAGGAGAACCCTTACGTTTGCAGTTTTTGATTATACATTGGTTGTGTTGAATTCTTGTTGCTTTGGTGATCTAAATTGTGTTAATTTGATGCCTAAATGATGGGTGATGTTCTGGTATGGGTGGTAGTTTAATTCGAGTGTTTTTGGTCAGGAAAGTTTGGGTTTTTGTTTGAAAAACGGATGAATACGATGATGTGCAAAATCAGTTTCTGGAAAATCGCCAGGTCGGACGGGCGTCCGGTTTCCTGGACGGGCGTCCAACCTTGGACGAGCGTCTGGATACCTCGGACGGGCGTCTGAGGTGAAATTTTGATACAGGATTGAAAGGGGAATGTCTGGACGGGCGTCCACTATTTTGGACGAGCGTCCAGGGACTTCAGACGGGCGTCTGGTCCTTCAGACGGGCGTCCACCTGGAGCTGGTCTTCCAGCTTTGTTTAATTTGGCTTTCAACTATCGTTTAGGGTTGTTTAATCAACCTTAAACCCTTTTAAGTGTATTACCATCTTATGATAACACCTTTAAACCTTACTTAGGATAGAATTGGTCTCTTGATCATGATGAGTGGTGTCGGTAAGGGAGTGTTATCTAAATGAACTAGGACGGTTAGTTAATCACCTATTACTACACAACTTACTAGATAAAAGATTAAACACCATGTGGTCTTGGGTAGATCCTGAAGATCTATAGCGTGATGTGTGAACAGACAGTCAAAGTGAGTGTCCTATCGGCCTGCAGGCCTATAGGCATCGCCGTATGTTCATACTATCGGAACCGGTGATTGTATCCTGAAGATTTCAATACGTTCCGGGGTTGTTGTATCCTGAAGATTTCAATATGTCACGTTCCACCTTGATAGCATGTTGTAACAAAGATAAGCTAAGTAGCTACAGTTTAGGCATATTGGGAGATGTAACCTTTATGCGTAGAATCGAGTTTGTCTTGTCTTTTCAATTGAAATCTAATAATAAACTTTGTATATTCTAAGCTTAAACGTACTTCTCTTCCTTACCGAGTATTACATACTTACCCTTTGTGCATTTACGTTATATGTGCTTGGGGGTGAGAAGGCGGACGAGGATTACGAGTATTACGAGGAGTATGTCCACGAGGAGGATCTCGAGCTTGATGTTTCATTCCATGCACTTTCTTTTACATTTGAAATGTTGCACTGTTTTATATACTTTGTTCATAGCACTTTGGGATGACGTGTGTTCATCTTTATTTCTTATTTCATAGTATTTCGTTTGGACTTTCGAGGGACTTCAGTTGTATTGTTTTGATACACTTTCGACTTTTAGTACCTTTTCGTATTCTAGTATCTTTATGGATATTCATTACCCGAGCATTAAATTCCGCGCACTTTGATTGTATTGATTTTAGGCTTACATATATAAATGAATTAAATTTTATTTATATATGTGCCGAACGTCGTATTTCCGGATAAGGGCTCGGTATCCGGGAACGGGGCGTTACATATTACGTGGAGGTAAATAGGTAATTTTCTTATAGTTACAAGCCCTAATACTTTGATAGTCATTACTTTGATTTTTGAAATTTTCTTATTGTGAGCTTGTAGATATAATTAATAATTTGGAAATTTTTTTGTATGTAGAAAGATTGAAAGAGGGTTTTAGCATAGCAAGGAAGGAAGAGACGAAGAGGGCTTTCATTTTGACCGACTAAGAGAAGCACATATAGTCATTACATTAGTCATGTATGTTTTGTTTACTTCATTACTTGATGGGGTGCAGATTGGCCTTGCCGGCCTTACTTTATTTTTTTTGTTTTTCGTTTAGCCTTTGCATTTTATTAGTGGGGTGGATTTTATATTGATGTTATATTATTTTGTGTTTGTAAACTTTTTTAAAGTTTAGGAATCTAAAATTTGAGGTATCGAGGTGGGCTTGTTGCCTATGGTTTTCCGTTTTCATATACATGAATTGTTTATAGGTAGCAAAATGTCACCACCAAAGTATAAGTACCCTTCCGGAAATGAAAAAAAATAAAGAAGAAGAAAAAAATAGAAGAATTAAAGAAGACTTTAAGTGGTTCACTTAACAAGTACATCACTATCACCTCAACTACGCGGTCTAAGCCGAGTGATGGCGAATCTACTAATGATGCAAATATGGCGATTGATGAAGAGGTAAATGTGAATCGTGATGATTCTAATGAACTAGTTGATATTGTTGACCGTGACGAACAAGAACAAGAAGTGGCCAATAATGTCAATGACGAACCAGAAGAATGGGTCAATAATGACATTGCTTTGGATCATGAAGAAGAAGGACAACCTTTAGAAAATTTTGATCCAAACAATTGGAAGTTACCTAATCAAAATCTCATAGACTTACTTGTGAGAAAAGGACCCTTAAGAGTTGAAATGAATTATAGTGAATATCCGAGGGATGATTCAAAACATAAGCGCCACTTTGCAAATTTACATTATACTCGTCGCATGAAAAATGGAGAGATGCACGATAGAAGATGGCTTGTGTATTCAAAATCCGTTGATAGAGTGTTTTGCTTTTGTTGTAAGCTTTCAAGAGTAAAAATGATGATTCCCTTTTGGGTAGTATTGGTATGAGAGATTGGCACAATATTGGAAATAGACTTAAACAACATGAATCAAGCAAGGAGCACATACTTTGTATGCAAAAATGGATTGAATTGGAAACAAGATTGAAGCATGGAAAAACAATCGACAAAAGTGCTCAAGAACTAATTATGAGAGAAAAAGAACGCATGAAGCAAGTTATGTTGCGAATAATTGGTGCTATCAAATATCTTGCGAAAAATAATTTGGCCTTTAGAGGGACCAATGAGAAGATATGTGTGGAAGACAATGGATATTTCTTAACTCTAATTGAATATGTCTCAACGTTTGATTCTGTTATGGAAGATCACATACGGCGGTTTGAGAAAAATGAAATCCGACATCACAACCTTAGCCACAAGATTCAAAATGAATTTATTCAGATGGTGGCCAATGAGGTGAAAATGGCTATCATTAAAAAGATCTAGAAGGAAAAGTACTTTTCAGTTATACTTGATTGTACTCCTGATGTAAGTCATGAAGAGCAAATGACTTTACTCATATGTTGTGTGAATGTTGATGATTCACCCATTAAAGTTGAAGAATATTTTCTTGGATTTTTAAAGATTGATGATACAACGGGATTGGGCCTTTTCTCAGAGCTTGAAAATGCTTTATCTAAGTTAGGATTGAACATTGATGATATACGAGGCCAAGGTTATGATAATGGTGCTAACATGAAAGGTCTTTTCAAAGGTGTTCAAAGTAGATTGCTTAGCGTGAATCCTAGAGCATTTTACACGCCTTATGGTTGTCATAGTTTGAATCTTATATTTTGGCACGGTTCAACGCCTTTACAATATTTTTTCATCGTCAACAAAGCGGTGGGACATATTTAAAAAACATGTGAATGGCCATACATTTAAATCTTTGAGTCACACTCGTTAGGAGAGTCACATTGAAAGTGTTAAACCAATCAAACAACAATGTTTGAAAATTAGAGAAGCTTTGATTGATTAGGCAAATTCAAATGATCATTCCGATGCAACTCATGGAACGGATACTCAGCTATAGCGAATTTCGAGTTTTGAGTTCTCGGTTAGAACGATGATTTGGTATGAAGTTCTCAATGTTATCAATGTTGTACGCAAGATTTTACAAAGTGAGGACATGCATATTGATGTCGCAATAGAACATTTGAAGGGGCTTATTGATCACTTTCATATGTATAGAGAGAATGGGTTCGATGATGCTATAAAAAAAGTAAAAGAACTTGCTCGAGAAATGGGTATTGAGCCGGTTTTCCGTGAAAGAAGAACCGTCCGTAGAAAAAGACATTTTGATGAGGGTTTAAGTGAAGAAGTCATGTTTTCTCCTCAAGAGAGTTTTAGAGTAGAGTACTTCATGTTTATAGTTGACAAAGCTCTTGCCTCACTTGAAGATAGATTTGAACATTTTTGTGTGTATGAAAAAAAAATTGGCTTCTTGTTTGCTTTGAAAAAAAGCTCACAAGATGTTGAAAGTTTGAAGATTTCTTGTGACAGTCTTTCAAGCATTTTGACACATGATGGAGACGAGGATGTTGATGCGGATGAGTTGTTTATGGGGTTGCAACTTCTTTCACATATTTTGCCTTCACAAGTAGATGGAACTATCCAAATTTTGGAATATTTGAGAAGGTGTAATCGATGTTATGCAAACACGTAGATTGCTTACCGAATATTGTTGACTATTCCGGTGACAGTTGCATTTGGAGAAAGAAGTTTTTCGAAGTTGAAGTTAATAAAGAACCATCTTCGAAACACGACGACTCAAGAACGTTTGAATAGGTTAGCCATGATATCAATTGAGAAGAATATGGTTGATGAAATTGACAATTCTACTTTGATTAGTGATTTCGCATCATGTGGTGCAGGTGCGATCTTGAAGTAGTAATATGTAAGTATGTTTCATTGTTTTTGTATACTTATGAATTTGGTTTTTGTTTCTAAATGTGCTAGAAAACTAATAAAAGACTACTTTTGTTGGTATGTTTTGAGGCTATCAATGAATTGAATTTTGTATCTATAAATGTTAAAAACGTGATGTTGAAGTAATATTTTATAAATATGTTTTTTTCAGAAAAAAAAAACAACTTTGAACTAAAAGGCCTAATTCGGTGAATGATCTTAGGCCTAAAAAATACCAGGGCCGGCCGTACCTCCGACGGAGCGGTACACACGAGGAGGGTGCAGGTAACAATTTTCCCATGGCGTCATTTATGACAAATTGAGTGGAGATTTGACCTAATGATTGATGTGAATTATAGTCAGATATATAAACACTAGGCTGATAAATTTAGAGAATTTTGATGCAGTGAATCCATATTAAAACAAACTGGATGATTGTCAAATGTTTAGACGACAAAACTATTTTTTCTCTTTGTACACATAAAAGTCATCTGACGTTTCGTTTTATTAAAAAGTCCCTACATCACAATTACGCGATAAGTTTAGCTCCTCTAAAGATACACAATAACTTCACATTTATGGTGTTTTCCATGTGCTTCAACTTGAACCACACTACACCAACTTAGAGTGAAATTATGTGATTCAATTTCATCACACAACACAATAATTACCCTTTCTAGACATACAATGCAAGCTCCTGCCTGTTACATATTCGAGTAACTTCTTAATACAATATATATCTTTTTCCTTTCCACGTTTTAGAAAATGATGTTACGGGTGTAATATTGTTGTTTTTTTAGCATTGAAGTGTGAAATCTGAAGACCGTCTATGACATATATTCATGACTTAAGTACATTATTTATAATAATGATGTTTGAATCTGAATGTTGAAAAATATTTAGCTATAGTTTTTTTTTTTCTTTTGCATTTTATATTTAGCTATAGTTGAAAACTAAAATTAACATGCTTGGATAAGAATTTTATTATTTTAATATAAGAATATAATGTAGGGGTAATGGGCCAAAAGGACACATAATTAACTTAATTAGGCAAATAGGACACCATCATTATCTTTTTTTTTATATACATATCATATTCTTAACCTATCTTTTTTTTTTCCTATATTCCTTTTTTTTTCTAGAAACCAAACTGTTTTATTAGTCAACTAAATCCGTCAAAACAACGGTAGTTAAAGAGTTTGGGGGATGTGCTCCCCAAGAAATAACGCCTAAACAGTTAGCGCCTAGACGCGCTAGAATATGAGCCGGTTCATTACAGGTGCGCCTAACAAAAGAGAAACCAACCGAAGAAAATGAGTTGTCTCCGAAATGCAGTCCTGTAATAAACTACCAAATGAGGAAAAGTCATCCTCATGATGCCGCAGCTGCTGTACACAAACATGACAATCTCTCTCCACCAACAACTGCGAAAAGCCCAAGAGCCACCCTTCCCCTAATGCCATATGGATCGCCCTCAACTCCAAAGCATCGCCACCGCTATGCACGGATCTAGGTGGAAGGAATAAGGCGCCGAATAGAACTCTGGTGGTCTCGAAAAATAAGCCCTATCCCCAAAGTGTTTGGAGTGGCTGAGGCGTCAACATTGCATTTTATCGTCCCAACTAGCGGCCGCTCCCAACGGTCCTGCAACTGTTCCGTTTGCACTACGTTGGGCGTCTGAGTGACTTGAATGAACTTTCTCGCCGCACCGAGAGCCGAAGAGCACACACGAGATATATACAATGGTACGCCCATCATAAACCGCACTACACCGTGCCTTCCAAATATGCCACATCACCCACGTAACCTCCGCTACCTCCTCCCACGGCAAGCGATCATGATGCATCACAAAGAGTCCTTTAAAGTCCGAAAATTCCCCTGGTCGTATCAAAGCCCTGAAAGATGTTTGCTCATATACCCTAACCGCCATCTGACATTCAAAAAGAACGTGTGCCATGGACTCGTGCATTGCCCCACAAGCCAGGCACCTGCCATCTCCCACATTGCGTTTAGCCAAATTACATGCTACTGGCAAATAATCATGTAAGCACCGCCATAGGAAGTGGTGAATACGTGGCTGGACTGCAACATCCTAGCATTGTCGCCACACTCTGTCCAGACCCTCCAACCCGGAAGCTGCGCCCCCCATCAACCCTGGCCTAGAAAGAGATAATGCCAGCCGATAGCCAGATTTAACCGTGTAGATTCTCCGGCTTTCATAATGCCAGATACGCCTGTCCAAATGATTTCCCTGTGTGATCGGGGTACGGAGTATCGCATCACTTTCCCAACCTCGAAATTGCGCGTGCACTAGCGGAGCATTCCATCGTCGCATACCCGAATCAGCAAATACGTCACTTTACAATTTATGGGGAGGTCATGCCCTGCATGTGGCACTCGAAACAAGCTAGGGAGATCCACGCAGGCATCATGAAAAACAAAAACAGAGGAGCCATCCCCAACCTGTCAGCGAAGTCCACTCATCAATAAATCGTGCCCCTCGAGCAAACTCCGCCATTGGAACAAAGGCCTCGACGTGCGGGTGGCCGCCAAGAATGTGCTTTAAAAAATTGAATTATAGGTATCTTTTCTTTTTGTTATAGGTATCTTTTTTCGGGGTAGCATTATCTATTTTCATTTATAAATTTTATTGTTCTAACACTTACCGACATTATCTTTTTTATACACATAACATCCTTTTTTTTGTGAGGGCGCACATAATAGAGATGTGTATATTTATCGTTATCTATTTTCTTACGCAAAATAAAACGGTAATTCATAAAATCCTTGTACGTAAAAAAAATTCACAAATAACTGCTAAAAATTATAAATTAATACCAACACTTTTGCATAAATAACTATAATTTACAAATTTCCGTAAAAAAAACTATATTCCTATGTGCATTAGAAAAATGAATATTATATTATAGTTATAGGTCACTAAAACTAGCCGGGTAGATGAATTCCATCAACTCACACAAAACCACAATAAAGGAATATTTATTGGAGATTGAGGAATTAAAAAGATTGGTGCAACAAAAAATCCTATGTTGACAAAGACAAACATACTTCATCAAATCAAATATTTTATAAGAGGCATTAAGAGATAAATTAAGTCTACAACGAGATTGATGAAGCCCGAGGACATGTCTCCTTACATATGCTAGGAATCTATAATGACATTGAATGACAGGTCATGTAGAAAAAATACTCTAACCCTGGTCAGTCTAGGTTCTCTCCATTCACCACTAAGGCGGCTGACAAAATACCCCGTACTAAGAATAAATCAATGATACATAAGACAATTACTACTAAGGAGTTGTAGGAAAAGAAGGTCGATGGGTTATGTTTTAGGTGTGATGAATTGTACACCCCTGGCCGTGTGTGCAAGCAGAAACACATACACTTTCGGGTACATGAGAATGATGGAATTCGGGGAGAGATTTCAGAGGATAGTGAGGATAAAGAGGATGTGGCATGGAATCTTTGGACCATACGAGCCCGGCTTAGTTATCCATGTACATCTTATATGGATAGGTCATCTCTCACACCATTAACATATAACGGCTTTCAAAAAAAACCAAATTACCATTCTCATAGACAGTGGTGCATCTCTTACTTTCCTAGACAGTCTGGTTGCCAAAGAGGTGCAATGTGTGACATAACCGATTAACCCTATGTTAATCACAGTAGTAGATGAAACAGAATGGTGAGTGAATTTAACTGTCCTAACTTGCCATGGATCGTGAAAAGGGTTAAATTCTTTCAAGATGTAAGATTGGTGAAGTTAATAAGTAGTGGCATTGTATTATGGGTGGATTGGATGCAAATGTATCGTCCTATGAAATTTGACTTCAACAAAATGGATGTGGTTTTACTAACGAGGGCGAACAAATTAAGCTGAGAAGTTACAGAGAAGTAGTTCAACTTAAGACGATCATCTAGTAACATCAAAACTAACAAACTAAGAAAGAGGCCCATTGACTTTTTGGGTGCCTCTGTTTGATACAAGAACATGCTCTGAATCATGTGCCTATTGAACTGACTAATGTTCAAGAAGTGTATCATGAGGTGTTTGCAAATTCCCAAGTATTTCCACCAAAGAGAGGCTATGAGCATCCCATAACTTTAAATTAAGGAGTTGAACTTGTGAAACTAATTCGTTATAAGTATGCTCACCATCGACATAAGAATGAAATAGAGTTATTGATGGATCAAATGCTACAACGGGGTTTTTACAACACAATAATAGTCCATTTTCATCACTCTTGCTCCTTGTGAAAAGAAAAATGAAACCTGGAGATGCTGTGTGGATTGCAGAAGGTTGAATGGCTTGACTATCAAGGATACTACCATATTCCCCTAATTAATGAATTTTTGGATGAGTAAAACTTGACGTCTGGATTGTATAAGATTTTTGTGACTGAAGATGATGTCCAGAAGATTGCCCTCGTAACTCATCATGGCCGATTTGAATTCAAAGTGATGCCATTTGGGTTCACAAATGCCCCAACCACATTTTAGAGAAGTATGAATGAGATGTTGAGACCATACTTGAGGATGTTTGTGCTGGTATTTTTTTATGACATCATGTTGGTCCCAGAGAAGGGTGAAACTATAGTCAGAGGGGGGGGGGGGGTTAATGACTATAGTGGAGTTTCAAAAACTTTTCTTATATTTAAAAGCTTTTAGGCAGCGGATAAGTCCCTTCTTACTATGTTGTTTTCAAATCAGTGTAGACAGTCACAGATATAAGTTATGATGTAGGCTAAATAAATAAATGATGTAAAGTAAATTGCAGAAATTAAATTGACACAAGGCTTATAGTGGTTCAGGGTGGTGTAATCCCTTAATCCACTCTTCTCCTGTGATGATTGGAGGAATTCACTATTGTTTTCACGAGATACAATAGTATGATTGTCCTTGGCTTCCCAAGCTTCACAATCTACAAGACTATCACTCCTTGACCGCAATGGACTTCGGTGATTCGAGTCTTCGCTTTTCTTTGTTCCTTAAGATTAAGATCCTTCAACGGCTATCACAGATTCAACTCCTTCTCGATTGCCTCGATTCGGTTGCTTCGAGTTTGATGTGAATGTGATTCACACACTTGCTTGATCAATCTCAATTCGAGTATGACTTTGTAGTTCGATACTTGAGTTGATCACTAGATATGTCTTTGTAAGTTCGAGAGAAGGCTTTTCAAATTGTGAGTTTCGCTTGATTTTTCTTTCTTGATCGTTGTTTTCTTTTCCTGTCAATGCCTTCTATTTATAGCCTTGAATAACCTTGGTTTTTGAAATTCCGTCCGTTAGCTATATTAATGAGGGAATAACCCTTGATTTTATTCTTGATTCCCCCTTAATTGTATTTTCCTTGATTTCAGTGATCGGATTCTTTCTTCAAACGTATAGCAGAAAATCCGTCCTTGATTGATCCTTTAATGATTTGTGCATTTAATGCATGATCTTCTGAATCTTCATCGTATATCAAATCTGATCTTGTAAATGTCTTTTCGCCGTTTTTAGAACGGTCGAGTGAGCCTTCTGACTTAGCCGTTAGTTCTTTCTTTGCTGTTTTGTTTTCTCTTTGCCGAAAGTCAGTTTACTCAGCCGATTCACTGTTTCCTTCTTTGTTCTAGTTTTTGGAGAGTCTTTGTACTTCACTGATCCTTGATTTGGGTGAGATCAGTGTACACCATATTTGAACATTGAGTTTCATCACTTAGAACATAACTTAGACTTATCCAAGGTCATCACAGACTTCCTTGGTTATAAGTCAGACCATAATGTCTTCATACTTCTCTGCTGGTGCTTGGCTGGCTTCACTATGCTGAATATCTGTTATTGCTTTGCCGTCCTACCAACTAGTACAATACTTGTCTGACTTAACTTATACAACTTGTCAGACTCTAAGTAAAGACTTATACGAGAGAATTCTAACTTATTTCGGGCTTGCTATAACAATTTAGTATGGCCATCATCAAAACATAATAGAATGTTCCTAACAATTTCCCCCTTTTTGATGATGCCAAAACCCTCATAAGCACGAACATAAGTAATCAAAATTTTCATAATACACAACGATTAAAAGTTCAACAATATTATTCATCCATCATAGGGTAATAAGTTCTGAGACTTTATTCAAGTGTTACAAACTACATTTTGCTCAATTCAGCCTTGTACCTCTTGAATTTTGTAGTATGAACCTCTTCCATGTCTTTCCAGTCAATTTCTGGAAACTTCCACTTCCAGTAAGCCAAAGCTGTGTATTCAGATACACTCTGGAAAACTCTTTTGGCAAAGAGTCTGTTGAAATCAGGTGATGACGGTCAAATTATACCCGTAAAAGTCATCAACGTAGACCTTAAATCGGGACGGATAATATATATTTTATGATAAATCACACGTTTATAGTTATTATTTAATGTTATGTGATTAATAAAATATAATTTGGTATTTATCCATATAACTTGGTATTTATCTATTAATAAGATATAAATTGGTATTTATCCGTTTTTATTATATTTATCCGTTATTATTTAAATATGATTTATTTTGGGATAAATATTATTTTGCGTAATTTGGATAATTATGGAGGATAAATACAAAAAGGAGAATTTAATCACAAGATAAATCCAAGAAAATCAAGATGCATTGAAGATAAAGATCGGATAAGCATGACAAAAGCCGGCAACCAATCAAAAGGTGGCGCCAACTTGAACACGCCATTTAGGGGGCGCACCTTATTATTTTGCGATCGGCCGGGAGTTATCTCTTATTTGTTTGACATTTTGAAGTATATCTCTTATTTAGCTTGAACACCTATAAATAAAGAGGCATACTACACGCCATATACACACCATAGAAATACAATATTTTCAATATAGTTCGTTGTTTTCTTTATTTTATTTTATGTTCTTTCATTACGGAGTCGTTAGAATCTCCGGTTAGAGATCGTATCGAGGAGTGGGAATCACGCTCGTCTTCGAGGGTAATGTCTACTCAATTATGCAATCTTTATTCGTAGATCTAATTTATTTCGTTATGGAGTAGTCTTTTTGTGTATTGATTTCGTGATGTAGTTAATTATCGAACCCATGTTTATGTAGATCTGAGACGTAAAAGACGTTTCACGAGCAAATACGGTTCGATCCGAGCTTGTTGGCGGCGAGCTTATGTCTCGTTGGTAGCGAGATCCGTGATGTTCTTGATTTGTCCGTGAACGGCTTCGACTACGTCGGTTCTCTCGCTTTGTAATTCAAACGAGTAATTAAACTTGATCAACTTAATTATTTGTCATCGTAATTTAACATGAGACCCAAAAAGTGATTGTTATTTAGGACAGAGATTGAATCGGTGTCTAAGAAGTACGCCTAATCATAGGAATGTTGCTTAGATGAGGTTACGGTTTATACCGGCATCCCTAGTTTCGTAAATGTGTCAGAAGTTATATGAGATGGAGACTAAAAAATGTGAAGTCACGTAATGGAGACACGATGATCTAGATGGCCTAACCGGAGCTAGATCTATTTTAGGGGATGACTCCCGTAGTCAGAATAATTAATCTTAAATGTCTTGTTTTGTCTCGTTGTCAATCTACATAGCATGGGGGAGTGATTACTACTAACGTTATCAATACCGTTTGTCAATTATTTATAAAACCTATAAAAACAAGTGTCTTAGTGTCGTTGTGTCTTTTGTTGGTTTTGTGTTTCTATTGTGTCAATTTTATTTCTGCGTTATTTGTTGGTCGTAGACCGCCTTTCATTTGCTTTTTAGTTAAATAAGTCGTATTTCATTTAAGCCGAGTCTCTCGTGGGATCGACCTCGACTCTATCTAACTATACTTGCGATTGAACCTAGTTCTCTTGCTAGTGTGTTATTTAGGTATCGAGTTATTTTTTATAACTTGACCGACATCAAGTTTTTGGCGCCGTTGCCGGGGACTCGTGTCATTAAATTAAATATAGCTTATTTTATTAAAAGTAAATTCGTAAATATTGTGAATAGAGTCTGTTTTAGTTTCGTTTTTATTATTTAGTCTAATTAAAGGCCTAGCCTTTAGAGTTTTTAATTGTTTTATTGTTTTTTTTATTTTATAGTACGCTACTCGGAAATCGAAGGAACCACTTGAGCCTTATAATCCCGAAATAGAGAAATTTGCAAGGCGAAACGGGAAGTTAGCTAGAGAGCGGCTAAGCAAGGAGAAGAGGATCCAAATCTTGAGGAAAGCGAGCACGAATTGGAAGAAGGACATACAACCGATCATTCGAATCGAAACGAAATGGCGAGACATTCTGTCAATCCAAACCAGGTACCTAATCCTATTATCAATAATGCTAATAATGCGAACAATCTTAATGCTAATAATGGAAACCAAGCCCTAGTTCAAGGAGCGAGGCGCACTTTGCAAAGTTATGCAACGCCCACTATTGAGCAATTCATCCCCGCTATCGTAGCACCGCAAGATCTTTGCGGAAGTCTATCACCCTAGGCCTAATGTAATCCAAATGGTGACTAACTATTCCACTTTTCATGGAGTCCAAAACGAGGATCCTGGTGTTCATGTGACAAATTTCTTGGAAATCGTTAGCACTGTGAAACCAGAATTAATCCCGGAGGGGAACATTCGTCTTAAGCTTTTCCCTTTCACTTTGAAAGATAAAGCTAAGCAATGGCTTCTCTCTTTAGGGGCTGGATCTATCACTACTTGGGAACAATTGTTGCAGAAACTCATGAATAAGTACTTTCCCTTAGGAAAAACTTTTAAGTTACGCCAAGACATCTTAGGATTTAAGCAACAACCTGGGGAGAGTTTTGATCAAGCTTGGGAGCGTTTTAAGGAAGCTATGAGGAAGTGTCCTCATCATGATATCTCTCTTTGGCTTTTAATGCAAACTTTTTACCATGGATTGAGAGAAAGCGAGAAAATTAGAGTAGACGCCTCCAAAGAAATGGAGCGTTTGTTCTTTTATCTCCCGAGGAGGCACAAGGAAAGATGGAGCAAATAGCAATGAATAGTCAATGGGGAGGTAATGACATAGCTACCGTGAAGATGGCCGCCGACATATTTGATGATAGTGCATCTACCAAAATCTTAGAACAAGCGTCCGTTATCAACAGTAAGGTAGATGGAATGCAAGAGAGGATGGAAAGAGTAGAGAAAGGGACTGGAATTGAGGTGACACCTCAAGGTGAGAATGCTGGTACGGAAGAAGCCAATTATATCGGGGGAGGGTACAAGCCTAATCATAACCATCCTGGATTCCGATATAGCGACATTAATGCAGGAGAAAGGCCTAAACCGCCTACCACTTATGTACCACAGCAAACTAAAACTTTTGGTTGGGAAGCTGCGATAGAAAAACTGAGTAATGTCGTTACTGATAATATGGGACAACTTTCAAAATCAATGGCTGATTTAGCCACTAACTTTAGCCAATATTGTCAAAAGACCGATGCTAAGGTGACCAATCAAGAAGCCATAGTCCAAAATCTCACTCACCAAATAGGACAATTAGCTGAGCAAGTCTCAACTAGACCTCCTGGAGGATTGCCAAGCAATACGGACAAGAACCCTAAGGATTTGAATGCGATCATGACTAGAAGTGGGAAAGAAGTAACTCCACCATCTTTGAAAGAGAAAGAGAATTTCGTAGAAAGTAAGGATGGTGAGCCACGCAAGGAAGCAAACACTTCTGGAACCTTGCCTGAGCAAGAAACCTATAAGGAACCTGCTGGCCCTAGAGTTGAGCTTTATAATAATAAGTATCCTATTTTCAACGATGTCGATCCTTCAACCTTACCTTATCCTCCACCCAAACCTAAGCCTAAGGTTGATAACAAGAGGTATAAGAAGTTCATTGATATTTTTAGAAAGCTACACATCAATATACCTCTAGTTGAAGCACCGGCCGAGATGCCCGAGTACACAAAGTTCTTGAAAGAAGTTCGTCTCTACTAAGAGGAAACTCTTAGATTTAGAGACCATTTGCCTAAATGAGGAGTGCTCAGCCATTCTTCAACATAAGTTACCCGCTAAGTGCAAGGATCCGGGAAGTTTTCTCATCCCCTGCACCATAGGTAACGTTTGTTTGAACAAAGCCTTGTGTGATCTAGGAGCGAGCGTAAATCTGATGCCTCTATCCATTTTTCAAAAGCTAGGTATGAAGGACCTTAAAAAGACTTCAATTACTTTGCAATTAGCTGATCGTTCAGTTAAGGAACCTTGTGGAGTGGTTGAAGATGTGCTAGTAAGAGTTGAGAAATTTGTGTTTTCTGTCGACTTTGTTGTCTTGGATATGGAAGCTAACTACGAAGTGCCACTAATCTTAGGAAGACCTTTTATGGCCACTAGTAGGACGCTTATCGATGTCTACAAAGGAGAGCTGGTGTTAAGAGTTAATGGAGATGAAATAGCATTCAACGTGCTTGATACTATGAAAACACCCGATGATGAAGAGGATGCATGTTTCATGTTGGATTCTGTTGACAAACTTGTCAATGACTTCCAACAGTATGAGGATATTAAGGATTTCCTCGAGGCTACCCTAGAGTTAGAGGATGAAGTGCCATATGAAAGGAGTGAGGAAGAGAAAGTGGTATGGCCGGGATGTAGTAGAGGTACACCTATACATGTTGAAGAGATGAAATCTACCGAGGTTGAAAAATACTATCACAGACCAACATGGCATAAGTACTTTGAACTTAAGCTGACAGGTCAAAAGTTAAAGACCTCGTTAGAAGAACCACCTACCAATCTGACATTGAAGCCTCTGCCTGCACATTTGAAGTATGTATTCCTTCAAGATGAGACCTTGCCGCTTATAATTTCTTCTGCCTTGAGTGAAATACAAGAAGAAAAGCGATGAGAGTGTTGAGAGAATATCGCGGAGCATTTGGATGGACTATAGCTGACATCAAAGGCATTAGTCCGAGTGTTTGCATGCATAAAATCTCCGTCGATCCTTCAAAGAAAGCGGTTGTACAACCCCAAAGAAGGTTGACCCCACAATTGAAGGACGTGGTTAGGGATGAAATTATTAAGATGTTAGAAATGGGGATCATCTTCCCTATCTCTGATAGTGAATGGGTTAGCCCGATCCACGTAGTTCCAAAGAAGGGAGGTTTTACAGTGCAAGCCAATGAGTTAAACGAGTTAATTCCTGTTAGACTCATTACTGGTCATAGAGTATGCATTGACTTTAGGAAACTGAATGATGCAACTCGTAAGGATCACTTCCCTCTTCCCTTCATTGATCAAATGCTAGAGAGACTGAGTGGACATGCGTTTTATTGCTTTCTTGACGGTTACTCAGGATACTATCAAATTCATATCTCACCCGAGGATCGTGAGAAGACCACCTTTACATGTCCATATGGAACCTTCGCTTACAATAGAATGCCCTTTGGTTTGTGCAACGCACCAGCAACGTTTCAAAGATGCATGATTTCTCTATTTGCTGATATGGTTGAAGATTTCCTGGAGATCTTTATGGATGATTTCTCCGTATTTGGAGATGATTTCGATTCATGTCTCACGCATCTGGCAAGAGTGTTGAAGAGATGCGAGGAGACGAATGCGGTGCTTAACTCGGGAGAAATGTCATCTTATGGTTACCGAAGGTATAGTACTTGGCCACCGTATTTCTAAGAACGGTATAGAGGTGGATAGAGCAAAAGTAGAGGTGATTGAAAAGCGCCCCCACCAACCAACCTTAAGACATTGCGAGGTTTTCTTGGCCACGCAGATTCTATCGTCGGTTTGTGAAGGATTTTTCCTTAATCTCTCGACCTCTTACTGAGTTATTGGCCAAGGATGTGCCATTTGTGTTTACTAACGAGTGCATGAGAGCTTTCAATAAGTTAAAGAACATGCTTATTACCGCACCCGTTCGATTGCGCCGATTGGAATCTACCTTTTGAGTTGATGTGCGATGCAAGCGATAATTTGTAGGTGCCGCCTTAGGACAAAGGAAAGACAAGATCTTTAGGCCCATCTACTATGCTAGTCGAACTTTAAACGCTGCTCAAAGGAACTATGCAACTACTGAGAAAGAACTTCTAGCTGTTATCTTTGCGTTTGACAAGTTTAGATCTTATCTAGTAGGATCTAAAGTCATTGTTTGGACTGACCATGCGGCTTTAAAGTATCTTTTAGCCAAACAAGATTCCAAGCCAAGGTTATTAAGATGGATTCTACTATTGCAAGAATTTGATGTAGAAATCCGTGATAAGAAAGGATCTGAGAATTTGGTTGCGGATCATCTTTCCCGTCTCCAAATAGAGGATAAAGAACCAATGACCGAGATTGGAGAAACATTCCCTGATGAACAACTATTCTCCATCACGGCCATACATGGAAAGGATGATTGCGCTGCAGTATCTTCGCGTATTGAGGTTGTTAGGGAGAAGAAACAACCATGGTTTAAAGACTTTGTGAATTATCTGTCCGCGAAATACTTACCACCAAATCTCAACCCCCAAGAAAGAAAGAAATTCTTCAAGGATCTTAGGCACTATTATTGGGAAGAGCCCTATTTGTTTAAACTAGGATCCGACAATGTCTTTAGGAGGTGCGTACCGGAAGAAGAAATATATGATATCCTTAGACATTGCCACGCTTATGAGGCCGGAGGACATTATGGAGGAGACAAGGCTAGCTGCGAAAGTTCTCCAATGTGGTTTTTCTTGGCCGACCTTGTTCAAAGATGCGCATCAATATGCTAGATCTTGTCATTCTTGCCGATGACGGGAAATATCTCGAGAAGGAATGAAATGCCACTAAAGAATATCCTAGAGGTGGAACTCTTTGATGTTTGGGGTATTGATTTTGTAGGACCCTTTACTTCGTCTTTGTCCAACCGCTATATCTTAGTTGCAGTCGATTACGTGTCCAAATGGGTTGAGGCCATTGCTTCGCCTACCAACGATGCCAAGGTTGTACTAAAGTTCTTAAAGAAAAATATCTTTACGCGGTTTGGAACCCCTCGTGCCATTATTAGTGATAATGGAAGCCATTTCTGTAATAGGCCGTTTGAAAAGTTGATGATTAAGTACGGGGTTAGACACAAGTTAGCTACTGCTTATCACCCTCAAACAAGTGGACAAGTTGAAGTTACAAATCGAGAAATAAAGCGCATTTTGGAGAAAACAGTGAATACGACCAGAAAGGATTGGTCATTGCGATTAGATGATGCTTTATGGGCTTACAGGACTGCTTATAAGACGGGCATTGGTATGTCTCCTTATAAGATTGTTTTTGGTAAAGCATGTCATCTACCGGTTGAACTTGAACACCGTGCCATGTGGGCTACGCGTATGCTGAATTTTGATGAGAGTTTAGCTGGAGAAAGAAGGTTGTTAGAGTTGACTCGCCTAGAGGAGTTTCGTCTGGAAGCTTATGAGAATGCAAAAATCTTTAAGGAGCGCACGAAGAAATTTCATGATAAAAAGATATTAGACCGCACCTTTAAGGAAGGCGATGCGGTTCTTCTTTACAATTCGCGTTTGAGACTCTTTCCCGGCAAGTTAAAATCACGATGGTATGGCCCTTATAGAGTGAGTAAGGTTTTCCCTTCCGGATTTGTCGAATTATTGAACCTTAAAGACCAATCCACCTTTGTGGTTAATGGACACCGTGTGAAACATTATGTTGGTCTTGGTCAAGGAAAGGAGGAGGAAGTCTTCACTCTTGAAGATCCCACCTATACTTAAACCATCGTTGAGTTAAGTCGAGCTGGCGACTATAAACTCAGAACTATTTCTGAAAAACTATCTTTTGTTTATGTTTTGTTTGAATAAAGTAGCATGCGACTGCTAAGGTTTTTTTCATCTCGCCAAGTTCCGATTCTAAGTTCGGAATAAACGAGGTTTTTTCCTTGATAGCCGACATGTGAGTTTTATAGTTTTAACTCTTTGGTTTTCCATGTCGTTGGTTGTATGAAATAAAGTGGCTTAAATTGTTTTTGGATATTCTATATCTGATTACTGCCACATTATTTTATAACCTCCATTGACATGTTATTAACGGTTTCGTGGAGCTTCTGTTTGGTTTGCTTAAACAGGTTTTTGCGTGCTTCTCCACGACGTGCTTGGTCTACAACTACATTTTGCATCTACTTGAGAGCCGTTTCCAGAGCTAAGTCTTTTTCTTAAAATCTCATTTTTCTTTGTCATTGGGGACAATGCCAAGTTTAAGTGGGGGGTAGGAGACTTAGCCATGATGTTATAACTTAGTCATGATGTTATAATTAAAGATTGAATGAAACGGTGAAAATTGAAAATTTTTCTGAAACAAATGCCAAATTTATTATCTCGTACCCTTAGAATTGTGAGTTCTTACACATAGGATTAATAGGAAAGGAACCAAGTTGCATGATTACATGATCATTTTATACTTATATGAATGTAAACTTAAGGATATTCATGCCAACTAGTGCAAGTAGTTATTTATTATTTGCGTACTCAATTTGAATCGACGAATTTCGCACAAATCATAATAAATGCGAAGAGTTATGTGTACATTGCGTAGATGATTGGTTATGCGGACCTAGAGTCGGTATTTATCGTCGATGTATTCTTATCCTCTAGCCATCTAAGCGGAGTAATAAGCTTGAGAATTATCCGTGTTTTGACAAAGAGTCAAACACTGGGCTTGTAGTAACATTACCAAAGTAGCCCCGCGCTTGTGGTAATATTCGATGCTATGCATGATCTAAGATAGGGGGATGCTCTAAAAAGTTTTCTTCCTTGAGATTGATAGTATTTGAAAAATGTGAAGATATGAAAAGAATATTCAAATTTTTAAGAGGCTTGAGTAATCTTCTCGGTCTCCAAGTCCAAAAACCTTATGGATAACGCTCTTGCTTATTGCACCATGTCTTTAACCATTGCGAGGCTTAAGAAGTGGGAATGCTGATGTTGGTAGGTTAAGACTTCGGAGTTAGCATAAACTTTAATCTTGCCACGAATATATAAAACCAAATGCACATGCACACACCACGTCGATTCATGACGAGTAGTGAATAATGGGTACCTTATGAGCATAAGTGGTATGAGTTGACTCGAGTTTCTTGTATAGGTATGATTTGACCATGGAAAATGTGTCTTGGGGAATGACTTATTGATGCTTTGTTCGGGACGATCAAAGTCTAAGTGGGGGGTAGTTGATGACGGTCAAATTATACCCGTAAAAGTCATCAACGTAGACCTTAAATCGGGACGGATAATATATATTTTATGATAAATCACACGTTTATAGTTATTATTTAATGTTATGTGATTAATAAAATATAATTTGGTATTTATCCATATAACTTGGTATTTATCTATTAATAAGATATAAATTGGTATTTATCCGTTTTTATTATATTTATCCGTTATTATTTAAATATGATTTATTTTGGGATAAATATTATTTTGCAGAATTTGGATAATTATGGAGGATAAATACAAAAAGGAGAATTTAATCACAAGATAAATCCAAGAAAATCAAGATGCATTGAAGATAAAGATCGGATAAGCATGACAAAAGCCGGCAACCAATCAAAAGGTGGCGCCAACTTGAACACGCCATTTGGGGGGCGCACCTTATTATTTTGCGATCGGCCGGGAGTTATCTCTTATTTGTTTGACATTTTGAAGTATATCTCTTATTTAGCTTGAACACCTATAAATAAAGAGGCATACTACACGCCATATACACACCATAGAAATACAATATTTTCAATATAGTTCGTTGTTTTCTTTATTTTATTTTATGTTCTTTCATTACGGAGTCGTTAGAATCTCCGGTTAGAGATCGTATCGAGGAGTGGGAATCACGCTCGTCTTCGAGGGTAATGTCTACTCAATTATGCAATCTTTATTCGTAGATCTAATTTATTTCGTTATGGAGTAGTCTTTTTGTGTATTGATTTCGTGATGTAGTTAATTATCGAACCCATGTTTATGTAGATCTGAGACGTAAAAGACGTTTCACGAGCAAATACGGTTCGATCCGAGCTTGTTGGCGGCGAGCTTATGTCTCGTTGGTAGCGAGATCCGTGATGTTCTTGATTTGTACGTGAACGGCTTCGACTACGTCAGGTTCTCTGCTTTGTAATTCAAACGAGTAATTAAACTTGATCAACTTAATTATTTGTCATCGTAATTTAACATGAGACCCAAAAAGTGATTGTTATTTAGGACAGAGATTGAATCGGTGTCTAAGAAGTACGCCTAATCATAGGAATGTTGCTTAGATGAGGTTACGGTTTATACCGGCATCCCTAGTTTCGTAAATGTGTCAGAAGTTATATGAGATGGAGACTAAAAAATGTGAAGTCACGTAATGGAGACACGATGATCTAGATGGCCTAACCGGAGCTAGATCTATTTTAGGGGATGACTCCCGTAGTCAGAATAATTAATCTTAAATGTCTTGTTTTGTCTCGTTGTCAATCTACATAGCATGGGGGAGTGATTACTACTAACGTTATCAATACCGTTTGTCAATTATTTATAAAACCTATAAAAACAAGTGTCTTAGTGTCGTTGTGTCTTTTGTTGGTTTTGTGTTTCTATTGTGTCAATTTTATTTGCGTTATTTGTTGGTCGTAGACCGCCTTTCATTTGCTTTTTAGTTAAATAAGTCGTATTTCATTTAAGCCGAGTCTCTCGTGGGATCGACCTCGACTCTATCTAACTATCGCGATTGAACCTAGTTCTCTTGCTAGTGTGTTATTTAGGTATCGAGTTATTTTTTATAACTTGACCGACATCATCAGGCATGGTCTCATTTGCCTTAGGTTCTCCAAAATATTTTTCAAGTCTTTCCCCGGCCTCGGCAATATGTGAATCCGCAAACTTGAGGCTTTTGTAGAGACTCCATCGCTCTCTGTTTTTCCATTCTCCCCATAGGATTGAAGAATTTTGCCATATATTTGAATTCTTCTTGTTGTTCAAATTCGGCAAGTCTTCCGGTCCTTTTGCGGATAGTGGTATGGCCGAGCTTGGTTTGTTGTTGGCTTGTTTGAGAAGTGCAAATTCTCTTTTGACTTCATTGTAGAGTTTGGCCATATCGGTTCTCATCCTTTCATCCCGATAGCTTAGCCGGTCGGCCCCGGGCTTCATCTTGTGAGGAGTGAGGATAAAGTCCTTCCCGTACTCTAAAAAATTCTCTTACATGGTCCAAGTACATCCGCATCATATTCTCGCTTTGCTTTGGTGACCAAAGTGTACGTCCCGTGCTCCTCGCATATCCGGAGCCGCTCGCTACCTCTTTGGTTTTTCCTTTGGTGCCGAGTCCGTGTTGACCGGTCGATCCTCTTTCCGACTAGATCCGGGCCTTTGCGTCCGCCGGACTCGTCTCTATCATCATCTCTTCTTTGCATAGGGTGGGGAAATCCAATGCAGGGTTCCTTTAGGACCTTTTCCCTTTCTTCTCTGACCCTTCTTTACTGTTCTTCTGCTTCATTTCTGATTCTTATTTCTCTCGTATCTTGCCCTCGTTGTTCTTCGGTGAAGTTTGGGGTCCGATTGTTGATCCTTCGGGCTTATCCCGGTTTTCCCCTTTTTGGCGCATCATCCCTTTCTTTGGAGTAGGATGCTATTGGTGGCTTCGCCGTTCCAATCGAGAGTCAAGTTTTGATTCAATGGAAGTGAACCTTTTGTTGTGATCATTCAATTTCTCATTGACATTCCGAAGTCTAGTCCCAAAAGCTACCGCCGGTGATTCGTTTTCTTGGGAAATGTGTTGCACGAGGCACGCAAGATCGTTAGTGATATTGATGTTGAGTTGCTTCATCGTTCTCCTTGTTGTTGAACAACAATATTTTGTGCATCAATGTATTCTGCAATGGCTTGAAACTTGTTTTCAATGGAGGAGCTTTTGTCATTAAAAGCTGAAGTCATGGATCTGAGATACATTGCTTGCTGTTCCAATTCTTCAGCCAGACAAGTCTGCCGCCTTCTCAAAAGTTTCATGTGTAATGCCGGTGTTCAAATTTGAGAAAGTTTACGCCTTGTTTCAAATTTGGTTCGGATCCTCTTCGTCCCTTGTCTTGATGTTGAGTGACATCCGCATGTACATCTAGATCTTCAAGTATTTGGGTAGATGTGTATCTTTGGTGTGGCTTGAGCCGTCGTTCCCCCTATCTCTATGCCGGGGGTTGTCTTGACCGGAGTGGCAAAGACGGTGAGCCGTTGTCCATAATGTTTCGTCGTTAGCCGGAACGTTGACGACAACGGTTGAGTGGATGTCTTTGCTGGAGTTGTAGACTTGCCGGAGGCTTGTGGTTTCAAAAATGTACGGAGAAGAGTAGTGTCATCAATTGCATCTGGTGCAGGAGAGTTCTCTTCTTTATTTTGACCAAGATCATCATCATCATCTTGATCATGATCATTACCATCATTGTCATCATGATCATCACCATCATCCTGATCATGATCATCTCCATCATCTTCTGAGTCATCACTTTGTCTCCCAGAGATCTGGGGCAGTTTTGCCTTGGCTGCATCAACCATTTCCCATAGAGGTGATTCATCAAGTACACCTACCAGAGTTGTGATTCCCAGAAAATCAAATAGCCATGCTTCTTCAGCAAGCATGTGATCTGAGTCTTGAAGCTGTTGTTTGGAATCGCCTTCGTTCCACTCAAGATATTCTGCAATTCGATCATCTATATCGTTTGCAGATAATTGTACAGCTTCTTATGGAGATGATTCCTCATCCTCTCCAGTGTTTTCTTTATTAGGGTGCTGTTCATCCCCACTGATTTCTTCTTCTTGCTGTTCTGCTTCAGTGTCAGAGCCTTCTTCCTATTCTTCTTCATCAATCAATTGTCCAAAGTCTGTCGTTTCCAGACTTCGCTGAATCTTTTGTTTCTTTCTTTGACCGGTGGTGCCGCGTGTTGATTTCTTCCTCTTCCCTTCTCTTACCTTTCGTTGTTGTTTAACATAAGTAAACATGACTTTGGATTCATGCGGTTTGTGGAGTTGTACTTCGTGGGGACTTTAAGACATTGCAACAAGTAGTGTAACCGAATGCCATATGACTTTTTCACCCGTAATTGTCCTTTCTTAGTCTTTCCTTCTTTTGTCCCCTTGTTTGTCGCTTTTACTTCACCTTGGATTTGCTCTTTGAGTCTTAGAAAGAAGTATTTTGCCCGGTTGAATTGCAGATTATTGTAGATGATTCCCATCAGCCTCATTCTGATTTCAGTCATTGCATTATTTGCTCCCAATTTTCCTTCAATGGTCTTGCCAATTAGGGCACTGAACTCATTGAATGGTTTCTTTAAAGCGAGATCTCAAACAATTGACCTTTGTTGATCCCGGGTTTGCCGTTTTGGCAATGGTTGCCCAGAAATCATCCAAGTTTTGTGATACAAGTGTCACTTTTGCTTGACCGTTATTTGAAAGTTTAAGATATTTGTGAATTACCTTTTCTGTAATCGCCACTTCCTTTCCGTTGACAGATGCTACAATCTTGTCTTTTTCCCATTCGTCACCTTCTTCAGCAGGGAGCCCAGGCACGTATTGAGCAGATTTCCAGAAGGAAATCAGACTTTCATAGCAAACTTCGGTTATAGGAGGATTGAGAAAGGTTGATAGTTTTAGGATTTTGCAACCTGCTGCTAATCGTTTGGCATCTTCGTCATTTCCACACAGTTTCAAGTAGTGTTCTTCTTGAAAGAAGGATCCTGTGGCAATCGATTTTTCATATCCAGCTTGGGTGTTTGTGGAGGATGATGCCATTTTTGAAAAGTAGAGAAGTTTTGAAAATGAATTTGAGTTTGCAATAGAAAGAAACAAGAGTAGGGTTTGTAATTGACAAGAAAGCGTAAAGATTTCTGAAAATCTCTAAGTCTTGTTTTTATAGTGTGATTTGGGTAGTGTGAACGTGGTTTTGAATATGGAAGGATTTTGTGGTATAATGGCGTGATTTTGTGTATGAGAATCGCGATATTCGAGTGGAATGGGGGTGTGGTTTGAGGCAAGTAATGATAGAGCCCGGGAATCGAGGAGTTTATAATTCGAAAAATAATATAATTACCTTCATGATCATAAGTTGATCGCCACGTGTGTACAGAATAATCCTCCATAATTTCCTTATTCTCCACGTGTAATCAGAATTGATTTTGTTCACACTTTTAATTTGTCCAAGTCTTTATTTCGGTGAAGTGCCTTCGCTGGTCACTTAGCCGTCCCAATAGGTTCTTCACTTAGCTGCGCCATTTGACTATTCCTAACAATCAGTTAAGTTACCTTCGCTGGATACCAGTGCCTTACTTGCAGCATCTCCTGTAACGGCAAAGGTCGTACCAGTTAATGAAGTCACTTAGCCGATTACTCCAGTTAGCCGCTGTTTGATACTTATTCAATTTCAATCATTCCTAACTCAGTTCTTAGCTTACTGAATCTTTCATAATGATGAGAGTCAAATTGGCTATCATTTTCTATGTAATTATACCCCGTTTATACCTCGTTTTATATGTTATCTGAGACATTTGGTTGTATTTTGATGTATTTACACATTGGTTATCATTTCGGGACCTAGGACGTAAAGTCCGGGATCCTCGGTCTTTTTTCGGTGTAATTTACTATACTCTCGGTCACCCTAGTGTCCTGTAGGGATTATGTGTGGTATTTGTAGTGATTTTGTATAGGACTTAGGTGTTTGAGATGTCCGGAAGGCGAGATACGAGGATTGGAACATGTGCCCGAAGCTTAAACGTTCAAACGGATCAAAACGTGTTGGTACTACAACCATACCTTCCATTGATCTGCATTTTGATCCACCTTGGAGGCATTTTCTGGGCTGGACATCTTCATGAAAGTTGTAGACAATTTCATTAGCTTTCCAACGCATTTTGAATCACTCGATTTGGAGGTCTACACACAAAGTTATAGCCTATTTACTGAGTGTGTGTCAGCCAGGCGCGCGCCTAAGAAGGCCAAATGTTTCAGTACGTGATTTCAGTGAGCTAGGCGTGCGCCTAAGGTTTGCTAGGCGCATGCCTAACAGTCAGATCTGCAAAAACACTATAAATACCCCCCCATTTGATCTAGATCGATTCTCTCCTCTTTTAGATCGATTTTTTCAGCATTTTCAGCGTTTTTCTTCACCTTTTCTTAGCTTAGATTAGATTTGTATATAGTTTTAGCTTAGATTAGTTTTATGTTGTTGTAATCCGAAGATCGGTGCTACTAGCTATTGAAATTTCAGTTTGGATTTCGTTTTTCTTCCGGTGTTCTTCGTCTCGATTCGGTAATTTCAATTTCTCCTTGCTTCCGATCTTTATCTTTGTTAACTTTTGTTGTTGTTTCCTTATATTTTGCTTAGTATAATGAGTAGGTAATCATTTTATAGCCGAGATATGTGATAGCCTTCGAAATCGAACCTCTAGCTTGTTGATTGGAATGATTTTGATGTGTTGATTGTTAGATTCTCGGTGTTGTTATCGTTCTAGAACTTATTCGTAAATGACTTTTATTGAACTCGCGACTCGATAATCGGATTTCACGCGTCTTCTTTACATATGTATTTTGCGAGAGGATACGGGAAAAGGGGTTCTAAGATCACTGTGTAAAACCGACTGAGTTGTTCGACTCGGTTTCGTTGTGAGGTTTGTATCGACTTGTCAAGCGTCTCATAGAGCGTAGACCGTGTCGAGTCAGTTAAATCCGGTCAGCGGACTGTTGAATTCGATATAGGAAGCTAGGTTGTTGAAATTGGCGCTTAGTTTCGGAAATAGGAGATGACACCCTTCAACGATGCCGAGAACATTAGAGTTTGTCGAAACACTTCCGGAAACGAGTTAGGGTTAGAGAGTAGTTGGTTGGATCATATCTCGGCTATCTCTTTTATATAGTTTTAAATCTCTCTTTGTTGTGCATATTAGTTTGTAGAACCGGTGATCTGACAAATCACCACGTTCAATATTTGTGTTGACCTGAACTAGGGATGAGACCGACTTTGGTACTCGACCAGATTCCCTGTGGGATACGACCTTGACTCACCAATTCTAGGCTACAAGTTGACCCGGTACACTGCCGGTGAGATTGGACACTTAGAAAAGACCGATCACATAATTGAGTGGTTTAGTGAAGATGTCAGCCAATTGATCTTCAGTGGGTATGTGTTTTAGGATGACATCCCCCTTTTCAACATGGTCTCTGATAAAATGATGTCTTACATCAATATGCTTTGTTCTTGAGTGCATATCTTGGATTTTACGTAATAGATATTGCACTTGTGTTATCACACATGATTGGAATTGTTTTCTCTTCTACTCCATAGTCCCTTAGCTGTTGTCTTATCCACAGTACTTGTGCACAACAGCTACCTGCTGCTATATATTCTGCTTCAGCTGTTGATGTAGATATGGAGTTTTGCTTTTTACTGAACCAAGAGACTAGTCTGGTTCCTAGCATTTGGCAAGTTCCAGAGGTGCTTTTTCTATCTATTTTGCATCCAGCATAGTCAGAGTCTGAATATGATATCAATGTAAATCCTCCATCTTTTGGATACCAAATACCAACATTTATAGTGTTTTTTAAGTATTTGATTATCCTTTTAGCTGCTAGAAGATGTGATTCTTTTGGTTGAGCTTGAAATCTTGCACACACTCCTACTGCAAATGCTATGTCAGGTCTGCTTGCAGTTAAGTATAATAATGATCCAATAATTCCTCTATACATTTTCTCGATCAACATCTTTTCCTCCATCATCTTTTCCAAGTATGACTCTGGCACACATTGGTGTGTCTGCTGTGCCACTTGTATCCATCCCATACTTGTGTATCAAATCTCTTGTATACTTTGCTTGACTAATGAAAATGCCATCCTTCATTTGCTTTACTTGAAGTCCAAGGAAGTAGTTTAATTCTCCCATCATGCTCATCTGAAATTTGCTCTTCATCAGGTTTACAAATTTCTCACACAGTTTTTCATCCTCTGATCCAAAGATTATATCATCAACATAGATTTGTACTAGCAATGTGCTTGTTCCTTCCTCCAGTTTAAATAGAGTATTGTCAATAGTTCCTTTGTTGAATCCATTCTTGATCAGAAACTGTGACAGTGTTTCATACCAGGCTCTAGGTGCCTGTTTGAGGCCATAGAGGGCCTTCTTGAGTTTGTATACTTTGTCTTCTTTTCCTTTAATTTGAAATCCAGGAGGTTGTTCTACATAAACTTCTTCTTCCAAAAGTCCATTTAGGAATGCACTCTTTACATCCATTTGATAGACTTTGAAGTCTTTGTGTGCAGCAAATGCTAGAAAAAGTCTGATTGCTTCCAATCTTGCTTTGTTCCTGACAACAGTTCCTTGCTCATCCATCTTGTTCCTGAATACCCATTTTGCACCAATGATGTTGGCCATTTCAGGTCTGTCAACTAGTTCCCAGACTTCATTTCTTTCAAATTCATTTAGTTCTTCTTGCATGGCTGTGATCCAATCTGCATCTTGGATTGCATCATCTATGGTCTTGGGTTCCACTTGTGATAGAAAGCAAGTTAGCATGTGCTCCAGTTGTCTTCTGGTTCTGACTCCTGTGTGAATGTCTCCAATGACTTGTTCTTCAGGATGGTCTCTTAGCCAATTTAGGTCTGGTTGAAGTTGATCTTCACTTGGTGCTTCCATACCTTCATGCTGAGCAAGAACTTCAACTTCAGGTGCTTCATCTGGTGTATTGGTATGTGGCTCCTCTTGATCTTCAAAATGATGATTCAGGATAGTAGTTGGTATGGTTGCATTTTTATAGATTTCTCTCTCGTGGTGCTTTCTCTTCTTGATCTTGAAGATCTTCACCATTTGTATTTGGTTCATCAAAAACCACATGTATTGATTCTTCAATCACCGAGTTCTTTTATTTAGTACTCGAATGCTTTTTCGGTGTCCGAGTATCCCATGAAGATTGCTTCATCGACCTTCTCATCAAAGGTATGCGTTGATTCTGTTTAAGACAAAACATTTTGATCCAAACATATCAAAATATGAGATATTGGGTTTTCTACCATTCCATATTTCATATGGAGTTTTTCCATGATGTTTGTTGATGATTGATCTGTTTTGTGTATGGCATGCCGTGTTGTGTTTCTTTCTTGACCCAAAATCTCTTTGGTAAACATGCTTCGCTATCATTGTCCCGATCGCTTCCTTGATGGTTCTGTTTCTTCTTTCGCAACACCATTTTGTTGTGGAGTTCCGCTGAGATAGTTGATGTAATACTCCATTTTCTTCACAATAGGTTACGATAATTTCATTTAGAAATTCAAAGTGCCTCTATCTGATCTGATCTTGATAATCTTTAGCTCTTTCTCATTCTGGAGTCTTCTCAACAAATCTGGCAGCTTCTTGAGTGTTTCTTTCTTCTTGTTCATGAAAATGGTCCATGTGTACTTTGAGAAGTCATCCACCACTACAAGAGTGTATTTCTTACCACTCACACTTACTGGTGTGACTGGTCCAAACAAGTCATGTTCAGCAGATGTAGAACTCTTGTTGTAGATTGATGAGGCTTTGACTTGAATGAACTTTTTATTTGTTTTCCTTTTTGACAAGCATCACATAGACTCTCTTTCTTGAATGTGATCTCTGGCAGGCCTTCCACTAGCTTGCTCCTTGATAGTTTGTTGATGGTCTTGAAATTCGTGTGATTTAATCTTCTCGTGCCAAATCCGGCTTGTTGATTGTTTATTCTTGACAAGTAGGCATGTTTCTCGCCTTGGTCGTTTTCCGATCCACCACATACATGTTGTCTTGTCTTCTACCCGCAAGAACTACTGTGAAGAGATAGTCGGGGAGATGTGTGGCTAGTGAAGGTTCCCGAGGAAGTAAGGCTCCTACGAATATCAGGCCACTAGTTCTCAATGTCTCTATCCATGTCCGCTATCGATCTTTCCTCCTCTACAGCCTCAGGATTGTCGGGCCTGGGTGTCTTGTTCCGTTTGCCCTCATCATCGCTAACCTTGCTGGCCGCTACCCCAGACGTCGAGCTCGAGATCCCTGCAGCGCCTTCGACAGCCCTGGACGCGGCTTTCTTATCCTTGGCTCGCTCGGTAACTATTTTATAAACAGTGGCCTTTTGACGACCACCCCGAGATGAGCTGGGCCAAATTAAAGCCATTTCCTCACTAGCACGGCCGTTTGGCTAGAGCTCGCCTTCTCATCACCCCCAAGGCGTAACCATGAACATCATCATTTTCGTCGTCACCGCTTTGAGACATCCTACAAAACAAAAGGACGAGGCGGATAAGCATCACCAAGGACAGTTACAGTCAGGTGAATCATCCTCATCCTGACACCCCGCCATTTGTTTCGCATCAATATGAACAAAACCTCAGAAATCACGGAAAAGACTCAAAAGAGAATACCCAAAATCAAACCAAAACAATGCAAGAACGAGAGATCAAAAATCACCACAAGAGAAACTAAAATGTAGAAAGCACAAAGACAAAAAGGGCAATCGAAGCTTCTATCGGCCGAAATCCGGCAAGAATTCAGAATACACACTACCGTCGAAAGCAGCAAGACGTATGAAATAATACACAAGGCCTAAGAAATCAGGAAAGAAGGACAGCTTACCTGATGAGCGGCAGAAAGCACGGAGGAGCCGGAGTAAGATAGAGTAGGTCTCCATGAATTATGCCGAAAATCGCCTCGCCAGAAAACCTATACTGACAAGCTGCTTGCAGATCGTCGCCGGATAAATCAGAAGCTCAGAAAATGTTTAGGTCAAGGGTCCGCCCCCTTTTATATAGGGAATGGGATACGGATCCGATGGCCACGATAGAAAAGATCCGACGGTTGAGACGTAAAGTGGGAATATCAAAGTTTGAATTCCCCAAGGCTGTCATCATTACGGCATAAGGGATGAAGCATCCCAGCCAATTGAAACGCGCCTAGGCCAAGTCAATTGTCACATCGGCCGAAGAAACATGAGAAAAGACAATAGGGCCGATTCAGGGCCGCCCCTTTCGATCGGCTTGGAACCGAGATTCGAAAAGCCAAATCGATGAAGTTGAGGCCACTCGCCCCAAGGCAACCGCCCATTATGGCCGCATATGAAGTTGAGGCTACTCACCCGAATGAAACTTCAAATCGGCCAAGGAAATCGCCCATTACGGCCGCTTATGAAGTCAAGGCTATTTGCCCAATTACGACTACAAAACAAAGCATGGAATCGAAGATTCCGAAATGCCAAATCGATGAAGTTGAGGCCACTCGCCCGAATGAAACTTTGAATCGGCCAAGGCAACCGCCCATTACGGCCGCATATGAAGTTGAGGCTACTCGCCCGAATGAAACTTCGAATCGGCCAAGGCAACCGCCCATTACGGCCAACATATGAAGTCAAGGCTATTTTCCCAATTACGACTTCGAATCGGCATGGAACCGAAGATTCTGAAAAGCCAAATCAGATGAAGTTGAGGCCACTCACCCGAATGAAACTTCGAATCAGCCAAGGCAATCTGCCCATTACGGCCAGCATATGAAGTTGAGGTTACTCGTCCGAATGAAACTTCTAATCGGCCAAGGCAATCTGCCCATTACGGCCAGCATATGAAGTCAAGGCTATTTGCCCAATTACGACTTCGAATCGGCATGGAACCGAAGATTCCGAAAAGCCAAATCAGATGAAGTTGAGGCCACTCGCCTGAATGAAACTTCGAATCGGCCAAGGCAATCTGCCCATTACGGCCATCATATGAAATTGAGGCTACTCGCCCGAATGAAACTTTGAATCGGCCAAGGCAATCTGCCCATTACGGCCAGCATATGAAGTCAAAGCTATTTGTCCAATTACAACTTTGAATCGGTATGGAACCAAAGATTCTGAAAAGCCAAATCAAAAGGCCAGGAAAGCTACTCCTTACCCGACACCTCGAGGTGTCATGAGTACGGAGTAAGGGGCCATTGATAGGCCGGGCCGCCTTCTGGGCCGCCGACAGCCGCACATATGCATCCGGGGACCAGAGAGAGAAGGGACGGCCAGGCCTTCGCCCCTCGAGCATAACCACGCCGGAAACGGGCTCTGACAATAGGCCCGTGATGAGCATAAGGGTGAGAGATCAACTCGAAGGTCTCTACCTCGAACACCTGGAGATTATGGACTGACGATCATGCCGACTCGCTGAGGACATAGGACGACCATTCACGGATCCGCGTCGCCAACATTCAGATGCAACCTTAGCCGCCGCCGTAGATTCATATGTACTATGTCCTTAGTTGTAATTATGTTGAATATAGGTCGGTTCATACCCTATAAATAGGGCTCCATGTATCATTCATAAACAAGGTTGAATATATGAAAAATCAGGCAAAGCTCTGCCTCTTCAACAATATTTTCTACGTATTGCACCACCGCCGGAACTCTTTAGTTCTGCCTTACACCACCGTTCGCATACACAAATTATAGCTAGATATCCTCAACTAATCATCCGCTGAACACCCTTGATAATTTCGACGTTATCAGTATAAAATATACGCAATTTAAACATTACAGAAAATTTCGACATATTATATTTTGATTATGTTTATAGGTTACAAAGAACTGAAAGGGTATCTAAAGATATACCATATATTTGAGACAAATCTTCATTTGATACCAATAAAATACTTGATTTAATAACTTAAAAAGGTTATCGTATTTAAAAGAACGAAAATGTAACATAGCGAGTTTGATTCATTGCGTGTGAGTAAGAGAAATAAAATACTTCAACCAATCATAAAATCATTGTATAATCCTCCAAAAAATTCATTGTATAACAATTGACATTAATTAACGTATATTTATTTTATAAATTATGCACATAGTCAATAATATAGCACTACAAGAAAAACAGATTTTTACTACACTATTGTTTGTCACACAACCAAAAAATGTTGCTATCTACTTACTTTTAGCCACATGAGCGTGGCAAAAGAGTCTAACCAAGTGCTATTAGCCACAGCACTTGGTTACACTCTTTTGCCACGCTCATGTAGCTAAAAGTAAGTATATAGCAACATTTTTTTGTTATGTGGCAAACAATATAGCACTTGCACGTGTATTTTGCTAGTATATATAAGAAGCATAAAAATATGATCACACATTTCATTAAGTAATATTCCCATCACTTAGAAATTTACATGTTATATGATGTGTAAATACATAAATAAGCATACAAATATATATATAATAGGAAAATGCGTCCTGATGAACAAAGGTTTTAATTATGACGTACGCGTGTCAAACGATTTGTATCCGGAATGATTTTGGGTTTCAAAGCATGATGTTACATCTCTCATTTTCATTGATGTTATGTTTTCACATATAATGTCCCACATAGGAAAAATAAGAGAATGCTCACCCCCATATAAGTGTGAGACATAAAGGTCTTGTCAACTCGGGTTAGCCCTTTTAGACCAAGCGAAGACGGCGGTTTAAGCAGTTGACCGGACATTTATGACTCATTTAGCGCTACCAGGCCCGGGGTCTGGGGGCGTTACGAATGGTATCGAGCCGACTATCGACGGAACTATGCGCCGCACCGTACAAGAAGACGGTGTAAGGATGGCCTCTAGTTACCTCCGGTAGGGACGATCCGGGAACGTCTTGGCCGTCCTAGTCCTTTATAAGGGGGGAGAATGTAATGTCCCACATAGGAAAAATAAGAGAATGCTCACCCCCATATAAGTGTGAGACATAAATGTCTTGTCAACTCGGGTCGCCCTTTTAGACCAAGCGAGGACGGCGGTCTAAGCGATTGACCGGACATTTATGACTCATTTAGCGCTACCAGGCCCGGGGTGGGGCGTTACATCACATCATTTATCCAAGGATCCGATCCGGAACAATTTCGGGTTTCAAAGAACGATGTTACATGGTGCATTGATCTCACATACTTTTATTGATATTATTTGTGTTTGATCGAACTCGAGTGGAAATGTATAACAGCTTTATGGTTTTTCTTGCTCTAGGATGAAATAAAGAGCGTTTTTTTGTTATGGACTGAACTTAAGGAATAAGCTGCCTACGTATCCAAATATATATTTGGAATCAAGCCCAACCGTAGTTCAAGCGGTTATGCATCGAAGTGGAGTTAGTGGGTAGTTATGCATTCTATCTACGTCTCACATTTATACATAACGGCTCTTTCGTAAAGATACATGTCTTTGACCGGTTCCGTCCCGACTAGGGATCTGCCCTGATCGTCATGACCAGGGTCCTGTTCTGGTCGTCATGACCAGGGACCTGCCCAGATCGCCTGATCCGTTGTCCACTCGGGGGAATCCCTCGAGGGTGAGTTCATGTTCCGGACTTGATCTCGAACACCGGATCCACACAAGACCGCCTTGACTTACGGGTATTATATTTCTTTGATGTATGACACGTGGACGCATCCGACCACCCTCGGTCAAAGCCCCGCATCTTGATCGATATGCACCAACTCTTGAAAATGGATTAAGATGCGAAATTTAAAATTCTTCCACGTGTATCATACAGATAGAACAGCTCCCGTTGCCTTGGTTACCTCAAACGCCACCATAATTATACGCGGTCATTTTTTCAATCGATGTGTAGTCGAAACGTCCCACCTTTTGACTAAAGGCTATTAAACCCATCAAACCCTGCAAGCATCCATCATTATTTATAGACAAAGACGTCAGACTTGCCGGATTTGCACCTTCATTTATCAAGTAAGTCTTTTCTTCTTCTCGTGCGATTTCTTTTATTTCTTATGAATGCAGACCAACTTGGTACCTCTAACCCTGGTGAGAATCCCCTTCTTTCTATTCTGCCTCCCCATTTAATCGCTTCGGTTATCCCTGCAATTCTTGAATCCCCTTCGATTGAGTATAACATTTCCGGGTTATCTGCACCCATAAGAGCATTAAGGAGAACTCACGAGACAAAAAAGATGATGGCTTGTCACACAATTGATTCCAAATTGAGTGATTCTGATATCACTAACATCTGCGATAGGTATGGGATAAACAGAAATGTTTATGCCCCCACTCGACCTGAACCTGGGAAAAACGCAGCTGCACCTCCTTCTGGATACTGCGTGGTTTATAAAGAGAAATTTGATTGTGGTCTCAGATTTCCTCTTCCTCCCGCTTATTTGGAGATACTCCGATATTACAATTTAGAGATTGGTCAGATAGTCCCTAATAGTATAAGAGCTATCACCAGTTTCTTGATTTGGTGTAGGTGCTTTGTCACCCTTTTACGTTGTTGCTTTTTAGGACCTTTTATCAGTGTAAATAGGTTAAGAATAGTCCTGGCTGGTATTTCTTTTGTAGGAGAACCGGTAGTCTGAGTAGCATACCACTGATTAAGAAAACTGATCAGTCATTCCAAGATTGGAAGAAGCATTTCTTCTATATGCCTCAGACCGCTAGGGATTTAGGTAAGTGGAACACTTCCACCAAGAATAGCGATGTGTTGGAAAGCAAGTTGGATAAGAAGTTGCTAGAAGACATTAGAAGGTCTAGCATATATCTAGGGTCTGAAGAACTATAGTTCCAATTTAATCGATGCTGCCCACCTGGAGTCCGCTGGTCCAGAGCCTTATATTGAGCTATCAGAGGAGAGATACAATATAAGTAGGATTCCTTAGTTTGAATTTTTATGTACCTTCTTTGAGGCATGCTTTTAACTACTTGTTTATGTTTGCAGTGGCAAGTTTCACCGATATCATTCAAATAGCTAATGATGCTTCGCCTCCCAGGGGTCAGGATGCATCTGATCCCATTATCAACCCGAACGTGCCTGATCTGACTGCCAACTCTGTTGACGCTCATCCAAATGAGCCCTCAGTCGAAACGGATCCTGCTGATGATGATTCTGAGAATACCCATGACTACCATATGGTCCAACGTACTTCTCTGATGGAAACCACTGCTGAGAATTGCCGTCCTCCAAAACGCATCAGATCTCACAATCAGACTGATGAAGGTGCTAGGGCTTCCGAGCAAGCCAATGAAGAAAGATATGATTGGAAAGAGTGGTCCAATCAAGATTTGTCAAAATTTGTAAGCATCTTCTCCCAGATATGTTAACCTGTCTTTCTTAGGTATTATATATTGACTTTACTCCCTGTACTCTTTTTTAGGGTGCCAAACTGGGTAGGGAGGTCCTGTCCAAATTGAAAAATTCGGGAAAAGTTGAAGAGAATTTATCCAGTTCTTTATCTGAATGGAAGGCAAAATATGAAGATTTGTTGAATACTTCTACAGCTGAGAGAATTGCCTTATCTGATCAACTGTTAGCGAAGAATGATGAGCTGAAAATCAAGGCTACTGAGCTCCAGACTCACGTTGCTACTGCTAATCAAATCCTATCTGACCAGGAAAAGATGGTAGCTGATCTCGAGTTGGAGAGAGATAATTTGAAGAACACATTTCCTGAGCAGATTGCCAAGGTCCTAGCTGATTACAAAAAATCTGATGAGCTAGCCGACAATATAAGGATGTTATTTGCTCCGATTATCTGGTTCAGATACTCCTCAGCCATTGAAGATGTGAAAACAGCAGGTCTTGATGTTGATGCTACCAAACTTCACCATTCTGGTTGGAATAGGAAGGATGGGTCCCAGACTTATGAGGCCAGATTCAAGGAATTTAGAGATGGGGTTGACTGGTCTCCAAATATGCTTAAAAGCCTCCAACTGTTCAACCTGGCTCATCGTCTCCGTCTCAAGCTCCCCCTAGTTCAAATTAAAAAGATATTTAACTTGTTTTCTCTCTTTCAATCTTGACTCAAAACATTGCAACTTTTGCTGTTATTTTCGAAACTTTGCTATTTTGCTATCATTTTGTATGGCTCGAAATTTTAGTGCCTTTTTATATGGCCCTGCTTTGCATAATTTTTATATTTTGTGTTTGTCTTTATGCCTTTATACTCCGTTCCCCCAGTATGATGTATGATTTTCTTGAAAAACATATATCATACTTTCGATTTTTAATGAGTCATTTCTCTTCATTAGAGATTAATCGATCAGGTTTGAAACCTGTCAAGATAGACCTGGCCTGGTGGCTTAATTTGGTCTGATTCTTCAGACTTAATTAATATTTCTCTTTACTCAATAAAATTATCTCTTTATAAGAGTTTATAACTTAAGACCTGACCTGAAGTCTTAAAGTGGTCTAATTTTTAAGAATAAATATCTCTCTTTTTAAGAGTTATTGACCTGACCTGAGGTCTTAAAGTGGTCCGATTTTTCGGACTTAAATAAATATCTCTCTTTTTAAGAGTTATTGACCGACACGAGGTCCGATGACTTAAGACCGACCGGAAGTCTTAAAGTGGCACGATTTTTCGACTTAAATAAATATCACTTTTTTTAAGAGTTATTGACCGACCCGAGGTCCGATGACTTAAGACGACTGAAGTCTTAAATTGGTCTGATTTTTCAGATTTAAATAAATATCTCTCTTTTTAAGAGTTATTGACCTGACCTGAGGTCTGATGACTTAAGACCTGACCTGAAGTCTTAAAGTGGTCTGATTTTTTAGACTTAACAAATTTTCTCTTTCTATAAGAGTTTAACAACAGAACATATTACAGCCAACGCAATTTCATTCAACATAATTCAAAAGTTTAACATAGTATCACAATACATAATAAACTAGCAGAATAAAATGACATTTACTTGCCTTAAACATAAAATTTCTTTAGATTAACCGTATTCCAACTTCTGGGAATGGTCTTTCCCGTACCATCAGCCAATTGATAAGCTCCTTTTCCATGTACTTTAATGATCTGATAAGGTCCTTCCCAGTTAGGACTCAACTTTCCACTTGGTACTTGCCTGCTGACTTCGTTTCTACGCAAAACCAAATCGCCAACTTTAAAGTAACACTGCTTGACCCTTGAATTATAGTCGGGATACTTGCTTTCGCTTATATTTAGCCATTCGGATCAAAGCAACATCCATTTTCTCCTCCAACTCATCCTTAGCATGCCTCATTTCTTCTTCATGGACACGATCATCATGTCGAGCCATTCGGGATATGGCAATCCAATTTCCGCCGGTATAACGACTTCACACCCATATGCCGGAGAGAATGGTGTCTCTTGGGTTGACGTGTTTGGCGTAGTCTGTAAGCCCGAGAGAATATTTGGTAGATGTTCTACCCAATGCTTTCCTTCATGCTCTAATCTTTTCTTGAGGCCCATCTTAATTTGCTCGTTGGTCCGTTCCACTTGACCGTTGGCTTGTGGGTGACCAACGAAGTGAAGTGTTGAGTTATGCCCAAATCAAGCACACCATTCTTTAACTCCTTTGTCTTCAAATTGAGTTCCATTGTCCGAAATTAGGACCTTGGGTATTCCGTATCTGCATACTATATTCTTCCATAGGAATTTCTAGATCTATTTGGCTGTGATAGTAGTTAATGCCTCAGCTTCTACCCATTTAGTGAAATAATCAACGGCCACCACTAGAAATGGGTAACTTCCTGGTGCTTTAGGCAATGACCCCACCAAATCTACACCCCACTGATCAAAAGGCCATGCTGAGATAACTGGGGTTAGGTTTTCAGACGGTTGATGGGATAGATTACCATGAACTTGACATGACCTGCATGCCAAGACTAACTCCTCTGCATCCTGCTGCATCTTAGGCCAATAATAGCCAAACAACCTGCACTTCCGAGCTAAAGCTCTTGACCCCATATGGCTTCCACAGATCCCCAAATGGATTTCTCTTAACAAGTAGTTGCCTTCTTCTATAGTGACACAACGCAACCAAGGGGATATAAAGGATTTTCTATATAAGATATCATTAAATAGGGCATACCTATCAGATAAATGTTGGATCTTACGAGCTTGCCCTTTATCTTCTGGTAACTGTCTATCTTTCAGATACGCCACAATGGGATCCATCCATGTTTCCCTCTGTGTAATCGGTTGTACCTCAGATGCTTCATAGTTGCGCTGATTTAATTGCTCGATCAAAACCTTTTTATCTGATAAAAATTTTGAAGCTAACTTGGACAGAGCATCTGCTCGGGTAATCTGTGATCTGGAGACCTGCTCCACCTGAATTTATTGAAATTGATTTATCTTCAATTGGGCCAGAAATAGATACTTTTTCATGGGTTCCTCTTTTGCTTCGTACTCTCCTCTAATATGATTCACTACCAGTTGACAGTCATTGTAGACCTTAAGTCATTGAACTCCTAATTTTAGAGCTAAATTCAAGCCTGTAATCAATGCTTCATACTCTGCTTCGTTATTGGTTGCGTGAAAGTTAAAGTGAAAAGCATAAGGAAATTCTTCACCTATTGGACTGATAAGGAGGAGACCTGCTCCTGATCCACTTCTACTAGATGCCTCATCAACGAACGACTTACATTGGCCGATTCCTTTGGACATATACGCCGATCAATAGAAATGGATTTCTCTTCTGCTAAAAAATCTGCCAATGCCTGAGCTTTTATAGCCGTTCTTGGTCTGCACTCCAAATCGTAACCTTCCAATTCAACAACCCATTTGGATAGACGACCTGAAGTATCCGGCCTGCTCAATATTTGCTTCGAAGGTTGATCAGTTAGGACAATGATTGGATGACTTTGAAAGTAAGATCTTAACTTCCTGGACGCATGGACTAATGCTAGGACTAACTTCTCTGCATCTGAATACCTCACCTCAGGTCCATGTAAAGCCTTGCTCGTGTAATATCTTGGTCTACGAAGTGTTCCCTATTGCCTGACCAAAACAGCGCTGATAGCTTCATCACAGACTGACAAGTAAAGATATAAAACTTCTCCTTCCTGAGGAGAGGTTAAAGTTGGCAATTCCAACAGATATTTCTTCAATTCCTCGAAAGCTTTTTGACAATCCGTATCCTATTGAAATGGGGTAGCTTTCCTCAAAATCTTGAAAAAGCGCAATGATCGTTGTGCAGATCGTGAAAGGAACCTGTTCAAAGCTGCTAACCTACCCGTCAACTTTTGAACTTCTTTGATGTTAGCAGGTGGTGGCATCGCTTTTAAGGCATTCAGTTTATCTGGATTTTCTCTAATCCCTTCCTTCGAGATCATATATCCTCAAAATTTTCCAGATCTGACACCGAATGTACACTTCTTTGGATTCAGTTTCATCCTCATATTTTGGAGTACATCACAAACTTCCTTCACATCATGTAAATATTGATCTAAAGATCTACTTTTGATCAGTAAATCATCCACGTAAACCTCTATGGATCTGCCTATCTGAACGCTGAAAATTTGATTGACTGGCCTTTGATAGGAGGTACCTGCGTTTTTCAATCCAAATGGCATGGTCACGTAGTAATACGTACCAAACTCAGTTATGAAGGCCGTTTTTTCTGCATCTTTAAGGTACATAAAGATTTGAAGATATCCTTTATAAGCGTCCAGGAACCCGAAAATTTCAAATCCCACAGTTGAATCCACTAGACTGTCAATTCTAGGTGATGTGTAGCTGTCCTTAGGCAGGGTTTGTTCAGGTCTGTAAAATCTACATACATTCTCCAGGACCCATCTGATTTCTTCACCAATACTGGATTGGCTAACCATTACGGGTAAATCGGGTCTTTGATGATTCTTGCTTGCTTGAGTTTTGCAACCTCCTGTTCTATAATGGAGATCTTCTGGTGCAAAATGTCGCTTCTTTTGACGAACGGAGGGTCTGTTCGGATCCACATTTAAGCTATGCACTATCAGCTCTGGTGATAAACCTGTCATATCATCTACCTTCCACGTAAAAACGTCCTTGTACTCTTTAAGCAAGTCTGTTAAAACCCTTTTGTATGGATCTGGAATCCAAGATCCTATATTGACCACTAACTCTGATCCCTGTTCATCGACCTGAACCGCCTCGGTCTGGTCTACAGTTATCCAGGTCTTGTCCTCCTCCGGCAATAATTCTCCAAATTACCTGTTGAACAAATTGTCTTTCATCGACTACAGATGTGTAACAGCTCCTGGCTAATTCCATATCTCCTTTTATTTTAATTGATCCAGAATTGATCGGAAACTTCATGCTGTTATGTCGTTGAAGAGATAACTGTCCGTAGATCGATGATTGCTGGTCTTCCCATAATAACGTTATAAGCCGACGGTGCCTTAACAACAATGTAGTTCACCATTAGGGTCCTGCCCTTAGGAAACTTACCATAGGTCGTAGGCAGTGTAATCATGCCCATATGATAGATAGGTGGACCCACAAATCCTAATAGGGGGTGGATACTGGTGTTAGGTTTGAATCCTTTAGCTTCATGGCCTGAAAGGCCCTGTAGTATAGAATATTGACAGCACTTCTTGTATCTACAAAAATCATTTTTACCCAATTCTTATTGATGACAGCCTCAATAACTAAACCTTCATTGTTAATGATGAGTGGTAATGGGTTCTCTGGTCCGTACTTTACCTCTCCTGACACTTTCTGTCGCTTACCAGAGATTTGATCCTGATTCATAGGATCTGCTGTCTCCCCCTTCTCCTGATCCGTCCTCCTGGGACCCCCCATAATCGTATTAATAGTATTTACTGGTCCATTATCGATTTGTCCACCATGATCTGGAGATGGATTTCTGGGCCTCCTCTGTTCATTATTCCTGTTCCTATCATTCTGATGATTTCCTCTTTTGAATTCTCTGTGCCCCCTGGGATCTTCGTTACGAGATCTATCAACGGCCTCATCGATTTTTCCTTCCATGACTGCTGCATCGATATCCCTGATCAATTCTCTGCACGTTTCCGTATCATGGCCAACATCCTGGTGGAATTTACAGAATTTGGTCCGATTCCTCTTTTCCATGGGTCCTCTCATAGGAAAAGGGGTTGGTGCTATGCCTTTGCGTTCCATGATGGCCAAAACCTGCTTCCGTGATCTATTCAACGGTATTAGGTCTCTGTCCTGCAGAGCTCCTTTTTTATCCAATCTGTCAGTTATAGGTGCCTGGACCCTATCCCAAACTGATTTGCGTTTCCTATCAGATTTATCTTCTGACTTGCCTTTTTTGTGATCACCTTTCTCTGACTCATGCTTGGCACGGTTAGCTTCTTCGCCTTGAAAATGCTTAAAGGTAATTGCTAAACATCCCTCCATAGTTCTAGGATTTTTTCCATTTAGCTTAGCATGTAACATCCCTTCTCGTAGTCCTGCTACGAATGAGGCTACCAAAAAACGATCATCAACATCAGCCACCTGGGTTGACTCGGCATTAAATCTTTTGATGAATTGCAAGACGGTTTCATCAGATCTCTGTTTCAAGGTGAGTAGGTGAGTGTTGTTCCTTTGAAAAGGCCTTGCAGCAATAAACATACTCATAAATTTCTTGGTCAAGACCGCAAAACTGGTTATAGATCTGGGTGGTAAATTGTTGAACCAGTCTCTAGCCCTCCCAGATAAAAGTGCTGGGAACGCCTTGCACTTCATTTCGTCTGGAGCATTGTACAAGTGCATATGTGCTATATATTGATGCATATGATCATAAGGATCTTTTGTTCCATCATACGGACTGATATTTGGAATCTTAAATCCTCTGGGACATGGGTAGGCATCAATGTGCTCTGCAAACGGTGAAGCTAAATTGAACTCGTCTTCCTCATCCTCCAACATGGCATCTAATTCAGCCTTGGCTGCATCATTTGCTCGACGAGTTTTTCTTTTAATAATCCGGCAGCTGGACTCCACAGCCTCATTGTAACCGTCCTCTCTTTCTGATGATGGCAGTTCTTCTTCCTCAGGATCTCCTACCTTTTCCTTCCCTTTTCTCACGCTTTCAAATAGAGCTTTGAGATCACCATCTCCCATTTTTTTAAAGCATCTATTAGGACCTGCTTGGCCAAATTCTGAGAATTTGGCTGATCATCTGGTTGTTTTTCAAGATTGCCTTCTTGATCTTGATTCAGGCTATCCATATTTTGTGAAGTACCTGCTAAATCTTTATTTCCTTGACTTTTCTTAGTTCGCATTTCGTTAACTACCCTCTCAATCTGCTGCTAGAAACAAGAAAAGACCCTCCTTCTAGTGCCAATGATCGAACTCGTGTGGAAATGTATAACAGCTTTATGGTTTTTCTTGCTCTAGGATGAAATAAAGAGCAGTTTTTTTGTTATGGACTGAACTTAAGGAATAAGCTGCCTACATATCCAAATATATATTTGGAATCAAGCCCAACCGTAGTTCAAGCGGTTATGCATCGAAGTGGAGTTAGTGGGTATACATTCTATCCACGTCTCACATTTATACATAACGGCTCTTTCGTAAAGATACATGTCTTTGACCGGTTCCGTCCCGACTAGGGATCTGCCCTGATCGTCATGCCCCGGGTCCTGTCCTGATCGTCATGACTAGGGACCTGCCCAGATCGCCTAATCCGTTGTCCAGTTGGGGGAATCCTTTGAGGGTGAGTTCATGTTCCGGACCTGATCTGAACACCGGATCCACACGTGACTGCCTCGACTTACGGGTAATATATGGCTTTGATGTATGACACGTGGACGCATCCAGACCACCCTCAGTCAGTGTTCACATCACTTATCCCATATGCTAAGAAAGAATCGTAGCTGGGAGTCAATTATATTTATATATGTATATATACTAGCCTTTTACCCGTGCGATGCACGGCGGAAGAGAATAAATATATACGGATTTATTATATATATATATATATATATATATATATATATATATATATATATATATATATATATATATATATATATATAATGTATATAGATTGAGAAGAGAATAATTTATTATGAATTTAGTTAATATTAGCATCATTAAATATAAATATTTTTTAGAAAATGCAACTGTAATTTGACATAAAATAAATTAATGACACCCTGCATGAAACTATTGAAAGTAAAACAAAACAAAATAGAGGACATGCAACTGTAATTTAAAATGAAATAAATTCAACATATGAATAACTTGAAATATATCGAGAAGTGCCACCGACAACAATTTAGGGAAGATTGAAACAAAAAGGAGAAAATTGAATACCAAATGATTGACCAGAATACTGCAATACAACCACTCAATTAATGTACACAGTTCCAAGTGATAATTTAAAATAAATCCAGAGAATGCAATCAGTCATATATGTCATATCCACCCCATGTACTCATATTCTCTACACCTTGAGGAAAATATTCTTGCATCAACAACTGCCATTGAAAAATAGCAGGGTCAATAAAAAAGAAAATAGACATTATTTCAAAATAAGGTGACCATTCCCGGAGCATATTAGACGCAGACACATGCATGCATAAAAAAAAATTCATCTTAACGATACCAAAGGGAGTAAAAATACTCCCAAGTAATACAAATTTTAGGCACAAAGATAGTTCACCAATACCATAAAATGCAAACCAATGAACAATTTGAGTGGCTTTGGTGATTTTTTTGGCATTATATTTCCAAACACCTAAAAAACAATGTGGAAACAAAGAAGAAAAGGATAATGGAAACTGGTAATAAATCTATGACATACATAGATGTAAGAAAAAACGAAAAATCACATTAACCCAAAGGAATTGAAACACAATATTCTAGAGCATACACGTGGAAGTTTGACCGAACACCCAAAAACACGTTGATCTCATTCAACCAAATAAACTCTCTCAAACGATCCAACAATATTAGGAACCCCACTTATTGTTTGACAGGCCTAAGCATATAATTTCCAACACGTTGTTCCTAATATTACATTGATAACTCACAGGGTAAAAAAAGACAACATCGTACCAAATACAAACATAGATCTGATAATTCTACAACCCAAGAACAATAGAAATGATCCAGTTTCATAGAAGCGGAAGACGTTATTAAATAGGGAAAAAAAAGTTATCAAGGAGAGAAAACGTATTTAAATGCCGAAAGAACCCGTATAGTATGTATAAAGAGAACGTTTGAGTACATGTTGAGTATGAACATTCTTTGCAGTAGGAAATGCTTGCTTTCTAGACGACGTATGAGCAAAGGAAAGGAAAATACAAAGCCCTTAAAATAAGCATAATATCACATATGAGCAAAGAAAAGGAAAATACCAACAATTAGGGATTTTTTAGGGTAATTAGGAAATTAAAAACTATGTAATAATTACCTTGCGATGCAGAGAGGATTGTCGGAGACTTTTATCAACTGCGATTTGATCCAATCAATAGAGTGAAGCAGCGGACTGAAACAAAAGCTATGAAATGTTGGAAGAAGGCTAATTCACTTCATTCAACGGGAGTATGAATTCAAGCGAGAAAAAATATGCAATAACTCAGCGTAAAAAAATATTAAAAAAAGGAATGCAAAGAGAGGAAGAACAAAAACCATTACCATCTGGAGGTAAGGATTTTCGTTAAAGCTTTCTCCACTTCAAAACAAAAAATAAATTGGAAACTCTCTTAATTTAAATCTTCAAAAGGGAAAAGGAAAAAAGAAAAAGCAAAATATCATTATAAAATCACCTCCAATTACCAGAACATACTCTTTGAGATGCCGCTATTGGTCATACAACAACTGTCGGATGTTGTTACCATTCGTACATATGACCTATTAGCCAAATATACATTTGTATTTATTATATATATTTGTATTTATAGTAGAAGATTCTAGAATTTATTGTATGTACCTATATATACACTGTATGTATCATTCCTTCACAAGTGTGAATAAAATCAATAATATTTCTCAATATTGTGTTATGGTATCAGAGCCAATATACTCTTCCTGCGTTAATCCCTATTTTTTTTTTCAATCAGCCGCCATTTTCCAGTTTTTTTTTTTTTTTCCACAGCCTGTACGTCCTCTGTTTTTTTTTTCTTCTCCCTTTTTCTTCCAGTCGGCTTCTATGGCAGCCTCCAGCCAAAGCTCCTCCTTTATTGGTTTCAACTCCAATCTCCAAACCACGTTTCGTCTTGATTCAACTAACTACTCGTTGTGGAAGATTCAGATTGAGTCTCTACTTGAAGGTAATGGTCTCCTTGGGTATGTTACCGGTACTACTCCACCACCGGCTGCAACCATTCCCGGCGACGGCGCCGCTGCTTCGAATCCTAATCCAGCCTATGACACCTGGAGAAGACAAGACCGTCTAATTTTTAATTTGCTAATCAGTTCTATTAATCCAGGTATTGCTTCTACCATCTCTCGCACCAATTCGGCTCGTGATGCTTGGGACAGCCTGTATAATCAATTTGCTAAGCCTAGTCGGGGTCGTATACGCGTGATTAAACAGTCTCTTAAGGATATGAAAAGAGGTAACCAATCGTAATACGATTTTGTTTATGCCATTAAAGCTAAGGCCGATGAATTGGCTCTTCTTGGTGTCTTTGAAATTCAATTTGGATGATTTGGTGGATTTTATTATGGACAAAATGGGCCCTGAATATAATGAACTGTCCCATGCTATTCAGGTACGAGCTGAACCCATTGAACTTGAGGAATTGATTGAAAAACTGTTGAATTTTCAGGTCCACCACACGTCTTCTCCTCCCCGTCCTTTAGCACCGGCGTCGGCTTTTGCTGCTACTGCTGCCCGCCCCTATTCTGGCCCGCCGTCCTTCCCTCAGCAGCCTTGGCGTCACCCACAGCCTCCCTCCCCCACACCGTATCCTCAAAATCCTTCCACTCGGCCTACATCCTCTCCCCACAAACGACCCACAGGCCCTATTGTCCCTCCTCGTCCGGATGCCTATGGTCGCCCTCGTCGTCCATGGCATGGTCGGTGTCAGCTGTGTTCTAATTATGGTCACTCTGCTAAATTTTGTCCTACATTCCCGATACCCACAGCTCCTGCCGCCCCACGTCAGCCCCGTCCCCAAGCCCATGCTGCCTTCCAACCTGCTAAAACTGCTCCACCATCGTCTCCTTGGTTGTTAGACAGTGGCTCTTCTCTTCATGTCACCACTGACCTTCACAATCTCTCACTTCACTCACCTTACTTGGGCTCGGATAATCTGCTAATTGGTGATGGCTCCCCTCTTCCGGTTACTCATACGGGTTCTACTCTTTTACCTTACTCTGCTTCTAATTCCCTCCAGTTAAATGATGTTTTGTGTGTTCCCAATTTTTCTCGTAATTTATTATCCATTTCAAAATTATGTCAAAATAATTGTGTATCTGTTGAATTCTTACCCACTGAGTTTCTTGTGAAGGATCTTCAGACTCGTCAAATCCTTCTCCGTGGACCAGTTAAGGATGGTTTATATGAGTGGCCTACTCAATCGTTTCTTGCGTTCTCTACCAATAAAGCTTCCCCAGATGTCTGGCATCATCGCTTAGGGCATCCGGCTGATCCTGTTTTGCTATCTACACTTAATAATTTTTCTTTACCGCATTTATCTACTTCTCGGTTGCATTGTTCCGCGTGTTTGCAGAATAAAAGTCATAAATTGCCATTTGGCCACTCTAGTTTACGTACTACCCGTCCCGCTTGAATGTTTATTTTCGATGTACTGGACATCTCCAATTGTGTCATACGATGGTTCTAAATATTATCTTATTTTTGTCGACCACTTTACTCTTTATATTTGGTTTTATCCCTTAGCTCGCAAATCTGATGTTGCCCGTACTTTTACCCGATTTCGCCTACTTGTTGAAAAAAATTTTAACTCCACAATTAATGCTATTTATTCCGACAATGATGGTGAATTCATCGCTCTTCGTGATTACTTTGCAGAATCTGGTATTAGCTTTTTTACTACTCCGCCTCATACACCGGAACACAATGGTCTTTCCGAACGCAGGCATTTGCATATAGTTGAAACCGGACTTTCCCTACTTTCTCATGCTTCCTTATCTCTCACCTTTTGGCCTTATGCCTTCGCTACTGCTATCTACTTAATTAATCGTATGCCCACCCGCGTTCTCAATATGCAATCACCCTATCAAAAATTATTCAACACGGCTCCTACCTACTCTTCTCTCCGTGTCTTTGGATGTCTTTGCTACCCTTGGCTCCGCCCGTATACCCATCACAAGCTGGAACCTCGTTCGAAACCTTACGTCTTTCTCGGATACTCTCTTACTCAGCATGCGTACTTCTGTTATGACTTATCTTAATCCCGTCTATATGTTTCTCGTCATGTCAAGTTCGTTGAAACTGTCTTCCCGGCTGCATCTCTACCTAGCCCCGCACCTCCCTCGCTCCCCGCCTCCGCTTGGGTTCCTAATCCGATTCCTGTTGCTGACCCCTCTCCTGACCAATCTTCTCCTATGCCATCCCCTCCTCTTGTTTCCCCGACTCCATCACCCCCCTCATCGCCCTTCACCCCCTCTCATTTCACCACCTCCTCCTCTTCTTCCTCCCCCTCTTCGTCCTCCTCTCCCCCCATCCCCTTCCCCTGCTCCCACTCACCCAATGCGTACTCGAGCCCAGGATAATATCCATAAGCCTATACACAAACTGAATCTTTCCACTCGCCTAGCTTCCTCCGAACCCACTAATATTACTCAAGCTCTCAAAGATCCCGAGTGGCGGGCAGCCATGCAGGAAGAGTATGACGCTTTAGTGCGCAACGACACTTGGGACCTCGTGCCTGCTGATTCCTCATATAATGTCATTGGCTTTAAATGGGTTTTTCGCATCAAATATCATCCTGATGGTTCCGTTGACCGTTACAAGGCTCGTTTAGTAGCCAAGGGGTTCACCCAGCGCCCTGGTGTTGATTATTATGAAACTTTTAGTCATGTTGTCAAACCCACTACGATCCGCATTGTTTTATCCTTAGCTCTGTCGCAGGGGTGGTGCTTACGGCAACTTGATGTTAATAATGCTTTCCTTCAGGGTACCCTTCATGAGACTGTTTATTTGGCCTAGCCACCTGGTTTTGTTGATTCTAACCGCCCTGATTATGTTTGCCGTATGTGTAAGGCCATTTATGGTCTCAAACAGGCTCCTCGGGCATGGTGTGAGGAGCTTTGTGGTTTTCTTACCTCTATGGGTTTTCGTCACTCCTATGCCGACACTTCCCTGTTTATCTACTCTCAGGGTTCTGCTGTTATGTACGTGTTAGTCTATGTCGATGATATTATCATAACAGGTAACCATGAGTCTGCTCTTGAGGATTTTATTCGTCTTCTAGGTACTCGCTTTGCGCTGAAAGATTTGGGTCCTCTTTCTTACTTCCTTGGGGTTGAAGTTATTCCTAATGCAGATGGATGTTTATTGTCTCAGCAGCGTTATGCTCTTGAATTACTTACTAAACTCAAGTTACAGGATGCCAATCCGGTTGCCACCCCGCTACCTTCCGATATTACTTCACTTACTCACTTGAGTGGCATTCCCTTGGATGATCCGTCCCGGTATCGTATGGCAGTTGGCAGTCTTCAATATTTGACATTTACCCGTCCGGATATCTCCTTTGCGGTTAATCGTCTTTCTCAGTACATGCACTCTCCGACGGATGTTCACTGGGCACATGTTAAGCGTCTCTTACGCTATCTTGCTGGTACTCCTCACTTTGGTATTCAACTTTATCGTCACTCTGCCTCCATTTTGCATGCCTTTTCGGACGCAGATTGGGGAGGCAACCGTGATGACTGGTCCTCCACGGTGCTATAAAGTTTACTTGGGCCGCAATCTGTGTCCTGGAGCTCGAAGAAACGGGATACCATTGCTCGATCATCTGCGAAGCCGAATATCGTTACGTCGCGGCTACGGCGGGCGAACTTACAGGTCTCTTACTTCTTGCGTGATCTTGGTGTTACATATTCTCGGATGCCGATTATCTATTGTGATAATTTGGGGACTACTCATTTTCTGCTCAATCATTACGCACACTCGTATGAACCATGTTGCGATAGATTTCCACTATATTCGTCAGCTCGTTCAACGGGGTCAGCTTCGTGTCACTCACATCCGCTCTCAAGATCCACTTGCCGATTGTCTCACGAAATCATTACCGCGGACGTCGTTTCTTCTTCAACGTCGCAAGTTGGGCCTTCTACCCCGGCCAACTTGAGGGGTGGTATTAGCCAAATATACATTTGTATTTATTATATATATTTGTATTTATAGTAGAAGATTCTAGAATTTATTGTATGTACCTATATATACACTGTATGTATCATTCCTTCACAAGTGTGAATAAAATCAATAATATTTTCTCAATATTGTGTTATGACCATCTCTAAAAAACAATAGAAGTGTTCTCAACACTTCCTTCAACAGTTTTCTCATCCCTCTCACCCATATCATGAGCTTCGGAGGCAGTTTTATTGAACGATTAAAAATTCGTAAGAATTATACAACTAAAAACAGCCTACAACTAATAGTGTGAAAACGAAGAAAAAAAATGGTAACATAAGAAATATTGGGTAAAGATTTGAAAACAAATATAATTACGTCTCTTGAAAATCGTTGCCGTCAACCATATATGCATCAACCCAAGGAAACGTAGCGGCGCGTGCTCCATCTTCATCACTGGACGGTAAGGGTGAAAATTCATTATTGTTTAATCATTGTTTCTTAAATAGAATGATGATAACTCATAGGCATGATCCATCTTTCTAAGAAGAACGGCGACGGGAAAATCACTATTAAAGTCGAGGCCTAATGGTAAGGAAAAAAAGATAGAGGTTGAGATGGAGTTGTTTTATATGAATTTGAATATGAGATTATTATCTATATGTACCAAATGAAAGAATATATTAGTTGAGATAAGCTCGGCCCCTCGTTTCCCCCAATATGAAGATAATAATCTTAAGAGATGTCCTGAGATTGAGTTTTTTTTTTTGTTAGTATATTTTTTTGAGTATATTTTTTTTGAATGGTTGTGAGTATATTTTTTTGAAAAGCACAATTTACGAGTGAGTTTTTTCTCAAGATAATAATGGTTGGAGCGGATCACAACCGGGTTTAAAGGGTTAAAATTGGGTAATAAACGGGTTTGAATCTCAATCAATTTTACTGTTGCTTTCAAATATATATACAGTATAGAGTATAGATAGATATTTAGGGAATGGGATTTTTTAGATTGGTGGTTCCTGTATTTAATTAATTTAACATTTATAAGTTTCTTCATATTAAAATTTGTTAGGATTGTTTGTTTAGATTAAAAAAAAAGAAAGACTGTTAGGATTGTTTATTGAGATTAAAAAAAAGAAAGTTGTAGTAAGTTGTTGTTGTTTTTTTTTTTTTTTTTTTGTTGGGTTAGAGTGATTTTTTTATGAAATTTTATTCTTTAGATTGTTAGGATTGTTTGTTGAGAAAAAAAAAAAAAAAGAAGATTGTTGGACGCCTTTTTATTTTATTTTTATAGTTGTACGTTTTTCCTTTTTTTTTTTATTTATTGTTTAGATTGTTAGGATTGTTTGTTGAGATTAAAAAATATATATATATATTGCTGTACGCTTTTCTTTTCCAGATTGTTGTAGGTAATTCTTTTTTCATTTTTTTTTGGGTTTGGGTCGGATCTTTCCGGGTAATTAGATTAAATCATCCTTTTTAATATATATAGATATAGATTATATTGGCAGAGAAATTTAATACAAGCTAGTGTTTTAGCGTATGAGACTAATGTTGTTAATCATACGCAAAGTGTCTGGCCAGTTTCTTAATAATCAGGAATATGTGTTGAACACACATGTACATACATGTTGATGCTTAATTAATTAAAAAGAAAAAAACGTAACCATCAATTAAGCATAGATGCTTGTTTAACCCAGGTCACATTCATTCCCATAAACTAAGCTTAAAACCAGAATGCTTACTTGCAACTTGCACTATGGTTCATGTGCAGTAGCAGACACACACACAAACACACACACACACACACATATATATATATATATATATATATATATATATATATATATATATATTCTTTTAGCCCTTTTAACCTGTTCTCTTCTTGTCTGTTAGTAATTTCCTTTCCAATTTCCATCATCATCATGTTTTTTTTTATTTTTTTTTTTTTTTAATATTCTATTTCTTAAGCCTTCATATCCACCTCCAGCTGTAGGACTATATATTTGGCCGCTAGTTAGCTAGCAGCGGTAAACTAACTTAATTGGAAACCCCAAATATTGTTTCAACCTGCTGCAACTGAATTTGTTTTTTAAAATTTAAATTTAAATGGCCTTTTCAAGTCATCATCATCATGATGTTCCAACTATTGATCTTGAACCCTTTTTCAGGGATGGAGATGAGAAAGGGAAGAAGAAAGCAATGGAAGAAATAACAGATGCAAGTTCTGAGTATGGTTTTTTTCAAGTGGTGAATCATGGGGTGCCTTTAAATCTGATTCAAAGAGCACTTGAGCTTTTGAAACAATTTTTTGATTCTCCATCTGATGAGAAACTGAAATCGTGCCCGAGAAAAGGTGTGATTCCTCCTGCTGGTTATTTCAAGACTCCTGATCATTCTATTGAAAGGCATGAACACTTCTTGATCTCTTCTCCAGCTATGGGGAAGAATGTCTACCCCGATTCTCATCCAGAACTACGGTGCGTGCTAGATATATAGCTAATTAATTATTATTATTATTATTTATTAATTATTATATATATATGTACTACATGTATTTGCTTATATATGTATGCTTCCAAAATCCTTCAGCTTTAAATAAAGGAGCTAACTAGGCCAGGGTAGATAATTAATCTAACGCAACTCAATTCGATCTCCTTATGTAAACAAAATATACACACGCGGGCGCTTTCTATCCTAATTGGGACTCAAATCCGATACTTTCAGGTTATGAATCTTAGCAATTACAACTGGACCAATGTTTATTTTGCCAATTCGATCTCCTTAATTATGAACATTTAACAATGAGTGTAAGTCTAAAATAGAACACAAAGAAGGCTCAATAAAACCAGCAAAAAAGTCAAACTCTAAAACAATATTATATATGAATAGGAAGACAATATTATTAATGGCTGTGATAGTATATATGTTGAATTGTCATATATATTTTTTACAAGCTTAAGAAGAATATAATTACATATATGATATATATTTTAGTGAGACGCAATTCTAACCTCTCAGATAAAGTTAATTGCCCATGTGTTATATAAATTCTGATCATTCAATTTGTATGATATATATATATATATATATATATATATATATATATATATATATATATATATATATATATATATATATATATATATACATATAAAACATGTTAGTTGCCAACCCCCGGCCATACTAATGAGATGGGATACACATGATGACCCAATCGTCAATTTCCCTCGAGCACCGATTTTAAATTTCTTAAAATTGATGGATGATGATCCAAAACTTGTACGTAGGAAAAAAAAAAAAAAACCCACCAATTAAATTACTTAAAATTGCGTCTCACTAATAATCATGCCATTAATTTTAAGTAATTTAATTGGTGGGTTTTTTTTTTTTTTTTTCTATGTACAAGTTTTGGATTATCATCCATCAATTTTAAGAAATTTAATATGTGGTTTTTTTTTTCAGAGATAGAAGCCCATTATAAATTCTATGATTCTTATTGATTTTGATACACAATGTAAGATTTGGTCATGACCAGACTTAAAATTTGCGTCCCTCAACATAGTACTTGTTGATTGTATGTTGGAACAGAATAAAATCTTTTTTAATATTTTTTTCTTGTTGCATCAATCATATATATATAAGAAATATAAGGACGGGCGTACCTTTTTTTTAATAAAAATTATTAATCTTCATTTCTTTCTGCTAATTGTCTCTAATTTAAAATAGATCAAATAATATAAGTACGGGAGTAATATATAATATTGCGTGGGTGCAGGGAGGTATTGGATGAGATATTTCCATGTTTCACAAAACTAGCAGTATTACTGGAGAGAATAATAAGCATATGGTTAGGGTTGAAGGCAGACTTCTTGAAAGAATACAACAACGACAGAAGTTGTGACTTCTTTCTTGGTTTGCATTACCCACCTGCTATTGGTTTTGAAAGCAATGGAAAATCAGCACATGAAGATGGTAACTGTTTATCTTTCATTGTACAAGATGATGTTGAAGGCCTTCAAGTTCTCAACAATGGTCAATGGATTCTCGTACCACCTGCCAACGGTGCTTTGGTTGTTAATATTGGAGATGTTCTTCAGGTACGTACGTAATTAATCAAAATTTTTTTTAAATTAAAAAAAATAACTAGTGGTTTGCACGTCAAATTAATTAAGATCACCATTCATTAATCAGTGTTATTAGTTAATACTATAGTATATATCTATCAATGTGATGAAATTCGACAGTTCATGATTAAAACCAGAGGGAATTGAGCCCAGAAACAATAGAAACATTCATATGTATTTCAAACTAAAACAAAGGCGGGAAAGAGAAGGAAAAACTTTCAGTATTGATTCAGTGTATAATTCTGAAATCTTAGATTACACAGAGTAAATTAAAGGTTTAAATAGAAGACTTGGAGCTGTGGTTGTGACTAAATTCAATTACAACCGTCCTAATTGACCAGCTGATTATGCAACCGTCTTCTAGGCAAGGTGTTCGACCTTATGCCTAAGTGAAGAACATTTCTGCTGTTGTTTTCTTCAAGCCTTAAGTTCAGATTGCTTTTATTACTTCAACACCCCATCTCAAACTAAATTTTAAGGCTGATATATGTTGATCAATGGATAGGAACTAAGTAGAGTTTGAAACCTTGTTGTATCCAGGGCTTTTGTGAACAAATCTACAAGTCGCATCTACGATTTGTGGAAGTGGTTTCGAAGCACTTGTTGATATCGATCCCTCACAACATGGAAATCTATCGCTATGTGCTTAGTTTTTTCATGAAATACGGGATTTTCCCTTTGTATAAAGGACTTTTCTTTGTCACAAAAAAGTGGGTAGGCCTTTTTTGTTTGATGTTAAACTCAGCCAGCAAATAAGTAAGACAATGTAGTTCACATGATGCCATTACCATAGCTTTATATTATGATTCTAAGGAGCTTCTCGAAGCTGTGGTTTGCTTCTTAGATCTCCAACTAATGAGAGAATTTCCTAGAAACAGTGAAAAACCTATAACAGACCTTCTTGTTTCATTGCATCCCGTCCAATATGCATTTACATAGCATTTTAGCTCCAGATTGTCTTTTGCAGGAAAGAATATCCCTTGACCTGGTGATTTCTTTAGATACTTAAGTAGTTTGTGAGTTTTTGATGTTGTACTTACGTAGGTTTATTTAGAAATTGACTAAGTTGTTGTGTAGCAAATGTTATATTTGGCCTTGTTATTCCTAGATATAGCGACTTTCTAGAAGGCACGGAATAGCTATTTGAACTTAGTGGTGGAGAATCTTTAGTGTGTAATTTGATTGTGGTGTCCATAGGTGTATTGCTTGGTTTGCAATTTGAAAAACCATATTCCTCACAGCAATTCTATGCAGTATTTCCTTTGTGGGAGAACTGTACCCTTGTTTGTTCTTGCCACTTCCAATCTTAGGAAATACTTGAGATCTCCCAAGTCTTTAATGCCAAATTTTTCATTCAAATACCCTTTCAGACTCTTTATCTCATTCATATCTGGATTTGTGACCAATACATCATCTACATATACCAGGACTGCCAGAAAGTTGCTGTCATAACCTTTTATGAACATGACGTAGTCTTGTTTTGATTGGACAAACCCCCTCTCAAGCAGGACTTGGGATAATTTGATGTTCCACTGTCTACTGCTTTGCTTTAGTCCGTATAAGGACTTCGCTTAATCGTCATACCATCCCGGGTTCTATTTGAAAACCCCGTGGTACTTCCATGTACACTTCTTCATCAAGTCTCCATGCAAAAAAAAGGCATTGTTGACATCTAATTGGTGAAGATTCCAATTCTTAGGCTATTTGAGATGGCCAAAAGAGTTCTAACTGTTGTGAGTTTTGCTACAGAAGAGGAAGTGTCCAGATAATCCAAGCCTAGTTGTTGTGTGTAGCCCTTGGATGATAATCTGGCTTAGAATCTCTCTAATGAGCCATCTGAGTTTTTTTTGATTCTGTAAACCCACTGACATCCTATAGGAAGTTTGTCATGTGGAAGAGGAACTACTTCCCATGTTTTGGTTTGTTGCAAAGCATTGATCTCATTCTCCATAGCTTGTATAGCTTCATGTAATTCTTTGGCTCTGTCAAAACTTGAGAGCTTAGTACATAACACTGATAAGATGTTGTAAAGTCCCATATCGGTAAAGTAAGTGAATCCCCATATAAGTGTGAGACATAAATGTCTTGTCAACTCGGGTTAGCCCTTTTAGACCAAACGAGGACGACGGTCTAGCGAGTTGACCGGACCATTTATGACTCGTTAGCGCTACCGGGCCCGGGTACGGTGGGGGCGTTACGGATGTAAGTAAGTGTTGAAGAGAGTCTACTTTGTCGGATGTGTGAGGGGACTTCTTATATTGAATGTTATTGCACAAGTAATCCTTCAGATAGGAAGGTGCCCCTCTGTTCCTAGTAGACTTTCTTGTGTAATTCAAATCATTGTTAACTGCATTATGCAATTATTCAACATATTCAACATTGTGAATGAGATCTGGTTGAATCAAATCATTATTATTAGAACTTTGATCTGATTCATACTGGATCTCATCATTTGATTGTGCTATATCAACATTATCAATAGATTCTGAATTATTCTCAGAATGAGGAATTTTCACAGGATTATCAATCCAAGGAACATTTTGATCAACTGGAGCTGGTAAGGAAAGTTTAAAGATATCACCTTGCATATTGCATTGATCCTTGTAAGGAAACAAGAATTCATGAAACACCACATCTCTAGCTACAAAAATTTGTTTAGTATGCAAGTTAAGTAGATAGTAACCCTTAACATTAGAAATAGAACCAAGATAGGCACACTTAATTCCTCTTGGTGCAAATTTATTTTGATCATAATGAAGATTATAGGCAAGATTTAAGCAACCAAAAATCTTAACAGAAGCACAATCAGGTTTGCATCCATATAACAATTCATAAGGTGTTTTGTTATCCAATAAGGGAGTAGGAATGATATTGATCAAATTAATTGCATGAATGATGAAATAAGACCAATAAATCAAAGGTAAATTGGACTGGAATCTCAAACTTCTGGCTACATTAAGGATGTGTTGATGTTTTCTTTCAACCACACCATTTTGTTGTGGTGTCTCAATGACAGAAGTTTGTTGTAATATTCTTTTAGCAACATAAAAATCAGTTAACACAAATTCCAAACCATTGTATGTTCTCAAAACTTTAACATTCTTACTAAATTGTGTTTGCTCCATATTACAGAATTGTTGTACTAAACCTCTCACTTCACCCATAGATTTTAACATGAAAATCCAACAAAACCTACTGAAATCATCAACCACAGTAAGGAAATATCTGTGACCAAGAACACCGACTACCCTATATGGACCCTATATATCCATATGGACTAAATCAAACAATGCCTTGGACACAGAATGACTAACAGGAAAACTAAGTCGTTGTTGTTTGGCAAGTGGACGGACATCACAAACATGACCTTCAGGCAAATAAACTTGATCATGATCCTGTCTAATGATTTTGAGCCTTTGGTTAGAAGAATGGCCCATCCTATAGTGCCAGAGCATATCAGATGAACCAGTGGAGTGAACATTATTAACAGACACATTGTAACAAGAGTTATCAGCTTTCAATATGTATAAACCCTTGATCAATTCAGCTGAACCAATCTTCTTTAGTGTGATCAAATCCTGTATGACACAACATTCCATAAAAAACATCACATTATAGGCTCTACTTCTAATCAATTTACTAATGGACATCAGATTAAAGGTAAATTCTGGTACACACGGTACACCATACAGTATCTTAGGTCATTATTAACCTTTACTTGGCCAATGTGTGTGATCCTTATGCCCTCACCATTAGGCAAGGTTACAAACACACTCTCAATTTATTTAAAGGTAGTAAACAAAGCCTTATTAAAGATAACATGATCGGTAGCACCAGAATCAACAATCCATTCAAAACAATTAGGGTTCTTAGGCAAACATGAACACACTGCGATGAGCGTAAAATCTACCCATTCAAAAACAATTTATAAGGACTCGAAACCGTAGGTAAACTAACTCTCTAACCGGCAATGTACCGGGTCGATTGCTAGAATAGCTATAGGAGTACGAGGTCGAACCCAAAGGAATCGTGTTTGCAAGTACCAAAGTGAACGTGATGCTTAGTCTAGGTGATCAATGTTCTTAAGGTTTTGTTTACTACAACGACACTAAGTGATTCTAACTAACGAGTCTAAAGATAAAAAGAAAGAAAGAAGATTAAACTACTAGGTTTTAAAGATAGTTAAAGAGACATAGCCGAACCATGATCAAAATAGCTAGTTTCACCCCAAGGAATGACAAAACCGGAGTGTGAAACAATGAACAAACTCTTACATTCAATTTCACGGATACGTACTCCCAATCCCGGTGCTAAGGTATGAACAACTCTTCCCCCGACACCTTATGCCAAGTCAACTAACCTTCCACTAAGAAAGATTCATTCGCAAGACATGTTATGCACGAGAGCCGTTTAAACGTTAAAACGAGTAACCTCGCACTACAATGCGATCTAGAACCACTTTTCCCACACCCTCATATCGAACAACTCTCGAGATTGATGTGTGTGATTTTGACCTAGGTGATCAATCTAGCCCAAATCCGTTATAACGAGTTCTAAGACATGAAACATGCAAGATACAACTATAAAAAGCACTACCCACTCCCAATTTCATCACCCAAAGGGTGATTTCACCAAATTTCACATGATTCGACTATGTAGGTGTTTAGCTACACATTATACTAGTTAAAACATACACAAGACAGTAAATAAGAGCCATAACAAGTAAAAGGAAGGAGAAAATTACCATTAGATTGCAGAAATTCGAGATTAGATCCAAAAAGTACAAAATAGAGAAGTAATTAAAAGGTGGTCTCTTAGTGTTTGGAATGAAAATCTAAGCTAAGAAATGGAAAGATTAGACTAAGATGTTGTTGATTTACACTAAGAGAAAGTATTCCAAACTATTACAAAATTCGAGCAAGAAATGGGTAGAGTTTTGCTAAGAAAAACTAGATATCTCAACAAATAGTCTAAGGGGGGTATTTATAGTTGGGAGAAAAATCTGTAGAAAAACGGTCCAAACGCACGTTTGGAAGGCTGGAACGGGCGTTTGGAATCTTCAAACGCGCGTTCCGCTTAGTTGAAACGCGCGTTTCGCATAAATTACGGGCGGGGACTTGGTTGTTCTTCATACGGAACGCGCGTTCAAAAGGTTCAAACGCGCGTTTGGGTGACTTGGAACGCGCGTTTAGAGTAGTTTCAAACGCGCGTTTGGAGGGCTTCAACTCTGAATCAAATCTGGACTTCTGAAACGCGCGTTTGGGGGTTTCAAACGCGCGTTTGAACCCCTGTTTCCCCAAGTCTTCACTCTTCTTCCTTTTTGGTTCCTCTTCTTGCCTCGGTCATGCTTTTTCACCACAAATCATCATCTTCCGGGCCCTCGAGACACCAATACCCTTTAATATCATAAACAACCAAAAACATCCAAACAATTCCGGAGGGTAAAAGTGCTCGGGAATGGGGTTAATATCAATAAAAGGGGTAATAATCCATTCGAGCAACGGATTCATTCCCCGTGCCATAAACTCACGATAACACCCCGAAAACGGTCTAATTAACCCAAAATGTGCTGAAAGTGTGGTGAACGGGGGTAATTAATGCACCGGAGTTACGTAAAGTTGACTCCCATCAACCACCCCACACTTAGCCTTTGCTCGCCCTCGAGTAAACTAGGCGTTTTAAAACAACCAAGGGGTTCAATGTTGTGACGTAGGTGCTACTATCCACACCCTCGAGGTAACCGCAAAGTAGGAGACACGAACATATAGACACCGGTTATAACATTATCAAGAAAATAGAGTGTGCGTGGTGCCGAGCTACATCCAAGTGTTCAAAAAAGATTGTCGGGCTTGAATCCCGACCAAAAGTCTACCAACCGTCTCATACCACTACCCTTTCCACTAATCAAGGTCACTAAGTTTGGACACGACCGGGTAGGACTTGAAGGGTTATAACGTTAGGCTAGGGTAATTCCGGTTAATCGAAAAGGATATTCTGGGAACTAGAGAAAAGAAGTACGAGTGAACTTAATCGACAAGTGTACCACCTTATTTCTACCATACAAACCATCCAAACTCCTTTTTGATTAATTAAACACTTTGGGAACCATAGGATACCAACATACCCGAACGCATTGCCACACTCAACTATGTTTCAAGTATCATGAGGCGAGATCGAATACATTAGCACCTATCTCACTATCCCAACCCTTAATCATCATAACTATAACTTTTGAGCTCACCCCTTTGATTCCAACCCTTTATTTATATACACTTCAAACTCTTATTCTTTGAGGGCTTTTCAGATTATTTTGAGCTTTGATCTTTCTTTCTTTTTTTTTTTTTTTTTTTTGGAAGAAAGGAGAAATTTTGTGTAATTTTCTTTTCTTTTTGGGCCAACCCAAACACTAGGGCCAACTTAGCTCCTCTTCTCCTTATAGCTCCAAACCAAGAAAACACCAACCCATCAAAACATCATTTTCCCCCACCCCACACTTGATTTGGCAAGTGTGGCCTAACAAAAGACTAAGTCCACTCATAAGGTGTAAATGAAGGAAATGTGACCATAATTAAGGCTCAAGGTAGGTTTCTAACTAAGTAATAAAACGGCTATAAACGAATGGTGGTCAGACCATTCTATCAAGGCTGAGAGGGGCTACGAAGGTCTAACATTTCGGGATAAGGCTTATTTGGCTCTGGTTGGTCAAAGAGACGCCATAACCGTCATCCTGTGTCCTACTTAGGTAAACCTTTCTATTTCATCTCGAGACTAGCGATATGAGATGTGGTAGTAATCAAATTGGGTACAAAGTGTAGCTTACGTGAAATTAATAGACTCCATTCTCAAGATAATATCAAACCGCAGTGTATACGTTCGGGGCCCTACTAAGGTGGTTATCACTTGAATGTGAAAATAACACAAACATCACGGTGTTAAAAACCCTTGAAATTTTTTAAAAATTACCCAAGAATCGACTCGAGCCCGGTCATAGGCTAAGCATACCACATATTAAGCACATTTATCAATAAGAAACAAGAGAACGGCTAAGTCTCCCACCCCACACTTAAACGAAACAACGTCCTCGGTGTGTGAGAGATAAAAAGAGTAAAAGACTTAGGTTTGTTTGACCAAAACCCGGTAGAAAGGCGCCTTAGTAGCCCACGTGACATCTTACTAGTAAGCTCCGTCTCGAGTATCTAAAACCATAGAAACAAAAACCAAGGCAAACACATGCACGGAAAAAGTCCATGTGCCAAAAGATGGTGATAAATACGAGATATGTAAAAATAGAAGCCATGCCACAAAGAACGAGTCGAAGCATATCAAGCATCTTTGGAGGGGAATCGCCTTGGATGTAAAGATAATCAAAAGAAACATAGAGCATCCATGCATAAAATAAAGCCACAGAGGTTCACAAAAAAAAAAACATCCCCGTCTATGTACAAAAGCCAGAACCAAAAGGAAATTCTCACCCCAACCTCTCTTTTAAGCCAAACTCTCATCTCTTGCACCCAAAGACCACTCCCAACACTTTATTACTACCAAAAAGGTGGGTTGCCTCCCCCAAGCGTCTCTTTTTTACGTCGTTGGCTCGACAAGATGACTTATACGGTGCCAATTTTTCCAAAGTTATACTATTGGCACAGGCGAGAAAAGGTAGAAGTGCTTTGTTTAACGTCGTTAGCATCGACTTAATGGCACCAAACAGACTCATACCACAAAAGACTCAAAATAATGATTCAAATATTTTATTTCAAACAAGTATCACCAAAACCATAAACCAAAATCCGAGCTCAAAAAGATCAACAACTCAATAAGACTAAAAATAACAAGCATCACGGAAACCGAGTTCACTAGAAACTTACCTCTCATGGCCCTCGATGTTACCTCTTCCCAACTCGGGAATCCTCTTTTGTCAAAATCTCGCATCACCTTCTTCTTGTAATTGCCATTCCATGGTAGTTGTCCCCTTTTACAAATTCTATGAGTTCCATCTGCCGGTGAGTACACAAAATCGATCGCATAATACTCATCAACACAAGGTGGAAGAGTGTAATAATCCGGGACCGGCATGCTAATAATCTCCACGTTTCCCGGTAGCTCTACCATAGATGGCTCTTCAGTCTCATACGATTTCACCACACTCTTCATAATGACATCTTTATTTACTTCAATTGGGAGTGAGGGTGAAATGGGCGATCCCAGTTTCTCTTTCGACTCTAATTGTGTCTCATCAAATAGTGTGCTCAAATCTATCGTACACCCCTCCAAGTCATCATCTTGTATTTCATCGGGAGACAGTGTAATAGATAAAAGTTGCACCTCCTCCATTTCCAAGTCTTGCAACTCCTCTTCATCCCAAAACGAGCTATCTTCATCACCAAAAAATTCTTGCTCAGTCATAACAATGGTCGGTTCCACCACACATTCCACCAAGGTATCATCAATTTTCATCTTAAGGGGTGAAGGTGCAATAGGTAGAACGTGAAACTTGCCATAATCAAATATCGCAATAGGAGGTGGCACTATGAGAAATCCTAACTCATTATCTGGCTCAGAAATCTCATCATGGCAAACGGAATCATCAACCTCACTCTCAACCTGAACTTCTTCAGTGATAACATCATCATCCCGGACCACCTCTAGTGCACATGTCTCTTCCTCTTTCTCATGCCTCCTCTTTTCAATCAATTGCCCCATCCTGTCTTCAAGATTTCTTACGTCAGAGTCAAATCTTCTATCGAACTCTTGCATCTCCTTCTTCATTTGAATCAAACTCTTGTTCAATAAAAAATTAATCCGCTCTATTTGAATGTCGGTGAAGTCTTCTTGTGGAATGGGGGGAAACTGATCATACTGACTTTGATTCATTGGAGGTGAGTAGTAGGCCTCTTGCCATGCCAAACTCGATCAAGTGGCTGAATGCGGGTGAAGCTATCAACACGTTGAGTATGAACACCGTAATCGATAAGCACTAGGGTTCGGACAACCCTCGTAATGTTGTGGCTCATAACTTGAATAACAATAATTTTGACTTTGGCACGCACTAGGGCACGCGATAAGCCCATGAACCTTGGTTACTCTGCTTGTTGATATTGAGGTGAGGCACGAAGCTGTTGTTGATAACATTGTTCGAGTGCGCTGAGGTTGGTAGGGGTATTGTTGTCCGGAGTGAGTAGTATCGATTGAAAAATCCATCCATTTAAGCTCAAAATTTGCAAGATCTCAGAAAACAACAAGAAAAAAATAAAATAAAACCTAGGCCCAAGCCTTCGGTTCACTTGCAAGATATCACAAATAGCACACAATTCCCCGGAAACGGCGCCATTTTGATGAGCGTAAAATCTACCCCTTCAAAAACAATTTATAAGGACTCGAAACCGTGGGTAAACTAACTCTCTAACCGGCAGTGTACCGGGTCGATTGCTAGAATAGCTACAGGAGTACGAGGTCGAACCCAAAGGAATCGTGTTTGCAAGTACCAAAGTGAACGTGATGCTTAGTCTAGGTGATCAATGTTCTTAAGGTTTTGTTTACTACAACGACACTAAGTGATTCTAACTAACGAGTCTAAAGATAAAAAGAAAGAAAGAAGATTAAACTACTAGGTTTTAAAGATAGTTAAAGAGACATAGCCGAACCATGATCAAAATAGCTAGTTTCACCCCAAGGGATGACAAAACCGGGAGTGTGCAACAACGAACAAACTCTTACATTCAATTTCACGGATACGTACTCTAATCCCGGTGCTAAGGTCGAACAAATCTTCCCCGACACCTTATGCCAAGTCAACTAACCTTCCACTAAGAAAGATTCATTCGCAAGACATGTTATGCACGAGAGCCGTTTAAACGTTAAAACGAGTAACCTCGCACTTCTGATGCGATCACAGAACCACTTTTCCCACACCCTCTATCGAACAACTCTCGAGATTGATGTGTGTGATTTTGACCTAGGTGATCAATCTAGCCCAAATCCGTTATAACGAGTTCTAAGACATGAAACATGTAAGATACAACAATAAAAAGCACTACCCACTCCCAATTTCATCACCCAAAGGGTGATTTTACCAAATTTCACATGATTCGACTATGTAGGTGTTTAGCTACACATTATACTAGTTAAAACATACACAAGACAGTAAATAAGAGCCATAACAAGTAAAAGGAAGGAGAAAATTACCATTAGATTGCAGAAATTCGAGATTAGATCCAAAAAGTACAAAATAGAGAAGTAATTAAAAGGTGGTCTCTTAGTGTTTGGAATGAATCTAAGCTAAGAAATGGAAAGATTAGACTAAGATGTTGTTGATTTACACTAAGAGAAAGTATTCCAAACTATTACAAAATTCGAGCAAGAAATGGGTAGAGTTTTGCTAAGAAAAACTAGATATCTCAAGAAATAGTCTAAGGGGGGTATTTATAGTTGGGAGAAAAATCTGCAGAAAAACGGTCCAAACGCACGTTTGGAAAAGGCAGAATGGGCGTTTGGAATCTTCAAACGCGCGTTTCGCTTAGTTGAAACGCGCGTTTCGCATAAATTACGGGCGGGGACTTGTTGTTCTTCATACGGAACGCGCGTTCAAAAGGTTCAAACGCGCGTTTGGGTGACTTGGAACGCGCGTTTAGAGTGGTTTCAAACGCGCGTTTGGAGGGCTTCAACTCTGAATCAAATCTGGACTTCTGAAACGCGCGTTTGGGGGGTTCAAACGCGCGTTTGAACCTCTGTTTCCCCAAGTCTTCACTTTTCTTCCTTTTTGGTTCCTCTTCTTGCCTCGGTCATGCTTTTTCACCACAAATCGTCATCTTCCGGGCCCTCGAGACACCAATACCCTTTAATATCATAAACAACCAAAAACATCCAAACAATTCCGGAGGGTAAAAGTGCTCGGGAATGGGGTTAATATCAATAAAAAAGGGGTAATAATCCATCAGAGCAACGGATTCATTCCCCGTGCCATAAACTCACGATAACAGCCCGAAAACGGTCTAATTCACCCAAAAATGTCTTGAAAGTGTGGTGAACGGGGGTAATTAATGCACCGGAGTTACGTAAAGTTGACTCCATCAACTACCAAAGTTTGTGGATAGGACAACATAATTTACGACGGGAAAACGAATATACGAACCACTTTGAGCCATAGAACTGCCTTAAGAATGTTAAGAATTTGCGTCTTGCTCTTGTGTATTTGGAGTCTTTAAATCGGTGGAGGAAGACGAGTTTGAGGCGAGAATCATCCCGAGATCCTTCATCGCGGAAACATTATTTGCAAAGGATCTACCTCTTCCTCTGCCGCTAAAGTTGGGAGGATAACCATGATTTTTATAGCATCTATCCACAGTATGTCCTGTCATACCACAATATGTGCACCGAGGTTTCTGTTTGCCATTGTTATAACTCATCCTGAAATTATTGGAATAGTTCAGCCCCTGACCCTGTGTTGCCATAGCAAATCTCTCCACACTATTAACCAAATCACTTCCAAATTCTTGGAAGAAACTGCAAAAATGTGACCTGATGCATAGAGCTGCTATCATTCTTGTTTCAAGGCCATAGAAAACACATTCTTAACTGAAGGAAAGGGAGAGATCATCAAGGCTTGAGATTTCATAGTGGTAAAACTATCATTGAGACCCTTCAAGAATCGGATTACATGATTCCTTTCATTGTGCTCCCGATACCACTCTTGTCCACAATGGCAAGTGGGAGTAGGTGTAAGCACCAAGAGTTGATCCCACTGAATCTTGAGTTTTGCAAAATACTCTGTAACAGAAGAATCTCCTTGCTTCGTGGCTTGAATCTCACCTACCAAGTCCGATAACCTATCAGCATCACCCCTCCAAATCTATCCTCAAGATCATCCCATATATCCTTAGTTGTAGGATAACACATTACACTTTGTGAAATGTGTTTAGAAACTGAATTTGCAAGCCAGGACTTAACCATACTATTGTTTTGATTCCATAACTGGAAATTGGGATCATTAGTTGCAGGCTTAACCACAGTTCCATCAATGAAACATGTTTTGTTCATGGATGATAAAGCATTCAACACCAGCTATCTTCCAACTATGATAATTTGTTTCATCGAGTATGGGCAAGAATGAAAGATGGACTTTGACTAGGATGTAAAACAATATCGGAGGGATGACAAAAAAAACAAGCTTGATTATTCATGGCGGAGAGTCAACAAGAAAAAAAACTCAAGAACTGAAGAAGAAGACCTAGAATGATAATCCAACAAGAAAGATGATAAAAGATCAGATAAAGCGGAAGAGTAATCAAGAGCGAAAAGCTACAATATCATGATGAAATTCATCAGTTCATGATTAAAAGCAGGGGGAATTGAGCCTAGAAACAATAGAAACATTCATATGTATTTCAAACTAAAACATAGGCGGGAAAGAGAAGGTAAAACTTTCAGTATTGATTCAGTGTATAATTCTGAAATCTTAGATTACAAAGAGTAAATTAAAGGTTTAAATAGAAGACTTGGAGCTGTGGTTGTAACTGAATTTAGTTTCCGTTACAACCGTCCCAATTGACCAGCTGATTATGAAACATTTTTATAGGCAAGGTGTTCGACCTTATGCCTAAGTGAAGAACATTTTTGTTGTTGTTTTCTTCAAATTGAATTATAGTGCGTAATTAATTAAGCTGTTCTTTACGTACAACGTGTATTAACTACTACTCCGTCCCATAAAAAGTGTCCATTTTTTGTGATGCACACTGATTAAGAAAAACAATTAATATATTTTGTTTTAAACATTAATGGATATATTTACCCGATTTCATAATAAATACTTGTTTTGGAATATGAAAATATTATGCAAACATTAAATGTATGATAGGAGTATGTTTGGAAAAGATACATTAAATGATGCATTGATTTTCAAAATGGATACTGTTTATGGGACAATTCATTTTCAAAAAATGGATACTTTTATGGGAATTTCGAGGTAGTACTAAGTATTATTACAAAAAAAAAACTACTAATCATGTAACTAACGTGTCAAATCTTATATTATGTATAATTCTCACAAAGATGGTAGAGTAAAACTACGTACAACAGCATCACAAGTCAACTCCCAAATCACACTCCATTCCATGTATCACTTCGAATGCTTTTCACCGTAGATCATGGTGAGAGCTATGATGATGCTAGATCTCGTCAAGAAGATAATCCGGGCCAAGTTTTACCCTATTGACAATAATTCAAGAATAAACCCTAAGAAAACCACTAAACATGAAGGAGTGTTTGATTATTTTTTAGGCGAGCACTGGAATAATTTGTATCCCAAGTTGCTTACGTATGTTTCTGTTATTGTTTAGGAATCAAGTCTCTCGTAGTTCCATGGGATCGTGTATATGGAGGACATATCGTCCTGACAAATATGCCGTACCCATCAAGGATTCCCTGCGTGTTAATCCTTTTAATTTAGGAGATAATCACAGATAGTTTAAATGTCATGATCAGAGTCCTAATGAATAAGGGATCTTCTCATATTTATCTCGTATTATAAGCACGTGTGCTAATATCAAATACGGGTGGCTACGGCCAGCTTTGCGTCGAGCCCACAGGCCGTCTCGGCCCGAGCTGCGGTTGAGCCAAACTCCGTAGCGATCGACCAGCCGACTGCGGTGGTGCAGGAGAGAACAAGAACGATCTCCCACATGGGGCTTAGATCTGTCGTTAGGCACAAAGTGGGCTCGCGGCCCTTAATATATATTTCTCTGTCTTCGTTTAACATTCAACCAATAAGAGGGATGACACGTGGCGAGCGTAGGTCCGACCTCCGTCAACCTATATTTATCAATGGGTCCTGCATTTTGATCAATGATTAAAATGGTAGGGAGTGATACATGTAGTGCAATCGGGGAGTGAACATATCATTTCCCGTTAATTAATGAATTTGAAATACAAGAAGAAGCTGTGACGTCATCACTTATAGTATATAAAACACAGGACCGACCCCGACTTTGTAGTGAAGACAAATTTTAATTTATTGGTCCGCAACAAGAATAACTCAAACACTGACAATATTCATTTTTGTTATAAATATACTCGTATGATGTGGTTGTCAATTAGATATAATATCTATCTTCTCGGTGTAAAGTCTTAGCCCGCGTAACTAGTTTCTTAATCTAAGTCTCGATCTTTACACGACTAATTGGATAAGTATCGACGTAAATATATGGTGTAATCAACACTTATATTAACCATAAAACCACGTATAACATGTCCGGGGCCGGCCACAGCTATAAGCCGAGGAAGCGGCGGCTTAAAGGCGATAATTTCGAGGGCCCGAATTTACGTGTTCCGCAATTTTAAAAAAAAAAAAAAAACCGTATAGATCTAATCAAATCTAACGTAATAGAATGTGATAATAAAGGCCAAAAGAATTTTTAATTGACCTATATTTTTTTTTACTTGATTGATAAAGGCGAAAAAAATTACGATGTCTAAATTATAGACACACATCACATATGTATACTTTTTTTTTTGAATTGGATTAAGTCACGGGAAATATGTTAGAAAAAATGTGATAAAACAAACGAAATGAATGATCTCGAGCGCGTATAAAACGTTTCTTTAAAGAGATGTTTTAAGACCTCTCTCGGGATTGATAGAGTGCTACTTTAGAGACACATTATGTTTGTGCGATGATGCTTATTCGTGTTTTTCACCGAATGCGATGTCTCTACATATATAGACAACGAAAAGATATTGTACCTCTTCACGAAAGAACAAACCGAGTTCGTCTTGAAAGGATGTGTCCCGATGAACATGCAAACCCGAAATGGTGTTTCCCGATGAAAAATCCGCTTCTACGAAATGGTGTGTCATTCGCATAGGTTCGTTTAGGTTTCGGGGCGTTGCCCCCGAGCCCTCGACCCACCGCGACCCCCGAACCCCGTTTATTTTCGGCGACACTGTCGCGCTCGGTATAAAGGCAATTCGACGACATAGCCGAAGGCCTAAAATATTCCAGGACCGGCCCTGAACATGTCGTGTCTTTATTAGACGGTATCGCGTTAGATAATTATCTCAGATAATTATATTTAGCCGCCATTCTCACGTGGTAGCCATTGGTCACATAGATGGTATCACATGCTTTCAGCCTGACATTCTTTAGTCGGCCTATTCTTTGTAGTTTGTATATATATGAGATACTATAATGTGAAGATTGGATATACAAAAAGCAACCTTCTAGTATTTATCCCTCTGTTTGCTTTCCTCAACATTATTACAGAGTATTATTCTTTCTTTGGACGTTATATATTTTATAACGCGTTATCGGCGTAGTCTCTACCAGATTGAGCCTTGTTCGGATAAGCTTCAGATCCCAAAACCAGACATATCAGTAAAGCTTTAGCCGGTGAAAAAAATGGAAGCTTGAATGGAAGTTGAAGTGAGAAAGATAAAGATCAAGTTCTCTTTCACTCATCAGCTACCGATTCTTCTATTCACCGGAAGATGGAAGTTGTTGTTCTTTCATGGCATCAACAACGATAACAACTGAGAGATGGTGTATCAACGAAAACCAATTCGGATGGAGCAATTCCGAGTTCCGACTTCCGAGTTCGACGGGAAAAGGGTGGAAGCTCATCAATTTAGATTTGTTGGTGATGGAGTTTTGGATTGCCGCTTGAAAAAAAAAAAAGGAGAAGATTGAGTTGGTTGATGCTGCTGCTTCACAAATTTTGCCATCGAAAAGAGCTCCGGGATGCTATGGAGCCACCAAAGTTTGATATGACTTCCGTTTCTGGGAGAAGACGATATATGGAAGATGCAGGGTCAATAATAATAATAAATATTATTGATATACTGTTCCGGTTATTATCGGTATTCGAATTTATATTATTTAATCGTGATCGATGATTATCTTTTATTGACGTTGATCAATTATTCGGGATTTCTATATCGATACACATCTGGATAATCCATTGGTATCTTATGCGATATATGGATGTCTATTATTGACCAACGGAGTCGATAATTTATAATGGTGATCATATTCTATACCTGAGATAAACTATGGAGGTAAAAGTTTATTTATTCAATTTATGTATTATGATTAATATATCATACGGTGATATTATTATATATTGTAATATATAAATTATTGGTAAAAAACGATGATACAAAACCATTCCTTGGAGTGAATGTGTATAAACGGTTTAAATGCATCAAATTATATAGATCCGTTTCCAGAAGTGAACGTGATTAAATTATATATTTAAGATGTGTCGGTTGACACAAATCCATTCCTAGAAGTGAATGAAATGAAATGAAATATTCGAGGTGTACCGAATTACCCGAATCCATTCCCAGAAGTGAATAGGACAACCTAATGAAATATATAAGTTACACCAGATTTTATAGGTTCATTCCCAGAAGTGAATGTGGCTAAGTCATATATTTGAGATATATGGAATAACACGAGTTAGTTCCCAGAAGTGAATGTGACAAATTATATTAAAGATATATCAAACTATACGGTCTCATTCCCATAAGTGAATTTGAGTAAATTAATATTTATGATATATCAGATTACGCATGTCCATCCCCAAAAGTGGATGTGACTAAACTCGAAATTTATGATGTGTCCGTTACTCGAAGTGAATGTGGACAATTAAATATTTTAGATGTGTTGAGATACACAAGTCAGTTCCCTGAAGTGGACGTGACAGAATCTAGATATTGTATACCGATATTTGAAGATGTATCAAATCATGTATGTCAGTTCCTTGAAGTGAGCGTGACATATATAGATGGGACTGTGATTTTAAAATCGTCATAATAAATTTCACCAGAAGTGAGTTGATGACCCTAAGGGAAAACGATACATCGGTAGAACCCGGTATACTATGAGTTCGTTTTATAATTTATTATATATAAAATATATACATATATATTTATTTATGTATTTATTTATTTATGTACTTACTTTTGCATCGCTTAGATTGAGTCCTGAAGACTGAGTCTGATATAAAAGATCATTTTGTCTTGCAGACAACTTTGATTGGAAAATTTGATCACCCGAAGATGATCACTTGGAGTTCATCAGAAGCACTTGTATGCTTATAAAAGTGATCTGAAATTCACAAGAATAAATACGGACTCGAAGTCCATATGAAATAGAATGATGTTCCAACAAATGACCTGAAGTCTAAAGATAAGAAGATTCAGTAAGAACATCGTGACACTTCTTTAATCCTCGTAAAAGGATTGTATTTATTGTTGCGATAATATGCTCCTGTAGTAGCAATATTAAAAGAAGTGGTTTATATTCAACAAAATGATTATCATAGAATAATCATGAAACACGATCTATTTGGTTTAGACCATTCCCTGAAGTGAATGTCACTAGATTCGTGATATAAAAGGATCAAATAGTACTTTGATCAGTAGTAGTATATATTACTTGTGCATTAGTTTTCATAATAGGATATAGATAGCATACGAGTAATAGTTTTACCTTTGTTTTACTTTAGTTCAAACGTGTACGCATTCATAGACAAAACCATGGTCAATATATCCCTGATGGATATCACAAACGTCTGTCTCCTTGGAGGGGAAGATTTGTCCACCAGAAGTGAAACAAAACGATATTAAATTCCAGAAGAATAATGAAAATTGATTTTCACAAAGTGGCATTGAAAGGCCTTTAGTCGCGTACTTGTCGTACGGCGAAATATCCGGATGAGAATAATGAAGCTTTAAAATCGTAGTAAAGGCAATGTCATGACACATATACTATATGTTACGGTCATCCTGAAGATGATCTAGATATGATAAATTTTGTTTATCATTTTTCAAAGTCTCAAGCGCAGTAAGTTGTGCGGATATCCCCTGATGTGGATATTAAATTGAGACATCGGAAGAATTAAAAAGATATAAAACTCTCAAAGAGATAATATATTTCTTCTCGATTGAGTCGATATCTCGTAATGTTTGTTGATACTCATATAAATGGATACACATTGACATGTAGAGTCCCACATAGGGATATCACATCGAAATGCTGAATCCCACAAAGGGTTATTGTAAACCTACATAGATATGGCTTGTAATGAAATGTTTTCCCGAGATTAGGGGGAGGAAAGTAAACTTGAAGTTTATAAATCTCGTGGAAAAACATTGTATTAATGCACATTTTATCACCGGATGCATTTAATTACTCTTGAAAAGTGAGCAACTGCAAATGCTTTGGTTGGATTAAATGTCGCAGAAAAGTTTGTCTTAGAAGGATGATATTTGTCCCAGAAGGAAAAGTCCCAGTAGGACATGAGAAGGAAAAGTCCCAGTAGGACATGAAATGATACGTATCATATTAATGAATATAACGCTATAAGCGTTAAAGACCATTTGGCTCGATAATTAAAATTCCTCAAAAGAGGTATGGCTATATTATTTATGAGAACTCTAGAAGAGTTAGACAGTTAGAAAATGCTCGAGCAGAAAATAATATAGTCTATGAAGCTCTGGAAGAGCAATGACGTACTCTAAATGAGTAACGAAATCATAAACCCTTGACGAGGTCAAGGATAGAAAATGTCAAACAAGTGTTGATATATAATACGTGTGGAACAATTAATATGCATTAGTCATACATACATGAGGGGGAGAAATGAACCTGGAGTTCATTCCCTCGTGTTATCTTCTTACAACCCCCGAAGAAAATGTAATGATTCCTGAAGAATCAGAAATTGCATAGTGATGTTAGTTATGTTCAACGCTTAGAGCGTGAGAAACATATTAGTTCCAACAAATATAAATCTCATAGTGTTGAGATAATGAGTTAATGTTATCATCATTTAAATAATGAGATACGATAATGAATACAAACACTTGGTTTATGAACGAGGTTCATAAAAGAGGCAAACATGTTTAGAAATGTTGAAACCGCCTGAAGAGAATATAGTGAGGCAAGCATGTTTCGAAATGTCGTAATCGCCTGAAGCGAATATAGTGCCTGAAGCATATAAGACGCTAGAATCGTGCCAGAAACACATAAGATGCTAGAAGCGTGCCTAAAGCATATAAGATGCTAGAAGCGTGCCTGAAGCTTATAAGACGCTGGAAGCATTAAATGCCTTAAGCATACAAAGTGTGTGAAATACACAATATATGTTGCATAAGGTACTCCATAAGGGAATAGATAGTTTTGATCTGAGAAAGTTTGGATCTATAATTAAGCTCCAGTAGAGTTACAAAGATGATAAAGTATGAGTATTTGACTTATACTATTAAGATCCAATACTTGCACATGCAAGATGTCATTTGGCCCTGAAGACCAATGATTGTACTCTTTTTCCCTTTAACAAGTTTTCCCACTGGGTTTTCTTAGTTAAAGGTTTTTAACGAGGCAATCGGTGCACGAAGCACGTATGTCATGAATCTTTTCCCTTAATTTGGATTTTTTTCCCACTTTGGGTTTTTTTCCAAACAAGGTTTTTGGTACATGTCATATATGTTATACAAATCGGATCAAACGGAAAGTAAGTCGAGGACTTGTTTGTTACACGTATGATATCAAAATCCGACAAAAGGCAAAGCCTCGAATTGGTTGCCACTTCACTGTGGTGGTACATTAATTTCATGGTCTTGAACATAGCAAGATTTTGGTCGCGACATCTTCGAATCAAGGCAAGATAATAGCTATTCACGAAGCTAGTCGAGAATGTATTTGGTTGTAGTCGTTGACACATTATATCCGGGATAGTAGTGGCTTACCAAATCACAAAGATAATATTATACTAAATGGTGCCTACGTAAAAGACGATCAGATAAAAGAATCTCATCAAATCTTCAAGAGAAGGGCCATATTGATGTTCAGCGAATCAGATCAAGCAACAATCCAGAAGATTTATTCGCTAAAAGTATTGACAACCGCTATGTTCGAGAGTTTGATCCAAAAGATCGGGATGCACCGACTTAAAGACCTGAAGAGATGTTCAAATCAGGGGGAATAAAACACAAATAAAGGCTGTACTCTTTTTCCTTCATTATGATATTTTCCCACAGCGTTTTTTCATAATGAAGGTTTTAACGAGACAGATTCTTTGTAGATGGACATCCAAGGGGGAGTGTTATAAATATACTCGTATTATGTGGATGTCCATTAGATATAATATCTATCTCCTCAGTGTAAAGTACTAGCCCGCAGCTAGTTTACTTAATAGCTAATTCTCGATGCTACACGACTAATTGGATAAGTATCGACGTAAATATATGGTGTAATCAACACTTGTATTAACTATAAAACCACGTATAACATATCGTGTCTTTATTAGACGGTATCGCGTTAGATAATTATCTCAGATAATTATATTTAGCCGCCATTCTCACGTGGTAGCCATTGGTCACATAGATGGTATCACATGCTTTCAGCCTGACATTCTTTAGTCGGCCTATTCTTTGAGATACTATAATGTGAAGAATGGATATACAAAAAGCAACCTTCTAGTATTTATCCCTCTGTTTGCTTTCCTCAACATTATTACAGAGTATTATTCTTTCTTTGGACGTTATATATTTTATAACAATTTTATATTTATAAGAAACATGGACCACAATGCCAGTCTATTTTAATCAATAAATGATATAAAATCATTATGTGTCATTTATTGTCGTTTGACTGCATGTGGATTAAGTGGGAAGTTTTTGCATGGGCGCCCCTGTGGGGGCGGGGGGGCCCGTATGGCGGGCCCCGAAAATCAGCGAATTTAAGGGCGCGAAATTTTTTTTACAATATTATATGTATCTTGTATTTATGTGAATAAGGAATGTATTACGCTTAATGGTTAGTCTTAAGTATCTTCTTAGACGTGAGGCTTGGTTTTGAATCTTTGCAATTTCTGATAATTTTTTTTTTTTAGCTGGGTAGGAGGCCGAATAAGTAGGGTTTTTTCGCCCCGGCATGTTATCGCGCGCGGTTTTTTGTTTTATTTTTTTATTTATATTTTTATTCTTTTTTTTTTCGAAGGGCGAAGACCTAATTTTTTTTGGGCCCCGAGCCTAAATTTGGACATGGACGCTCCTGAGTTTTTGTGTGGTGTGTTCCTACGTAGGTAAACACGACGTGGCGCGTCCCCGAACCGCACGAATTCATTATGCGCGCTTGTGTGGTTCTGATCGTGTCACGTCGTGTGTACCTACGTAGGTACACACTACACAAAAATTTCACGGATTAAGTAGCTTTTTTTACTCTCTTTTTAAAAACTCAGGGATTCAGTTTGGCAATAATTGATTACTGTGGAGCTAGCTCTGATATTGCACGACTAATACTACTACATTAATTATCATAATCACAAATCATGAAAGGTTCATAAACAAACATGTCGTTATCATAACGGTTGTAATTAATAAATTAAATCGAGGTTTAGTTAATTACGTACATCATTGGTCATGTTGAATTAATGTTCATCTTAATCAAAGGTACGTACGTAGCTAGAGAAGTAAACTCGTTGTCTTGTCACCCATAATTTGTTATAAGTCATCTTATATACGGATTTCTCATTAGAACGAATCGTCAGATGACTGTTACGTATACAAACAAATAAACAATTTTGTCTTTTCCTACACGTGACAGTCATCCAATAATTCGTTCTACTAGAGTACCCCTAATCGGAATTTTCTTATGTGTCTTACTATATAATTAATTGCACAGAAATTAAGATGTTGAAATCTCCAAATTGATTAAGCTGATTATACTCCCTCCGTTTTCCATAACTGTCAATTTTTAGAATTTGTTTTGTTCTTATTTATCTGTCATTTTACAACCAATGCAACATTTATTATTTTTTTCCACATTTACCCTTCATTTTAATAACCCAAATTTTGGTAAAATTTTCTATTCACAAATGATTGAAGGATAATTTTGTTATTTAACCTTTTTCAAGACACGTTAATCGATTTATTAATGTTTGTGTGAATTTTATACATGCGGTAGATAATAAAAAAAATGGAGGGAGTAGTATAAATGATTCATATGGCTGTTATATATTAATTAATTATTGTAATTTAAAGGTGTTGACAAACAAGAAGCTAAAGAGCCCAACACATAGAGTGGTGAATCCAAGAGATAAAAACAGATACTCATGCGCTTTCTTTTACACCTTATCTGGTGATAAATGGGTTGAACCACTGCCTCAGTTTACTGAAGAAATTGGAGAGTCTCCAAAATACAAAGGTTTTCTCTACAAGGAATACATGGATCTCAGATTCAAGAACAGGACCAATCCACCATCCAGACCTGAGGATCTTATCCATATCTCCCATTATGCATTAATGGATCATCCTCATCATATATGATTCTCTTCAAGGATTATTCATTAATTAAATTGAACAAGGATCAATGTGAGAAATTAAAAAATCTTATGTACCTACGTAGAACCTGTTTGGTGTTTGCTAAAGGTAAACCCACTGCATGCGATATCTATTTGTCATGATACTATATTTCAGGCTAGCTAGGTTCGACTTAATATAGGTCGAAAATGAACGTGTACCTTTCTAGGTTGAGTTAAGAATCGACTTTAAGCAATCAAACATCAATGTGGTGTCCTAGTATTGAAGTGGATCTGGTATGGTGCCTGTTATTGTTGTTGCCGTTGGTTTCACATCTTCTTTTAGCTTTTCATGCATGTTTAATTTTTAGGAAGCTACTAGCTTGAGAAGTGAAATTCTCTAGCTAGTGTATCGTACCGTATTTCAGATTAAATCATTGTTGTACATTACCGTCTAATTGTAAAGTGTAAACTATCATGACTAATATATTCAGTATTCTGTCAAAAGAATAACGTGATGGCACAACGAAAACAATTTTGATTTAGCAAGTTTTGTTGGGAAAATTTATCGTGTGTGGAGTGATTTACGGAACAGATCTGATGTTGCGTTGAACATCAGGTTTGTGGTAACAGTGTTTATCTTGAGGGTATGAGGCTTTATATGCGTGATTTCTCCGATATGAGCACGGTGGCGGATGGGATTATAGTCACCGTGATACGGAATACCTAAATATCACGTACACGTTGGAACGATCTAGAATTATCACGATTTTATGGCTCCTCAACCTTCAAGAAACCTGTTCTTGAAAACCTTGGAATGATCAAAACCCCTTGGAGACACACTTGAGAAACCACGATTTGTGAACGTAAAAGAGACTCTAAGCCTTATTTATAGGCTTACAACTAGAAAATAAAAACCAAATTCCAATGTGGGACAAGGAACTTAAAAAAAAAACTCTAAGCTACACTTGGCACCATACATTGGCGCTTTTTATTAAAAAAAAATAAACTCATAAAAACACTCTTAATAGGCGCCCGACACTTGCCAACTATAGCATCTTCCTAATCGTCTCTAACCACGTCCATCGGCAACAATGAGCAATGCGACGTCTCACATTCAACATTTCTGCGTGAACATCATCGAATGCTGCATAACCAATGTAGATAAAGCTTAAATCTCTCTTCTTGCGGCTGCAATGCGGTCGGCGGTCCATCTACAATTATCAAAGGATCCTTGCTTTGAATTGGTGACATAAGATCATGATGTGTGGGGGTAATGGATCTGAACTCATATCATTCCCTCCCAGTTGAGAAGGATCTGTCCTCAGATCATAAGGATTATCAAACAAAGATAACTCTTCGGCTAGAAAAGGAGATAGATCAGCAACATTCACTGTAGTAGACACGCCCCAATTTGGTGGTAGATCAATCACGTAAGCGTTGGGGTTGATTCGTTTCAGTACTTTGAACGGTCCATCACCTCTAGGGTGCAGCTTGGTCTTCCTCCTGTGCGGGAAACGCTCTTTCCTCATATGTAGCCACACGTAATCTCCTGGCTCGAAAAGCACGGGCTTTCGGCCTCGATTAGCTTGCTTTACATATCTAGCAGTCTGCTCTTCGACATGCTTCCTAGCTTTCGCATGCATATCCTTTACCTTAGCAGCTTTCTTCTCACCATCCAAACTAGTAATTTCTCCTGCAGGCAAAGGCAATAGATCAATAGGAGCATTTGGATTAAATCCATAAACAAGCTCAAAAGGGGAATACTTAGTTCTTGAGTGTGTAGCATGGTTATAAGCAAATTCAACAAAAGGCAAGCATGATTCCCAATTTTTCGGGTTCTTACGCACAATCACACGCGGTAATTGACCCAAAACACGATTCACAACTTCGGTCTGACCATCAGTTTGTGGGTGATATGCAGTAGAAAATAGTAAATGCGTGCCTAGCCTCATCCACAAATATCTCCAAAAGTGATTGACAAACTTAACATCCCTGTCACTAACAATAGACTTAGGCACTCCATGCAACCTTACAATTTCTTTCAAGAATAAATCAGCAATGTATGAAGCATCATTAGTTTTATTGCAAGGCAAAAAGTGCGAAATTTTAGAAAATCTATCCACGACTACAAATATGGAATCCTTACCACTTTTAGAACGTGGAAGTCCTAGCACAAAGTCCATGGAAAGATCAGTCCAGGGGGAATAAGGAATGGGAAGCGGAATGTAAAGACCATGAGGCATAGACTTAGATTTAGCACGTTTACACGCAATACATGACTCACAAAATTTACGAACATCCTGCGCATATGTGGCCAATAAAAGTGTGTGCTCAACATGTCAAGTGTCTTTGTAATACCAAAATGACCCATCAATCCCCCAACATGCGACTCTTTAACAAGACAATCACGAATTGAACATGCGGGAATACACACACGGTTTTCCTTATAAAGGAACCCGTCGAAGATATAAAACTTTCCATCTAACTTGTACAATTCATCAGTTATAGCATGTTTGCATTTCTTAAAGATCTCATGGAAATCTAGATCAGACAAGTAAAGGTCTTTAATATGCTCAAATCCTAATAGCTTAGTCTGCATGTGAGTAATCAAAGTGTATCTCCTAGACAATGCATCAGCTACGGTATTTTCTTGACCTTTCTTGTATTTAATCACATATGGAAATGATTCAATAAACTCAATCCACCTAATATGTCTAACATGCAACTTATTCTGACTTTTTAAGTACTTGAGAGACTCATGATCGGTATGAATAACAAACTCCCGAGGTCTAAGGTAATCTTTGCCCGGACTTGCAAACATCTTACTAAGGCATACGAGTTCCTTATCATAGGTGGCATAGTTCAAAACGAGACCCTTTTAATTTTTCACTAAAATAAGCAATAGGTACGCCTTCTTGAATAAGAACACCCCGATTCCCACACCCGAAGCATCACATTCAAGTTCAAATGTTTTATCAAAATCGGGTAATGCAAGAATAGGGGTGAAATCAACTTAGATTTTAAAGTTTCAAAGGACTCCCTTTGTTTTGGACCCCAATTGAAATGGAGCATTCTTCTTGATTAGATCATTCAAGGGTGCGGCAATGGTCTTTGAAGTACGGCACGAATCTCTGTAAAATCTGCTAATCCGTGAAAACTCCTCACTTCGGAAGCATTCTTTGGCTCGGGCCATTCTTCAATTGCTTTTACTTTATCTTTGTCAACTTCAATGCCCTGCGAACTCACAACGAAACCCAAAAACACAACCCTCTCCATGCAAAAAGAACACTTTTTAAGGTTAGCGTATAAGCTTGGGCTTGTCTAAGGGTATCCAAAACGGCTCTAACATGATCAACATGTGAATCGAGATCTGGACTATAAATGAGTATGTCATCGAAATACACGACAACAAAGTGACCTATGAACTCCCCTAAGCACTTCATTCATCAAGCGCATAAATGTAGCGAGGGCATTAGTGAGTCCAAATTGCATGACTAGCCACTCATATAATCCATATTTGGTTTTAAAAATTTGTTTTCCATTCATCTCTGGCCTAATTCTAACTTGGTGATAGCACTGATTTTAAATCAATTTTAGTGAAGTATTTACTACCCTTAAGCATATCAAGCATATCATCTAATCTAGGAATAGGATGGCGATACTTTACCGTTATTTCATTAATTGCTCTGCGATCTGTGCACATCCTCCATTCACCTGTTTTCTTTGGCACCACAATGACTGGTACGGCACAAGGTGACATAGACTTCCTAATCTTCTCGTTGGCCAGCAACTCTTGTACTTGTCTTTATATCTCAGCAGTCTCTTCTAGGTTGGCCCTATAAGCTGGGCGGTTGGGCAGCACAGCACCTGGGATGAAATCAATTTGGTGCTCTACTCCTCGAAGTGGCGGTAATCCCTTATGTTCCTCCTCCGGGAAGAGATCTTCATATTCCTGCAAAATAGACACAAAAACACTTGGAACCCCGGTTAGCTCAGATATAGAAAGTAAACAAGAGGAAGGGAAAAGTGAGTGTGTGCTATCATCAAAGGCAAGTGGAGATTCCTTGTAGACAAAGACAAATAAAACCTTACCATCAACAACATGATTCTGTAAATCAGATTTGTGCTTTACACGCTTACCTGGTCCTAACTTAATGACATCAGTGTCAAGGTTCTTAGGATCCGAAGGTTTCCTCTCGGCTACCCCTTTAGCCCCGGGTTTTGAGGGCCACATGGCCCTTGCGCACGGCTTTAGGTGGTCTTGCCACGGACTTGGTGGCACTTTCTCTCTGAGCTTTCTTTCTTCGCATGTTCCACTAATTTCTCCAAACATCCTTTGATCGTTATGAATTTCTTGGGGAGATAAGGGAAAAAGTGTAACTTTCTTACCATTGTGAGAGAAGGAATATCTATTTAAACGACCATCAAAAGAAACAGATTTGTCAAGCGCCATGGCTGCCTAGTAAAAGATGAGAGACATGCGCATAGGCACAACATCACAAACATTTGTATCCTCGTATTTAGGTGTGGTGAAGGTAACCTTGCATTGCTTAGTAACTTTTAAGTCGCCACTCTCATTCAACCATTGTAAATTATAAGGGCGTGGGTGTGCTTCCGTGGGTAAATTCAGATTTTGAACACACTCAAGGCTAACAACATTCGTGCAGCTACCAGAATCAACAATCAAACTACATATATAGTTTACCTTTGATTAAGCACCTCGTTTGAAAAATATTATCCCGTTAATCAACTAGTTCATCAGGTTGACAGCTGCATGCAATGCTTTCATGGAAACAAGAGACTTACCACATGGAGCATATTCCCCAACATCGAATTTCTCATCCTCTTCATAATCATCATCCTCCTGTTCCTCCTCAGACCATTCGCCTTCTTCATAGACCGGGTCAACAGTTAAGCCGGATTCTTTATCAATGTACAAACCTTCTTTGCGGACGAAGGCCTTATTACCACACTCATTAGCTTTATGGCCTATCCCGTGGCATTTAAAACACTTAATAACGAGGTGGTCTTCCTTCAAATCCGGGCGCTTTAGACTTACCCTTGTCGGCGATTTGAGTTTTATCCTTGTTTTGCACCGGCGTAGAAGAGTTATTAATAACATTACCACGCTTAAAGAAAGGTTTATTACCATTGTTGCGGGGTTGGAAAGAATTGAACCGATTGGGTGCACTGGGAGTTACCCTTGGCCGAACTCAATCTCTTAGATTTGATTGCTCCTCTTTAATTTGAGGCTGCGTGGAACACATCTTCAAAAGTGTCCAATCTCGTGAGTTCATAGCATCGGCAATATCATACCTCAAAGCACTAAGAAACCTTCGTATGGTATACTCCTCGGGTTCATTAGTATCCGTCCTAAGCATAAGCTTCTCAAGTGTATCTCTCAATTCGGCGACGGATTTATCCCCTTGAGATAAATTTTGTAACATCTTCACTTGATCCCTCATGTAAGAGGAAGGGACCCAGAGTTTATGCATTTCCTCTTTAAGTATCTCCCACGAATTAATTTCAGATTTTCTTTGTCTCCTGCGCTTTTCATGTTGAAATAGTGTCCTAAACCCAATCGGGTTGGACCGGATCCGACCGGGTCGGATCATTTCTACTATTTCTTTATGTTTGTACATATATTAAATGGCTTTTCTGTTGTCATATATATGTTCTTTTAGAGAACCAATTATGAATTGTTATATGATAACGTCCTTAGTATTAAGCTGTGATAGAGAAACCATGATAGGCGATTATGGTTGATGAGATCTCTAATCACTTTAATAAGTTTGATACTTAAATGTCTACAGGGCGATGTACTATTAAACGGGGCATTGATAGTATAAACGGACTAGCACGTATTAGATGTCTTATCTTTAAGGGCGGGGATAGATCTCGTCTATCGAAGTGTAGAGACACTTGGTTTGTACGTGGACGTGTATTAGAGAATGCGTACGTTAGGCGACCCACTTACACGGATAAGTGTCACTTATGTGGCGGTTGTGTAATTATCCTTAAGACCGGAGTCTTCGTGGCATCACGGTGTGGATTGTCATGCTTTGACACTATTGAGGTTTCCACAGCCACGGGGCGATCATGCGGTAGTGATTGGGTATGATGCGAAGCATGCGGAGTATACATGATTGGTCGTCCGGGAATCGCGTATCCTATGATTGGGATCGAATATCCGAAATGGCCTTCTTATAAGGAATGTCTTACTCTCGTGAATCTTTGCAAAGTGGGAGTAAATGTGTTACTTCGAGAGAGCATGATATCAGATTATAAGATACGGTCGTTAATGTTTGACACTCGACGTACGACCGTATGGATATTATTACGGCGATAGGATTGTAAGTTACACGGTAACTGTTTCACATGAAAGGTAGTAGTCATTGCATTTGACTCTTCCGATGATTGGGGGTCACGGTGTGTTGCTAGACGCTATCCCGTGATCGTTAGGCATGAAGGGCATTTTCGTAATTTGCACTTTGTGTCTACGGCCAACATATTCGGAAGCCTATCGGGTCACACACATAAGAACATCTAGCCGGATTAAAATGTGGTTATAGATGATAGCCAAATAAGGAAAGTTTATCTCGAGACTATAAATGTTATAGTGGTAAATTAATATGGTGGTATTTATTTATTATGAATAAATTAAATACAAGATATTAATTATATTAATTAAAGAATATTCCGGAAGCCAATTTATGGCTAAAGGTGGCGCAACTTATTTGTGTATAAGATACACTTGGGTTGTGCAATTTAATTAATGGTATTACCAAATATTAATATTAGATATATATATATATATATATATATATATATATATATATATATATATATATATATATATATATATATATAAATAGTACCTATGTGTGCGTGTGTGCAAAAGTGTTTGGCAGCATGCGCATGCATGTAATATATATATATATATATATATAATATATATATATATATATATATGGATTAAATGGATTTATATGTGTAACAATATATATGTGATATATACACATGTGTAAATTGATTTATGGTAATAAAATAAAGATAGTCAATATTAGATATTGACAATATCTTGGAAATATTCAATATGAGATATTGACAATATCCTAGATTTATTTAATATGAGATATTGTAATAAATGAGATAGATCAATCAAATATATTTTCCTTATTTTATTGGAAAAAGGTTTTCTTCCTTTCTACTCTATTGGGCGCCACTATGACTATAAATAAGAGGTGGGTGTCAAGCTCTTTTGTACATCACAATTCCAAGAACTAATAGTTCTTGTGTAAAATTGGAGAGCATCACATAGAGAGTTGGAGAGAGGGAAAAGGGCCGGTCTAGCAACCGGAGTTTTCCAATAGCAATCCATGATGGGATTCCGGCGGTACATTGTTCGTGTGGACTAGCGGTAGAGGCCGAACACTTGGGCGGCTACATGCGGAACTACTCTCTTTAGACGGTCAAAGCGTCGATCTTTTAGATCAACCAAGGTAATCACCGTCTACTTAACTCGTTTGTTTATTGCTTAAACGAAGTCGATCCTGGTTAAAAGGAAATAAAATTTTAAATTCCGCTGCGTTCCCGCGTAGATTTCCTAACAGTGGTATCAGAGAGAGCTTCGAGCTTAAGCAATAAGCATGTTAAATTTGCGTAGTTAATTTTATCGTTTTAAATCACGTAATTAAAAGATGAAAGATTTTAGATTCGCAAAAACGATACACGAAAAGAATAAAAAAAAAAAAAAAAGGGATCGGGTGGTGCTCGGCCGACTGGCGGCGGCACCACCGTCGGGCCGGCGCGCGGCCTTATAGGTTGTCGGTGGCGGCGGCTATGGCGGGTCTCTTTTTTTTGTTTTGTGTATTTTGTGTTTATATGGTTCATGGTTGTGATTGATAATTCGTTTTTGTTTAGTTGTATCGTATGGCTACGATGGTTCAAATAGTTTGGCGGTGGGATGCCGCGTGGCATTAAAATAATAATGGCCTTTCCAAATTTTGTTTGGAATAGGCTAGGCCCTTTTCAAATATTTGATTTGGGAAAAGGCTGAGGCACAGCATTTCAAAATTTTGATTTTGGAAAGTGGCAGACACTAAACCAAAATTATTTGGCCTTTCCAAATATTTGATTTGGAATAGGCTAAACAGGCCTTTTCAAATATTTGATTTGTAAAAGGCAGGCAGGCAGCTTCAAAATTTTGATTTTGGAAAGTGGCAGAAGCTGCTAAGCCAAATTTGGTTTAGTCCCTTTTGATTACGAATCAAAAGGAAAGAAACAAAAGAGAAATAATTTTAATAGATTTTTGTCCAGAAGGACAAAATTATCAAAAAATCTGGATAGAAGGAAACTGTAATTTAATAAGGACAAAAGTAACAATTATGACGTAACAAATATGAAGTAACAATGTGGAATAAAGTAAATATGAAGTAACAATTGTGAAACACAAAGTAAAATTAACACGTGAAGTAACAATTTTAAAGTAACAATTTTGATTTATGTCCTTTATAATAATTAAATGTTACTTTTGTCTTGGGACCCAATTTATTAAATTTTTTATCCTTGTGGCCCCTTTAATTTTAATTTTGATTTATTTTTGGAATAGTTCTAATTAATTAAAATTAAAATTAAAATCGGTTTAAAATTAATCGTTAATTTTATTTCGATTAAAATCATTTAATTAATTAAATGTTAATTAGTTAATTGATTGGATAAAATTATTTAATAGATTAAATGTTAATTGATTAATTAAGACGCAAGTAGTTAATTTTTAATTTTATCTCTTTCATAAGATTTTATTGTATGGATTAGATATAGTAGATATAATATGATTATATGGACCCCGATTGATCATGGACTCGACCAATAGGATAGATGTGAATGATTTAATTTTTTGTTGGTTTAAAAATTGTCTAGGCCGTTATGAAGAACGTGACCTAATTTATTTTACGCAATTATCTCATTCCGTTGGCTCCCCCCGTGTGCGGCGGGTTGTATTTATTTTATTAGATAGAATTAAATGTAACAAGAATGGAGCGAGAAGATGGAGACCAAAGAAAGACGAAAATAAAGATCCCGTTGGAGAATGGAGCATTAAAGATCACATTGGCGGTTGCGGCTACCCTTAGATTGTGACCCGCGGTTTCGTCGGTTGTATTCGAAACCGCACCTAGGAAAAGTCCATGATCATACCGGTTACTTTACGCATTTATTTATTTTGTGCTTGTATTTATTTTATATGATACGATAGATGCGTGACTAGGCACGATCTAGATAAATGTGTAGGATGTATGTACATAGAGATAGATATATTTGATGAGACCGTAATTAAAATTAATTAAGTGAATTAATTTACGTAAATACTTCCACAACAAAAATCAAGTCGAAAAATTGTCTCCCGATATTATAGCGACGGTGAAGAGCCTTTGTTCGGATCCAAGCGATCGGCCCTCGTCGGGAGTTGACCTACCACGTGTATATCGTCGTTATTGAGATATGATCGTATGAGATCTCGCGAATATTGGGTTATGACTTGACTAGAGTATTGCGGTGATTGACCCTCGTCGGGACCGTTTTATTACAGAGGCAAGGGGTTGACTACCCACGTAAAGATGTGAATTGTCAAAGAGTTGACTAGTCAACCGCCGAGAGTCACGTAGAGATGTGATTGGTAAGAGTTACATACCTTTCGAATTATTCCGGTTGATAGGCCCTCGTCGGGAATCGGGGTAACCGGATGGGATCTTGGCCCTTTAAAGAATTTTTGAAAGATTCTTGAAAGTCAATTGGGAGTAGTTGACTAGTGGGAGCAAAATCATAAATCAAAAGACCATTTTTGATTTTGCGTGTATAAACAACAACACTCTTTTATTTTCATTTTTATGTTGTAGTTTTAGCAAACTTTATATTTATGTTTTATTCTCGATTAGTAAAACCAAATTATATTTGTTAATTTTGAGAAAACGTTCTTAATTCAAACGTTGGATAAGAATGACCACATCGAATTTTGGAAAGGTTGTTTTCAAAATTGTAAGATTTAAGTATCGACTTATTTCTTTAATCATTGCTTAAAGGTTAATTAAATAGTTAATGTTTTAAATACGATTTAAAAGGTTAAATAAACTATTTAATAAACTTTAGATTTTCTTTATGAAAGGAAATCAAAGACATAGCTCTTGTGATCTTTTCTTAAGTCTTA